>JAQSUU010000175.1:0-1250000 GCA_038087645.1 Saccharum hybrid cultivar R570
AGGAATAATAAACTATAGTTGCACCAGAAATTCAAGTAGGTACCCAAATGCACTAGAATTTCAAGTTCACAACAAAGATCATTAGCATTAACTGAGATGCATCAAACCACAAAAATTAGCATTTTAGCACAGTTGAACCCAATGCATTATACTTTTCAAGGTCTGGACAGAAATGGTTCCTAACATTTTGTCGCCCCACTGCCCTCATCACCCTTTATTCCTACTGGTAAACAAGTTCTAGCACAACAGAAACATAACAAGGCTACTAGAATTCAGACTATTACCTGGTCACTTGGTGGTGCACAAGCATTTCTTGCTGTCTCCAGAATATCAGCGATCTCTGCAGGGACTTCCATGTTCAGCTTCCCAAAAATATCCTACAACACATGATGGCTAGGTTATGCCTTCAAGTAAGTCATTAGGTGCCTACAACATATGTTCAATTTACTAAGATACCTGCATGTGTTTCCCTAGAATAATACCAATGTTATAGCCCTGTTCCAATTGTGCATTCCGCCTCACAAGATATTGATAAGACCCTGAATTTGATTGGCTTGTCATCCTTCTAGCAGTTGCTTTCATTTCACACTTCCTAATAGCACCATTTCCTATCGGCACACGGCCATGAGCCAAACCACGCCCACTGCTTTTGTATAGGACTCCAGGATCAAGGTCTCCACTCTTACGTAGCTCATGGTCATCCGGATGCTCAGCTTGAAGAGTTACAAAATAATCATCCTATAAATGCAATCAAGTTATCATTCACATCATAGGTTAAACTTAAGAATTTCAAAAGAAACAGATGTACAGAAACATACAACACGCTTTTGGGCTTTTTCGGTTGGGATTGGTCCACTGTTTCCATTACTATCACAGTTTTTTACACCTGCCTTCATGGAACAGAAAGTGTTGATGTCTGTGGTAGCTTCAGGGCCATACATTTTTCCCTAGGATATGAGATCAAATCAAAAGGTTGTATAGATAGTGGTACACAACACAGCAGTAGCACCTCATCAGCAAAATTGTATGGACGTGTAAAACAAAACTCCTTACTGCAACTTACCAAATATGAGATAACATTACATTTATTTCATCTAGCCACTTATTGACCTTTGGCTTTAAGAGATATGATTCACTAATTTGAGAATGGAGAACAAATAAACTAGTACTAGTGTGACAGGTGCTGTGTTGCCTTGCCGCTTTAGCGTGGGTTATAGGTTCTAGCTTGGCAGCTTGAAGCTTCCTGACTGCCTGTTTGGGCTCGGTCAGCAGCTCTGCTGAGAGTGCTGCATAGGATGGTGCAACACGCAAACGACACTCAGGGAGAGCCAATTAGCCGAAGACTAAGACACAATCTGCAGGCAGATTTTCTTATAACTGGGTAATGGCAGTGCTTGTTTATTAGGATGATTAACGAGTACATCTAATGAAGCCCATAGGACATTAGGGGGGGGGGGCAGGCCATCTAATCTTCCAAATCAAGATGCCTACAACAGTGAACACATTTAGCAGCAAAACCACATATCCAGAGTGCAAAACAATATTCCATATGAAATCTTCACCACCCACGAAAATAAAAATTACAGGGGATGGATTAATCACCTGTCCTTGTGGATCTCCCTCTCCACTTCTGGATCTCGTCCTCCTCCTCTCCTCCTGTGGATCTTCTTCTCTTGTTCTTCTGTTCTTGTGGATCTCCCCCTCCACTTCGGGATCTCCTCCTCCTCCTCTCCTCCTGTGGATCTCCTTCTCTCGCGGATCTCCTCCTCTTGCAGCCTCCAACGTATGGTAGTAGCAGCCCTTCGGGTGAGCAGCTCTGCGGGTCCAGTGGGTCGGAGTGGCGATGCGTCGAGGTGGTGGCGCGGAGGGAGTGCTAGCGGCGCGCCGGAGTGGTGGTGGCGCGGAGGCCGGAGGAGCGGGAGACGCACAGAGGGAGCGGAGGGAGTGGAGGCGGCGCGTAGGGGCGGGATGCGAGCGGCGGGAGTACTGGAGGCGGCGCATGTGTGTGCGGGAGCGCGGGGTTGCGCCCGCGCGCGGAGCGGGTCGCGGTGGATGGCGCGTGTGCGGTGGGGAGGAGGTGGGGAATTGGATATCTAGGGTTAGCGTGGATGGCGTGTGGGCCCAGACAATTTTTTTTCGGCTGAACGCCCAAACTCTGCGCGCGAAGTCCTCTCCTAGCGCGCGAAGCGTTTTCCTTTTCGCGCGCCCAGTCAATCCGCGGTTCCCGTCGGCCCAATGGCCGTCAGTACGACTGCCCTGACGGTTTTTCGGGAACGACAGGAATACGTAGTCTGTTCCTGACGGTTTATGCATGTTCCTGATGGTTGAGCGAAGCCGAGAGGAAAAATAAGCCGTATTCCTGACGGTTTCTTAGGACCGACAGGGTGTATCTTGAATCCTGTCGGTTCTTATAAAACCGACGGGAATGATCAAAACCGTTAGGAAAAATCGATTATGTGGTAGTGATCATCTATATCTATATCTATTTCTATATCTATATCTATATCTATATCTATGTACAACTAAAAAGCATCAGATGATTCTGACCACCCGACTTCATGCCCTCACTCCAGCACGATAGCCTACCCGACGCCGTAAAAACTTCTCTCCAAATACCACTCTTCACGAGGTCCATAAAATGCCACCTCAACTAAAAAATACCCAGTTGAAATCCTTAACACCCCAACTAAAAATGCCCGGTTGAAATCCCTAACGTTGCACACTCATCTGCTACCTAAACTAGTCATCCCACCTAACCACGTCCGAGGAAAATGAGGAGCTTTTCATTTACCTTTAAGACTATTAACTCTTCCTTCCGCATTATATACATCTCCTTTCGTTTCTTTGTTTCCTAAACTAAATAATTTGCTAATAACATCTCCAAGAGTATTTCTAAAACTCACTTTGTAAATCATCATTTAGGGAGTCGTTCGCATAAAAATTGCTTTCTATATCTTTTTATTTTCTAACAGTTTTCTACATCTTGTTTGCACTCTATATATAGAGCCTTTTTTTTGGCTAGTGAGAAATCCGAAATAAAAGATGGCTATATTTTGATAACTGAATAAAGAAGTTGTTGAATGATATTTTTTCACCAAAATCTCTATTACTAATAACTAGGAAGGATATAGAGAGTCTTTTGAGTTACTCTAATGACTTCTCTCCCTGTGCTATAGCAAAGTAGATCCATGGGGGCCTCAGGGGCGGATACAGTGGTGTGGTGTGGGGTGCCCGCCCCTCCCCCCTCCAAAAGATTTTTTAGGCATAGTTGTATTGTGTAGGGGCGGCTGAGGTTGAAATGGAGGTAGGAGACGACCTCCCTCATGAGTTGGGCTAGCAATTCTAACAATACTTTAGCTTTAATATTAGCAAACAACCTATATGCAGGATACTTCCAACACAACTAGGAGAAGTGCGAGTAACTACTTGATTGTTAGTACTTGCCTAGTCAATACCCTTACGATGTTGTTAAGAAAGTGTGGCACTTAGGTTTGTCAAAGGATACACTTAAAACATAATTACTTCTCTTAGTTTCACCCTTGAACTCCCCTTTTAGTTTCACCCAATGTATTATCTTACGTGTGCCATAGACAAGAAGTGAATGATACAATAGCTAGGTAGTCATAATGAACTAGGCTCTTATGGTACGAACTTGATTTTTCAGTTTTGTATCAAAATTTAAGTTATATTTTAATTGTCTATCCTTCACGAAGACTATAATATTGATGTTCTGAACATCACGCTCGTAATATCATTTTTAGTAGCAATACAACATACGTTCATACATATGTTATCATTTTTTTTTGCTACTGTAACGCACGGGTATTTTACCTAGTAAGCTATCATTTGTAATAGGGCTAAAAGATGTTTGAGGATGTAACCTACCCGTGTAGACTTTACCTTCTCTCCCTCCACGTTCACAAATGTTGTATGCATTCTACGTTGCATCTTTATGAAAAGTTTTGGCCGACAATTCGCTGTCGTAGTTCCTCTAAAAAAAATCCGAAAAAGCAAAATGGTTGGATCGGGGAGGATTCGGATTTAAGATTCATTCGTAGTTCGACATGGTTGTGAGTGAGGGATAACAGGGATCGTATTTACCCTTGTATATGAGTCACATCGAAAGTCCTCTCGAACAAAAGACAATACCGTGGGTGAGAATGAACTTATAATCCTTCTCGTCCCGAGACCAATTGGAATATTTTCATTTAGCAAAACCAAGTTCCTCGGTCCATCGATCAATCCTACTAACATAATTAACAGAACTTGGAAGACCATACAACTGTCAGCCAAATCCAAATGGTAAGAGGAAGGAACGTGCCCCCATGGAAAAACGGTGGAGCATGCAGTGCAGTTGGTGACTACAGACGACGTTCCCAACAAGACATTGCCGCGCACAGTAGCCCACAAACTTCACTTCGGCCGCCAGACATCATATGGGACATGGGACGCACACTCACGCTCGCCCACGCCGATTATGGAGCGAGCCATGATCGAGCTACGACAGCTCGGAGATCACCTGCTGCATGTACTTGCAGCATCGCTGGTAGCTGACGAAGCCCATGAACCAGAACTCGAAGCCGTCCACGGTGGCCACCTGTATGTACTTCTGCTCCGGCTTGTCGGCGTTCTCGCTGGGCCGCACCCTCTTGATCCGCCGGAGGGGCACCGCCACCTTGTACGGCACCCGCGCGACGACGGCGTCGCCGCCGGCCGGGGAGGTGACGGCGAGGGAGCGGTCGCTGCGGAAGGCGATCCTGCGGGTGGACACGAAGAGCATCCCGGCTATGGGCCCGCCCGTGGTGTAGAGGTAGCACTGCAGCGCCTTCACCAGCCGCTCGCCTTTCTCGGCCGAGGAGGAGAAGGCGTGCCGGAACGCGCGCTCCACGCCGCCGGCCTGCAGGATCCGCGCGCCCAGGCTCAGCTTCCCCTTCACCGTCTCCGACAGCTTCGGACCCAGTGTCACTGCACCGATCGAGAGGGCGATAATATATCAGTTCGAGTGCAAGTATGTACCATCCCATCGTTCACTGGCCACTGGTGAGCTGCGATGAAACTACATATAGAAAAGCTAGCTGTTGACTGGTGCTCACCATGGTCCCTGAAGCTCTGAGCTCGTCTCCCCAGCTTGCTCACCCAGTGGATCACCTGACCCTTGCTGCCTGGAAAACATAATAGTGTGTGAACTTCTTATTAGCATCAAGTGCATAACAATATTTAGCAGCGAATTGAAGCGACAACAAGCTTGAGGGCCGGGCCGGGTGCAGAGCGTACTGTGTTTGTAACCGAAGGAAGTGTAGGGGCTCGGGTGCGTCAACGAGACCGCAAGGCGATCTCCGTCCTTGTTAGCCGCCGGCCGGTCCCTCGTCGACGTGTCCTCGATGGCGTACGCCGTGGAGGTGACGGGAACTCCGATCACATGCTGGCTGCCGCTCGACTTCTTCATGGCTCTCGATCTTCCTCCTTGTCAAGCTACCCAAGTTCCGTGCGGGAGACGGGAGAGAGGGAGAGAGCGTGCGATTGTGCAAGGTTAGGTGGCTCGGACGGCAAGGCAGGGGAGCCGGTTTTATAAGCCGCGGCCGTCGGGCGGGTCGAGGGTGATGAAATCTTGGGCGAGAAGGAGTGGATTCGCGCGGAGTCAGCAAGGAAAAGCAGCGGTCCATGTTCGCGAAAAGGGCCGGGCATTACGTGGGGCTGTGTCATCCGCCCGCCGCTCTAATGAGCTTTCGATCGTGCGCGCGGCCGGCCGGAGTCATCAGCTAGTCAGGCAAGAGGTTATGGCGAGTGGCTCGGCCAACCGTAGGATATTGCTTCTTTCCGCCGCGCGAGGGCGTGGAGGGCTTGCGGCTTTGCCCCATTTGTCCACGGCCGCTGCGTCGCGGGGACAGGTGGCTCGCCGCGGCGGATGGATGGCCGCTTTCGGAGTGCAGCCCATGTACTCGCACAATCGTTCGTGCGCCGGGTTACGGGAAAAGGCGAGGCTGGGGACGTGGGGTGCCCTGCCATCATGCCCAGCCCACCCCCATCCACCTCATAACGCCCCGCATGCGCTCCCCACCCTTGTCGCTGCGCCCGTGGCTCCTTTTCAGCGACACCGCTCCCCTCTCTTCTCGCAGACGGGACCCAGGAGCCGGGATGAAGACCAGCACGCCATCGTCTGCAAGACTCCAGGCGCGCCACGTGCCCTGATCGCTGGCCCCTAGCGCGCCCATCCGCGGGGACTCGGCTCGCCGCGCCACATCCCTCGGCGCTCGGACCGTGCCCCCATGACTCTCTGAATACACCTTTGAAACATGAAACATTTGCAACATAAAACACTTGAATACAACATATGTCTGAAACAGATTAAATATTTGATCATACACTTGAAACATACGTGTAAAACATATGCAACATTCAAATAAAACACTTGCAACTTGCAATATGAAAACACTTACCGCAACATAAGACTGAAACAACTGAAATCATTTGAACATACTCTTGCAATATGTGATAAACATATGCAATATCCAAATAAAAAAAACGCTTGCAAACATACGTAAAAAAACAGATGAAACATTTTGAACAAACACTTGCAACATGCCTCTGAAACACTTGCAATAGATGCAACATCCCAATCTATTTTTGTAACACCCACATAAAACACTTGCAACATACCTATGAAACCTTTGAAACACTTGAAACATAGACTTCCAACATGCGTTTTTCACCCTTCTTCCGTACGACGCAATGCAGAGAGGGGTGTGGCCGGTTCCGGCCAGCCGGCGGCTGAGGATGGATGACGCGGCCTGGTAGCAGCCAGCACGGAGGCACGGTAGGAGATGGGGGCGCCGTGGGGGATGGCGGCGGCAGGGTGCCAGAGTGGGCCATGGCACGGGATGGAGGCGCCGCGGGGGATGGCGGCGGGCGCAGCAGAGTGGGGCGGGTGGCCATGCCGTGCGGCACGGAGTGGGGAGAGGAGTGTGGAGCACAGGATGGGGGTGGATGCGGCGCCACCGCGTTGGAGAAGGCCACGGCGAGCGGCCTCGCGATGCCTGCCGCGAGGAGCCTCGCGTTAGAGAACGTAGCAGCGCTGCCTTTTTTTTAGAAGCACACTGACGAGTGGCATTGGATAAGGCGGAGTGCGTGAGCACGCGGCGTCCGGATGGACAGTCGGACGGCCGCGTCATATCATTTTGATTTTCTTTTCCTCAGAGGATTTTAAGATTTTTATAGGTTTCACCGTAATACCTACCAGTAGTCTTTTTCAGCGGCGTTTTTTTTTTTTGCCCTATATAAATTGTTGTGTGTTTCGAGTTAAGATAGCTTTTTCCTTAGGGCAACTTATAAGAAAGAACCTTGTATAATCCCAAAACTATACTAGCACAAATAGAGAAGTGGCCAGTTGGTAGCAAATTGTGGACCGCAGCATCGAAGCACGGTAAATGACGATCGAGGCGGCGAGGCACAAAGGTAAACAGAAAACTGAATTTGTTGGAGGAGCACTGGGATATCCGGGGGAACTGCTAGCTCCTAGAACATGGGCAGGAGCTGTGTTATTCGTCCAAGGAAAATGAAGCTGCCTCAGTGGAGGTTGGAGAAAGAGACGGTGGCACAGAAAAGGGACTCTGAGGACCGGATGGTTATCCAATGGCTCGTTTTGTATATAACACTACTAAACCATGGAAAACATGCCCACATGATCCGACTCATAGTCATAGCAGAAGAAAACACTGACCTTTTTTCCTTCCAAGAAAAGAAAAAAGTGAAGGGAAAAACGCAACTAGGCTGCAGCAGCCTGAAGAGAGGAGAAGATCCACAGCAAGGGCCCACGTCCCGTGGCCTATGGGCTATGGATGATGCAGATCCATGGCGATCTAACGTGTAAAACAACGGCCCTTTTTTCCATCGAAAAACCTCTCTGTCCTCTGGTTTTGGTCACTTCGGGATCGGAAGTCCTTTCTCGTTTCTGGTCCGGTTTCCCTCCCGACCGAAGAAGTCTCTGCTCGCCACTCGCGTCCTCGGCCAGCGAAGTCGCCGAGAATCCGTATCGCGTCCCACGCGGCACGGACTCAGCAAGGCCAGTTCGTCGTCCTCGCCCAACTGCCCGACCAGCGACCATCGGCGGCTCGGCGCCCTGCCGGACTCAGCAAGGCCAGTTCGTCGTCCTCGCCCAACTGCCCGACCAGCGACCATCGGCGGCTCGGCGCCCTGCTGTCCTTGTCTCCCCCCACGGTTACACCGGCAGATGGAGAGGATCTTGGCTGCAGGGCCAGGACAGCCAGCCTCCTCTGACACTCCACACTCGTGCATTTGCAGAGCAAGCTCCAGCGTTCAAAGAAGTACACTCGCCGCCGTCCGCCGTGGGAGTGACATGGAAAGCACGGAGAGGCGGTGAGCCGATGAGCTGGATCCTTCCGGTGTCGAGGTCGGCAAATCAGCGTTATGGCGTTCGACGTTTCGTTCGTGTCGATGCTGCCATGGAATTGTGAGTGGAACCTGTTGGTTTCTGTCGGAGGTACATCCACGGTGCAACGTTTTTGGTCCAACAACAGTGCTGTCTTGTCAAAGAAAAGATGTGAAGAATACGCGCGAAATCCATGTGCAATCCAGGCTTTTCCAGCCCGGCAGCTGCGGCTCTGGACCCGACCTAAATTGGAAGCGGGCTATCGTTATTGGATCGGCTTGAACGAAGCAAAATGCAAGGCGACCTTTTTTTTTTTGCTCCAGTAAGGGGTCCCATCACATCGAATGTTTGGACACATGCACACATGCATGGAGTATTAACACTACCGGAAAATAGATCTTTGCCGAGTGTAATTTTTCGGGCACTCGGCAAAGACCCTCTTTGCCGAGTGCCAAAACAAAAGCACTCGGCGAAAAAAAACATTCGGCAAAGCCCTCTTTGCCGAGTGTTTTTTTTGACACTCGGCAAAGACCCTCTTTGCCGAGTGTTTTTTTTTACACTCGGCAAACAGGGTCTTTGCCGAGTGTTTTTTTTACACTCGGCAAAGAGGGTCTTTGCCGAGTGTTTTTTTATTACACTCGGCAAATAAGATCTTAAAAGCATATTTTGAGGCCCTAAATGACTTCAAATTAAAAAGTGTTCAACTACAAAGTTGTATAACTTCTCAAGATCTACAACTTTTGTATTGATAATTTCTTCATTTGAAAAAGTGATATTAACGTTCTTTATAAAATCTACATCTCTTGTATTATAGTCTCAGGAAAACTAGAAGACAGATCTCTAAGTTTTGTAAACTATGTTAGTATCGCTTTGTTGAATGAAGAAATGATAAAAATAAAAGTTGTAGATCTTGAGAAGTTATACAATTTTATAGTTGAACACTTTTTAATCTGAATTAATTTTGCTAGTGAAAAGTACGTCTGAATTTCAAAAAACTTAAAATTTGAATTTTTCAAACGACCTCGGATGGAGAAACGGCCAAAACGAAAGTTGTAGATCTCGAAAAGTTATAAAACTATGTAGTAGAAAACTTTTTGATTTAAAATCATCTTGTCAACGAAAAGTACGTTTGAATTTCTCAAATTTAAAATTCAAATTTTTGTAAACGACCTCGGATGGAGAAACAATCAAAATGAAAGTTGTAGATCTCGAAAAGTTATGAAACTATGTAGTAGAAAACTTTTTGATTTAAAATCATCTTGTCAACGAAAAGTACGTTTGAATTTCTTAAATTTAAAATTCAAATTTTTGTAAACGACCTCGGATGGAGAAACAATCTAAATGAAAGTTGTAGATCTCGAAAAGTTATAAAACTTTGTAGTAGACAACTTTTTGATTTGAATTCGTTTAGAGCCTCAAATAAGCAATTTACACTCGATTTAGTATAATATGTATAGAACGAGAATGAGATATAGACACGAGTGACAGTGTGGTGCAATGGTAGAGAGGGTTATGCACGAGGGAGAGGTCGCGGGTTCGAATCCCGTCGGCCGCGTTAGCCGTGCCTTGCCGAAAAAATACCGCGAAAAATGTGTGTTTGAAGAGACCGGTGGGCGCTAGCCGGTGGTGCCCTCCTCCGATTAAAAAAATTTTTTCCTGTTTTTTTTGGATTTTTTCGATTCGCGACTTTGCCGAGTGCTCAGTCTTTGCCGAGTCTTTTTTCAGCACTCGGCAAAGTCTTTGCCGAGTGCCCGATAAAAAACACTCGGCAAAGAGCCTTTGCCGACGTAAATTTTACCGTGTGTTTTTTGCCGAGTGTGGCACTCGGCAAAGCCTTTGCCGAGTGTAAAAAGGTCTTTGCCGAGTGCCACAGGCACTCGGCAAAGCACTGGATTCCCGTAGTGTAAATGTAGATGGAAAAAAAACTAATTGCACAGTTTGGTTAAAAACTACGAGACGAATCTTTTAAGCCTAATTAGTCCATGATTAGCCTTAAGTGCTACAGTAACACATGTGCTAATGACGGCTTAATTAGACTTAATGAATTCATCTTGCAGTTTCAGGCGAGTTATGTAATTAGTTTTTTTATTAGTATCAGAAAATCCCTTTTGACATTCTATGAAACATCCGATGTGACATAAAAACTTTTCCTGCCAACTAAACACCCCCTAAGTGCTCCTGCGCCTGCCTCTTGTAGGCGATAGCTTCATGGCCAAGACAAACCATGTTGCATGGCCTTCGGTCATCAAGTGGGTAAAAGGTCATCTGATCTGATCGGATAACTGTGAGAAGATTCTGAAAGAGGGTTTGCCTGATCCTGATCCTCCTGGGGGGTCCAAAGCGGCGGGACAGAGCACATTGTTCTTCCAGATATGGAACGGAAATGACTGAAAGGGAGGCACCAAGGACGAAGGACGAGACTAGCCAAACCAAAGGAAGCTGTAAAAGTCGAAGCGCGTATCGTTGATTCGTTCGTCTTCGTTCCCTTGGCCTGCAAACAAAAACTCGCCATTGGGCGCTTCGGTGCTAAGGTTTGAATGCTGTCGAGGATACGATTCGGACATCGCCGATTTGGACAGAGTCCGTCAGGCACGCATGCTTGCAACTTGACTAGTTCAAGACTTCAAGTCTGTGTAGTTAATCCTTTTTTTCCTGGAACTTATCGTCACTAATACCAAAAACTCGATGATCCAGCACTATTTCCTTGGAACTTATATGATTCGTATCCACAATATTTTTTGGATGAAAGTATCCACATGTTTTTTTTAATAAGATATCGGTATGTAGTAATCAATAATATATTAGCTAATAAGAGCATCTCTAAGAGTTCACTATTTCTCTTTCTAATTCTTGGCTTTAAGAAAGATCCGTCCTCCTAATTTTTTTTAGAACTTAGAAAAAGTCACCCGAATTATGCGTATCCGACGCCGTGGCGCGGTTTTCTCCTTCCCGCGACGTTTTCTTCCTTCCCTGGCCCTTCCTTTGCCGCGGTTTCCGTCGTCGCGCCATTGTTCTTCATCGAGGGCAGAGGATCTTCGCCGCCGCCGACCAAGGAAGAGGTAAAACTCCGATCTACTGCTCCGTTCTGGTATTTTGCGGTTCGTAGGGCTTATCCACGCTGCCGCTGCCGTGGACGAGCTGATCGAGAAGGCGGACAGGTTCGCGGGCATGTTCCCGGAGCACAAGTACGAGATCGTGCGGCGGCTGCAGGAGCGGAAGCACATCTGCGGGATGACGGGCGACGGCGTGGACGAGGCGCCGGCGCTGAAGAAGGCGGACATCGGGATCGGGGTGGCGGACGCGACGGACATCGTGCTCACGGAGCCCGGCCTGAGCGTCATCATCAGCGCCGTGCTGACGAGCCGCGCCATCTTCCAGCGGATGAAAAACTACACCATCTACGCGCCATCTTCGTCTGCTGCTAGCGTCTTGGTGGCCGGCAGCCAGCAGCTATTTTTGCATTGGGCTACTTGCCTGCTGCTGTGCTGCATGGTACTGTGCTACTGCTTGCTTGCATTATAGTGTGCTCTGCTGATGGCCGGTTCATGGTACTGTGCTCTGCTGATGGTTGTTGATGGTACTGAACTGCTACTGGCAGGCCAAATACTGCTGCTCCGCTGATGGCTAGCTGCCTGACTGGTGGCCGGCGGCCTGTGGCTCATGGTCGGGAGATATGGCCGTCGGGAGGTATGGCCGGCCTGCTGGGAGGTGCCGGCGGTCTGTGTCTGGGAGGTGGCTACGGCCGGCTGGAACTGCACGGCGCTAGGGCACGACGAAAGCATGTTCGTTTGGGCTGAAATATGACTGGTCTGACTGGTTTTTTGTGAGAGAAAAATACTGCTAAATGACTGGCTGATCTGGCTGACAATGTCAAGCGAACAGGCTAAAGCAGGAGCGGCGTCGAAGACTCTCACCGGGAACAAAAATGCCGCAAAAAAAACTCAAGTGGGACCAAAATTTAATTTTTTAAAGTGGAATATAGGAGTTGGGAAACATGGTGTTTTTAGGAGGAAACTTTAGGAAACTCTTGGAGATGCTCTAATGCCTAATTGTTAAAGTATACTTGAAAGACTTTATTAAATCTTAGTATGGAGTTCCTAATACGTTCATTTGGCGAAAGAAAGAAAGAACCGGTAGCCTTGCCTACTGGTTGTAACTTGTAAGTGATTTAGTGGCACCTCTAGGTCGTGGGTTTGAGACCCAATTCCACTTCCACGGTCATTGGATTCAAAATTCAGCGAACGATGAACAATGAGCAGTCCTGCAACTTTTCTTTTCTAGAAAAATTGTTTCCGCAACTTTCTATTTTATTTTTGAAAAGTTAGTAAGTTATACACATAACTTTTATGCGTAATATTTTACTGGGTTTAACTTATTACCACAACTTATATTCACAACTTTGACAATATAACATTCTGCAGAGCAGAACTTATTAGCACAATTCTTTATTGTAACTTTTTGATACAGTTTTTACGTAATTTCATAGACAACTTAGCACAAAAACTTTTCTATATTATTTTATAGTAATTTTACGAATAATATAACTTATACATATAAAAGTTATCATGATAACTTGTCTATAAAATTATATAAAAACTATATCAAATAATTTATAATGAAAATTATGATAATAAATTTGTTCTGCAAATTGTTATACATAAAACTTTTGTGTATAATTTTGTAGCTTTCAGTCTTGATTTGTGCAAAAAGCAGTTGACTGAATTCAATCGTTCAGTCAGATGCTGTGAACATGTTTAATATCAGAGTTCTTCAGACATCCTCTCAAAGCAATAAGAAATCGCAGCTACTCATGGATCCTGCACATCAATTTACAGTTACGAAATCGACATCGACCACGTATCATCCTGGCACATCAATTACACTTACGAAATCGCTGCGTTCACACTATGCAGAGCTACACCCTGAAAAGAAGAAGAAGATTTGGATAGGCCCTGAGGTGTGAATACTGAATACCCTTTCGGCACATCTTTTCCCTTTAGAAAACAATGGATATTGATGGCAGTTTTGCCATTCCCACACAGCCATTTTCTGTTCCAAATTCATGAATTTTCCTCTTCCCCAACCCCAAAAAGGCCACATGCCCTGATCGATCGCCTCTAACCAACCTGGTAACCAGCCAATTAGTAGTCCACGAGGCAACCGACCCCCCAAGATGTACAACGACATGTTGCAGTTGGAGCCTACACATACACAGCCAGAACCAACTAGCCCACCTACACGTACAAACCAAGACGACACGCACGGCGCTGACATGAAGAAACTACTACCCCCATCAGCGACCACGCCGGCGGGCGCCTGCCGTCATTGCGCCTGCTGCGCGTACGCGACGGCGCGCTCCAGGTGGTGCAGCGACTTGTTGTAGGTGACGAAGCCCATGAACCAGAACTCGAAGCCGTCGTTGGTGGCGAGGTGCACGTACTTCTGCTCCGGCCGGTGCTTGTTCTCGCTGGGCCGCACGGCCTTCACCTTCCGCAGCGGGATGGTCACCTTGTACGGCGCGCGCCCGGCCCTGTCGCCGCGCGGGGTGGACACCGCCAGCGACCGGTCGCTGCGGAACGCCACCCGCGCCGTGGACACGAACAGCATCCCCGCGATGGGCCCCGCCGTCGTCGACAGGTAGCACTGCGACGCCCGCAGCAGCTTCTCGTTCTTGTCCACGGAGAACCACTGCCGGAACACCTTCTCCACGCCGCCCGCCTGCAGGATCTTGGTGGCCAGCGACAGCTTCCCCTTCACCGTGTCCGAGAGCTTCGGCCCCAGGGTCACTGCATCAGAGCAAGCAACGACTTCAGTCTACTTCCGTGGCCAAGAAGAAAGCATCGACTTCATTCTTCCTTCCACACAGCCTTGATTAGCTAGAATTGTTCCAGTCCAGCATGGAAAAGTAAGTACCGTGCTCTTTGATTCCATGAACGATCTTGTCTCCCTTCCTGCTGGCAGCTTGTTGATTGCTCGTCGGCCGATCGGTGGTCGGTGTCGTTGAGCTGGTAGCATCTGAGTGAAAAGGTGAAAAATAGCTTGATCAGCAACATGCTTCGATTTTCTTGGTTTCTTCCCCACCAACCACCATGCAGTAGTGAACTTGACTCGAGCAGACAAATCAAGAACAGACAGGGGTGAGGCTCTCACCATGGCTATGGCTGCTGTACTGGAAGGAGCTCGGGAATTCTCCACGGTCGGGCGTCTGCGTCTCCTCCGCCGGGAAGTCGGGCTCCTCGATGCCATAAGCCCTGGTGCTCACCGGGATCCCAACCACATGGCCCTCAGTCGTCGCCGTCGTCGACCCCTCCATCGCCGAGTCTTTACACCGCGCGCGAACACGAAGACGAAGACCAAGACTTGGCAGGCAGACGCAGCTGCTCTGATTTGCTCGGTTCTTGCCTGCCTCTCTCTCTCTCTCGATCGGTACCTAACGTGCGGTGCGGTGGTTGCGGGTTGCTCAGGCCCCAAATGAGAAGGGGGAAAGCTTCTTTTATAGCGTTTGTGGCTATCTTCCCCAGAAAGATCCAAACAGCCTCGGTGGCCACCACCTCCGGTTCAGCACTTTGGAATTGGGAGTAGATGCAACAGTCCTCATCTCTTCATCGAGATAAAAAGCCCGGTCGCGCGACAGAAAAAGCTCAGTGCGTCGTGGCTACCTAAGAATTTGCGAGGGGCCTCCTATTGCTTTTTTTGCTGCTAGTAGTATTTTTGTATTCATGGCGCTTTTCTGAAAGTCATGTATTTGTCGAACTCGTTTAGAGTAAGAGCATATGGAATTTATGCCCTTCGATGCGTCCGCATGGAATTCATGAGATGGCACCAAATGGTTGGATCCGGCTGTTCGGTGCGGCTGTCTGCGAGAGTGCACGGCTTTACTGCCGGCCGGCGGCGAGTCGTTTGGAGCTTAGTTTGGCTGGCATTGTTCACTTTTATTTAGGCCTTGTTACCGTGACAAGCATCGAAATGGCTCGAGCGTTTGACTCGCGTTGCGTTGCGTACAAAGAGATAACGCTGGAGTTTTGGCATGGGTTTTTAATAGAAACTATGTCCGTCAAATGACTGCCTTTTCTGCTTGGACTCTCATCAAAAGCACTTCGATCCTACGAAGCGAGATAACTATTGAGTGCAACTTTCCGTTAAGATTTGGGCAAGCATTTTGACTGTTAAGCGCTATTGTTTTTTTTTTCTGGGTGGGGGTGGGTAGGGGAGTGGGGTTAAAGTGCATTTGAAATTAGTTTTGGCGGTGACAAAGTTCTAATAAATTATTGTTTCTGCATAAAAATTCCAAATTCTTATGGGTCATGGTATTTCAGTTTATGGAATCGGTACGCCTAACGCCCGGACGTCCAGACACGGCTCTGACACCTGCGCCGCTCCCCGCGTCGCGTCCTGCCTCACGCCCCGCGTCCCGTGTCCCGCCCCCAGCACCCGTGCCCACGTCCATCGCAGGGACCCGCGCCCCCGCACAGCGACAGCCACCGGATGCGCCGTGCAACACCTCGATTCACTTTGGCAACATCCAGATGAAACCTTTGCAACATACGTCTAAAACAGATGAAACATTTAGAACATATAGTTGAAAAACCATTGCAACATGTGCAACATCCCTATTTACTTTTAAAACATCGAGATATAACACTTGCAACGTACAAAAGAAGACAGATGAAACACTTGAGACATGCTTCTGAAACACTTGCAATATACGTGTACAAAAAAATAGATGAAACATTGGGGATAGCCGCTTGCAACATACGTGTACAACCATTGCAACATATGCAACATTCCGATCTACTTTTGCAACATCCACATGAAACAATTAAAACATACATCTGAAACAACTGAAACACTTGAAACATGTGTTTGCAACATGTCTGAAAAGCGTCCAGAAACACTTGACACACAACATCGCCGTGTAACCACGACCTACCTGGTGGGCAACTGCGGTGGCACAGGCTCGCTGGATGGTGCGCACCCACATGCGCACCATGCTTGCCATCGGCCGAGGGAGCAGAGACGTTGCCGGATCTGGGGAGGGCGCGGCTGGCCGGTGTAGGGGAGGGTCAGCGGCTTGCTTGGATCTCGCTAAGGTGGGGGAGAGGGCCACCAGATCCGCGGGTGTTGGACGCTCCCGGTGGGTGATGACATCGGGATGTAGGGGGCCGAAGGGGCGCCGCCAGGGTGTGGGAGGAGGCCGCTAGGGTGGGAGAGGAGGACACCGGGGTGGGGGAGTGGGTGGGGGAGGAGGACGTCGGGGTGGAGAAGGAGGCCACCGCATAGACGAGGTGAGATGGTTAGGGGTGCGAGCGGATGCCATGTTGGCCGTGGCGGGCGGGTTACGCGGTGGATGTGGCCAGTGTGGACGGACGACTCTGTGGTAGTATTGGCTACGACCGAGCAAGAGAGTGGGGAAATGTTACAGTACCTGGGGGAGTTACCTAGGCCGGTCCCAGGCCCATTAGCGAAGCGCTCGTCCGCGCGGACGTCTGATCCTATCATTATCGTTATGCAATTGATACCACAAGTTCCTATTTATTTGGCTAAGACGTTCAATTATTCAGCTTTATCAATTAAATTCCATATAAACTTGAATAATCAAGCATGGCTTAAATGGTTAACAGAGGTGATCTTACCCCATATATACCCATGAGGGAAGGAACCCCATGTTTGATATCATGTGTATGAATACTTGGTAAATGTACGCATTAACAATAATGCATCTATAGTGATTTTACTTTATTAATTATACAAAATCTTCATGCCTAGCCCCTATAAATATTTCTATGTCTACATCCATACAAAGGTACAACTCTCATTTGAACCCAAGGATGGTTAATGAGAGGGCATGTTTGGATTTCTTCCTCTAAACTTTAGAGCTAAAACTTCAAATAAGTGGTCTAAAGTTAGCTCTAAACTTAAGTGCACATCACATTAGAGATTAGTTTAGAGCTTAATGTGAGCTACATTGCTCTAAAGCTTTTAGAGCTCGAAAGTTTAAAGGAGGGGATCCAAACATGTCCTAAAAAATTTCCTTATTTTTTAAAAATACATTACTCCCTTTGTCTTGAAATATAGTGCATTTTGACATTTGAAATTTATCCTGAAGTATAGTGCATTGGGGAACAAGAAGATAATATTTACTTAAATAAAAATACATGATTATTTTGAATAAGAAAAGTTATTCATGTACTTGGCATATTTTGTATAAGGAGACTGAGAGTTCACCCTTTAATCACGCAGAATAGAATCAGAATTCAATAGATTAGGAAGTTAAGTGAGGGATACATGTGTCTATTGCACTCTACCTTATTTTGTCTGAGAATGACCAGAATGCACTGTATTTCATAACGGAGGGAGTAGCTTGCTGATATTATTTGGCTCTGCAGAGAAAAATACCGACTTTTTTTTATCTTTTTTTTTTGTTGCTAGTAATTGTGAACTTCCTTTTCACTCCTGCTTTGAGATATTTGTGCAGACATCTTATGTCTTATATAGTCAAATAAAGGAGAAACTATTGTACCCAATCACATGTTTTTTTTCTTTTTTTTTAACAAAAAAGGCAAGAACTTTGCTGTTAAACTTATCAGTCAAAGAAAGTAAAGAAGAAATGATAGTAAAACAACAATAAAGGAGGACACGGGACGGGAAAGAATAAGCAACTCAAACCATCTCCACTAAGCCTGATCCTGGCTACACGTCTTTTTTGCGATCGGGCTTTTTACCCGTTTTTCATTAAGAGGAAAGACCAAAAGAAAGGCCGGAACACGGATACAAAGGACTCACAAGTAATTCTCGGATTACACGCGGAATCCCTAAGACACAAACAAACAGCAAGAAAACATGAAGGGGGGACCTCCACCACACAACACCAACTGACTATGCCTGCAAAAGAAAGATACATCCTCACAATGGTCGCCAACAGAGGAGGGTGAAGCCATGGTGGCAAAGCATCCACCGGTAGAATCCGCGAGCGATCAGGTAGCTGCTGCGAAGTAGGAGACGACAGTATCCGCCAGCGACCAGGTAGCCGCTGCAAAGAAGAGGACGTATCCGCCAGCGACCAGGTAGCCGCTGCGGAGAAGAAGACGACTGCAACAACATCAACACCCGCGGTGGACGGACCAAAGCGAAGCAAAAGCAAAAGCACAGGCAGGCACAACACAAGCAAGGAGCAACTCGGACCCAACACCACAAACCTAACCGACTGGACCTACAGAAAAGGTTCAATGCAAAGGTTGCCCACTCAGAAGACGAAGCCACGGTGGCAAGGCAACCACCGAAACGAACCAAGATAACAGCGATAACAGCGATAACAGCGACCAGGTATCCACTATGAACACCCGAACGACCATCAGCAACTTCAACAGCGACCAGGTAGTCGCTGTGAACTGCATGACTGCGGCATAACATCAACAGTGACCAGGTAGCCGCTGTGAACCGCTGAGCAATTGTAGCGGCAACATCAACTGAGGCGGGGCAGACCTATGCGAAGAGAAGAGTGAAGCACACGCGGACACAGAACGGTGAGGATCGACTCCGGTGAACGGCGCGGTGGGAACAAGCGGAGTGCATCAACGAAGCCTTCAAGAAGGTGATGACATCCGCGGACGCCAACTTCGTTGTGAGGATCACCCAATAGGAACTTTCATCCCCAAACTTGCCCCAACAACCTCCAACGACGGACTGAGCATTATGACGATGCCTTCAAGAAGGTGATGACGCTGGCGCGCCACCGTCATCGGCCCAAGGCAAGAAGCCTGGCGGGGTTTTCACCCTTGTCTGCCGTTAGCCCCGGCCGCCGCGGAAGGGGAGCACGCTGCCCCGGCCAAGAGCAGCTGCCGTGGAGGAGCAGATCCGGCCATCGCCCCCAGCCGCCCGGCAAGTTCGCCGCCACCTGCCGCCGAGGGTCCAGGACACCTCCAGATAGCAGATGTTGTCCAGGGGGCCTAGAGCCGGCCATTCGCCGTAGATGGACGTCGTAGGTTGGCTGACCTTGCTGGAGCCTGCCGCTGAGAGAGATCCGACCGCCGGTGTGCCAGATCTGGCCCCAGGGGGGGCGGATCCGGCCAGCCGCCGCCGCAAACCGCCGGAGATGGAGAGGGTGTAGCGGTCACTGCCGCCCGACAACCACCAGCCCCGGCAACTAGTGCAGGCTGACCGATCCACTCCCCATTGCCGAGGAGGAGAGCCGGTCACCGGTGCGCTAGATCCGGCCCTAGGGGGGATCCGGCCGGTCGCCGCCGCTCCCCGCCGGAGGTGGCGAGGGTGGAGGGGGCAAGGTAAAGGAGCGAGGGTGAGGGAGAGGGAGGTGCGAACGAAGCTCTTTTTTTTTCTGGCCCGCCACTGGCCACTGCCACTGCGCGCTAGTGGGTGGCGACAACGGCCGGAGGGGAGGCCGGGAGGGGGGGCGCTTGGACGGCGACGAGGTCGCCCCTGAGTCGCCCTGTTGAGGACGCTCATGGGGAGGGGGGAGGGCAAGTTGTGGAGCGGGCAAAGCAAGACCAGTTCTCCTAACTACACATGTAATATCGACCTAAAGCCTTGACCCCTCCACACACCAAAAAAAAAGGGGGGTTGGTGGGGGGGGGATTTTAGTAGTGACGGACCTCGTGGAAAATTTATGGATACCCACCACACATGTTCATACATATCTAACAACCGATGAGACTCTTTTTTTTAATCAACCCATGAGACTCTTGCTTAAATTTAAGATAAATAATTGGAAAGAAACTATAATTCTCTCATGTGTTTTATGCATGCAAAAAAGACATGTGTCGTGAATCTATAGTGGTTGCCCATAAATGTTCGATGGGACAGTCCCCACTGATTTTTTTTTGGTAAAAAAGGGATTGTAGAGAACCAACCAAAAAAGAAACAGAATTGAAAAGGACCAATCAAAAAGAAAAAAGAGGTCCTGTTTCAACTTTTGGAATACAAGAAAATCATCTCTGAGACACTCTACACTTGACAAATAGCATAACCAATGTCTTGCTTGAATTGACTGTCCATATTTAACAAAAGCTAACATCATATCAACATTTTGCTAAGCAAAAGGGAGCACAATAATGAAGTTCTTTAAATAAAGGCATTGGCTCTTATAATATATAATTAAAAAAGAAGTAGGTAGGTTTCGCACGGACAGACTTGGTGCTCAACAACATGCTCTAGAGAGGGAGTATAGCAGGGGAATAGGCGACGTGTTTGCAATTGCATCCTCGCAATCTGAAGCTGCATGCAAATGTGTTCCCGGATTAATCTATAGTATAAACAGCGCTTACAGCAACATAAACACTCCTGGACAAAGTCAATCAACAATTGACAAAATATGCAGCAATCATTGGAGAATTCCAGGACCCCCAATTGAAGCAACCCTTCAATAAAACTGGTCGCTGGACTGGCCCCTGCTAGATCCGCACCGAATCCAAATCTGGGCTCCCCGGTGATTGTCGCTGTAAAGAAAGCACGGCATGGCGACACCTCCTCGACGAGGCGGTGGAGCCTCCACAGCACGACGGGCCCGGGCCGGTGCACTTGCTATGGCCTCCAGAGGGCAGAGGCACCGTCACGAGTTCGGCCGCCGGGTCCTCCCATCTCCGGCCGGCCCCGCCGCTTTATCGCCGGCCACGGAGGACCGGGCCACTCGTCCGCGTCGCGCCGAGCCAGACGCCCGTGGCATGCCATGCCGTGGTTTGCTTGCTGCTCAAGTGCTGAGAGCTGGCCATGCATTTGGTCGACCGCTCGGTGGTGCGGTTGCAAGCTGTTTTTCCTTCCGCTATTAGTGCAATTTTTTTTTCTTTTTCCTTTTCCTTTTTGCTCTTGTTTTTTTTCTTTATCAAGTGGCATTTCTTTTTTGCCCCCTCTGTCGTGTAAAGTCTGATGTTGGACAATGTACTTACGTGGAGTGGGATCCTTTTCAAGTTTGAGCATTTCCTTTCCACGATATGTTAGTCCGCGAGCTGAAGAATTGTTTGTTTGGAGTTGAGAACATTCGAGTAACCGTACCTAATGTCGTAGACTGATTGATTTTTTTTCCATTTTTATATGTGTTGCTTGGTGTATGTAGCTGTGTTTGCGTAGGAAGACTGCACGGCTCTGTTCGCTTGAGCTTATCAGCCAAAATCAGCCAGCCATAAAACAATGTTTTTCTCTCACAGCAAATCAAAAGCAACATCAGCCAAAAAAAAAAAATCAGCCAGCCGGAAAACAAATCAGCTGAAGCTGCAAAAGGTCAACGACGACGAGCGAGAGCTTTGTTTCCTTTGGTAGTTGCGTGCGAGTACTACCTTGTCGCTGAATGAAACGGGAAAGGAACCGTGGAACCTAAGAGCAAGGAAACTTGCACAGCACTCCGTCGTTCCTTCCTCTGTCAGACGTAGAAAGGATCTCGCGAAAAGGGATACATGGCCTTGTTTAGGGGTTGTTTAGTTGGTGAAAAAGTTTGGGTTCGGCTACTGTAGCACTTTTCGTTTTATTTGGTAATTTATGTCCAATCATGGACTAATTATGCTCAAAAGATTTGTCTCGTGATTTACAACTAAACTGTGTAATTAGTTTTTTCTTTCGTCTACATTTAGTGTTCCATGCATGTGCCGCAAGATTTGATGTGACAGATACTGTAGCACTTTTTGGGTTTACTTTTCGTGAACTAAACAGGCTCTTAGTTCTCCCAATTCTACCCCAAATTCTACTATGCAAAAAGAAGATTCCCCGTCACATCAAAATGTCGGTAAATGCATGGAGTACTAAATGTTGATGAAATCAAAAACTAATTGCACAGTTTTGTTGTACTTTGCGAGACGAACATTTTAAGCCTAGTTAGTCAAAATTTGGATAATTTTTACCAAATACAAACGAAATGCTACAGGAATTCTGATACAGTGTTTTTCTCCCCTATTCTATGAACTAAACGAGGCCCATGATAAAGAGCGGTAACTGGAGCACGAAAGGTACGGAGGCGGTGTGTGTACATCCATCTCCGTAACAGAAAAACGGAAGTTGCCATCAACTTTTTTTTTCTCGAATACGCAAAAGACTTGCGTATCATTGTATTAAGAAGAAGAGTTTGACAAACGTACAACGCGCTTGTAAGAGCGCCGGAGGTGAACACAGCCGTAGTTGGACCATCGTAACGGAGAATCAGTAGGTCGATATTACATAACGGAGAATCAACTTTTTTTTATTCAAGTTGACATCAACTTTGATGCTTCAGGCAGAGTTCATTCAGACTTGCAGGACGGTGGCCAAGGAGTGAATGCAGTGTCAATGCATCTAGAACACCAATCGTAGAAACCGATGCAAGGTCACCATTCTGTTCGTTGGTTCGATCAATAGGATTTGTTTGCCTCTGGTGGCTTCAGCTTCAGTCAAGAACTAACTCTGTGTAAACCATTCTGCTCGCCATATCTCTTAACGTGCAATACAATTAGCAGATGATATTTGCTCATAGTACTTACCGGCTTATAGAGGCAAAGATAAAGTGGGCAACTTATCAAGCAGCGACCGAACGACCAGATCGGTGGGAGGAAACTAAAGCACTTTTGCGTGTTTGCCCCATGGGATCCCCCTAGGAACACCAACACTGTTCTTTCCTTAATGAGGAGGTGCAGCAACCGTGCGAGCGAGGTCATAGAAAGCCAAGCCAAGCCATGGGCCATGGCTCCCTCATCGCCATCAGCCATCATCTGCCAGCTAGATCCTGATGCATGCTCCTCCTAGTGGTCGCCCTACCTCCTTTCCCCTGATCAAAACCTCTTCTGTGTTGGAGTTGTTCCAAATTCACTGCAAGATATAGGCCGGGCTTCTGACGGAGCGAAGCGGAGGCCCGTAAAAGCCGAAGGCTGGGGCGGAGCGTAGCGGAGTTTGAAGCTGGCCATTAGGCCGCGCCCGTACACACACGGGGGGTGCGGGGGGCGGAGCCCCCACGGTACGGTACATATATACCCTTGCTAGTGTTTCTTGGAGACTAGATTCTCTTGTAAGCCGCCATAGGCGTGTAACCCAAAACTCTTGAGATAGTGAGATTGTTGCTGGCTGGTGCCCGTGGTTTTTTCCCTTCGCATTGGAGGGGTTTTCCACGTTAAATCGTGTGTCACCGCTGTGATTGATTTCGTTTTACTTCATATTCCATACGTCGTTCATAACAAGTGGTACCGGAGCTTCGGTTGTTGTAGGGTTCATGACGACGTCGATAAAGTTCGATCTTCCGCTGCTAAACTACGACACGCGGTTCTCGCTATGGCAAGTCAAGATGCGGGGAATTCTGGCGCAGACTCATGACTACGATGAGGCGCTGGATAACTTCGGCAAGAGAAAGGCCGATTGGACTCCTGAGGAGATCCGCAAGGATCAGAAAGCTCTCGCCCTAATTCAGTTACATCTTTATAATAATATTTTGCAGGAGTGTTTGAAAGAGAAAACTGCTGCAGAACTATGGCTGAAACTGGAATCGATCTGTATGTGCAAGGATCTAACCAGTAAGATGCAGATAAAGATGAAGCTGTTCACTCTGAGGATGAAGGAGGAGGATTCGGTGATGACCCACATCGCTAAATTCAAGAAGATCATGGCCGACCTAGTGTCGATGGAGGTGAAGTATGATGATGAGGACTTTGGTCTTCTACTGTTATATTCTTTGTCAAATTCGTATGCAAATTTTCGTGACACCATACTTTTGAGCCGTGATGAACTAACCCTAAAGGAAGTTTATGAGGCTCTCCAGTCTAAGGAGAAGATGAAAGTTATGGTGCAGCATGACAGAACGTCGTCCTCAAAGGGCGAAGCTTTGCATGTGAGAGGCAGAACTGATAACAGATCCTCATATGATAGCAATGATGGTAGAAAGAACTACGAGAGGAGAGGTCGTTCAAAGTCCAAGCCGCATGGTAATAAAAAGTTCTGTGTTTATTGCAAGCTGACAAATCATAATGTTGAGGATTGCATAAAAGTACAGAATAAGGAGAAGAGAAAAAAAAACAAGTCGGCTGGTAAGGTCTCTGTTGCTGCTGCTGCGTCTGATGATGATTCTGAAGATTGTCTGATAGTGCTTGCTGGTTGTGTTGCTGGTCATGATGAATGGATTCTAGATTCCGCATGTTCATTTCATATTTGCACTAACAGAAATTGGTTTAGTTCATATAAGTTTGTGCAGAAAGGGGATGTTGTACGGATGGGAGATGATAACCCATGTGACGTCGTGGGGATTGGATCAGTTCATATCAAGACTGATGATGGCATAACACGCACGCTGAAAAATGTCAGGTATATACCAGAGATGTCCAGGAATCTTATCTCATTGAGCACGCTTGATGCAGAAGGTTACAAATATTCCAGTTCAGATGGCATTCTGAAGGTATCAAAAGGTTCTCTTGTCTGTTTGAAAGGTGATCTTAATTCTGCAAAGTTATATGTCCTTAGAGGGTATACTTTACATGGTTCTGATTCCGCTGCTGCTGCTGTTACTAATGATGAACCTAGTAAAACTAACCTTTGGCACATGCGTTTGGGACATATGAGTCACCATGGTATGGCAGATTTGATGAAGAGAAACCTACTGAAAGGCTGCACTTCTAGTAAGATTAAGTTTTATGAGCATTGCATTTTCGGCAAGCATAAGAGGGTACAGTTCAACACTTCTATTCACACCACCAAAGGTACTCTTGATTATGTTCATGCTGATTTATAGGGTCCTTCTAAGAAGCCCTCACTAGGTGGTGCTCGTTACATGCTTACAATTATTGATGATTACTCTAGAAGGGTTTGGCCTTATTTTCTAAAACAGAAAGATGATACTTTTGCTGCTTTTAAGAACTGGAAAGTAATGATAGAAAGACAAACTGAAAGAAAGGTAAAATTGCTTCGTACTGATAATGGTAGAGAATTTTGTTCGTATGTCTTTAATGATTATTGCAGACAGGAAGGCATTGTTAGGCATCACACCATACCCCATACTCCACAACAGAATGGTGTGGCAGAACGGATGAACAGAACCATTATCTCCAAGGCCCGTTGCATGCTGTCTCATGCAAGGATGAGCAAGCGTTTTTGGGCTGAAGCTGCTAATGCTGCCTGTTACTTGATAAACAGGTCACCTTCTATTCCACTAAATAAGAAAACTCCTATTAAGGTATGGTCTGGTACACCTGCTGATTATTCACAGTTAAAAGTTTTTAGATGCACTGCTTATGCTCATGTTGATAATGGAAAATTAGAGCCTAGAGTTGTTAAGTGTCTTTTCCTTGGTTATGGTTCGGGAATCAAAGGCTATAAATTGTGGAATCCTGAAACAGGAAAGACTTTTATGAGCAGGAGTGTTGTATTCAATGAATCTGTGATGTTGAAAGTCCCTAGTTTGGTTTTGGCTAATTGATGAAACCTAGGACTAACCTTTATATCTAAGTGGATGATTTAGATAAAGGTGGTCATTGCATATAAGACATGACATTGACTCATATGACCAAGATGGTGAAGATCAAGATGAGGCTTGGCTCGATGGACCGGTTGTGAAGGTGAAGGGCAAGTCGAGGCTTCGAAGCGAAGGACCATGCGATGGTGAAGCTTGAGCAAGACTTAGCGCCGACGGACCGATGCAACGGTGAAGAGCAAGTGAAGTCAAGGTCGATGGATCGAGACGGTCATATGATGATATGAAGTGGATCATATCATTTGGAGAAACAAAATGGGCTCAAGGCAAAGGTATAACCATAGGGTCATTTTGTTTTACACTCAAGACACCATAGAGGGTGTGAGTGGTTTAGGATCGATAGCCGAACTATTAAGAAGGGAAGTCTTATCGGTTATTCGATGTACGGGTGCCACTAGGTGAATTCATGAAGTGCATTACATGTAGGGCCTAGTGAGCTAATTGGAAAACCTTTGAAAATGATTGAGAAAAAGCTAACACACAAGCACATGGAGATGTACTCTTGATGGTGTTGGCACATTTGCAAATGTGGCGTTGGTCGCGCTGTGGTTTGCGGGTAGAGAGGGGTTTGGGTTCCTCTCTCCCTCCCGCCGAGCGTGCGAGCGCGGGATTCAGGCGATTTCGGGGAAATGAAATGCCTATTTTCCACTACGCCGGAAGTTAGAGAAGAAACGGAAGCGAACGGAGGTCACAGAGGTGACCGGACGCTGCACCGGACGCGGTCTCGGTATGACCGGACGCGTCCGGTCAGTACAGCACGGTATCGGGCGCGCGGACTAGGGTTTGCAACCGGCGCGTCCGGTCACTCGCGGGACCGACGCGTCCGGTCAAGTGCCCAGAAGGAACTGCGGTTCGCAAGGACGATCGGACGCGGGGCGCGTCCGGTCACACGCGATCGGACGCGTCCGGTCGTCGAGGGAGCTTACTGGACTCCGACCGGACGCTGGCACTGTCGCGTCCGGTCGTTGCGAGGAGCGCGTCCGATCGTTGTTTCGCGGGCGCGGGTGCTGTGTGGATCGGCGCGTCCGGTCGTTGCGAGGAGCGCGTCCGGTCGTTGCTTCGCGCGCGCGGTGCTGTGCGACCGGCGCGCCCGGTCGGTTGAGCAGCGTGTCCGGTCATAGCGTTTGACCGTTGGCGCGCAGTGACCGTTGGAGGATCTAACGGTCGCATTTGAAATTTGAGGGACACGTGGACGTCGCAGGGCGACCGGACGCGGTTGAGCGCGTCCGGTCAGTTTCGACCGGCGCGTCCGGTCGTCCCGAAAAAACGGTCAGTGGAGTGGCAACGGCTCTATTTGTTTGGGGTGCTTATAAATACTCGTTGGCCAGCCCTTGGGGAGGTCTCTTGGCATTTCTAACACTCTTGTGCATCCTTTGAGCTAGAGCTACTCCTCCCACTCATCTCTCTTGCTTGATTGCAAATCAAAAGTGAGATTGAGTGATCCCAAAGTGCATTGCATAGCTTGAGGGCATCTAGTGGCACTTGTGGGTGGTTTAGCCGGTGGATTTCTTGTTACTCTTGGAGAGTACCGCTCCTAGCCGGCTTGGAGATTGTTGGAGGCGTTGGTAAGAGAAGGTGATTGTTCTTGGCCACCTCCGGTTGTTTGTAAGAGGTTCTTGTGCTTTCCTCGGCGGGACGCCAAAAGCAACTCTATTGGATTGCGTGTGTCATTGAGTTACCTCACTTGAGAGTGGTGTCTTGCGGTGCCTTGCGGGGCGTGCCTTGAGGGGCAAGTGACTTGAGGGTCACACCGAGGAACCATCTAAGTGTTGGTCGACACAACCGGTGACGTAGCTTGTCGGTGCACAAGTGAACACCGGGTGAACAAAAATATTGTGTCTCTTGTCTCCCGGTGATTGGTCTACATATTGTGTTGTTGTCAATATTAATTGATTGTATATCATCTTGGTGATTGGCAACATCTTCACTCCACCGTCGGTATAAGATTCACAATCCTCTCTCTCGCATTTAATTTTACTAGATTATCTTGTGTAGCTCTAGTGGTAGCCTTTTCTAGTAGTTGTTAGCTTGCTCACTAGTGTAAGTTAGTGACTTAGCACTTGTGTGAACTAGAGATCATAATCTACTAGACTTGTGGATAGGAGGCTTGCATCATAACCTTTGGCTAAGCAAAACTCGCTTTACGCCATTTGTTATTCTAACAAGTTTGCTTAGTGGTGCTTGTAGAATTTTTATAGGCTATTCACCCCCCCTCTAGCCATCTAGGACCTTACAGATGTTTACTGATAGTTTGCCCTCAGATCATGTTCCAGAAAAAGAGCTGCGGAGTATGCGCATACAGGTGGAGCATGTTGATGATGATATAGGTGTGCAGGTGGAGCCTGCTGATGAGCAGGATGATCATAATAATGATGTTGCTAATGATGATGCTCATGATGATGTTCAGCAAACTCCTCCTAGTTTACAGCTACAGGAGGAATTACCTATTGCTCAACGCAAGTCAACAAGGACAGTTGTACCTCCTAAACGTCTTATCGAAGAATGTAATTTGTCTTACTATGCTTTGAGTTGTGCTGAACAGGTGGAGAATGTTCATGAGCCAGCAACCTATAAAGAAGTTGTTCGTTATGCTGATAGTGAGAATTGGATTTCTGCTATGCATGAGGAGATGCAGTCTCTTGAGAAGAACAGTACATGGGAGGTTGTTCCTTTGCCTAAGAACAAGAAGACCATAAATTGCAAGTGGATCTTCAAGAGAAAGGAGGGTTTATCTACAAGCGAGCCTCTAAAGTATAAGGCAAGGTTAGTTGCAAAAGGCTATAGTCAAATTCCGGGTGTTGACTATAATGATGTGTTCTCTCGAGTGGTAAAACACAGTTTAATTCGTACTTTCTTGAGTATTGTTGCTTCACATGATCTTGAGCTTGGCAGTTGTGCTGTGAGTTGGAGGGCTACGTTACAGTCTATTGTTGCTTTGTCTACTACTGAAGCAGAATATATGGCTATTTGTGAAGCGTGCAAAGAATTAATATGGTTAAAAGGTTTGTACGCTGAACTCAGTGAAATTGAATCTTGCATAAGTTTGCACTATGACAGTCAAAGTGCAATTTACCTCACTAAAGATCAGATGTTCCATGAGAGAACTAAGCACATAGATATCAAGTATCATTTTGTGCGAGATGTGATTGAAGCCGGTAAGCTGAAGGTATGCAAGATTAGTACTCATGATAATCCTACTGATATGATGACAAAGCTTGTTCCTGTTGTTAAGTTTGAGTTATGCTCAAGCTTAGTTGGTTTAATTGAATAGTCCAAGAGACTATTGTTGGCACCAGTGGTTTTCTATCTTTGTTATTAAGGATGATGGGTTGATTTATGATATAAGATGAATTTGTCTCAAGGTGGAGTTTGTTGGAGTTGTTCCAAATTCACTGTAAGATATAGGCCGGGCTTCTGACGGAGCGAAGCGGAGGCCCGTAAAAGCCGAAGGCTGGGGCGGAGCGTAGCGGAGTGTGAAGCTGGCCCATCAGGCCACGCCCGTGCACACACGGGGGGTGCGGGGGGTGGAGCCCCCGTGGTACGGTACATATATACCCTTGCTAGGGTTTCTTGGAGACTTGATTCTATTGTAAGCTGCCATAGGCGTGTAACCCAAAACTCTTGAGATAGTGAGATTGTTGCTGGCTGGTGTCCGTCGTTTTTCCCCTTCGCATTGGAGGGGTTTTCCACGTTAAATCGTGTGTCACCGCTGTGATTGATTTCGTTTTACTTCATATTCCATACGTCGTTCATAACAAGTGGTACCGGAGCTTCGGTTGTTGTAGGGTTCATGACGACGTCGATGAAGTTCGATCTTCCGCTGCTAAACTACGACACGCGGTTCTCGCTATGGCAAGTCATGATGCGGGGAATTGAAGGGTCGAGATGGCAGACTAGAGGGGGGTGAATAGTCCTTTCTAAAAATAATTGTGTCAGCAAACCGAAACAAATGCGGAATTAAAACTATCGGTCTAGCCAAGACTACACCCCTCTATCTAAGTTCACAAGCACCTCACAAAGATCCTAAATATGTAACTAAGGTGCTTTCCTTAGCAAGAGCTCTCCTAAACAATTCTAGAGCAAGGTCACACAAACCTATGCACTAGTACTTTAGCAAAGCCGGGGAGCTCCTACACAATTCTAGTAAGCAAAAGCACGAAGCCACCTAAGCTCACTAGCAATACTCAATAGCAAGGCAACTAATGCCCAACTAGAGAGCGCAAATTACTTAGCTACACAAACTAAGCAATATGACTAACAAGGTTACACAAACCAAATTAGCCACGCAATGGGAGCTACTTCTATGCTACACAAGCAAGAAGGTAACTAGCTAACTACACAAGCAAACTAGTTACAAGAGCAACTACACAAGCACAAGTATATGAATGTAAATACAAGCTTGTGAATCGAAAGCAAACCACCGAGAAGATGTACACAATGTTGACACGGCGGTTTTTCACCGAGGTTCACTTGGTTGCCACCAAGCTAGTCCCCGTTGTGGCGATACACCCACTTGATGGATCACGAGCTAATTGACTATCAAGAGTCAAACCCTCAGCGGGTGCCGCACATCCACTCTCAAGATGGGGATCCTCCAAGCCACGAGCTTTACTAGAGTTGCTCTTCGCGATCCACGCGGGGTGAGCGCAATTCCCCTCACAAATCCTCCTCCGGAGCCACGCACAATCTCCACGCGTGCTTCAATGGAGTCACAAGCCACCAAGCCGTCTAGGAGGTGGCAACCTCCAAGAGTAACAAGCACCACCGGCTTGCAACACGATCACCTAGTGCCACTCGATGCAACCTCACGATGCAATCGCACTAGAATCGCTCTCTCACTCGATCCGATGAACACTATCAAGCATGAGTGAGTTAGAGGGCTCCCAAGCACTACCACACAAGCCACCAAGGCTAAAGTGTGCTCCCCTTACGGCCACAGCTGGCCAAGGCATCTATTTATAACCCCACGGTCAAATAGAGCTGTTACCCCTTCACTGGGTCCTTTTCGAGACGACCGGACGCGCCGGTCGTAACTGACCGGACGCGCTCAACCGCGTCCGGTCGCCCCTGCGACGTCCATGTGTCCCTCAAATTTCAAATGTGACCGTTAGATCCTCCAACGGTCACTGCGCCAACGGTCAAATCCCATGACCGGACGTGCCTCTCAAAACGACCGGACGCGCCGGTCCCGATGATCGGACGCGCCTGTCGAACGACCGGACGCGCTGATGGCACTGACCCACGCGCCCGCGACGCAACGACCGGACGTGCTCCTTGCGATGACCGGACGCGACAGTGCCCGCGTCCGGTTAGAGTCCAGAAAGCTCCTTCAACGATCGGACGCGTCCGATCATGTGTGACCGGATGCGCCGCGCGTCCGATCGTCCTTGCGAAACGCAGTTTCCTCTGGACACCTGACCAGACGCGCCAGTCCCGCGAGTGACCGGACGCGCCAGTTGCAAACCCTAGCACCCGCGCCTGCGCTGTACTGACCGGACGCGTCCGGTCATACCATGACCGCGTCCGGTGCAGCGTCCGGTCACCTCTGTGACCTCCGTTCGCCTCTGTTTCTTTTCCGACTTCCGGCGTAGTTGAAAATAGGCTTTTTAACTCCTCAAAAACACCTGAATCCCGTGCTCGCAAGCTCGGCGAGAGGGAGAGAGGAACCCAAATCCTCTCTACCGCTTAAACTTCATCACCTTCGTAAATGTGCCAACACCAACAAGTGATCACCACCTTGTGTACGTGTGTTAGCATTTTCACAAACATTTTCTTCGAAGGAATTAGGCACTCAACTTGCCCCGCCACTCGATCCTAACACGTATGCAAGTTAGATCGCTCAAGTGGCACTAGATGACCGATATGCAAACAAGTTTGCCCCTCTTAATAGTACGTCCATCTATCCTAAACCCGGTCATAAACTTCTCTATACACCTATGACCGGTGAAATGGAAATGCCCTAGGTTATACCTTTGCCTTGCGCATTCCATTCCATCTCCTCCGACGTTGATGCAACACATGCACCAACCAATCACCAAATGATATGATCCACTTCATATCATCACATGACCGTATTGGTTCATCGATCTTGACCTCACTTGCTCTTCACCATTGTGTCGGTCCATCGGCGCCAAGTCTTGCTCAAGCTTCACCGCCTCGCGGTCCATCGCTCCAAAGCCTCCGACTTGCCCTTCACACTTGCAACCGGTCCATCAAGCCAAGCCTCATCTTGATCTTTGCCACCTTGGTCACATGACTCCATGTCATGTCTCATATGCAATGAGCTCCTTCATGACACAATCATCTGTGGACTAATCTCCTGTGTCTTTCTCATTAAACACAATTAGTCCACCTAAGGTTGTCACTCAATTACCAAAACCAAACAAGGACATTTCAATCTCCCCCTTTTTGGTAATTGATGACAACTCTACAAAGATATAGAAATTAAGTTCTTTTGGACTTTATGCCACTTATCCAACATTTAAGCTCTAAGTTAGGATTTGGATAAGCACCATAAAATCCGACTTGGTAGTGATAACTCTCCCTACATATGTGCTCAAATGGTTTGATTTCAAGCTTGCACATATGCATAAATATGAAATTTGTGGGAGGGTTAGCACTACTAAGTGATGCTAAGGTGTATAGAATAAACCTTTGTAGTTTGATACCATTTGATAGCTCGATATCATTTGAAAATCACAAGTTTGCCATCATCCTTAGCATCATGAATAGCTAGACATCAAAAACACTAGAAACCCCGTGAGATCAACATTATAAGCAAGGTTCTAGTTTTTCATGATAAACACAAGTCTAGCTACCATCCTATGCATGCTAGTTATCATATCATCATTCAAGTTCTATAACTAGCAAACACCACACAAGCATGCATGTTAAATATAAAAACTTATGCAATGCTAGCAAGCACATGAATATGCACATATCAAATGTAATCAATCAAAGTTCATGAGCTTGCTCCCCCTACTTGTGTGCTTCTTTTATCCAAGAATTTTGATCCTTTTCATTTCTTCAATGTTGCTCCCTCTTTGTCCATCTCCATGTCCAAACTCATTCCCAAACCTCTCTCTCTTGGTGTATTGACATATCTTTGTTCCAACTTCTCCCCCTTTGTCATCAATTTCCATAAAGGGTGTACTTCTCATTGATGCAAAGGCTTGCATTGGGGTAGATGGTTGAGACTTGAATATTGCGTTGTTGATGGACATCATCGCATATGTTGGAATGACATTACTTGTATGTTGCTCTTGAGATACCACTTAGGATCTTTGACCTTGATACCATTAGGTGGGGCTCCTCCCCCTATGTCATAGCATGGGTCATTCACTTGATAATCTTGAGCTCTTGTGTGTGAGGGAACTTTCTTCATTTGATGATCACTTAAAGTTGAGGATCACTTGTGGAACCACCGTCTTGTATAAATGATATCATGTGTAGAAATACCACAAATAAGTGTGTGATACCAATTTGAAGAATCCTCTATCATGGAACCACTTGTAGGATTTGTCAATATGATCTTTTCTTGAACATTTGCTATCTTTATGAGTACCATTTGTAGGATATTACTTGTAGATCATGATCTAGACACCACTTGTAAATACCAATTGAAGAAATATTTTGAGTCTAGATACCATTTGAAACACCCTAGATATCCATTTGCATTGTTGTCTTGTGCTTGTACCCATATCATTGTCATGAGCTTCTAGTATGACTTGAACTAAGTTGATTTGCCTAAGATTCTAAGTCCGGTTTGATCCAATGACAAGCTTTTTCACTCCTCATACTAAGGGTTATCTTGCCAATGTTGTACTTGTCACTTGTTAGCAATCCAAACTAGATCAAGTACTTGGGTTCACTAGCTCATGAACAAATTCATACAAATACCACTAGATCATTTAAACAATTCAAGCAATAGTGGCAGGCTATGAATTTAAACATTTCATTTGTTATGCATGATCCTAGTAAGCATGTACTATATGCACTAATCGCATACTAGTAAGGTATGAAATGATCATGCACATTGCAATGATACCTTTGTTATGTTGGAGTAGAGGATAGTCATATAGATTCCAATTCATTACTCCAATAGAAATGTGAAGTCTAATTTATAAGCTTGGTGAAGACCAATCATTATAGAGAAATCCATTCTTCACCCATATGAAATGAGAACCACTAATAATCAAGTGCATTATCTCTTGTTGTGGTTGGCTTGTTTTTTTCTCTTTGATCAATGCTTGCATTAGAGAAGTACTTATGATACCAATTTTATAACTATGACTAGTTCTCTTTTGGGTGTTGCTTGCTTTTCTTGATCAACCCTATTGATTGTTTCAATTAAGCATCTCAAATGTCCCTTGAATTCATCACTTCTATGTTAGCCTTCCAAGCCGGTGCTCGGTTTACCCACCCATGGGCGGCAAGCCCCCTCAGCAGGGAGAAGTGACCTCTCTCCAAAGAACAATCCTTGACACTTACTTGAATTACCTTTGATTGATTGATCTATGGACTTAACTTGATGAGTAACCTTGAATTATTCTTTAAGTCCTTTTCTTTCTACCAAATGATCTCCAATTATTACTAGAACTTGAACCTCATCTTCATCTTGAGTTTGATCTTCATTTTCAAATTTGAGTACCAAATTTATACACTAAGTACATTCCACAATCAATGCCCTTGTACTCATTTCTTGTCATGCTTCTAGATCAATTCAAAACCAAACTTAGGTGCCTCAAACAGTTATAGATATGTTTCCAACTTGAGGACCTTTCACTTAAAGTGACTCTAGATCAATCCAATAATTGTCACTTTTCTGGCAGATTCTGTACCCATGGTTATCACATGATCATCCTTTTTGCAAGCTCCAACTCAAATATTTGCAAGCCATAAAATATATCCAATAAATCACCATAATCTTGAATGTTGCACTTGTATGTTGTAGTATTTGGATTCCACTTATTTTGACTTGGCATTGGGATAGAATATGCACTAAGCTTTAAAACTTGATTCAACATATGATGACCAATATGAATCCAAATGAATCAAGCCTCCAATGCTGATGGTACCTACAAACAATCATCCACTTTTTGATGGTACCCAAATAAGTTTGGGTCCTCTCAAGTTAGGAGCAATATACTTAGGCAAAGCCTTAGTATGGGTAGCGGGATGTTTTGCAATTCTAACCAATGAGGTACCATTGCTATCCTTTCTAAGCATGTTAGTATTATTAATTGAACTAGGCTTAGAATTATTACCTAGGGGACATGAATGAGCCATGTGTTCCCTTTCCCGGCATGAATAGCATCTTCTATTTGGTTGAGCCTTTTCTTCCTTGCTCATGTGATGCTCTTCATTGCCTTGCCTCTCATGAGTTGCTTGAGCCTTCTTCTCAAGCTTGGTAGGACACCCCGAGGCAAAGTGTCCTATATCTTCACACTTGAAGCACTTGATGTGAGCAAATCTCTCTTCTTATCTTAAATCTTGCTCATCATCTTGGCATCTTGGATTTGCATTGGATGCCTTCCTCTTCCACCCCTTCTTGTTTTCTTTTTATTCTTCTCATGCTCAACGTGTGGCTTTGGTTGAGGCTCTTTTTGTTGCTTCACTAGTTTCTTGCTTGGGCACATTGAGGTGTAGTGACCCCATGTATGGCACCTGAAGCACTTGCGTTTGAGCCTTTCTTCTTCTTTCTTCAACTTGAGCTTCTATAAGTTGGGGCATGTTTGGTGAAGATGACCCACTTCATGGCATTGGTAGCACATGAAATGAGAGAGCTTCTCTCGAGCTAGCTTCTTCATCTTCCTTTCTCTTTTCTTTTCCCCTTTGGTCATATTCTTCTTGCTCTTGTTGAAACCAAGGCCACTCTTGTCACCAAAGTTTCTTTGAGTTTTCAACATATGCTCAAAGGTGACTTTTGAGTTGTAGCATCTCTCTAACTTGTTGCTCAATTTCTTCACTTCACTTTTGAGCTCATTGTTCTCCTTTAAAATATTAGTCTCACAAGACATAGAAGTAGAACAAGCATATATATGTGAAGAACATGGCATATCTAATAAGTCATCACAAGAGGTGGATACATGCTTTCTCCCTACATCACATGGGTTAGTCACATTTTGCAATTGATCATTTGATCCATGTGATGAGCTCTCATTAATTTTAATTTTCTTTAATAACATCTTAAAGAGAGAAGCATGTTCTTGTACCAAATTATCATGAGCAACACTAAGTTCCTCATGAGCCAATTTTAGCTCCTCATGTGAACAAGTAGTAACATAAAGTAGATGCTTTTGTTGTTCACATGTGGTTTTTAGAAATGAGTTTTTATTTTCCAATTTCATGGTTTTAGCTTTCTCATTTTTTAAAGACATGTTCATGCTAGCAAGTCTACTAACAAGCTCATCATATGAATCAACATGATCAATCACATTATCATTTGATACCTTTGTGTCTCCTAGTGACATGAAGCAATGTGATGTAGTGGATGGGCTTGTAGTAGCATCATCAAGGCCCGAGCATGAACCAATGTTGTCACCATCAAGTGTGCTTGGGGTAGAAACATCACTTGCAACACTTGATGCATTATCACCATCCTTGTCAAGTGAACTTGTGGTAGATCGATCATCATCATCACTTGACCATGAGGTGGAGCAATCCTCCATAACCATCGTGTTGTGGTCATGCTCAACATCATCATGTGCAACCTCCTTGGACTTGACATCATCGTCATCATTGGAGATAGCTCCATACTTTTCATTGAGATAGGCCCATATCTCATGAGCGGATTTGAGGTCCATGATCTTACCAAAGATGCTATCATCCAAAGATCGATACATGATGTTAGTAGCTTGGATGTCAAGATCTAGGCATTTCTCTTGTGCTTGAGTTAGATTATCTTCATCCAACACATGAGAAAAGCCTACATCTACCATCCACCACATTTGAGGGCAAATAAACTTAAAATTGCATATCATCCAATTTTTCCACCGTGCAAAGTGTGTGCCATCAAACATGTGAGGACAATCAACATCTAGTCCATATTCCGCCATCCTCTCGGGTCGGTGAAGACCACAAATGAGAGACCAGGCTCTGATACCAATTGAAGGGTCGAGATGGCAGACTAGAGGGGGGGTGAATAGTCCTTTCTAAAAATAATTGCATCGGCAAACCGAAACAAATGCGGAATTAAAATTATCGGTCTAGCCAAGACTACACCCCTCTATCTAAGTTCACAAGCACCTCACAAAGATCCTAAATATGTAACTAAGGTGCTTTCCTTAGCAAGAGCTCTCCTAAACAATTCTAAAGCAAGGTCATACAAACCTATGCACTAGTACTTTAGCAAAGCCGGGGAGCTCCTACACAATTCTAGTAAGCAAAAGCACGAAGCCACCTAAGCTCACTAGCAATACTCAATAGCAAGGCAACTAATGCCAAACTAGAGAGCGCAAATTACTTAGCTACACAAACTAAGCAATATGACTAACAAGGTTACACAAACCAAATTAGCCACGCAACGGGAGCTACTTCTATGCTACACAAGCAAGAAGGTAACTAGCTAACTACACAAGCAAACTAGTTATAAGAGCAACTACACAAGCACAAGTATATGAATGTAAATACAAGCTTGTGAATCGAAAGCAAACCACCGAGAAGATGTACACAATGTTGACACGGCGGTTTTTCACCAAGGTTCACTTGGTTGCCACCAAGCTAGTCCCCGTTGTGGCGATACACCCACTTGATGGATCACGAGCTAATTGACTATCAAGAGTCAAACCCTCAGCGGGTGCCGCACATCCACTCTCAAGATGGGGATCCTCCAAGCCACGAGCTTTACTAGAGTTGCTCTTCGTGATCCCCGCGGGGTGAGCATAATTCCCCTCACAAATCCTCCTCCGGAGCCACGCACAATGTCCACGCGTGCTTCAACGGAGTCGCAAGCCACCAAGCCGTCTAGGAGGTGGCAACCTCCAAGAGTAACAAGCACCACCGGCTTGCAACACGATCACCTAGTGCCACTCGATGCAACCTCACGATGCAATCGCACTAGAATCGCTCTCTCACTCGATCCGATGAACACTATCAAGCATGAGTGAGTTAGAGGGCTCCCAAGCACTACCACACAAGCCACCAAGGCTAAAGTGTGCTCCTCTTACGGCCACAGCCGACCAAGGCATCTATTTATAACCCCACGGTCAAATAGAGCCGTTACCCCTTCACTGGGTCCTTTTCGGGACGACCGGACGCGCCGGTCGTAACTGACCGGACGCGCTCAACCGCGTCCAGTCGCCCCTGCGACGTCCACGTGTCCCTTAAATTTCAAATGCGACCGTTAGATCCTCCAACGGTCACTGCGCCAACGGTCAAATCCCATGACCGGACGCGCCTCTCAAAACGACCGGACGCGCCTGTCGAATGACCGGACGCGCTGATGGCACTGACCCACGCGCCCGCGACGCAACGACCGGACGTGCTCCTTGCGATGACCAGACGCGACAGTGCCCGCGTCCGGTTAGAGTCCAGAAAGCTCCTTCAACGATCGGACGCATCCGATCATGTGTGACCGGACGCGCCGTGCGTCCGATCGTCCTTGCGAAACGCAGTTTCCTCTGGACACCTGACCGGACGCGCCGGTCCCATGAGTGACCGGACGCGCCGGTTGCAAACCCTAGCACCCGCGCCTACGCTGTACTGACCGGACGCGTCCGATCATACCATGACCGCGTCCGGTGCAGCGTCCGGTCACCTCTGTGACCTCCGTTCGCCTCCGTTTCTTTTCCGACTTCCGGCGTAGTTGAAAATAGGCTTTTCAACTCCTCAAAAACATCTGAATCCCGCGCTCGCAAGCTCGACGGGAGGGAGAGAGGAACCCAAATCCTCTCTACCGCTTAAACTTCATCGCCTTCGTAAATGTGCCAACACCAACAAGTGATCACCACCTTGTGTACGTGTGTTAGCATTTTCACAAACATTTTCTTCAAAGGAATTAGTCACTCAACTTGCCTCGCCACTCGATCCTATCACGTATGCAAGTTAGATCGCTCAAGTGGCACTAGATGACCGATATGCAAACAAGTTTGCCCCTCTTAATAGTACGGCCATCTATCCTAAACCCGGTCATAAACTTCTCTACACACCTATGACCGGTGAAATGAAAATGCCCTAGGTTATACCTTTGCCTTGCGCATTCCATTCCATCTCCTCCGACGTTGATGCAACACATGCACCAACCAATCACTAAATGATATGATCCACTTCATATCATCACATGACCGTATTGGTTCATCGATCTTGACCTCACTTGCTCTTCACCGTTGCGTCGGTCCATCGGCGCCAAGTCTTGCTCAAGCTTCACCGCCTTGCAGTCCATCGCTCCAAAGCCTCCGACTTGCCCTTCACACTTGCAACCGGTCCATCAAGCCAAGCCTCATCTTGATCTTTGCCACCTTGGTCACATGACTCCATGTCATGTCTCATATGCAATGAGCTCCTTCATGACACAATCATCTGTGGACTAATCTCCTGTGTCTTTCTCATTAAACACAATTAGTCCACCTAAGGTTGTCACTCAATTACCAAAACCAAACAAGGACATTTCAGGAATTCTGGCGCAGACTCATGACTACGATGAGGCGCTGGATAACTTCGGCAAGAGGAAGGCCGATTGGACTCCTGAGGAGATCCGTAAGGATCAGAAAGCTCTTGCCCTAATTCAGTTACATCTTCATAATGATATTTTGCAGGAGTGTTTGAAAGAGAAAACTGCTGCAGAACTATGCCTGAAACTGGAATCGATCTGTATGTGCAAGGATCTAACCAGTAAGATGCAGATGAAGATGAAGTTGTTCACTCTGAGGATGAAGGAGGAGGATTCGGTAATGACCCACATCGCTGAATTCAAGAAGATCGTGGCCGACCTAGTGTCGATGGAGGTGAAGTATGATGATGAGGACTTTGGTCTTCTACTGTTATGTTCTTTGCCAAATTCGTATGCAAATTTTCGTGACACTATACTTTTGAGTCGTGATGAACTAACCCTAAAGGAAGTTTATGAGGCTCTCTAGTCTAAGGAGAAGATGAAAGTTATGGTGCAGCATGACGGAACGTCGTCCTCAAAGGGCGAAGCTTTGCATGTGAGAGGCAGAACTGATAATAGATCCTCATATGATAGCAATGATGGTAGAAAGAACTACGAGAGGAGAGGTCGTTCAAAGTCCAAGCCACATGGTAATAAAAAGTTCTGTGTTTATTGCAAGCTGAAAAATCATAATGTTGAGGATTGCAAAAAAGTACAGAATAAGGAGAAGAGAAAAAACAAGTCGGCCGGTAAGGTCTCTGTTGCTGCTGCGTCTGATGATGATTCTAGAGATTGTCTGATAGTGCTTGCTAGTTGTGTTGCTGGTCATGATGAATGGATTCTAGATTTTGCATGTTCATTTTATATTTGCACTAACAGAAAATTGGTTTAGTTCATATAAGTCTGTGCAGAAAGGGGATGTTGTGCGGATGGGATATGATAACCCATGTGACATCGTGGGGATTGGATCAGTTCAGATCAAGACTGATGATGGCATGACACGCACGCTGAAAAACGTCAGGTATATACCAGAGATGTCCAGGAATCTTATCTCATTGAGCACGCTTGATGCAGAAGGTTACAAATATTCCGGTTCAGATGGCATTCTGAAGGTATCAAAAGGTTCTCTTGTCTGTTTGAAAGGTGATCTTAATTCTGCAAAGTTATATGTCCTTAGAGGGTGTACTTTACATGGTTCTGATTCCGCTGCTGCTGCTATTACTAATGATGAACCTAGTAAAACTAACATTTGGCACATGCGTTTGGGACATATGAGTCACCATGGTATGGCAGATTTGATGAAGAGAAACCTACTGAAAGGCTGCACTTCTAGTAAGATTAAGTTTTGTGAGCATTGTATTTTCGGCAAGCATAAGAGGGTACAGTTCAACACTTCTATTCACACCACCAAAGGTACTCTTGATTATGTTCATACTGATTTATGGGGTCCTTCTAAGAAGCCCTCACTAGGTGGTGCTCGTTACATGCTTACAATTATTGATGATTACTCTAGAAGGGTTTGGCCTTATTTTCTAAAACAGAAAGATGACACTTTTGCTGCTTTTAAGAACTGGAAAGTAATGATAGAAAGACAAACTGAAAGGAAGGTAAAATTGCTTCGTACTGATAATGGTAGAGAATTTTGTTCGCATGTCTTTAATGATTATTGCAGACAGGAAGGCATTGTTAGGCATCACACCATACCCCATACTCCACAACAGAATGGTGTGGCAGAACGGATGAACAGAACCATTATCTCCAAGGCCCATTGCATGCTGTCTCATGCAAGGATGAGCAAGCGTTTTTGGGCTGAAGCTGCTAATGCTACCTGTTACTTGATAAACAGGTCACCTTCTATTCCACTAAATAAGAAAACTCCTATTGAGATATGGTCTGGTACACCTGCTGATTATTCACAGTTAAAAGTTTTTGGATGCACTGCTTATGCTCATGTTGATAATGGAAAATTAGAGCCTAGAGCTGTTAAGTGTCTTTTCCTTGGTTATGGTTCGGGAATCAAAGGCTATAAATTGTGGAATCCTGAAACAGGAAAGACTTTTATGAGCAGGAGTGTTGTATTCAATGAATCTGTGATGTTTACTGACAGTTTGCCCTCAGATCATATTCCATAAAAAGAGCTGCGGAGTATGCGCATACAGGTGGAGCATGTTGATGATGATATAGGTGTGCAGGTGGAGCCTGCTGATGAGGAAGATGATCATAATAATAATGTTGCTGATGATGATGCTCATGATGATGTTCAGCAAACTCTTCCTAGTTTGCAGCTACAGGAGGAATTACCTATTGCTCAACGCAAGTCAACAAGGACAGTTGTACCTCCTAAACGTCTTATCGAAGAATGTAATTTGTCTTACTATGCTTTGAGTTGTGCTGAACAGGTGGAGAATGTTCATGAGCCAGCAACCTATAAAGAAGCTGTTCGTTGTGCTGATAGTGAGAATTGGATTTCTGCTATGCATGAGGAGATGCAGTCTCTTAAGAAGAACAGTACATGGGAGGTTGTTCCTTTGTCTAAGAACAAGAAGACCATAAATTGCAAGTGGATCTTCAAGAGAAAGGAGGGTTTATCTACAAGCGAGCCTCCAAAGTATAAGACAAGGTTAGTTGCAAAAGGCTATAGTCAAATTCCGGGTGTTGACTATAATAATGTGTTCTCCCCAGTGGTAAAACACAGTTCAATTCATACTTTCTTGAGTATTGTTGCTTCACATGATCTTGAGCTTGGCAGTTGTGTTGTGAGTTGGAGGGCTACGTTACAGTCTGTTGTTGCTTTGTCTACTACTGAAGCAGAATATATGGCTATTTGTGAAGCGTGCAAAGAATTAATATGGTTAAAAGGTTTGTACGCTGAACTCAGTGAAATTGAATCTTGCATAAGTTTGCACTGTGACAGTCAAAGTGCAATTTACCTCACTAAAGATCAGATGTTCCATGAGAGAACTAAGCACATAGATATCAAGTATCATTTTGTGCGAGATGTGATTGAAGCCGGTAAGCTGAAGGTATGCAAGATTAGTACTCATGATAATCCTACTGATATGATGACAAAGCCTGTTCCTGTTGCTAAGTTTGAGTTATGCTCAAGCTTAGTTGGTTTAATTGAATAGTCTAAGAGACTATTGTTGGCACAAGTGGTTTTCTATCTTTATTGTTCAGGATGATGGGTTGATTTATGATACAAGATGAATTTGTCTCAAGGTGGAGTTTGTTGGAGTTGTTCCAAATTTACTGCAAGATATAGGCCGGGCTTCTGACGGGGGGTGCGGGGGGCGGAGCCCCCGCGGTATAGTACATATATACCCTTGCTAGGGTTTCTTGGAGACTTGATTATCTTGTAAGCCGCCATAGGCGTGTAACCCAAAACTCTTAAGATAGTGAGATTGTTGCTGGCTGGTGCCCGTGGTTTTTCCCCATCGCATTGGAGGAGTTTTTCACGTTAAATCGTATGTCACCGCTATGATTGATTTCGTTTTACTTCGTATTCCATACGTCGTTCATAACATTCTGCGCAGATTTCAGTCACAACGAAAGGATCCATCGGACGAGAAGCCTTTTGACAGTGACCTCCACTCCACACACCCGCGGCTGCAGTTGCAGTCCGACGGCAAAAGGCGGCCGTGCCTGTTGTAAAGGCGCCCAAAGCACGGCGGAAAGCATATGCAGCCGATGCGATCGCAGATTAATTACTCGGGGAAATCGCCAATCATGAGTGGGCTACCTCGATCTGGCCTCTGGGCTCGTCGGCTCGATCGCTCGTTCGTGCGTGCGTGCGCGGGGGCTCCACCTCCACCTCCCCATCCCACTCCACTCCACTCCACTCCACCCCGGCCCCGGCAGATAAGGATGGCTTGGTTCATTTCCCTGCGTAATGTAATGTAATGCGCTAGATTAACACGGGCTAGCTATTACTGGTAGCTTTTCTGCTTGGTTTGTGCGTTCCAGTCGAAAGCACATGAAAGGCTCGTAACTTAGCAGCTATCCGACGTTGCCGACAGGCGTGGTGCGCTTAGGGTCCCCCGGCTTTACATTGCATACACTTGCTGTAGCAGCTAGCAGCAACATGCCCTTCCGTGTCACTGCTGATTCGGCTCTCGAGTAAACTAGCGCTGGATTTGTCAAGTGCGTGTGCCGCCTTTGCTCGTGCGCGGCACGCCGGCAGTCGTTGGAGGGCCTGGATCGTTCGGTGTTGGTGACAGGGTGAGCAAGAGGTAGTAGCTGCTGCCTGTATATATGTTGGGGGTCGGGTGTCGGGACCGGCAGGCAGCTCCTGCAGGTCTGGGGAGCTTTCCGGTGCGCCAGTACTCTACTGGGAACCATATCTGGTTGTCGTTGGGTTTTGGGTCGCCGTGCTATGATGATCTCCGGTGCTATAGGATAGGAACTTGCTTGCAGTTGCAGGTGTAAACAGGATGCATGTATCTCCTGTCCTGAGTCCTGACATCGCCAACTGCCAATCTTGCATTGGCGCCCCACTTATCTTATCGGATCATATTTGGTGTGCTTTCTCCGACCAGACCAGAAGATTTGAAGCTAGCTAGAAGCAGGGGGGACAGGGTTGCGGTAGTTCATGGGGTGTTTCTGTTTGCATTGGAAGATTGTGCCTGCGTTGATGTGGTTAGGTATCATCGCAGACTCGTGGAGCTAGCATGACTACTGGCAGTAGATAAATAACCTGTAGTTAAGCAGGATTTCAGAAGAGCACATGTTGGATCTGAGGATTAGTTATTTAGTTGTTCAAGGCAGTATTGTTCACAGGCCCTGGGCCCCTGGCTTTGGCTTGCCGGTAGGTGCACGAGTTATTTAGTTGTTCAAGGCAGTATTGTTCACAGGCCCTGGGCCCCTGGCTTTGGCTTGCCGGTAGGTGCACGAGCATTGTAGCAGGGAAAACGGCAACCCAGACATGGTTTACTCTGTCTTCCTCATACGTTGGACTACACGAAACGTACGAGAGGGTTACAGAACGGGTGGAACTTGCCTGCCAAGGCCTTGGGTAGTAAGGATAACAAAATGACCTACTGCACTAGCTCCATCATCTCCATGCGACCTAGCTAGCAAAGGGAGCAATCAGTTGCGACCAGTTCGTCCGAAAAAGTCCCCAACTTAGATTCCCGCATTGCTTCGGCCGGCGATTCTGGATTTCTTCAAGAAATTTTCGTGCGCGTTAGCGGTGTGAGTTGTGACTCAGTTTGTGACACTCGGAACCCTCTGCGGCTTTGCGTTCGTAAATGGAGTACAGTCAAGCACTAGATTAGCCTGTCCTTCGTGTCGTTAGCACGGGCAGATTACGGGCTTTCGCAAACCATCGATTGGGCGGCGTAGCCGTCGAATCAGCTTCCGGAGCGCCCGTAGCCCAGCCCACAAGAGCACGGGGAGCGCGGATGGGATGCGGGCCGCGACTTGCCCCACGTCTTCGTGGGCCCATCATGGTTTGCCGTGTTAATCTGATTCTTGAATTAATAAACTATCTTACTTAACATAATCAATTGGGGATGTAGCTCAAATGGTAGAGCGCTCGCTTTGCATGCGAGAGGCACGGGGTTCGATCCCCCGCATCTCCATTTTTTTTTGTTTTTATTCGATCCCGAATCCGGACGGCCAGGCCAGATAAGCCAGCGAACGGGCGTCATTTCTGAGTTTTTTTTTGTTTTTATTCGACCCCGAACCCGGACGGCAAGGCCAGATAAGCCAGCGAACGGGTGTCATTTCTGAGTACTTAGAAATTCTCATGTTTTTAAATTTGGACTCTTGAAATTTTCAACAACTCAGCATGTGAAGACACGCTTATCCAAGTTGTAGTTATGGATGAAATCTAAAACTTGTATTTGACAACTTTTTTTTCCTGAGATAGTTTGAAGGCTCAAATATTCAGTATGGGTGTGGCTAATTTCTTGCATTAGTCTTAGCCTATATTACACCTTGTGTAGCAAAACTTAAGCCAGTCCAAATGTATGCAATGTGTGATTGTTTGGTTGTTCTCGTGTACATCAAAAATGCATTTGTAAGATTGTGTTGGATTGCTTGGATTATGTTGCATGTCGTCAGCTCCATGCAGGATAGAGGAAGAGTAAATTCGGAGGTACCATGTCGTGGTACAAAAATTTGCATTGTTCAATATGACGAGATCTGACATATGAAGTATGCACTACTGCAGTCCTCATCTCTTCATCATGAGGATTGTGCAATTTGCATAAAAGGGTTTTTGCAAGCAATTAGACACGAGTAACTTGCACACTTGCACTGAGCAAGTCCGGATACAAACTAATGCAAGCAACTAAGCATAACCGATAAGATTTAGAGAAGTTAATAGAAAAAACATCCCTAATGGTGGGTTTGAATCCTCAAGAATGCACGCACACCACGAAAAATCATGGGCGTGATTGGTTGCCCTGCTCAGGCCGTCCGAAGGCCCATCCGGCACCGCTCAGGGCATTACGACCGTATTTGATTCCCCTCCTCGCACGTCTTGCCTGCTTCGTCTCACACCTCTGCCCTCCTCCATCCCGTACGCCTCCATCTTCATGATTTCTGCTGCCCTCGTGAGCCAGGACGGCTTGATTCACGCATGGTGCAGGTGCCCATGTGTCGACACCTAAAACTTTGATGCATGCATGCAACCAAACACGACCTCACCTCGTACTGGACCAACAACAAAGACATACCAAACACAACAAAGTGCATAATCTTATCATGGCTGGAAAGAGCCTGGACAGGCACTCCATTTTGGCTTTTCCATGCACGGTTCGTAACGGTTCGTAACACGGTGCTCTCCTAGAAATTTATTTTCAAGGACAATTGCGAACCGTCCTTGAAACTGTCTCATTTCATCAGCATTAAGATAGAGTCAATTGCAAAAATTGTGTTTGAAATCGATTGGAAATAGTCTATGAAGATCAGAGTTTACAAACAAGAGAGCATTTTGGACAGGACAAAGATGGTGATGATGTAAATGAGCACAGGAAAAATTAGGAGGAAGACTGCTGTGAAGCTAAAGATTTTGCGGTCAGGTTGCTGTCGGTCAAGAACTGATGCTGAACTCCACTGTTTAGGAGGCAGAAATCTGTTAGCATTGGTTTGAGTCACCGGCGTGGAAGCATGGTCCTGTTCTGCAGCACTTTCAGGGAATGATTAGTATTTTTCTTTCACAACAAATCAGCCTAAGCTAAATTTTAGCAAAACGAATAGGGCTGTAAAGGTACACTGTAGTTGGCCTATGTGAATTGCAATCTCGGTGCTCATGACTAGTTTAGGAGGCAAAAATCTGTTGCGCATCGTTTGGATGGGGCATCGTTTGGATGGGGATGGTGATTGGGATAGCGATACGAGATATTATATCCTAGCCATCCGTTCTTTATACCTCGTTTAATCGTAGTCATTCATTTATTTTCCTTTCCCTGTCCCTCCCCTATGTCCCAATATCCAAATAGCACCATAGGAGTAAGGCCCCGTTTAGATGCCAAATTTTTTCCTAAATTCCACTATGCAAAAAGAAGATTCCCCATCACATCAAAATGCCGGCACATGTATGGAGTACTAAATGTAGATGAAATCAAAAACTAATTGTACAGTTTTATTGTTCTTTACGAGACGAACATTTTGAGTCTAATTAATCATTTTTTGGATATTTTTTTACACTAAAAAACAAAATGCTACAGTGCGCATCAGTGCGCAACAGTAATTCTGCCGTCACCAAATCGGCTGAACTAAACAAGGCCTAAACCAAGGCTAACAGCTGTGTAGCTTGTGCGGTTACGGCGGGGGCCAAACACGTAGCCTGGCCGATGTAGGTAGCCTGTACCGATGTGGAAGCAACGTAGCCTTGCCGCACGGTCCCACGCCATAAAATTAATGCCGAAGGCCGCCTGACCGTGACCACAGCCCACAAACAGACGGATCGCAGGATGTCGATCACCATCAATTTCCTCGTAGGCCTCGCGCTAGCAGGCCTCGTGCTAGTCGCCTTCCCGAGCCTCTGCCGCGGCGGCGACCCCGCTCAGCGCCGCGAGCTTGCCGACGATGCGTGCCAGCCGGTCGGCACGCTGCGGCCGACCCAGAACCACTCCTGCGAGGACTGCTGCGAGGCCGGGCACTCATACAAGACGTACCGGTGCTCGCCGCCGGTGGTCTCGGGGTCCGGGGGCGGCGGCACCAAGGCCATCATGACGCTCAACTTCACAGAGGGCGGAGAGGGCGGCGACCCGTCCGAGTGCGACGGCAAGTTCCACAGGAACTCGGAGCGCGTCGTGGCGCTCTCCACGGGGTGGTACGCCGAGGGCAAGCGCTGCGGGGACAGCATACGGATCAGGGCCAAGGGCAGGTCCGTGCTCGCCAAGGTCGTGGACGGGTGCGACTCCCTCCACGGCTGCCACCGTGAGCACGGCTACCAACCACCGTGCCGTCCCAACATCGTCGATGCATCCCAGGCCGTGTGGGACGCACTACGCATAACTGGTATGACGTCGGCGAGTACCCTATTGCATGGTCCCCCACATCAGGGGTGGACCCACGGGGTATGCCAGGTGGGCCATGACACATCCTGTGGGGCAGCCTTGTACTACTTAGCAATGGATTATTGTTCCTTATATAAAAGAATTTGTAGGTAAGGTCACCAACACATTTTGTCAGCCCAATGGTAAGACTGTCGATGTTGCAACTAAGAGGTCGTTAGTTAATTCAAACCTCTGCAGCTTGCATCTTTTGGCTTTATTTTTCATTTTTATGTTCCTTTAAAAATGAACTATAGATAATACATTTCTTCTTTCATTTTCGTATTTTTATCTCGTCTTGTTGTGCCCGTGAAACCACAATTGCAAGTAGTTTTAAGTTTCTTATCTTTTATCCCCTTTTAATATTAATAACTATATATGATATTTTGTCTTTTATTTTCTAGTTTTTTATCCCATGTTGTTGTGCCCCGTGAGATAATATACTCCATCCTTTAGTTTTCCTATTTTTTTTACTCCATCCTTTAGTTTTTCTATTTTTTTATCCCCTCTTGTCGTGTCCCATGAGACCTCATGAGTCTTTATTTTCATTTTTTTCAATTTTTTATCTCCTCTAGATATTATAACTATAAATAATATATTTCATCCTTTATTCTACAATTTTTTGTCCCATCTTGTTGTGTCCTATGAGATACGCCATGAAATGGAACGGGAATTGGTAGCTATGCATCATGCATGGCATGGAAATTGGTAGCTATGTATAGTGTCGTATCCACTTTACATAGTCTGCACTCCAACATTAGTTGTGCATTAGGAAGATTAGCCAGATGAGTGGTTAGAAATTGGTTCGCAGTTCGTCCAACATTAGTATTAGAAGATAACATGTCATGTGACTCTTTTTATGAAATTTAATTGATATGGGTTTACTGTTTTGGAAATGGTTTTACCAAATTGTATAAGAAATTTTTTATGCGATATACCCTGTGTTAATATCTTAGGTCCACCACTCCATCGCGTGATGCCCTTTTGGACAAGTACTTACTAAACCATGCATGTATCATGTGTGTGTAATCGATCCGCACTACTAGCTCCAAGTGAGATCTGGCAAGAGATCTAGTCTACCAAACAAGGATGTATCCATGCTAAGACAAATTCCAAATTGAGTGGTACGTATCTCATGCATCGTTCTTACCCGGGCTGCTTGGATAGAGCCCTGGAGTGAAATTGCCTGGCTAGGGAGCTGCCTGTACTCAGCCTGAAGTTCATTTGGGCCTGGTTTAGATGCCGGAATCGGCACCTCCCGAATGCACTGTGCTGCACTGTGTATTACTGTAGTATTTTGTTTTTTATTTGATAATAATTGTCTAAACATGGATTAATTAGACTCAAAATGTTCGTCTCACAAAGTACAACAAAACTGTGCAATTAGTTTTTGATTTCATCTACATTTAATACTTCATATATGTGTCGGTGTTTTGATATGATGAGAAATTTTCTTTTTGTATAGTAAAATTTGAGGGAAAATTCTAGAATCTAAACGAGACCTTGGTTAGGACCCTGGTGACCAGCCTAGTCCAGGCAACGCCAGGCGTATGAAATCGACTGCCTGGCTCTAGAGCACAGCACCTGCCTGGTGTAATCATGATTACGTACCACCGAACTGCTAGTGGCTAGCTTCTGATCATGATAAAAATACGCAACTCTGATGTAGCAGATAAAATTGATTATTTATAAATTGCACAAACTATTGTTCTGTGAGTTTTTTGGTTTATATTAATGTATATAGGTTGCACGGACTATATGATAGCGCAATAATCTAAAAGCTTTTAGCCGAATCGTTATTAATATCTAGGTCATAAAATTAAATAATAAATTTTTAAATTTGACACACAAAATGACGCTAATAACAACCATGTAGTCATGGCAGCACACGTCTATTCGTAGTTAGTAACCTGGTCTAGGGGTTTTTCTTTGAAGAAATTATATTTATATACTTAAGCCTATGGCGAATTTAAAAAACTATCCAATTACCTCTATAGTAGATAAGAAAAATCCTTTCATTTGGCTTGAGGCACTGACTTCCAACCAAATAGATTAATTCTCAATATGCCCAACCAAACATATTTCATCAAATTTCTAGGCAACTTTCAGGCAACAATTTTACCAAATAAATCGCCCCGTCCTCCAACCAAACAGGCCCACCGTGCATGCTAAAAGCAACTAGGATACAACTTGGTATCTTTCATAGCGAAAATGGCAAGGTAAACTATAATTGTGGTTTTGGTGAATAATGATAACATCGTCAATGAGACTTGTCGGTGTTTTGTAAACCGGACTAGTAAATTTATACGATCGCTGCGCTCCTCCAGGAAGACGAAGGTAGTATCCAAAAGACACGAGGATTTATAATGGTTCAGGCCGGAGCCCTATGTCCAGTCTTAGAGATGATCGAGTGCGTGTTCCTCGCTTGAATACTCTGAAGTTCTTAGAATGGGGGTGCAAGAATGGTGGAAGAGGTGGAAGAACCTAACCTAGGCGGTGGGCTACCCGAAGGGAAGCTCCAGGAGCCCTACTACTATGAAGAATGAATGAAATGGTGGAAGATGGATCGGATCCCCCAAAAGGGGTGCGCTGGCTGCCCTTATATAGAGTTCGGGGCCAGGGTGCATACAATGTAATAGGTTCTCCCGACTGAAGGGTCGTGAGCCTGAGGGAGGGCATAGCTAACTTGTCTTGTAAGCTACACCATATTGTGGAGCACGTCTGGGTGTGGCTGTCGTCATGGTCTTGTGGCCACATCATGGCATGGCGTGGTGCTACTATGTCAGCCGTGGCAGCACTGTAGGCACGATGATAGTTCGCCAGTCGTCCTGTGCGACGTGGTCTCTATCGTGGCCTTCGTCATCGTCTCTTGGTTTCTTAGGGCATCGTAGAGGAGTTGGTGGTCGTCCCTGGGTTGTTGATCACCTTGTTGTCTTGAGGAGCGGGGGGCCACGATCCCTATCATTGGGGTTATAGTTCCCGCCAGCCTGGATGGTCTCTAAGTCAGGGCCATCGTCATGTATCCCATCCCGTAGTGGGCAAGATCATACTCTTGTCTCGTTGGGCCGTATCTGACTGGTGGTCATCGCTTTGTGGGCATTGTCTTGTCTGTGCGGCGTGGCATAGGGACGGAGTCTGATCGGACCGAGGTGACTACTGTCCCCTCGGTCCTTGCGGGGTCAGTGCAACATTCTTGTTCTTGTTAGAGGAGGCACGCTTGCCGGCGCTCGACCTCTCCCTGTTCCTTCCAGGGGTCGTGACGGGGGAGAGATCATGTGCCTTTCTAGAGCCGTGCGGCTAAGGCAGGAGAGAGGGGTCATGGCTGACCCTAGCCTTATCGTCCGGCCTAGATTGCTTGGCTTAGCTGGGCCTCAGTCGTTTGGGCTTTCGCTAGCTGGTGTATTGCGGGCCGCGTGGCCTGCTGACTAATCGGTGCCTTGAGACACCCTAAGGTTATAACCCCAATAGTAGCCCCCGAGCATTTTTATGATCATGAAGTGATCATGAAAGCGTCGAGACGCGTGTGCGTTGAGCACGGGTTCATAGTCTAGGTTATTCGAGCTTCATCACTCGATCCCTTGTGGGTAAGTGTGTTCAATGCGGTAGGTGGCCATTGTGCTTTGCCCTGTCAGGATGCCCCGACGATGTGGTATGTGACTACTAAGCCTTGTTGTGTCAGTGCGCTGTGTATCGAGGCTCATGACCCAAGCAGGACCGAGTAGTCTCGTCGACGTCATACTGGTCCTGCTTTTGTGAGTCTCGATTTTCCTGATCTTGCGCGAGCATTTGATGTTGGCGATGACCTCCCATAGTGTGCCACGCGGCGCGGAGGGTTCAGGCTGCTCAGTTCGTCTCGGGCCTATAAATAGAGACCTTCCTACCGTTTGAGGCTGTCACAAGTTGTTTTCGATTGGTTAGACATTTAAATAGAGTGAGAGAAGTAGAGAATTTCTAGGAGAGTAGGTGCATGATATTCTCGTGGTATGTCCTACTCAAGACGGTCCACAGTGCCCCGCAGTCGTCGCTGCTCCTTCCAGTGGCGGATGCTAGAAAGGTCTTTACGAGCAGGGTGGGATGAGGCGGCATGTTTATCAGAACTGCAGCTTTGCGACCTCCTTGCCTCCCGGGGCCCTTCGGCTGAGATGTGCTAGGTGGTCCTTGCTGTGGATAGTTCCACCATGCTGTCTCTGTCCTCGTGAGATGATGGCGGTGTCGTCGCTCTCTCCCCGTGTTTTATGCTCCGGTAGTTATAGTGCTAGGAGGAGGTTCGTGAGGTGTTCCTCTCCGTTGCGTTTGTTCACAATGGTGGAGGCGAGTGTCCTGCAAGTCCCCTTCTAGCATCATAGCTTCTGGGGCTTGGGTCGCTACTACCATGTTGGAATGGGGAAATATTTGTATGTAGAATGCCGCGGTGCTCGGCTGAGTTTGTTTGTATTTTAAATTATATTTCCTATGATTTTTGGCCTAGGATCGTCCCTTGTTTTTGTGGAAATTTAAGGTGTGCTTTTTGGGCGGCGTCAGGGTTTTTGAGATGCCTTCCCTGACCGGGGGTTGGTGTCTCGACCTGGCGCCATCTGGATTTTGATCCTAAGTGGATGTGTTGCTATCCGTTCGAAGGTCGAGAACCCGGAGCTCAGGGAGGAAGCGGTCGAGGCTGGGCCTCGTCCTGATAGTAGGGCCGCTGGCGCCCACTTTCTTCCTTCCCTGACGCCCCTCATGACTTGAGGGGTCATGGTGCTTTGCTATAGGCAAATTTTGGTTTTGCCCCATGTGGGGAGAGGCATGTCCACCGTGACCACGCAGTCGGAGCAGACCGCCTTGTCAAGGTTGATGGGTAATTCGAGCGAGACCCGATATCCTTCCCAATCAGCATAGAGTTCGGCTGTGCCTCGTCGAGAGACGTCCCATAAATCATCGGCCGTTAGGTCCCCAACTGCCTCCACAGCGGCCAAGGGGCAAGATGCCTCTCCCCAGAGGGGGTCAACCCAGGAGACTTCAAAGCGAACGACTCAAACATAGAGAGAGATGGTCGTGTGGCTCCGCACCACTGATTAGAGCCACAGGGGCCCATCTCCTCCCTGCCCCTATCCCTTTGTGGCCTCGAGCCCTTCTAAGGACTGGCCCAGAGTGGGTTTCCTAAGCATGATGTCGAGTCGTGGTCACGACTGGTGACCTTGCACATGGGCTCGAGGGCTTTCGGGCCTCCCTTGCCATGGTTGTGGCTTATCGGCGTTCACTTGGCGTGTGATCGCGTGCGCGTTCTGCGGTCATGATGACCGTGGGACGCTCTACGCGAATCTTAGGGGCAGTCGACCTCCTCGGATTCCACATCTTAATGGCGTCCCTACGCGTTTATGGTGCACTGACTCATTTCCAAAGGGTGTGTGGGGCCCATATTAGGGCAGAATCCGTGTGGGTGCAGTTCGCTTCCCTGGTCACCGCCACATAAATAGCTCCCTCTATCCGAGCCGATCCCTTACCTTATTCTTGCCTTCTGCCGCTGTTCCTGCAATTTGAAGGAGAGATAGAAGGAAAGGGGTCGAGTTTGTGAGCTTTACCTCTAGGTCACGTGGATCGCTGCCGTTGCCATATGCTCCACCACTTCCACCTTTTCTTTCACCTGTGTCATGAGACGGGAGAATTGATACCTTCGTCGGTGACGGAGGCGAAGCTGTAGCGCCTCATGGCGAAGGGTCTCCTTTCATCGGAGGAGGTCACTGGGTGGAGGGCCCCTACCGACGAGGTGGTGCCTCATCTGTAACCTGGGGAGGTGGTGTTATTCACCGACTTCCACAGGCGTGGGTTCACGGTTCTGGCATCCGACTTCCTCCGTGGATTCCTTTGAGTATGGAGTCCAGCCGCAACACCTTCCTCCCAATGCGGTGTCACAGCTGGCGGGCTTTGTCATCATGTGTGAGGCCTTCCTAGGTATAGCACCCAACAAGGATCTGTTTCGAAGGGTTTTCGAGGTGAAAACCCACAAGGTGCATGGTTCTGATGGTGGTGTGCTTGCTCCCATGGGCAGGATGAATCTTCAGATGCACTAGGGGGTCTCTTGCAACTACCCATGCTTGCTGCTGAAGTGTTCAAACTCTGGCTGGCATGGACACTGGTTCTACATTCAGGATAATGCCACCGCTCCCCTCCCTTCTTTCTCTGGTGTCACGCCGGTGGACTGGCCTTGTGGAGTTGGGTGCGAGAAGACGTGGTTGTCGAAGGTGATGGAGATCTTAGGGATCCTCGAGGGTTGGGTGTCGGCTAGATTGGATGGCATCACAGTCCTACGAACTATGATCGAGCAGCGAGTCCAACCCTTGAAGCAGCGGGCGACCTTGTTATGTGACTACTTAGGAGTTGAGGATCTGACCTGCGAGACCATGGAGGTGCTCGAGGTCTCTGAAGTCATGAAGTGGGTCGGGGGATTAGTCTCTTCTGGGACCATTGTCGCGTTCGAAGGCGCGGTGGAGGCGTTCTCGGCGAGTTTTTTTGCCTAACCTGGTAAGCTGCCTAGATTCGTTTTCCTTTGTTCATTGAAGGTTCTTCGCTAATTTGTTTCACTTCCACAGGTTGTGCCCTCATTCAGCTCCCATTTCCATCTCCCTTGCCCTAGAGGCGTCGAGCACGCCGCTCAGGAGCAGGCGGTTGATAGGGAGAGGAAACGTCTCAGGCGAGAGAAGGCGTTGAAGCACATGGAGCATAAGAAGCGCAGTGGTTCATTGTCAAACGATGACAATGATGATGATGATGATGATGATGATGAGGGAAGCTCTGAAGGGGAGGATGAGGACCTAATGGCCCTTCAGAGCGCCCTCGACACCTCACGTGGGTCTGGTGATGGCGCCGGGCCAAGCGGTTCCGATCACCCGACAAGTGTTGCGACCAAGGAAGGTTCTGCTAGGAAGCGGGCAGCTTCATCACCGCTGAGGGACCGAGCCCGAAGCGTCCTTGCGCCACCACATATGGTAGCCAGGACATCTCGTGTGTGGCTCCTGTCACCCCCTGTCTGTAAGGGCCGGAGGCTCCCATCCAGGGGGAGATATCGAGGGCGCGACGGAGGTGGACGCTGCAACCAGGGCGGACGATGAGGTTCGGCGCCTTTCCTTGGAGAGGCCTAGGGGAGTGTACGAAGACCTCCTCCAACACCTTTTGCTGATGCGGGGGTCGAGCGCCCTGCGTCCCTGGCACTTTGCGTGGGGGATATCCAAGCCCGGGGATGCATGGGCTGCTGGAGGTCACGGCGTGGAGGTGACCGGCACCATCGACGCTGCTGGGGATGCCTCGGCGGCCTCTGGTTTGGCAGTGTCGACGTCGGCGCTTGCTTCCATGACCCTTTTCACTAGGTCACTCACGTAAAGGCGGATCATCGTACCTTTTGTGGAACGCTCCACTAGGTACGTCGTTCTTCGATTTCTTTCTCATCGTGCTTGTTGATGATACTGGGTTGTCTGATCTTTATCAATCTTTATGGTGTAGAGAGCCCCTTCCAAGGTCCTTAGTCTTGAGACCTTCAGGGGGTGGCGCGTGCCTTCCTGTGCAGCCAAAGTTGTTGGGCGACGTCGCTGCCCTAGGAACAGTGACTGAGCTCTGTTCCATTGCGGCCCTACGCTTGCCCCTCGAGGAGGGGCTTGACCTGGGCGAGGACTCCTTCGCGTGGTCTCATCCCGTGTGCTTTTGTGAGGTGCTATTTGTGGTGGATTACACGACCGAGTGAGCCATAGGGGAAGTTGCCTCCTGAGGGCGTGAGGGGGTCGAGGCGACCTTGGCCGAGATGTACGATGTGATTGCCATGGTCACCCAGCTAGGCACGAAGGCCCAACATCAGATGGCTGACGAAGTGGTGATCTGGGCACAGGTGAGTCTCCTAGTCTTCTGACCCCGTCGTGTCTGCTTCGCTCCTGCCATGATCATGTGATTGTCCTTCCTTTCTATAGGAGTTAACAGATATTTCAATGGATAAATCTCAATTCTTGTGCCTGGCCTATCAAGCGCATGTGGGAGGTGCCGCTGACCACGGTCGTTTGAACATGGTGGAGGCCGAGGCGCAACGTTTGCACGGGGAGTTGGAGGCCTCCTAGAGGTCGAGGGAGGAATCAGCCCGTTGAGAGGCGTAGGCTCGGTCCCAGATCGTGGCTCTGACGTCCCAGATGGCCAGCCTCAAGGACATGATAGCTGCCCAAGAGACCAAGCTCATCTTGGCTGGCGCTGCTCGGGACGTGGCCGAGCAGGGGCGCCAGCACCTCAAAGATGAATGCCAAAGGCTGCACTCCTCCTGTAGTGGTGAGTCTTCGATGACTCTGTGTTGTGCCTCCATTCCGTCACTGTGCCCGGTTGTGAACTGGTATGTCTTTCTTCAGGGTTACTCACGAGGGCGCTCTCAGACCAGGAAGAGAAGGCGGCTATGAACCAAAAGGTGCTGGAGATGGATAACTAGCTAGCAGCGCTGACCGCTTCTAGATGGACCTCTGCGATGTCGTGCTCAGTGCCGACCGGGGGAGTGTCTCGCCTTGACGAGGTGGATTCCCTGATTTCTAAGGGGGTTCGTCAGGGTGTCCACGCCGCCTTACGTCGGTTGGCTTGGACTATGGTGGTGTCGACTTTGATGTCGTTGGATGAGGATGTGCATCGGGAAGATCCTAGAGCGACATCCTCGCCATAGGCAGTGCTGCCGCTCGAGGTGCGGAGGCCATCGCAAGTAGGGTGCCGGCTGCCACCGTTCATCTCCAGTTCACGGCTCCCGATGCGTGAATGTGTTTTAGTGTGATTGTCCAGCATTTTGGGTACGATCTTTCTGTAATGAACAAGTCTAGGTTCTGTGTGGGTAGCGTGTGGTCGGTGCATTTGTTTTGCCATTTTACTGCCCTTTCGCTTTTCTTTTCATTCGAATTGGAATGTGCTTCGTTCCCCCTAGCCCTGCGCTTGTGGGTGCACGTTTTAGCCTGGGGCTGGCCCGCAGGGCTAAAAGGTGTGCGATCATTGGAGCGATGAAGCGTCGAGGGTAGATTGCAGATCCGATATGATGTGAGAAGAAAGCGATCGAGCAGCAAAAGATCCCTTTCCCTCCATTCCCTTCACCTTGTTCGAGCGACTTCCCTGTTTCCTTTCAGACCCATGTGAGCGAAAAATTGAGGTGCGGGTCACTGGCTCGTTATGACAAGAGACGTGATTGAAAGGAGTTGGAAGGGGGTCAGTTACTAGGACGATGACAAATAGTGTTATGCCATAGGTCATGTGCATGTACCCACGGGTGTAGCCCCCGTGAACGAGTAATGTCTGGCTGTGAGCACGAGTCAGATTGAGGGACTTAAGCGCCACTGGGATATAATGTATGGGTATCATGCTATCATGCTATTTGGTTTACTCTATGGGTCGGCCTTAAGCTTCTGCAACTATTGGTGGGCTTGTATATGTATGTGGATGTGCTTAGGTAGAGAGGCTAAGGTCAAAGTGGATGTGACTGACCGATGTACCGGAAGCTATCGTGGAGCTGGTTGTCGTTGTTCGGGTTGTGGTGACCCCTCGAGCGTCTGCTCGTGGCGGAGTTGCTGTTCGAGGAGCTGTGAGCCCCCGAGAGCTTGCTCGTAATGGCATCGTTGTAGTCCCTGGGCGTCAAGCTGATGGGGTTGCTTCTTGACTACTTTGAGCGGTCGTAGCTGGCGTGGATCGACCTCTCAGCCAGCCTTGGGCCAGTCCCTGTCGGCTTGATGTCCTGCCCCTAGGGATGACTTCTTCGTGTCCGGCCGGTTGTAGTTTCACGCTAGAAGAGCTCGTGTGTTTCGGAGCTTGAGTGCTCCCAGCACGACGACGTCGTTGCCGCCACGTCTCTGCCTCTGGGTGTAATTTCTGCTTTCGACGGAGAGTTGCCATGACTGTCGTTGCGGGAGCTGGCTTTGAGCGCAACGTGGTTCAATCTACTCGTCGCGGCGCGCGGCACACTCAAGGAGCCTGCTTCCTCGGATGCACACTCCTCTGAGGGACAGCTGACTGTTCGCGGAGAGGTATCGCCCGGCTTGTCTATGAACCAGGATTGGATCCTGGTTCTGGGCTTGGCCCTGCATGGCACGACGCTGGTTAGCCACCTAATCACTGGTGGTGATGCCGCGTGGCGGCGGCAGTTTCATCGCTCGTGTGTGCCCTAGTTCGTTGCATCCCGCTGACGGCGGAGACGTTGTCCAGGGCGTGGCTCCACCATGGTGTCTAGTTTTCCCACGCGATAAGTCTGGACTGGGTAGGAGCTAGTGATGGGCGTTGACCCGTTGGTTCGGGCGATCTCGTGATTCCCCAGAAGGATGTGGCCACTGTAACAGAACCGACCAAATTATAAGAGCACAAGTATAAAAACAAGCACCGAAGCGCTCAAATTTTTGAACTTGAGCCCATATAATCCCGGTAGTCAATCGAAACCACGAAGGATTTCAAATCAACTTGCTTACAACCAAGATCGCATCATTCAACATACAACATCATACGTTACATTTCACAAGTAGTTCCGAAATAAGTTTACACACACGGAGTCGTAATTATTACAAACCAAGTTTATAAAGTAGCGGAACATACACACACCAGTTGTTTAACTACTGCCAGTCTTGTTGATCAACAACCCGCAAAAGCATTAGGAAAGTACATAAAAGATGATCATGCCCTAGTGATCTAGTCTTCGTCACCCGCAGGGTAGAGACAAGTTTTGCAGAAGCCTTGATAGAGCATATCATCTGCAACAGGAGGGAATAAACCCTGAGTACTGGAATGTACTCAGCTAGACTTACCCGTCAAAAACCAGAAATAAGATGACACCAAGGATTATGCAAGGCTTACACAAGAGGCTAGCTGACATCATATTTTGCATAAAGGCATACGTAATTGAAACTCTTATAACCTGTACTAGTAGTTATTTTCAGCATTTACCTATCATCTATCTTAGCACCTATACTAAGCATGCACTGGATTAAAATCAAACAATTATCAACATTATATCCAGAGCAGGTATAAATTGTGGCAACATTGTATCATTCACTTAACCATCTGTTCATTTAATGAGATCTACGTTGCCGCTGCTCAAGTCAAGTGCTCACTAACCGGGAGCGACGGCGATTCGAATCGAATTCCTATCCAGCCAGAGGGGTATTTCTAACACTCGCCGTACAGACCCCTGCCAGGGTCGCACAGGCCACCTTTTCATATGATTCAGGAATCGCGGGTCCGAATGATGTCGTGACCCCAAGGGCGACACTCTGCCATGTGATAGGGACTCTAACCCCCTTTGGTCTCACGCTAATGTCCCCAAGCACATCCTTTCTCTCCTTCAAGAAGCAACCTACCATTCGATTCCCGGCCTGAATCACATTACTCGGCTTCGCGGTCGGAACGACTTATCTGGCCAACTAAGTGTTAGACTGCGTTCAACATGACTCAAGGACGTACAGCGAATCGGTCCTTAAATGACTCAGACGGGCGTAGCTCCACACCCAAGACGTGAAGTGTCTTGCGGCTACACTATCGAACTCCCGCCCAGTCTCAATTTTATTTTAAAGCATGGTTCCATCCACGATAGCCATAAAGCCACTCGTGACTCCTTCTTACATCTCGCGGATGACCGGAAATCACCCGACTTCTACCGTACTAAGCAGGGCTAAGCATTGATACGTGCCTAAACCTAAATTAGGATTTAAGTACGATATCTGGATAAGGACAGGTATAATGCAACAATTGTTTTCATACAACTCCTACAACTTAATGCATTAAACAATTAAAAGTACTCAAGGTAGATTTATAAAATGATGGGTTCAGCATGCACCGGGGCTTGCCTTTTAGAAAGGTCGAGGGCCGGTGGTCAGGACACTCGGGTAGATCTTCGGCAGGAGCTTCATCGCCGGTTGGTTCCTCTGGCTGCTCTGGTTGGTCCTGGACTTATTGCATGAGTGCATAATAAATCTCATGTATGCATAGTGAAAGATGCAGTATGCTCGGAATGAAATGCATTACAACATTCTTAAAGCTCTATTCAAATCACTTCAAATATTAGGTGCAAATTTCCTCTCCGGTAGAGAAGTACTCACCTAATCTACTCAACCTAAGATATAGTTGTTCTTCTTCGGTTAAGGCCCTAACACCTAACAATTACAAGAGTAGCATTACTTAGCTTACCACATCCAACACCAAAATACCACAGTAAGACATTCTGGACAGCAGTTCAAAGATTCTAACATAACTGAAGATTCCTAACTCCAAAAGATATGATCTAAGACAATCTGGAAAGCTTAAGAAATGCACTACAATTCATTTTCAGATCTCAACCCTAAATTCCTAAGTTTTTCATGTCGAATTTCATAAGTTCCAGAATCTATCCTCTCTAAACAGAGAGTAGCAAATTCTGGACTGTCACTTTAAACAGCAATAACTCCCAAACTACTAAGCCAAATGCTCCCAAATTTTGACACAAGCTAGTTTATCAAGCTTACTACAACTTTAGTATTTACAAGTTTTTCAGCAACCACCTTTATCAAAAGTCAAACCTAGAAATACTATCAGCTGTCCAGAAAACCTAGAATTGCAAAGATTAAATATTTATTCATGTGGCAAACATCCCTTAAGACCAAACTAATGTTACCACAAGTTCACATAGGTCACAAAAACACCAGAAACTAAGGTGTGCCCACCTAGAATATTTATTTGTACTCATTTCTTAATTTACTTAATTAATTAAGTGGGATTTTAAACATATATGTAAACTACTCCTAAAATTCTACACAAATTACAGGAGACTCTATGAACCAAAAAGAGACGACTGTAAAAATTTGAACTAAAATTATTTACAGAAACTCCCTAAACAAAATTCACAAGCCCAAAAGGTTGATTTTTGTATAATTAACAAATTATATTAAAATGTATCAAACAACAGATTTCATAATTTTCTTGGACACTGTAGGGTACCAAGACATTCTCCAAAAAGTTATAAGAACATTGCACATGTAGAAAAATTACTAAAATTCATTTAATTATTTCCTAAAATAAAAAGATAGCATTATAACTTGAAAAGTACTTAAGCACTACTGCCCAAATTTTTACCAAAGCTAGAGCAAGTATAAATTAGCCTACCCACCAAATTTCATAATTTTTGGAATACTACAGCTCAAGTTATACATTTAACAAATTTGCCTTCATTTCAAAACACATTTGAAAGATCTATTTAATTCTCCTAGAAACTAAATATCACATACCAGATTTATATTTTTCTAAAATACTACACATCATGTAGATCCTAACAAAATTTATCTCCTAATTTTTGGGCAAGTAAAACCCTAGATCTACATTTTCTAAACATCAACTAAATCTGTGATAAAATAAATAAATGAAATGGATTTTATCTAAGACTGGGTCGGCCCGGGAACAGACGCGGCCCACGACGCGCGCGCGCGGCCCGCTCGGGCTCCCGCCCGCGCGCGGCACTGACAGGCGGTCCCCCACGGTCAGGGACAGAGGGCAGGGGAGCGGCGGCCGTGAGCTCCGGCGAGCGATTTCTCGCCGCCGGCGGCTCCTCTGCCCAAACCGAGTACTCCGGTGGCTTGCCCAGACCTAACCGCACCGAGGCCAACCATTTTCCCCAAAGCTGCTGCACCGTAGAACCTATGCCGACGGCGATGGCGGACGGCCGTGGCGCCTGGCGATACGCCGGCGAGTCCTGGCCGTCGCACGACCGACCGAAGGGTGCACCACCTTCCTAGAACACTAGCGGACCTCTCGCGACCACTCACTCAGACGGGGGTGGAGCGGAGCCACTTGACCACGTGAGCACCTGGCCGATAGCCAGGGCACGGCCGTGCGCGGTCTTGTTCCGGCCTGACCAACCCGATGCTGGCGGTAGCATCTTCACCCGAGCACACACGTGTGATAGGAAGGAGGGAACGCGAGCGAGGGAAGGCGGAGGACTACGGTGTGGTGTTGTCCACGGTGACCCTAACATGGCGGAGCTCCGGTGATCTTTGGGAGCGGGCGGAGGTGGCAATGCGACTCACCTCGGGCTCAATCAAAGCCACCGGCTGGCCGAGGAGGTGCAAGGCGGTGTGGCGGAGTAGAGGACGTGATCTGGTGAGCGGTGGTGCGGTGGTGAGCACACGCGAGCACGGAGAAGGCTGCGGCGGCAATGGCATCTCCGATTTCCGCCTCGGTGACCCCGGTCAGAGCAAGAGGGAGGGAGAAGAGAGTGAGCGCGAGTGAGGGGGTGGAGGTGTCACTCGGAATTCAAACTCGCGCCTGGGCTCGCGACGTGGAGGCGATGGCAGCGCTCGGTCGCCACGCGGCGACGCTCTTCTGCTCAAGCGCCACGACACGGCCGGTGTCCGAGCTCGTTGACTGAATCGAAGCTGCAAACGTGACATCGATGGTCGACTGACAGAGCAAGTTTGGTGCTGATTAACTTCCAAAACAGCTAGATTCGGTCCAAGGTGACAACATCAAATTTGTAGAGCTATGTGAGGGCAACAAGTTTGTCAATTGGAGTTTGGGCTGGTTCGGCCTAGATTAGAAACTACATAGCTCCAAAGTGGTGCCCTGTGAAACTGAAACATGTTTTCAGTTAAAGATACCGACTGAAACCCTAACTTCTTGACACTATATCTCCTAAACCATTGAGAACCAGATATGGGTGATGTTGGCAATGTTGTAGAGCTACATGAGGACTACAAGTTTGTCAATATGAGTGAAAGCTGGTTTGGCCTGGTTTGCAAACTACAAGCTTCTAAAGTAGACCTCAGTAAAACTGGAGGGACACTTGGAGACTTAGAAAAATTTCTAAATGTTGAGACAGCCCCTCTAGCTGACTTGTGGGCCATTTTTGAGCATGTTTTGACCAGTTTCATGAGATGGTCATATTGAGACTTTTGTTCCCCATAAAATTCCCTACAACTTTGCTTAAGGGTGCTTCACCATGCAAGGTCTCTAAGCTAGACTTTTTAATTGGTCAAACTAGAGCATCCTAGGGCTAAATGGTGGTCAACTACACCTTGGAGGGCATTTTGGTGATTTTGGTCAACATGAACCTTGCTCTATTAGTGACCCTAAGTATAACTAAGGTGTTGTGAGATAATTAGCTACTCTCCCCTTTTGTTACACCAACTACCTAGTGTCACATGATGTGAGCCAAACAAAATTCTAAAAACAACCACATTAGTTGCAACCACATAAAATAACATGAATGATGCATGCTTAAGCTTATGCAATGCAATGCAATTATGGAGCTAAACACCTGAGGTGTTACAGCCACCGCAAGCCATTCCTCGGGCGATCTCACCATGAGCCATAGGCCTCTGGCTTCCTGTATGGAAGTCTTGGCCTTGGCCAATGATGGGAGAGGGTATTAGGCCCCCTGCGTTGGTAAACTCCGAGATGCAGCCCCCGAGGGTTGTTTCGGGAGTGTGTCCGCCGTGGGCCACGGGATCCGAATCTTAGGGGCGGAGGTCTGGGCCATGGCTGAGGGCGGACGTGGGCGTTGGCCTTTTGACGCCGATGAACTCATAGTTTTCACGGCGGATGTGGCTGCCGTGGGCCATTCCGCGAGCGAGTCCACCGGCAGTGCGAGGGGCCATCGCTTTCTTCTCAACAATTGAGAGTGTGCGACTGTCCCCTACCTGGCACGCCAACTGTCGATATTTTGTAAACCAGAGTAGTAAATTTATATGATCGTCGTGCTGCTCTAAGAAGACGATGGAAGCATCCAAAAGACACGAGGATTTATACTGGTTTAGGCCAAAGCCCTACGTCCAGTATCAGAGATGATCGAGTGCGTGTTCCTCGTTTGAATGCTCTGAAGTTCTTATAATGGGGGGTGTAAGAATGGTCCAAGAGATAGAAGAACCTAACCTAGGAGGTGGGCTGCCCGAAGGGAAGCTCTAGGAGCCCTACTACTATAGGGAATGAACGAAATGGTAGAGGATGGATCAGATCCCCCAAGAGGGGTGCCCTGGCTGCCCTTATATACAATGCAATAGGTTCTCACGACTGAAGGGTCGTGAGCCTGAGGGAGGGCCTAGCTAATTTGGCTTACAAGCTACGCCGTCTTGTGGAGCACGTCTGGGCGTGGCTGTCGTCATGGTTTTGTGGCCATGTCGCGGCATGGCATGGTGTGGTGGTACTGTGCCGGCCGTGGTGGCACTGTAGGCACAATGATAGTTCACCAGCCGTCCTGTGCGATGTAGTCTCCACCGTGGCCTTCGTCATCGTCTCTTAGTTTCCTAGAGCGCCGTACAGGAGTTGGTGGCCGTCCCCAAGTCGTTGATCGCATTGTTGTCTTGAGGAGCGGGGGGGCACAATCCCTATCTTTGGGATCGTGGTTCCCGCCAGCCTAGATGGCCTCTAAGTCAAGGCCCTCGTCGTGGATCTCATCCCGTAGTGGGCAGGATCGTACTCTTGTCTCGTCGGGCCTTATCTGGCCGGTGGTCAACGTACCTGTCGTCACCGCTTTGGACGACATTGTCTTGTCTATGCGGCGTGGCATAGGGACGGTGTCTGACCGGACCGAGGTGACTACTGTCCCCTCGGTCCTTGTGGGGTCAGTGTGGGATGCTTGTTCTTGTCAATGGAGGCACGCTTGCCAGCGCTCGACCTCTCCCCGTTCCTTCCAGGGGTCGTGATGGGGGAGAGGTTGTGCGCCTTTCCAGCGCCATGTGGCTAAGGTAGGAGGGAGGGGTCGTGGCTGACCCTAGCCTTATCATCTAGCCTGGCTTGCTTGGCTTAGTTGGGCCTCGGTCGTTTGGGCTTTCGCTAGCTGGTATATTGCGGGCGCGTGGCCTGCTGACTAATCGGTGCCTTGAGACACCCCGAGGTTATATGCCCGACAGGACTATCATGTTTGTCAATACATATGTTTTAGTAGGTGTAATGGATTATAAGGTTGAAAAGCCATCTAAGGGCTTGTTTGGATGCCCATGTATTTACCTCAATCCATGTGTGCGGAAGTAAATGGGTGTGGAATTTAATTAATTCGGTATCAAAACACCTCAACACAGGTTGATTTTGGTCCCAGAATAATTACTGCACCTGATGTTTTGGTGTGGCTACAATCAGCACAACTTGATTTTGGTCGATAAACGACGACACTGCCATGAAAATCTTCAAGGACATCACACTATCGGTAGGCGATCGCACAAATTGACAAGCGTCGTAGGGCGTTCCTGTGGGCAGGCGCTGAGTCGACCACGGGAGGAAAGTGCAAGGTAGCTTGGCCCACGGTCTGCAGACCAATTGAGTTGGGCGGCCTTGGAATCCTCGATTCACGCTTCTTCAGCTATGCCCTACGGCTGCGTTGGGAGTGGCTAAGGCGTACGGAGCCGGACAGATGTTGGACAGCTCTACCAGCGAAGTTGGAAAAGCCGGCGGCCACAATGTGTGCCATCAGTATGACGGCGACTCTGGGTGATGGTTGCTCAACTCTGCTTTGGACAGACTCCTGGGCACCTGTCGGTCCGTTGTGCAAGGTCATTCCAGAACTTTACGCAGTGATGAGCAGAAGCGGCAAGAAGAGGATGGTGAAGGATGGTGTGTTCCAGAACCGTTGGGTGCGGGATATCGTTGGCGCGCTCACCACGTAGGTTCTTTGCCAGTTTCTACAAGCTTGGCAACTACCGCATGACGTCGATCTCAATCCTCTTCAAATGGATCACTTCGTGTGGAAATGGTCACCGGATGGGAAGTACTCCGCGTCATCGGCCTACCACGCTTTCTTCGCCGGTTCGACGTCGCTTCTGGGGGGCAAAGGAACTATGCAAGACGAAGGCGCCACCCAAAGTAAAATTTTTCTTCTGGTTAGCCCTACATCGTAGGCTATGGACTGTAGAATGTCGCAAACGGCATGGTCTTCAAGACTCTGATGAGTGCGCCATGTGCGTTCAAGAGCCGGAGATGATTGATCATCTGTTCCTTGGATGCGTCTTCGCGAGGCAGCTGTGGTTTAGGTTGCTGGCGCCGGTCGGCCTCAGCGCTTTCGTGCCGGATAACGGTGGCCAGCTGGGAATCTAGTGGATGCAACAAAGGCTTAGGGTTGATCACACCGCCAGACCACCCTTTGACTCGCTGCTGCTGCTTATCTTTTGGTGCATCTAGAAGGAGAGAAACAAAAGGACCTTTCAGAGGTTGGCGTCGGAGGTTGACATCGTCGTTCAGGCACTGGCCCGTGAAGCGGACGAGTGGGTCGAGGCTGGTTTCTCCGGCCTTGCGGCACTGTGCCATTTCTGGTCGCCGCACAATTTAGTTCCAGTGTAATCTCGGCTACCTAAATCCAGTAGCTAGGAGCCTGCTAGGACGTCAGTGAGCTGCTGGCGATGGTTCCTCGCCACCGTCTAAGCTTTACTTCGTATCGTTTATTTTAAACTCCTCTTTCTCTTAATGAAATACAGGCCGCAAGGTCCGATCACCAAAAAAAAATTGTAGCTTGAGGAGGAAAACAACCCAATACTAATAAGCATAGGTTAATAAATTCATTTGGTAAAAGGCATTTTTGTGCAGACAGTTTTTTTTTGTCGTACCTTCTTTTCCCCACCTGTCCACCTTCCCTGAGCTCGATTTCACAGGCGTCGTGAGGCACAGAAAGGACAGCAAGATTGGCACCTAGCAGGACTCTGCTGTTACATACCTTCTTGCTTGAGGTGTACATGTGGCCAATCTATGCTGCGTGTATCCAACTCTGCACTGACCGAAAATAATTACAGCTGTAAATAATGAAGAAATAGCAGGCTTATGTTGTCCCAATCAAAGTTAACTAGATTCGAATTTCACAAATAAAAGTTAACTAGATTCCATTGTCAAGCATCGTTGGACACGATGGCTCGAGAATCTAGAGGGAGTAAGGCTTGCGCACGCTCTCTATAAATACGTACGACATGGATCTCCAGATACACACAACACATTTCATCACAAGATGTCGACGGCCAGCCTCCTCGTGCTTGCTCTGGCAGCGCTCCTGCTCGTCACCTTCCCAAGTCTTTGCGGCAGCAGCGCAACTCACAGCCTAGACCAGTGCCGGGGCGACCCGCTGCGGGGGCCGAGGACGGGCCACACGTGTGGGGAATGCTGCAAGCCCGGGCACATCTACCAGACTTACCGGTGCTCGCCACCGGTCTCCGGGGACACCAGGGCCATCATGACGCTCAACGACTTCGCCGAGGGCGGCGACGGCGGCGGCCCATCCGAGTGCGACGGCAAGTACCATAACAACACTGAGCAAGTAGTAGCGCTCTCCACGGGGTGGTACGACAAGGGCAAACGCTGCCACAAGCACATACGGATCCACGCCAAGGGCAAGTCCGTGCTCGCTAAGGTCGTCGACGAGTGCGATTCCCTGCACGGCTGCGACCCCAAGCACGCCTACCAGCCACCGTGCCGCCCCAACATCGTCGACGCATCCCAGGCCGTGTGGGACGCTCTGCACATCACCGGGGATGAGGTTGGCGAGTACCCTATCACCTGGTCGGATGCATGAGCTAGTCGTATCTCTGCTGGCTTGACGGCAGCTATATATTTACCGCTTTATTACAACTAGCGATATGAATGTGTGGTGACATAGTGTAAGTTCATGAGTGCCTCAGATGTCATTTTGACATTTCATCGATGGATCAATAAATGATACTTCCTTCGCATAAAATCATTTGTCCCCTTTAACTTTGTAGGATCTTTGATGTGTGTTTTTGGTTATTAATTTTCTATAATATGCTCTTAAATCCATCAAATTTATAGGGTTTTGTAAGTTCTTGATGGGACAGGGTCTCGATCTTCCGTCAGGTGGAGATAACTCTCGTTTTGGTTGGAATACAACACACCGATTCGGCTTTACATCAAAAGACCTTAACTCTGCAACCTTAGCACCATAACGATGCATGTGTGTTCAAGAAGTTTCTTTCGATTGTGCCACCGCACTACAACTAGGTGGCAGTAGTGATTGGAATGTTCTGCGACATGGAGTTGTTAGCGGCCGAGAAAATTATTGGGCAACCATGGGCTAGTGAGGATCAGTTTGAGCCCAAAATCGAACAGATCATTAACAAGGCCAGTCGTCTAATGCTATCCAAGGATGATTGGGTCACCAAGTTCAAAGGTCGTCTCAATACTACATAAAAGATTTTGCGAGGCACATACTGCTTAAATATTAACCGAGAAGGACATAAAATTTGAGTGACTCCTAAAATATGTAGCAATTTCCGGAGACGGAAAGACAATTTTCGGAGGCACCAAATAAATGAACATCTCCATAAATTAATTAACAGAGGAGGGCCTTATAGGAGGTCATCCTCTGAAAATGGACATTATTTTCATATATGGACCTCTTATAAAGTCCGCCTTTGTTAATCTAGCAAAATCCGTCGGACTCAAAAAAAATGGGGAAGAAATTTCGGTTCTTTGATATTAAGATAAAAAGATAGATATAGATATAGATATAGATACAGATTACCCTACCAAATCTATGTTGGTTGGTACGTTGGTTCTTCAAATGTGCCCGGCCCCTTTGTTTTGGATAAAATCCATGAATGCAAAGCAAGACTTTCTTCAAATTTCATTCAACTGGATGATCATCTCGGGCGGCCTCATGTGTACGATGTGCTAGTCAATATTGACTACTGGGATGCTCTCGATCGTGCCTAGTCTCGCAACTTCGACTGCCGGGCGAAGTCCACTTCGCATTGGTGATCTATGTACGTGGCTTCTAAATGGTTCCATTGGTATCTTTGTCAGGTCGTCGAGGCGCCATCCAAGAGTCCAAGAGCTAGTGGTGTCTACAATGTGAGCAACTCAGCATATATAGTCAATCGTATCGTACGCCACCGTGAGTTCTATCTCGGGTACTACGTACGCATCTCTGTGTCCTAATTCTCTCCGGCCTCCTCAATGGCGGCTTGGCAGATTTGACTTCTCTTAGAGTGGGTTTCCACGAAATTACCAGGACCAAGCTGAAGAATAGCTACAAGTAGTAATTCACACAGCAAGCTAACTCTCTCGTGCTTGCAGTTCATGCGTGTCATGGATATATCATGAATGAATAGATAAAATAACCAAGATGTTAATCGCTTTCACTTTTAAGCTTATACTAGTAATTATATATGTCCATGCGTTGCAAGAGGATGTATAACTTGTTTTGTGGTTAGCTGGATTTGCTCATACCAATTACAATATGAAGCAAATAGCGCACGGACGCACTTCGGGCCATCCGATTGAGATAACAGAAGTCGTTCAATCTCATTGAATAAAACAACGCAAATAAGCGCACCTCCGATACACCAGAACGAGCACCGCCCCCCCCCCCCCCCCCCCCTCGTGTCTAAAACAAGCACGCCCCAGCGTCTACTCGTGGCGGCCCGTCCCCCGCTGCGTCGTCGTGCCACGTCGCATCGCCATTCCCCTGCCGCGCCGCCATGCTACGTCGCATCGCCATCCCCCGCCGCGCCACCATCCCCTGCGTGCCCTGTTACCCTCCGCACCCCATCCCCACCGCGCTCCATCACCCCGAACGTCCAGTGAGAAAATTTCCATCGGAAAGTCTGTTGCAACACGGAGCAATGCGAGATGCAACATCAGAAGTATTACTTGTTGCAACATCGGAACAAGGATAGTGCAACATCAGAATAAAAAAAGAACAACATCAGAACAAGGCTACTGCAACATCAGAATAAAGCTACTGCGATGCGAGATGCAACATCAGAACAATAAAAAAGAGACTAATGCAACAAAGAAATATTACTTGTTGCAGCATGAGAACAAGGCTACTGCAACGCGAGATGCAACATAAAAAAAGACTAATGCAACAAAGAAATATTACTTGTTGCAACATCAGAACAAAGGCTATTGCAACATCAAATCCATTCAGCTGCAACATGAAAAGTGTTGCCTTCCATAAAAAGTCAATGCGAGGAAGAAGGGGGCCGGCAGATGAGTGGCCAAACTGCGGCTCGGCCGCATGGCCACGCGCGCAACTCGGCTCAGTGACGAGCGCCAGGCCTAGGCGGAGGCGTGGGGCAGCGGCCGGCATGGTGGCCACGCGTGCAGCCCCGCTCAGCGACGAGCGCTAGGCCTGGTTAGGGGCGTGGGGCAGCGGCCGACGGGGTAGGCGGGGGAGCACGGGGCAGCGATCGGTAGGGGTCCTCTCGGGCAGCTCGGCCTCGGAGCTCAGGGCGGTAGCGGAATCGTGCGGCCTTGGCGGTCATGGCGTGAGCGGATGAGGGAGTGGGGGTCATCACGGGATGGGATAAGGGAGCGGGGGAGGTGAGCTGGGGTTCACGTGATGAGATAAGGAGCGGGGGGAGTCAAGTATTGGGGGCGGCGTCCGGGCACGAGTTGCGGACGGACGTCCTCGTAGAATCATTATCGATTACAATAAGCTAGATACATTGTTGGATTTAACTGATTTGGTCCAACCTTTATTCCAGTTTCAAAATCAATTAAATCTCAAGATCTATAAAAAGTGTTACTGTGTTAGTAGTCCATGTCCAGAATATCTTAGACAAAACAAGGGCCAGGTTTGCAGGATGGCAAGGCCGGCTTGTAACTGCAGCTGGACAGCGCGAACTGGTACGTTCAGTCCTTAGCGCCATTCCAATCTACCTTCTGACCGCCCTCAAGGTGCCAAAACAACTCACTGAAGACATAGAAAAACCACGCCGTCGCTTTCTTTGAGCTGGTGATAGTGAAATATTGGGCGGCAAATGCAAGGTGGTTTGACCTTTAGTTGCTGCCATTTGAATTTGGAGGGCTGGGAATTCTGGACCTAGAGAGATTCAGCGGACCAGTGCGGTGGCGCTGGCTTTGGTTCTCGAGGATGAGCCCGGGAAGACCTTGGGCCGGGACGATGCTGCCCATTGATAGCATCGTCGCCTCCCTTTTCTGGAGTTTCAGCTAGGCTCGTGGCCGCCCACTATTGGAGCTATTCCCGCTACTGCAATCATAGTAAAAGGAAGAAGACAGTTTATGAAGCAGTTCAGAATGGAGCTTGAGTCAGGGATATTTATGCTATGAATAGTGGCGTGCTTGAAGAATATTTCAGTCTAAGGAACCAGTTGCAGTCCATGCCGCTCAACTTTAACACCGCAGAGGAAGATCAAATTTGCTGGAAGTTGGAAAGCTCCCGAAAATACGCCGCTAAATCCACCTACACCACCCAATTCGATCAGTGGCAACATCGCATCCAGTTTCCCCAAATTGATTTGGAAAGCTTGGGCACCCCCAAAATGCAAGCTCTTCCTATGGCTTCTCCTACAGGATCGACTATATATGGACGGCGGCGCGTCTCCAGCTGTGTGGTTGGGAAAACAACTACTTTTGTGGCCTCTGGAAACTGCAACCCACGAGACCCACCTATTTGTCGAGTGCCCCTTCTCCTGTGTTGTATGGAAGCAGGTGGCTAGCTGGTGCAGTTGTGATAATATGCGGTTCTCAATGGGCTGAGGCTATTGACAATGAAGATTGGTTCCTATCAGTGACAGGTGAGGGAACCAAGATGGCCCATACTTTGGTGATCTTGAACTTATGGTGCATCTGAAGGCAAAGGAACACATCGGTTTTTACGAACTCCACGTGCACGGCAAGGCACGTATTCGCTATGATCAGAGGTGAGTGCTCTCTGTGGGCTAATGTCGGAGGAAGGGTCTTGAGGCCCCTAATAGATGCAGATAATGTAGTGAGTAATTAGCTTTTGTACTCTAAACCCCCTTAGGGGTCTGCTGCAAGGGGCTGCGCTTCTCGGGCATGTAGTCGCTAACTCTATTCCTCCCTTATTAATAAACGCCGGGTAACCGGACTTTCAGAAAAAACAAGTGTTAGGTGCAATAAAGGATTAAACTTAAATTCATCGGAGATTTAACTTAAATTAAATAGGTGGCTATTTTCTGCATCTGTTGTGAAGTTAAAGAAAAGTGGAAGCCAAGCGACATGTTTAAGCACAGAGAGTCACTGCATTCATGGGCTCGGGACAGCATGAGCAGTGCTAGCGCGAGTATTTTACAGTTCCAAACCGTAACCGAGTAACTGACGTTGTAATCGTATCAGATGAGGATACACTATTACCTCTTTTTGGCCTCCAAGTAGTAGGGTTGAGGGACGAACAGACGGGGAGAGTGACGGACCAAGATAGGACTAACCGAGTAGAGAGTGATGGACGTACCAAGGTACATGAGGAAAAACTTTTGCACAAATAAGTCCGTCTATTTATTTATTTATTTATTTATTTATTTATTTATTTATTTATTTATTTATTTATTTATTTTTACAAGAAATAAGTCTGTCTGTTATAACGGTATAGAGAAATATTAGACATGTTTAAAGCGTTTGATGTTAAATCTGTAAGGCCTTATTTGGATGTTATCGGATTCACCTCAATCCACATATGTTGGGGTGAATTGGGTGGAATTTACTTTAAGTTTCACTCCAGTCCACCCCAACACATGTGGATTGAAGCGAACCCGACTGCATCCAAACAAGGCCCAAGCCAGAGCAAATATAGAAGTGGAGTATAAACAAAAATAAAGTTAGAGGATACATGAGTTTTTATATTTACTAGCAAATGTGCCTGTGCGTCGCAACGGGTAAAAAAAACCGTGTCATAGTTGACATCATCTTCTATAGGATGGTAGACAGTTCAAGGAGGGCCAATCTCCTTGATCATGGCTTTAGCCATGCTTACTGATATATCAGAAAAAATAGTGGTCAGTTAGTTAGGAGGCTAGACAAGAAAAAGTAAGAAAATTCTCTTAGAATCCTTGTGCTCGGATCCATGAAAGATACTTGTAGGAAACATGATTCTCTTTGATCTTGTCTTATACTGTACACCATATAAGTTAGGAGTAAGTCGCAAGCCATGAAGCTTGGCCTCTCAAAGTTCATCCTTGCTGGCTCGATTTTGACTTCCTCTCTATCTTTTTTTTGGTCCATCCATGTTTTCATATGCTGCTTTAGGGATCGTTTGGTATAGCTCTGCTTCGCTGATGAAGTATTTTTTTTACTTTAGCTTTATAATTTTGATAAAAACTTTTGGCTAAATAGCTTCTCATGGTTAGATAAATATAGTAAAATATCCATAACACCCTTTTTTCTTTTATTTCTTTTCTGGAGGAGCAAGGCAAAGCGGAGACTTTCTGTCCTGTTTGATACACAGAGCCGCGGAGCTGCGGCGACTGCAGTTCGGTGATGCTTCACGTGGACACAAGAACGCGCCTGCTGTTTATTGCTTGGTTATTTGGTGGATTATGGCTGTATATATTTGTGCCAAAATGTAGAGCTCTGTTCTGATTTGATCCATGGTCGATGTCCTCGCGTCGCTGGGTTTCCGTAGTTTGGATTTAAGATTCAATTCGATTTCAATTTTGATCTTGATTCCTGAATCCTTGCGTCGCTGGGTTCCATAGTTTAGATTTAGAATTTAATTCGATTTCTATTTTGATCTTGATTTCTGATTCCTCAATCCTTGTGTTGCTGGATTTCCATTGTTTAGATTTAAGATTCAATTCAATTTCTATTTTGATATTGATTTCTAAATCCGAATGGAACATGGAAGAGACCAACATGATAGCCCACGTATATAAAATAAACAGAGGAGCAGCGAGCAGCCGATCAAATTTCATGGAGAAAGAATGTGAGCACTTTGTCTAATTCATATTTGCTTACCTTCTACTTTTTTTTCTTTTCTATTTCTATTTCGAGTAGGATTTCTAGGGAAGAAGGCTCGTACGACAGAAGTAGTTTATTTGGATTAGGATTCCTATCATAGCCTGATGTTTGGCTCAGAGTCAACCAAAGACGAACCGACACACTAGAGAATATTCTCCTAAAATCAGGGCTTAATTTGCCCCCAAAAAACTCCTGGACGGGGACATTCCAGGTGGGACAAGTGCTCTGTTCACGTGCCTGGGGAGAGCACAAGCGCACAAGCATCGACAGAAGGGAGGAAGGAGCTCTGGTGTGCGGCCATGGGGGCGAGCGTCATCCCCGGCTCTAGCACGTTGATGGAGATCGAGCAGCCATGTGGGGGAGGATAGAGGAAGAAGGAAAGAGGGAAAAGAGAGACTCACAAGTGGGTCCTACGAGTCAAGTATCTAATCCCATTTTGATGTCTCCCAACCAAAAAATAGGACAGTCTCGTCCCCATCAACCAAACACATAACAGGATCATCTTACCCCTAAAACTTAAGATGAGATCATCCACCACTAGATGTCTCCCAACCAAACGCTACCTAATTGATGGTGGGCTTCTCCAGCCTATCAATTACCTAAGAGCAAGCTCAATAAGCTTGTCTTATAGCCAAGCCATGTCATGTGTAGACTATTTCTACAGACAAGTCATACAAGGTGAAGGCTCTTCACAAATTTCAAAAATATTTTTTAATCATGTGGGACCTGCCACTAACCCACCCTCTCTCTTCTCTGTCTCTCGTTATTCTCATCCGCAAGCTGATTTCAAGAATCGAGACCAGCAGGTCCACATAGATATCTTGGAACCTGTGAACAGCCGGTCGATGCATGTGTCACCCAACTCCTTCTCCCTCCTGTTTTCTCTATCTTCCACCTAAAATTTTGCTAAGTTATCTTTGCTATTAGCAAAGATGACGTGGCTTATTGTACCTGCTCTTAGAACTGCCCTTCCTACAAAAGCATGCCTAGAAATCCTATGCAGCTAGCTTTTGCACTCAAGGCAATGGGCAACGACACTAGCGTTTCGACACCAAACGACGTGACATATCGTTCTAGTGGCGGAAGTGGGCAAATACTTCTATGTTCTGAACAGCGCGTATCACTGTTCGATCGGGCTAGGGTAGCCCGCCAGGTGTCCGTTGATCTGTTTTGGATAATGCTGATCTGTCCAATAAACGACTTACGGGACGACAAGTATAAGGACCTATTTGTTTGGTACTGGTGGAAGCCCTTTTTATCAAGTATTGGTCGGCCAAGTTTTGGCCCTCCGAGAATCGGCCAGCATGAGCACCAAAAATGAACTGGCATAGGCACAAGCGGCCAAAGGAAGCCAAATGTTGGAGGCACCGATGTAGCCCTAGCGGCGGTGGGGCGTCTCGAATCCGCGTTGGTTGCAGGCGGCCTTGGTGCTAGTGCGAAGCGCGTCAGAGCGCGCGATGAGCCCGCGCACGGGTGAGGCAAAGTGGTCGGCCGGTTGTTGGTAGTGGCGCGCGCAGGTGGCGAGGAGCCACTGTTTGCGCTCTAGCTTCGCGAAGGCCGCGCTAACCATGTCCCCCTTGATTGGCCCGTCCTCATCCATCTCGTTCGCGGCCGGCGCCACCGCCGCCAGTGAGGCTATGGGACTCATGGCCAGTAATGCGCATGGCTTGTCGTGGAAGTCATATTCATCTTCTGGAGCTTGTCCTCCAGCAGCATGCGAGGAAAGTCGCAAAGCTAGCATGGATCTCGCTAGATCCGCATCAGCAGTGATTAGTGAGGTGGCTGATGGGTTTGCTCGATGTGTGGGTGGCAGATCAGGTGGAGTGGGCACGATGGGTGGCGGATCCTAGTCGAGGGAATTATCCTCTTCCATGGAGGGAACAGGTAACAGAAACTTTGCAAGGTACAAGAGAAGGGTGGATCATGGAGAATCTTCAACGAGATAAACCATCTTGGGAGACACCCAAGCTGTGAATCTCGCAGAAGCATAGCAAAGCAAAGGAGAGGATCTGAGGGGCAGACGCGTGGAGAAGGGAGAAAAATTACCAGGCAGGAATCGATCGATTTGTACGCAGATGTCAATTGGATGGCTGCAGGAAGCACTGGTAGGAAACTAGGAATCAATCAGGAAGCTTCAGATGTGGATCGAGTGAGGAGAGGCAGAGATGTAGATTCGATGAGCAGCTGACGATGGAAGCTGGGAGCTGATGCACCGGCAAAATCGACGAAAGAAACCCGAAATTGGAGGGAGCAGGTGACGAACTGCTACTAAATCACGCTGAGGGAGGTGGGGATGAAGGATTTTGTCGGATTATGGAAGGGGAAATTAGGGATCGGAAAGGAAAGGGAAAGGGGGTCGGCAAAACACCACTCTTCCTCACTGCAGTGCATTAAAGTTGACAGCGCCGGGAACGCTGCTTCACCACCGTTCATCTGTCGCCGCATCTTCTCCTCTTCCAGCTGCTGCTAGTGCTGTAGGAGAGCCATCGCCTTCCGCCCGTTATCATGCACGGTCTCGCTTTACCCCATCTTAACATACGAGCCCCTGTTTATTCACCTCATCTGCGCCTTACTTCTAAGTCTTGCGGGTGGCGAGTGAGCTCCCGGCTCTACTGGGGCTTGGATTCGGCAGCTGCGAGAGACGTGTTGTAACACCCGGGTGTTACGATCTTGCTTAGCACCTAGATTAAGGATTAAAAGAAATTAACAAACCAAGTTATTAGGTTTTAAAATTTCAAACTCACGTGAAGTGATAATCAAATTGTATGTCTCATTTTTTTATGGAGAAGAGAAATCAAATGGATATTGTGAGTTATATAATGTACTTGCGAAGTCCTAATATGAAAATTAGAATAAATTATTAAATTGTTTGGCATGAAAAACAATTTCTACAAACAAAAGTGAAACATAGCTTAGAATTAAAAAGTGTCATTTTTTGAGAATTAATTGTGCAAAAATAATTAAACAATGCCTACATATTTTGTTTCTATGGTTTAACTCTATTTTGGTGATTCAAAATTGGCCAAGCTTCTTTAGATCGGGCTTCCGAGCCTCTATTCTTGAGCTAGTGCACGGCTTGGCACCTCTATGTCCCACTCTTTAATCCACCTTTGTTGATGCTTGTTGCCCCGTTTTGTAGCTTATTTACGTAATCGTATTTTAATAAGTCGCGATTGCCATTGCTTATTTACGTCTCTGCGTTGCATCCACGTATATCATAGTAGGAACAACAAGGGATCGTGGAGTCGACTGGAGTTGCGGAAAAGATGGTGCCTTGCTAATCGTGTCGTCGTGATGGAATACTAACTTTTGGTTATATCTTACCCAGGCAAGCCCCGGTACATAACCCTTATTATTTTACACTTTACTTTATGCTTATGCATTAAGTTTCAGGAGTTGAATGAAATCCACTTGCATATATATCCTTCTCCCATGAGTTTTACTAGTATGACAGGATCGCGTAGATTGTCATGCCATAGGATCCCGGTAGAAGTCGAGTGATTATCGGTCACTCGCGAGAGCTATGAAAAATATATTAATACTATTACTATCATGTTACTATCACATGGAATATATATGAATAATAATTGGAGACTGAGTGGGACTGGCTTGGATGGATTTGGACTTGGATGGGCAACAGAGCGGGGCTCTGGTTGCATTTGTTCCGTCTGTGTCGATTGAGGACCGTCCATTGCCGTGGACACTAGTCAGGTCACAGACTTATTATCCCGAGCATATACTTGCTTATGAAAGTGGGAAGACTTGTTACTCTCTTGTTATGGGTTCCAGCTCTTTCCGGGCCGACTGTTATGGTGGATTATTGGGTAGAAGATCTAAGCACCACACTGAGGCCGGCCCTGCAATGTTGGGGGCTTGGAGTCCCAGTTTGGACGGGGACATGGACCCCTTGACAAGAGTGAAACGGGTTGGTCTTGCTTGTGCTTGAGGTACAAGCGAGGCGTGTGTTTTCAGGGTACCTAGCTAGGCTATATTGATTCGCGAATCACCGTTTCTACGTGACGGTACGACTTAACTATGGTCTGACATCGTAGTAAGAACTGGAATACAAAAGATGGGAAAGGAATCTGATTACTCAACTCTTGCTGGAAAGTAGCCTAGGTGCTTATATAGAATGGTTAGTTAATGAACTATTGATGACTGCTAATAAAAGTTGCTTATAAGGATGTACATTTAGTAGTGCTTCCTACAGTTGAAATGAACCCACAAGCCAAATAGCCTTGCATAACCTTGGAGTCTTTTATTTTCTCCTGTCAGGTAAGTCTTGCTGAGTACAATTGAGTACTCAAGGTTTTATTCTCCCTGTTGCAGGTGACAGGTGGATGCTAGAACTGTCATTTGTGTGGGAAACCTCCTGGTGGGCTCAGTGAGGATTCCTTTATGTTGCAGATCTAGAGTTTATTTAAAGTTTCCGCATAAATATTTTTCAAAGGAAACACTTATAACCTGTATTATTTCATGTCCATAAAGTCAGCACGCTAATAGTTAACTTGTCATTAACTAAATTTGTATTTTCACTGAAACTCAGATAACATTTTATATTTCGCTATTATTATCAAATGATGAATTACTCTGATGTTGTATTAAAAGTGATGTAAGAAATAGCTAAGAATATTGTAAGCTTTATCTCTCATTTATGATCCTAATGTAAAAATATGAATTTTCGAGTTCTCCCTTGTGGTGTGCTCGATAGAACTGCAGAGTTTAGTGCTCTCGCTTGGGTACTTAGTGTATAATGGAAGACGAATACTCTCGGGAGGGCATTAGATTAGGCGGTTCTGCCACACGTGTGGGCATTGGCCATACCTGTGGAGAGTGAAGGCGGTGGGGATCATGTTGCTGATTTAGGGATCAACATGCTCAGATCATCCTACATCAGCTTCTAGCACTAGGTGGGCGCAATGAGTTTCCTGGCATGCAACTGCTAGGGCTCTAGTGGCAACCTTGGCAGTTTCAAAATGTTGCACCTTAACCGCCTCATAACATCTACTAATGCACAAGTAATTTTTCTTTCAGAAACTAGAAATTCCAAAATCGCAAACACTGCTCTAATAAATCATTTTCAAGTTGATCATGATCATGTTGCTCCTTCCCAAGGCCTGTAGGGGGGCTTTGGCTGCTCTGGAAGCATGATATTGATATTAATATAGTTTCCTCTAGTCACAACTTCATCTTTGCTCTCTGCATTCATAACCAATCTATGATTAAGTTTGGTTTAGTTTGTATGTAAGGGGACCCCCACCACCGTAACACTGCCACAATCTGGTCTGATGAGAAAGGTTTTGTTGAAACATATCCTGGTATGCCAATGTTCTGCATGGGGGACCTCAATAACATTATGAATGCTAACGAGAAGTTGGGTCCTAAACCAGCTCATGCCAAATGTATTGCTGATTTCTGTTGCAGGATTAAGAATTGTGATTTATTTGATTTGGGTTACAATAGACCAGCTTACACTTGGACTAACAAGCATTTCAGTTCTAATCCCACTTATGAACACCTAGACCGTTGTCTAGGAAATGCAGAATGGTGTACAACTTTTTCCACCACCATGGTCTACCATCTGCCGATGATGAAAAGCGACCATGCTCCGATTCTTGCTGTTCTGAACTCTTACAGGAGGAAAATTTCAAGACCATTTAAGTTTGAGAATTGGTGGCTACTGGAGGATGATTATGAGAACATTGCCAATCAGAGCTGGCAAAAATCATGCAACTGCCCTTTTCACCTCAAGACTTTTTTCTTAGCAAAAGATCTGACCAGGTGGCGCAAATCCAAACCCAAAAACTCATATCAGCTTAAGGCCATTGAGGATCAAATCCTCCAATTCCAAATGTGTCTACCCCACCAGCAAAATCCCAATGTCCAAAAGCTCCTCATCCACCAGCATGAAATGTTACTTGCCAAAGTAGAAGCTTACCACAGACAGAGGTACAAAAAGAACTGGTCGGACAGAAATACCAATTTCTTCCATCAATCTATCATCAAAAGAGCCACGAAGAATACCATTACCCATTTTCTCAACCCTTATGGCTCTTTCTCCACCACTCAAGATCAACTGGCCCATAATGCTAATAGGTACTTCATGGACATTTTCAGATCTAAGGGAAATTGCAGGTATAACAACGATGATCAGGAATGGCTCAATGAGGCTGATGAAAATCAAGCTCTTTAGGAAGACCCTTTCACAAACTCAATTCTAGATATGCAGGAAGTTCATTCTATTGTTAAAAACATGAGAAGTAATGCGGCCCCATGCCCTGATGGATTGAATGCAACTTTCTACAAATCATCCTGGGAATGGATAGGTAAGGATGTCCTTAATCTTGTTATTTGCTTTTATCAGACTACATCCCTACCATCTACAATTAATAGTACTCATATTACTCTAATTCCTAAAATCATTGCTCCCAAGACTCCTAAAGATTATAGACCAATCAGTCTTTTGTAATGTTGCTTACAAAATCATTGCCAAATCTCTTGCTGATAGAATTAGGAATCATTTACCTCACATTATTCACCCCTCTCAGGCTGCTTTTATTCAAGGTAGACATATTACTTCTAACATTATTATTGCCCAGGAAATTATTCACAATTTCAATCTTAAGAGTTGGAATCAAAAGGCTTTCTTTCTTAAACTTGATCTAGCAAAAGCTTTTGATATTGATAGAATGGAATTTTATTGTCAGTGCTCTGAAAAGACAAGGTTTCAAAGATCACTTCATTGAATTAATTTATAGTTGCATTTCAACTACCACTATGTCTGTTATCATCAATGGCGAACCCACTCCCTCTTTTCATCCTCGACATGGGGTAAGGCAAGGTTGTCCTCTTTCTCCCTACCTTTTTATCATCGCAGTCAATGAATTATCCATTTGCCTTCAGCAACATTCCAATGCTCACAATATCAAAGGTATCACTCTCGGTCCGGATCGCCCTCGCATACATTCTCTTTTGTTTGCTGATGATCTTATTATTTGTGGTCAAGCTAATTATGATGAAGCTAGTAAGATCAACACTGTTCTTCAATTTTTTATAATGCCTCAAGTCAGACTCCTAATTTGGCTAAATCTTCAATCATGTTTAGCAAGAATGTGGACAATAATAGCAAAATGGTTGTTAAGAATATCTTTCCTGTACCTGACCTCATGCCCAATGCTATTTACCTAGGTCACCCTCTCATTTTTAATTATAAAGACAACGCTAAAGCCTATGATTTTATTTTAAACAAATTTAGAGCCAAATTAACTACTCTAAAGGCCAACAAGCTCAACCATGCTGGTCGTTTAAATTATATCAATTCTGTGCTGGCTTCGATCCCTATTTATTATACATCCACCATTTTGTTCTCCAAAAATTTCATTTCTAGGATTACTTCTATTATTCGAAATTTTTGGTGGGCTAGAGTTCGTGAAGACAATGCCTCCACCTCTTTCCACTTCAGATCATGGAAGGACATTTGCAGGCCCAAAAAAAGGAGGATTAGGAGTGAGAGATCTGTCAACAGTCAACCACAGCCTCATCCTACATGCGGCTTGTAATATTGCAACAGGTAAGAATTCCTTCCTTGCAGCCATCCTCAAATCCAAATATTTTCCAACAACGAGCTTTTGGCTAGCTGGTAATAATTCTACCAAATCTGCTTTCTGGTCTTCTATCATGCAAGTTAAAGATATCTTGATCAATAATTGCACCATTCAAGTCCAAAAAGGAAATTCTAGCATTTGGTCCAGTCCCTGGTGCTCTATTTGGAAACAAATTCATGGCCACATTAATCTCCCTCTAACTGTTTGGAATCTTCCCCAAGATATTTCTGATTTATGGATTCCAGGGACTGTCCATTGGAACATTGAGCTTATTAATCAGATTTTTGATACTAATGCTGCCTCGGCTATCAATAATGTCATTGTTGTACCCTCTGACAATAATGATGCAGTGAAATGGAAACCATCTCCCGGCAAAAGAAGCTTTCAAGCTTCTGAATTCTGAAATGCAGGTTCAACTACCAACTAATGGAGCAAGTGTTGCCAACAATGCAATGGATATACTGTCAAGAGTGTAGAGTCACAGGCTGATTCCATTGAACATCAAAACTTTTGCCTGGAGATTGATCAGACGGGCAATTGCAACAGGTGCAAGGGCTGGGAGCTTGTCTTCCAAGATTAATAAGAACTGTGACAACTGTAACCTTATTGAAAATGATTCGCACTTGTTCTTTCACTGCGCATTTGCAAGGGCCGTATGGTTTTCTGCCAAAATCCCCATAAGTTCCTCTATGTTGCCGTTTGAACAGGTTGGAGTACAGGAAGCTTTGACGACAATAATCAGTAGCAATACTTCGGATGCCGCTCTACAAAGAATTATGACCACCCTTTGGTATATCTGGAAGGCTAGAAACGATGTTCGTTTCCACCGGAAAAAATGGTCTGTTTTGCAGGTACATCATGCGGTTCAGGCAGACATCGAGGTGGCTTTCGTCATTCATCAGGAATTGTGAAATCACAGGGAATGCAGAGTTTGGCCAAAATGCAAGCAACCGAACCCCCAATCAGGTACAAAGCACTACTCTTGCAGGAACACTAGATGGAGGAGTCCATTCTCTGGACATTCGGCGACATGAAGAGTTTAGGTTGGGACTGCCCAGCAACCGCGCCACATGCAGGCTCCCCATCATGCTCAATGGGGCAAAGTGCTATACTGATGCCTCCTTATCTCCAGATACTGAAGTTGAAAATCCAAGAAAAGCTGGGTTAGGGATCTTCATCCTTGACCCAGTACATCAACAAAAATTCTTCATTACAGCGTAGATCAAGCGGAGCAGTTCTGTACTCATGGCTGAGGCTGCGGCTCTTGCCTTAGCTGCAGCAATCATCAACCTGCTGAACATACATGAAGTCTCCTTCCTCACAGATAATTAAACTTTGGTCAACTTTTTTAATGGAGGGAATCTTGATTCTCCTCCACACTGCGAAATAAAGCCTTTCACTCAAAGGTTTCTCAGTGAGGTATTCAACAGATCAATCCAAGTCCTGAAGGTTGCGAGAAATCTAAATACTACAGCTCACCTCTTAGCGACCCAAGCTTTCAGGACTTGGGAAGAAGAACGCAACATTTTCTCCACGTGCTGTACCAATATGAATCATGGAAGCAGCTTCCCAATGATCTTGGCACTGCAATCTGTACTGATAAACTTTTGTACACCTCTTGCAACTAGTTGCTGCTAATAATAAAAGTTGCTTTGTTGTTTAAAAAAAATACCGCCTTGCTTGCTTTGCCCATGGCCAAGGATCAAACTTTGGCGTGGGCGCTTGGCTGCTTCTGGTATAGATCCAAACACGTGGGCTGATGGAGAGTAGGAGTACATCAGGAGAAAGAGACCGTGGCACGGGTGATGATGGCACCAGAGTTCTTGGCCTTCGCGTGGGAAGCTTCTTCTCGGTGCGATGTTGTGAAAAAGTGGTCTTTTTTCCATTGGTTGAGTTTTTTTCCCCCTATGCTGCACCATGTAGAAAAACTACTACCGATCACAAGTGTATAGCAAAATAGTTCAAGAAGCTAAAATGGACCTTTTTTCCCGTAGGGTTTTGACTTTTGAGTGTGTCAGCTTTTTTTTTTTTTGAGCAGTTGAGTGTGTCAGCTAGTCGGCTATGGTTGACTGAAAAGGAACAACAACCGGAGGCATTTTGAGCCCAGTCTACAAGCCCACGAATTAAGTCAAGAAAGATACAAGCCCGCGAATTCCCTCTGTAACATTTGGGCCATTTTCAATTCGGCCCATCATTTAGCGCATTTGCATCTGAGACTAGACCAGTGGATCGTCGCTTTCGGGCTCTTTCTGATTCCAGCCTTGCGCTGATAAATATCTGCTGCCAAGCAAGCAGCTGCGTCCATCTATCTCCCCGTCTATCGTGCTTTTACGGTACCCAAGGCCCAAGGCCCATGCTTTGGTCGTACCATACTTCACTAGTGTGATAGTGTCAGAGCTATCTATCGTGCGTGATAAATCATTGTACCTGCACCTGATAATCCAGTAGTACATAAATTATTGCGCCCGAGAAGCCAGCGAAAGCACATCCATTGGCACTCCGATGCTGCCTCCGTTTTTAATCACTTGACGATCCAGACATGCGCCATCGCTTTTGGCTTTGGAGGATGCCAGCGAGATGCTTGTTCCATTGGAGGACCACTCCTGATGCCTTGCCCACTCGAGTGCGCCAGAGTCTTTTGTTATCGGCATAAACTCAGCCTGATGCTGAAATGGTGGTGATCTTGTTTAACACGGATTATCAAAACTTGTTAAATCAAAATTTCCACGGCAGAATATTGCCCGCCAGTGTGGATGCCCAAGGATACATATTCGGCTAACTTTTTGCGTCAAAAGTACCCAGGCTTGCGGAGGAAAGAATATGGATGCATGAGACGACCGAACGAGACGACCCAACGGGCAACGGCAGGTCTCCTCACTTTCTCAGTTCTCGGCACTGCGGCACCAACTACTCCTGCGTGCCCTGTATACCTATCCTGCTTGGAGTACTCCTAGGTTGCTACAACCGTGCTAGTGCTACCCCTTGTTCCTCCTTTCTCAATTCTCATGGCCTGGCCCAAGGATTTTAGTTAAAAGAAAAACATGGGAATTTTGGCTCGTCAGTGGGCAGTCGTCACCATATCAACTTCCATCCCATGTGAAAACTGGAATGCCTGAGCTCATTTCAGAATTCAAACCAGCTTTGCCGATCTTGCTTCCCATTCCCGTCTCCGTGACTGCATTGTCATTTTGTCGCGTGGGCGCATGTGCAAGTGGCGATGGCTCCCGTTCGGGTTTTGCCCGCTCACCCTGACTAGGGGACTAGTGGCTTTTTGTTTGTTCCTGACAAACGCTTTACGTATGTGTACAAGTTCTCTTCTTTTGGTGCGCAAAACATGCTACAACTAGCACTCGTATATCTGTGTCACTGTGGGTTCTAAATCCAGGGCCTGGCTTAGATTGTTCCTAAATTTTACGCTCTCTCCGTCACATTGAATATAAGGCACATTGAATATAAGGAAACATACGTAGAACAGTAAATGTAAATAAAAAAATAATTAATTATACAGTTTAGTAAATCACGAGACGGATCTTTTAAGCCTAGTTAGTCCACGATTTAACAATAATTACTAAATACAAACAAAAATGCTACACTGCCAAATTTTTCTAGCTTTAAGCCGTGTTTAGATCCTAAAAGTTTTTAAAAAAAATTCATGTAACACTCTTGTTATTATTTGACAAAATTTATCCAACCATAGACTAACCTAGACTTAAAAGATTCGTCTCTACATTTACAGACAAACTATACAATTAGTTTTTTAATTCCATTTAATGCTACAGGCATTCGTCCAAAGATTAGAGGTGTGAGGGATACTGTAGCACTTTTTTGGAAATTTTTAAGGAACTAAACAAGCACTTAGCGATCTAAACGAAGCCTAGTTCTACATGAGTATCAGCAACGAACAAACAATATTTTTCTCCCTCAACGGTTCAGCCTAAGCCAATTTCAGCGCCGTTTTTTCTTTTCACTAATGTATGCTCTTCTTCGAGCGTTGAGACTTTGGAGCAGAGGGGCAATCACCTAGCAAAAGTTTTCCTACCTTCCTCCAATAGTAGTTCAGTTCAGTATCTGTACACACGCCTAGGCCCAGCTTTACCCCTGAACCCGATTGCTGCTCAGCTGAAAGAAACCTTCGTAACGGTACCATGAAGAAAAAACTTGGAGGATGAACCACACAAGGAACTGTGAAGCACAAGCAAAAAAAAAAACGAGGTCTTGGTAATCTTGGGATTACTATGACCAGCTTAGGACGTAACAAACTCTACTTCTACTTCTGCTTAATGAAAAACGTGCCAAGCCTCGATCGAGAAAAAAGCACAAGCAAGAAATAAGTCGAGAAAGGAAGCACCAAGACGGCAAGAAACACACGTGTTTCTCCCTGCAAATCATGGTGCCACCGCATCGCCGAAGCAGTGCAGAAAATGCTTTCCCAATCACCGGAAGCCGGGCATCTCCTAGCACTAGCTGCGCATCAATGCAAGAATCGCAGAACGCGAGGCCACACCACACCACACCACCCTACCATCTCTCTTCCATTACACAGCCCTCTTTATCAAAAAGCGAAACCACAGGAGAGCAGCCCGCAGCGGCATCCGGAGCAAGAAACCCAGTTGGCAGAGCAGATCGGGCACCGATTCACCGTAGCGCGTTGTTGTCGCTGGGGACAAGGACGACGAGGTCGGCAGCGGCGGGGACCGGGGCGGGCGCGGCGCGGCCGTCGTCGAAGTTGAGCGCGTAGCTGAGCGCGTCGTAGTGGAAGCTGAAACTCCGGCCGCGCCTGGCCCGCTCCGACCGCAGGCGCCGCAGAACCGCGCGCAGGCGCCAGTAGAGGCCCCGGACCAACCGGCTGCTGCATCCCCGCCCGCTTGCCACCGCCACCACCCCCGCCTCCACCGCCGCCACCACGGCCGCCATCCCCCGGGCTCCGGCTCTGCCCCCCTCCTTCGCGCACGCTCTCGCCTAGAATCTAGTACTTCTCCACTCTACTTCTCCACTCTGCAGTGGTCAGTGGTTGGCCGGCGCATGGGACTTCGGGGAAGGAGGAGATGGCGAAGCGGGGAAAGGCGGAAAAGCGTGCTGCTGCTATTATAGGAGCAGCACTGGTCTCGTTTAGGGCTGGTTCGGCAGGTGGACCGGTTTCGGCTGATTTAATAGTATTCTGTGAGACAACAAGCTGAAACAAGCAGAACAGGGCCTTAGGCCTTGTTTAGATACACTCCAAAAATTGAAATTTTTTTACTCTCTCTTCATCACATTAATCTTTGGACCCATGCATGAAGTAGTAAATGTAGGTAAAAAAATAACTAATTACACAGTTTAGTTGAAAATCACGAGATGAATCTTTTGAGCCTAGTTGGTCCATGATTGGACAATATTTGCCAAATAAGATGAAAGTGGTACTATTCATCGTTTTGAAATTTTTTCACAATCTAAGCGTGGCCTAGATGTCAAATTTTCCTCCAAATTTCATTATGCAAAAAGAAAATTTACTATCATATCAAAATACCGGCATATGCATAGAGTACTAAATATAGATGAAATCAAAAACTAATTGCACAGTTTAGTTGTACTTTGCAAGATGAATCTTTTAAGACTAATTAGTCAATGTTTGGACAAAAATTTACAAATACAAACGAAATACTACAGTAGAGAATCTTTCACTGTATAGATTTGGACCTTCCAAATCGGACCAAACACGGCCTAACGCCGTCTCTCTGCTGCCATTTCCGCTTCGACGCATCTTGGCTCCGCCTGACTGCGAGACGCCGAGACGGCTATAGGGCACGTTTAGATGCTGAAAAAAAATTCAACTCGATAAATAGTACCATTTTCGTTTTATTTGGTAAATATTGTCTAATTATGAACTAACTAGGCACAAAAGATTCATCTCATGATTTTTAACTAAACTATATAATTAGTTATTTTTTTACCTATATTTACTACTTCATGCATGAGTCTAAAGATTGATATGATGGAAAGAGAGTGAAAAAATTTTAACTTTTAAAGTGCTTCTAAAGAAGGCCATAGTTGCCTCAACGGGCACTTTGCGCTCGTACGCTGGTATCCGTCTTCCGTGAGACAGAAGGCAGTGTGGCTCCAGAGCAGTATAAGGCCCCGTTTGCTTGGGAGAAGTTAAAAGTTTAACTCCTATCATATTAATATTTTCTCAAATGTATGGAATACTAAATGTAAACTAATTTTATTCATGTCGGTACAGATTAGGAGTAATTTACGAGACGAATCTATTAAGCCTAATTAGTCCAAGATTGGATTTTTTTTGCCAAATAAGACGAAAGTGCTACAGTGTTTGTTAAACTTTAACACCCAAACCAAACAGGGCCTAAGGCATTGTTTAGGGTGTGTTTAGATATCTCAAACTTCCAAAAAATTTTACAAGATTCCTCGTCAAAACGAATCTTTGAACACATACATGGAGCATTAAATATAGGTTAAAAATAATTAATTACACAGTTTGATTGTAAATCACGAGACGAATCTTTCGAACCTAATTAGTCCATGATTTGACACTAATTGCCAAATACAAACGAAAGAGTTATTGTGCTTCCAAAAATTTTACAACACCAACTAAACACAGCCTAGTTTCAAAATATTTCATAAAAAACAGTAGATTCCTCGTCACATCGAATCTTTAGATATAAGCATGGAGCATTAAATATAGATAAAAAATAAAACTGATTACACAATTTAGACGAAATGGACGAGACGAATCTTTTAAGCCTAATTAAGCCATGATTGGACACTAATTACCAAATAACAACGAAAAGTGTTATAGTAGCATTTCGCAAACTATTTCAGGAACTAAACAAGCCCTAAGTACCATTGCAAAATATTTCGCAAAATATTTCAGGAACTAGACGTGGTCGGATTCACATAATCCATATACATTGGGATAGATCAAAGAACTTAAACTAAATTTCACGCCAATTCACCTATACACATGTGAATTAAGATGAATTCAATATCATTCGAACAAGATCTAAGCTGGACACAGGTAGACATGGACTTGAAAGTATAGCATGTATTCTCATTTCTCCCTCCCTCCAAAAAATATTGGACTTCCAACGTTCAAAACTGTCCACGGTATAAGTACTTCTAGGCCATGGAGGATGGACCACCTAACACTAGAAAAAAAAATGCAATTCTAGATGTTCTCTATTGAAGTATTTGAAGTTTGACCAGATTTTTAATAAAAATATTAATATTAACAGTAGAAAGGAATTTCTCTATAAATATATCTAATGACAAATCTAATTATTTATTTGATATTATAAATATTTATATTTGTTATCTATAGTTGGTCAAACTTAATATCCTTTAACTAGACACTATTCTGCAACTGCATTCTTTTGTGAACAAAGCGAGTGCATTATTTTTGCTATGCATCTACAAAAAGTTTTAGCTAATACTTATATTCAAATTTTTATCTTCAAATGAGAATTCAATTAAAGAAAATAGTGAAATTTATTTTGGATATATCTATTTCAGATGTATATTTGAATCGAGTATGGATGCATATTAAGGACATTTGGGAGAGTTTCTCCATGTTGCTCTGGTATCGGAGTCGGAGCTCTCCGGGCGAAGCCATTTTTTCATGGCTCTGGCGCTCTCATTTGATGGTCAGAAGCACTTCTTCACGTGGAGGCACTTGGTGCAGCTTCGCCTGCTCCAATGCCAAAGCTGGTGGAGAAACCCTGCGGAGGAACCACACACCAAACGGACCTTAAGTTTTAGGGCGTGTTTACTTCGCGAAAAGTAGCTAAAAAGTTACTGTAGTATCTTTCGTTGTTATTTGATAAAATTTGTCTAATTATGGACTAACTAGGTTCAAAAGATTCGTCCCGATATTTACAGACAAACTATGTAATTAGTTATCTTTTTTACCTACATTTAATGCTCTATACATGCGTCGAAAGATTTGATGTGATAGATAGAAGAGAAAATATTTTGAATTAGGAGGGGAAGTGAACAAGGCCTGAGTGGATATTGAAATTCTCCGCTATTCATTTCTTTCGAAAACAAGTTCCATCGTTCATTTTCAAAACACCCCCCCCCCCCCCCCCCCCCCCCCCCCCCCCCCCCCCCCGTTGGACCAGAACGAGGAAGCCGGTTTTCCACCCAAGCCGCATGGACATGAACGCATGGGTAGAGGTAGGGCCGGGGGACTGGCGGGTTGGACGTGGGAGTGGGACAAGAGGGGGATGGACAGCAGCAAAGCTGGCCTGTGGGTCACGTGGGTGGACGGACCGTCGTCAGTCCGCCGGGACACTGCCCGGTGTGGATTGGCGAGAATTTCTTGCGGGATTCCCATGCGCGGCTTGGATTCCCGGGCCACAGCGCTCCCTCCAGGCTCCAGCCCCGGTGCAGTGGACAGTGGACTATCGTCTCCTCGGTTGGCAAATTTTTTTTTTTAGCAAAACGATACTGTAGCAGTTTCGTTGTTATTTAATAAATATTATTCAATTATGGTTTAATGTGGCAAAATTTTTAACATCTAAACTGTGCCTATCGTCTCCTCGGTCTCGTGCTACTCCTTCCTGCTCCTACCACGGAAAGGGTTTTACCGGTACGGCGGTACCAGGCCGGCGGCCCCAGCGGTGAACACTGTGAAGTTTTTCTCTTGGGCTGTGTTACTAGTACATTTTGGCTTTAGGGGATGTGTAGTTGGCAAATTTTTTGGCGAAATACTACTGTAGCAGTTTCGTTGTTATTTGGTAAATATTATTCAATCATGGTCTAATTAGGCTTAAAAGATTTGTCTCGTCCATTTCGTCTAAACTGTGTAATTAGTTTTATTTTTTCTCTATATTTAATGCTTCATGCATGTGTTCAAAGATTCGATGTGACGGGGAATCTGAAAATTTTGGCAAAATTTTTGGCATCTAAACGGTGCCTTATTTGATAAATAGTGTCCAACCGTTGATTAATTAGGGGTGTGTTCACTTCGCGAAAAGTAGGTGAAAAGTTACTGTAGCATTTTCGTTGTTATTTGTCAAAATTTGTCCAATCATAGACTAACTAGGTTCAAAAGATTCGTCCCGACATTTACAGACAAACTATGCAATTAGTTATCTTTTTTATCTACATTTAATACTCCATGCATACGTCGAAAGATTTGATGTGATGGGTGGAAGAGGAAATATTTTGGGTTGGGATGGGAAGTGAACAAGGCCTAGGTTCAAAACGTTCGTCTCGCAAGGTACGACCAAGCTGTACAATTAGTTTTTGATTTCATCTACATTTATTACTCCATACATGTATCGAAAGTTTGATGTAAAAGAGAATTTTTTTTACATAGTGCTTTTTTTCCAGGTAACTAGTAAGGCCTTGTTTAGATCCCGGATTCGGGAGTGGCCGAATTTGCACAGTGCCACCCCGAACACTATAGCATTTTTATTTTTTTAGTGCAAAAAATTGTCCAAAAATTAATTAATTAGACTCAAAATGTTCGTCTCGCAAAGTACAATAAAACTATGCAATTAGTTTATAATTTCATCTACATTTAGTACTCCATGCATTTGTCGATATTTTAATGCGATGAGAAATCTCTTTTTATATAATGGAATATTTAGTGTGAATTCTGGAATCTAAACAGCCCAGACACACAGCGTTGGGAGCGGAACCGCAGGACAGTGTCCGGACCACTTTCTCCGACCTGCCTGTGCGCCCTGCCGTCCTCGCCTGCGCCTGCGATGCGAATTGATTGATGAGACTACCCGCACTCGGTACTCTAAAACGATACTCTAAAGTTTTAGAGTATGAATATAGAGTAAAAACTGCTGCACTGTATACTCTAAAACGATACTCTATCCTTTCTCTCACTCTATATTTAGAGTAGTACTGTGGCGGACCCCACTAGCTAAATAAAGGAAAAAATGCTATAACTCATAAACCAAAAATCCAAATTAAATTTCGATTGCACCATTAAATTCGTCTCAATAAATCCTTCAAAACTAGATCACACATGGATATATTTAGATAAAGTGACGAGTGGGTCCCATAGTGAATAGAGTGGATAGAGGATGATATAGAGGATAGATGGGTGCGGAAGAATTGAGTATAGAGGAGAGAATCTTGCTGACTAGGACGTATAGAGGATGAATATAGAGGTCCATGAGTGCGGGTAGTCTCATAGCTGGCACGAAAGAACAGTTAACGAATTGAAGGATCAGCCGCGAAACAGTAAACGGAATTGCCAATTGTGTCCTCGGCCTTGTTTATATTCTAGATTTTGCCTCCTAAATTCACTATGCAGATATTTTATTCCCGTCACATTAAAATGTCGACACATATATGGAATACTAAATGTAGATGAAATAAAAAACTAATTGTACAGTTTTGTTGTACTTTGCGAGTCGAACATTTAGAGCCTAATTAATCAAAATTTAGACAATTATTACTAAATAAAAATAAAATTGCTACAGTGTGATATGATACTTACTATGTAAAATTTAGACCCCAAATTGAACATCTAAACAAGGCCCTCGGGTCACGGCAGCACAGCAGCTCCTACGCCGTGCAATCAGGGATGCCTGCGCTCACGAGTCACGGGCGCACCAGTTGTTGCGGTCAGGCGGTGACGGTGAGGTTTCAACGTCCGATCAGACGGTCCTTTGCAGTGAATTGCCCGTCAACATTAATGTAAGGCTGTGTTTAGTTGAGAAAGTTTGGGTGAAAAGTTATTGTAACACTTTTCATTGTTATTTGGTAAAATTTGTCTAACTATGGATTAATTAGACTCAAAAGATTCGTCTCGAACTTTACAGACAAACTATGCAATTATTTATTTTTTTACCTACATTAATGTTCCATACATATGTTTAAAGATTCGATGTGATAGGTAAAAGATAAAATATTTTGAGTTTGCATGGCAACTAAACAGGGCCTAAGATTGAAGCCCATCGGCAATGGCACTAGCAGAGCAGCTACTGCTCAGTTCATTTGTCGTTTTGTTCAGTTCCGAAGTTGGATGCCAAAACTTGGGACTGCGCGCTACCGTGTTTCTGCTGGAACACTATCGCGCGTTTTGTTTTTTAGTGTAAAAAATTATCTAAAAAATGATAAATTAGACTTAAAATGTTCATCTCGCAAAGTACAACAAAACTGTGCAATTAGTTTTTAATTTCATCTACATTTAGTACTCCATGCATTTGCCGACATTTTTGATGTGATGAAGAATCTCCTTTTTGCATAGTGGAATTTGGGGTTGAATTTGGGAACTAAACAAGGGCTTAGGCTGTGTTTACTTTCTCAACCCCGTCACATTAAACTTGCGATACATGCATAGAGTACTAAATGTAGATGAAATAAAAAACCAATTGTACAGTTTGGTTGTACTTTACGAGACGAACGTTTTGAACCTAATTAGTCAATGATTGGACACTATTTACCAAATAAAGGCAAAACGTGCTACAGTACTTTTTTACACCTTTTCGCGGAAACACACCCTTAATCTGGCGCGCTCACATCGGGCACATGATCCACCGATCTTTTTTTTTCTCTCCTTTTTCTTTTTGGACACATGTTGTTGATGCCATGGCTCGTGAGTCGTTTGACTCCAGCTCCAAGGTGCATTTGCTAGCTGGTGCTGCGGGATGGCAATCGGATTGAGACGTCGTCTGTCGTGGACTCGTGGTCCAGGCACAACAGCTTCCCTGACTTGTCCAGTTGAGAGGTTGATGTTTCAGTAATGTCAACTCCAGCAGAAACCAGTCTGACCTCTACTTATGGCCGAACATTGTCCACCGGTTCATCACATATCCACGGTGCACTCCGTAACGCTGCAATTTCAAGAATCAAGGACGTGAACCAAACACGCCCTAAGACTATACAAGGGCCAAGCAAGAAATTTCAGTTTACCCCATAGCTCTTGTCACATACGGAGTATATAACACAAATACTCTACAATGATACTCAGAAATCAGTCGGAAGATCTGCCCTTATCAACGAGATAAGAGCTAGTTGGACACAAAAAGGCAGCAAAGGATTCCTGAACGCTCTTCGCTAGTCAATCCTTCATGCGGGTGCGACCGTTGCAATCAGCTAAAGCGACCATTTTTTTGTGTGGCTACGATTCGAGGCAAGAATAATGTTGTTCACTCCCCGTTGAAGGGAAGAAGATTCCGATATTCTACGGCCAAGACCCAAGAGTACGACTGCTTTCACATGCCAAGTCATTTGCACGTTCGCTGCTTCTGGTTTTATACACTAGTATAGTATGTCTCGAGGCCACTCTAAGGTCTCAAGTTTGCGTGGGCGTGTCTCGCCTCCATTTCAAAGTGTTCCAGCCAACCTTTCTTCTGAAATGCTGCTGATCTGATGATGTCCATGTCCTGGTGGGTCCGAAACTTTTGGTTGTGGAAGGCAGGATCCTGTCCTGCTGTCCATGTCCTCCCTCCCTAGGGGATAAGTTTAGCGGTGTCAATCAAGAAAAGAAATAGTATCAGCATCGAAAAAGGACGACTATTGTCTAGCAGCAGTAGTAGTGTTGGCGAGCCGCTTCGTGATCCAGCAGGAACACGAAGGTGCACAAGATAGAGGGCGGCGATCGGCGATCTTGTAGAACCGCCGCCCTGGGTGTTTACGTGGACAGTGTGGCATTGGCCTGGTTTTGGCCATGTTTAGTTTGCAAAATTATTTTGAAAAAGTATCGTAGCATTTTCTTTTGTATTTGACAAACTTTGTCCAATCATATATTAACTAGGCTCAAAATATTCGTCTCGACATTTACAGATAAATTGTGCAATTAGTTATTTTTTTACCTATATTTAATGTTCCATACATACGTCGGCATATGCGATGTGACGTAAAATTTTGAAAACTTTTTGCATTTTGAAGGGATCTAAACATGGTCTTGATTTCCAATTTCTACCCCAAATTCCACTATGCAAAAAGAAGATTCTCATCACATCAAAATACCGTCATATGCATGGAGTATTAAATGTAGATGAAATTTAAAACTAATTACACAATTTTGTTGTACTTTACAAGACGAACATTTTAAGTCTAATTAGTCAAAGTTTAGATAATTTTTACCAAATACAAACGAAATGCTACGGTACGTGCCCGAATCCCGAACTAAACACGGTCATTTATCGCGAACGAAGCCCTTGCTTGTTTCTGGGAACATTGATTGATGGAGGAGGAAGGACGTGCACTGCTGGCTGTCAGATGACTCCCCATGGCCCATGGGGCCCGGCTCGTGCGCCTCGGCAACAGCGGCAAGAGCAAAGAAGCTCCGCTTTTCAGGTCCGGCCGGCGTGGGAGTGGGACCATGGGTGCCCGTGACACTGTGTGCTGCGCTGTGTGGGCGCGCCCCACGCCTGCGAGGCGACGGCCGGCCACTTGGGCGTGCCGGGAACCGGCCCCCGGCCGATGGATGGATCGCTGGCTCCACCGCCCAAATCCAGTCCAGATCTGGCGCGCCCTTCCACTAACCCGCTTCCCAACGCCCAAACATGCCTCCACCGTTACGATAGAGAGTCTGATCCACGGCTGCCGTCAGGAGCAGTTGCGATCGGCGGCAGCCGTCCATGTTCCGGCCTTGGGCAACCTAAACCGGTAAACCCATCCCCTCGTTATACGACGGACACAGGATCAGGAAAAAGAAACTGACAGGCAGGTAAAGAAGGGGAATAGCAAAGGTTAGCGTACGTGACAGCGATGTGCCGAGCGGGCAAATGTGGTCCGGTCGCTCCGTGCCACGGCCCACGATAGTACATCCGAGTTAACCAATCGACCGTCCTGAAATTCCGCACCAGCTTGCTCGTGGTACGTACGTAGGCGCGTAGCGTAACCAGATTACCAGCCCGTGATTTGGACCATTTTTCTACACATACTACATGTAGAGTACTGTTCTCTCCTTGGGCGCCTTCACACTACCTGTAGTGTACAACTGCTCGTGATCGTGTGTCGGACTCTCGGTTACTCGTTCCCGTCGGTCGGCTCCAGTTTCCCACCATCCAGTTTTGGGCAGTGAGAGCCAGCGAGAGCACGGCACTAATTTGGGATGGTCCGCATATCAGCTCTGTTCAGGCCTGCCCATATGCCCTCCTCCAATGTGAAGTAAATTGACGTTGAGGATGAATTCCAGTTCCAGGCTTCCAGCATGCATGACGAATGTTTGCCCATATGCTGTCGCCGAGCAAACATTCCAGGCTTCCAGGCTTCCAGCAAACATTCGTCATGCATATGGGCAAACATATAGGCTTCCAGCATGCTTCCAGCATGCATGACGAATGTTTGCCCATATGCCCTCCTCCAAAGTGCTAGCACTACATGTAGAGCTGACTTGCAGAGCGTACCAAGTGTCCGTGCTCTCGCTGCACGGCCGCTTCTACCTGTCGACGTCCACGGGAGACGTGCTGACCGTGGAGCTCCACCCGGAGCCCCGGCTGGTGCACGTGGTTAGGAAGACAGCACCCCCCGCGACCGCCACGGTTCCGGGCATCTGCTCCTTCTGTCTTGCCCCGTCCGGCAACGACGACGGCGCCGGGATGCTCATGATCAAGGTCCACGCCAGCGGAGAAGACGAAGACCATGGTGAACAAGTTGAGGTGTTCGAGGTGGACGTCGACGGACGCAGGCTCATTCTTAAGAGCACCGTGGGTGCTGACCGTGCTCTGTTCGTCGGGTCAGTTCGGCCGCTGTCCATCTCCACCAAGTTGTTTCCCTCCATCGCTGCCAGCGCCAATGCGGTGTACTTCTGCCATGGACAAGGATCTATGAGGAATCTGTTTCACGTCTTCCACATCGATAATGGGCGGGCTGAACCGGCGCTGGAATTGGAGTTCTTTGAGCAGATGCAAGTGCGAGAAGGGCCTTTCTTCGGCCCATTCAACCTCGACGTTTATCTAGCTTGCTGCGTGGATGTGGCGGTCGGAGCCTTTGGGATCTGAGTGGACATCAGGTTGCGTTTATCTATTTTGAATCCGCTATATAGCGCTTATAGTGCTAGCACTTTGGAGATCGCACTTTTTTTTCGCTGCCGTGCCTGAGCACGTATTTCATAAATAAAGGAAGTAGAAAAACATTACAAGTCAGGCAGCAGTAACCAGACGGTTACCGCGACGAACGCCCAAACAACGAAAAAAAAAAGATGAATAGCACGAGAGCTTAAATTACATAAAGAAAGTCAACCAAATGTGATAGCATGATGAGGCAAATTGCCTACATGTCGTCGTGCTCCAGCCTATCGACCAGTACTACATCCTCCAAGTCCGCTCAAGCCGGGAACCGCGTCCGAATCGCCTTGCGCTTGGACACGGACATCGGTGCCCCAAACACGGCCTGGTATTCATCAAAGACATTTGCATCTGAGGCAAGGAGGTCAGCCACCGTAGATGTCGTCGGCTTCGGTAGTGCAGACGGAAGTGATAATGGCTGTACGGCGTGATCGTCCGAAAAAGTACTCAGCGCCATCATCGAGCATGGATCCGCCACACTGTCCCTGCAAGCAGACAACGACCCGAGGTGCAGAGAGGCATCCACTTCAGCTTTATAGGATCCAAGGCCCGGCACGGAGCCTCCAAACGACGGTCCACCGCGAACTCTAGCTCCCAACGTGCTACACCCATCCGTTCAGCGCATCCCTGCAAAGCGATAGCCGGTGAATCTGGCTTTCACATCACGCCCCACTTACAGGACATGGGTCCCACGAGATGCCAAGCAACTGTGTCCTGGTCAGGACCATGGCCTCAAGATCTTGTGCCGGAGCGATCGTCGTCGGGCGCACGCATTTCTGCGAAGGCCCCTGCTGCCCTTGACGGACGGACGAGAACGGTGGCACGTGACGACCACGCTGGCCCTCTCGGACTTCAAATCCCACCAACGGGCATCCGATGGACCCCACCGTGACGAAAAGTGTGAGGGCTGAACGACTGGCCCCACCCTGGCCCTAGCGATAGCCCGGCCTCCCCGCCGTCGGCTCCTTTGGGTAGGGGAATGACAGGAGCGGAAGGGTGGCCTTCCGGCTCCGGAGACAGAGTGCGGCCCCTGGTTGTGGCAACGATCGGCGGTGCCAGCCTAAAAACACGACATGGCTGCCTGAAGCGGGTCTGCTATCCGTTGCCAGCGTCCGTTACATCGAAGCCACTAGAGGTAGCCGTGCGCTGTCGCATGCAGTTACACGCAATGTGTCCGAAGTCGCGGCGGAGCAGACAGCGTTGGGACAACCTACATGGTGCCACGCGGTGGGAGGAAGAAAGATAGTTGAAGCACTTGTCGTGCAAGCCCAGTACCATTGAGATGAATTCTAGTTCGAGGCTTCTAGCATGCTTGACCAATGTTTCTCATAGTCCTCCTCTGCATTGTGGACATTGTAAATTCTCTCTATATTTAATGTTACCTCTTTCCCCTAAAGAATGTAAATCTCGCTTTACGAGAATCAAAGAATCTTATGTTTGACTAAGTTTATAAAGATATTATCTCCATTTAGATCTCCAATTAGGTTTGTTATGAATATATATTTCATAATTAATCTAATGATACTTACTATTACACGTCATAAACATCAATACTTTTTTTATATATATTTGGTGAAAATTAAGAATCTTTGACTCTCGAAAAGTGAGATTTACATTCTTTTAGAGACCGAGGTAGTAAGAAAAAAATTGCAATTTTCTGTTAGCATTGACAGCTGGGCCTACATATGTGAAAGAAACAAGAAACAAGGGTGTTTGTCCAAGAGAGGAGTATATATGGCCAACGGGCTGGCCCGGCACGGCATGGCATGACGTCGGGCCTTGCCGGCCTGGTGGGGGTCGTGCCATCACGGGCCGTACCGCTGCGGGCTTCGTGCTTGGCTTTCGGCCCAGGCACGGCCCTGTGGGCCGTTTTTTGTGTCGTGCCGGCCCGCTGGGCACGGTAGATTTTACGGGCCGTGCCGGCCCACAGTCCTAAACCCTTAAATCACTTCACCAATTTCACATTTTCACCTCAAACACAGAAACACTTCATCATTTTCATCATACATTTCATCCTTCACCTCAAGTCGTAGATATGAGCATATGAGTATACTAGTATGACCAAATCACCAAGACACAACACTACAACAGATAACATGAACTGATGAACATGATAATCAAAATAAGCTGTTTTGTGCAATGTTGGCTCATTAAAAACCTTTCTAGGTAAAACTCACCCTTGTGAGAAACCCTAGAAAGAAAAAAAGAGTGTAGCCAGCTCAGAAATAAGTCTTAGTGTCTTACAATCCATAGTGGCATAGTTTAAATGGCCACCCAAAATTACAGCCCAAAATTACAGTGAGTCCACAGATCACTCACTCGAGCAAAAGATCAAGTCACTCATCTCTCAACTCACTAAGTACCAGAAGCATCAGCACCACTAGTCCCGCCGCTCCCGCCTCTTCCTTCTTCATTAAGGTACAGGTTCTTGAATGCCTCCTCAAGCTCTGGGTCCTCACCTTCGTGTTGTTCCCTTCTTGCTCCTAGCTCCCAATCCCTTCTTTGAACAATGCAATTATTTGATTAGAGGAATTTTAAAAATTAATTGCAGTTCTAAAATCTTTTGTAAAAGGTTTCAACCTCTTCAATCCAGATTTGACAATAAGATTAATGATATGACAGGCACAACATTGATGCATAAGCAAATACTTAACCTTATTAGGATCAGAAGGTGTAGGTGTAGGATAAGAACCCAAGTAACCAAAGAACATAGGTGTCAAAGTCTCCATAGCCTTAGCGTTAGAAGAAGCATTGTCTAGAGTGACAGCAAAAACCTTATCAATCAAACCAAACTCCTCAACCACGCTAGCAATCCTTTCAACAATGTTTTCACCAGAATGTTTAATCTCAATCAGCCTAAAACCAACAACCCTTTTCTGTAACTCTCAATCAGCACTCACATAATGAGCAATAACACCGATATAGTCCTCCTTAGCATTACCAGACCAAATGTCAGAAGTTAAAGAAACAGAAGAAGAAGCAGGTAACACAGAATTCATAAGCACAACACGTTGTTCAGCAAACAGTTTTCCAAGATCTTTAATGGTGGTTTGTCTAGAAACCTTTTCAAACTAAGGGTTATGAGCACGCTTAATGTAATCCTCCCAGGCCTGTGTGTAAGGTCCTAAATGGCTAGAGGGGGGTGAATAGCCTTTTTAAAATTCTACAAACTTTACTCAACAACAAAGTGAGTACAAAAGTTGGCGAAGCTAATTCTAGCACTAGCTCAACTATACTATGCAAGCCACCTAAACAATTCTAGTAGATATGAAGGCTGTAATCTCTAATCCACACCAACAAGGCTAAGTTAATACTTACTCTACTCCTAGGTGAAAGAGATATACTACACAAACTAGGAGCTTGAATCTACAAGAGATAACAAGCTAAGCAACTAGCAAGGTAGACAAGTAAGTAAAGGAGTGAGCATGTATTGTTATACCGGCGTTGATGAGTAGAGATATTTCTAATGAACCAATCAATCAATGCAATCACAATCACAAGATGAAATCCTTAACAAAGAGATGATACAACATTTTTTTACCGAGGTTCACTTGCTTCCCAGCAAGCTAGTCCTCGTTGTGGCGATGTACCCACTTGATAGATCGCGAGCTAATTGACTATCAAGAGTCAAACTCTCAGCGGGTGTCGCACATCCACTCATAAGATAGGGATCCTCCAAGCCACGAGCTCCACTAGAGTAGCTAATTAGTGAACTCCCGTGGGGAAGACTCAAGAACCCCTCACAATCACTTGGTGAGGCTCGAAACAATCTCCAATCACGAGCTCAACACCACCGCTGGTTCAAGCCATCTAGGATGTCGGGAAACACCCAAGAGTAACAAGAAATCCACAACCAACTCAAAGATCAAGTACCACTAGATGCAAATCACTAAGCAATGCACTTGAATCTCACTCAATCTCACTCGAGTATGCAACCAAGCAAGGAGATGAGTGGAGGTAGTGTTCTCTAGATTAAAGTATGCCTCAAGTATTCAGATCTACAAAAGAGAAACCCAAAGGCTGGCCATACTCATATTTATAAGCCCTCAAACAAATAGAGCCGTTGGTCTCCTCACAGCAGCCTGATCGGGGGCATCAGATGCATCTGATGCCTACGCAACAAACGCGTGTTGCCGCGTCCGATGCACCACGAAGCGCCACACGTGCAGCCACTTCAAAGAACCAACGGTCGATTTCATGAACACCAGACGCGTCTGACGCTGTGAGCCCGCGCGTCCAACGATGCACAGACGCAGTCCAGAGAGGGTAAAAAACGCTTGAACTCGCAACAAACATGTCCGTTGGTGTGGCAACAGACGCACTCCAGCATCAGGTGCTCCACGCTCCTCTGCCGCCACTGCTCATAGCTGACGCCCATGCCAACAGACGCTGACATCACGTGTCCGACATTCCACCGTCAGCGTGTCTGATGCACGGCCGCCAGAGCTCCGCAAGCTAGAGTTAGGCGTCAGACGCCAGGCCAGCGTCCGACGCTGCTAAATGCCACGTTTGATGTGTGCTTTTCAGTATGAAACACTTCCGTGACTTCGCTACTTCTTCCCACTTCCAGCATAAAGGAAAATAGTTATTTCATTTTCTCGAAAACGCCTGCACCCCTCTCTACCGCTCAAACTCCACCGCCTTCGCAAATATGCTAATACCACCAAGTGTACATCACCATGTGCATGTGTGTTAGCATTTTCACAATCATTTTACAAGGCGTTACGTTAGCTCTCTACTAGATCCTAATGCATATGCTCAAGATAATGACCTAGTAGCATTTGATTCACGAGCTAACCGTGATTGCTCCTCTTGATAGTTGGCTATCAATCCTAAACCCGGTCAATCACTTCTCTACTCATCTTAGACCGGCAAAAGCAAACCCTATGATTATACTTTTGCCTTGATCATTTTGTTTTGTGTCCATCTCCTCATGCTTGATCACCATGATCATCATCTCATGTGCATCTCCACCATAATCGTCATTTCATGTCCATGCACCATCTCTTTGTGATCTTGTGGCCACCACTCCTTGCCACATATGTTGCCATGCCTAGCTCAATTCACTTAATCATAATGGCATTAGCAACTTGGTGTTATTAATTACCAAAACCAAACTTGGGCTTTTCACTGTGTCTCACTATGCCTAATGGAAGGTCCAGCCTAGCAATCAAACTGCACAACTCAGTATGAGCAACAACAGGATCATATTTTTAATTATGCAAACCATCAGGATTCAGAGCAAGCCTAGACTGGACCCTATGATCATGATCATGTTTTTTCCTACAAGATCTCTGGTGCCTAAGCAAATGACCAGTGCCAACAACAGATCTAGCAGAATATCTCTTACCACACATTTTACAGATGGCAACAATTCTGATATCATTTTTCTTTATCTCCTCCAAAGCAGATGTGTGCTTACCAACAGATGAGGTACCATGAGTGTCGGTGGAGGCAACCACTCCACCCCCGTCGCCGGCATCGTTCGGAACGCTGCCGTCACCAACATCAATACCGAACAACACGGCAGCGTCCTCACGGAGGTCGTCATCGTCCTCAATTTCTATCTCGTTGTCCTCGGGGTCCTCACTGTGGAGGGGATACTCATCCACCCCTGGCATGAGCGTAGACAGGCCGGACAGCCGATCCTGACCTCCAGCACCAACACCATTCCTCAACGGTGGACGCGGGCGCCGTGCCATGTCTACTCTAGAGGAGGAAGACGCGGCGTCAGGCACTGACCTGCGCAGAAGAGAAAGGACAGTGAGAGACAGAGAGAGACAGAGCACAGATCTAGGGTTAGGGTTACAGTCCTTACCTGCGCTACCGGAGCCTGGTGCCGGAGAGGAAGGGGCCAGCCAACCTGAGGGGACAGACAGACACCGATTAGAATCGACGGCGAGCGGCGGAGAGAGGGAGTCAGTAACACGAACTCACATGGTTCATCGAGAGCGAGAGCCGAGAGGAGAGGAAGGAAAGGAGGGAGGGAGGAGACAGGGTTAGCGAACTCAAGGCGAGGTGGAGGAACGGCGGCGATGTCATCGGAGTCGGGGACGACGGACGATGGTCGATGGCGAGCGGCGATCAGTCGAGATCGAGATCAATAGTGAGAGCGAGAGTGAGTCAGTGAGAGCGCCGCAGCATTTAGGGTTAGGGTTGGGGGGCACAGCCGCGCCGCGACATTATATATGAAGGGGCCGGGTGTGGGATAGGTGGGCTAGGCCGCATGGAATGGAGGAGGCAAGGGAGCCGTTGGGGGCTTGGGGCACCGGGCCGCCATCGTGCCTGCCGTTGGAGCGGGCCATGCCCGTGCCAGGCCGCGTGCCTAGGGTGCGGCCCCAGTCCGGGCCCGTTGGCCTCTGGGCCGGGTCGTGCTTGGGCCAGGCCAAAACATCGGGCCTCGGGCCGGGCCAACGGGCTCAGGCTGCATGGCCATATATAGAGAGGAGCGAGTGATCTGTCCAACAATGTTCAGCTAGCTCCAGGGAACAGTTGTCGCATGTTGTGATTCTTCATAGAACATGGCATGTGGACAGTTACTAGGGAACATATATGTGCACCAAAATTTCGACAGATCCAAAGCTTGAGGATGAGGAATACAGGATGGAAGCATGGTTCTGGATTAGTATAAGAACCATCATCGGCAGTTCAGCAGAATGCATGGTTCTTGAAGCCCAAGACATGGCCATGGGACATACTGCACTTTCATCTGTCCTCTCGTAGTTGAGCGGGCCTCCGGCGTGCCGACCTGCGCGCTCGTAGCCTCGCACAAACCAGTAGCTGGCGGCACGCATGTTTAGCCACCGGGAGTAGTCGGGGCGTCGGGCAGGCGGATCTGCTGATCAGATGGCCAACCAACGACGGCATGCCGGCTGTGACGTTGTCAGGCTCAGGCCCCTCATGCACGAACCCGACCGGCGAGGAGACGGCGATGCTCCGGAGAGGTACCAGCATTTCATTTGCGCTCATCATCCCTCTCGATCGTCACTTATCACCTAATGACAAGCTAGCATCAACGCTCGCAGGAGGGACTGGGCCAAGCTTCCACGGGACCTTGCGGCGGAGATCGCCGGCTGCCTCCTCGGCATCGACATGAGTGAGTACATCCGCTTCCGCGCGGTGTGCAAGCCGTGGCGGCGGTTCACAGACGACCCGCGCCTCCTCAACAGCCGCTTCTTCCCCCGCAACTGGATCATGCTCACAAACTACGGAAAGGACGACGACACGCGCCGCCATCTGCTCAACGTCGCCACGGGCGCCTCTATCGTCGACGACTTCCCGGAGTTCTCCGGGCACCACCCGCTGGGACACGCCGAGGGCCTCCTCGTCCTCTCGAACACGGAGACATCCGGCATCCGCCTCTTCAACCCGCTCACGCACGCGATGACAGATCTCCCGGACGTGTCCTCCTCCACCTTGATCAGCGCGCTCAAGGCCGAGACGGGCTTCGGCACAGGATTGTCCTACAGGGGTTTCGGCGTCATCGACGGCGGCGCGGCCTCCCCACCGATGGTGGTGGTTTTTATTTCTGGGAAGGTCCCGCTGCTCTCCTTCATCAGGTCCGGGGAATCGCACTGGGCTCTTGCCGACACGAGCGCGCTGACCTGCGGAGCGCACTAGGTGTCCGTGCTCTCGCTGCGCGGCCGCTTCTACCTGTCGACGTCCACGGGAGACGTGCTCACCTTGGAGCTCCACCCGGTGCCCCGGCTGGTGCACGTGGTTAGGAATAGGAAGATAGCACCCCCGGCGACGACCACCACGGTTCCGGCCACCATCTACTCCTTCTATCTTGCCCCGTCCGGCAACGACGACGGCGCCGGCATGCTCATGATCATGGTGCACACCATCGGAGAAAACGAATTCGATGAACAAGTTGAGGTGTTCGAGGTGGACGTCGACGGACGGAGGCTGATTCCGAAGAGCACCGTGGGCGCTGACCGCCCTCTGTTCATTGGGTCAGTTCGGGCGCTGTCCATCTCCACCAAGTTGTTTCGCTCCATCGCTGCAAGCGCCAATGCGGTGTACTTCTGCCATGGACAAGGATATAGGGGGGAACTGTTTCGCGTCTTCCACATCCATAATGGCCGGACTGAACCGTCGGTCGAATTGGAGTTCTTTGAGCAGATGCAAGTGCGAGAGCATTTCTGCGGCCCATTCAACCTCGACATTTACCTAGCTTGCTGCGTGGATGTTTTCTTTTTCTGTTAGAAAATGGAAAAATTCCGGGCTCTGTGCTGCGTGGAGTTGGCTTGTACGGAGTACTATGTTAGTCGAGCATTAATACGTACTGATTTGAGACCGCATACGTGCTCACCAAATCGTTTGGTAGTTTTCGTTGCTGGATGTCTTAGACTAGTTTCACCCTGTTTCTGATGAGCCTTTGTTAGAAGAAAGGGGGAAAAAAATATGCTCGGCCCAATCCCAGTGACATGAAAAAAATCGGCCTGTTTCTGTTCCAGCAGGCCCAGCAAATGTAACATGCAATGTGACATCTTCTCTATTGTCTTAAAAAAAGGCAATTGGACTAGCATCGTTTTTACTTTGTTTTTGTTTATATAGAATTTTGTAAATCCCCACAGAAAGAAATGACCTCCTTGCAAGACATACAATTGTGTAGTCTGTCATGAACAATCAAAATGTGGTCACATATAATTGGGTACACATGGCAGTGCTACAAACTGCTCTTTGCCACAATGGTACCATAGCTACGCAATAAGTTATGCAAAAGAAGTACGATAGCTCCTTAATGGCAACAAGTTATTAAAAGCAAGTGAATTGCACTGCAATGTCAATCCTAAAGAGTGATACAACTCAGTTGGGATCCTGGTGGTCTGTATGTGTTGCATAAATTGGCTGCCTACAACAAGAAGCATAGTCTCATTTTTTTGGCTTCGGTTATTTTCGTGGCCTTCCGATCATGGTATTTGGTCTATTGCTACTATTGTGAACTTGGACAATGTATATGTCGAGATACTCAATGCTGTTACCTAGCAGCTAAATTGATTGTGCCAACAGCAACATGGGAAACCCTAAGCATTACGATGACCAATTCACCAAAAATACGTGGGATTCTACTGAAGATGATCAACATGTTTCTTGCACATGTTTATCATTCACTAGAGTCCTACAACTATTTATAAGAACGGTTACCGGATCAATTTCTCTACAGGGCACGGGTGATAAAATTGAGAGGTATAAGTATTCAGAATATGTTGCTCTATGCTTTGGCATGTGGACTGCAGCAAGGTGTTATAGAATAACACTTGGGTTCGAAGCCAAGCAGCAAAGGGGTGGTCATTTACGTTGCTATGCGATACTAATACAAGCTGGACTACAATCTACGAGAACATAAGAACTCCTTGTCATGCAGCGTATGAACTACACCAAAGGTCCATCAATGCCATGTTTGTCGGGATAGAAGGCCTACGAAAGGCTCTTCGAAGCCAAGATGACTGCGTCCAACATCAAAGCATTGAGCGTGCGCGGATGGCGGTAAAGGCTTGTGCAAGTAGCAGCGGTGACGCAAGGCCACCTCTTAGGTTGCATCGCTGCGTTTGTATCGGTTGTTTCCATTTGTGCAATAGCAGCGGATGGTCTAGCCACGGCTATTTTAGGTCGATCTCTCCTAGGGTGCTCGATAGAAGCGCGTTATTTGTATGTTTAAACTTTTCTACCTTAATTACAATGATGCACAAATCTTTTGCGTATTTGAGAAAAGAAAGAACATAAGAAGATCCCTGTAGCGGCTCGAGGGCAAGCTACATTTTAAAAATTGGGGACTATCATGGATTAGGCTGCCAAGTGAGCTGGAACTATCTAGCTGATCCTCTTGAGCGCTCCTAATTACTCTTTACAAGCCTTGGATGAGACCACCACGGATTACGTTTTCACCAAGAAGAGAAGCCAAGAGCAAGGTAATAAATAGCGTATAGCGGGTTGGTAGCAGATTGCGGATAGTGGAAGATATTGCGAACGATAAGTTCCAATAATGGCATCTGATAATCCCACATAATTTTAAGTACATATATCATGAATAATGAGTATGAATAGGCATTTAATTACACTCAAAGAACGCCTGAACCTAGACCTGGAGGCTACAACCGATGCGTGAGTGTGTTTGAGTTGGAGGTGTGAGTCATAGTAAGCTAGGCTGATTAGGGTTATTTACGGCCACTACCGTCCCTATTTAATACCTTGCCCAAGAGGGGGAGCGCCCATGACTAACGCCCCCTAAGGAGGAACATGGCGTCCAAAGATGTCACCATCATCCAACCATTAGATGGACATACTATGAGGCTGTTTGGTTGCCGGCCGTCCTTCGCCACGCCACAATGATGGCAGCCATAGCACATAGACAGTGTTTGGTTCACGCCGCCGCTGCACTTTTTTCTATGCACTTTTTTGTGGCGAGTGTGGCGGAGATTTTCTTCGCCACAAACTATGGCACAGACTCCGTGGCGGTGGCAGGCGCTGCCGGTAACCAAGCAGCCCCTATGGCTTTCGCCTAGAGAAAACACCCTCTGAAGTTGATGAAGCGTGTTCCGTAACACGCCGTCTCCAAACGTCATGGACCAATGCACCGCCACTGTAGTACACCGACCATCGCAACCCTTGTCTACAAAGCGTGTCCCATACTACACTGTCACCTAACACTAGGACCAACAAAGCCACTATGCCACCATCGTAGTATTCTAGCTCGTATTGTGACACAACCTTTTTGATGAGGCACGCTCCAAACCAATGCCTGCACCTCAAATACCTGGAGCATGAGCCCCAACAGCGCCCCCATCGCAGCATCTAGCACACACGCCACAACATATAGCCTCTCCAAACTTCCAAAGTCAATGAAGCATGTTTCATAACCATGCATCATCGTTGTTGCTGGCCATGTCGTGACGCCACCATGTCTAGCTGAGGGCAGATACATAATTATTAGGCCACTAGGCAATCCCATGTCATCTCTCGCCAATCTAGTTATTTATTAAACACCACCAAACCACATCCAATTAGGGAGGATGATTCTTGCAAAGAAAAAAATAGAGCGGACGTATTAAATATAGACGAGCTTAGTATCTTTAAACTAAAAATATTCTAAAAGTTAATGACAGTGAAAATTTTAATAAAAATGATGTTGTCACTTTGGCAAGGCATTCGATCGTCCAGAGGTCACGACATAAGCCCAATGGTCCAACATTCATATCCAATCATCGCCTCTAACCATAGCTTGTTGTCTCCATCCTCCAGAAGGCTCTCTATCGCAACGCTGCAACCGTGCTCCACCATGCCGCCTCAAAGTTCTCCATGGCGACCTTGGGCCTACCAGCCGGCATCTCCACCGCACCCGAGCACGGCCGCCTGCCTTCCTCCATCTCAATCGCGCCTTCTGCCAACCGTGGCCTTCTCCAGCATGCGGACCTCCTTCTCCACTGGAGCGGTGACAGCTCGTGCCAGATCCACCATGACCTTCTCCACTAGAGCGGTCTTCTACGTCGGACCTACCACGACCTTCTCCATCGGAGTGGCGAGCTCTACACCGGTGAACTCCACACACCGACGAGCCTCCATTCTTCTGAGCAACGAGGAAATGTTGCGCTGAAAGCGCGTGTTGCAAACATATGTTTCAAGTGTTTTAGATGTTTTAGAGGTATATTGCAAGTGTTTCATATAGATGATACAAAAGTAGATCGGGATGTTGCACATGTTGCAAACGGCTATACACATATATTGCAAGAGTTTGTTTAAAATGTTTCATCTGTTTCAAACACATGTTGCAAGTGTTTTATCTAGATGTTGCATATGCATGTTCCAAGCGCATGTTTCGAGTGTTTCAGGTGTTTCATACGTATGTTGCAAATGTTTTATCTAGATATTGCATATGTTTGCAATGGCTACACATGAGTTTTCAAGTTTTTCTGGTGTTTTGCAACTTGCAAGTGTTTCAAACGTATGTTGCAAGTGTTTTAGCGATTTCGGATGTATGTTGTAAGTGTTTCATCTCGATGTTATAAAAGTAGATCTATTGTTGCACATGTTGTAGACCCACATGCCGTAGCTGCCTCAGTAGCTGGGGCACCGCCGTTGAAAGGTCCTTATTTAGTTTTGGTAATTAAGTGATAACTTTAGGTGGACTAATGGTGTTAATGTGAGATACACAGGTGATTAGTCCACAAGTATATGTGTGTGAGTAACATATGCCATGGAGGTGGAAATGGCTTGGATTTGTTGCAAGTCTCACACATGTGATGAAGGAGCTCATTGCACATGAGACATGACATTGAGTCATGTGATTAAGGTGAAGATCAAGACATAACTTGGCTCGACGGACCAGTTGCAAGTATGAAGGGCAAGTTGAGTGATGACTTGGCGCTGATGGACCAAAGCAATGGTGAAGAGCGAGTGAAGTCAAGATCGATGAACCAATATGATCACGTGATGATATGAAGTGGATCATATCATTATTGATCGTGTTGGTGTATGTGTTGCATCGACATTGGAGGAGATAGAATGGAATGAGCAAGACAAAGGTATACCCTAGGGTATTTCATTTTACCGGTCATAGGTGTGTAGAGAAGTTGATGACCAGGTTTAGGATAGATGGCCGTACTATCAAGAGGGAAAAACTTATTTGCGTATCGGTCATCTAGTGCCACTCGAGTGACCTAACATTGCATCATTGCTAGGATCGAGTGGCATGGCAAGTTGAGTGGATAATCCTTTGAAAAATAATTGTGAAAATACTAGTACACATGCACATGGTGGTGTACACTTGGTGGTGTTGGCACATTTATAAAGGAGAAAGAAGTTGGAGTTAAAATGGATCAACTCGACGAAGAAACGGAGGCAAAAGGAGGTCGCTGAAGGTGACCGGACGCGGGCCTCAGGAGGACCTACGTGTCCGGTCATCTTTTGGAGAGATCGGACTCAGGCGTGGCAGTGTGACCTGACGCGCAGCGTGGCAGTGTGACCTAACACGCAGGGTGCGCGTCCGGTCATCAGTGACGTAAGGTGATGTCATGCCACAAGACGTAGCAGTGACGCGTGGCTACTTTAGAGCGCTCGGGGCTTGGGCGAATGCTGGCCTGCACCCGGTCACCTATGATCGGACATGGCAGGTCATGAAGAAGGCACTCCAGGAGCTCTTTGGAGTCGACCTGACTCCGCGTGTCTCAGCATCTGGTCGTTTTGTCTGAGCGTCAGGTCATGGAGCAGAGGCGCGTTTGGTCGAGTGTTGGCTTCGCACGCGGGGGCGATCTGACGTGGCTCGGTGCATAAGGTTGCTGGCTCTGGTGCGTCCAGTCATTATAGCCTTTGGCGCGTAGAGCTAGCTGTTGGAGATCGACTCTCGATGTTTGAAGGAGAGGACACATGGTGAGATTGTAGCAACCGGACTCTGAGGTGGTGCGTCCGATCACTACAACCGACGCGTTCGATCACGTCGCAGAACATCCAGTGAAGGGGTAACAACTCTATTTATTTGTAGGGTTATAAATAGAGCACTTGGCCAGCCTTAGGCCGGTTGCTGAGCACACTAGAGCCTTGGTGGCTTATGTGGTAGTGCTTAGGAGCCCTCTAACTTGCTCTTGCTTGATAATGTTCATCTGATCGAGTGAGTGAGCAATTCTAATGCGATTGCATCATGAGTTTGCATCGAGTGGCACTAGGTGGTCGTCTTGCAAGCCGGTGGGCTTGTTACTCTTGGAGGTTGCCACCTCCTAGACGGCTTGGTGGTGGTCTCCGTCGAAGCACGCAAGAAGCTTGTGCGTTGCTCCGGAGAAGAGATTGTGAGGGGCATTGTGCTGCCCGACAGAAGTCACGAAGAGCAACTCTAGTTGAGCGTGTGTTGGTGTAAGAAACGGTGGTCCTAGCACCAACGAGTAATGAGTGTTTGCGCGTCGGAGGTCCAGATGGTGTGCAAGAAGAACACAGGTGATTTATACTAGTTTAGGCCAAGAAGTGCCCTACGTCCAGTGGAGGAGGTGAGTTCTGTATTATCTTGCACCGAAGTGCTTGTAGTAGGGGTTACAAGCAGATGTGAGAGAGGAAGGAGCTCCTAAGTCTCAAGGTGAGAGAGGAGAGAGTGAGTGCGTGTGACTTTGCTGGTGCTCTCGCAAGGTCCAAGAGAGTTATCTGCTCGTGTCTCGCTTTGTGTTGTTGTGGTGGTTGTCCTTCTTTTTTCCTCCCTTTGAATGATCCCTGCATGCTCCTTTTATAGCCTCAAGGAGGTGCAGGGTTACAAAATATTGGCATGTGGTGTGACCCTTGTCGGTGGAGGAGCCTAGAGGCCTTAGGAGGGCCTTATCCGGTGGCGACGTGGTCTGCACTATGGAGGCATGGCGTCGGTACTTCTGGCATTGTTGCTACGTGTCCAGGCATGTGCGCCACTGTTGGGGGAGTGGTTTCTGTCCTTCGGTGTTGTAGCGACGTGCCCTATCATACCTGGTCCTGTAGTCGGCGTGGCATGTTTGTCCTTGTAGTTTGACTGGCGTAGAGGGCCAAGGCCTCAGAGGCGGGAATTGCGGTACGATCTTATCCCGATCGTGGGAATAGTGGCCTAGGGCAGTTGTTTCGTATACTGTGCAGGCACAAATCGTGCATATAGTGCCAGTATGGGTGGCATAGTGGTCAGCAGCTCTTCCCCTTGCCTGTTACGGACGATGGCATGGTGATTTGACCCCGGTCATTCCTGGCTTGTCCGGTTGGGCAGATGCAAGAACGTGGGTGACGTCACAGGTGAAGGGTCAAGATGGCGGACTAGAGGAGGGGTGAATAGTCCTTTCTAAAACTTAAACATGTTGGCTAACCAAAACAAATGCGAAATTAAACTTATCGGTCTAGCCAAGACTACACCCCTCTAACTAAGTTCACAAGCACCTCACAAAGATCCTAATTAAGCAACTAAGGTGCTTTCCTTAGCAAGAGCTCTCCTATTTAATTATAGAGCAAGGTCACACAAACCTATGCACTAGTACTTTGCAAGCAAGAGGGAGCTCCTACACAATTCTAGTAAGCAAAGCGCACAAAGCCTAAGCTCACTAGCAAGGCTCAATAACAAGGCTACACAAGCCAAATTAGAGAGCGCAAATTACTTAGCTACACACACTAAGCAATGTGACTAACAAGGTTACACAAACCAAATTAGCCACGCAAAGGGGATACTTCTAGCTACACAAGCAAGAAGATATCTAGCTAGCTACACAAGCACAACTAGAACAAGAGCAACTACACAAGCAAGATATATATGAAAGTAAATACAAGCTTGTGTTGCACGAAGGCAAACCACCGAGAAGAGTAGACAATGTTGACACGATGATTTTCTCCCGAGGTTCACTTGGTTGCCACCAAGCTACGTCCCCGTTGTGTCGACCAACACTTCGTAGTTTGGCGGCTAATCGGTCACACACCGAGCCTCTCAAAAGGCACTGCAAGAACCCACCATAAAGTGTGGTAGCTCAATGACACGCTCAACTAGAGTTGCTCTTCGCGATCCTCGCGGGGTGAGCACAACCCCCCTCACAAAGCTTCTCCGGAGCCTCGCACAATCGTCTTGCAAGCTTCGACGGAGCCACAAGCCACCAAGCCATCTAGGAGGTGGCAACCTCCAAGAGTAACAAGCACCACCAGCTTGCAACACGATCACCTAGTGCCACTCGATGCAATCTCACAATGCAACGCACTAGAATCGCTTTCTCACTCGATCCGATGAACACTATCAAGCATGAGTGAGTTAGAGGGCTCCCAAGCACCACAACATAAGCCACTAAGGCTAAAGTGTGCTCAGCTGCCGGCCATGGCCAGTCACAATGTCTATTTATAACTCCACAATGAAATAGAGCCGTTAGTCCCCTTACTGGGCAAGTTTCGGGTCGACCGGACGCGTCGGTCGAACGGACCGGACGCGCAGGTCAGTAGCATGCTCCAACGGCTAGTTTTCGCGTGTATAAACTTGTATTGACCGGACGCGCAGGTCACTAACGGGACCGGACACGCAGGTCGCAGCGAAACAGCGAACAGAGAGGTTCCAGTAAGCTCCCGAAGCGACCGGACGCGTCTGGTCATCACTGATCGGACTCGCTGCAGCGTCCGGTCACTTTCGCCCGTGAAAAACACTGACCGGACGCGCTGACCGGACGCGTCCGGTCACGAGTCCGGTCACAGACCACTCTTCGGTAAAACGGTGATATCTCTTAGCTCCGAACTCCAATTTCGATGATCTTGGACATTTTGGAAAGCTTACTCAGAGGGCTACACAACCCACTAAAGCACTTGATCTAATTCTCAATGGATCAAAGCAGTATTCCACTCCAAGAGCCATCCTAGTGTCTAGAGAACACCAAAAAACCTTTCTCTCTTCTCCAAGTTGATCAACACCAACTCCAACACCTTCTCCTTTGCAAATATGCCAACACCACCATGTGTAAAACACCATGTGCATGTGTGTTAGCATTTTTACAATCATTTTCTCGAAGAAGTTAGGCACTCAACTTGCCTCGCCACTCGATCCTAACACATATGCAAAGTTAGATCGCTCAAGTGGCACTAGATGACCAATATGCAAACAAGTTTGCCCCTCTTAATAGTACGGCCATCTATCCTAAACCCGGTCATCAACTTCTCTACACACCTATGACCGGTGAAATGGAAATGTCCTAGGTTATACCTTTGCCTTGCGCATTCCACTCCATCTCCTCCGACGTTAATGCAACACATGCACCAACCATTCACTAAATGATATGATCCACTTCATATCATCATGTGACCATATTGGTTCATCGATCTTGACCTCACTTGCTCTTCACCGTTGCCTTGGTCCTTCGGCGCCAAGCCATCACACAACTTGCCCTTCACCCTAGCAACCGGTCCATCAAGCCAAGCCTCATCTTGATCTTCTCCACCTTAGTCACATGACTTTATGTCATGTCTCATATGCAATGAGCTCCTTCATGACACCATCACATGTGGACTAATTTTTTGTGTATCTCACATAAACACAATTAGTCCACCTAAGTTGTCACTCAATTACCAAAACCAAACAAGAACCTTTCAACAGGGGGTCTCGAGCACGCCAATGGGGGAGCGGCGTCAGAGGCCGGTGAAAGCCCAAGTTTGGTTTTGGTAATTAATGACACCAAGTTGCTAATGCCATGTGTTAAGTGTTTTCAGTTAAGCATAAGCAACACATGTGATGAAGGTGTATGTGGCAAGGAGTGGTGGCCACAAGATCACAAAGAGATGGTGCATGGACATGATGATCAAGTGGAGGAGAAGGATCTAAGAGCGCAAGGCAAAGGTATAACCATAGGGTTTTCCTTTTGCCGGTCTAAGATGAGTAGAGAAGTGATTGACCGGGTTTATGATACATAGCCGACTATCAAGAGGGGCAATCACGGTTAGCTCAGGAATCAAGTGTCATTAGATCAATGTCTTGAGCATATACATTAGGATCTAGTAGAGAGCTAACGTAACGCCGTGAAAATGATTGTAAAAATGCTGACACACATGCACATGATGGTGTACACATGGTGATGTTAGCACATTTGCGAAGGCGCTGGAGTTTGAGCGGTAGAGAGGGGTTTAGGGTCTGGAGGCGAGAAAAGGTGGTGAAAGTCTGGAATGTTTATCACTGAAAAACAGTGACTGGACGCTGTGGTCAAAGTGACCAGACGCGGCAGGCGCATCCAGTCAGTTGAAACCACAGGCAGACGCGCGCGCGTGAAGGTCGCGGACCGGCGCGTCCAGTCCCTTGCGGAACCGGCGTGTCTGGTCGGACACCCATTGGTGTAGTGCTTGATGAAGAGCTGATCGGACGCGCGGCGCGTTCGATCACATGCGATCGGACGCGTCCAGTCGCGATGGGAGCTCTCTGGACTCTGACCGGACGCCGGGTGCAGCGCGTCCGGTCAAACAGTGAAGCGCGTCCGGTCACGACAACGGCTCACTCTGACGCACACTGTTACTATTTGTCCTATAGTGACCGAACGCGTCCGGTCACCCTAACCGGTGCGTCCGGTCATCATGTTTTTCACTGCGACGTCTTGTAACAGCTAGTTGCTTACCCCTTCGCTATAAATAGATGGTGGCCGGGTTTGAGGCACACTTTGAGCTAGAGAACAATCCCTCCACTCATCTCTTTGCTTGGTTGCACATCTTGAGTGAGATTGAGTGAGATTCAAGTGCATTACTTGAGAGTTGCATCTAGGGGCACTTGATCTTCATGTTTGCTGCGGATTGCTTGTTACTCTTGGGTGTTTCTCGACACCCTTGAAAGGATCAAGATGCCCAAGAGGGGAGGGTGAATTGGGCTTTTCTAAAAATTAATTGCAAGAATTAAATCCTGCAAGCCAAACTTCACCCCTAGTGCCTACTAGTGTTCCTTGTGATTCTACCGATAAAAGTTTTGCACCCTAAGTTCCAATCCTAGACTAGCATGACAATTCTAGGAAAGTAAACAAGCAATGAAAGTAATGCACGAAAGTAAATGCTTAAAAGTAAGGGTTAGGAACACGGCGATGTTTTGCCGAGGTATCAGAGAGTCGCCACTCCCCACTAGTCCTCGTTGGAGCACCCGCGCAAGGGTGTAGCTCCCCCTTGATCCGCGCAAGGATCAAGTGCTCTCTATGGGTTGATTCTTTGACACTCTGTCGCGGCGAATCACCCAAAACCGCTCACAACTTGAGTTGAGTCACCCACAATCTCGTCGGATGATCACCAAACTCCCAATCACCATCAAATCGTCTAGGTGATGGCGATCACCAAGAGTAACAAGCTAGAACTCTCACTTGACCACAACAAGCCTAATGAGAAGATGGATGCACACTTGCTATACTCTTGTCACTAGAGAGGAATCACAAACTTTGATTCTCAAATCACTATCCTCACTAGGGCTCTTGCACTTCCTTGCACTCCAAAGGTGTTTCTCAGCTGAACAAATGAGCAAGAGAGCTCTAACAGTGGTGGAGGGGATGTATTTATACACCCCTCAGACAAATCCAACCATTATCTATCGAATTAGCAAAACGCGCACTGACCGGACGCGCCGGTCAACATGACCAGACGCGCCGGTCAAGTGTAACGGTCGGAAATCAAAAGTTACGCTGAGTGACTGGACGCGCCGATCTGAGATGACCGGATGCGCCGATCAGAGATGACCGGACGCGTCGATCAGGGATGACCAGACGCGTCCGATCATGCAAGAACCTTACTGGAAATTGATCTGACGCTTGACCACGTCCGATCATAGATGACCGGACGCGTCAGGTCAGCTCGGGACCTTACTGGAACGTGACTGGACGCGCCGATCACTTCACAGTCGCGTCCGATTACACCGTTTACCCTCTGGAACACGTGTCAGACTGATCACCGCGTCCGGTCCTCTCAAGGACTGCGTCCGGTTGATCAGTTAAACCCGTACTGTCTTGTTAGTACTGACCGGACGCGTCCAGTCATGACCAGGACCACGTCCGGTCATGGGTAAACTGCTCAAATGACTTCTAAACGCGACGCAACTTGAACCAAGTTGCTTCCAACTGAACTCGGAGCTTTTCTAGAGCTACCTAGTGCTAAGTTTGACAAGTGTGCACCACACCTAAATAGAAGACTCACCTAGGTCAAGCTACTCGCTCATGCCCCCCTTTATAGTATGGTCAAAGGAAGAAACAAAGATCCTAACGACTATTCCAGATGTAACTCAACACCTTGACATCCGGAACTAACCGTCCTTAATCTTGTCGTTGATCCTTTGAAAACCAAAACGATTTCCATCAAGGGGCATGAATACCATATTGCCCAAAGTAGTTATCATCTCCATGACCTAACTTACCAACGTTTCTGCAAAACACACGTTAGTCATGGTAATAATGTGTTGTCATCAATTGCCGAAACCAACACCGTGGCCTAGATGCTTTCAATCTCCCCTTTTTTGGTGATTGATGACAACACTTAGATTCAGAAGATATGAGTTGAGGTTTTCGATCATGCTTGGTTCACATAAGCATAAAGCTGTAAGCACAAGGGGTTAGTCATTGCTTATGTGTTCCAAGCCAACTGAGTGTACTCATAAGATAAAACATGAAGAGTTAGTACACATAGAACATAGCTCATATGAAATCAGAGTAAGGCACAGAAGCACAACCTTATGAGCTAAACACCATTAAGTGACATAATTATTAAGACATAGTCTCACAAACTCATAGTCACACAATGCAGGGCGAGAAAAATAAACATGATGCATGAATGTAGCACACAAGAAAAACGAAACCCTCTATCAATACTCCCCCTGAATCTATGCACTCTCTCCCCCTTTGGCATCAACCACCAAAAACTAATCTAAGGATCTGACGGGGAACAGAAGCTGTCGTGTCGAGTGCCGAGGAGCGCGGAGTGATCACGAACTATGAAGTATCCTCCTCAGACTCTGAACTATCAGGCTGACCCTCTGTAGATGGACGTGGCAGTGAAGCAGTCTGGGTCTGTAGAGGAGGTGCAGCAACTGAAGGTGTAGTAGCAACGATGGAATCAGTCACTGTCGCCTGAGTCTGAAAGACACCTAGAGTGGGAGGATCTGTAGATGCAACTGAAGATGGCAGAGTGTCTGTAGTGGCGGCCCCTGTCACTGGAAACGCAGTAGTCTCTGAAGCCGACATGTCTGAGGTAGTCACAAAGGTAGAATATGACGGTGTCGGCTGTCCAGTCAGCTCACTGTATGTAGCACTAAAATCAGGGAATGCAGTGCCTGAGAGGAGGTGAGGTCTCGGTTGAGCTGGTGGAGTAAACCCTGTCTGGATAGGCGTGTAGCTCAGAGACTGAAACGTCTGCGGTACCTGCTGCTGGGGGGAGGTGTACTGAAAGCTCGGCTGCCCCTGACTCTGAGGTCCACTGGACTGTAAGGCTGAAGTCAGGATAGATGGTGGTGGTGGTACTCCCACAGTGACAAGGTGGCGCAGGAGCTCTAGGTACTGCTGCTGAGTGGCTACCTGCTGCCTCTACATCTCGAACTGCTATCGCTAAAACTCGAGCTGCTGCCTCTGGAGCTCGTCCTAGCGAGCCTAAATCTGTGCGAATGCTGCAGCTGAGTCCTAAGCCTGTCGCTGCATCTAAATCTCATGTCTCTCTTGGGCCTAGGTCAACCTCTCAAGTATAGCCACCATGGCTGGATCTAGCGGGAGGCTGAGCCAGAGCCACCGGCCTCATAGTCGTGAGGCCAAGGAGAGCGGTACCGGGGGATGGGCTGATAATCCTCATCTGTGCTGTCAGTGGCCACATCCTCAGCTTGATCAGCTGGCTGAGCATCTAAATCTGCAAGCTCTGCCTCGGCAAGACCCTCAACGGTCTCGTCCTGCTCAGCAGCTGTCTCCGGTACCTCTGGCCTCTGACGCTGTCCTGGGCCAGGTGCCTGCTCTCTGGTCACTGATGCCCACAACTGGCGGATGTCATACTCTGGGAAGGCTGTGCTGGTATCAGAAATTTCAGCTCTAATCTCTACAGGCAACTCATAGGCAGACCTGATGATGAAGCAAATTCAGTGAGCATATGGTAGCTGCCTATGACCCTTGAAGCCCTCTGCCAAGGTATCCTCCATCTCACAAAGCATTAGATCCCAAAGGTCAAACTGGGTCTATGAGACGAGGTGATGTACAACCCACAGCTGCATGCGAGTCAGACCCTCTCTATATCCAAGCCTCAAAAGAAGTGTCCTCCTCACTATAGCATCCAGTACTCTGGCTATGGGTGTCAGGCTGGCTGGTGTACGTCGAGACCCCTCACCAAAAGGCTCACGGAAACAGAGTCAGATCATATCAGTAGGGGGCACTATCCCGCCGTGAGGGCATCTTGGAGGAGCAGTCTGTCCGAAGCACAGCTGATGGATCTTGGTCTCTGAAGCAGGGAGTCTAAGAATCTCTCGTACCCTGGTGCTGTATAATCTGCGGTCACGGCCTCTGAAAGCAAAATGAATGAACTGATGTGCTGGGTCAATCCACAGTGAGGAGTAAAAATCTCTGACCCAGGTCCCGCAGTACGCTCCAGTCCATCCAAGAAGATCTGATAGTCCAGGCAGAAAGGATAGATGTGGACGAAGCTCCTCACCAACCACCTCAACTAAGGCCTCTAGTCGACAGACTCTCTAAGGTCTGAAAGCAATCCCGCTGTCAACATAGGCCCTGTAGAAATCCTCATGCAGAGGAGTGTAGAAACCCTCTGACGCTCGGGGATCCCGCTGAGGTGGGAACCACTGAGTGACCTCAACAAATCTGAGGGCCTAGACCTGTCTGGCTGTAGCACCCCTGAGGTCAAAATGCTCAACAGGGGGGTGACCTCTAGCCCTGGGAGGTGGACGACCTCCACGACGCTGACCCTCTGGCCTAGGAGTGACCTGAGCTCGCGTACGTCCTGAGCGACGACGCTGTGGAGTCTGAACTGTTTGCTCCTTAGTCTCCTCTAGATCCTCTGTAGGCTGCTCTGCAGGGGCATCCACTGTCTCTTCTGTGGCCTCCACTGTCTCCTCTGTGGCCTCTGTACCGAGTTGTCGACCTTCAAGGTAAAAGCGACTCTCGCCAATACGAATACCACTGCTCCTGCCACCTCTCTTTGATGTCTCTTCTACATCTGCGACTGCCTGAGCTACCTCTGCCTCTGTAAGAGTTCTCTTCCTTTTCTTGGCAGCAATCTTTACTCGCTTCCCGTGAGCTACCTCTGTCCTCCTGGGGGGGCTGTCATCCCCATCACTAGGTGCCCCACCAACGTTCTTGCAACGAACCATACTGACAAGCGGCTGTACTGAGGCAAACTAGAAAGAGCAGATGATGTACTGACACTTGTGAGGCTTGGCCTCAATCCGTATCTGCAGGATTGGCCTCGGATTCACAACTGATCACCTGACACACTCAGCACTGACAGGACAAACTGAAATGATAGAATAGATGGATCTACTATAAGCAACATATATTATCTAAAAGATAAGTGAGATCCTAATAAGAGCAAGCATGTAAGGTAAGATATGAAAGGACCGCGATAGCTACCTCGACGAGCGATGATCCGATGAGCGGAAGACGATCTCGACGCGTTAGGGTTACCCGGAGACGGCGGTCGAAACCCTGGAGTACCGAGAGATCGACGATTGAATTAGTAATTCACCGGAAAATCGATGATAAACCCTAATCCAAGGAGAAAACGTCACCTTGCGGAGACGGAGACGATTGCAGAGACGAAAACTCACGAAAAGTCTCGATGAACGAATCAGTGGCTAGGGTTAGGGTTTTTCGCGGCGGAGGGCGAGAACAACGGAGCTAGGCGCGCGCGCGGCAGGGAAAGAGCTCGAGGTGGAGCTAGGGCGCGGGCTGCTCCGGGGACTCCTGCGGCACGGCTGCGGCGGCGCGGCGGTGCTGGGCTGCTGCGGGTGTGGCAGCGCTGCGGCACGGCGCGGGCGCGGCTGCGGAAGGTGCAGTCGCGGCGAGGAAGGGTGCGGGCGCGGCTGTGGAGACGACTGCAAAAGCGGCTATGGAGGCGGCTGCGGCGCGGGAGCACACGACGGCGGTGGCGCGGCGACTCGGCGAGAACGGGCGACCGGAGATTTTGGCGAGTACGGCGGCGGCGGATGAAAAAGTCAATGGAGTAAGATCCAATCGTACGGTTAAAAGGGGTGAGATCCGCTTTTCACGTGATGACCGGACGCGGTAGTCGAATGACCAGACGCGGTGGAGGCAGCGTCCGGTCACATTCCAGTAAGCTCCTGGAATGACCGAACGCGTCCGATTATCCACGATCGGACGCTGACAGCGTCCGGTTAGATATTGCCCGGAAAGATAGAACGGATGACCAGACGTGGTGGTGGTTACCGGGACCGGACGCGGTGGTCGGCAGAGGCACGTCCGGTGCAGCGTCCGGTTATAGATTTTGAAGAAAAACTTTGGGAATGACCGGACGCACTGGTGGACGCCGAGACCGGACGCGGTGGTGAAGCTGAACCGCGTCCGATGCAGCATCCGGTCCAGCGTCCGGTCGCTGTAAAACGCTCTTTTTCAAACCATTTTTCGACGCGACTTCTCCCAATCAAGTTCCAATTCAAGGAGACTCAAATAAATACCAATTGGAACCTGATATGAGTGACCTCACTCAAACCCTCAAAATTTTCAAAATATTTTGCCTTAGACTAGTATTATTTTTAAGAAAATATTCAATAAACACCCGAGGAGCAACGTATGGCCATGGAATGGAGTTTATGCACCCTTGGGAGCTTCAAATGCTCTCTCTATTCATGGACGAACACAGAGGTTACTCAAAGCTAAACCGAAGAGAAACGACAAAGCAACAACCATGCATATGCAATGCAAAACAAGAAAGGAAGGCTAGATTGCTTGTCAAGTTTGATCCATGGTTAGGCTTTTTCACTCCTCCAAGGGAGGGTTATCGTAACCGTGTTAGACAAGTCCTAGATGCATTGCAGGAAATTAAATATGACATAAAATACAATGCAATGCAAGGGACAACACAAGCTCATCTTTTAAAGTTACTAGAATCAAGCACATTTAGTTCACTTCTTAACCTACAAAAGGTAGCCTCATCTAAAGGTTTAGTGAAGACATCCGCTAATTGATTTTCACTTCTTACACCTTCTAGTGATATATCATTTTTAGCAACATGATCTCTTAGAAAGTGGTGGCGGATATCAATGTGCTTGGTGCGAGAAGGTTGTACCGGATTATTAGCAATTTTAACCGCACTTTCATTGTCACATAAGAGCGGCACCTTTTCAAGAACAACTCTATAGTCTAGGAGGGTTTGTTTCATGTATAGGATTTGTGCACAACAAGCCCCCGCGGTAATGTATTCCACCTCGGTGGTGGACAAAGCTACACTATTTTGCTTCTTAGATGACCAAGATACTAAGGATCTCCCAAGCAAATGGCATCCTCCGGATATGCTTTTTCTATCAATTTTGCAACCGGCATAATCTGAATCGGAGTAGCCAACTAGTTGGAATCTAGCTCCTTTGGGGTACCAAAGTCCGATGCTTGGGGTATACTTAAGATATCTTAGGATTCTTTTTATGGCACTTAGGTGAGGTTCTTTAGGGCACGCTTGAAAGCGAGCACACATGCACACACTAAACATGATGTCGGGCCTAGATGCGGTAAGGTACAACAAGCTACGAATCATAGAACGGTAAAGAGTTTGATCGATTGGTTTACCTCCCTCATCTAGGTCGAGATGTCCATTAGTTGGCATTGGGGTCTTGATTGACTTGCATTCTTCCATCTTGAATCTTTTGAGAAGATCCTTGGTATACTTTTCTTGAGAGATAAAAATCTCTTCTCTCATTTGCTTGACTTGAAACCCAAGGAAGAATGTTAGCTCACCAATCATTGACATCTCGAACTCTTTTGACATCAATTCACCAAATTCTTTGCAATAATCTTCATTTGTTGACCCGAAGATAATATCATCAACATAGACTTGACAAATGAAGATCTCTTCATTAAACTTCTTGGTGAATAGTGTGGTGTCAACCTTCCCAATAGTGAAGCCCTTCTCAATGAGGAAGTCCCGGAGGCGCTCATACCACGCTCTAGGGGCTTGCTTGAGCCCATATAGCGCCTTGGACAACCTATAAACATGATTAGGATATCTAGGGTCTTCAAACCTGGGAGGTTGTTTAACATAGACTAGTTCATTTATGAAGCCATTTAACAAAGCACTTTTCACATCCATTTGATATAATTTCATTTCATGATGTGATGCATATGCAAGAAGGATACGAATGGCTTCAAGTCTTACAATGGCTGCAAAAGTCTCTCCAAAATCAAGACCTTCAACTTGAGAGAACCCTTTTGCTACTAGTCTTGCCTTGTTTCTTAATACTACGCCTTGATCATCTTGCTTGTTGCGGAACACCCACTTGATTCCAATGACTCTTGCACCTTTTGGATGCTCTTCAAGTGTCCAAACTTGATTGCGGGCGAAGTTGTTCAATTCTTCATGCATGGCATTCACCCAATCCGGATCTTGAAGAGCTTCTTCTACATTCTTAGGTTCAAGACAAGAGACAAAAGAGTGATGTTCAACAAAAGAAGTAAACTTTTGAGATCGAGTCATTACACCCTTTGTAGGACTCCCTATGATGAGATCATGTGGATGTGCTTGAAGTAGGGGTTAGTTTCTTCGATCAACCATTTGAGGAGTAGGATGGGGAGCATCAACATCTTGTGCTTGTGCCTCAGCTTGTTGATGAGAAACATGAGTATCTTCATTTTCAACTCTCTCATTCTTGTCATCATCTTAAGGCACATATGATGAAGATGGTGGATTGACAATTTGTACATTGTCTTCATCATCTTTAGGCTTGATATCTCCCACCGGCATGTTCTTCATGGCCTCTCTTAATGGTTCATCACCTACATCATCACAATTCTTAATTGCTCCTTGGGAGCCGTTAGATTCATCAAATTCCACATCATATGTTTCTTCAACCAAACCGGTGGCATGGTTAAATACTCTATATGCTTTGGACTTTGATGAGTAACCAACAAGAAAACCAATATCACAACGTCTTTGGAACTTCCCTAGGTGTTGACGCTTCTTGTAGATGTAGCATTTGCAACCAAACACCCGAAAGAATGAGACATCCGCCTTTTTCCCATTTAGCAACTCATTAGGGGTCTTGCAAAGGAACTTTTGTAGGAAGAGGCGATTTGAAGCATAGCATGCGGTGTTGATTGCCTCGGCCCATAATTTCTCTGGTGTGTTGTACTCATCTAGCATTGTTCTTGCAAGAGTGATCAAGGTCCGGTTCTTTCTCTGAACTACACAATTTTGTTGAGGAGTGTAGATTGATGAAACTTCATGCTTGATTCCAATTTTATCATAATAAGCTTCAATGTTGGTGTTGTCAAACTCTTTGCCATTATCACTTCTAATTTTCTTTATCTTGACTTCAAATTCATTTTGAGCTCTCTTTGCAAACTTCTTGAAGCAATTTGCCACTTCGGATTTGTCATGAAGAAAGAAAGTCCAAGTGTATCTTAAATAGTCATCCACAATTACTAGGCAATAGAGATTTCCACCCAAGCTCTTGTAAGTTATAGGACCAAACAAATCCATGTGTAGAAGTTCTAGTACTCTTGATGTTGACATATAGGCTTTGGTTGGATGAGTGTTTGCAACTTGTTTACCGGCTTGACATGCACTACAAGGTTTGTCCTTCTCAAACTTTACATCCTTCAAACCTCTCACTAATTCTTTCTTCAATAGCTTGTTGAGAGTGTTCATTCTAACATGAGCAAGCCTCCTATGCCAAAGCCATCCAAGTGTAGTTTTGGTGAATAAACATGTCATCAAGTTTGCATCTTTGGAGGTGAAGTCAACAAGATAGAGATTATTGTATCTAAAACCCTTGAAAATCACTTGCTTGTTATCTATCTTTGTAACAACCACTTCATTTGGACTAAACAAGCATTGGTAGCCAAGGTCACAAAGTTGCCCAACGGATAGTAAGTTGAAACTCAATGAAGCAACATAGAGCACATTTGAGAGAGAGTGATCATTTGATATTGCAATCTTGCCTATACCCTTGACTTTGCTCTTAGAATTGTCCCCAAATGTGATCTTGTCTTGACATACCCCATTCTCTTCAAGTGAGGTGAATATACGAAGATCACCGGTCATGTGTTGTGTGCAACCACTATCAATCACCCAATGAGATTTACCAGTCTTGTAGTTCACCTACACACAAGAGATCAAGCCTTTTGTTTAGGGACCCAAACTTGAGAGGGACCCTTAACTTTCTCAACTAGTGACTTGGCAACCCATATTTTCTTAGGCCTATTCTTGTTAGGGGGACCCAAGAACATGACTTTCATCTTTCCACTTGAATCTTTTCTAAGCATGTAATGAGCATTGAAGGCAAAGGGTCTAACATGCTTGGGCAAGGGTTGTGGTGGTGGAGTTTTGCACTCATGAGCAAAGTGGCCTTCTTGTCCACACTCAACATATCTTTTTGGCTTGGGCTTTGACTTGCTTTGTTGTTGTTGAGCTTTGACCTTCTTCTCTTGATTTGCCAAGTAACCAATGCCACTCCTATCCATCTTCATGATGGTGTTTATTAGTAGCTCACTATACAAATGTTAGCCTCTTGTGAACTTGCTTAGGCCGGTCTTGAGATGCTCTTTTTCTTGCTTGAGCTTCTTGTTTTCTTCAATGAGTGACTTATTTGAAGCTTGCTTTTCAAGAGTCATTAACTTCTTGTTCTCATTCTTGAGCATCTCATTTTCACTCTTGAGCTTGACATACTCGTCATAGTTGTTGGCCTCAACCACACTCTTACCTTTGCCACTAGAGCCTTGCTCAAAGTTCTCAACAATCAAATCATCACATAATGTAGCTATATCAATCTTAACAACTTGGTTAGTAGCATCATGTGTCTCAAGGGCAAGCTCATTAGCAACAATAAGAGTATCATAATTGATTTTTAATGCGGTATATTCATCTTTTAGCAAGTTGAGCCTAGTGATGAGTTCACCATGCTTCTTCTTAATTTTATCATGTTTATCTCTAAGCTCCTTGTTAGAAGTTTTGAGCTCCTTGAGAGAGGAAGACATAGTTTCATTTTGATCTTTGAGTTCATCCCTAGTCTTATATGCACTTTCAAGCTTAGATGAGAGTGATTCATTTTCATGTTGAAGCTCATCATTTTTATTTCTAGTTCTTCTTATAATTTTAGAGTATTTGTTCAACAATTTTACAAGTTCATCATAAGAAGGTGCATCATATTCATCATCACTATCACTATTTTGTACCTTTCGATCACCCTTAGCCATGAGACATAGGTGGGAAGTAGATGATGACGGTGAAGATGGCGGTGAAGGTGGTGATGAAGACGTCGACGAAGATGATGATGGCCCAATCACAAGTGCGGCGATCTTCTCTTTTTCATCGTCACTTTCATCGCCGGAGGACTCACATGATGATTCAATGTCGGTGAGCCAATCACCAATAATATAAGCCTTGCCTCCCTTCTTCTTCTTGTAGAACTCTATTTTCTTGCCATCTTTCTTTTTGTATGGCTTGTTCTTTCTTTTCTCATCTTCTTCATCACTTGAATCATCTTTCTTGCCCTTGTACTTGTTCTTGTACTTGTCTTTTGGAGGCTTTGGGCATTGATGAGCTAGGTGGCCAAGTTCACCACAATTGAAGCAATCCATTTCAGAGATTGGCTTCCTTTTGCTACTAGTAAAGAATTTTTTCTTCTTGCCATCGAACTTGATGCCACTCTTGTTGAGCTTCTTTAGCATCTTGGTGGTCTTCCTCACCATGAGTGCAAGTGATGCATCATCGATGTCACTTTCACTTGAGCTCTCTTGCACCATCATGGCTTGGCCCGTCTTCTTTTTCTTTTCATGGCTAGCTTTGAAGGCCAAGTCTTTTTTCTTGGAAGATGATGAGCCCTCTTCCGGAGTGATGTGCATGTACATCTCATGTGTATTGATCTTTCCCAATACTTGAGTCGGTGTTGCGGCGGAGAGATCACTTTAGTGAAGTACGGTGACAATGTGTCTATACTTCTCAACAGGAAGAACACTCAAGATCCTCCTTGCAACATCCGATTGACTCATTTGAGTGAGTCCAAGAGCATTGAGATCTTCTATAAGAACATTCAAACTAGTGTACATTTCATTAGCACTTTCTTTGGGAAGCATCTCAAAAGAATTAATTTTCTTTAAAGCAATGTGATAGCGTTCCTCATGCTCACTCTTAGTTCTCTCATGGAGAGCACAAAGATTTTCCCATAATTCATGAGCGTTTTTGGCATTACGCACACGATTGAAGATATCTTTGCCTAGGGCCCGGTAGAGTGCATTTTTTGCCTTTGCATTCCACCGGTCGTATTTCTCCTCATCACCACTTGGGTTGGCGGGATCCCTTATAGGAGGAAGCCCTTTGGTTACAGCTCTAAGGCACCCAACATCTATGGCTTCGAGGTACGCCTCCATACGAATTTTCCAATATGAAAAATCGTCTCCCTCAAAAGTGGGAGGTGGTCCTTCCCCATTAGACATCTTGCTCTAGGCAGTGAAGCCTAAATAAAGAGCAACGCGGCTCTGATACCAATTGAAAGTATCAAGATGCCCAAGAGGGGGGTGAATGGGGCTTTTCTAAAAATTAATTGCAAGAATTAAATCCTGCAAGCCAAACTTCACCCCTAGTGCCCACTAGTGTTCCTTGTGATTCTACCGATAAAAGTTTTGCACCCTAATTTCTAATCCTAGACTAGCATGGCAATTCTAGGAAAGTAAACAAGCAATGAAAGTAATGCACGAAAGTAAATGCTTGAAAGTAAGGGTTAGGAACATGGCGATATTTTGCCGAGGTATCGGAGAGTCGCCACTCCCCACTAGTCCTCGTTGGAGCACCCGCGCAAGGGTGTAGCTCCCCCTTGATCCGCTCAAGGATCAAGTGCTCTCTACGGGTTGATTCTTCGACACTCTGTCGCGGCGAATCACCCAAAACCGCTCACAACTTGAGTTGGGTCACCCACAATCTCGTCAGATGATCACCAAACTCCCAATCACCACCAAACCATCTAGGTGATGGCGATCACCAAGAGTAACAAGCTAGAACTCTCACTTGACCACAATAAGCCTAATGAGAAGATGGATGCACACTTGCTATACTCTTGTCACTAGAGAGGAATCACAAACTTTGATTCTCAAATCACTATCCTCACTAGGGCTCTTGCACTCCCTTGCACTCCAAAGGTGTTTCTCAGCTGAACAAATGAGCAAGAGAGCTCTAACAGAGGTGGAGGGGATGTATTTATACACCCTTCAGACAAATCCAACCGTTATCTGTCGAATCAGCAAAACGCGCACTGACCGGACGCGCCGGTCGACATGACCGGACGCGCCGGTCAAGTGTAACGGTCGGAAACCGAAAGTTACGCTGAGTGACCGGACGCGCCGATCTGAGATGACCGAACGCGCCGATCAGAGATGACTGGACGCACCGATCAGGGATGACCAGACGCGTCCGATCATGCAAGAACCTTACTGGAAATTGATCTGACGCTCGACCGCGTCCGATCATAGATGACCGGACGCGTCAGGTCAGCTCGAGACCTTACTGGAACGTGACCGGACGCGCCGATCACTTCACAGTCGCGTCCGATTACACCGTTTACCCTCTGAAACACGTGTCAGACTGATCACCGTGTCCGGTCCTCTCAAGGACCACGTCCGGTCGATCAGTTAAACCCGCACTGTCTTGTTAGTGCTGATCGGACGCGTCCGGTCATGGGTAAACTGCTCAAACGACTTCTAAACGCGACGCAACTTGAACCAAGTTGCTTCCAACTGAACTCTGAGTTTTTCTAGAGCTACCTAGTGCTAAGTTTGACAAGTGTGCACCACACCTAAACAGAAGACTCGCCTAGGTCAAGCTACTCGCTCATGCCCCCCTTTATAGTATGGTCAAAGGAAGAAACAAAGATCCTAACGACTATTCCAGATGTAACTCAACACCTTGACATCCGGAACTAACTGTCCTTAATCTTGTCGTTGATCCTTTGAAAACCGAAATGATTTCCATCAAGGGGCATGAATACCATATTGCCCAAAGCAGTTATCATCTCCATGACCTAACTTACCAATGTTTCTGCAAAACACATGTTAGTCATGGTAATAATGCGTTGTCATCAATTGCCGAAACCAACACCGGGGCCTAGATACTTTCAACCCTAAACGCCTTGGAGCAGCGGTGGTGTTGAGCTCGACCTTGGAGATTGTTTTGAGCCTCACCAAGTTGATTGTGAGGGGTTCTTGAGCCTTCCCCGCGGAGTTTGCGAATTAGCTACTCTAGTGAAGCACGTGGCTTAGAGGATCCCCATCTTGTGAGTGGATGTGCAGCACCCGCTGAGGGTTCAACTCTTGATAGTTGATTAGCTCATGATCCATCAAGTGGGTGCATCGCCACAATGATGAGTAGCTTGCCGAGAAGCAAGTGAACCTCGGTAAAAAAAATTTGTGTCATCTCTTTGCCAAGGATTTCTCTTGTGATTGCTTATTGTGATTGATTCTTCGAATGTATTGCTTCTCTACATCGTTGGTATAAGAATTAAGTCACTTGCTCTTTACTTTCTTGTACTAGTCCTTGTGTAGTTTGCTTAGTGTAGCCTTTATCACATAGGAGTAAGTAGCTTAGTGACTTAGCCTTGTTGGTGTGTATTAGAGATCATAGCCTTGCTTCACTAGAATTGTATAGGTGGCTTGCATAGTGTAGTTGAGCTAGTGCTAGAATTAGCTTAGCCATATTTTATACTAACGTGGTTGTTTAGTGAAGCTTGTAGATTTTTAAAATAGGCTATTCACCCCCCCTCTAGCCATTTGGACCTTACAACCGGTCTCGGGCGAGGCAAAGATGGACAATGCCGATTCTAGGGCTCGGACGAGGCGGTGATGTTGTCGTGGGTCGCCCTGTGTCCGTGACCCCAGGGCTGAGGCCTCGGGTGAATCGGAGGTGTCCGAGACCCCTCTGAGTGAGGCCTCAGATGAAGCGGGGAGGTGGGCGGGCTTGCTCATATGTCTTGCTGGAGGCCCAGCAAGGGAGAATTTAGCCCGTCTCTCTTTTGTTGATTTTTCCCCTTAAATAGGGAGGCCAGGTGGTTTTCCATCTTGATTTGGGTACCTCTAATTGTGGTACCCAACAATAGCCCCCAAGATTGTGGAGGAGTAGGGATACTCCTCCCGTGGCTGCACGTCGGGTTTGCTCTTTGTTGGGCTTCTAGCTAGGTCATCGCCGGGGCCTTGGCTTGCCTTTGTATTGCTTTTTTCGAGGGGTGCGCGTGAGCGCACCCGCCGGGTGTAGCCCCCGAGGCCTTGGAAGGATAGGATATGCTTCCAAGGTCTTGACTTTGTGTGGGGTACAAATTCGAGGCCTCGTCCTTAGTGCAAGGGTAGCCCCTGAGCCTCTGCTCATAGCGAGAGGTCGGTTAAGGGTGCCTCATCTTTTTTTATGTCCTCCACACTTCTCCTTTGTCAAAAGGAGGAGAGGAATATGCCATGTTATCCTTGGTGGGCAGTCGGTAAGCATTTCAACAGGTAAGTCCGGGTGGAGGTCCGAGCCATGTTTGTTTAGGGTCGGCTAGTGGTCCTAAGGCTCGTTCCAGGTCATCCGAGGGTCGTTCAGTCGGCCTCAGATCCATTTGATGGGCTCTGAGGGCTCGGTGCCTTCCTCCAATGGGATCCCACTGGTCAACGCCTATGGGTTCCTGGGTATGGCTTGGGGTGCCCTAGGCATTATTGTTCGGGCTTGGCCGCAGAGGGGCTTAGAGTGAAGTAAGAGTGCACGGGGTCGAAGGCGATTTTGGTTTTTCGCTATACTGGCGTGGTAGGACTGGCCCCCGAGCCCTATGCCTCATGATAGTCCAGGGGGGTCTCGGGGAGACGGTCCCTTCGACCAACCCCCTGGTGGGGTTAGCCACCAGGCCCGTTTACTTTGCGATGGCTTAGCCAGCTAACGCCCTACGGCTTCTGCCTCTGGGCCTCTTGGTTTTGACTAGAGGTCTATGGGCCAAGCTGGTCATTACCATGTGGTTTTTGACGTGGGTTGTAGTTGAGTTCGAGGGAGGCCCCTCTGGTCAAAACCTAATTCGGAGGATGCTCATCTCTTGTGTGGCCTATCGTCCGTTCGAGAATCCATAGTTTCAAAAGTTAGACGAGGGTGTTGCAGTGAGTGGGAGCATCGACATTTTAATCGAGGAAAGTGGAGGGGGCAGTTCCATTACTTGGTTTTAGCGGGAGGTAGGAACATTGGCTCGAGCTCCGAGATCGCATTGATGGTCCGCGCTTGTTCCTTCCACACCTATAACCACTTTCTACTTCCACCATCTCCTAGCATATTCCCACGATCTCGATGGCATGTGACAACTCTCCACAGCGGTTCGAGGAGGTGGATGGCCCCCCGGCGCAGCATCGTCGGATGGGCGATCAGGCTTTCACGGGGAGCGGCCGCCAGCTGCGTACTGGCGACATCTCAATGGGGAGCCTTCGCCCTCGCCATGTCCTCCCTAGGGCTTAGGCCGGCCCATCAGGGCCGAGGATGGAGCAGGCAGAGGAGCGGGCGCTCATTCGCGCGGCGACAGCAGACGTTGAGGGGAGGGTGAATGTCCTCCTCCATTAGCTGGACGACGCCGACCGTCGTGGCTTGGTGAGTCTTCTTCCCTTCTGTCTTCTTCCTTCTCCATCTATAGCTTGGTGCTCTTTTCTAATCATGAGTGAAATCTTATGTGTGTCAGAGGTGACCGTGGAGCTAGAGGGTCTCTGCACCATGGTGGACGCCTTCCTGGATTACCTAAGGGTCGCCCCAGGTACTAGGGAGGACCGGCTCTGGGCCACGCACCGTCGAGTCACTACCGCTATCGAGAGCGGCGTCTGCCGTAGCATCGGGGTTTCCCTGGCTATGGTGGAGCTATTGGTGGGAGCCGACCTCACCGAGGTCGATGGGTTCCCTGCGAAGGAGCCGCTGCACCTCCATGAGGACTTGGTGGCGCGCTATGGCCTGGCCAAGGAGGCGGTTGCCACCCTCGTTCCCGCCCAGCAGATCCTCACGGAGGTCCCCCGCGATGCTTCCCCTTAGGGCTTTTTCTTTTTTATTTTGTTAGATTTATCGGCTAGAGATGCATGGCATCTTTTTATTTTATCTGCATGATGAACTATGCTAACGTGGTGGTTTAAAGCTCCTTTGTCGTTCGTTCTATGAAATCCGTTTCGTTAGTAAGGGAAGCCACCGGAGCACCTGAAAGTCCCTAGTTTGGTTTTGGCTAATTGATGAAACCTAGGACTAACCTTCGTATCTAAGTGGATGATTTAGATAAAGGTGGTCATTGCATATGAGACATGACATTGACTCATATGACCAAGATGGTGAAGACCAAGATGAGGCTTGGCTCGATGGACCGGTTGTGAAGGTGAAGGGCAAGTCGAGGCTTCGAAGCGAAGGACCATGCGATGGTGAAGCTTGAGCAAGACTTAGCGCCGATGGACCAATGCAACGGTGAAGAGCAAGTGAAGTCAAGGTCGATGGATCGAGATGGTCATGTGATGATATGAAGTGGATCATATCATTTGGAGAAACAAAATGGGCTCAAGGCAAAGGTATAACCATAGGGCCATTTTGTTTTACACTCAAGACACCATAGAGGGTGTGAGTGGTTTAGGATCGATAGCCGAACTATTAAGAGGGGAAGTCTTATCGGTTATTCGATGCACGGGTGCCACTAGGTGAATTCATGAAGTGCATTGCATGTAGGGCCTAGTGAGCTAATTGGAAAACCTTTGAAAATGATTGAGAAAAAGCTAACACACAAGCACATGGAGATGTACACTTGATGGTGTTGGCACATTTGCAAAGGTGGCGTTGGTCGCGCTGTGGTTTGCGGGTAGAGAGGGGTTTGGGTTCCTCTCTCCCTCCTGCCGAGCGTGTGAGCGCGGGATTCAGGCGATTTCGGGGAAATGAAATGCCTATTTTCCACTACGCCGAAAGTCGGAAAAGAAACGGAGGCAAACGGGGTCACTGAGGTGACCGGACGCTGCACCGGACGCGGTCACGGTGTGATCGGACGCGTCCGGTCAGTACAGCGCGGTATCAGGCGCGCGGGCTAGGGTTTGCAACCGGCGCGTCCGGTCACTCGCGGGACCGGCGCGTCCGGTCAAGTGCCCAGAAGGAACTGCGGTTCGCAAGGATGATCGGACACGGGGCGCGTCCGGTCACACGCGATCGGACGCGTCCGGTCATTGAAGGAGCTTACTGGACTCCGACCGGACGCTGGCACTGTAGCGTCCGGTCGTTGCGAGGAGCGCGTCCGGTCGTTGTTTCGTGGGCGCGGGTGCTGTGCAGATCGGTGCGTCCGGTCGTTGCGAGGAGCGCGTCCGGTCGTTGTATCGCGGGCGCGGTGCTGTGCGACCGGCGCGTCCGGTCGGTTGAGCAACGCGTCCGGTCATAGCGTTTGACCATTGGCGCGCAGTGACCGTTGGAGGATCTAACGGTCGCATTCTAAATTTGAGGGACACCTGGACGTCGCAGGGCGACCGGACGCGGTTGAGCGCGTCCGGTCAGTTTCGACCGGCGCGTCCGGTCGTCCCGAAAAAACGGTCAGTGGAGTGGCAACGGCTCTATTCGTTTGGGGTGCTTATAAATACTCGTTGGTCGGCCCTTGGGGAGGCTCTTGGCATTTCTAACACTCTTGTGCATCCTTTGAGCTAGAGCTACTCCTCCCACTCATCTCTCTTGCTTGATTGCAAATGAAAAGTGAGATTGAGAGATCCCAAAGTGCATTGCATAGCTTGAGGGCATCTAGTGGCACTTGTGGGTGGTTTAGCCGGTGGATTTCTTGTTACTCTTGGAGAGTACCGCTCCTAGCCGGCTTGGAGATTGTTGGAGGCGTTGGCAAGAGAAGGTGATTGTTCTTGGCCACCTCCGGTTGTTTGTAAGAGGTTCTTGTGCTTTCCTCGGCGGGACGCCAAAAGCAACTCTATTGGATTGCGCGTGTCATTGAGTTACCTCACTTGAGAGTGGTGTCTTGCGGTGCCTTGCGGGGCGTGCCTTGAGGGGCAAGTGACTTGAGGGTCACACCGAGGAACCATCTAAGTGTTGGTCGACACAACCGGTGACGTAGCTTGTCGGTGCACAAGTGAACACCGGGTGAACAAAAATATTGTGTCTCTATCTCCCGGTGATTGGTCTACATATTGTGTTGTTGTCAATATTAATTGATTGTATATCATCTTGGTGATTGGCAACATCTTCACTCCACCGTCGGTATAAGATTCACAATCCTTTCTCTCGCATTTACTTTTACTAGATTATCTTGTGTAGCTCTAGTGGTAGCCTTTTCTAGTAGTTGTTAGCTTGCTCACTAGTGTAAGTTAGTGACTTAGCACTTGTGTGAACTAAAGATCATAATCTACTAGACTTGTGGATAGGAGGCTTGCATCACAACCTTTGGCTAAGCAAAACTCGCTTTACGCCGTTTGTTATTCTAACAAGTTTGCTTAGTGGTGCTTGTAGAATTTTTATAGGCTATTCACCCCCCCTCTAGCCATCTAGGACCTTACAAGTGGTATCGGAGCCGTGGTCACCGTTTTAATCAAGGCTTAACATCCTTCGGTGTGAAAAATGGCTTAAATTGTGTTCAATCATGTTGGGGGAAAGCCACCATTCTTTGATGGTGTTAGTTCTTTTGCTCATTAGAAGAGAAAGATGACAATGTACCTTGGTTCTATTCATGAGAGAGTATTGCAAGTCACCGAGAATGATTTTGCTATCATTGATCCCAATCATCTCACCGATGAAGATAGAGCAAATAGAACATGCAATAGAATGGCTCTCAATACACTCTACAATGGTATTGACACAAAAGTGTTTGAGGGCATCAAAGATTTGGAATTGGCTAGTGAAGTATGGACAAGGTTGAGTGAGACATATGAAGGCACTAAGGTTGTGAAGAGTGCCAAGCTATATGGGCTCAAGAGTGAGTTTGAGAACTTCAAGAAAAAGGATGATGAAACAATCATTGAAATGTTTCATAGATTGCAAGTGATATTCAATGATCTCAAGAGCTTAGGGCACAAAACTCAAGATCAAGATTTTTGTCACAAGTTCTTATTGAGCTTACCTAGAAGATTCAAGATGTTGATCATGATATTGCAAAGAGATGGGCTTGAAACAATGAAGCCTAATGATTTGCTTGGTGAAGTATTGACCTATGACAAATATGATCAAGATGTTGATGACAAGGAAAAGGTGGAAGATGAGAAGAAGAAGACCGTGGCATTCAAGGCCACCTCCTCCAAGGGCAAAGCTATCATCATTGAAGAAGAAGAAGACAACAATGAAGATGGGGAATTTGAAATTGATGATGAGGCACTTGCTCTTGTAGTCAAGAAGATGGGTCACATGTTCATCAAGAGAAGAGGCTTTAAGAAAAGAAATGAGCAACAAAGAAAGTGCTTCAATTGTGATAGCACCGAGCACCTTCAAGCGGAATGTCCTTATGATAAGAAGAAGAACAAAAAGGACAAGTTTGAAAAGAAGAAGAGAGAGGCCAAGATGACATTCAAGAAAGGCAAAAATGGTGCCTATGTGATCACTTGGGAAAGTGATGATAATGAAGAAGAAGAAGAATCATCCAACAAGGCTTTTGCTTCCATTGCTATCAACAAGAAGCCATCACTATTTGATTCATCCTCTTCATGCTTCATGGCTAAAGAAGCTAAGGTATTATATGATGAGAGTGATGATGAAAGTGAAATGGAATATGCACATGATAGTGATAATGATAATAATAATGAAAATAATGATGATGAACCAACTAAAGAACAACTATATGACTTGATGCAACAAACTAGAGACATAGCTATTGCCAAGGACAAAGAGTGTAAGAAGCTTTCAATGAAAGTAGCAATACTTGAGAAAGTTCTTAGTGAGCTTAAGACCACTCATGAGAGTCTAGTGGAAGACCATGAGGATCTTGGTAAGGCTCATTTCAAGCTTGAAAAGGCTCACTCATTGCTACTTGAGCAACAAGAAAAGAAGGAGGTTGTTGTATCATGTGATATAGGTGTTACATGTGATATAATTGATGAATCCTTTAATGAACCTATCATCATGTCAAATGCTAACCCTTCTTGTAGCTCTTCATCCACCACCACCAACTCTACCTCTACTACTAGTGATGGTTTCACTTGTGATGCCTCACTAATGGTTGAGAATGAGACTCTCAAGAGAGAGGTGGATGAGCTCACTCACGCCCTAGGCAAGGCCAATGGTGGTGAGGCCCGCTTGCTTAAGTGCTTGGGTAGCCAAAGGTTCTCTCTTAACAAAGAGGGATTGGGCTACACCCCCAAGAAAGGCAAGTCGGCCTTTGCAACTCCAAAGCCTAGCTTTGTGAAGGGCAATGGTCGGTTTTGCAATAGATGCAAGCAAGTTGGGCACCTAGAGCATAATTGCAATAAAAAGAACCAAAGCAAGAACTTTGTTAATGCTATACCTTTTGATTCTTGCTATGTGCTTACCAAGGGTGTGAAGGGTGTGCAAGCTAAGTTTGTTGGTACACCAATTGTGGGCCCAAAGAAGAAGGCTATTTGGGTACCAAAGAGCTTAGTTACTAACCTACAAGGACCCAGGCAAAAATGGGTACCTGAGCTTCATTGATTTGCTTGTAGGTCAATTACAAAGCCGGAGGAAGGCATTGGATTATTGATAGTGGGTGCACTCAACACATGACCGGTACATCAAGAATGTTTGATTCATTCAATGACAATGATAGTGGTGTTGATTCTATCACATTTGGCAATAACAAGAAAGGCAAGGTTATTGGCTTGGGCAAGATTGCAATATCAAATGATATGAGTATCTCCAATGTGTTGCTAGTTGAAAGTTTGGATTTCAACCTTCTATCTGTGGCACAAATATGTGATCTAGGCTACAAATGCAACTTTGGGGTTGATGATGTGGAAGTTATTAGTGTGGATGGTTCAAATGTGGCATTCAAGGGCTTTAGATATGAGAATCTCTACCTAGTTGACTTCAATGCTAGAGAAACTTCTTTGACAACTTGCTTAGTCTCCAAATCAAGCATGGGTTGGCTTTGGCATAGAAGGCTTGGTCATGTTGGCATGAAACAATTGAAGAAGCTTACAACTCACAATCTTGTCAATGGTTTGAAAGATGTTGAATTTGAGAAGAATAAGCTTTGTAGTGCATGTCAAGCCGGGAAGCAAGTTGGAAGCTCACATCCAAAGAAGAGTACAATGAGCACATGCAAAGCATTTGAGTTGATGCACATGGATCTATTTGGACCAACAATATATACAAGCATAGGCGGTAACAAGTATGGCTTTGTCATAGTGGATGACTTCACAAGATTCACATGGGTATTCTTTCTTAGTGACAAAAGTGAAGTGTTTGACACCTTCAAGACATTTCTCACTAGAGTTCACAATGAGTTTGAGATTAGAATCAAGAAAGTGAGAAGTGACAATGGAAGTGAGTTCAAGAATACAAGAATTGAAGAACTTTGTGATCATTATGGTATTGGACATCAATTCTCGGCCAAGTACACTCCACAATCAAATGGCCTAGTTGAGAGGAAGAATAGAACATTGCTTGATATGGCTAGATCAATGCTTCATGAGTACAATGTGAGTCAATCATTTTGGGATGAAGCAATCAATACCGCTTGCTACTACATCAATAGACTATATTGTCATCCATTGCTAGAAAAGACCCCATATGAGTTACTTCATGGAAGAAAGCCCAATATTTCTTACTTTAGGGTGTTTGGTTGCAAATGCTATATCTTGAAGAAGGGCACTAGATTGGGAAAGTTTGACAAAAGATGTGATGAGGGGTTCCTACTTGGTTATTCAACTACAAGCAAAGCTTATAGAGTTTGGAACAACTCAAGTGGCATTCTAGAAGAAGTCCATGATGTGCAATTTGATGAAACCAATGGGTCACAAGATGAAGAAGAGAATCTAGATGATGTTAGTGGAACTCTATTGGTGGAAGCAATGAAAAACATGGACATTGGGGACATTAGAGCAAAGCAAGTTATTGATATTCAAGATGATGATAAAGATCAAGTGCTCAATTCTCCATTTAAGCTAGCTAGTGACTCTCAAGTACAAGATCAAGGTGCTAGTTCATCTCATCAAGATACATCAAGTGATCAACCAAGATCAAGCAATCAAGTGCAAGTACTCCAACCACAACATATTGCAAGAGATCACCCCATTGATAGTGTTATTGGTGATATTAGAAGTGGTGTGCAAACAAGATCAAGATTGACTATGTTTTGTGAGCATGCATCATTTGTGTCAACCATAGAACCAAAGAAGATAGAAGAAGCTTTGAGGGATGCTGATTGGATTATGGCTATGCAAGAAGAACTAAACAATTTCACAAGAAATGATGTTTAGGAGTTGGTAGAAAGGCCAAATGACTACAATGTGATTGGAACCAAGTGGGTGTTCAAAAACAAGCAAGATCAAGATGGCATTGTAGTGAGAAACAAAGCAAGACTAGTTGCTCAAGGTTACACTCAAGTTGAAGGTCTTGACTATGATGAGACATATGCTCCCGTGGCAAGATTGGAGGCAATAAGGATTATATTGGCTTATGCTTGTGCACACAACATCAAATTATATCAAATGGATGTCAAAAGTGCATTTCTCAATGGGATCATCAATGAGTTAGTCTTTGTTGAGCAACCTCCCGGATTTGAAGATGACAAGAAACCCAACCATGTATACAAGTTGAAGAAGGCCTTATATGGCTTAAAGCAAGCACCTAGAGCATGGTATGAGAGGCTAAGGGATTTCCTTCTCTCTAAGGAATTCAAAATGGGCAAGGTTGATACTACTCTATTCACCAAGAAGATCGGAAATGATCTATTCATAGTGCAAATATATGTTGATGACATCATCTTTGGATCAACCGATCAAGCTTATTGTGAAGAATTTGGTGCTATGATGGCCAAAGAGTTTGAAATGTCTATGATTGGTGAACTTAGCTACTTCCTTGGTCTCCAAGTCAAGCAATTAAAGAATGGAACATTTGTGAGTCAAGGGAAATACATAAGGGACATGTTGAAGAAGTTTAGAATGCAAGATGCAAAGCCAATTTTAACTCCAATGGGCACAAATGGCAATTTGGATAGTGATCTTGATGGCAAAATGGTGAGTCAAAAGGAATATCGGTCTTTGATTGGAAGTCTACTCTATGTCACCGCATCAAGACCGGATGTCATGTTTAGTGTTTGCATGTGTGCTAGATATCAAGCCTCACCTAGAGAAAGTCATCTCACGGCGGCAAAAAGAATATTGAGGTACTTGAAGCAAACAAGAAATGTTGGACTATGGTATCCCAAGGGGTCAAAGTTTGAATTGATTGGATATTCGAACTCCGACTATGGGGGTTGCAAGATCAATAGGAAAAGCACAAGTGGCACATGTCAATTACTTGGAAGATCACTTGTGTCATGGTCCTCAAAGAAACAAAATAGTGTGGCAATCTCTACCGCCGAAGCCGAATATGTGAGTGCGGGGAGTTGTTGTGCACAATTGCTATGGATGAAATCAACTTTGAAGGATTATGGCCTCAACTTCAAGAATGTGCCGTTGCTATGTGATAATGAGAGTGCAATCAAGATGATACAAAACCCGGTTCAACATGGAAGAACAAAGCATATTGACAAAAGACATCATTTCATTAGAGATCATCAACAAAAGGGAGATATTGCCATTGAAAGTGTTGGCACCGATGATCAACTTGCCGATATTCTCACTAAGCCACTTGATGAAAAGAGGTTTTGCAAGCTAAGGAATGAATTGAACATTCTTGATTTCTCAAACATGAGTTGAAGGCACCCCACCCACTTATTGACATGCCTCTTCTTCGACATTGCAAGGTAAAATTGATTGACATGTCTTTCATCCTATGCTAAGGACTTGATAGAGCATGTAGACATAATAAGTGGTATGCATAAGCATTCATGATAAATCAAATGAATTTGATGGATATATGTTACCACTATTGCTTCTATGCTTATTTTGATCTAGTGGTGGCATATGACATGTTTGTGAGCTTGTAAACCTAGTGTTGAATCTAGAAGATTTGCTATAAGTGTTTAATTCAACATAGGCAAGATAACCCTTATTTTGAGGAGTGAAGAAGCTTGTCTTTGGTTCAAATCGAATTAAATATCTTTGGCAAGTATTCTAGGTTAAACCAAATTTGATAAATTTTTTTTAACCTTACATGTGGTATCGAATTAATCTAATCCATCAAACACTTTTCCTTCTCTCCACAATTTGATCCATTTTTGGGTAAGTTGTTGACAAAGGGGGAGAGAAAAAGATGATTCAACTTGATAAAGGGGTAAATAAAATTTGTTGATGCACACAAGTAGGGGGAGCAAGCTCATAAACAAAGTTGTTGCATTTGTTTGTGCATTCTCATATGACTTGCTCATTGCACATGTATTTAAATTCAATATACATGCTTGTGTGGTGCAATGCTAGTATAGAAATTGGATGATGAAATGATCTACTAGCATGCATAGGAATAGTGTACATGTGGTATCTAGACTTGCCTAAAGCTTTACAAGTGGTTAGCTTTACAAGTGGTCCAAGAACCTTTACATATAATGTTGATCTCACGGGGTTCTTGAGTTTTGATGGATGTCTAGTTACTTCATGATGCTAAGGATGGTGTAAAAGGCAACTCCGATTGGTATCACGCTTCAAAGGTCCATTTCTTACACCATAGCATCATTTTGGTAGAATTACTCTCCCAACATTTCTATCCATGCATATGTGCAAAGCTTTCAATCCAAACTCTATGCACATATGTAGGGGGAGCTAATGCTACCAAAATCGAGCTTGTGATAATTGTCCAAACTTTACTTATGAGCAAAATGATTGGACAAGTATGACAAGTTTAAAACTTTTATTATCAAAATCATCTTTATGAGGGTTGTCATCAATTACCAAAAAGGAGGAGATTGAAAGTCCCTAGTTTGGTTTTGGCTAATTGATGAAACCTAGGACTAACCTTCGTATCTAAGTGGATGATTTAGATAAAGGTGGTCATTGCATATGAGACATGACATTGACTCATATGACCAAGATGGTGAAGACCAAGATGAGGCTTGGCTCGATGGACCGGTTGTGAAGGTGAAGGGCAAGTCGAGGCTTCGAAGCGAAGGACCATGCGATGGTGAAGCTTGAGCAAGACTTAGCGCCGATGGACCAATGCAACGGTGAAGAGCAAGTGAAGTCAAGGTCGATGGATCGAGATGGTCATGTGATGATATGAAGTGGATCATATCATTTGGAGAAACAAAATGGGCTCAAGGCAAAGGTATAACCATAGGGCCATTTTGTTTTACACTCAAGACACCATAGAGGGTGTGAGTGGTTTAGGATCGATAGCCGAACTATTAAGAGGGGAAGTCTTATCGGTTATTCGATGCACGGGTGCCACTAGGTGAATTCATGAAGTGCATTGCATGTAGGGCCTAGTGAGCTAATTGGAAAACCTTTGAAAATGATTGAGAAAAAGCTAACACACAAGCACATGGAGATGTACACTTGATGGTGTTGGCACATTTGCAAAGGTGGCGTTGGTCGCGCTGTGGTTTGCGGGTAGAGAGGGGTTTGGGTTCCTCTCTCCCTCCCGCCGAGCGTGTGAGCGCGGGATTCAGGCGATTTCGGGGAAATGAAATGCCTATTTTCCACTACGCCGAAAGTCGGAAAAGAAACGGAGGCAAACGGGGTCACTGAGGTGACCGGACGCTGCACCGGACGCGGTCACGGTGTGACCGGACGCGTCCGGTCAGTACAGCGCGGTATCAGGCGCGCGGGCTAGGGCTTGCAACCGGCGCGTCCGGTCACTCGCGGGACCGGCGCGTCCGGTCAAGTGCCCAGAAGGAACTGCGGTTCGCAAGGATGATCGGACGCGGGGCGCGTCCGGTCACACGCGATCGGACGCGTCCGGTCGTTGAAGGAGCTTACTGGACTCCGACCGGACGCTGGCACTGTAGCGTCCGGTCGTTGCGAGGAGCGCGTCCGGTCGTTGTTTCGCGGGCGCGGGTGCTGTGCAGATCGGTGCGTCCGGTCGTTGCGAGGAGCGCGTCCGGTCGTTGTATCGCGGGCGCGGTGCTGTGCGACCGGCGCGTCCGGTCGGTTGAGCAGCGCGTCCGGTCATAGCGTTTGACTGTTGGCGCGCAGTGACCGTTGGAGGATCTAACGGTCGCATTCGAAATTTGAGGGACACGTGGACGTCGCAGGGCGACCGGACGCGGTTGAGCGCGTCCGGTCAGTTTCGACCGGCGCGTCCGGTCGTCCCGAAAAAACGGTGAGTGGAGTGGCAACGGCTCTATTTGTTTGGGGTGCTTATAAATACTCGTTGGCTGGCCCTTGGGGAGGCTCTTGGCATTTCTAACACTCTTGTGCATCCTTTGAGCTAGAGCTACTCCTCCCACTCATCTCTCTTGCTTGATTGCAAATCAAAAGTGAGATTGAGAGATCCCAAAGTGCATTGCATAGCTTGAGGGCATCTAGTGGCACTTGTGGGTGGTTTAGCCGGTGGATTTCTTGTTACTCTTGGAGAGTACCGCTCCTAGCCGGCTTGGAGATTGTTGGAGGCGTTGGCAAGAGAAGGTGATTGTTCTTGGCCACCTCCGGTTGTTTGTAAGAGGTTCTTGTGCTTTCCTCGGCGGGACGCCAAAAGCAACTCTATTGGATTGCGCGTGTCATTGAGTTACCTCACTTGAGAGTGGTGTCTTGCGGTGCCTTGCGGGGCGTGCCTTGAGGGGCAAGTGACTTGAGGGTCACACCGAGGAACCATCTAAGTGTTGGTCGACACAACCAGTGACGTAGCTTGTCGGTGCACAAGTGAACACCGGGTGAACAAAAATATTGTGTCTCTATCTCCCGGTGATTGGTCTACATATTATGTTGTTGTCAATATTAATTGATTGTATATCATCTTGGTGATTGGCAACATCTTCACTCCACCGTCGGTATAAGATTCACAATCCTTTCTCTCGCATTTACTTTTACTAGATTATCTTGTGTAGCTCTAGTGGTAGCCTTTTCTAGTAGTTGTTAGCTTGCTCACTAGTGTAAGTTAGTGACTTAGCACTTGTGTGAACTAAAGATCATAATCTACTAGACTTGTGGATAGGAGGCTTGCATCACAACCTTTGGCTAAGCAAAACTCGCTTTACGCCGTTTGTTATTCTAACAAGTTTGCTTAGTGGTGCTTGTAGAATTTTTATAGGCTATTCACCCCCCTCTAGCCATCTAGGACCTTACAGCACCGCCGGTGGCGTGCGTGGCAGAGTCCCCTAAGGGAGGTACGTGCCCCGAGGCATGGTTAGGGTCTTAACATCGACATGACCCCTGCTACTCCATGGCCTGAGGCGGGGTCGGCAATGCCTGAGATTAGCACGCAGATGGAACATCCATCGGCCGGACTCTTTTGCCCCTAGGGCACCTTCTAGGCTCTGGGTGATCCGTCCCCATACTTTAGGTCTCGGCAGGCCTCGGTAGACCGTGCATATGAAACTGGACCTCCAAAAATCAAGACCCATGGGTTTGATCCGGTCAGGAGGCCCAATGCATTCCCCTCTTGCATCTTTTTTGCAAAGGAGGGGTTGGACAACGGCACGTCATCCCTCTCGAGTAGGGCCATTTTTCGTGGTGTCCATTTGAGTTGCTAGCGGGTATTTCGTTTCGAGTGAGGTCCTAGATCCCGTTCGCTAAGGATCCGACGTAGGTATCTAGTGACCGGCCACATACCCTCGACGACCGATTCAGGGTAACTAGGGTCGTTCTGGTACAACCTCGGTGGCTCATTGCCTTTCTCCGATGAAAAACCCTTTAAACTCGTGTTCGTCAAGGCTCAAACATGGTTCGGAGAGTCCCGCATGGTGCTTCAAGGCACCTAGGTGTTGGCCTCTACCGTGCCACTCCCGCATACCATCCCTCACTCTGTTGGGCCGGAGCGGCTGTCAAAACCCTTTCGTAGGGCCAGCCTATGAACTCCAACCCTGGGTTTGGACTGTGTGCAGATGATGCGGTATGACATATGTAGAATGCATGTATGAGGCATGTATGATGCACGCGCATGATGCATTTATACATATGGTATTACAAGGGAGTTAAAAAGAAAAACATCAGTTCATAGAGACTTTTAAGAGCGATTAAAAGTGGTATTAACAATGAAGATAACGGGGGGCGGGCTCGGCAAACCGAATGTTGTGTTGAGGCCTAATTGTCCCTTTTACGGCCATGAGAGCTTGTAGCCATCGAAGCGATTGATGACATCGTCGTCGAGCGGCTCGTCGTTGAGGAGATAGTCGCTGATGTGTAAAAAGCATTGCATCTTCTGAAGTTTGGCAAAGCCGGTGCTGCCTTGGTAGTCGTCATCGTAGTCATCGTCGAAGTTGGAGTTAGAGCTCGTCTCTGTCGATGCTAGGATGTCGGCGATGGCGTGCCCGAGCTATTGTGGTAGATCCTCTGGTACCTCACCTGCTTTGGGGCTGAGATGGCGAGCATTAGTCGATGGCCTGCGAATCTTTTTGTCGCGGTTGGACTGAGCAGCTCGTGGTAGACCAGGCAGGCTAAACTCATTGGGCCATGTGTTCTTTAGCTTGTCGGAATGGCATTGTAGGTCGACCATGGGCTCGGGGAAGTTGGCAGGCTTGTTGGTTGGTGGGACAAGGTCGAGGTCATCACTTTCCTTGGTGATTATGAACTCGAGACTCCCGAACCAGATGTGGGAGCCTGAGGTGAGGCTGGCGTTGCCTCTGGCCGCCGAGGACATGCTCGTCAGGTGGAGGTGAGACGATGTAGCCATCCTGGACTTCTGCAGAAATGGTTAGTTGTGACGTGCAAACGTCCCCTACCTGGTGCGCCAACTGTCGGTGTAAGAAACGGCGGTCCTAGCACCAATGAGAAATGAGTGTCTGCACGTCAGAGGTCCGGATGGTGTGCAAGAAGAACACAGACGATTTATACTCATTCAGGCCGAGAAGTGCCCTACGTCCAGTGGAGGAGGTGAGTTCTGTATTATCTTGCACCGAAGTGCTTATAGTAGGGGTTACAAGCGGATGTGAGATAGGGAGGAGCTCCCAAGTCTCAAGGTGAGAGAGTAGAGAGTGGGTGCGTGTGACTCTGCTGGTGCCCTCGCAAGGTCTAGGAGAGTTATCTGCTCGTGTCTCGCTTCGTGTTGTTGTGGTGGTTGTCCTTCTTTTTTCCTCCCTTGGAATGATCCCTCCATGATTCTTTTATATCCTCAAGGAGGTGCAGGGTTACAAAATATTAGCATGTGGTGTGACCCTTGCTGGTGGAGGAGCCTAGAGGCCTCGAGAGGGCCTTATCCGGTGGCAACGTGGTCTGTACTGTGGAGGCATGGCATCGGTACTTCTGGCATTGTTGCTACGTGTCCAGGCATGTGCACCACTGTTGGGGAGTGGTTTCTGTCCTTCGGTGTTATAGCGACGTGCCTTGTCATACCTGGTCCTGTAGCCAACGTGGCATGTTTGTCCTTATAGTTTGACTGTCGTAGAGGGTTGAGGCCTCGGAGGCGGGAATTGCGGTACGATCTTATCCCGATCATAGGAATAGTGGCCTAAGGTGGTTGTTTCGTACACTACGCAGGCACGAATCATGCGTATAGTGCTAGTATGGGTGGCATAGTGGTCAGCAGCTCTTCCCCATGCCTGTTATAGACGATGGCGTGGTGATTTGACCCTGGTCATTCCTGGCTTATCCGGTTGGGCAAACGCAAGAACATGGGTGACGTCACAGGGGGTCTTGAGCGCGTCAATGGGGGAGCAGCATCAGAGGCCGGTCTCGGGCGAGGCAGAGACGGACAATGCTGATTCTAGGGCTCGAACGAGGTGGTGATGTCGTCTTGGGTCGCTGAAAGTCCCATGTTTGGTGTTGGTAATTAGTGACAATGCCTAAGTACTAATCCTATGCCTAAGTTGTATGTAGCATATGAGGATTAGTACATTCCAAGGTTAGTGGCAAGATGGACATGGTGATCATGATGGCCACACTTGGATTTGGACGCAACCCTACGTGATCAAGGCAAAGGTATATGCTTAAGGGTTGTGTTTTAGTAACCAAGACACCTAGTGGGTGTGGTTACATTATAGGTTAGATAGCCGTACTATTAAGAGGGGAATAACGCGACTATTGAACTCCTAAGTGCCTCTAGGTGTGCATTTCATAATCATATGCATTTGGATAGAACTAATATCGCCTCGAAAAATGATTGTGAAAATGCTAACACACTCACACATGACGAGATCACTTGGTGGTGTTAGCACGTTTGTGAAGGTGGTGGAGTTTGAGCGGTAGAGAGGGTTTCAGGCATTTTCGAGGAATTAAAACAACTATTTTCCACTACGTCGGAAGTCGGAAAAGAAACAGAGGCGAACGGAGGTCACAGAGGTGACCGGACGCTGAACCAGACGCGGTCTTTGCATGACCGGATGCGTCCGGTCAGTGTTCAGTGTCTGCGCGTATTTCAGTTTGATGATCGGACGCGAAGCGCGTCCGGTCATAGTTGATCGGACGCGTCCGGTCGTTCAGGGAGCTTACTGGACTCTAACCGGACACTGACACTGTGGCGTCCGGTTATTTCTCCAGCGCGTCCGGTCATTGTGTTGTTGTGCACTGCTCAGGCTGACCAGCGCGTCCAGTCATTCACGGGACCAGCGTGTCCGGTCGTTCATAGCGCGTCCGGTCTGCGCGTCAAGCGCGTCCGATCGTTGCTTCACAGTTAGCCGTTGTGCGACCGGCGCGTCCGATCAGTGCTTCGCAACTTAGCCATTGTGCGACCGGCGCGTCCGGTCAGTTGGACCAGCGCGTCCGGTCAGCGTGATTTTAGCTGTTTAAGTTTCTAACGGCTCTATTCGAAGGGGTACGTCTATAAATACTTGTTGGCCGGCCCAAGGCTCTCTCTCTCGAACATTTGACATACTTGTGAGCACTTTGAGCTAAGCAACTCCCCTCCCACTCATCTCTCTTGTTTCTTTGCATATTCGAAGTGAGATTGAGTGATCCAAGTGCATTTGCATTGTGAGATAGCATCTAGTTGGCACTTGGTGGTTGATTTGCTGCGGGATTCTTGTTTCTCTTGGTGGTTGCCGCCACCTAGACGGCTTGGAGCAGCTTGGAGGCGTTGGCAAGAGTTGGTGATTGTTCTTGGCCACCTCCGGTGATTGTGAGGGGTTTGTGCCTACCTCGGCGAAGCGCCAAAGGCAACGTTAGTGGATTGCTCGTGTTATTTACAACCTTTTGCCATTTGGTAGGTTCTTGTGGCGCCTTTTGAGAGGCTCGGTGTGAGACTGATTAGCCACCGAACCACGTGGTGAAGAGGGACACAACGGGGACTAGCGTGCCGACAAGCACGTGAACCTCGGGATAAATCTTCGTGTCATCACTTTCATTTTGTGATTGATTGATCCTGGTGTTCGGTTATCTTGGTATTCATTGTTGATCATATTGGTTGGCTCATTACTTCGTCCCTCGGTGAAACTCTCGCAACTCAACTCCACATTACTTTCTTAGTTATCTTTGCTAGCTAGTTAGCTTTGCTTTAGTAGCTCCTTTGTGTAGCTTGCTAGTTGTAGTTGTAGTTTTCTTCTCGGTTTGACTTGTGCGGTTGAGTGCAAATATTAGAATTGTGAATTGGTTAGGTGGCTTGCAAACACCCCGTAGGCTAAGCAAAACTCGCATCTCGCTACTTGTTATATTGATAAACTTGTTTAGCTTGTCTTTGTAGAATTTTTAAAAGGCTATTCACCCCCCTCTAGCCATCAAGACCTTTCAAGTGGTATCGGAGCCGTGGTCACCGTTTTCAAGGCTTAACAACCTCGGTGTAAGATAACTCAAGTTGTGTTCAACCATATCGGGGGCAAGCCTCCATTCTTTGATGGTGTCACATCTTTTGATCATTGGAAAAGAAAGATGAAGCAATATCTTGGCTCTATTCATGAAAACATTTGGAAGGTGACACACCATGATTATGCTATCATTGATCCCGACAACCTCACCAACAATGATCGCATCAACAACCAATGCAACACTATGGCTCTCAATACTCTCTACAATGGGATTGATGCAAAGGTCTTTGAGCAAATCAAGGATCTTGAGATGGCAAGTGAAGTGTGGACAAGATTAGAGGAAACATATGAGGACACTTCAACGGTAAAGAGTGCCAAGCTCTATATGCTCAAGGATAAGTTTGCAAGCTTCAAGATGAAGGATGATGAGTCCATACCGGAGATGTTCTATAGGGTACAAGTTATTATCAATGATCTCAAGAGCCTAGGAGAAGATGTCAAGGACAAGGACTTCTCACATAAGTTCTTGATAAACTTACCTAAGAAGTTTGCTATCTTGAGGAAGATGATCCAAAGAGAGGGTTTGGACAAGGTGACTCCAAACCAAGTGCTTGGAGATGTCATGACCGATGCTCAATATGATGATGTTGAAGTTGAAGAAGAACAAGAAGGAGAAGAAAGAGAAGAAGAACTTCACTATCAACAAGAAGAAGAAGGGTGGTGGCTATGTGGTCACTTGGGATAGTGATAACTCCGATAGTGATGATGATAGCTCTAGTGATGATGAGAGGACCACTCGGTGAGCCATTACAAGCATCACCCTCTCCAATAAGCCATCCATCTTCGACACTACATCAACATGTCTTATGGCCAAGCCTACCAAGGTAAAACATGATGATAGTGATGATGATTCTTGTGCTAGTGATGATTGTAGGAGTGATGATGAGGAGGATGAGGACTACTCTAAGGATGATCTATTAGGCATAATAGATCAAATGAGCAAGGGCTACAAGAGGACAACCAAGAAGTGCAAGATCTTGGAACAAGAGCTCATTGCCAATAGCAATGAAAATGATGCCTTGATGGAGGAGCTTGTTGCTCTTAAAAAGGGTAAGGAGTGCAAAGGAATTGAACAAGAGCTCAAAGCTCTTAGGAAAGCCTTTGATGAGCTAGAGGCCTCTCGTGAGTGTCTAAAGGAAGATCACGAGGATCTTGAAATTGCTCACACTAGGCTTAAGGAAGTCCACTCCACTCTACTTGAGCTCATCAAGGAAAAGAACCTCAAGTTGGAGAAGCTCATGAAGGAAGTTAAAGAGGAGCAAGTGATTGTCACTTGTGACATTGGACTAACATATGATATTATTGATGATTCTTTATTTATTGGTCCTACTAATGCTTCATGTAGCTCATCATCATCCACCACAACCAACTCTATCTTTACTACTAGTGATTCATCACTTGTGGTTGAGAATGAGACTCTCAAGAGAGAGGTGGATGATCTCACCCGCGCATTAGGCAATGCCTATGGTGGGGATGCCCGCTTGCTAAAATGCTTGGGTAGCCAAAGGTTCTCTCTTAACAAAGAGGGTTTGGGCTATACTCCCAAAAAGGGCAAGACGGCCTTTGCTACTCTAAAGCCTCGCTTTGTGAAGGGCAATGGTCGTTATTGCAATAGATGCAAGCAAGTTAGGCATCTAGAGATTAATTGTAACAAAATGAACAAGAACAAGAAAAATGCTAATGTACCTTACATTTCTTTTGATTCTTGTTATGTGCTTACCAAGGGTGAGAAAGGTGTGCATGCTAGGTTTGTTGGTACACCAATTGTGGGCCCAAAGAAGAAGGACATTTGGGTACCAAAGAGCTTAGTTACTAACCTCCAAGGACCCAAACAAGTATGGGTACCTAAAAGACATTAAATTGTTTTGTAGGTAAATTACAAGGCCGGAGGAAGGCATTGGGTGCTTGATAGTGGGTGCTCTCAACATATGACCGGTGATTTAAGAATGTTCAACTCTCTCAAATCAAATGATAGTGGCATTGATAGCATCACATTTGGTGACAATAGCAAGGGTGATGTAAAGGCTCTTGGAAGGATTGCAATCTCTAATGATCATAGCATTTCTAATGTGCTCTTAGTTAAAAAGTTAAACTTCAATCTTCTCTCGGTTGCTCAATTGTATGATCTCGGTTTCAAGTGCATATTTGGTGTTGATAATGTGGAGATAGTTAGTGTTGATGGCTCTAACTTGATCTTCAAAGGCTTTAGATATGAGAATCTATACTTGGTTGATTTCAATGCTAGTGACACTCAACTTTCAACATGCTTGCTCACCAAATCAAGTATGGGTTGGTTATGGCATAGAAGACTTGGTCATGTTGGCATGAAACAATTGAACAAGTTAGTGAAGCATGACTTAGTTAGAGGCTTGAATGATGTCACATTTGAGAAAGATAAGCTATGTAGTGCATGTCAAGCCGGAAAGCAAGTAGGCAACACTCATCCATTGAAAAGCATCATGAGTACTTCCAAGGTATTTGAGTTGTTGCACATGGATCTATTTGGGCCAACTACATACACAAGCATTAGTGGCAACAAGTATGGCTTTGTGATTGTGGATGATTTCACTAGATATACATGGGTATTCTTTCTTGGGGACAAAAGTGATGTATTTGATATATTCAAGAAGTTCATCAAGAGAGTACAAAATGAGTTTGAAACCACAATCAAGAAAGTAAGAAGTGACAATGGAAGTGAGTTTAGAAACACAAGAGTTGATGAGCTATGTGATGAGCTTGGAATCAAGCATCAATTCTCGGCCAAGTATACACCTCAATCAAATGGCCTAGTTGAGAGGAAGAATAGAACCTTAATTGACATGGCAAGATCAATGTTGAATGAGTATAATGTGAGTTATTCATTTTGGGCCAAAGCAATCAACACGGCTTGCTTCTATAGCAACCGCCTCTATTGCCACAAGTTCTTAGAGAAAACACCATATGAGATCTTAAATGGAAGAAAGCCTAACATTGCATACTTTCGGGTATTTGGTTGCAAATGCTATATCTTGAAGAAAGGCACTAGATTGAGCAAATTTGAGAAGAAATGTGATGAAGGATTCCTACTTGGTTACTCAACTACTAGCAAAGCTTATAGAGTATGGAACCTAGCTAGTGGACAACTTGAAGAAGTACATGATGTTGAGTTTGATGAAACAAATGGCTCCCAAGATGAAGAAGAAAACTTGGATGATGTGAGAGGAACTCAATTGAGTAATGCTATAAAGGGAATGGATATTGGTGACATTAGACCAAAGAAAGTGATTGATGTGGATGACAACAAAGATCAAGTGCTCCAAAGTCCAATTACACAAGCTAGTGGTTCTCTAATGCAAAATCAAGCTAGTACATCATCTCAAGTGCAACAAGACCAACAAGTGGCTAGTTCATCATCTCCAACTCATGATCAACATCAACATCCAAGCAATCAAGTGCAAGTGCTTCAACCAACCAACATTGCTAGAGACCATCCATTAGATTCCATCATTGGTGACATACAAAGGGGAGTTCAAACTAGATCAAGATTGACATCATTTTGTGCTCACTCTTCTTTTATGTCAATAGAAGAACCCAAGGACATTGATAAAGCATTAAGAGATCTAGATTGGGTAAATGCAATGCATGAAGAGCTCAACAACTTCAAGAGAAATAAAGTATGGGAATTAGTTGAGAGGCCTAAGGATCACAATGTCATTGGAACAAGATGGGTCTTTCGCAACAAACAAGATCAAGATGGGATAGTAGTAAGGAACAAAGCAAGACTAGTGGCTCAAGGTTACACACAAATAGAGGGTCTTGACTTTGGTGAAACTTATGCCCCAGTTGCAAGATTGGAAGCAATTAGGATCTTACTTGCCTATGCTTGTGCTCACAATATCAAGCTATATCAAATGGATGTGAAGAGTGCATTTCTCAATGGGTATATCCAAGAGGAGGTGTATGTGGAGCAACCTCCCGGTTTTGAAGATGACAAGAAACCCAATCATGTCTACAAATTAAGAAAAGCTTTGTATGGATTGAAGCAAGCACCTAGAGCATGGTATGAAAGATTGAGGGACTTCTTGGTATCCAAAGGATTTGTCATGGGCAAAGTTGATACAACACTATTCACCAAGAAGATTGGAAAAGACTTGTTTGTGATGCAAATATATGTTGATGATATCATATTCGGTTCAACCAATCAAGATTATTGTGATGAGTTTGGGAAAATGATGGCAAAGGAATTTGAAATATCAATGATTGGTGAACTTAGTTTCTTCCTGGGACTTCAAATCAAACAAATGAAGGAAGGAACATTTGTAAGCCAAACCAAATACATAAAGGATATGCTAAAGAAGTTTGGTATGGAAGATGCAAAAGGAATCACTACTCCAATGAGCACTAGTGGAAGCTTGGATGTGACAAGAATGGCAATATGGTGGATCAAAAGCTATATAGATCAATGATTGGTAGCCTACTCTATGTGACGGCATCAAGGCCCGATGTGATGTTTAGTGTATGCATGTGTGCAAGATTTCAAGCCTCACCAAGAGAAAGTCATTTGAAGGCAACAAAGAGAATATTGAGGTACTTAAAGCATACACAAGATGTTGGATTATGGTATCCCAAAGGTGCAAGCTTTGAGCTAGTTAGATATTCGGATTCCGACTATGCCGGTGACAAAGTGGAGAGAAAGAGCACTTCCGAGACTTATCAATTGTTGGGAAGATCACATGTCTCATGGTCATCTAAGAAGCAAAATAGTATTGCACTATCTACCACCGAGGCCGAATACATCGCTGCGGGTAGTTGTTGTGCACAAATCTTGTGGATGAAGGCAACATTGAAGGATTTTGGAATCAATTTCAAAAATGTGCCATTGTTATGTGACAATGAAAGTGTCGTGAAGCTAACCAACAATCCGGTTCAACATCAAAGAACAAAGCATATTGATGTTCGCCATCACTTTATTAGAGATCATCAACAAAAGGGTGACATTTCTATTGAGAGTGTGGGCACCGAAGATCAATTAGCCGATCTATTCACTAAGCCACTTGATGAGAAGAGATTTCATAAGCTCAAGAATGAGTTGAACATACTTGACTTCTCCAACATGAGTTGATGCACCCCATATATGACATGCCTCTCCTTCGAGCCCCAAGGTACAATTGGTTGACATATCATACATTCTATACTAAGGACATGTTTAGTGCATCTAGTCATAATTTACATGTTCTAGGCTCATTCATGAAAATCAAATGAATTTGAAGTTTATATGGTGCCACTATTGTTTCCATGACTTGTATGATCTAGTGGTAGCATATAACTTGTTTAAGTAGCTTGTGATCCTAAGTGTTTAATCTAGAAATCTTGTCTAAATATTTGCTTCAACATGGTGCATGATAACCCTTCTAGTGAGGTGTGAAGAAGCTTGCCCTTGGATCAAACCGAAGCATTTTATTTATGCAAGCAATCTAGGTTGAATCACAAACTTGATCCTCACCCCATATTTCAACATGATAATCTATCTAAAATTGGTCCCTTGTGGTCATTGGTGCCAAAGGGGGAGAAATTGTTGTTCACAAAGATAGAACTCAAAGGAGGAGAAGCACAATGGGGAAGAAAATTGTTGTTCACAAAGATAATTTTGAGCACACAAGTAGGGGGAGCAAGCTCTTAAACATGATTGTTGCATTTCCATGTGCACTTCATATGTATGATGCATAGTTATGCATTTCTTTTTCTCCGACACTTTGCTTGTGTGGTGACTTGCTAGTATAATTTGAATGGTATATTGTGGTACTAGCATGAATTGGAAGTAGTTAGATTTTTCTTGCTTCATGTTGTTTTTCATAGTGGTACTAGAACCTTGATTATAATGTTGATCTCACGAGATTTCTAGTTATGTTTATGCTTTTTCAAGTGGAATCTAACTACACAAGGTGCTAAGATGGTGTTTATCGCTACTCCGATGGTATCACGCTACAAAGGTCTATAATCTAAAACACTTAGCACCTATTGATAGTCAATGCTCCTAAATTTTTCCTATCTAACATGTATGCTTCCAAAATCCAAACATATAGCATCCATGTAGGGGGAGCCATTACTATCAATTTGAATTCATGATCACATGTCCATAATTCTTACACATGGTAATATACTTGGACAATGTGACATGGTTTCAATCAAAATTTTATCATAACATCTTTGTGAAAGGGTTGTCACCAATTACCAACAAGGGGGAGATTGAAAGTCCCATGTTTGGTGTTGGTAATTAGTGACAATGCCTAAGTACTAATCCTATGCCTAAGTTGTATGTAGCATATGAGGATTAGTACATTCCAAGGTTGGTGGCAAGATGGACATGGTGATCATGATGGCCACACTTGGATTTGGACGTAACCCTACGTGATCAAGGCAAAGGTATATGCTTAAGGGTTGTGTTTTAGTAACCAAGACACCTAGTGGGTGTGGTTACATTATAGGTTAGATAGTCATACTATTAAGAGGGGAATGACGTGGCTATTGAACTCCTAAGTGCCTCTAGGTGTGCATTTCATAATCATATGCATTTGGATAGAACTAATATCGCCTCAAAAAATGATTGTGAAAATGCTAACACACTCACACATGACGAGATCACTTGGTGGTGTTAGCACGTTTGCGAAGGCGGTGGAGTTTGAGCGGTAGAGAGGGTTTGGGGTCCTCTTTCCCTCCCACCGAGCTTGCAAGGCGGGATTCATGCATTTTTGAGGAATTGAAACGACTATTTTCCACTACACCGGAAGTCAGAAAAGAAACGGAGGCAAACGGAGGTCACAGAGGTGACCGGACGCTGAACCGGACGCGGTCTTTGCATGATCGGATGCATCCGGTCAGTGTTCAGTGTCTGCACGTATTTTAGTTTGATGATTGGACGCGAAGCGCGTCTGGTCACAGTCGATCAGACGTGTCCGGTCGTTCAGGGAGCTTACTGGACTCTAACCGGACGCTGGCACTATGGCGTCCGGTTATTTCTCCAGCGCGTCTGGTCATTGTGTTGTTGTGCGCTGCTTAGGCTGACCAGCGCGTCCGGTCATTCACAGGACCAGCGTGTGTGGTCGTTCATAGCGCATCTAGTCTGCACGTCAAGCACGTCCGGTCGTTGCTTCGCAGTTAGTCGTTGTGCGACCGGCGCGTCCGGTCAGTTGGACCAGTGCGTCCAGTCAGTGCTTCGCGACTTAGTCGTTGTGCGACCAGCGCGTCCGGTCAGCGCGATTTCAGTTGTTTAAGTTTCTAATGGCTCTATTCGAAGGGGTACGTCTATAAATACTCGTTGGCCGGCTCAAGGCTCTCTCTCTCGAACATTTGACATACTTATGAGCACTTTGAGCTAAGCAACTCCCCTCCCACTCATCTCTCTTGCTTCTTTGCATATTCGAAGTGAGATTGAGTGATCCAAGTGCATTTGCATTGTGAGATAGCATCTAGTTGGCACTTGGTGGTTGATTTGCTGCGGGATTCTTGTTTCTCTTGGTGGTTGCCGCCACCTAGACGGCTTGGAGCAGCTTGGAGGCGTTGGCAAGAGTTAGTGATTGTTCTTGGCCACCTCTGGTGATTGTGAGGGGTTTGTGCCTACCTCGGCGAAGCGCCAAAGGCAACGTTAGTGGATTGCTCGTGTCATTTGCAACCTTTTGCCATTTGGTAGGTTCTTGTGGCGCCTTTTGAGAGGCTCGGTGTGAGACCGATTAGCCACCGAACCACGTGGTGAAGAGGGACACAACGGGGACTAGCGTGCCGGCAAGCACGTGAACCTCGGGATAAATCTTCGTGTCATCACTTTTATATTGTGATTGATTGATCCCGGTGTTCGGTTATCTTGGTATTCATTGTTGATCATATTGGTTGGCTCATTACTTCGTCCCTCGGTGAAACTCTCGCAACTCAACTCCGCATTATTTTCTTAGTTATCTTTGCTAGCTAGTTAGCTTTGCTTTAGTAGCTCCTTTGTGTAGCTTGCTAGTTGTAGTTGTAGTTTCCTTCTCGATTTGACTTGTGCGGTTGAGTGCAAATATTAGAATTGTGAATTGGTTATGTGGCTTGCAAACACCCCGTAGGCTAAGCAAAACTCGCATCTCGCTACTTGTTATATTGATAAACTTGTTTAGCTTGTCTTTGTATAATTTTTTAAAAGGCTATTCACCCCCCTCTAGCCATCAAGACCTTTCAGTCGCCCTGTGTCTGAGACCCCAGGGCTGAGGCCTCGGGTGAATCAGAGGTGTCCGAGACACCTCTGAGTGAGGCCTCGGATGAAGCGGGGATATGGGCGGGTTTGCTCATATGTCTTGCTGGAGGCCCAGCAAGGGAGAATTTAGCCCGTCTCTCTTTTGTTGTTTTTCCAATTAAATGGGGAGGCCGGGTGGTTTTCCATCTTGATTTGGATACCCCTAATTGTGGTACCCAACAGCGTGTCATTGAGCTACCCTCACTTTTGGGGTAGGTTCTTGCGGTGCCCGACGTGCGGGCTTGGCGGGTGATGCCAATTAGCCACCGAACCACCAAGTGAGCGGTCGACACAATGGGGACGTAGCTTGGTGGCAACCACGCGAACCTCGGGAGAAAAATCACCATGTCAATATTGTCTTAATCATCTTCTCAGTGGTTTGCCATTGTGTAACACAAGCTTGTATTTACTTTCATATACATTGTGCTTGTGTAGTTGCTCTTGTATTTAATTAGCTTGTGTAGCTTGCTATTTACCTTCTTGCTTGTGTAGCATAGAAGTAGCTCCCTTGCGTAACTAATTTGGTTTGTGTAACCTTTTTAGTCACATTGCTTAGTTTATGTAGCTAAGTAATTTGCGCTCTCTAATTTCGCATTGGCTGTCTTATTATTAAGCATTGCTAGTGAGCTTAGGGGCTTTGTGCTTTTGCTTACTAGAATTATGTAGGAGCTCCCCCGGTTGGCAAAGTACTAGTGTATACGTTTGTGTGACCTTGCTCTAGAATTATTTAGGTGAGCTCTAGCTAGCCCTACACCTTTGTTGCTTGTTTAGGATCCTTGCAAGGTGCTAGAAAACTTGGATAGAGGGGTGTAGTCTTGGCTAGACCGATAGTTTCAATTCCACATTTGTTTCAGTTAGTGGCGTGTTTAAGTTTTAGAAAGGACTATTCACCCCCTCTAGTCCGCCATCTCGACCCTACAAGTGGTATCATAGCCACGGTCTCTCATTTGTGGTCTTCACCGACCCGAGAGGATGGCGAACTACGGGCTAGATGTTGAGTGTCCATACACTTTTGATGGCACGCACTTTGCATGGTGGAGAAATTGGTTGATTTGTAATTTTAAGTTTATTTCTCCCCAAATATGGTGGATCGTAGATGTGAGATTTTCTCATGTGATTGATAGAAAGGATGCAACTCAAGCGCAAAAGAATTTCCTACATCTTGATTGCCAAGCTACTAACATATTCTTTCAATCTATGAATGATAGCACTTTGAGATCATGGACTTAAAGTCCACCCATGAGATTTGGGTTTATCTCAATGAGAAGTATAGGGTGATCTCCAATGATGATGATGATGAACCCATGATGGAGGCACATAAGGATGTTGAGCATGACCACAATTCGGTGACTGTGGAGGATTGCTCCACCTCATGGTCAAGTGATGATGATGATCGTTCTACCACAAGTTCACTTGACAAAGTTGATGATGATGCTACAAGTGATGCAAATAATGATGCTACCCCATGCACACTTGTTGATGACGGTTCATGCTTGGGATATGAGAGTGATGCTTCTACAAGCCAATCACCTTCACGACATTGCTTCATGACACAAGGTGACACAAAGGTACAAAAAGCTAATGTGGTTGATCATGTTGATTCATATGATGAGCTTGTAACTAGACTTGCTAGTATGACCATGTCTTTAGAAAAATGAGAAAGCTAAAACAATAAAATTGATAAATGAAAACTCATTTATAAAGAACTCATGTGAAGAACATAAGAAATTACTTGATGTTCTTAAATCTTCACATGGTGAGCTAAAATTGAATCATGAGACACTACTTGTATCTCATGAAGAATTATCGGAACAACATGCTTCTCTCATTAAAACTTTTTCAAAGAAAATTAAAATGAATGAGAGCTCATCACATGAGTCAAGTGATCAATTACAACATATGACTAACTCTTGTGATATAGGGAAGAAGCATATATCCACCTCTTGTGACGATTTATTAGATATGCCATGCTCTTCACAATTAGATACTTGTTCTACTTCTTTGTCTTATGAGACTAACCTTTTGAAGGAGAACAATGAGCTGAAAAGAGAAGTGAAGAATTTGAGCAACAAGTTAGAGAGATGCTATAACTCAAAAGTCACCTTTGAGCATATGTTGAATACTCAAAGAAACTATGGTGATAAGCGTGGCCTTGGCTTCAAGAAGAAGATGACGAAGGGCGAAAGAAAGAGAGAAAGAAAGATGAAGAAGCTACAACAAAGAAAGCTCTCTCATACCATGTAACACCCCAGGTGTTTATCACCAATTAAGTAGTGGGTTTAAGCTCAAACATGATAGATTAATGGAGATGACAGTGTCAAAGTCAAACCTATGGAAATAAGCCCTAACCTAAACTTGGATATTGCACCCTCGCTTACATATAGGCTCAATTAAAAGATATATGCTTGGGTGTTGCTATCAAAGTATCTTCACATGTCTCACCTCAATAACTATCTATATTGATCCCTGGAAAAGTTTCTTGAAGTTTGAAATCAAGAAGTCAAATGAAATGATAAGTCATAGTAGAGTTGGAAATTTTGAAGGAATGAGTCATATCTTGCTTGGATTGTTTTGTTTAGAGAATGAGAACATATGTCATCAACCAAGTCTTGCAACCTTGACCAAACAACTCCAATTGAACCCTACAACAACACTTATGAAAGGCTCATGTGGAACAAGTGACAAGAAGATGTCGCAAATCGGTCCCGAACCTCAAAACTAGGGTTTCTTCCGACGCGGTGTTGACCGAAGTGAAACTACTATTTTTGTTCGAGATATGAAGTTTGACCTTTAATGAAAATTGGAGTTTAGTTTGTATGCAACAAACTTTATTTTTGGACCACGTCCCGATCCCACCCCGAAGTGCTGTCAAGCTGATCACAGTGCAATTTTGACTCCTCCTGTGCAACCCTATGGTGGGAATTAATATCTCGCAAACCAGTGGAATTTGACTGAGCTCCTATAAGCGATGTTGTAGTGCTCTCATAGCCCTACGTAGCGGTATAATTTGTTGGTTGAATTGTCATCTGGTTTAAGAGATAGAGGTGAGATTAGAAGAGTGGCAGACTCGTAAATACGTCGCTTTTGGATGGCAGTTTTAGAGGCGCTGAAACTTGGTGGCCGACATCGGAAAGGACCGAGCGCCGTGTGGCCTCCGTGCCCGTGCATGAGCGCCACCTCCCCGGGCTGCTCTGTGTTGAGGGGGAGAAAAAGGGGATTGAGCCCGACCCTTCACTCGCTCCCTTCTCCTCTTTTCCTCGGTCTATTTCTCTCTCGCTCTCTCGTGCCCGAAGCCATGGCCGAGTCAGGCTGGAGCTCGCTGTTGCTGTCGCCCCTCCTTTTCCCCTCCTCTTCCAACACCAGGAACCCCTCTCCTCCTCCCTCCTGCCGCTGCTGTTGGCTGCCATCTGCTCCTTCGTCGTCCTGGGCCGCTATCTCCCCGGAATCAAGCCGGCCTCCTCCGTCCCCTTCTCTGTTTTCCGTCGCTGTGAGGAAGAAGGACCATCTAGCGAGGCAGAAACTCTTTGTTGTGTTCACTTTGCAAAAGTGCTAGAGACAAAGGATTTACATATAGGGGCTTACATGATTTGTGGAAAGTTTTGTGTTCACTCTGCATAATGTTTTTTTTTCCTTTTTCGGAATTAGTATTGCATTTAAATGGCTGAACTTTGAAAATACATAGTAAATGATAGAAAAATCGTAAAATAGCAAATGAGGACTTTTTGGAATCCTTGTGAAATTGTCTATGCAGTGGATCTATAATATGGCATATTTTAGTTTAAAGTTTTAGCTGTAAAAATAGATTTATGCAACTAGGTTTTGAATGCTAGTTGGATCTGTTATTTTTAATAACTGTAAATATATAACTCCAAATGAAGTGAAATTTTTGTGACGTGTTACTCTTGTGATGTATGATGTCTAGTAAAAATTTCAAGATTTTAGGCTTGATAGTTTAGGAGCTATAAAAATAACAAATGCTATATGCTGCTTTGCTTCTATTCTGGACAGTTCTGCATATATGCATTGTTTGGCTTAGTTAAGTTATGAATCATGCCTTGATGACAATAAATGATTTGTAGTAATTTTCTTAAGCTTTTCAAAAAGCTAAAGAGTACAATTTTTGGTTAAGTATATGTTTAACTATAGTAGTCTAAAGTGCTGTAGCTGTTTCTGTCCAAACCCAGACAGGGTTGCCTTGTTTATAATGTGTGACCTAGTTAGTAGCACAATTAGCTCTAGATGTTTATAACAAAATTGTTCGCAACTTGTTAATATTTCTAAAAAGTCCAGAACCATAATTATTGGATTGGTGAAACTCAAGTTATAACGGTTTAAAGTGGCATATCAGATTCTATCCATATTTTGGACAGAGATGCAATTATTTAATTAATTGACCATGTTAACTGTAGAATCATCTTAAGATGATTACAAGAGAGTTGTAGGTAACTTTATAAGCTTTCCATAAAGTTGAGAAACATGTTTGTTGGAGGTCTAGAACTCCATTTATGCTTCTCTGAAGTTTCTATCAGTTTTCTGTCTATAATTGTACCACTGCTGTTGGACTGCATGTGTGGTGTTACTCGTGCAACTAGTTTCATGGTGTAAATGATGTTTACTGTGATTTTGGTAAATACAAAAGTTGTAGATAATTATCTTATCTTTTTTGTGTTAAATTTTCATGATCCCAGGTCTGATAGTTTAAGAGTTGCATGCTTAATAAGTCTACTGTCAGATTTTAATTACCTTCTGTGCAGACTTTAAAGATTGACATGTTTGGTCACGATAACTTGGGAATCAGGTTGAGATGATTAAAGATGAAATGTAGATAATTTCCTAAGATTTCCAGAATGTCTTCTTGCAAGTCATTTGGATTTATAAAACTCCAGATATGATTGATTTATGAAGCTACTGTTTGCTAGTCCAGAAATTGGCATATTCCAGTTATCGTTGTTGCTTCACCTTGAGTTGCTTTGCATGTTGCTAAGTGTGATTCATGTCCTTGATGATGAAGTTAGTACACCTGAAACTTGTGAAGATTATGCTTTATTTATTATGCATGGAATGGTTGGTGTGCTATAGTCAGTGAGTGGCTATGAGGGCTTGTATCTTGTTTAAATCTTGTGCTTGTCTTATGTAATGCATTCTTATTGCCATTCATCATGTTCATACACATGCATCGTCATATCTCATATAGGTACGCTAGCAGAAACGTGTGACGGAAATGGCGTTGGAGCCAAACTCGAAGACGGTGTTTGGTGGATCCATCCCGAAGGTAGAAGGATCGGACGAGTGCTAGATTGAAGGATGCTCGCCAAGCGGATTTTATCTGACATACTCTAACTTGAGTCGGATCCCAGGCAAGCCCCGGAGCATTATAAGCCTCCTATCTTCAAAGCAATTAATTATATCTATATATATGTTATAAGTATTGTTGCATTAAGTGGTAGGAGTTGATTGGAAACCCTTGCTGCATTATATCATTCCTTGTCCAGATATATGAATCCTTAAATCCTACATAGACTAGGATCGAGTAGATGCTTAGCCCTGCTTTAAGCGGTAGAAGTCAGGTGATTTCCTGTCACCTGCGAGATATAGGGATATTCATATATGGCACGGTTGGCTATATTTGCTATCGTGGAAAGGAACCATGTGTTAATAAAATGAAATGAGACCGGGTGGGATGATGATAGTGAAGTGACAAGGCATGGAGGTCTTGGGTGTGAATCTATCCCCGTCTGAGTCGTTTAAGGACCGATTCGCTGTACGTCCTTGAGTCATGTTGAACGCAGTCTAACACTTAGTTGGCCGGATAAGCCGTTCCGACCGCAAAGCCGAGTAATGTGATTCAGGCCGGGAATCAAATGGTAGGTTGCTTCTTGGAGGAGAGAAAGGATGTGCTTGGGGACATTGGCGTGAGACCAAGGGGGGGTTAGAGTCCCTATCACCTGGCAGAGTGTCGCCCTTGGGGTCGCGACATCATTCGGACCCGCGATTCCTGAATCATATGAAAAGGTGGCCTGTGCGACCCTGGCAGGGGTCTGCACGGTGAGTGTTAGAAATACCCCTCCAGCTGGATAGGAATTCGATTCGAATCGCCGTCGCTCCCGGTTAGTGAGCACTTGACTTGAGCAGCGGCAACGTAGATTCAATTAAATTGAACTAATGGTTAATTGGATCACGATGGAAAGGTTGCCTCAATTTATACCTGCTATGGTTAATATTGTTTGCTCCTAATAAAGTGAGTGCTCTAGTACAGGTGCTAATATAGATGATAGGTTAATGATAATTTACTTGATGCTTAAGCATTAATGATTGATCATCTATATTAAGCTTTTATGCAAAATGTTGTCAAGCTAGCCCCACTTCATATCAGCCTTGCATGATCCTTGGTGTCACCTTATTTCTGGTTTCTGACGGGTAAGTCTAGCTGAGTACCTTCTTGTACTCAGGGTTTTATCCCCACTTGTTGCAGGTTGTGATGTATCATGGCGACTGCAAGAGTTGGTTGGCTCCTGCCGTAGAGGCGGAGTGTGATCATGGGCATGATCCTTCTTATTTACCTTATCTCTAATGCTTTTGTTGGAAGTCGACCGTGGTACTGGCATGTATTGAAAATAAGAATAATGTTAGTTTCAAATTACTTTGCTTCCGCTACTTTTCAATGTAAGTTGTAATAACTATGTTGAACTCCGATGTATATTGAATTACTTGTGAAATGGATGTAACATGTGACTTGTTATGTTGAATCACTACGATCTTGGCTTGTATGTTGGTTGGTTTGAGATCCCTCGTGATTTCATTGGACTACCGGAGTTATATGGGCTCAAGTACGAGAATTTGATCATTTCGGTGATTGTTTTTGTACTTGTGCTCTTATAATTTGGACGGTTCTGTTACAGCTGGTATCGGAGCAAGATTCAACATTAAACTTGTCATATGGGTATTTAAAACAAAGATTTTGTTTTATAAAATCAGTTTTATCAACTTATAGTTATATATAGGTTTGTCAAATCTAAATTTTAAACCTAAGTATGCCAGTGGTCAATTTCCTTACGCCCATATAAGGATTATTAGGTGGCTTATATAAGTACTAACTTGGGGGTTTTAAATTTTGCATCTACGCCCAGGCCAAGGTATGTATGTGTGATAACTCTCCCACACTATGCTATCCAGTGTGTCAGATTAGAGGTAGCCTTCATATATGAAATAGCCATATATGTTGCTAAGTTTACTTTTATGCAACGTCGCACCTACGCTCAGGTAAGTGTGAGTTGTGAGAGCATGACCGTACAACCCTCGGTCTAGGGGAGAGCTAGTTTTGGTTACTGGATTATTTACATGTTACACACATGTATATATGAAGGTACTTAATTATGGATGATCGAATGATTCGGGTAGTTTTAGTATTACATGTACGTATACAGGGGTATATGTACATGGGAGTACTTAGAATTTTACTTCTCTGCTTTCATTGTGTGCTATATTGGGAAATGTTGGGCTGCAATGAAACTTTTCTGCAGGTACGCTAACCACGAATGCGTAAGTCGAATGTAGCTGACGACTAGCTATATATCGAGAGAGTGCGTGTTATGCCACCGACATAGGACGTGATCGCCACTTTAGGTTGGCAATCTGGTGAGGACGAATAGGACGAAGCATGCATCTTCATGATTGTTGTTTTATGCATAGCTATGCTCCTCTCACCCTTATTCAAATGATAAGTAACTTGTGATCAATGTAGTACACTATCTTTCTTGTTTGAAGCTAAACAAGAATGTCTTACTCTATGTTGCTCACCCAAGCGTTTGCCAATGCTTTAGATCTCACTTAAGTAATTATGGGTTCTCATGAATGAATTAAATTCGTGTTGGTCTAAGGTAACAAAATTTAGAGCTACTAGAATAACATGTTTGTGCGCTCTCTTGTTAAGTAGAACAAAGGCAAGCTTTGTTTTGCTTGTTGAATATTGACTGCTAGAACGTTTTCTGTTGTAGTGATGCTTGCGTGATCATAATGGTGTTTTCTGTAGATATGGAAAATACCAAAGTTGTAGCTAACTTACTCATCTAGCTTGTCCTAAAATTTCATGACACTAGGCCTTATGGTTTGGGAGTTATGAATTTTAGAAGTTTACTGTCAGGTTTTGCTTATGCTCTGATTAGATCTGAATATTTGGTTTGTTTGACCTCTGGGCATATGGAATCATGTCTTGGAGATAATAGAAGAAGTGTAGTACTTTTTCTGTGCTTTCTAAAATGTCCTATAGCACTAATTATGATGGTCTAAATCTCTAGTTATAAGCTTATAAAGTGGAATGACAGAATCTGTCCAAATCTGGACAGAGATGTCTTCTTTGTCTTGTTTGGCCTTGTTAGCTATAGAATCATCTTAATATGATAATAAGAAAGTTATAGACAAATTAATAAGCTTTACATAAAGTTAAGGTTCAGCCTTGTTGTGTCCCTAAAACTTCAGTTATGCATTGTTGAAGTTCTTGTCAGTTTTCTGTCCATATTGGTACAGATTTGAAACATTAGCAATTTTGGTCATATTAAGCTATGAATTAGCTTTTGGCATGAATAACTAAAGTGTATTCATCTTCCTAAGCTTTCTAGAAAGTCTAGGATCACCTTTATAGAATGTCTACAACCTCAGTTATGGTTGAAACAAGTAGTTACTATGCTGCTGTCTAGATTCTGTGCACATGCTAAGTTGGCTCCCTTAGCTAGCGTTTGTTTTGAGCTAAACTTGTAGTTAGTTCATGCTTGAGATAAATGCTTATTTTGGGTGAGTTTTGTGCTTTGTATTGATTGCTTAAGCTCATTCGTTTGAAATTTTTCAATTGTCTGCTTGACGGTGATGTTGTATGTATGATTGTTATCTAGGTAGTGCCATAGTTGTCACCTCGTTTGTCCTCGGTAAGCATGCGAGTGTCGAATAGCTTTATCTTAGGGCAACACTCGAGTTACGCGAAACAATCTCTTGGCTATCATCTCCAATTAGGTTCTTTCCCTTATGAGCCTAAGCGTGTAGCCGTGGTTGCTTGCCTTGAATGTTTGTATCCATGCCTTTGCTTGACCGAAAGCCCAAAGTTTAGTTCTCCTATATGTTTTTATAAGCCGTGGATGTTTTCCAACCCTTTTTGTGGAGGCCATACCCAAATCTATGTTGGACCTTTTGGTTACCTCTCCTAAAGGTTAGCTAGTGTGACGCAATGTCTCTCTGCTATGGCCTTTAAATCGTGTGCTTGCAAATTCATGCATCTACCTTATCAACTCAATCTATGACTACATATCGGTTTTTGCCCTGAAAATTTTGCTTAATCTGTCCTCAACCTTCCCAAGTCGTAAGATGTTCATCAGTCTTGATCTCATGTTATTGCTCAACATGATTGAATCTCCTATTAATCTTTTATCTGAAACTTATCTCGGTGGACGCAAGTCGTGCATAGAAGTTAAGCAAGAGTCTCTTGCTCAGTTATCCTTGGCAATTGTGCGATGTTCTCTTGTGCTATATTTTGATCTTCGGATTATTTTTGTGTTGATTATAAACCTTGTGACTACCTTTGTTTGCTATCCCGCCTTGTATGGCACTTGCTCTTACAGCTCATTGGTGCCACTTGAAATTTCACTTTCGTTGTATGTTTAGTAATGGTGTTATGAGTAACAGTTGATGGTGCCGCGACGAAACCAAGGGCCTCCTGTGGCTGCAGACACATGGCTGGCTGCCTGGCACGCGCTGGTATCACGGTTTCTAGTCATGATCCATTATCAAACGACAGACGATGTGCTATTTTCTTGTGTTCCTTCTGGGTTATCTCTCCATATCATATCGTAAGATCCATATCTTAGACCGAAAGTAGTGGAGCTTCCTCCTGAAGTTGCTAAGAGGATAACCTTTGAAGAACAGGTCACCAACATAAACTTTAACAGACTGCAATATGTGGTAGTCAAGTGACCCTACTTAGTTGTCCCAGTACTGACGGCCACCATCTAGTGAGTAAAGTATCTCATCTCTGTTGGATAAAAAGGACATCCAACACTTACTACTGGACAAGTCATCCGTTGGATAAGACTCGATCACCACATTAAGCAAGTTTTAACCTTTGTATGCATAATGGTCATACCGTCGAAATCAACCATCTCTGATATGAGACCTAATCTGTTGACTTCGATGGCAACCATTTGTTCTGCATCAACCACAATTATTGTGATCAAGAATGAAGATTTGGAACTTTTTAGTGTTGAGAGACAACTAATTAGTTACCAATAGGAAGGTTAATCTCTAGCTAGGTAACGATTCTTTGGTAGCTACGAAGGCTATGTCTTATAGAGCAATAACCAACATGAAGTTAATCAACTAGCCAATAACTGGAGTGATACTCTGGCATCCAGAGTCATTGCGACCAAGTCAATTCCATCTTGGACAATCACACAAATAGTGCAAGGTGTTCAATCAGCCGCGGTGAAGAATTAGAGAAATGCATGCCCTAGTTTCGATCAACATCCTTGTGCCCTTAGGTGCCACAAATGGTTTGTTCATAACTTTATTGAACAAAGTGTTGAGGAATATTCAAAAGCAATCTGAGAAGTGTCAAACAATAGATTTTTTTTCATCTTAGAGCTGCTATATGACCCTAAAGAGAGTCTCATGGTGAAAGTTGGCCTGACAAAGTTGTTATGCTGCAAGTCAACTCAACTTACAGTACAACTAAGTCACCAAGGAAAATTTTACTCAATCGCTTGGTGGTAGACTACTCCCTGCGGTTTAGTAAACATTTACAACTTTTGTTGTCCTTAAGGCCTCGCTACATCTTTCTTTGGGAATTATTTTCCAATGATGACATACTTTGGTACCTTATAAATGTTTTTACCCAAGAGGTTTCATCTGATTCAACCTAGATAACTGTTGCCTTTGGATAAGAGAATCTTCTTAGGTGACATTTGGCAGAAAGATGGAGCCGACAGAGTCAGCTATCACATTCACTAACCCATCGATAGACTCAGATAATACAGTGTTGTCATCAGAGAAAGAGAACTGCACACATAGAACCTTAAGTAGTTTTCCATTAGTTGATATCGAAAGGATTGAACATTTACGACCAACATAGACCATGTCTATTGGTTAGTCAGTATCCTATAACCTCAGAGAACATTTGTCATCTATGATCTCACCCCATTTGGAAGGTTGCGCTCAAGCCATTCTGGTAGAGGGCTACTTTTCAAACTTTGTGAACATAGAGTCATTTCAACGAGTATACTTCTGAAGATTTCGGTCTAGTGTAAAGTTCATACGGACCATGTTATGTTCATTAAAGAATCAGATACTTGTGAGTGGTCGCTCAAAGACCAAATGATCTTCGTACATTGAGAATGCAGTACCGTGCTATCTGGGATTCCTCCCAAAGTAACAATGCTTCATGGAAGTCAATGAAGGAAATTCTTCAGACAAATTTTACCATAAAGAGTAAGTATCAAAAAGTGCCTTTGACTAAATTGTTCACCGACGTTGAAGCTTTTAGCTAAATGCTATAGCAGATGTTGGGAACTAGATAACGTGTCTCTCTTCCTTAAAAGATCTTCCATTCCGAATCTCGGGACGCGATTCTTTTAAGGGGGGAGGGTTGTAACACCCCAGGTGTTTATCACCAATTAAGTAGTGGGTTTAAGCTCAAACATGATAGATTAATGGAGATGACAGTGTCAAAGTCAAACCTATGGAAATAAGCCCTAACCTAAACTTGGATATTGCACCCTCGCTTACATATAGGCTCAATTAAAAGATATATGCTTGGGTGTTGCTATCAAAGTATCTTCACATGTCTCACCTCAATAACTATCTATATTGATCCCTGGAAAAGTTTCTTGAAGTTTGGAATCAAGAAGTCAAATGAAATGATAAGTCATAGTAGAGTTGGAAATTTTAAAGGAATGAGTCATATCTTGCTTGGATTGTTTTGTTTAGAGAATGAGAACATATGTCATCAACCAAGTCTTGCAACCTTGACCAAACAACTCCAATTGAACCCTACAACAACACTTATGAAAGGCTCATGTGGAACAAGTGACAAGAAGATGCCGCAAATCGGTCCCGAACCTCAAAACTAGGGTTTCTTCCGACGCGGTGTTGACCGAAGTGAAACTACTATTTTTGTTCGAGATATGAAGTTTGACCTTTAATGAAAATTGGAGTTTAGTTTGTATGCAACAAACTTTATTTTTGGACCACGTCCCGATCCCACCCCGAAGTGCTGTCAAGCTGATCACAGTGCAATTTTGACTCCTCCTGTGCAACCCTATGGTGGGAATTAATATCTCGCAAACCAGTGGAATTTGACTGAGCTCCTATAAGCGATGTTGTAGTGCTCTCATAGCCCTACGCAGCGGTATAATTTGTTGGTTGAATTGTCATCTGGTTTAAGAGATAGAGGTGAGATTAGAAGAGTGGCAGACTCGTAAATACGTCGCTTTTGGATGGCAGTTTTAGAGGCGCTGAAACTTGGTGGCCGACATCGGAAAGGACCGAGCGCCGTGTGGCCTCCGTGCCCGTGCATGAGCGCCACCTCCCCGGGCTGCTCTGTGTTGAGGGGGAGAAAAAGGGGATTGAGCCCGACCCTTCACTCGCTCCCTTCTCCTCTTTTCCTCGGTCTATTTCTCTCTCGCTCTCTCGTGCCCGAAGCCATGGCCGAGTCAGGCTGGAGCTCGCTGTTGCTGTCGCCCCTCCTTTTCCCCTCCTCTTCCAACACCAGGAACCCCTCTCCTCCTCCCTCCTGCCGCTGCTGTTGGCTGCCATCTGCTCCTTCGTCGTCCTGGGCCGCTATCTCCCCGGAATCAAGCCGGCCTCCTCCGTCCCCTTCTCTGTTTTCCGTCGCTGTGAGGAAGAAGGACCATCTAGCGAGGCAGAAACTCTTTGTTGTGTTCACTTTGCAAAAGTGCTAGAGACAAAGGATTTACATATAGGGGCTTACAAGATTTGGGGAAAGTTTTGTGTTCACTCTGCATAATGTTTTTTTTTTCTTTTTCGGAATTAGTATTGCATTTAAATGGCTGAACTTTGAAAATACATAGTAAATGATAGAAAAATCGTAAAATAGCAAATGAGGACTTTTTGGAATCCTTGTGAAATTGTCTATGCAGTGGATCTATAATATGGCATATTTTAGTTTAAAGTTTTAGCTGTAAAAATAGATTTATGCAACTAGGTTTTGAATGCTAGTTGGATCTGTTATTTTTAATAACTGTAAATATATAACTCCAAATGAAGTGAAATTTTTGTGACGTGTTACTCTTGTGATGTATGATGTCTAGTAAAAATTTCAAGATTTTAGGCTTGATAGTTTAGGAGCTATAAAAATAACAAATGCTATATGCTGCTTTGCTTCTATTCTGGACAGTTCTGCATATATGCATTGTTTGGCTTAGTTAAGTTATGAATCATGCCTTGATGACAATAAATGATTTGTAGTAATTTTCTTAAGCTTTTCAAAAAGCTAAAGAGTACAATTTTTGGTTAAGTATATGTTTAACTATAGTAGTCTAAAGTGCTGTAGCTGTTTCTGTCCAAACCCAGACAGGGTTGCCTTGTTTATAATGTGTGACCTAGTTAGTAGCACAATTAGCTCTAAATGTTTATAACAAAATTGTTCGCAACTTGTTAATCTTTCTAAAAAGTCCAGAACCATAATTATTGGATTGGTGAAACTCAAGTTATAACGGTTTAAAGTGGCATATCAGATTCTATCTATATTTTGGACAGAGATGCAATTATTTAATTAATTGACCATGTTAACTGTAGAATCATCTTAAGATGATTACAAGAGAGTTGTAGGTAACTTTATAAGTTTTCCATAAAGTTGAGAAACATGTTTGTTGGAGGTCTAGAACTCCATTTATGCTTCTCTGAAGTTTCTATCAGTTTTCTGTCTATAATTGTACCACTGCTGTTGGGCTGCATGTGTGGTGTTACTCGTGCAACTAGTTTCATGGTGTAAATGATGTTTACTGTGATTTTGGTAAATACAAAAGCTGTAGATAATTATCTTATCTTTCTTGTGTTAAATTTTCATGATCCCAGGTCTGATAGTTTAAGAGTTGCATGCTTAATAAGTCTACTGTCAGATTTTAATTACCTTCTGTGCAGACTTTAAAGATTGACATGTTTGGTCACGATAACTTGGGAATCAGGTTGAGATGATTAAAGATGAAATGTAGATAATTTCCTAAGCTTTCCAGAATGTCTTCTTGCAAGTCATTTGGATTTATAAAACTCCAGATATGATTGATTTATGAAGCTACTGTTTGCTAGTCCAGAAATTGGCATATTCCAGTTATCGTTGTTGCTTCACCTTGAGTTGCTTTGCATGTTGCTAAGTGTGATTCATGTCCTTGGTGATGAAGTTAGTACACCTGAAACTTGTGAAGATTATGCTTTATTTATTATGCATGGAATGGTTGGTGTGCTATAGTCAGTGAGTGGCTATGAGGGCTTGTATCTTGTTTAAATCTTGTGCTTGTCTTATGTGATGCATTCTTATTGCCATTCATCATGTTCATACACATGCATCGTCATATCTCATATAGGTACGCTAGCAGAAACGTGTGAAGGAAATGGCGTTGGAGCCAAACCCGAAGACGGTGTTTGGTGGATCCATCCCGAAGGTAGAAGGATCGGACGAGTGCTAGATTGAAGGATGCTCGCCAAGCGGATTTTATCTGACATACTCTAACTTGAGTCGGATCCCAGGCAAGCCCCGGAGCATTATAAGCCTCCTATCTTCAAAGCAATTAATTATATCTATATATATGTTATAAGTATTGTTGCATTAAGTGGTAGGAGTTGATTGGAAACCCTTGCTGCATTATATCATTCCTTGTCCAGATATATGAATCCTTGAATCCTACATAGACTAGGATCGAGTAGATGCTTAGCCCTGCTTTAAGCGGTAGAAGTCAGGTGATTTCCTGTCACCTGCGAGATATAGGGATATTCATATATGGCACGGTTGGCTATATTTGCTATCGTGGAAAGGAACCATGTGTTAATAAAATGAAATGAGACCGGGCGGGATGATGATAGTGAAGCGACAAGGCATGGAGGTCTTGGGTGTGAATCTATCCCCGTCTGAGTCGTTTAAGGACCGATTCGCTGTACGTCCTTGAGTCATGTTGAACGCAGTCTAACACTTAGTTGGCCGGATAAGCCGTTCCGACCGCGAAGCCGAGTAATGTGATTCAGGCCGGGAATCAAATGGTAGGTTGCTTCTTGGAGGAGAGAAAGGATGTGCTTGGGGACATTGGCGTGAGACCAAGGGGGGGTTAGAGTCCCTATCACCTGGCAGAGTGTCGCCCTTGGGGTCGCGACATCATTCGGACCCGCGATTCCTGAATCATATGAAAAGGTGGCCTGTGCGACCCTGGCAGGGGTCTGCACGGTGAGTGTTAGAAATACCCCTCCAGCTGGATAGGAATTCGATTCGAATCGCCGTCGCTCCCGGTTAGTGAGCACTTGACTTGAGCAGCGGCAACGTAGATTCAATTAAATTGAACTAATGGTTAATTGGATCACGATGGAAAGGTTGCCTCAATTTATACCTGCTATGGTTAATATTGTTTGCTCCTAATAAAGTGAGTGCTCTAGTACAGGTGCTAATATAGATGATAGGTTAATGATAATTTACTTGATGCTTAAGCATTAATGATTGATCATCTATATTAAGCTTTTATGCAAAATGTTGTCAAGCTAGCCCCACTTCATATCAGCCTTGCATGATCCTTGGTGTCACCTTATTTCTGGTTTCTGACGGGTAAGTCTAGCTGAGTACCTTCTTGTACTCAGGGTTTTATCCCCACTTGTTGCAGGTTGTGATGTATCATGGCGACTGCAAGAGTTGGTTGGCTCCTGCCGTAGAGGCGGAGTGTGATCATGGGCATGATCCTTCTTATTTACCTTATCTCTAATGCTTTTGTTGGAAGTCGACCGTGGTACTGGCATGTATTGAAAATAAGAATAATGTTAGTTTCAAATTACTTTGCTTCTGCTACTTTTCAATGTAAGTTGTAATAACTATGTTGAACTCCGATGTATATTGAATTACTTGTGAAATGGATGTAACATGTGACTTGTTATGTTGAATCACTACGATCTTGGCTTGTATGTTGGTTGGTTTGAGATCCCTCGTGATTTCATTGGACTACCGGAGTTATATGGGCTCAAGTACGAGAATTTGATCATTTCGGTGATTGTTTTTGTACTTGTGCTCTTATAATTTGGACGGTTCTGTTACATACCATGTGCTACAGATGCCATGAAGCGGGTCATCTTGCAAATGCCTGCCCCAACATTGAGAAGCTCAAGTTGAAGAAGGAAGAAGAAAGGCTCAAGCATGTCAAATGCTTTAAGTGCCGCACTTTGGGTCACCTCACCTCAATGTGCCCAACCAAGGAATTGGTGAAGCAATAAGTGGAGCATCAACCAAAGCCATAAGTTGAGCAAGAGAAGACACCCCAAGAGCAAATCAAGATCAACCATGAAGAAGATGGTGACTTAATGAAGAAGAAGAAGAAGAAAATAAGAAGGGATGGAAAAGCAAGGCATCCAATGCTAGATCAAGATGCCAAGATGATGAGTAAGACACAAGATGAGAAGAAGGTGTATGCTCACATCAAGTGCTTCAAGTGTGGAGATACGGGACACTTTGCCTCGAAGTGTCCTACCAAGTTTGAGAAGAAGGATCAAGCAACTCATGAGAGGCAAGGCAATGAGAAGCACCACATGAGCAATGAAGAGAAGGCTCAATCAAAGAGGAAGTGCTACTTATGCCAGAAAAGGGGACACATGGCACATTCTTGTCCCCTAGATAACACTTCTAAGCCCATTTCAATTGATGATAACATTGTGCTTAGAAAGGATAGTAATGGTACCTCTATGGTTGCTATTGTGAAACATCCCACTATTCATACTAAGGCTTTGCCTAAGTATGTTGCACCTAACTTGAGAGGACCCAAACTAGTTTGGGTACCATCACAAAGTGGATGATTGATTGTAGGTACCATCGTCATTGGAGGCTTGATTCAATTGATTTCATATTAATCATCATATATTGAGTCAAGTTATTAAGCTTAGTGCACATCCAAACCTAATGCCAAGTGAAAATTGAGTGAAGTCCAAATGTGCTACAACATACAAGTGTCATGATCTAGTTGTGGTGATTCATAGGAATTATTTGATGGCTTGCAATTAATTGAGTTGAAGCTTGCTTATTGGATGATCATGAGCTAACCAAGGTATATCTCTTGTTGATAATTTTATTTGGGTGCATATGAGTTGATTGAATTGGATAAATATGCATATGTTGTTGTTTGAATGGATTAATTGATTAGTAATTAAGTTTGGATTGATTTACGTTGGATAAATTCATGAGATGACTTTTAGTAAGTGGATTGAATGTATATATGTCTTGTGAAAGTGTTTAAACAAGTTTGATTCAATTTGATGAAGAATAGCTCAAGTGAATGAAATCAGTCCTATAATTGAGAATCTGAGCTAATTGTGATCTTAGCCATATTTGAGTGATCAAATCTTATTGGATTGGCTTGAAATTTGGTGTTCATGCTCTAGACTTATGGTATAATATGCTGTACAAATTTCATAAGAATTGGATAAGAGATGCTTCATTTTTGGAGTAGATCTTGTCAGCTATAGTGCAGCAGTTTTTAGCATGTAGCAGTGGTGAAAGAATTAAAATCTAATAGCAATCTAGAAGTCTAATGAAGCTCAAATTTTTATAGCTACTAGATGACTTAGTGAAGCACGTCTCCTCCAAATTTCGTGGCATTTGGATCTGTAATTAGAAGTTATGAATTTTTCATTGAAGGGTACAGAATCTGCCAGAAAAGTAACAATTATTGAATTGATTTGGAGTCACTTTGATTGAAAAGTCCTCAAGTTGGAAACATGTTTACAAGTGTTTGAGGTACCTAATTTTAGTTTTGGATTGAGCTAGAAGCATGACAAGCAAAGAGTACAGGGCCATTTGATTGTGGAGTGTACTTGGCACATATTTGGTACTCAAATTGAAGATCAAGACCAAACTCATGATGAAGATAAAGTTTAAGTTTTAGAAATCATTGGAGATTATTTGGTAGAAAGAAAAAGACTTAAATAATTAAAAATAAAAGGACTTAAAGAAGGATTTATGGTTATTCATCAAGTTAAGTCCATCACTTGGATCAATCAATAAATTCATTTCAAATAAGTGTCATGAATGGTTCTTTGGAGAGATGTCACTTTTCTCTAGTGTAGGGGCTTGCCGCCTATGTGTAGGTAAACCAAGTGTGGTACTTGAAAGGCTAACATGTAAGTGGTGATCCAAGAAATATTGGAGATGCTTAGTTGAAGCCATCTAAAGGATTGATCTAGAGAGCAAGCAACACCTAAAAGAGAGCTAGTCATGAAAATTCAAGTGGTATTCTGAGTAGTTCTCTCATGCAAGCATTAATCAAAGATGGGATGATAAAGCAAGCCAACCACAACAAGAGTTAGTGCACTTGATCTTAAGTGGTTCTCATTTCATATGGGTGAAGAATGGACTCTATCTATGATAATTGGTCTTCACCAAGCTATAAATTAGACTTCGCATTGCTATTAGAGTAATGAATTAGAATATATGTGACTATCCTCTACTCCAACATAGCAAAGGTATCATTGTAATGTACATAATCATTTCATCCCTTACTAGTATATGGTTAGTGCATATAGTATATGCCTAATAGGATCATGCATGATAAATGAAAATGTTTAAAATTCATAGTCTACCACTATTGTTTGAATGTTCAATTGATCTAGTGGTAGTATATGAGTTTGTTCATGAGCTAGTGAACCTAAGTACTTGATTTAATTTGGATTGCAAACAAGTGACAAGTACAACATTAGCAAGATACCCTTTTTAAGAGGTGTGAAGAAGCTTGTCATTGATTTAAACCGGACTTGGAAGCTTAGGCAAAACAATTTAGTTTAAGTCAACCATAGAAGCTCATGAGAGTAACAAGAGTACAAGCACAAGACAACAATGCAAATGGATATCAAGTTTGGTTGTTTCAAGTGGTATCTAGACTCAATTGATTTATCAAGTGGTATTCACAAGTGGTTTCTAGATCAACTCACAAATGATATCCTACAAGTGGTACTCATGAAGACAGCAAAGGTTCAAGAAATGGTTTTTATTGACAAATCCAACAAGTGGTTCCATACTATAAAATTCTTTCAAGTGGTATCACATCTACACGTGGTATCAATCATGCAAGATGATGGTTCCACAAGTGATCCTCAACTTTAAATGATCATCAAGTGAAGAATGCATCCCTCACCAACAAGAGAACAAGATTATCAAAAGAATGACCCATGCTATGACATAGGGAGAGGTGTCCCACAAATTGGTATCAAGGTCAAAGATCCTATGTGTGGTATCTCAAGGCTATACAAGTGGTGTCATTCTAACATATGTGGTGGTGTCCATCAAAAATGAAGATTCAAGTGTCAACCATCTACCCCAATGCTAGCCTTTACATCAATGAGAAGCACACCTTTTATGAAAATTGATAACAAAGGGGGAGAGAATGTACAAAGATATTGAAAGCTTTGGGAAGGAGATTGAGGTTTGGACATGGACAATGAACAAAGAGGGAGCAACATTGAAGAATATGAAGGGATCAAAACTCTTGGACAAGAGAAGCACACAAGTAGGGGGAGCAAGCTCATGAACTTTGTTTAATTGCATTTGATATATGCATAGTCATGTGCTTGCTTGCATTGCATAAGTTTTAAATTTGATATGCACGCTTATGTGGTGTATGCTAGTTGTAGAACTTAAATGATGATATGATAACTAGCATGCATAGGATGGTAGCTACACTTGTGTTTATCATGCAAAAACTAGAACCTTGCTTATAATGTTGATCTCACGGGGTTCCTAATATTTTTATTGTCTAGCTACTCATGGTGCTAAGGATGAACTTAAAGGTGCAACTCCGATTAGTATCATGCTTCAAAGGTTTATTCTATACACCTTAGCATCATTGGTAGTAATTACTCTCCCATAATTCTAATCTATGCATATGTGCAAGCTTAGAACCAAACACTATGGCACATATATAGGGGGAGCAAATACTACCAATTCAGGTTTGTGGTACTTGTCCAAAATCATTTACACATTGTAAAATTGCTTAGGCAAGCAACATGAATCCAAAAGTGCTTAAATTCCATATCTTTGTGGAGTTGTCATCAATTACTAAAAAGGGGACGATTGAAAGGTCCTTGTTTGGTTTTGGTAATTAAGTGACAATCTTAGGTGGACTAATGGTGTTTATATGAGATACACAGGTGATTAGTTCATAAGTACATATGTGTGAGTAACATATGCCATGGAGGTGGAAATGGCTTGGATTTGTTGCAAGGCTCACACATGTGATGAAGGAGCTCATTGCACATGAGACATGACATTGAGTCATGTGATCAACGTGGAGAAGTTCAAGACATGACTTGGCTCGACGGGCCGGTTGCAAGTGTGAAGGGCAAGTTGAGTGATGACTTGGCACCGATGGACCGAAACAATACTAAAGAGCAAGTGAAGTCAAGATCGATGAACCAATATGATCATGTGATGATATGAAGTGTATCATATCATTATTGATCGTGTTGGTGCATGTGTTGCATCGACAATAGAGGAGATGGAATGGAATGCGCAAGGCAAAGGTATAACCTAGGGCATTTTATTTCACCGGTCATAGATGTGTAGAGAAGTTGATGATCGAGTTTAGGATATATGGTCGTACTATCAAGAGGGGCAAACTTGTTTGCATATCGGTCATCTAGTGCCACTCGAGTGACCTAACTATGCATCATTGCTAGGATCGAGTGGCATAGCAAGTTGAGTGGCTAATCCTTTGAAAAATTATTGTAAAAATGCTAACACACATGCACATGATGGTGTACACTTGGTGGTGTTTGCACATTTACAAAGGAGAAAGAAGTTGGAGTTGAAATGGATCAACTCAACGAATAAATGGAGATGAAAGGAGGTCGTTGAAGGTGACTGGACGCAGGCCTCGGGAGGACCTACGCGTCCGGTCATCTTTTGGAGAGATCGGACTTCGGTGCGGCAGTGTGACCTAACGCACAGGGCGTGCGTCCGATCATCAATGACGTAAGGTGATGTCACGCCACAAGACGTAGCGGTGACGCATGGCTGCTCTGGAGCGCTCTAGGCCTGAGCGCACGCTGGCCTGCGTCTGGTCACCTATGACCGGACACATGAAAGCCCAAGTTTGGTTTTGGTAATTAATGACACCATGTTGCTAATGCCATATGTTAAGTGGTTTGAGTTAGGCATAAGCAACACACGTGATGAAGGAGCATGTGACATGAAGTGATGGCCACAAGATCACAAGAGGTGGAGATGTACATAAAATGATGATCAAGGTGATCAAGCATGTGGAGATGGACATGGAACAATGTGATCAAGGCAAATGTATAATCGTAGGGTTTGCTTTTGCCGGTCTAAGATGAGTAGAGAAGTGATTGACCGGGTTTAGAATTGATAGCCGACTATCAAGAGGGGCAATCATTGTTAGCTCATGAATCAAGTGCTACTAGGTCATTATCTTGAGCATATGCAATAGGATCTAGTAGAGAGCTAACATAATGCCTTGAAAAATGATTGTAAAAATGCTAACACACATGCACATGATGGTGTACACTTGGTGGTGTTAGCATATTTGCGAAGGCGGTGGAGTTTGAGCGGTAGAGAGGGTTTGGGGTCCTTTAGGCGTTTTTGAGGAAATAAAATGCCTATTTTTCATTGCGCCAGAGGCGAGAAAATGTGGCAAAAGTCCAGAGTGTTTATCTCTGAAAAACTCCAACCGGACGCTGGACCGGACGCGGTCCAGGGTGGACCTGCGCGTCCGGTCAGTTCAAACCACAGGCAGAGACGCACGCGTGAAGGTCGTGGACCAGCGCGTCCAGTCCCTCGCGGAACCGGAGCGTCCGGTCATGCACCCAGTGGGCAGCGCGTGTCTTAGTGCCGATCAGACACGGTGGTGCGTCCGGTCATGTGCGATCGGACGCGTCCGATCGCGCGAGGAGCTCTCTGGACTCCGATCGGACGCCGTGGCGCCTCCGGTCACGTGCGACCAGACGCGTTCGATCACGTGAGGAGCTCTCTGGACTCCGATCGGACGCCAGGTGCAGCGCGTCCGGTCAAACCGTGTAGCGTGTCCAGTCACGGCAACGACTCTCTCTGACGCGCACTGCTGCTGTTTGTCCTGTAGTGACCGGACGTGTCCGGTCACCCTAACCGGTGCGTCCGGTCATCACGTTTTTCACTGCGTTGTCTTGTAACGGTAGTTGCTTACCCCTTCGCTATAAATAAGAGGTGCCCGACCCTTGGGGGTTCCTGCTTGCACATTTGAGATATTGAGGCATACTTTGAGCTAGAGAACTTTCCCTCTACTCATCTCCTTGCTTGGTTGCATACTCTAGAGAGATTGAGTGAGATTCAAGTGCATTGCATTGAGAGTTGCATCTAGTGGCACTTGATTCTTGAGTTTATTGCGGATTGCTTGTTACTCTTGGTTGTTTCCCGACACCCTAGATGGCTTAGAGCAGCGATGGTGTTGAGCTCGTGATTGGAGATTATTTCGAGCCTCACCAAGTGTTTGTGAGGGGTTCTTGAACCTTTCCCGTGGGAGTTCACGAATTGACTACTCTAGTGAAGCTCGTGGCTTGGAGGATCCCCATCTTGTGAGTAGATGTGCGGCACCCGCTAAGGGTTCAACTCTTGATAGTTGATTAGCTCGTGATCCATCAAGTGGGTGCATCGCCACAACGAGGAGTAGCTTGCTGGAAAGCAAGTGAACCTCGGTAAAAAATCTTGTGTCATCTCTTGCCGAGGATTCTCTTTATGATTGTGTGTGATTGATTCTTTGGATACATCTCATCTCTACACCGTTGGTATAAGAATCAATTCACTCCTCTTTTTCATTCTTGCACTTTATCTTGTCTAGTGTGCTTAGCGTAGTTTGTATCACATAGGAGTAAGTAGCTTAGTGACTTAGCTTTGTTGGTGTGAATTAGAGATCATAGTCTTGTTCACTAGAATTGTATAGGTGACTTGCTTAGTATAGTTGACCTAGTGCTAGAATTAGCATCGCCATCTTTTATACTAACAATTATTGATTAGTGAAGCTTGTAGATTTTTAAATAGGCTATTCACCCCCCCTCTAGCCATTTGGACCTTACAACGCGGTAGGTCGTGAAGAAGGTGCTTCGGGAGCTCTCTAGAGTCGACCTGACTCTGCGTGTCTCAGCGTCTGGTCATTTTGTCTGAGCGTCAGGTTATGGAGCAGAGGTGCGTCCAGTCGAGTGTTGGCTTCGCGCGCGCGGAGGCGATCTGACGTGGCTTGGTGCGTCAGGTTGTTGGCTCTGGTGCATCTAGTCATTATAGCTGTTGGCGCATAGAGCTAGCCGTTGGAGATCGATGCTCAGTGTTTGAAGGAGAGGACACATGGCGAGATCGTAGCAACCGGACTCTGAGGTGGTGCGTCCGGTCACTACAACCGACGCGTCCGATCACGTCGCTGAACGCCCAGTGAAGGGGTAACGACTCTATTTGTTCGTAGGGTTATAAATAGAGCACTTGGCCGGCCTTGGGCTGGTTGCTGAGCACACTAGAGCCTTGGTGGCTTATGTGGTAGTGCTTGGGAGCCCTTTAACTCACTCTTCCTTGATAGTGTTCATCCGATCGAGTGAGTAAGCGATTCTAGTGCGATTGCATTATGAGGTTGCATCGAGTGGCACTAGGTGGTCGTCTTGCAAGCCGGTGGGCTTGTTACTCTTGGAGGTTGTCACCTCCTAGACGGCTTGGTGGTGGTCTCCGTCGAAGCACGCAAGAAGCTTATACGTTGCTCCGGAGAAGAGATTGTGAGGGGCATTGTGCTCACCCGGCGGGAGTCACGAAGAGCAACTCTAGTTGAGCGTGTTATTGAGCTACCCTCACTTTTGGGGTAGGTTCTTGCGGTGCCCAACATGCGGGCTTGGCGTGTGATGCCAATTAGCCGCCGAACCACCAAGTGAGCGGTCGATACAAGGGGGATGTAGCTTGGTGGCAACCACGCGAACCTCGGGAGAAAAATCACTGTGTCAACATTGTCTTCATCATCTTATCGGTGGTTTGCCTTTGTGCAACACAAGCTTGTATTTACTTTCATATACATTGTGTTTGTGCAGTTGCTCTTGTATTTAATTAGCTTGTGTAGCTTGCTATTTACCTTCTTGCTTGTGTAGTATAGAAGTAGCTCCCTTGTGTAACTAATTTGGTTTGTGTAATCTTGTTAGTCACATTGCTTAGTTTGTGTAGCTAAGTAATTTGCGCTCTCTAATTTCGCATTAGGTGCCTTGTTATTGAGCATTGCTAGTGAGCTTAGGGGTTGTGTGCTTTTGCTTACTAGAATTGTGTAGGAGCTCCCCCGGTTGGCAAAGTATTAGTCCATAGGTTTATGTGACCTTGCTCTAGAATTGTTTAGGTGAGCTCTAGCTAGCCCGGCGCATTTGTTGCTTGTTTAGGATCTTTACAAGGTGCTAGAAAACTTGGATAGAGGGATGTAGTCTTGGCTAGACCGGTAGTTTTAATTCCGCATTTGTTTCGGTTAGCCGGCGCGTTTAAGTTTTAGAAAGGACTATTCACCCTCCCTCTAGTCCGCCATCTTAACCCTACAGCCGTGGGTCACCGTGCGGGTGCATGAGACAGGCAGACGCATCTGTGACGTGTCTCCACATGCCGGGCAGGTGACTGGGACCCACATGACGTTCCTGCGGGCAGGCGTGGGCGCGCGGCGGTTAGGCGAAGCAAAGCATGCGTGACGGTAGGGCAGGAAGCAGTGTCGGGTCCACGCGGTGGGGCGCGCGAAAACAGACAGCATGGGCTGCACTTCTTACGGGGGTGGCACTGTCCAACGCTAACGTACAGGAACGGACGTCCGAGCACCAGTAGATCCAAAACTATAATGGAACTATAGACCAGCGAGCACAACACCACCACCCCCAGTTTCCGGTTTTTCCTTCTCAACTCTTCAATTCGTAGTGTTGTATCATCTGTATTATTTCAAATTTTCATCCACGTGACGTGTAATCATATCGCCGGTGTCACTCGCGTGCCGTTGAATAGGTAATGTACGTACGTGTACTTTCTCAGCGATCGTTTTCCCGACGGATGATAACTAGTGGTATTGGTACGTCTGTTACATGTCTCAATTGTTCATTAGTTTATGCAGGCAACGTTTTCTTCACACACGTATGCATAAAACGTTGGCCTAATAAGCACATTCATGTGTTTAATTTAAGCTCGAACACCATACAACATGCATGGACGATCCACTTCAAATGAGTATCGATTACTCACTAGCTTCCAAAATCCTACCCCAAAGTCAGCAGCAGCCAACACCAGCTACTAGTAAAGTATTTTTGTTATTTCTTGCCACGCGACACAGTACACATGTTACTCTGCAAAACAAAACTAGGAACTAGTAGGGGCTGTTTAGATCTCAAATATTTCCCTAAATTCCACTATGCAAAAAGAAGATTCCTCATCACATCAAAATAACGGCACATGTATGGAGTACTAAATGTAGATGAAATCAAAAACTAATTGCACAGTTTTGTTGTACTTTACGAGACGAACGTTTTGAGCCTAATTAATCAATGTTTGGACAATTTTTATCAAATAAAAACAAAATGCTACAGTAACACACACTGTGCTACGGTGTTTTTGCCGTCCCAAATCGGGGAAACTAAACACGGCCTAGCACTAATACCAATCGGCAGTCAAGGTGGATAATGCACAGAAGCAGCTTAGCAGACTAGCAGTAGCGCCCAGACACATGATTGATTCTGCCGTCGTGACTCGTGACTCGTGAGAGCGATGCGCGGTGCGGTTTGAGCCAGGAGATGTGCTGCTGCCTGCTGCTGCTTTCGGTTTTCTTGGACCATCCGCCCATCAAACTCCCAACGGAGTCGGGTAGCGTCGGTATCCATGCCTCTTTCTGCCAGAAGCAGCATGGCAGGCATGCTTCTTTTCTTCTCTTTTTCCCCGTTTTCGAACCAAGGCCTTGCTTAGATCGCTTCTTCTAAGTTTTTTCACTCTCTCTGTCACATCAATTTTTGGCCGCATGCATAGAGCATTAAATGTTGATAAAAAATAACTAATTGTACAGTTTAGTAGTAAATCACACGACGAATCTTTTAAACCTAATTAGTCCATGATTGGACACTAATTATCAAATACAAACGAAAGTGCTACAGTAAACAAGGCCCAACAAGCATGAGACAGTATAATCTGTTAATTGACCGTCTTACTAATCCAACATTGAAGACCGAAAGGTGCACTGACGTATATATGGTGTTTGAAAAACAATTACATGTACGACTCGGTTATTGTTAACCAGTTTTTTTTTCTAAATAACTAGGATTCTAGGGAGTACTTATTCATGAACCTGGTTGAGTTCTACAGCGTCGTCGTGTGCCTCAGTTTGTCTTTGTCGTTCTTTTTTTTTAGGGAACTCGTCTTTGTCGTTCCTGGAAGTTCCATCGCGACACACGGACCTTTAAATAGACACATCACGGCTAACAAGGCCCCACCAATCTCTCTCGCGCTCGCTCGAGACCTCGAGTCGTCCATTCCATCGGGTTCTACACTTCTACTTCCCCCAGATCCAAATTCCCACCCTAAAATTTGTTATCTGTTTTATTTCTAGAACGCCTCATCAGCATCAAATCAGATACCTTGGCAAAGACGAGGTAACCTGATGTTATCTTTCTCTGAATTTTTATGTTCCTCGAGCAAATCTTTGTCGAAGCCTTCCATTGCTTCTAGATTGATTGAACAAGTAAAATAAAAGAGACACAAAAATCAACGAGTTATGCTTACTTACCAGATGATGATGCACCTTTTTTTTCTATAGTAGTACAAGCACATGCTTTTTAAATTTCATGGTAACCTCAACTTGCCAAAAACTTATTTGTTTTTCCCCACGGAGGAACTGCCAAATTGGCCTTAAATTTGGTCAAGTTGCACCCTCCTTTTGATGTTCGTTGGTCTGTCATATAGTAGGATAAACATTCTTTCCTTATTCCGTCCCTCCTTTCCGCCATTTGATTGCATATATGAATTTAAAAAAGTGCGGCAGTTGGTTCGCAGAGAACAAGCACAGCTAAAGGTTTGATTTTGGTCTTGATATTATGCTAGTGGCTGAAGCTGTACAAGACCCCAAAAGTTCACCATAAGGTAAGATTCTTTGTACGGAGTATTAGCTTTTATGTTCTTCTTTTGCGGTGACTTCTTTTCAGACTATAACCTTGTGGAAACTTCACTTCTTGGCTATGACTTGCACACTGAATTTGTGATTCGCTTCACGTGTTCGTTCGTTGCCATGAACTTCTTGCTAGCTCTTCACAACATCCACCTCTGATGCTTCCAACTTGGTCTTACAGATATATAATCTGCATCCATGGGCTGTGGAGCGTCAAAATGGAGTGATCCCGGTGTCGTACGCCAGAGAGGACTGTCAAGTGTCGGCGAGGTGGTTGTCTTCCTCCCAGGTCTCCGGGTACCAAGAACCATAGACTTGTCTCAGCAACTAGCTGATGATGACCTGAACAAGAGCACAGTTGAGAGGCTGACGGCTCTGAGGGCTAGGGTTGTGGCGATGGCGACGCAGGAATCATCGACGGCTCTGAAGCCAAGGCGAAGGGCTGCAGCACGGCATGGTGAGTCGGGTCGTTGCAGCATCCTGCCTGCCCTGATTGTTCATGCTGAAGGTGAATACCAGAATTCTTGCTTTGATTGTAGTCTTTCATCTGCAGGAGGGTCTAGCACTGCTAATCTCCTCCAGGCTCTGGAAGAGTACTTGCCAGCTCTGCTAGGACTGGTGGAAGAAGGTGATTAAATATTGGTATATTTTTATATAAATTTGGTCAAACTTTAAAAAGTTTGGCTTTTTGGGACAGAGGGAGTACCAAATATCCCTATCACTATTTGTTTATGTTAAATTTCTTTCCTGATTTATCATGATTCGGGCATCGATGTTGCAGGGAGTGAGATGAGAAACAAAGTGCAGTTTGTATGGGCTAACCGGGAAGATGTGGCTGAGGTGAGAATTGAGTCCCCTTCTATATGCACCTATGCAAGTTCTTCTGAATGTTTTTCAGAGCGCTGCATGACTGGACTGCAGGAGACATCCATGGCTGATCCTTGGTATGAGGTGCTGTCCGTGCTGCATTTGATGGCCATGGTGTGCTTCTTGCAGGCTAACACCCTGCTTCTTCCTAGGTCCTATGGTGATGGTCACGGACCGAGAGTGTCAGAAGGTAGGTGCAGTTCAGTATAAACATAGACCTGGTGATCTCAGCTTAATATCTATGCTTATTTTGGATTAATAAGACTATTGTTAATCTTCATATATGTTGTGCACTGTGACGACTATTAACAACATGAAACACGTGGTCGGGCGCAGAGAGCAGGCAAGCCACCGTTGATCTCTTCTTGAAGGCAGCTGGGTATTTGGACTGTGCAGTCCATCATGTACTCATACATATACCACCTGAAAGAAGGTTTGATGCTTGAGGATCTAAGATTGTGAATATCTGAGAACCGAAATTGGCAATACATCCACTCAATTACCATGTTTGATGTTTTAATTTCAGAAGAGAACTTCCAGTAGATCTAGCAGAGGGAAATCTTAAAGCTCTTAGCTTGCAAGGTCTTGGTCAGGTACTGCATTATAACTCTTCTCATCTATATACTATTTATGCAGATATTCTAAAACAGTTAGAATGTTTGTCCTTAATTTCACAAATGCTTTGATTGAAAGTAAACAATCAGGGTTCAATTGGAGCCACATTAATTGTCTTAATATCCTCCAGGGAGTTGATATGCAGCTTGGACTAGCAATTGAGAACCCAAAGGCAACATTAGCAGTAAAACGACGCTTAGCTTGCGAGATGATCAAATGCTGGAAACAGGTGTCTTTCTCACTCCTATCATGGGGCCTTAGCAATACATAAATATATTATTTGATATCATAATTTCCATTTCATTGTGCATTCAACTAGGAAACATCTTGTTCACTTGTATATCTGAGCTATTGTTCAACAGGTTAAGGATAGCATCCCAGAGCTTCCTTTGTCAGATGGATGGGGGAGAAAGCATGCTCTATTTGTAAAATGGAAATATGTTGAAGCGAAGGTGTGAACACAACTTACTCTCTTTCTTTAATCATTTTCATTTCTAAATTGCATTTACAATCATTGGTAAGCCACTTACATTAATTTCCTGGGCAGAGCACAAATATTTTCTCCAGTGTGTAAGTATCCTTGTCATTTTCTTTTTGTTATTCCCCTTGCCAGGCTGCAGCATACTATTTCCACGGATTGATTCTTGATGAGGGGGAGACTGAAAAATCACAAGAGACGGCCATAGCTGCTCTGCAATCATCAGAAGAATTTATCAATGAGAGCAAAAGGGCTTCTGAGGCCTTCCACACAGCTCCACCAACATCAAGGTGATTTGGAACCTCGAAGCCTATTCATCCCCTATGTTTAAATTTACCTGCCTCCAAGTCTAATACTGTGCCCTCTACATCTGCCAAATGTTTAACAAAGATATTAAACTCGATCGCCCGTTTACTTTGCAGAAGTCCATCTGCTTTTGGAACCACCAAATATCTCTTGGACATGATACCAAAAGATGCAAAGAGCAGGTTCCAGAGCTACCAAGACCTGAACACACAAAAAGGGTAAGAATTACTCAAAGAAAGAGGTGAAGAAATAGCTGACACCATATATGCTAATTCTTCTTTTTTTTGTTGCAAAAATTCAGAGCGTCAGTAAGAATTAGATTCAAAGAAAGAGGTGAAGAAATAGCTGACACCATATATGCTAATTTTTTTTCGTTGCGTAAATTCAGAGCGTTGAACATAGGTGTCAGCAAGATCATTGCGACACCACCTCCATTGCCAGATTTTCCATTGGCTCTAAACCCCGAGGATTATGAGCTTCCTCATTCGGATCCATTGCAGAAGGAAGCTAATCATGGATAAAGTTCATTGCCAACCTCAAGCCTCTTCTGGAAACTCAAGATCAGCTGATGAAGAATAAACATTCAGAAGCGTTGCATAAGACTAATATTAAAAAAAAGTGATTTTGGAAAGAGGGAATGATCTTTCCTGTTCGCTTGTCTTGTAATCCGTACTTTTCAGCTTGTTTTTTCAGCCGGAACAGTGTTTTTCTCTCCCAACAAATCAGCAAACAGTTCTTTCAGCCATGGCTTTTCAACGAAATGAACGAGCTCCCAAGTAGCAAGACCCTGTTGTAACCTGAAGAGCATGTATAGATAGAAGATCTTGCTAAAAGATAACGATTTTTTGAGAAGATCTCTCAGGCTAAATTTTTTAATAACTGGTTTCACTTATATTGAGCACATATATCCTTCATTCTGTGCTTAATCAAATAACAAGCTGGATTTCATTTGCACCTTCTGTAATATTTAATTTTCAGCAAAAAAAAAGGACTGGATAAATTCCATAGCTTGTTCAGTCTAAAAATATGACAAAAACCAATAAATTACCTATACATGTACAATACGCAAAGACTTTAATGACAGTCACTATGGGGTCCTTCCATAATACAAATTATGAGTGTTAAAAAATGAATTTAATCCCTCATATCAGGGAATATTTTCATTTCAATTTTATTATTATTCAGTCCTACACAATGTTACAGATTCAAGAATCCTTCGAATCTCAATTCATCAAACAACAGAAGAACAATATTGGCTTGATGATGCCTTATACTTGGAACATTAAAATAACAGAGCAGCCATTACAGATTCAATATCAGTAAGACAATTCCTGAAGAAAAAGTAAGAAGATACAAAAGCAAATCAGTGTAGTTGTCCGGACAATTCTGGACTTGGATAGCTGGATTTACAACAACTCTACCAGGACACCAAAAGGGCAAAAAAGCCGAGCACCGATGTGTTGATCAAGGGAGAAAAAAGCAGATATGTAACATATGGTAGAAATCATGTGCAGCTGTTCGACCCTGTTACTGTGGGCATGTGAATGACACATCTCAAGCACTTGTTTTCTAGCATCAGCTCAAGTGCTTTGTTGATTTCACTGAATGGTATATCATGCGTGACTAGGCCATCAACTTGGATTTCCTGATAAGTGAAAAGAATACAAGATATAAAAGCCATGTGAGTTTATGCTTTCTAAATCATTTTGCAGCTTAAAACACTCAACCAATATGTCAAAGAAATCAGAACGTTTCATTTTTGTTAGTGTCATAGTATTCAGTAGTTTTCTGCCATCAATTTTAGTACACAATCACCATCCAATATGTCAACATGCATATTTAAGATCATCTTGACTCTCCACCCCACCTCACATGACACAAAAAGGGGGGAATAAATTACTATCATTAATCTGATTTTATTATCAAACATTTGTTTCTGCAAAAAAAAAATCAGAAATACCTTGTCTGCATATTTATCCACCAATGAAGGTAGATCAGATTTAGGTCTCCATCCTCCAAACAAAGATCCCTTCAGTGTTCTTCCCGATAGAAGAAATGCATAATGAGCAGACACTTCTGGCTTTGTTTTTGGTACACCAAGAGTTACAGTTACTCCCCAGCCCTAGCAAGTGGGAAATGCAAATGAATAGAAGGGAACGGAATATGTGAACTATGTATGTATGAAAAGAAAAGAAAAGAAAAGGCAAGACAAGAAATTACATCAGAACATGATTGAAGTGCAGTGGATACTACTCCAGTATCACCCACACATTCAAAAGAGTAATCCACCCCTCCATCGGTAATCCTTTTGATTACCTGCAAGCATGAAAAAAAAAATCTACTTAAATATGCAGTTAGTCCGAACGATAATGCACTGTCTTTTGTTTATTTCCCCAACTAAGTTGTCAGCTCATGCATAGTGTGATTATAATTCAACATTTTATTAGTTTAGCAGTCAAGCAGAATTGCATGATACCAAAAGAGAGTGATGAGCAGGTGACCAATTGTGTGCTGTAAAATACCTGTTGAACAGGTTCACTCAGTTCATCTGGGTTAATAAAATCCGTGACACCAAATGATTTCCCTGTACCAGGAACAAAATAATTAACACGAAAGGGCTCATAGCAGACTGTACAACTTGACAGTGTAGCAGGTAGCATACCCTTTTCTTGCTTCTCAGAATTAGTATCAACTCCATGGACGAAGCCAGCGGGGGGGCTGGGGGGGCTCCAGCCCCCCCTACTGCTGCTAAGCTAGTGGAACTTCTAGTACTCTTCTTCCAATTTTAGACGCAGATGTATAAGGTAGGGTGGGCTAAGACATTTATTTTTTAGATGTATTTTGTGAATTTCATTGTTAATTGATGTTTTAAATATAAGACTACTTCAAGCTATTATACTTTTTCTATTACGAGGGATTAAAGTAGAGCTAAGTCACTGTAGCACTTTTGTTTAGCCCCCCCTAAATTTTTTTCTGGCTTCGTCCCTGATCAACTCCTATAATCTTTGACGCCCCCCGAAGCTTAGCACCTTGAGCGACCTAACTCAGCAGACATAAGGTCTCGTAACTACAGTTCTTGATGTGTAATAATTAACTTATAATGGAACCTTAGGTAGATACTCACAGAAAGTCCTACAGTCCCAAGACCAAATATAGCTACACTTGAGCCCTTTGATACATTAGCTACATTCCAGACTGCACCAAGTCCTAAAGATGGAACCATGAACAAAGAGGGATGATCAGATTACCTAAAAATGCACAACCATGCAAGGTAACCAAGGCACTGATTCCTACAAACAGACAAGCTAACACAGTTACTCTCAGATATCTGAAGCTCTGAACCTCATGATTTACCTGCAGACACACCGCAGCTCAGCAGGCACACCCTGTCCATTGGCACAGTCGGGCCAACCTTCACCGCACATCCAGAATGGACAACCGTGTACTCGCTGAAGCTTGACACCGCACAGTAATGGTACACAGGTTTCCCCTTGACAGAGAAGCGGGTCTTCTGATCACTGTGCATGACACCCTTCCTTTCCAAACCGAGCTTCTGGCACATGTTGCTCTTCCCCGAGACACAATGCTTGCAGCTCTTGCATTCCCCAATGAAGACAGTGAGAACGTGGTCTCCGACTTGGAACTCGGTCACACCTTCACCGACACTCTCTACAACTCTACAGATCGAAGGTGTCAGATCATCAGATGTCATTATTACAAGCAATTTGCAAAAGCTGCAGCATGAAGGGAGATAAGAGAGCGCACCCGGACGCCTCGTGGCCGAAGACTCTGGGGAACAGATCAGGTTGCGCCTGCATGTTGGAATTGGAAAAGAAAACAAATAGGCAAATTCGTTCATAGTGATCGTTCGTCTCAGGCTCTCAGCTAAGGAAAAACTTTTCTGATTTGACAGGAATTCTCAAACAAATGGGGACAATAAACATCACTACGCTACGCAGGAGGCCACGCATAGCAAACGCAACAGAAGCTGCAGCGGTGGTACCGTAGTGCATACCTTGGATTGCCAGGCAGTGACGTCGCTGCGGCAGATGGAGGTGGAGACGACCTTGACGCGGATCTCCATGGGCCCCGGCGGGGCGACCTCCACCTCCTCCAACACCAGCGGCTGGCCCGGCCCCCACGCCACCGCAGCTGCGCGCGAGCCATCCCATGTTACTCGCTACTAATGCGGCGCAACGGCGTAAACAAGCCTACGCGAGAAGTCAGGCGGGGTGGGCTCTTACGGTCGTACCTCGGCAGGTGATGGCGGCCGGAGGCGACGAAGATGCAGCTGCCGCGGCCATTCCGGTTCTCGGACTCGGAGCAGGGGCGGCTGCCTTCCTGTGCGAGGTTGGTGCGATGCGAACTGCTGCGAAGAGGGGAGTAGGTGCTATAGCCTGTAGTGGACAGAAGACTAGAAGAGTCAAGTCAACCTACCACCGCTTGGCGGCTTGGCCTACGTAAAAATTCCTCATGAGTTTTTTTTTTTTTGACAAAAGGAATTCGGGAGGGTTAAGTAGCAGTAGCAGTATACTCTTCCCCACCATCCACCGACCATATAAACCCGCCAACAATATAAAAAAAATGAACTTCAGAAGGCAACAACTCGGAGGGGCATAGTGAATAAAAAAAAACTCAGGGGACAGAACAACACAAAAACCGCTGAGATCGAAAAAAAATGTGCTCCCCCTTAATTTCAAAATGTAATATGTTTTCGAATTAGAATTGGATGCACCCGAATTATAATGTTTGGATGGTCTGACAATTGGTGGATAGAAATTTGCTCCAATATGAAATGGTATTTAGCATACGATACTCTTTCTCCCTCAATTTCGAGCCCTTCCACTTGTATTCGGTTGCAATCGCACACTCTTCCTCGTGCGCTCACTTACAGTGTTCGCGACGAAGGGTCTGTTTAGTTGCCTATGCAACCCAAAAAAAGTTTGCACAGTATCTGTCACATTGAATCTTGCGGCACATGCATGGAGTATTAAATGTAGACGAAAGAAAAAACTAATTACACAGTTTAGTTGTAAATCACGAGACAAATCTTTTGAACCTAATTAGTCCATGATTGGACACAAATTGCCAAATAAAACGAAAAGTGCTACAGTAGCCAAATCTAAACTTTTTCACCAACTAAACAACCCCGAAAAGAAAAGAATAGCAACAACCAATGGTAGGCAACTAGGGTAGCTCGACGGTGGCGCTTAGGCCTTCCTCAACGCTCCTAAGTTGGCGTGCTGCCTCAATGGCCATATCAGCACTGCATGTCCAGATCACAGGGACCGGTGATCCCGCAGACCTTCAGAATAGCCTGCAGAAGAACTATAGGCTTCATGTGACAAAATTTTAAAGCAGGCTCTTGTTTAGATTGAAGAAAATTTCAACCCGATGAATAGTACTACTTTCGTCTTATTTGGTAAATATTGTTCAATCATGGACCAACTAGGCTCAAAAGATTCATCTCGTGATTTCCAACTAAACTGTGTAATTAGTTATTTTTTTTACCTACATTTAATACTTCATGCAAGCGGTTAAAAATTGATGTGATGGAGAGAGAGTGAAAAAACTTGGAACTTTGAGGCAAACTAAACAAGGCGCAGTAGTTGAAGTTTGCGTTGAGGGAGAAAGGAGACACCAATTAGCTTGGGACCACATCAAGTTGAGAATAAAGAAAGCTAGGATGGGAAAAGACTCCGAAAAGTTACTGCATTCGCATGCTTGCCCGCGTTGCTCAGACCGATGACTCAAACTCACCCTCATCCATGTGTACAATGCTTTTTGGCTGAGGCTAGCAACGGTGTCAGCCTGTGTTGCTGGTGGCCTTAGAGCAAGTATTATAAGGCTGATTCAGCCGGCTGAATCCAGGCCACGTAGGAAAGAAGCATGATGTGGCAGAGAGAGAAACGGAGAGAGAAAATGAGCCGGCGCTAAACTCTCCGCCCGGCTAAATGACTGACACAGCCCGTTCCCGGCCAGTGGCAGGCCATAAGCCTCGGCGCTTGCTCCCCGCCACCTTCCACACTCTAAATAAACATTAAATATTACTTGATGCAGTCAACCTCTCAGCCAGCTTGTTATATGTACAAGCTATATTTCTGGCTGTATGTGACATGGCATAAGCACTCAGCCGGCAGTCGGCTGGCTTATTAGCCATGCTCTTAGAGTTAGAGGTTAGTTCTTTCAACCTTACCTTTCTCCACGCTAAGTCTGATTCTCTAATGGAGCCCAACCACCTTCACTTGCACCCCATGGTGGGCTTCCTCTCCCCTCCCTATCCATCCACTCCAGTGGGCAAATATGCCTAGCCCTAGCTCCCGCCCTACGTTTAGCAACAGTTGGTGGCACGCATCCATTCTCCAATGGCCACCCCTCCATCCGACGACGCTCTCCACCATGGCCTAGACAAGTAAGGGGGTAGAGGATTGGGTGGTGGGTGCATCTGAAGCTGGTGATGGGAGGAGCCGCGCAGGGTGGCTAGGTTGTGGGCATGGTTGAGAAGAGAAGATGAATAAATTCTCAATTTGACGATATGCGCACCCAAACATGAATTGGTATTTGCCACTGCTCTGGATTTCTACTAGTAATTTCATCTACATCCAAACAACATATTTGGTACTGTAACTCATTTTCAAAACCAGTATGATTTGATATTGGTACCCAATTCAATTCCAGCAGCTCAATATCAACATCCAAACGGATCATTGAAAATGGTAGCAACATTTTTAATACCAAACAATATACTATAAAAAGGAAAAAGCTGCATCGTTTTTCCATAAACTTGCTCAAACTTAGTTTAACTTAGAACAAAACCAAAACACCTCAAATTTTGGAACTTACAATTTGAAAATGAAGTGCTGAACTGGACTATACGACACACTTTCAGCTGCTTCTCCAGTTTGCTATGGGGATGCATCAATTCTGCTAGAGCAAAAAACTTCAGAGAATCCATATGAAACCACCTTACATTCCAACCAAGTATTAGTTCAAACATCTGATAAAAATTCTTCTAGAGCACATCAGAGCTCTAGAAACTTGGAAGAAATGTCTTGCAAGAAAAATGAATAATTCTTTTGCAGTCATCATTTTACACCCATAGCAACACTTCCCTATACACTGGTTACCAGGGCTAGTTTTCTTTGTGGAACTCGGTAGCATTTTGATTACTACAAGCAGAGTCAGGGTTAAAATCTATACAAGTTAGCTGATCAGGTTCAAACCGGGGAATGGTGAAATCTGTGGGTTATTTTTTCTCTTCGAGAGCCCAAAGCCCATGGTCACCTCTTTTTCTTGCTTTCGTTAGGTCTGATCATCTGCACAGGTGCAGCTGGAATGCGAGCCCACCACTCTCTAATTCGCCTGCGGAATTTTTCAGTGTTCTGTTTCCTTAGGGGCATCTCCCTTGTGTAAATCTCTAGGACTAACATCTGTAGCAGATGCCTGGAAGGTACGAAGACAAGAAATGCAGCTGCGACAATAAGTACAGCTGCAACTACTTCAGTGGCCTGCATAGGCAGAAGATGGTATTAGCATTTGCCAAACTGGAAATCACTTGTACAGCTCAAGTCTACCCTTATAATTCGGTGCAATAAATATAATGTTGCAAAGGCGTAAATACATGTTGGGGTACAGAATCAGAACCAAGATCTGAGAACTTCTAAAGAAACATTCATCACCATGCCTTAGCTTGTAAAGTAAAATTTCAATTAGGAATATCAAGAGATTTTTTATATATATTAGCCTGTGCCTAAATGGACTAACACCCTAGCTATTATCAAGATATTGGAAGCCAGAGATGTCAAACAGCAAAGATCAAAAGACAAACCTTAGGAACACAGGCAAACAAGACAGATCTGAACTTCAGAAGAGTAATATTTGCAGCCTGTAGAAAATCTTCTAACTTGGATATAGCCTCCTGTAATGTCAAAATCTGCTCAACAGCATTTTTACTTGGAGGAGGTTTCACTTCAAGCACTTCCAACAATTTTCCGTCTCCAATATACTTATGCCAAAGCATGATAATAGCAAAAGTTAAGATAACAAAGGGCACGATGTAACTGACGAGACCCCTGTGAAACAAAAAAGGGGAAATCTGAATTAATGTGTATAAGCATACTTGATAAGATCTGACAACAACAATGAAATTACCTTTGAATAACATACAACATAAAAGCTAAGAATAGAAGTGATTTCAAAGGATCTTCCCATTGGCTGAGAGAGTAAACAATCTTGCCTACTTGAATGAAAGGGAAGAGTAACTCCTGCAATATAAGGCAATCCATCAGAATGCAAATCACCTTGCTACTGAAGTATCATTTGAGAAATAGGCTCTGTAATATGAAAAGCCAAGGAACTGAACTAATATGAAGCATGATTGCATAAAAGTATTGCCTGCATCCAAATCAACATGTTTTATAATTGAATCCATGGCAACAAAGAAGCTTACTTCCCATTGCATGTGCTAGAAAAGGAAGATATAAACAAACCTGCATGAGGGCGAGATTTGCATCAACGCCTTCCACCTTTACTTGATCGACTGTAGCACGTGCTGACTCTATTCTCTCAGAGTAACAAATTGACTCTTCCAGGGCAGCCTCCAGAGATTTTGTTACACCAAAGCAAACAGCACAAAAGCTCATTTCCTTTTCAGTTTCATCTTTTGTCTTCAGCAGAAGAAAACCCATTCTAGAGAGAGCATACAAAGAAAATGGTACAGAATGGTTCTCCAACATTTTGTCGACTGCAGAATTAATTGCTAAATGTCTTAATGAAGAGTCCAAGAGTTGGAAATAGTTATTATACAGTGCTTCTAAGACCATGTCTCCTTTTGGAAGCTTTTCTGCTAAGCTAAAAGTAAGTGTTGTCTTGAAATGAGAAGGAGCAATATGAAAAGCTTCTTTGACAGCAGAGTATCTCAAAATGCCCAGGATAGCTTTTGAGAGTGCTTCTGCTCTCTGAACATCTCCAAGATTGAACTTCCTAATAAATCTGTTCACCTGCAATACTTCACGGGTGATTGCTAACCAATAGTCTCTTCGTGAAGGACCTCCTAATTCAGGGAAATCAAAATAAATTGGTTCTGTCCTGTAAAATAAGGTGATGTTAGTTTTGAAGGCAATTCACTGATTGACAACTACAGAGTTCAAGAAACCAGGTATTGGAGACTGCTTCGCCCTTTCAATACTTACAAAGTGCTTGATTTGTACATCACAGCTTTATCAAAGAGGCGGACACCGAGCGGTCCAGTCAAATCACGCTTAATCACTTGATTTGAATCTGTTGATAGGTCGTACTTAACAATCTTATCACCATATCCCACTCTGATACTCTGAAAATAAAGAGCATGTGTTGTGAGGACCAATCTTCCTGCCAAAAAAAATGAACATATTAATTGCTTTCCAAAGTGAGGCATGTCTGCCAGTTGAGAACTTGTATGGAAATTAAACAATTCACCTGGCCATGCTGATATTCCAATATGTTGCAGTACCGGATGAATAGGCTTGTCTCCATCAATAGCTAATATGCATTCTCCAGCATCAAGATGAAAACTTGAGGCAAGTGATGATTGCATGATACCTTTCACAGACCTCAATTCCCTGTAAATAACAATGATAATGCTCTTAGTACCTCACATTGGATCAATCATAACATCATGAACTACTAAAGATCCACAACCCCCTATTTCTCCTAATTTCTTCTATAACATAAATATCCTGAATTCCAGACCCAAATGCAACCATCGAAACCTACTCACAGCGCTGCAACAAAGAAATGTACTTCTTACACAACTTCAGTTGCAGAGGGATAACTTGGTATGCTTAGCTTACCTGGAATCATCATTTCAACAGTGAGGTTTCAGTTATTTATGCACGAATGCAATACATGCATTAACAAAAGACAAGTAAGATAGATCTCGAAATTTTTTACAATTTAAGAAATTTTATTTATTCATTACCTGTCTAAACTCTTGAGATACTTGTCATAAACAAGAAAGTGCAATCGGCCTCCAGATGAACTTGTAAGTGCGTCAAACAGATTGTGGACAGTAACCAGGTCAGCTATTATTGGGCATGAAGGTGCTATTCGTGCAAAAGCACTTAACCCGACTGTCTTCTTGTCATCAACCTAAATATGAATGCCAGTAGATTATCAAGTATATTGACACAGAATAAATATGGTTGTCAGTAGAGAACTAACTTGAACAGCCAATCTTGTGGAATTTGCATAAAAAATTGACCCCTCATCCTCATCTTCAGTCTCAAGGGAATCACGGACAATAGAATCCTGACCACCACAACAGAAAGAGAGAGAAAATAACTTAACAGTTAACACTGTGAAGGCTAAGGAAAATTAAGACATGGTCACGATCTTTTTCCTTTCAAAGATATCCATATGATGAATAAGGTGCCAACAAAAAGAATGCAGAGAATGCAGCCTTGAAAATTTCTCACATTTTCTACTGATGCATCCTGAGCGCCTGGGGTTTCCCATGCAAGCATCATATCAAACATCAAATGGCGAAGATTCTTATCAGCCAAATAGTCTGGACGTGTAGTAACTTCATGAAGAGCTTTGTGGCAGCAATACTCTAAAAGGTCTCTTGCATATGTATTGGCCTCCTCATTACAATTGTGTGGAAAATCAGTCTCAAAGCTTTGCTGTAAGTTCTCAATTGAAAGAGAAAGAATCCTGAAATTGATATAAGTTAGGAAACAAAACACTTTCACTTCATAACAGAGAGCATCTTGGCAGGAACCAAGAAAAATCACGTCAACAACAACGCTATGGTTAAATATGAACTTGAGAGGCTATAGGATCATGAGCCGATTTTAATATTAGTGCTAACTATGACATCCTTCTTAGCATATAATTGGTTTATAAAATGAGTTCAGCTTTAGTTGATCTAATTGTGCCCACTTTATGTAGCTTGCTACCTCCATTCACAACATGCCCAAACTTAATGAGAAACTCCATGCTGAAATTAAGTGTGAACTCTGGCAAGTTTAAGTGTGAAGTGCACATGTCCGGCAATAGGTAATTTCAGTCCTATTGGATTTATGTAAGGAATAATTGTTGACGAGTGGAATATGTGTCCTTTCACTAATTGATAGGAAGAATAAGCCTTGCCACAGAACGAATATACTACCAATTAAATGCTCAGGCTAGCAAAATATTGAGATTGTTCTATCTTTTTCCCAGCAATCGCCCAATTGGGTTCTCTCTCCGTACTGTAATTCTAGACTCTAGAACCAATCGAGTTTGGGGACAGCAGCAATCTGCTGCATTTGGGTGTAGTTCTAGTGCGATCCTCTGGAGCCGTGGTAAACACACCAATCACGATCACAAAAATCACTCGTGCGTAGCCTTTGAATAATCAGTGGATAGCTCAGATTCGCGTCAGGCGAAGACGCTACCTTGAGCAGCGGGAGATGACGGAGTTGGCGACGGAGGAGAGCTGCGGGATGCTCCCGTCGCCGCCGCCCTCGCCGTCGATGACCGCGGTGGCAGAGGGGGAGGCGAGGAAGGCGGCGGCGGCCGCCGCCCGGCGCTGGGCGAGTCGGGCTAGGAAGGTGCGGATGGGCTTCTCCCGCACCCACGCCTCCACGACCCCCATGCCGGCCGCCCTCGCTCTCGCCCTCGGTTGTCTCCCCGCTTCGGTTGCTTGGACTGGAAGCGTCGCGTTCGTGCCTTCGTTTACTCTGCCAGGCACGCGACTCGGGAGTTTCCGGCTCCGCCACGCCGTAACGGCACAGTGCCCTTTGCGTGCTTGCTTGATCGAGTAGGGTTGTCGACGAACAAGACAGGGGAGTGGGAGCCTGTTCGCCGCCCTCGACCCTCCGAGATCTCCCACCGTTCAGTGCCTCCAGCTCTGGCCGACGGGAAATAGGGCCTGTTGGACAGAGGGCTAATAAGTGCCCTCCCAACTCAAAAACCACTCTCGCAAAAAAAAAAAACATAATTTTGTATGTTCACTAATTAAGATGTCAAATCTATACCTATATATATACACCTCTATATATATACCTAATATAAAGAGACAAAATTTCTCACCACCTTTTTTTCTTCTTACGACTCTCCCTAACTAACTTTGTGAATGTGAAAACCGTCTCAAACACATCTACACCCCTATTATCTTATTACATGAGAATATATGGGATTTGTTAAGGTAAATTAAATATAAATCCTAATCTAAATATACTTCTATCGGCCGTAGTTGATTGATCTCATGCACGCACGGGCCGGGACATGCATGGTGGTTGCAGGGGGACGACGGAGGAGTACGGCAAGGAAGTGCTACAGCTGTGCCGAAGGGTGATGCGGCTGCTTTCCAGCGGGCTGGGGCTGGAGGCCGGAAGACTGCAGGCGGCGTTCGGCGGAGAGGGTGGCGAAGGGGCGTGCCTGAGGGTCAACTTCTACCCGTGGTGCCCGCAGCCAGAGCTGACGCTGGGCGTGGCGGGGCACTCTGACCTCGGCAGCATAACCATGCTGCTGGTGGACGACCACGTCAAGGGCCTGCAGGTAAGGAGCCCCGGTGGCGAGTGGATCATCGTCGACCCCGTCCCCGACGCCTTCATCGTCAACGAGCTTGTTCTAGCTTATAATCCGTCGGTTTTTAGTTTGTATTTTCAGTTAAAATAGTATTTTTCTCTCATAACAAATTAGCTAATAGTGTTTTTTTTTACCGACTTATCAATCCAACCGAACGGGGCCAACGTCGGCGACCAGATCCAGGTACGTATTGATACACAACAATATTTAATGGTCGTACATATGTGCACGTGACATACGGCTCACTTTGGATGTCACTGCAGTAAAAAAATCATGTCTGGTGTGGCAAAGAAAATAAGCCCTTGTTCAGTTCCTAAATCGGGGTGCCCGATTTGGTACAGTAAGCTACAGTGTGCATTAAATGTGCATTGTAGCGATTCGTTTGTATTTGGTAAAAATTGTCCAAATTTTGACTATTTAGGCTCAAAATGTTCGTCTCGCAAAGTACAATAAAACTGTGTAATTAGTTTTAAATTTCATCTACATTTAGTACTCTATGCATGTGCCGGTATTTTGATGTGATGGAAATCTTCTTTTTGCATAGTGGAATTTAGAGGTTGAATTTGGGAACTAAACAAGGGCTAAATGGAATACACAATGGTTATTAGATTTCATAGGGAACTGAGATACGTGTAACGACGTTGCACCGCATGCGCACCTGCTCGGATTGGGAAGTTGCGACGGTGTATTCGATTTATTTTAGGAGAAAGATGCGGCAAGGCCATTGGCAAAAGAAAGGAGACGCTCTCTCCTACTGGTGCCTTTCTCGGTGTAGAGAAAAAAGAATAGGAACTTAAGGATTTTCATTCAGCACTGACCATTGTGAATTGAGAATTCGACCGAGAGCTTTATTTGTTTTACGATTTTTGAAAATCTAAGAAAGATATAAAGAGATAAATATGTGACTATATATTTGGGTTTTAAATATATCCCGTCACTCCAAGAGCAATTTCTAGATATCGACACTGAGGTCTCTCAACGGATGGAAAGGACAGGAAAAGATTATTAATAAAAAAATAAAAATAAAATACAAGAACAAATTGGATTAAGACATAAAGTCACCGTCCGAATAGAATTGGATAGTTATAAACAAATACTTATATATATACAAGGCACCAACTAATTTGATCTACAAGCTTGAATCGGTAACCCATCAATATAGGTTCTCGCCAACTCAAATACATTATGCAACTTCATAGGTTCTCGCCGACTCAAACACAATTTTGAAAGGTCATAATATGGCTAGAGGGGGTGAATAGCTTATTAAAAATTCTATAAATTCACTAGAGCAAAAGGTTAGTATAATAAATGGTGAAATGCAATTTTGCTCTAACTCTATAAGGGTTGCAAGCCACCTATTCAACAATTCTAGTCACTATGATCACGATAACAATCAATGGCTAAGTCACTACGAGCTCTCAAAAGCTAGCTACACTAAAGAGCTCAACTAGGTGAGAAACTACACTAACAAAGATAATACAAGCCCTCAAAACTAATTACACTAAAGAACTTGTTGCAACTAGTTTGCCAAAAAGTAAGTGAGAGGTATGTGATCTTTATACCGCCGCATAGAGGATGAACCAATCACAATATATGATGACCAATCACCGGGAGAAATCTAATCATACTCAAGATGAACACAAGATTTTTCTCCCGAGGTTCACGTGCTTGTCGGCACACTAATCCCCGTTGTGTCGACCAACACTTGGTGGTTCGGCGGCTAAGAGGTGTAGCACAAACCTCGTCCAACCTGTGGACACTGTAAGAACCTACCCATAAGTGAGGTAACTCAATGACATGAGCAATTTACTGGAGTTGCCTTTGACGCTCCACCGGGAAAGGCACAACACCCTCACAAATCACCGGGAGATGGCCAAGAACAAGCAACACTCTTGCCACAACTCCTCCGTTGCCTCCAAACCGTCTAGGTGGCGGCAACCACCAAGATAAACAAGAATCCCACAGCCAAAGATCACCCAAGTGCCACTAAGATGCAAACCCATAAGCACAATACACTTGGATCACTCAATCTCACTTTTGATTAACAACCAAACAATGGAGATGAGTGTGAGGGAATATGCTCAGCTCAAGAGGATGTCAAGATGATTAACAGTCCAAGAGAGTTTCCCAAGAGCCGACCAACACATATTTATAGACCTCCAAAACAAGAAGAGTCGTTGGAGTCATGAAGAGGTACTGCTCGACCTGACTAGACGCACCGGTCGGATCGACCGAACGCAGCACCAGCGTTCAGTCACTACTGTCCAAGAGCACGGATGGCTGCCACGTGTCCCTATTCAAATATCGTTCATTGGATTTCAACGGTCACTAGCCAGTCAGCACGCGGTTAATGTTCGTCCGGAGCACTGTTAGAAATGATCGGACTCTTCACCACGTGGCGTTCGATCGAGTACAGAGAGGTTCTAGAACCGGAAAAAGTCTATCGGACGCATCCGGTCTATGCTGACCGGACGCGCCAGAGCGTCCGATCACTCTCTCTTTGTTCCACGCGAGACTCAGCTGTTGATGTCACCGTACGTCATTCATGACCGAACTCTCCCTCTATGCATCTGATTGCACTACCTGTGCAGCGTCCGGACGCGCCTCAGCTTCACCGGCTTGCTGCTCTACTCGACCAATACTGATCGGACGCGCAGGTGCCCCCGAGGCCAACATCTGGCCACTTCTAGTGACCTTTTACGCCTCTGTTTCTTCGCCGAGTCCTGCCGAGCTCGGCAGGAGGGAGAGGGAGTCTCCACTTTTCTCTTCCTCTCAAAACCCTTACAAATGTGCCAACCACCTTGTATATCGTCTTGTGCATGTGTGTTAGTATATTTTTATAAACATTTTCAAGAGTTATGTTAGATCTTCACTAGATCCTAATGCACATGCAAGTAAGTCATCATCTAGTGGCACTTATGAGACCAAATAGCTAAAGGATTCCCCCATTTATAGTACAGCTAACGATCCTAAACATGATCACACCCTCTACGGTGCCTTGATCACCAAAACCAAAACCCTAGCAATACCTTTGTATTGATTTTCATCGGGTTTTGTTTTTCTCTTTCTTCTTTTCCAAATGTGAAGCACTTGATCATCTTTTGGTCACCTCCATCACTATGACCATCATCTAGCTCCATTACTTGGCATGGGACTTATCATTTCATGTCTACACACTTAGCATAATGATTAGTCCCTAGGTTTCATCAATTATCCAAAACCAAACTAGGGCTTTCAAATATGTAACTTCACAACAAATAAAACCTCTAATCTTACCACATAAAAGTGCTTAAATTTTTGTGTTCTACTATACTTTGTATCGTCAATTGGATTTTCTATTTTTGGTATTTTTCTAAACAGTTTATTTTTATAAATGATCTTTTATCAACTTCTCTTACTGAATCACGTCGAGATTGTTTAACCTCACGAATGGGAACTCCATGATACCTGCGGGCTACAACAGGCTCTTGTAGGCCTAGATCGTCCAGAGCTCGTCACAGTCGAGCAGACCGTTTTTCACCCACTCGAAAGGCTCGTCCATGCTAAGGCTCAGGGTCCAGGTCGTCACGGTGAACAAGAAGCGGCTGCATTCGCACATGCTCCTACCATGGTCACCACAGCAGACGAACTCATGAACCTCACATCACCGGCGTCGGCGGCCGTCGAAGACTCGAAGTAGTCCACCTCGTCAGGAGGCAACACCGACAGCGTCACGTACCGAGGCCGGATCTTAAGGCTCGCATCGTCCACGGCCATGTCGCAAAGGATGAAGCCGAGTAGGTAGTTAACCCAGCATAGGAACCGGTCTCCTACGGGGACGGCTGTGTCTGCCTGTCACCGCCGCATTACCACGTCGCCCTTGCTGCCCTAATAATCGTCAAATATGATATTGTTCATTCACCACTTGCTTGAACTCCCTCTACTGACTGACACGCAGAGGATGCAGAGGTTAGCCATGTCCGGGGCTTGTCGTTGGACACCTCGAGCTAGGCCATCGGCATGAGTTCATCCTTGACACAACGCAAGAGGCTAGCGTCACTTAAGTTCATGAGGCGCTGACTCTAATTCTCTTCTTGTCGTAGCAGCTCGGGAGCTTCAACAGAGACGACGGCCGTGTTGTGCATGTCTCATGCAAGAAATAGTCCCACATAGTTCCATAGCCATGGCACTATATGGTCAGATCTATTGGGTGACCTCACCTCATGGAGGACAGCGACAGAGTGGGCCGCGATGGTGCTGAGGGAATCGACCTCCTTCCCCCTCCCCATCTTGGTTGGACGTGTTGTTCAACAAGCCGTAGTAAAACCTGAAGATATTAAAAATCACAAAGAATAGGTTCCAGCCCATTGGCTCTATCCGTTTCATTTATTGTAGTTTTGTTTTTAATATTTTTAATCTTTTTCATCACGTTTCAATAAATAAATATAAAAAATAAAGAATAAAGAAAGGCATTAGAACCTTTATTTTTTCATTAAAAATAAACGTTTTCTTGTGGATGCAATTTTAATTAAAAACAAAAAATATCTTATAAGAACCTGGTTGCACTGATGGTCTAACTAATTAAATGTGGACTAATATCTTGAGGTGTGTGTTGTAAGTTCGGTTTAAACAAATTTGTGTCTTACTGTGTGGATGCACCAATACAACTCTCGACGAGTCCCGCAACGTAGAAACTAGAGAGAGGTATCCCATTATAATCATCAGTGGATAGACCACGAAAATTTATGTTCTCATCTTCCGTGACCATTGGATAACTTATTTTCTCCCGTTGCAACGCACGAGCATATTTGCTAGTCAAACAAAAGAAAGAGATGACATGACACTATATTTAAAGAAAAGAGAAGAGAATCAAAAACCATGTCTAGACAAAAAAAAATAAGGACATATTTGGTTCTCTTCTCAATGAGCCTGCATCATATATGGCCGGCCAGACCCTCCCTAGCTAGGTTATAGACATACAACCTATTGTTGTTTGGTTGCTCTGATTTATAGTGATGGATCGAGCCAGTCGAGGCTAGGTGAAGGATGGCTAGAGATTGAAGAAGAAGTTGACTCGTGGAGCCCACGCGTCAGCAAGCGGAGAGGGAGATAAGCAGTATGGGTATTTGTAGTCCATATACGAGAATTCAGTGGTTTTTTTATCACCTACGCATGGGTCCAATGCCATCAAATACATACAAAATAACATGATTCCAGTTGAAAAAGATTATCTCTACTACTAAAAAGACCCACGTGTTATCGTCTCCGCACTCCTAATCGCCCCCTCCCTGCTCGTCTCCTCAAAAGGAACCGCAGCCCTTACCCCGCTCGTCTCGCTCGGGAGAACCGCCGTGCGTGCACGACGACGACGCCCGCGCACGACGCCCAGCTCCGCAGCTCGTCTCGCTCCAAGGAACCGCCGCACCTGCGCCCTCGCCCTCGCCCTCGCCATCGCCGGCTGCTCCTCGCCCTGCCTCGGCACGCGGCATCTCCGCGAGGCGAATCAGCGTCCCTGCGTCGTCGCTGTCGGCCACCACCTGCCCTTCGACCCTCGCCTTCGCCCTCACCCTCGCCATGGAATCGGCGGTGCGTGCGCCGTTGGTGGGGCTCCGTGAGGACGACCGCTGCGAGGGGCTGCGCCCGATGTCGAAGCGCATCGCCAAGGCCTTCCGTGACGGCAACCAAGGTATGGCAGACGCATGGCTTCCCCTTCCATTCCCCCCCTCACCTGACTTCTTGGATCCATCGATAACAACCGCCTCAGTGCTTTGTCGCCGCTATGATCTGGTGAACCCACGCCGTAACCGCTCATGTGCATATGGACTCGATCCTGCAGTGTTCCTCCCCGAGGACTGCAGATTCATGCCTGTTCATTTACCCCTAATCTGGACTTCACATGCCCGTTGTGGTTGCCAAATAAGAAAAAGAATAATTTTGACAGCTTATCAGGAGCCTACGATGTGATTTCTTGGCCATGGATCCTGGAAAGGCACCTCTTTCCTTTTTTGTTTTATATGTATCTCGTTTTCTGCCTGTCTTGCTCGTTGTGGATTAGTGTTTTCTTGTTCATTTATTTTGTTTTTGTTGGATTGCACGCTCTGCAATCTTCTTTTCTTGCAGAGCCTTTTAATCTTGTGTCACTCTATTGCTAACGTGGTGAATTGATTTTCAGGTCAAGAGTTGGGGATTGTGCTGCTCTGCTAAAAGTTTGGAGAAGGTGAAGTTATGGTGTTTCCCTGCTTGTTAGAGTCTGTACTTCTGAGTTTCTCTCCTATGCGATTGATGTCTTCTCAATCTGTCTCAACAACCATGGCTGGGCAAACATGCAAGGCAATGAAATAAAATATCATAGATAAGAACTCAGTAGGTGAAGCAACGAAAGAGAAGCTACTGGCGTCTCACCAGCAGCAAGAGTCTCCAGCTTCTGTGATGGTCTGATGGACAATGATTATTCAGGTCTCTTTACTTCTTTAGTTTCTAGCGATGAGTCACTGGTCCTAGATGGGGATTCTGGTGAGTTCAAAGTGGAGGAAAACTTGGATGGCAATGGGAATAAGGAAAAGAAAACGTCTCAGAAGATCAGTACAGGTGATGGCTTTGCTTCTTCGTAAGGCCATTTTTTATCTAAAAGGTACTTTTACCGTCTCAGTACTGCTCCCAATAAGACTTGTTAGCCTGTATGTTTATCCTATGCAATTTTATCTTTGTTTCAGAATAACTATTTTAACATTTTTTTTGTGCTTGTGTCTCTAATATTTACACAATACACAATTCCTTGAATTTGTCACAAGATAGCTATGAGATTCCTGGAATGCTGCTCCACCTGTAAAAGTGACAAATACTTATACTGATGTCCTATTGGCCGTCTCAAACTTAGTTATGCCTATCACTTATCTGTATTCACCTTTTTTGGAACAATTTTTATCAAAACTAAATAGTAAAAAAAATCAAATATAAAATAAAAGGTTTTGGTATAACTCACTTGAGTTTGCCAATTGTTCAGTGGTTTGTGTGATGCTTATTCCCGTACTCTTTGTTAGACAGTGAATAGTTCTAAATTATGAACTCATTTGGATAACAAAGTTATACATTCAATTAGGACCAGAGAGTACTTATACACCGTCCAAATTTACACTGAAATTTATACACCTTCCAATTTATACAGTAGAACATATAGTCTGTAAACTATCAAACTATTTGAATCGATGCTTCTGGTTGATCTCGAATTATTTGTCGCTGGCTGAATTGAAACTTAAAACCTAGAAATTGGTAAAGACAGGATAGCTATTTTTATTTTGCCTTCATAACTCACCTGAAGTCGTCAGTGAACCTCAAATTGGCAACCTGTACAGTATGTCTCATATGCATTTAGAGTTTATAATAGACAGTTAGCTAACTGAATGTTGGACAGTGGATGCATCCATCTTCTGATACCAACGCAATTTAAGGTATTTGATTTTATTTTATCAGTTTGGTTGTCGAGAAAACTAAAACAATCATATTGTTTGTTGCACGAGAAAATGAAATGGTCTTTAGCATAACTCAGCTTCTAAAACAGAGAAAAATTGTAATTAATAAAAAGGTTGTGAATTTCAAAAATAGAGAAAATAATTATCAAAAGAAAAAAATAAATTAGCTTCTCCTGTCATGTGAAGCCACCTACTAAAAGTTGCTATCCCTTCCTGATGATAAGAACACCTACCTTTTTGTTACTTGTGCAGTTGTGCTTCTTTATGAGTTGCTCTTCAATTATCTTTCTTAGTTCTACTTGTCATAGCCAAATAGCCTTCAAACATGTTCCCTCGTGGCATTATTATTTTTTCAGTGATCTGACATAACTTCCAATTGGCTCTATGTGCACCTGTTGGACTTTATAAAGACAAGGTAACAATTCTTACTTTGCCATCACCACAATGTACCTCCACTATGAGCCGCAAATTTGTTTGAAATTTCTGTTTATTTCTATATTTCAGGGTTTTCTGCTTTGGGTTATTTAGCAGAGAAACCGCTTACGGTTGACTCAAACTTGGTTTGCACCTCAACCATCAAAATTCAGTCCTTAAATTGTTGTATACCCTGCAATGTCATTTTATCTTATCTACAATAGTTCATCAGGACAGGAGACATCAAAGCTAGAACTAAATTTTCATGTTGCATCTTAAGGTTCTAAATTTTGATTTATGCAAACTTGCATAAATGTAGAATCCTAAAATGGTCAAAATTGTTTGCATTATGCAAAATAGGATATAACAGTCTGCGGTCCATATATTAACAGATCAATTAGTAGTTGTAGATATTTTAACAATGTGATCTCTGAGTGTTTAGCCCCTGGGAAAAATATAAATGTCTTTAAAAATCGCAATTAAGTGTCATTGCCGGGTGCGATCGCTCCTCACCCTCTGCCGGCCACGACAGCTTCTCACCCCCCGAAGGCCACATCTCACCTGCTGGCGGCCTCCACAGCTGCTCACCTGCGTCCGCCACAACTTGCGCCACCAGCACCTGCCACTAGAAGCCCCGACTTCCATAACCCTATGTCCTAATAGCATATTGGGATACATGTGCTATATCGTTAGGGTTGCGTACTTCGCAACACTTCTGTGCTAGATTTGCAGCTACTGCTTTGGAAAGATAGTTTGGGATTTAGTGGTGGAAAACAATGGTATCTGGCCGATGGATATATGCGTGTTCGACGACCTTGTCAAGCTCAACCCCAAGACCTTCGCCAAGTTCCCTCTTAAATCCCACATTGTAGATGAGATTAGGGAGGTATTTGCAATACTGCTTCATGGTTTTATTTTATTGATTTGATTGATCAACTACTGTTTGAACTTGTTAGGCTCTTAGGATGCACTTGATATGTGCTACATGTTGTTTCTTCTCATTACTCCTGGCCTTCGTCAAGAAACTTGCCTTGTGGAATGCTGATGTCCTCTTAATTTCTTTGGATTATTAAATTTTTCTGTCAACTGTGAGTAGTATTAAGTCTGATGAGAAAATTTGTGACATTCTTGTGTGCAGCCAGTCAGGCAAGATAACAAGCAAGCAGGTTCAGTCTGTTGGAGCTTCCTGCACTAAATACTATAATTGTTTCCACAAAGCAGCATATATTTCCCTCGATTGTTCACTTTTCCTTTAACTTTGCGTAAGATGAAAATGTTTTCTATATAATATAATAGCTATCATTTGGTATGATTAGTTTAATTTGGCAGCGTTTATGAGTTCTGACTTTGTGATTTCAGGTGTATGTGAGGGCTGACAACGACAATTTATGGAAACCACGCTCCCAAAAAGGATGTAAGTTTAATTTGCTTCATGTCCTATCCATTTGAAAATGTTCTGAGTCCCTAGCATGTTAAAGTTGTGATCCTGAATTCAAATTTTAACAACTATGATCCCTAGAGTGTCACCTTGCTCATCAGTCATCAAAAGTTGGAAGTTCTCAACAATTCTTGCTAATCCTTGTGAATCTATGTGTTACATAATTTGCATCAAGATAAAATAAATATTTAGTCATGTTCTAATTGCATGGATTTCTAATTGTAACATACTGTTTTCATATTTCTCACACATAGATGACACAATGAGCCGATGAATGAATTTGGAAGCTGCACTTGGGCCTTTGTCCACACACAGTGAAGATTACTGCACTGTATCATGCCCGAAAAGATAGAAGCCCGTAATTGTTGCCAAGTGAAGAAAAATATTTGAGGAAAGTGAAAGGATCAAGATGCCCAAGAGAGGGGGTGAATTGGGCTTTTCTAAAAATTAATTGCAAGAATTAAATCCTACAAGCCTAACTTCACCCCTAGTGCCTACTTGTGTTCCTTGTGTTTCTACCGATAAAAGTTATGCACCCTAAGTTCCAATCCTAGACTAGCAAGGCAATTCTAGAAAAGTAATCAAGCAATAAAAGTAATGCAAGAAAGTAAATGCTTGAAAGTAAGGGATAGGAACACGGCGATGTTTTGCCGAGGTATCGGAGAGTCGCCACTCCCCACTAGTCCTCGTTGAAGCACCCGCGCAAGGGTGTAGCTCCCCCTTGATCCGCGCAAGGATCAAGTGCTCTCTACGGGTTGATTCTTCGACACTCCGTCACGACGAATCACCCAAAACCGCTCACAACTTGAGTTGGGTCACCCACAATCTCGTCGGATGATCACCGAACTCCCAATCACCACCAAACCGTCTAGGTGATGGCGATCACCAAGAGTAACAAGCTAGAACTCTCACTTGACCACAACAAGTCTAATGAGAAGATGGATGCACACTTGCTAGACTCTTGTCACTAGAGAGGATTCTCAAACTTTGATTCGCAAATCTCAATCCTCACTATGGCTCTTGCACTCCCTTGCACTTCAAAGGTGTTTCTCAGCTAAACAAATGAGCAAGAGACCTCTAAAAGAGGTGGAGGGGTTGTATTTATAGACCCCTCAGACAAATTCAACCGTTACCTTTCGAAACAGTCAGACGCGCACTGACCGGGCGCGCCTGTCGATATGACCGGACGCGCCGGTCAGTTGTAACGGTCGAAAACGGAAACCTGTACTGAGAGACCAGACGCGCTGATCTGTGCTGACCGGACGCGCCGGTCTGAGATGACCGGACGCGCCGATCAGGGATGATCGTACGCGTTCGATCATGCAAGAGCTCTCTGGAAATTTGACCTGACGCAACACCGCGTCCGATCATAGGTGACCGGACGCGTCAGGTCACCACGGGACCTTACTGGAACAAGACCGGACGCACCAATCTTTTTCACAGTTGTGTCCGATCTTTGTTGTTTACCCTCTGGAACACGTGTCAGCCTGACCACCGCGTCCGGTCCTCTCAAGGACCGCGTCCGGTCAGTCAGCCGAAAACGCAATTAAGACTTTGTACTGACCGGACGCGTCCGGTCATGACTAGGACCGTGTCTGGTCATAGGTAAACGGCTCAAACGTCTTCTAAACGCAATGCAACTTGAACCAAGTCGCTTCTAACTGTACTCTGAGCTTTTCTCGAGCTACCTAGTGCTAAGTTTGACAAGTGTGCACCACACCTAAACATAAGACTCACCTAGGTCAACCTACTCGCTCATGCCCCTCTTCATAGTACGGTCAAAGGAAGAAACAAAGATCGTAACGACTATTCCAGATGTATCTCAACACCTTGACATCCGGAACTAACCGTCCTTAATCTTATCGTTGATCCTTTGAAAACCGAAACGATTTCCATCAAGGGACATGACTGCCATATTGCTCAAAGCAGTTATCATCTCCATGACCTAACTTACCGATGTTTCTACAAAACACACGTTAGTCATGGTAATTATGTGTTGTCATTAATTGCCAAAACCAACACCGGGGCCTAGATGCTTTCAATCTCCCCCTTTTTGGTGATTGATAACAACACTTAGATTCAGAAGATATGAGTTGAGGTTTTTTGATCATGCTTGGTTCACATAAGCATAGAGCTGTAAGCACAAGGGGTTAGTCAATGCTTATGTGTTCCAAGCCAACTGAGTGTACTCATAGGATAAAACATGAAGAGTTAGTACACATAAAACAAAGCTCATATGAAATCAGAGTAAGGCACGGAAGCACAACCTTATGAGCTAAAAAACAAACAAGTGACATGTTTTAAAGCTGAGATTAGATAAACCATATAGACTTAAGATATCTCATAAGATCACATGTCACACGAATGCAATTACTGTAAAGTAAACATGATGCATGAGAGTAGCACACAAGAAAAGAACGAAAACCCTTTAACAAAAGCTCCCCCTGAATCTACTCTCTCTCCCCCTTTGGCATCAAACGCCAAAAGCTAATCTAAGGATCTGACGGGGGAATAGACGGAGTCGAGTCGGGTGCCGAGGAGCGCGGAGTAATCACAAACTGAGAGATGTCTCCCTCGGACTCGGAGCTATCTGGCTGACCCTCTAAAGAAGCACGCGGCTGTGAAGCGGTCTGGGTCTGATCAACAGGAACAGGTGCTGCCGAAGTAGCGATAAGTGAAGCAGTCTCTGTGACCTGAGCCTGAAGTGAGCCAAAAGCTGGGGGATCTGTCGAGGCAACGGACGACGGAACAGTCTCTGTAGTGCATGTCCCTGTCACTGGAAGGAAAACTGCCTCTGAACCTGACAACCCTGAAGAAGTAGCAAATGTGGTGTGCGAGGGTGTCGGCTGACCAGTCAACTCGCTATATGTGGCACTCAGATCAATGAACGGTGTGCCGGTCAACATGTGAGGGCGAGGCTGGTCTGAAGGAGTAAACCCCGTCTGAATGCAAAGTGTATGAACTCATGGGCTGGATCAATCCATAATGAAGCATAGAACTCCCTAACCCAAGTGCCGCAGTATGCACCTGTCCGTCCAAGAAAATCTGACAGGCCTGGTAAATAGGACAGGTGCGGACGTAGCTGCTCACCCACTACCTCAATAAGTGACTCAATGCGACAGACCCTCTGTGGTCAAAAAGCAATGCCACTGTCAACAAGAGCTCTGTAAAAGTCCTCCTGGAGAGGAGTATAGAATCCCTCTGAAGCTCTGGAGTCCCTCTGAGGTGGGAACCACCGGCTGACCTCAACAAATCTCAAACTTTGCACCTGTCGTGCAGTAGCACCTCTCAAGTCAAAGTGCTCAACTGGGGGTGTACCTCTAACTCTCGGAGGTGGACGTCCTCCACGACGCTGGCCCTCTGGCCTAGGAGTCACCTGAGTCCGTGTGCGTGTGGAGCGGCGATGTGATGGAGTCTGAGCTGGCTATTCCGCTGTCTCCTCTGAAGGTGCTGCAGGTGGATCAACTGACATAGTATCTGCATCCATTTGCACTTTTGTGCCCTCAGTGGTCTCAGTGGTCTCTGTACCAAGCTGTCGTCCTTCAAGATGAAAACGACTGTCTCCAATGCGTATACCACTGCTCCTGCCACCCCTTTCTACTGCATCTGTTGCTTCTGCCACTGCCTGAGCTATCTCTGCATCAGTGAGAGTCTTCTTCTTTTTTCTGGCCATGATCTTTATGCGCTTTCCATGCGCAACCTCAGACAGACGAGGAGGACTGTCGTCCCCGTCACTAGGAGCACCACCGGCATTCTTGCAACGAACCATACTGTCATACTGTCGGAAAACCTCTGAAAGATGATGTACTGACACTCGAGAGGCTTGGCCTCAATCCGTATCCATAGGCTTGGCCTCGGATTCAATCAACAGAACAGCAGTTACCCCGACACACCGATAAACTCGCTGAAAAGACAGAATAGATGGATCTACTATAAGCAACATATATGATCTAAAGGTACGAAACCCTAGAGATAGCAAGCATATAAGATAAGACGTGAAATGAAACGCGATGGCTACCTCGGATCGATGAGAAAGCAGTGATGAGATGAGATGACATAGGTCGCGAGACTTCCCGACGCACCGGACGAGCGCTGATTCGCCGAAACAGAAGTCGATTAGAGTTAGCGAAGACAAAATTTCGACAAACCCTAATACGAAGATCAAGGAAGTGCGAAGCAACCTCGAGCGAAGACGTCGCGTGAGGGACGTTTCGACGACGAACGAAGGAGACACTGCAGAACGAACCCTAGGGTTAGGGCGACGCGCGATGGCCGAAGATCGAGGATGAATGCGATGGCAGGAACTGGTCGGAGGTTGTGCACGGTCACTGGCAGCAGCAGCGGCTCACGGCGGCGGCGGCGGCGCGGTGAACGGCGGCTGCACGGGCGTGGTGGCGGAGACGGCGCGTGCGCGAGAGGAGAGCAGCTGCAGGGCCGGGCGGTGGCGCAGGCGCGGCGGAGAGCTTCGGTGAGCGGCGGCGCGGCGCGTTAGGGCACGGAGGCGGCGGTTGCGAGTTGTACGGGCGAAGAAAAAGAAGGAACGCGAAAGATTATATGAGGGGTTAGATCCTGCTCGATACGCGATGACCGGACGCGGTGGTCGATATGACCGGACGCGGAGAGGCAGCGTCCGTTCACATTCCAGTAAGCTCCTGGAATGACCGGACGCGTCCGATTATTCGCGATCGGACGCTGACAGCGTCCGGTTTTGATTTGCCCGGAAAACTGAGACGGATGACCGGACGCGGTGGTGGTTACCGGGACCAGACACGGTGGTCAACAGGGCTGCGTCTGGTGCAGCGTCCGATCACTAGATCAGGAGACGGTCTTTAGGATGACCGGACGCGCTGGTGGTCGCCGGGACCGGACACGGTGGTGAAGCAACACTGCGTCCGGTGCAGCGTCCGGTCCAGTGTCCGGTCACTGTTTTTCACCCTTTTTCATTCCGAACTTAGACGCGACTTCTCCCAATCAAGTTCTAATTCAAGGAGACACAGATAAACACCAATTGGAACAAGATATGAGTGACCTCACTCAAACCCTCAAGTTTCTCAAAATAGTTTGCCTTAGGCTAATATTATTTTTAGGAAAGTAGGCAACAAACACCCGAGGAGCAACGTATGGCCATGCAATAGAGCTTTTGAACCCTTGGGAGCGTCAAAATGCTCTCTCTACCCATGGACGAACACAGAGGTTGCTCAAAACTTAACCGAAAAAGGAATGACAAAACAACAACCATGCATATGCAATGCAAAACAAGTAAGTAAAGCTATGTTGCTTGTCAAGTTTGATCCACGGTTAGGCTTCTTCACTCCTCCAAAGGAGGGTTATCGTAACCATGTTAGTCAAGCCCTAGATGCATTGCGGGTAATTAAACATGACATATAATACAAATGCAATGCAAGGGACAACACAAGCTCATCTTTTAAAGTTACTAGAATCAAGCACATTTAGTTCACTTCTCAACCTACAAAAAGTAGCTTCATCCAAAGGTTTAGTGAAGATATCCGCTAATTGATTCTCACTTCTTACACCTTCTAGTGATATGTTATTTTTAGCAACGTGATCTCTTAGAAAGTGGTGGCAGATATCAATGTGCTTGGTGCGAGAGTGTTGTACTGGATTATTAGCAATTTTAACCGCACTTTCATTGTCACATAAAAGCGGCACCTTTTTAAGAACAACTCCATAGTCTAGAAGGGTTTGTTTCATGTATAGGATTTGTGCACAACAAGCCCCCGCGGCAATGTATTCCGCCTCGGCGGTGGACAAAGCCACACTATTTTGCTTTTTCGATGACCATGATACTAAGGATCTCCCAAGCAAATGGCACCCTCCGGATGTGCTTTTTCTAGCAATTTTGCAACCGGCATAATCCGAATCGGAGTAGCCAACTAGTTGGAATCTAGCTCCTTTGGGGTACCATAGTCCGATGCTTGGAGTATACTTAAGATATCTTAGGATTCTTTTTACGGTGCTTAAGTGAGGTTCTTTAGGGCACGCTTGAAAGCGGGCACACATGCACACACTAAACATGATGTCGGGCCTAGATGCGGTAAGGTATAACAAGCTACCAATCATAGAACGGTAAAGAGTTTGATCGATTGGTTTACCTCCCTCATCTAGGTCGAGATGTCCATTAGTTGGTATTGGGGTCTTGATTGGCTTGCATTCTTCCATCTTGAATCTTTTGAGAAGATCCTTGGTATACTTCTCTTGAGAGATAAAGATCCCTTCTCTCATTTGCTTGACTTGAAACCCAAGGAAGAATGTTAGCTCACCAATTATTGACATCTCGAACTCTTTTGACATCAATTCACCAAATTCTTTGCAATAGTCTTCATTTGTTGACCCGAAGATGATATCATCAACATATACTTGACAAATGAAGATCTCTTCTTTGAATTTCTTGGTGAATAGTGTGGTGTCAACCTTCCCAATGGTGAAGCCCTTCTCAATGAGGAAGTCCCGAAGGCGCTCGTACCACGCTCTAGGGGCTTGCTTGAGCCCATATAGCGCCTTGGACAACCTATAAACATGATTAGGATATCTAGGGTCTTCAAACCCGGGAGGTTGTTTAACAAATACTAGTTCATTTATAAAGCTATTTAAGAATGCACTTTTCACATCCATTTGATATAGTTTCATATCATGATGTGATGCATATGCAAGTAGGATACGGATGGCTTCAAGTCTTGCAACGGGTGCAAAAGTCTCTCCAAAATCAAGACCTTCAACTTGAGAGAACCCTTTTGCCACTAGTCTTGCCTTGTTTCTTACCACTACCTCTTGATCATCTTGCTTATTGCGGAACACCCACTTGGTTCCAATGACTCTTGCACCTTTTGGATGCTCTTCAAGTGTCCATACTTGATTTCGGGCGAAGTTGTTCAATTCTTCATGCATGGTATTCACCCAATCCGGATCTTGAAGAGTTTCTTCTACATTCTTAGGTTCAAGACAGGAGACAAAAGAGTGATGTTCAACAAAAGAATTAAATTTTCGAGATCGAGTCATTACACCCTTTGTAGGACTCCCTATGATGAGATCTTGTGGATGTGCTTGAAGTAGAGGTGAGTTTCTTCGATCAACCATTTGAGGGGTGGGATGAGGAGCATCAATGTCTTGTGCTTGTGCCTTGGCTTGATGATGAGAGACATGGGTGTCTTCATTTTCAACTCTCTCATTCTTGTCATCATCTTGAGGCACATATGATGATGATGGTGGATTGATAATTTGTACATCGTCTTCATCATCTTTAGGCTTGATGTCACCTACCAGCATGTTCTTCATGGCCTCCCTCAATGGTTCATCACCTACATCATCACAATTTTCAATTGCTCCTTGGGAGCCGTTAGACTCATCAAATTCCACATCATATGTTTCTTCAACCAAACCGGTGGCGTGGTTAAATACTCTATATGCTTTGGACTTTGATGAGTAGCCAACAAGAAAACCAATATCACAACGTCTTTGGAACTTCCCTAGGTGTTGACGTTTCTTGTAGATGTAGCATTTACAACCAAACACCCGGAAGAATGAGACGTCCGGCTTCTTCCCATTTAGCAACTCATAAGGGGTCTTGCAAAGGAACTTTTGTAGGAAGAGGCGATTTGAAGCATAGCATGCGGTGTTGATTGCCTCGGCCCACAATTTTTCCGGTGTATTGTACTCATCTATCATTGTTCTTGCAAGAGTGATCAAGGTCCGGTTCTTCCTCTCAACTACACCATTTTGTTGAGGAGTGTAGGTTGATGACACTTCATGCTTGATTCCAATTTCATCACAATAGGCTTCAATGTTGGCGTTGTCAAACTCTTTTCCATTGTCACTTCTAATCTTCTTTATCTTGACTTCAAATTCATTTTGAGCTCTCTTTGTAAACTTCTTGAAGCAACTTGCCACTTTGGATTTGGCATGAAGAAAGAAAGTTCAAGTGTATCTTGAGAAGTCATCCACAATCACAAGACAATAAAGATTTCCACCCAAACTCTTGTAAGTTGTAGGACCAAACAAATCCATGTGAAGGAGTTCTAGCACTCTTGATGTTGACATGTAGGCTTTGGTTGGATGAGTGTTTGCAACTTGTTTGCCGGCTTGACATGCACTACAAGGTTTGTCCTTTTCAAACTTTACATCCTTTAAGCCTCTTACTAGTTCTTTCTTCAATAGCTTGTTGAGAGTGTTCATTCCAACATGAGCAAGCCTCCTATGCCAAAGCCATCTAAGTGTGGTCTTGGTGAACAAACATGTCATCAAGTTTGCATCTTCGGAGGTGAAGTCAACAAGATAAAGATTGTTGTATCTAAAACCCTTGAAAATCACTTGCTTGTCATCTATCTTGGTAACAACCACTTCATTTGGACCAAATAAGCATTGGTAGCCAAGATCACAAAGTTGCCCAACGGATAGTAAATTGAAACTCAATGAAGCAACATAGAGCACATTGGAGAGAGAATGATCATTTGATATTGCAACCTTGCCTATACCCTTGACTTTGCTCTTGGAATTATCCCCAAATGTGATCTTGTCTTGGCATACCCCATCCTCTTTAAGTGAGGTGAACATACGAGGATCACCGGTCATGTGTTGTGTGCAACCACTATCAATCACCCAATAAGATCCACCGGTCTTGTAGTTCACCTACACACAAGAGATCAAGCCTTTTGTTTAGGGACCCAAACTTGAGAGGGACCCTTAACTTTTTCAACTAGTGACTTGGCAACCCAAATTTTCTTTGGCCTATTCTTGTTAGGAGGACCCAAGAACATAACTTTCATCTTTCCACTAGAGTCCTTTCTAAGCATGTAGTGAGCATTGAAAAGCAAAGGGTCTAGCATGCTTGGGCAAGGGTTGTGGTGGTGGAGTTTTGCACTCATGAGCAAAATGACCTTCTTGTCCACACTCAACACATCTCTTTGGCTTGGGCTTTGACTTGCTTTGTTGTTGTTGAGTTTTGACCTTCTTCTCTTGATTTGCCAAATAGCCAATGCCACTCCTATCCAACTTCATGACGGTGTTCATGAGTAGCTCACTTTGCAAATGTTGGCCTCTTGTGAACTTGCTTAGGCCGGTTTTGAGATGCTCTTTCTCTTGCTTGAGCTTCTTGTTTTCTTCAATAAGTGACTCATTTGAAGCTTGCTTTTCAAGAGCCAACAACTTCTTGTTCTCAACTTTAAGCATCTCATTTTCACTCTTGAGCTTGACATACTCATCATAGTCATTGGCCTCAACCACACTCTTGCCTTTGCCGCTAGAGCCTTGCTCAAGGTTCTCAATAATCAAATCATCACATGATGTAGCTATATCAATCTTAACAATTTGGTTAGTAGCATCATGTGTCTCAAGAGCTAGCTCATTAGCAACAATAAGAGTATCATAGTTGATTTTCAATGTAGTATATTCTTCTTTTAGAGAGTTGAGTCTAGTCATGAGTTCACCATGCTTCTTCTTAATTTTATCATGTTTATCTCTAAGCTCCTTGTTAGAGGTTTTGAGCTCCTTGAGAGAAGAAGACATAGTTTCATTTTGATCTATGAGCTCATCCCTAGTCTCATGTGCACTTTCAAGCTTAGATGAGAGTGTTTCATTTTCATGTTGAAGCTCATCATTTTCATTTCTAGTCCTCCTTATAATTTTATAATATTTGTTTAATAATTTTACTAATTCATCATAAGAAGGTGCATCATATTCATCATCACTATCACTATCATCACTATCACTATTTTGTACCTTTCGATCACCTTTAGCCATGAGACATAGGTGGGAAGTGGATGATGACAGTGAGGATGGCGGTGAAGATGGTGATGAAGACGTTGATGACGATGGTGATGGCCCAACCACAAGTGCGGCGATCTTCTCTTTTTCATCATCACTTTCATCGCCGGAGGACTCACATGATGATTCAATGTCGGTGAACCAATCACCAATAATATAAGCCTTGCCTCCCTTCTTCTTCTTGTAGAACTCTCTTTTCTTGCCAACTTTCTTCTTGTATGGTTTGTTCTTTCTTTTATCATCTTCTTCTTCACTTGAATCATCTTTCTTGCCCTTGTACTTATTCTTGTTTTTGTCTTTTGGAGGCTTTGGGCATTGATGAGCTAGATGGCCAAGTTCTCCACAATTGAAGCAATCCATTTCAGAGATTGGCTTCCTTTTGGTACTAGTGAAGAATTTTTTCTTCTTGCCATCGAACTTGATGCCACTCTTGTTGAGCTTCTTTAGCATCTTGGTGGTTCTTCTCACCATGAGTGCAAGTGATTCATCATCAATATCACTCTCACTTGTGCTCTCTTGCACTATCATGGCTTGGCCCTTCTTCTTTTTCTTTTCATAGCTAGCTTTGAAGGCCAAGTCCTTCTTCTTGGAAGATGATGAACCCTCTTCCGGAGTGATGTGCATGTACATCTCATGTGCATTGATCTTTCCCAATACTTGAGTTGGTGTTGCGGCAGAGAGATCACTTTGGTGAAGTACGGTGACAATATGTCCATACTTCTCAACGGGGAGAACACTCAAGATCCTCCTTGCAACATCCGATTGACTCATTTTAGTGAGTCCAAGAGCATTGAGATCTTCTACAAGAACATTCAAGCGAGTGTACATTTCATTAGCACTTTCTTTAGGAAGCATCTCAAAAGAATTAATTTTCTTTAAAGCAATATGATAGCGTTCCTCACGCTCACTCTTAGTTCCCTCATGGAGAGCACAAAGATTCTCCCACAATTCATGAGCGTTTTTGGTATTACGCACACGATTGAAGATATCTTTGCCTAGTGCCCGGTAGATTGCATTTTTTTCCTTTTGCATTCCACCGGTCGTATTTCTCCTCGTCACCACTTGGGTTAGCGGGATCCCTTATGGGGGGAAGCCCTTCGGTTGCGGCTCTAAGGCACCCAACATCTATGGCTTCGAGGTACGCCTCCATACGAATTTTCCAATATAGAAAATCATCTCCCTCAAAGGTGGGAGGTGGTCCTTCCCCATTAGACATCTTGCTCTAGGCGGTAAAGCCTAAATTTAGAGCAACACGGCTCCGATACCAATTGAAAGGATCAAGATGCCCAAGAGGGGGGGGTGAATTGGGCTTTTCTAAAAATTAATTGCAAGAATTAAATCCTACAAGCCTAACTTCACCCCTAGTGCCTACTTGTGTTCCTTGTGTTTCTACCGATAAAAGTTATGCACCCTAAATTCTAATCCTAGACTAGCAAGGCAATTCTAGGAAAGTAATCAAGCAATAAAAGTAATGCAAGAAAGTAAATGCTTGAAAGTAAGGGATAGGAACACGGCGATATTTTGCCGAGGTATCAGAGAGTCGCCACTCCCCACTAGTTCTCGTTGGAGCACCCGCGCAAGGGTGTAGCTCCCCCTTGATCCGCGCAAGGATCAAGTGCTCTCTACGGGTTGATTCTTCGACACTCCGTCGCGGCGAATCACCCAAAACCGCTCACAACTTGAGTTGGGTCACCCACAATCTCGTCGGATGATCACCGAACTCCCAATCACCACCAAACCGTCGTGATGGCGATCACCAAGAGTAACAAGCTAGAACTCTCACTTGACCACAACAAGTCTAATGAGAAGATGGATGCACACTTGCTAGACTCTTGTCACTAGAGAGGATTCTCAAACTTTGATTCGTAAATCTCAATCCTCACTATGGCTCTTGCACTCCCTTGCACTTCAAAGGTGTTTCTCAGCTAAACAAATGAGCAAGAGACCTCTAAAAGAGGTGGAGGGGTTGTATTTATAGACCCCTCAGACAAATCCAACCGTTACATTTCGAAACAGCCAGACGCGCACTGACCGGACGCGCCTGTCGATATGACCGGACGCGCCGGTCAGTTGTAACGGTCAAAAACGGAAACCTGTACTGAGAGACCGGACGCGCCGATCTGTGCTGACCGGACGCACCGGTCTGAGATGACCGGACGCGCCGATCAGGGATGATCGGACGCGTCCGATCATGCAAGAGCTCTCTGGAAATTTGACCTGACGCAACACCGCGTCCGATCATAGGTGACCGGACGCGTCAGGTCACCACGGGACCTTACTGGAACAAGACCGGACGCACCAGTCTTTTTCACAGTCGCGTCCGATCTTTGCTGTTTACCCTCTGGAACACGTGTCAGCCTGACCACCGCGTCTGGTCCTCTCAAGGACCGCGTCCGGTCAGTCAGCCGAAAACGCAGTTAAGACTTTGTACTGACCGGACGCGTCCGGTCATGACCAGGACCGCGTCCGGTTATAGATAAACGGCTCAAACGTCTTCTAAACGCAATGCAACTTGAACCAAGTCGCTTCTAACTGTACTCTGAGCTTTTCTCGAGCTACCTAGTGCTAAGTTTGACAAGTGTGCACCACACCTAAACATAAGACTCATCTAGGTCAAGCTACTCGCTCATGCCCCTCTTCATAGTACGGTCAAAGGAAGAAACAAAGATCCTAACGACTATTCCAGATGTATCTCAACACCTTGACATCCGGAACTAACCGTCCTTAATCTTATCGTTGATCCTTTGAAAATCGAAACGATTTCCATCAAGGGACATGACTGCCATATTGCTCAAAGCAGTTATCATCTCCATGACCTAACTTACCGATGTTTCTGCAAAACACACGTTAGTCATGGTAATTATGTGTTGTCATTAATTGCCGAAACCAACACCGGGGCCTAGATGCTTTCAGAAAGGCTCAAGTGGATGGAAGCTTACATGCCAGAAGATATTTGTAAACTACATTTTTTTGTCTTGGCATGTATTCCTCAAATTTTGATCTCTGAATCCTTGTATCAAATGCCCATTTGATAGTGAAGCTACTACCGGTACAACTAGAAAGATTTGTCCTATCCAAATGACATGTACTATACTATACTCTATTGTACACTCCATAGGCTATAGAATTGGTTCGGGATGCAAAAGAACTACGGTGATGGATGAACTTCAGATGAGCATTACAACTTCTACAAATATGTCTAATTTATTCTGACTTTGAAAATTACAAGGAAGTTTTAAACATGACTACATCTTGTTCATTGAGTTGATTGTGCCATCAGTTGCGACCACTATTTATAATCTTTGAATGTATATGTTGATTGATAATGGATATTATTCAAGTGGTCTAGAATAGGCATGCATGAAATTTACTGGCGCCATTCCAGAATGTCAAATCTTGTAATGTGCTATAAGAGCTATTATTGCAGACATGTCTTTGAGGAACTTTTCTTTTTTCAATTAAATGTCATTTTAATGTTAATATTTAATTTTACAGTATTGTTGTCTTATCGTGCGATTTGCGTCTTTTTAATATAAAAGTTTAGCTATCCCGTAGCAACGCGCGGGCATGAACCTAGTAATACCAATTTTCTAAATAGATAAATGGGAATGAAATATCTAACAAGCGCGAAAAAAACAACCCAAAAAAAAGACCCACGACGTATGGCTGGAGGCCTGGAGTACGCCTGCGCGTTGGCACGAGCACGATCGGCGGCCGAAAAAAAAAAGGAAGAGGAGACGTGGCCTATCAGATCGTTTCTTTTGGTTCAGGATCCCCCCTTCCGTCCGCTGCATTCCTCCGCGCGTGTTCTGTCTGTCTCTCTCGCCCCTCTCTCGCTCTCCGACGACTGGTGGGCCGCCGCCGTCGCCACCGCCGCCGCCCTAAGCCAGGTGCTGAGGCTTTCGTTGGTCTCTTCGCCGGCGACGAGCACCCACCAGGTACTCCCACCCCTTCTCTTCCCTTCATGCTGTGCGAAGCTGAGCACCGAAACCCTAACCTAATGCTATCTAGCTATTTGACGAGCCTCGTAACTTCGAAGCTTTTGCAAAAAATATTGGGCCCCATGTGTCTTACTCCCTTTACTGGATCCGCCCCTATTCGTGGTGATCTTTGTTAGCTGACTTATTCCGGTTGCTTGATTAATGGCTTGTTTGGATGCATAGGTATAATTGTCAGCTAGCTAATTTGTAGCCCTAACTTTATCCGAACTGGGGGCTAATAGGTGGGCTAATTTTTTAGCCAAGCCTCCAACTAGTTGTTAGCCAACCCCCTGGGCTAATTTTTAGTCTCAGCTAATAACTAGCCCTAGCTGATCCAAACAGGCCCTAATTGTCAAAGTTTGCACTCAAGGATTTAAATACCATATAGAAAATACATGTTTTGCAATGCAGATTGAGGAATTATGCATCGGTCATCATTTATCAAAAACTCAGATAGCATGCTTAATCAATGCATTTTAACCCATTAGAAAACCTTGAATTGTTTACAAACCACCTTAAGCTTTTACACGATGCTGTAAGTTGGTCCCATAGCACAGGGACCAGAGTTGAAGCCGCATCCTTCTTGAACGTGAAATGTGGGGACATTCTCTTTCGCGCCTTGTAAAAACCTTTCGCAAGTAGCTTACAACGTTTTTTGACCCAGCTGACCCGGGACTGGGAACTTTGTGACTATGGTCGTGACATAATAGTGACTTCAGCAACAGAAAAAATGCAGGAACAGATATCCCAAATGACATAGATATGCGAGGAGGGAGGTCTTCATGACCAGTGCTGACAGGGTGACTTCAATTGCTAGGCTTAGAGAATTAGGGAATTGTGATTTTGGACTGATTTCTGCGCTGAAATTTCGTTTTGGGTATTTTGCAGAAGCCATATAGTTCTTTGCCTGCACCTCTGCAAACTTTTTTTTTAATTTATTGGCTCTCGAAAATATAAATATCATATATCAGCTTGCATAATGTTCTACAATATATCGGTGCTAGAAACTATACACCACAAATTTGTGCTAGATCCTGACATGTCCATTGCCTTAGAGTAAGTGTTTTGTTTTTCACAATTTGACACTGGTGGTGCTTAATCTCCATATTTTAAATATTACTCAACATGCTGTTTTTCCCCTTTCTTTGCTTGCTTCACCAAAGTCCTTTCCAGGTAACAAATTGTCAGCCCCCTAAACAAATCAGTTACAAACCTATCACTCTGTTAGCTCCCTATTGATATGACCAAGAAAATACAGCAGACCACGCCAATAGGAATGCGGGATGCTATATTCGATTTCCTCAAGGGCCCTTAATGGTCATTTGCATGTTTCATTCCTTGATGGTATTATGTGTTTATGGTTTATTTCTTCCATAGGACTCTGGTTGAATGTAATGCAATTTATGTCCGTTTCATTCACTAACCTACACTTGTTCATTTAGCTTGTGCATGAACTGAGGAACTACAGTTTGAACTTATGTTTGTTTATCTTTTCCTCCTTGGACCTAAGTAACAACTTCTAATGTCAGGCTTCCTTGAAACCATTGGTAACTACATATCATTTATTGGCAGACTAGTATGTTCTGAGCCTCTGAGGATTGGTTAAATGATTTTACTACTAAAGCCCCCGATTGGTTCCTAGGAATTAAGAATTGGAAACTAATTCCACAGCCAAGTTGTTTGGGTGCCATGAAGGATAGGAATGATTCCACTTGTATACTAATCCAATATGATGTGATTCTTCTCTTCACCCGTTAAATGTCTAGATCTGGAATTTTAGTTTTGACTCCTTCCGCTACATGCTCCTCTCCATCTCTCCAAGGGAGAGAAGCAGTGAGTGAATCTGCAAGGAAAATGATTAGAACATCTAGATCCTTGCTGATTATTAATGTGAATCCTTCAATGGCTTCCGCCTGAACTCTCTTGCCTAGACATGCAGCGTGAGGTCAGCCTCCACAAACACAAGGATCTGCTCCATGAGCACAATGGCACAACTGGTGCCGTGGTTTCTCCCCTGCTGGCTGCTGCTGCTACTCTCCTGCTTGTTTAGATGTTATCATTTAGGGGAAACTTTCAATTCCAAATAGCACCCTAAACACAAAAAACGAAATTTAAATCGGCTGGATTCAGATTCAGTTTGAAAACAGAATTTGAAACACTTCCTAGAAATTGGTTTCAACTTTCAATTGGGGTTGGGGGGGGGTGTTTAAAAATTGTCATTTTCTTTGACCAGTGCCATTTCATTAAAAAAATGTTTGTTTTTTCCACCATTTCAACCAAAAGTCATGTAACCGAAGCTTCTCTTATTACTATTTAAGATCCTATGGTCCATTAGACATGATGTGGCATCCATATATTATGCATTCGTAGACATTTAGTAAAAATTAAGGATTTCATCAACTTTCAAATTCGTGTAATCATGTACTTTAACTGTGAATACTATGTGCTATTGTTTCCATTTGGTTCTTCCAATATAGCTTCAATTCATTTGTGCAGAACTTTTCATGTAACAATCAGTGATGCATTCTGGTCATGTTGCCAGTAAACGATGATGTTTGGTGTTAATACTGATTTATGCGCTTCAAAGTCCTAGTATATATTAAACTATTGAATTGCCGTTCAATTGATGGACACTCTTTAAGTGTAGGATGAATTCTAAGCGTAGGAGGAGTCATAGCCCAGTTGAATACAAGGAAGGTCGTGACAAAGATTATGAGACTTCTGGAAGGAAGGATAACTCAAGAGATATAGATGACACATGTGATGCTAGAAGAGGTCATGAATCGGGTAGGCACTCTGATAAGCATTCCTATGGAACATCACGTGAATCCAAGAGGCATGATGACTATAGGAGGTACCGTGATAAGTACGGTGATGATTATGGTAGGAACCATCCAAGAGCCTCTCGGTCAGACCGGGAATCAAGGGTTGATACTTATTATGATCGCTCAAAATATGATAGCACATCTGGTAGATCACGTGGTGACCAGCGAGATGTTGGCAGATACGGAGAAAAATCTGTCAATCGAGATCAGAGGAGTATAAATGAAGGAAAGCAGGATTCCCCTCGTGGCTATCAAAAGAATGATGGTGGAGAATACAATAAATATACAGATGCAAGAAAGCAAGAGTACAGAGGTTATGGAGATGATAGAGATCATCACAGGGTTGTTCGTAAGAACAAGGAAACCATCAAAGAGGAAGAGGTCCTGAAGAGGAGAAATGGAAAGGAAACTGAGAAAGAAGCTTTGGTGGAAACTAGGGAGAAGAAAAGAAGTTTATTCAGCTCTACTGGGCCAAATGTTGATAATCCAGGGGGTTAGTTGATTTTTTTATTCATGTACTCTCTTTTTTGTGCATACTTTTCTATATTCAGTCTCGGAGCGTAAATTTATGGAATTCCACAGACACCAAACCATCCTCAGCCACAAATGAAGCCTTGGATAACTCTGCAGGAACCGTAGATGGTGTGAATGCAGCTAAAGTTGCAGCTATGAAAGCTGCTGAATTAGGTACGCATTTCAACACTTTTTATGTCCATTCCTGTCATATCTCCAAGATCTATATTCTCCTTAGCTAATTTGTTTTTTTTTCTCTGGTGCTTGTCTTTACATTGGCGCGTTCACCTATCAGCAATGCTGCATGGTTTAAAGGGAAATTATATTTGATGATTTTGATGTTCTGAACATTGCACTGAGCCACTGATAATTGATAACACAAGAAACATATGGCATCCAGTGAGATGGCCATAGTAGTAAACATATTTCCTGACAATTTGAGCTGTGATTTGCATCATTGACCATCCCTCCTGTGTTTTATGGCAGTGAATAGGAACATTGCAGCATTTGGTCCTGGAACTGGGCGCCTATCCACTGATCAGAAGAAAAAGCTTCTTTGGGGTAACAAAAAGAGTGATCCTTCGGAGGAGGTAGGTTTCAGTGAATATATGACCCTCTTTTTCTGTTTTCATTTCATTCAGTTTGTTATCCCTGATGCTACAGACAAGTAAACGTTGGGAGCTGTTTTCTGATCGTGAGCGCCAAGAGAAATTTAACAAACTCATGGTAATTCCCTCTCTTCCAAGCGCAGTTTTGAATATTTTAGTCCTTGCAAATTTATTCATATCCCATTTCAGTAAAGACATATACCTCGTTGCTAAGCAATGCACTAACACGGTTTTAGAGTCTGAGGATGCCTTGGTGGCTATGGTATGTCGCAGGGTGTGAAGAGCAGTGCCCCAGTTCAGGAAAGCATGGTCGAGAACAAGGCCGAGAGCTCGGCGGAAGAAGCCAAGAAACTGGAGGAGCTCGACACCAACCTGGAGAAGCATTACATAGCAGGTCTCCGCAGGAGAGATGGCAGGACAGTCGGCCTTGGCCTCTAGAAACTCTGCTTGCAGATGCTGCGGCATTCAAAAATTCAGAGAGCTTGCTCTGTACAATCTACAGTGTCTTGTTTATTCTTGCACTTATAAATTTTCCTGGCTGGTTTACGTTAACTGTGTTGCCGGGTTATCTTGAAGCTCTAGAACATCTATGCCTGATTGACACTTCTGTACTGCATTGGCATAACCCGTCATTCTGGAGTAGTAATTCACAGGTTATTTTCTCTTTGCGCCCAAAGATGTTTGGTTTGAGGCCTAACTATGTCTATCAAGAAAATTGGTTACGACTAACGCAACGGCAGGATCAAAATTTTGATCATTAATGCTTCATGTACGTTTACAAAACTTGCAGAATTCCTACAGTTAGGTAAAAGAAAACTACTTTATCCCTGGTATTCTAACACGGTCGTCGATAAAATTGTGAACCTGCAATGAAAAGTTGTGCTAGAAGATCCAAGTTTGGTAAGGGAAAATACTAATGTGTCTTCATATGCTAATAAGGATGTCGAAAACTTATGGACGTGGATAGAATATCTGTCTTGATTTGAAATATTTTGTAGTTATGGCATGCATTGCACTACTTCATACTCCCTCCCCCAAATTAATTGTTGGAGTATGTGTTTAGGCCCATGTGGCTAAGGCCCATGTGGCCCATGTATGGAACCTATATAGCTACCCTTCTAGGGTTAGCCCTAATTGAGTGAAGAATTCCTCAAACATGGTATCAACAGCCTAGGGTTAGGTCCTCTCCTTTTCTCTCTCCCCTGCCCGCCGCCCCTGCCTGGCAGGGCCGCCGCCGGCCACTGGGGCGCCGCCGCCGGCTCCTCCCGCCATGGATGGCCGCACCCCACCTCCTCCCTCCCTCTACTCTTTCCCCCCCCTTTCTTCCCCTTCCTGGGCGCAGGTCATCTCTGGCGCTGCCTCTCCCGCCGGCGCGCCGCCCAGGGATCCTCCAGCCGCCGCTGGCCGCCCCAGCCGCGCCCTTCCTCAAGCGGCGCCGGTACTAGGGGGTCTTCCTGGCTCCTCTGCCGCCATCTTCCCCTCCTCTGGCGCACCGTCCCACCACCCTGCTGCCCCTCCTGCTGCCTCCACCCGCCCGCCTCTTCCTGCCGCTCCTCCCGCCCTGGGGGCCGCCGCTGCAGCTCCTGGCATGGCCGGCGCCCTAGGAGCCGTGGCCCTCTCCTCTGGCTCGGGCGCGGATACGGAGACTGCCGAGGGTGTTGTGGTCGCGGCTCTTCCTTCATCGGCGGCTCTCCCTTCCTCCTCCGTTCCACTGACCGGTGGTGGAGTCCAGCCGCACCACCCTGCTGCAACTCCTGGCGCGCCACTTCCATCACCATCCGGTGTCACCGCTGCCGCTCTCGGCCTCGCTCCAGGACCGGACTCCGCACTCGCTGCGGCCATCGTCGCTGCCTGGGCCGCCGCGGCGGAAGGGCAGGCCCGGGTGCGCGCGGCGGCCCTCATGTGGGAGCGCGAGCGCGACGCGGCCGACGCCCTTGCCCGTCAGATCGCCGAGGCCGAGCAGCTCCTCACCTCTCCCACGGGCCCGGACGCTGGAGCCACCTCTGCCTCGCCGGGGCGCCGTGTGTCACACCCTGCCGTTCTCTGGCACGACCCGGCCGACCCGCTCGTGGCTCAGCTACACTACCAGGCGGGGGGGGGGGGGTTCAGAACATTCGTCTTCTCGTCCCGGTCGTCCTCGAGCCGGAGTCGCCCTCCTACGCCCGGTGGCGGGATCTGGTGCTTCTCACCCTTCGCCGCTATGCCCTCGACGACCACGTCCTCGTCGAGGCCTCGGTCTCCGTCCAGACGCCGTCGTGGTTCCGTCTCGACAGCATCGTCCTCTCCTGGATCCTGGGGACGATCTCTCTGGACCTCCACGACCTCGTCCGCACCTCCCCTGACGCGCGCCGGGCGTGGCTCGCGCTTGAAGGCCAGTTCCTGGGCAACGCCGAGGCCCGGGCTCTGCGTCTCGACGCGAGCTTCCGCACCTTCGTCCAGGGAGACCTCTCTGTCGGCGAGTTCTGCCGTCGGATGAAGGGCATGGCTGACTCTCTGGGGGACCTTGGGTGGCCCGTCGAGGATCGCATCTTGGTCCTCAACGTCCTCCGGGGGCTCAGCGACCGCTTCGCCCACCTACGGACGTGGATCACCCGCCAGCGGCCCTTCCCCACCTTCCTGGAGGTCCGTGACGATCTTGTCATAGAGGAGCTCACACAGGGCGCCCAGCCGGGATCCACCACTTCCGCGGGGTCCTCGTCCTCGATGGCCCTCGCTGCCTCTTCGCCACGCCCGTCTGCTCCACCGCGGTCCACCGCTCCACCACCACCGTCGTCTTTCGTGGGACCTCCTTCCTCCGGGCCGAGCGGAGGTGGGGGGGTCGTGGCTCTCGTCGTCGCCATGGAGGGGGCCGCGGTGGTGGCCGGGGCGGTCACCCCCAGGCTCCGGCACCGGCCGGGACCCATGGGGGGCACCGTGGCCTACGTTCCAGAACCCGTGGTCCGGTCGCATCTCCATGTGGCCCTACCACGCCACCGGAGCCGACACTCGCCCACCAGTGGCCATGCTCACCGGAGCTCTTCCTGCTGGTCTTCCACCTGGCGCCTTCCCTACTACGCCGTGGGTTCCATCCTCCGGGACTCCACCGGGGGTCACCGGCTGGGATCAGGCGGCTCTAGCTCGCTCGTTCAGCACCATGGGCCTGACACCTCCAGTCGGACCCGAGTGGATCGCTGATTCGGGGGCCACCTACCACACTACTCCTGACCCCGGTATACTTTCGTCGCTTCACTCTCCCTCTTCCTCTCTTCCTTCGTCCATTATGGTCGCAAATGGCTCTTGTATTCCGGTCTCGTCTGTGGGTACCGCCGGTGCTCATGGCTCCTTTCGTCTTCCTGATGTTCTTGTTGCTCCTTCTATGGTTCATAATCTTCTTTCTATTCGACGTTTTACAGCTGACAATTCGTGTTCTGTGGAATTTGACTCTTCTGGTCTTACTGTAAAGGATTTGGCTTCCCGGCGTCCTCTGCTCCGATGTGACAGCACCGGGCCCCTTTACACTCTTCGCTTCCCGGCGGCTCCTTCGTCTTCTTCGCCGCCCGTTTTGTCAGCTGCCTTCGTCGCTTCTACTTCCTCTACTACCTGGCACCGGCGCCTCGGCCATCCTGGACGTGATGCCCTGATACAGCTCAGTCGTAGCTCCGGTCTTCCATGTACTCGAGCTCATGATGAGCAACTGTGTCATGCGTGCCAATTGGGCCGACATGTTCGTCTTCCGTTTTCTAGTTCTACTTCCCATGCGGCCCGTATTTTTGATCTTGTACATTGCGACCTATGGACATCTCCTATTCTGAGTATTTCCGGTTATAAGTACTATCTTGTGGTTGTTGATGATTTTTCGCATTATTCATGGACTTTTCCTCTCCATGCGAAGTCAGATACATTTACCACGCTCCTTCACTTCTTTTCGTGGGTGTCTACACAGTTCGGCCTCCCCATCAAGGCCGTCCAGTGTGACAATGGTCGCGAGTTTGATAACTCCACCTCCCGCGATTTCTTCCTCTCTCACGGCGTTCAACTCCGCATGTCTTGTCCATACACCTCTTCGCAAAATGGCAAGGCTGAGCGGATGATTCGCACCACCAATGACACCGTGCGTACCCTTCTGTTTCAGGCCTCTCTTCCCGCTCGCTTTTGGGCTGAGGGCCTGCACACCTCCACCTACCTTCTTAACCGTCTTCCTTCCGCGGCCTGCCCCGCTCCCACTCCTCACCACGCCCTCTTCGGTACCCCGCCTCGGTACGATCACCTCCGCGTGTTTGGGTGTGCGTGTTACCCCAACACCGCTGCCACCTCTTCTCACAAGCTGGACCCTCGCTCCACGCTCTGTGTCTTCCTCGGGTACTCTCCGGATCACAAAGGGTACCGGTGCTTTGACCTTACCTCTCGATGGATTCTCATCTCTCGCCATGTGGTGTTCGATGAGTCCGTCTTTCCCTTTTCTAGCACCACCACCCCTCCGGTACCTGATCCACCCTCCCTGTTTCCCACTGACCCGGTGGTCCAGCCACCTTTTTCATGGTCTCCTGCAGGTACCGCTTCGCCGCGTGCCGGGCCGGCCTCCTCTCCCGGATTCCCAGCAGGTCCGTGCCCGCCGTCCTCGGGCGCGGCCCCGTCCTCTCCGGTTCATGCAGACCCGGGGCCTTCTTCCCCCGCTGCTGCCCCGGGGGGGTCGTGTCGGTCGACGACGCCGGATCCCATCCCGGCACCTGTCCTGGCACCTCCGTCGAGGTTCGCCGCGCCGGTACGAGTGTACCCGCGCAGGCCGCGGCCGCCGCCGCTCGCGCTCCCTTCTCCACCGGGGACACCGACACCACCGCCACTGTCTCCGCCGGCTCGTGGTACCCCGCCGGTCTACCACCCGCCGCTGCTGCACCGACACCCGCGGCATGTTCACCCGATGGTGACACGACACGCGGCTGGCACCCTGCCGCCTCGTGCCCTCGAGGCTTCGACCGGCGATGCGGTGGTCTCTCTGGTACCCTCCTCCGTCCGCGACGCCCTGTTGGACCCTCACTGGCGCCGCGCGATGGAAGAGGAGTACGCCGCGCTACTCGCTAACCAGACGTGGGAGTTGGTGCCCCGGCCGCCGGGCTCCAACGTCGTCACCGGCAAGTGGATTTGGACCCACAAGCGCCGGGCCGACGGCTCTCTCGAGCGCTACAAGGCTCGCTGGGTCCTCCGGGGTTTCACTCAGCGCCCTGGCGTCGACTACGATGAGACCTTCAGCCCGGTGGTCAAGCCGGCCACCGTCCGTACCGTGCTATCGCTGGCACTTGCCCGGTCTTGGCCCGTCCATCAGCTGGACGTCAAGAACGCCTTCCTCCACGGCCTTCTCACCGAGACGGTGTACTGCAGTCAGCCGGCGGGGTTCGTCGACACCACCCGTCCTGACATGGTCTGCCGGCTCAACAGGTCCCTCTACGGCCTCAAGCAGGCACCTCGGGCGTGGAACCACCGGTTCGCCGCTTTCTTGCTGACCATGGGGTTCATGGAGGCCAAGTCTGATACGTCTCTGTTCGTCTACCACCATGGAGCCGACACTGCATACTTGCTGCTCTATGTTGATGACATTGTCCTCACCGCCTCCAGTGAGTCACTTCTCCGCCGGATCATCACCGCTCTCCAGCAGGAGTTCGCGATGAAGGATCTGGGTGAGCTCCACCACTTCCTCGGTGTCACTGTTGAGCACCGTCCTACCGGGCTCCTACTTCACCAGCGACAGTACACTCGGGACATCCTGGAGCGGGCTGGGATGACCGACTGCAACCCCTGCTCCACTCCGGTCGACACTCAGGGCAAGCTGTCTGAGGCTGAGGGACCACCGGTGGCCGATCCCACTGCGTACAGGAGTCTCGCCGGGGCCCTTCAGTACCTCACCTTCACCCGGCCGGACATCACCTATGCAGTTCAGCAGGTCTGCCTCCATATGCATGACCCCCGGGAGCCTCACCTCACGGCTCTCAAGCGCCTCCTCCGCTACCTCCGGGGCACGCTCGACCACGGCCTCCTCCTCCACCGAGCCTTCTCCACCGACCTCACCGTTTACACCGACGCTGACTGGGCCGGGTGCCCGGATACTCGCCGCTCCACCTCCGGCTACGCCGTCTTTCTGGGCGGCAACCTGGTGTCTTGGTCGTCCAAGCGCCAGCCGGTGGTCTCCCGGTCCAGCGCCGAGGCGGAGTACCGCGCCGTTGCTAACGGCGTGGCGGAGGCCGCCTGGCTCCGGCAGCTGCTGGCGGAGTTGCACACTCCACCCTCCCGGAGCACACTGATCTACTGCGACAACGTCAGTGCGGTCTACCTCTCCACCAACCCCATCCAGCACCAGCGGACGAAGCATGTGGAGATCGACCTCCATTTTGTCCGTGATCGGGTGGCCATGGGCGAGGTGCGGGTTCTTCATGTTCCGACGACCTCCCAGTTCGCAGACATCTTCACCAAAGGCCTCCCGTCCTCGACCTTCGCCGAGTTTCGCTCCAGCCTCAACATCGCTGCTGGCTAGTTGCGTCTGTGGGGGGGTGTGTGTGTTCTTTCTTGTTCAGCCTCGAACTCCGCTGCGCCGGTAGTTCAGACTGCGGGGGGTGTTGGAGTATGTGTTTAGGCCCATGTGGCTAAGGCTCATGTGGCCCATGTATGGAACCTATATAGCTACCCTTCTAGGGTTAGCCCTAATTGAGTGAAGAATTCCTCAAACATTAATTAATTTCTAGAATTCGTGCAAGTCAAAATATCTTAAGTTAAAAGCACAAAAACTATTTAAAAGAAATCCGCTCAGGCTTTTAAATATCGTGCAAGACAAAGAGAGTATTTTAAATGCACAAAAAACTTAGGCTTTTTTACGAAGTATTTTAAATGCACAAAAAACTTAGGCTTTTTTTACGAAGAAAACAATGAGGTAAGAACTCTAATTCTAACTTTTGGGTATTCACTCTGTTTTTTTCATATCGTATTAGGTTTGTCCTAAGTCGAATCTATTTATTTTAATTAGAAGAAATCCTAAATATTGTGTTTAATGCTAGGAATTATGTTAATCCCAAGAAAAGGTAAGACTACACAAAACCGATTGTAAGTTACATATACGAATGAATGGGTGCTGCACACTCGCGGCTGAAGCATCAGTCCGCAATTCCGCATCAATTTGTTTGCATAGATTTTTTTTTTGAGAGACATCGTCTATTATTGAAAGCATAGCGCCATTAAATTCTAGAATAAATCTAGGAAAATGTGAGCACACGTTCCAAGTCGATGACTTGAACCATGTGGGCAGGTTTCACCACAAGGAACCCAACCAAATAATCTATGATCAGTTCTAGTACTATATTTATGTTTGCTATTAATATTATGTTTTATATCTTGTGCAATTTGGGATGAAAGTAAATCGACAATTGCCCATATGCTTTTCAATTACTGACGGATTGTACGGTTTACTTTGCGAGTCGAGCGAGATACACACGTTGTCACATGAGCGGCGGATATGCTTTTCTTATCACATCTTGGGCAATCAATCTGAAACCAAATTGGGCCTCAACCCCAGGGCCCAGCCCCGAAGAGTCCTCCACCGCTCTTCGAGACCCAGAGCAAACCCAGGCGAATTCAGATTCCGCTTCTCCAATCCATCCTCAGACAGAAGTACAGAACCGCCTCCTAATCGGAGTCCGGAGGACCCCCGCGCGGTTAGTCTGGAAGCTTCCGCTAGGGGCCACGAGCCACGGTTAGGGTTTCGCGTCCTCCCGTTGTCAGCCCCAGCCATGTCCGGGCGCGAGGTCCGCGAGTACACCAATCTCAGCGACCCCAAAGGTGCGCGCCTCCTTCCGCTGATTCGTCGATTTACCCACTCCTATTTTTTCTAGCTCCTGAATGGGGGTGTTTGGCTCCGTGCATGCGCAGACAGGAAGTTTGGGAAAGGGAAGGACAAGATCGACGATGAGGACATCACCTTCCAGCGCATGGTTGCAAAGGTTAGACTGAATCGTCATGCGACCTCTCTGCTCCGGCTTACTGTTTTGTTGTACTGCATATGCAATAGAGTCATTTCGAAATTTTAATTAGCCATGTAGCTACCTACTTCTGTTAAAAATGTTTGCACTGGTGTTTCTTCCTGGGGAGGGGAATATGGCAGTGGTACTCTCAACGTAGTTATCCTATGCATTTAGAGGTAATTACTATTTAGTGTTGTTGTCTGCTAATAGCTAAGTTATGTGCAAGTCTCACAATGAACAATTTGTATTGTTGAATGAATCGACATGCCAAGTTGGAGCTGATTTCATGTATTGTTTGTTTTGTTTTCCTCTTTACAAGGACCAGTGGAGAAGTTAGATAAGGCAGGGGCACAAGGACAGTAACTTAAGTTGTTTTTACTGAGCCAAACTTTCAGAATTTTAACGAGGCTGTTAAGAACCAATTTGAATCGTGACAAAAAATTGTAGCTTGCCAGTGTAGTTAGTTTGTTGATGTTATGCAGTTGAAAATAAGCCTAGGCCTTCTTCTTTTGGATGTAAGAGACAATGTTGTGTCTCAGCGAACCATCCATGGATTTGGGCAATTTGTGATTTCTAAGGGCATGTTTGGTTCCATGGGACTACACAGTAGTCCCCCCATTTTAGTCCCATTTAGTCCCTTTGGGGGGTGGCTAAAGGGGACTAAAAGCCCATTTAGTCCCTCTTTTAGTCCTCCTGTTTGGCGGGGTGGCTAAAGGGGACTAAAAGCCCATTTAGTCTCTCTTTTAGTCCTCCTGTTTGGCAATTTAGGGACTAAATGGGACTAAAATGGGGGGACTACTGTGTAGTCCCATGGAACCAAACAGGCCCTGAGTGTTTTGTAGATGTTTCTGTTTTAGACCTGCATCATAGAAATACATTTGGGTTATAAAGTTTAAGGTCGCCTTAGATTTGGGCTGCAGTCCAGCAGCATTCTTCAGACTAATGCTAGTTTGTTGGTAAATAACATTTTTCGTTGGTTTTGGTCACACGAGGATGTCTTGCTTTTTCTTGAACGCTTTGTTAAATGACTAAGCATTTCCAATAGGTGTTAGTGTACAATGTTCTTATAACATGCCCTGACAGGGATTTTGGCTCTCTACTCGGTGGTTGATACCAACAGATGCAAGAGGTTGCTGGTGAGAGGGGAGGCTACCTTCATGGGCGAGGAGGTATTTCATGCTTCTTTTACAGGAAGACCCTTGTAATGTTGTAGGTTCCTTGTTAACCTTGTTGTTTATGCTACTTTTGTGTTCTTCAGCATTGGACAGCGATGATTTGCTTTACCTGAAAGAGCAAATGGAAGCCGAGGAAGATGCCGAGCGTCTTCTTCGTCGTACTGAGAAGCGGGCATTTGCTGCTTTTAAGATATCCCTTATTAAACATCAATAACGTTGCTTTTCCTGTTATACAGTTAAGGATACAATCTGATCAATATGGTTCAGTTAGCTTTTCTACATCAGCACGAAACTTTTTACACCCTTACAATTCAGTTTCCTTCTGTTGGAATAGTGCAATAGAAACATGTGGTCTAAGCTATCTCTTTGCTATCTTTAACTCTGACATTACAAAGCAGCAATTTTAGCTGATTCTACACCTGCTGTCCCTGTGGCTCTTCGTGTTGAACCTAAACCTAAAAGTGATATAAGGTAAGCTGCCTCCAAGACAGTCCTCTCCATCTTTCAACAGTACCTTGTACCTTTTCCTTGTATCCCTAAAGGAAAAAGTCTACTTCACCCCCCAACTATGGGGCGTGGTCTACTTTATCCCCCAAACTATGAAACGGTCTAATTTACCTCCTGAACTTTGCAAAACCGGCCAAATCACTCTCTGAGCGGTTTTGGATGGCGGTTTGCTACAGTAACATATGTCTGCTACAGTAACATCTGTTTGCTGCAGTAACAACGTTTTGTCTTTTCCTTTTTTTATTTATTTTGTCTGAATCTTTGAAAAATCATAGTAAATCACAAAAAAAATCATAAAATAGAAAATCCAATTTTGTTGGCCTCCACATGAGTAGATCTACACAGTGAATATATAATATGGTATACTTTAGTACAAAGTTTTTGTTGTATGAATTATTCAAATTAATTACAGAAAAATAGATCAAAATTTACAGCAAAAACTTTGTACTAAAGCATGCTATATTATATGTTCACTGTGTAGATCTACTCATGTGGAGTCTAAAAAAAATTGGATTTTCCATTTTATGATTTTTCTGTGATTTACTATGATTTTTCAAAGATTCAGACGAAATAAATAAAAAAGGAAAAGACAAAACCACTGTTACTGTAACAAAACAGGTGTTACTATAGCAAAACCACCGTCCAAAACCGCTCGAGGGGGTGATTTGACCGGTTTTGCAAAGTTCAGGGAGTAAATTAGACCGTTTCATAGTTTTGGGGTAAAGTAGACCACCCCCATAGTTGGGCGGTGAAGTAGACTTTTTCCTATCCCTAAATGAGCAATACCTTTTCGTTCTTATGATTTGGGTGCTTGCGTTATGGACAGGCAACAATATCTTTTGAAGAACATTGTTGGGATCAAACCAAAGCGACCAAAAGTTAGCAGCCCTTCACAGCCAGCAGATAGCAATAAGCCTAAGCATGGGGAAGAAGATTCTGTCAGCGAGTTGTCTTCGTCGCAGAATCAGGCGGGACTACTTGTGAGCGATAAGGGATCATCTCATGGGACTGTGAATCCTGACCACACAGCGCCAAGGCTAGATAAACCAAGAGAGGTGAAGCAACAGAACACAGCTCGAAGTTTGCTTGGTTTAGCTTATGAGAGTTCGGACGAAGAATAGTTGATCATGTGAGCCCTATGGGAACTGGACTATTTCCTGTCAGATGTCTGCATTCCAAACGGCAAAATGTAGATTGTATGTTAGGGTTTTTTAATGTACTATTATTAGGTTGTGTTTCGCACCAGGATTGAATGGAAAGCTGGGTTAATGTTGCTAAGTTGCTACTTCCCTATCTGTTAAGCGTTTTTTACATTCCGTTGCCGTAGAAGGTTCTGTGCTTTGTTTTATCAGAAACTTCCTCACACTTCCCATGTCACTTTTATCCGGGAAGCAATCCAAAATATTGAGTTAAATAGCAGAACGAACTAGAGGGGTAAAGTCAGCAGCTGAAGCATAAAACTAGAGGGGTAAAGTCAGCAGCTGAAGCATAAAATTTGCGCCCAACGTTTCAATGTGTGCACAACAATTGACAAACACAGTAAGTTACCACCAACACTTAGATACCATGTGAACTTGGGGCACAACAGTCAACAGGGGCAGTACTAACACAATAAGTTACCACAACACTTAGATACTCCTATCTAGCTTTATCAAAGTGTCATAGCGGTAACTTGACCATTAGCTGTGTGACATAAAAAGAACTTTACAAATTGATCCAGTATCGTAAACACTTAACAAAGGGACAAGTTATCAATTCTGTAGCCTTCTCAATTTGGTCCAGTCTTAGAAATTGATGAAGCCACGAGGACGAGGGGGGCTCCATGCGTGTTAGGTCGCAGCCAAAAACAAAGACAGATTTACATATTTTTCCAGAAGTTTCTGATGCCATAAGCAAATGATTTCAGGCTGCCAAAAAGACTTGTGTTCGCGGCTTCCTCAAGCTTTGGGTTGTCCTTAAAGCTCTCTGTTCCTTGAAACTGATCCACCTTACCTTCATCCTTAGGTAAAGAGTTCTCATAAACTTCAACTGTTCCTTGACGTTGAGCCATTTCAGCATCATCCTCAGGAACTTCTAGTATTCCTTGATTTTCAAGCACTCTGGCTTCATCCTTTTGCATGGGGTGCTCAGCGACTTCATCTGTTCCTTGAAGTGGAGCTGCCTTAGAATTATCCAGTGGTAATTTTGCATGATTAAACACCATTTCTTGAAGTACCTCACGCACTGTGTAATGACTGCCTCCAATTTGCTGGCGGATATTTGTTATCCTAGGAAACTTGCCTTCATTTGAAGCTCTATAACTGCACTAAACAGAAACACATGGTTTATAACAGTCACGAGAATAACTAACCAGAAAAAAAACGTTTTCATAACTCCTAGACATATTTGTCACTCTTTATCTTCCTACAAATCTGAATGAGTTCTGCCACATTTCCATTGTTAATTTCTAAATCTCAAATGTCAATCCTTAATGCACAACTAGCATAAGTGTCTATTACTCGGCTCGAAACAACAGAAATGCTAATGAGCTCAAAGCTACACAAACTTGCTGCTTATGAACCAAAAAGATAAACTCTACAACCAGAAAATCGAGAGAGAAAAAGTCACCTACTTCTCAACGAATTCCACTATCCTAGCCCTCTTCTCCTCCTTTGTAATCCTCTTCCGCCCCTTGGGCGGTGGCTCCTGCGCAGGCAGCGGCGCCACATGCGCCTTCCCCCGGGAGGTCCGGTAGCACGATCGTGTGGTGGCGCTAGAGACACCCGCGATCACTGGAAAGAGGGAACAGACCAGGCAAACAAGATCACGTCACCGCTGGGGCCAAAAACCAGAGCTTGGATCGAACACGGGAGGCGCGGGGCGAAATAGGCTTGATGACTAGCTTTACTCACCTTTCCTGAAGGCGGCGGAGGAGGAGAGGCGCGCGGACGCCTGCATCGCGGAGCGCAATGGCAGATCGCGGAGGGAAGGCGGGCGCCCTAGGGTTTCATGCCTGTCTGACTGGACGAGGAGAGCAAGGTTTTAGCTTGACTGAGAAGAAGAAGGGGGACGGGACGGACGGGCGGCGGCGGCGGCTGGGTGTTGAAGCCGTGCGTGGCCCAACCAAGAATAATAAGGGCTGTGCATTCCAACAAAAAAAAAGGGTATGTCAGCTTCTTGACTTTTTTTTCGGAATTTCTAAATCCTTTTTTTTAGAAATATGCCAGCTTCTTGACAAAAAAGGAATTTATTTACATATATATTCTCGACCCATTGAGTTCAACCAGTTGCCTTCGCCAGGCGTAGTCCTTTTCATATGCCTTTGACGAAACACAAGAAGATTGAGGCCTTGTTTAGATGCAAAAACTTTTGGAATTTGGTTACCGTAGCACTTTCGTTTGTATTTGATAATTAGTGTCCAATCATGAACTAATTTGGTTCAAAAGATTCGTCTCGTCATTTACAACCAAACTATGCAATTAGTTATTTTTTTATTTATATTTAATGTTCCATGCATGTGTTCAAAGATTCGATGTGATAGGATGAAAAGTAAAAATTTAGAATTTTGAAGGCATCTAAACAAGGCCTGATTGTTGTTGCCAAATTGCATCTAAAAAGATTTGTTGTCATTTTTATTGTCCGAAAAGAAGTTATGCCCAGGATTGAAGGAGATTTTGGAAATCCGATAAAAAGAATCTCATAATCCTAGGTACTCATCCGAACATGATAGATTTTAGAGCAGATTCTAAAATTAAACATATTAGAGATGTTTGATTTGGAAATTCCTATGCAATCCAATACAAGATTATCCTAGACACCACCAAAGTTGAGCTCAAGGCACATAAATCACCAAACCTCCCAAATAGGATTTTATTATAGGTATGACAAAATATAAAAATTTAAAAATATGAACATGATAAATTTTAGAGTGGATTCTAAAAATCTAACACATAAGATATATTTGATTTGAAAAATCACTATGCAATCCAATACAAGATCCATCATAAAAATCACCAAACCTACCAAAGAAATATGAAAATTGCTGGATTTTATCATGGGTATGACAATTAAATTGCTGGATTTTATTATGGGTATGACAATAAAATGTGAAATTTACAACAAAAAAAAAGAAATATTGCTCTCGTTGAGAGTCGAACTCAAGACCTCCCGCTTACTAAACGGGTGCTCTAACCAACTGAGCTACGAGAGCTGTGTTGTTTGTACAAATCATGCAAGTTTTTTTAATAATTTAACCTGCTTCTTTTTACAACAAATGCATAATCTAATGATCATTATCAGGTGCTCGCTCGATCCCAAAAGGATGCAATTCCTAAGGAGTAACGAAATCAAGTTGGATCAAATTCAACAAACTACTAATCTTTACGATGCCAAGTAAATATCACTAAATTAATTATAAAATATATTTTGCAGTAAATGTATTTGGAAATATTAACATTGATATTATTTTCTATAAAACTTGCCCTAAACTTTACAATTGTATTCCTTTTGGGGTAGGATGGAGTAATGTATTTGATTGAACATGTTGGAGTATATGACTATACTTCACCTTCCTCCTCATCACAGGAGACACAAATTATAAAACGTTATACCAATATTTGACAAAGAGCGCCTCATAGAACTCTCAACCAGGAGAAATAGCTCGAGTGACTATCGAACTGGAGAGAATTGTTGGTTTACAACCCTATTGATCATGCGTTTGAAAACATGATTTTTAATGCAAAAACAACTCTGTGATTACCAGGGGGGTCTCCGTCTTCTCTCCCTGCCTGCCCTGTAAAGTAGCAACTGAGCCCTGTAAAGTAGCAACTGAACAGAAGAAAATGATAACCCTGTGAAGGTCTCTGATCAAACCAACATGCATGAAATGGTGCGCAAAATGTCACACCATGTGAACAATGTATGGCTAAACAAAGAAACACAAACACATATGTGGAGCAGCAGCAATCCATCTTGCCACCACCTCCTAGATAGAACAAATACACTCAGACCATGCCTCTGCTTACCAGTTCCTATCCACTACGACTCTACGAGTTCGCCGAGACGACTCGAACACCAGACCGGCCGCTCGCCACGCTGCCGCTGGCACGATGAGCGCTGCGTCCACGGTACTGGCCGTTACCATTTCCGAAGCCGGCGCGCGACCGGCCACTGGGCTCGGGCTGGGACTGCCTCTGCTTGCTCTGTCGGGGCCTGTTCATCGGGCTGCAGCGGCCGCCGTGACTGCCGGCCTGCTCGACAACCTCGTCGCCGGTGCTCCACGTCCGGTCCGAGGACTCGACCGAGGTGGGCTCCCAGGAGGGCGTCCACGGGTGGCCCGAGACGCTGTTGCTCCCGGCTGACTCCTGAGGCTCGGTTTCCGCGCGGACGTCCCGCACTGGCGGCATCAGGTGCTTGCGCGCGGTGCTCGGCTCGACGAAGTCGTCGCTGCAGACCGGCGCGTTGACGGAGCCTTTGTCGTCGGCGGAGTGGCCAGGCTCGTATTCGTAGGTGCGGTTCTCGGACGACGAGGAGTTGAGGTCGGCCACGGCCTCGACGATGGAGCAGGCCTTGGCGACGCACGCCGGGAGCGAGAAGGACGGCGTTGCCGGCGTGGCCGCGGAGAGAGCTGCGGAGGTGGACTGCTGGTGGTAGTTGTGGATGTCCTCGAGCAGCTGGGTGGTGTACGAGCCGGGGTTTTGGTCAAAGTCGCGCGACGCCCGCCGCGAGCGGCACCCTGGCTGCGCGCCGGGCCTTTGGGTCGTCAGGCTCTCGGCCACGATGCTAACCGTGCGCGTCGTGGTCGTCTTCGACGAGTGCGCTCTCGTCTCTGATGCCGCAACCGCAACGGCGGCGTCCTCTGCGATCTCCGGCTTGCAGCTGCTTGGCACCGCCGTCGGCTCCTTTCCACGCCCCGTAGCCTTCTTGGGCGTCGCGGCGACGGCAGTCTCAGTGGATTTCTGAAGTCACGGCAAAAGTTTGGGCGAGTGGTACGGTAGAATTGCACTAATAACTGGAGTAAAATTCTAGTTTCGTTTGATCTTTACCTTCTGCGGCCTGGCACTGTGGTTGCTGTTGTTACGGAGAGAGTTCTCGTCGAGCTCGGCCATTGGGTTGCGCCTGTACGGAGACTGCTCGTTCTTCCTGGACGAGCTCCGGCTCAGCACCGGCGTCGGCCCCGCCGCCGGTCCGCCTCCAGCATTCTCATTCCCCGCTGCCATCCTCGCAGGAGAGCTCGATCTCGGCGACGCGCACCTCTTCCCCGACGCGGCCGCGGGCGACGGCGCGCGCCCCTTCTCCCTCGCGGGTACGGACACCATCTTCCCGGGCTGCGGCTGCCTCGCGCGGTCACCGCCGCCGGAGCCCGCCGTGGCCACAGAGGTCGCAGGACCATCCGCGCGTCTCCCGGGCGACCGGCTGGCCCTCCTGCTCCCGCTCCCGCCGCCGCTCCTCTCCCGGCTGCCCGACCGCTTCCGCTGCGGCGAACCCCGGTGCGGCGACGGCCTGGACACGGCCTGCCTCTCCCAGTCGCAGTCCTCGTCCGCGCCACCGGCGCCCCTGGCCTCCTGATCGAAGTCGTAGCTGCGCTTGGACCCCGAGCGCCTCCTGCGGTGTCCGCCGCCGCCCGTCTCGCCGGACGACGCCGCCCTCCCGGCCCCGGACGAGCTCCTGCTGAGCCGGCCGCACTGGATCAGGATTGCGTCCACCTCCTCCTTGGTGCAGCTGGAGGTGCGCACCGGCGCCGAGGGCACCAGCACCACCGGCAGCTGCTTCGGCGCCGCCGGCGGCTCTTGCGACCCCGACGACCGCTTCTTCTTCGGATCCTCCCCGGCCGCCGCGGCGTCCTTGGCCGACGACCCCGGCCTCACGACGAACACCGTGGCCTTGTTCGCCGTCGCCGCGGCCTCCCCCGCCGCCGCCCTCTTGGGCTGCTGCTGCGGCGCCGGCTTCTTGGCCTTGTCGTCGGAGACCACCACGGCGATCTTCCCGGGCTTGGCCGGTGGCTTCTTCTTGCTGAAGCAGAGGCCCATGCTGGTGGCGTGAGTGGTGGCAGGAGCTCCGGCCTGCGACTGCGGACGAGCTGGAGCTGCCGAGCTGGGAGCGAAAGAGTGCGTTGGACTGTGACGTGGTGGTATTTAAGCACGCGTGGGGAGGTGTGATTAGCGAGATAATTATGTGCTGTGCTCTGTGTTAGTACTCCGTAATCCGTACCGTTTGCCTGCCTGATGAGCAAAGGCAAAGCTGATGGTGATGCCAGGGGGGGGAGATTTCAAATCCTCTCTCGCGGATCGCCTTGAGGCTCGTGCGCGCACGCACGCACGTGGGGAGCGACGTTGGCTGGTCACGGTGCTGTGAACCGACCGGTGGGACTGGAGGATGTGCCTCGGTAAACGGTCTACGAGGAATACGTCCAGAGGGGGTTGGGCCGGCGGCTCGGTGGGGACGCTATCCGTTACAACATCGCGGGGCCTGGGTCTTGATTATCTCATCATCTCGTCTTCAAAAATGTTCAGGGTTTTGTGTACCAGCACCAACAGCACAGCATGCCAGCATCAGAGACGCGTGTCACTGCTAGTACGTGATGACTTTCATCTGGTACTGTGCTCTGCTGATCGTCATCGAGACGGGTAATGCACGGGGAAGCTTTGCGAGGTCGATGGAGGCCAATTTTGCAGCCCCCACGGCTGGTCAACCCTTGGTTACGCCTCATACCAGCAGAAAGTTTGTTTCCATGGACAGTTGGCCACTGCATTTGTTTGCGTTTCAGACTGACTGCACCGCATCCGGTAAACGCGTCCGCTACGCGCAGATGGCGGACCGAATCGCTGCAGCGGCGTCCTGTATATGGCCAACTCATCCGCTATGGCTTCGTCCGTCCTCCAAATTTGGCGTCGTAGCGTTCGTCCGCTAAACGCCGCGCGGGACCCACGACAGAGGGGGGGGGAGAGAGGAGGCCGCGCGCCCCGAGATGCGGTGCTCCTTCACCGTCTCCGCGCGCGCTCGCCGGCGCCGCCGTGCGCCCTCGCTCTGCCGTCGACGCCGCGCCCCTGCTCCCCCTCGCCTTGGAGGGAGCCCGCCACGGACGCGCTCGCCGGGGAGGGAGCCCGCGAGCTCCATGGCCGGCGCGGGGAGGGAGGGAGGCCCGCCGGGCGCTCGCCGAGGCACGCCGCACGCCGGGGAGGGAGCCCGCGAGCTCCATGGCCGCGAGGAGGGAGAGGTGGGGGCGGGGCTCGCCGGCGTGGGGACGGAGACCCCGGGCCACCGTGCCGGTCCGCTGCGCGCTCGTGTCGGCGCCGCGCGAGGAGGAGAACCCCGCCGCCGGGCCGCGCGGGCGAGCTCTGCCGCTGGCCGCGCGGGCCGCCGTCCGCCGTCGGAGCCGCCGAGAAAGAGAGAGAGCGGAGAGAGAGAGAATGGGGAGAAAGGGCATGCGGTCGAACGGATAAAGGAGGAGAGGGGAAAAAAGAAAAGAAAAGAAAAGAAAAGGAAAGAGAAAAAGGAAAAAAAAATCTTACAAGTGGGGCCCACAGTGGATAGAGTATGATATAGAGTATGAATGGGTGTGGGAGAAATTGATATATAGGATGAAATCTCGATGACTAGGACAAAATATTTCTTTTAGAGGATGAATTTAGAGTACGATAAGCGTGCTGCCTCCTGCGGGGCCCCTGCGTCAGGAATTAGGCTGGTGCAACGGCACCACGATTCAAATGCTGGCACGTTCGGTTTGAATCCGGGATCCGGCCAGCACGGCCTGGTGGTGGCTGCTGCGTGCGCGAGCCTCGCCTAACAACGGCCAACGGCTACGAGCGGCGATCGGGACGCGCAGATGCCACCGGATTCCTTTTGCCGTGCTGCATGCCTGCGACGACAGAGGGCTGACCGTTGCCATCTCTTCCCTTCACCGTCTCTAATGCCTTTTTGAACCCGAGCCGACCGTTGGAGGGGGAGGCAGGGGCGTCACCCTCGGATTGTCACAAGTCACATCGGATTCGCGCGCGGTCTCGGCTCCCCCGTCGTGTGGATTGGCAGCATCCATCCGCCTACGTTTATCCGTCCGCAAGAGACGGGGGACGGGGGATCGGATCGGCCTGACCTTCACGTGATCAGCTTATCGCATCATCATCCAATCAGGCAGGATAAATACGGCGAGAGATGGGCACGGGCGCTGGACTGATGATTCTTCTGACGGCTCCTTAAACTCGTGTCCGCCCATCGGCCAACCTTGGCCTGCAAAACAACCGGATCCAATGCCGCTAATTCATGCCTGTACCGGGCCTGATGAGTGATGACCCAGCTGGTGGCACCATAACTTCTACACGGCACCTGATTTGCAGCACATGCATGAACTCAGGTCAGGAGCTCCGCGACGCGCAGGCTGTAAAACCGCGACCTATGATCGATTTCAGATACATTACAACGGACTGAAGTTCCTGGTGCGATATCCAAATATCCAGTTTGACTTCAATTTCCCAGCGGCTACTACCGACTAGTCCCAAAAGTTGGAGCAGCCTTGGAGTTGGAGGGCATGCTGCAGGAGGGCTTTGGCACCGTTTAGATGCCAAAAATTTTGCTAAAATTTTCAGATTTCCCGTCACATCGAATCTTTAAACACATGCATGAAGCATTAAATATAGATAAAAAATAAAACTAATTACATAGTTTAGACGAAATGGACGAGACAAATCTTTTAAGCCTAATTAGACTATGATTGGACAATATTTACCAAATAACAACGAAACTGCTACAGTAGCGTTTCGCCAAAAAATTTGCCAACTAAACAGCCTCTTTGTTTCATCAAAGGGTGGAAGTGTGAAACTGAAAACGCGAAGCGGAAAGGAGGCGTGCTGTTTTCTTTACAGACCAACCAGCGAGAAAAAGGCTGGCCTGTGCTTCTCATGAGTCATGACCTCTGTGCACACCGCACTGCTTTCAATGTCATTCAGTTTCAACATAGTGTCGTAGTTCATCGCAACCTTTTGCCACAGGAAAAGAGAGATTAATTAACGCAAAAAAAAGGAAAAGGAGAACGGAGAGATTAACCACGACGCCTTGACACCACATCCTCACTAGCGCATGCCCTACCCTACGCAGCAACAAGCTTACCAGACTATCTCAGCACTGCGGGTCTTGAAGAATGCCTCAAGCATGTGCATGTTTCTACTCTTCTCCCTCAGTGCTTACACATTTCGCTCATAGAAAAATCAAACTATTTTAAGTTTACATAAGTTTATTAAAAAATATTAATATTTATATCTCTAAATAATTTATTTTTTAAAAAATACTCTCATCAACAGAGTCTAGTGGTGAAACCAATTACAAGGACAATATTGTCCATACGAAAATATAGGAGCCGAATGTACACTTGCAGGTGAGACAAGAGGACATGAGCATAGATAGTGGCATATTTTGGTATAAGGTAAATTATAATGGCACAAATCCTATTTGGACAAAAGTAGCGGCACATCTCAAAATTCCATTTTGTGAGGGCATGGATCCAATATGGCATGTGTTGGCACACGAAGCCCTCCGTGTATGGATTCCTTGCCCTTGCACCACCCCGTTTCATGGGGGCATGTGTCAACACCTGTAGGTTGGACGAGCAACTCCAAGAGTTTTGCATAACTCTTTTGCTAAATTATCAAGCTAACAAAATAAGTAGAAATCTTAATTTATTTCTCTCCAATTATAGAAGCTTTCTAAAAATAGAAAAGCGGACCAAATTTGATTTTTTTCCCATCATCATCCCTAATCTAAAGGGGAAATCTTTAATCTAACTTCAAGGCATTAAGCGCACACTTCCTTTGATTTCCTAGGTCAACTAATTGACTAATGACACTCATTGCGAGTTTAGGTGGTTAATAGAAAGCCCATAACATGTTCTGCCTAAGGGCATCGAGAGTATATAAGATCTCGATGGGTTTTATAAGATGGATCCCACAAACTATAAGGCCAGTCTCAATGAGGATTTCATGAAGTTTCATGGGCATTAAATATGTTGACATGGCACCGTGTTAATGAAGAGAGAGATGATAAGAGTTTCATGGGAGTAGAGAGAGTTTCATGGGGATGAAACTCTTCTGCACTGTTTTCAAAATATAAGTGTGTTAGAAACTGGGACATGAAATTGACATTGAGACTGGCCTAAGGCCAACGTCCCTTAAGATGGGTCCCTGACGCATTTTTACTTTATGTTTAGGTTCTGGACTAGCCTTAAGATGGCCCCCCCTACAAATAAAAAAGGCCAATAATTTATTTATTTTCGTCTTCCCTACACGATCACGCCACACCAAGCATCGCCGCCACCGTCATTACTCCTGCTCCGCCCTAAGCGTCGCCTACTCAGCTCCCTCCCGCATGGTGGTGGCCACATGAAAGCCCAAGTTTGGTTTTGGTAATTAATGACACCAAGTTGCTAATGCCATGTGTTAAGTGTTTTGAGTTAGGCATAAGCAACACATGTGATGAAGGTGTATGTGGCAAGGTGTGGTGGCCACAAGATCACAAAGAGATGGTGCATGGACATGAAATAATGATCATGGTGGAGATGCACATAAAAGGAAGGACATGATGATTAAGTGAAAAGAGAAGGATCTAAGAGCGCAAGGCAAAGGTATAACCATAGGGGTTTTCCTTTTGCCGGTCTAAGATGAGTAGAGAAGTGATTGACCGGATTTAGGATACATAGCCGACTATCAAGAGGGGCAATCACAGTTAGCTCGGGAATCAAGTGCCACTAGATAAATGTCTTGAGCATATGCATTAGGATCTAGTAAAGAGCTAACATAACGCCTTGGAAAATGTTTGTGAAATGCTAACACACATGCACTTTGTGGTGTACACTTGGTGGTGTTAGCACATTTGCGAAGGCGGTGGTGTTTGAGCGGTAATAAGGGGTTTGGGGTTCGCTCTCCCTCCCGCCGAGCGTGCGAGCGCGGGATTCAGGCGTTTTCGAGAAAATGAAATGCCTATTTTCTATTGCGCCGGAGGCGAGAAAAGGTGGCGAAAGTCCGAAATATTTTTCACTGAAAAACGGCGATCGGACGCTGCACCGGACGCGGTCTCGGTTTGACCGGACGCGTCCGGTCAGTTCAACGCGGCGCGAGCTCTAGGGTTTGTGACCGGACGCGGGTCTGGCCTGACCAGCGCGTCCGGTCAGTACAACTGAGCGTAAGAGAGAAGCACGCGACCGGCGCGTCCGGTCCTTCAGGGGACCGGAGCGTCCGGTCAGGCGTCTAGGAACACAGAGCGAAGCGGAGTGACGATCGGACGCGCGGCGCGTCCGGTCACGTGCGATCGGACGCGTCCGGTCGCAGCTGGAGCTTACTGGAACACGACCGGACGCTGACACTGTCGCGTCCGGTCACTCGGTTGAGCGCGTCCGGTCAGCGCGTTTTTGCTGCGTCGTCTGTAACGGCTAGTTGCGTACCCCTTCGTTATAAATAGACGTTGGACGGGGTTTGAGGGTAACTCTTGCACATTCTGAGATATAGAGACATACTTTGAGCTAGAGAACAACCCCTCCACTCATCTCTTTGATTAGTTGCACATCTTGAGTGAGATTGAGTGAGATTCAAGTGCATTGCTTGAGAGTTGCATTCTAGAGGCACTTGATCTTCGAGTAGCTGCGGATTTCTTGTTACTCTTCCGTGTTTCCCGACACGGTAGACGGCTTGGAGCAGCGTAGGTGATTGAGCTCACAATTGGAGATTGTTGGAGCCTTCACCAAGTGTTGTAAGGGGTTCTTGATCCTTCCCCGCGGGAGTTCGTGAATTGGATACTCTAGTGGAGCTCGTGGCTTGGAGGATCCCCATCTTGTGTGCGGTTGTGCGGCGCCCGCCGAGGGCTCAACTCTTGATAGTTGATTAGCTCGCGAACCGACAAGTGGGTGTATCGCCACAACGGGGAGTAGCTTGCCGGGAAGCAAGTGAACCTCGAGATAAATTCTTGTGTCATTCTCTTCCCGAGGATTTCTCTTGTGTGATTGATTGATTGGTACATCTCATCTCTACACGGCGGTATAATCACCCAAAGCTCTTCTCTTATATTACTTCTTATTTCTAGCTTGTAGTTGTTGTTGTGTTTAGTGAATAGCTTTGTTATAGACTTGTGTATGTGGCTTGCTTAATTAGTTAGAGCTAGTGCATTTGCTTCGCCACCTTTCGTACTAACGTGTGGTTAAGTAATTCTTGTAGAAGTTTTAATTAGGCTATTCACCCCCCCTCTAGCCTATTTGGACCTTACACCACAGCACCACTCCAAGCGTCGTCTCCTCCACTCCCTCCCAATGGGTGATGCTCGTTGCTCACCTCCCCCTTCTTGACGTCGGCCACCCTAAGCACCATCGGAGTAGCTCGCCGTGGAAGGCCCAAGCGTCGACATTGGTGATCAGGTAGCTCATGGGCTCACTTTGCCGACTGATCTCATTAATACCTAGCAACTTCCTTCCACGCCTCCGTCTGCCACTACGCCATCGGTCCAGAGGGCCAGCCAGCAAGAGGTCAAGGCGAGGTAGGGGTGTATCTAGCACCGGGTCGACCAGGGCTCAAGCCCTCACTACTGCCACCGGATGTATGAAGCTCCTCCTAAGCCGTCGCTATAAGTTTATAGTCACTGAAGCTTAGAAGAAGAGGCTAAACGTAGAAAATAAGGAAGAGAAACCTAGATCCGGCACTGAGACAGTGAGACGGGGTGGACGAGGATGGGCGACAGCCATGGTCCTAATCTCAGCTGCCACCACCACGCCATCGGTCCAGAGGGCCGGCAGGCAAGAGGTCAACAGGCAGGCTGGGCGACGACAAGCAAGACGTCAAGGCTGGGTGGGCGAGATAGGCGACGGCCAGCCAGCGACCATGTCGTGCCGCGTGCCCGCGAGGAGAAGGCTGGCGCGAGAAGACTGGAGGAGGAATTGTTTTTTTCTCATGACTAGTAGCGGGTTGTCTTTACCTTTAGGTCGGACCTTTTGTGTTTTTGGGTCACGATAAAGACAGGCTCTGTTGTTTCTTGTTTGAGGCCGACTCGGAGCTTACCCGTTTTTGAAACACTCCGGATGCGGGCAACGCCGTAGGTGCTAACTTCAGTTATAGCCTAGACGGCCTGCTTTGAATGCAGTAACCTACTAGCAACAACAAGAAAATGAAACACAGATTTCACATATATAACATGCTCCCTCCATCCCAGAAATAAGTTCGTTTTTGACATGATTTAGGATGCCAAGGAGTGATTAATTATGGAGTATAATATATTCTGACATCAAATTATCAGTGAGAATGCAGCTCTGCAATGGTGTTATCCTGATCTCCTATTCAATTGCTGTTTTCACCCTGTCCAAAATACCTTCCTGAAATTGTCATCAGTATATTCAGCATTACGACTTCATCGTCCATCTCAGTCTTGGTGGCAAGGATGCTGGCGCACTTGCGCAGCAAGGACCTCAGTGAGGCACACGTATCCGCGTCCAAGGGAGTGTGAATGGCAACACAGAGTGCAAAGAGCCACAGGCAGTTATTCCTTGATAGTGTATCCAAGCTTTGAATCATATCAATGTAGTTCCTAAGTGTTGCAGCTCTTGAAACTGCATCCATGTTGTGAATCATTGTCAGTATCGGTTCAGTCTGTGGCTCTGATCTGCTGCCAGGTTTTGTTGAGATTTTTGTCGCACTAGATGCAGATGGTTCATCAGAATTGTCAAGCTCAGAGAGCACCTGAGGAAAATAATAATCTCATATAATTAGTAGATGCTGTGAAGAAGGTAAATATGCAGAAGATGGTAGCTAAAGTCAAGCATTCAAATTGAAAAACCGGTAAGTTCAAGTCATTGCATATAAGAAAGAACCTTTTTGGTGTCATAATGGATTGGAGATTTCTGTAAATATGATACTATAACAGGTGACAATAATTTATTAAATGGCAGTCTCAAGAAAATAAATAAATAAATAAAGGCACTGCAAACCAGGGAGTACTCAAGTTCCAAGAGTAACTAGTATGGTCATACTAACCCTTGCATCATAGAAATCCTACTAACGGTACAATTGTTGGCTTGATGACACTTATATTTAATATGCAGAAGATACAGATTAAGACCCTGTTTGTTTTAGCATGCAGATTGTGGAATGTGGATTGCATCTAGGAGCAAACATTCACCATTGCATCATACAGAAAGCAAGCAAACTGGAAAAACAGACATCAGAACATTAATAAAACATACTGCTAGTGTGATAAGGCATTCTATCAGTACCATAGCTGTCAGATTTTCAGGATACACATTTTTTAACACTTCCCTTCCTAAGAACAAAGGATACCCATTGCCCCATCATGAAAATGAAGTAATTTATGTGACAACAGAACAAACCATACAGTAATACCATACAGAATTATTCCAACATAGGTTATAGATAAGAAAAGAAGTGTTCGTTGCCAAATGAAATAACATATTGAATCATAATACATGTTTGCAATTGCTCTAGACTTGTGCCACTAAAATTTTAAGGGTCAAGTGGCCAACAAAATAGTAAAGTATGTCAACAAGTTTTTTTATAAAAAAAATGGTATGTCAACAAGTTAAGAAGCAATTTTACAATCATAGGGTGTTGTCTTTACGAAGGCAATTATGAGAAATAGAAAACAGAACTGAAATGTGGGTTATAAATGTTTGCATCTTTTAAACTACACAAGATAGCTTACCATCCTGGTTTCCGCGAACTGGGTGATAAATGTGTCCTCCCATTGTTTTGATGCACGCAAATCAGGTACACACTTTGGTATGTCCGGAATATCTGGCATATAACGAGTTTGCTCATTTCTAGCTGCACTTGAATATATCTTGGCCACCTTCACTCTAGGAATTTGGTTAGCTTCCCACCTGTAAACCGATGTTTTCATGCCATAGTCAAAGTAATGTTTTTGGGTAAGCCAATTGATGATCTTGAGAAGTATATCTAAAAAAATAATAGAAAACTGAGGTCCCCACCTTATATATTGTTGGGTTCAGCTTTAGCTTAATAGCTTCACATCTGGTTGGTAGGTTTGGAAGATCCTATTTAGCAAATATAACTAGTCATAGTTTGAAATCCTATTTTCTAACCATTAGTTCATTTGATAAGCTTCGCCAAGACGAGCTAGTATGGAGAAATCCTAGTAATCAAATATCACTTTACTATAATTCATATTTGTTCATATGTTGAAGTCACAGTGAGTAAACCTAATTGCAAGAGATATTGATCTTACTAAGATAATGGATATCCATCTATTCAACACTGAACCATATAATAAAAGGCCCTTAATGGCCACAAAAACTAAACAACACATACTAGCAAGACTAGGGTGTTGCATCATGCAATAGAGCCTTGTAACAGTAGTAATTGATCAGTTTTTTTTATGAAAGTAACTGATCAGGTTAAATATCGACTACAGAATACAATGAATCGTGCACAGATGGGCAACCCAGTAACACAAATCTTTGTTTGGCATCACAATATCATGTTCGGGTCCTATAAATCTGAGGAAACCAGAAGCAAAGAATACCTGACACGCCGAAGGTACTCAAAGCCATCAAGTGGCTCGCCAGACTCGAAATCTGGATCTCCATCCACAGCAAATGCAGGCTTCAGAATTCCCTCATAGTCATCGTCACTATCATCTTCATATTCCACATCTTCACCTTGATGAAACGGCTCTTCAACCACTCCACATGCCCCAGCATGGTCAGGAGCAGACTCAGAGTGGTGTTCGTGACAAACCGCCAGATCCCCATTTCTGTGGGCACCAATCTCTGCAACACCTACACAGGTATCATACAGCAAATGAGGACAACGCAAGAAAATTACTAGCAGCATATTTAACAAGCAAAATGATTTAATTTTGCACGCAAGTTCTTAAGAGCATCTCCAAGAGTCTTTCTTAAACTCACACTCTAAATCATCATTTGGAGACTCATTTGAATAAAAATGGCTCGCTATATTGCAGCCTCCAACAAGTTTCCTGTATCTTGTGCCCACTCTAGAGCCAGCCCCGCTATGCATCTTTGTCTTACGAGAAATCCGAAATAGAGGATTGACAATATTTGAAGATCTAATTAAAGAAGGTTGAAGGCTATTTTTCACCAAAATCTCTATTCCTATCAATTATCAATTAAGAGGCTCTTAGAGCAACATCAATTATCAATTAAGAGTCTCTTGAGTTGCTCTAAGGGGCAAGGACGAGAAGAGACGTACCCAAGAACCGTGCCGCCGCCGCCTCTTCGGGCCACTTCCTTACGCCCATAGCCTTCATCCCCCTATTACCCCTCCTGCTCCTCACGTCCTCCTCGGCGACGAGCAGCCCGTCGTACTCACCGGAGAACCCGGAGGCCGCGAGGGCAGCGCGGACGTCAGCCCACAGCCGCGCGTGAGCCTCCTTCGACGGGGCATCCCTGAGCGCCTCGAGCTCTGCCCTCGCGTACGCCGTCCTACTTCCTGCAGATCTATTGTGAGCTGCGGCGGAGGCCGCCATGGAGAGGGGGAGGCTCTGGCTGGAACTGGTAGGTTCGATTGGCTGGCGGCTGGGGGAAAGTGACCACGACGTGGCTTCACGGGTGAGCGGAATGCACGCCGCCCCGTGGCTGCGTGCCTGCGCCAACAGCCGACGCCTTGCCCTTGTTGCTCGACGCCTTGAAGCAGCTGCTCGACGACCGGCGTTCCGTGCCTCTGCGCGTGACGGCGTGCATAGGACAACGGGAAGGTGTGATGAACCTAACCCTGCCGACGGGGAGGTAGGGCTCGGGTAGCCGGCGGCGGCGGAGAAGCGGCGGAGAGAGAGAGGTACAAGATCCGGTTGTCTTACATAGTCGCCCAAAACCCTGGTAGGCTGGAAAGTGGGAACGGCCCGAGGTCCGAGTTGTATACAAGGCTTAAAAGCCTGAGGCCCATGGCGTGTCTTCGTGTTCTTTTTCTTATCTCGGAAACAAATTTCCATTAGAAACTGATTTCACATGATACCACTACACATACAAATAGGGATGACAACGGGGCCTCAATTGGGATTTCATCTACTAGGGCATCATCAACAATAAATTCAACTAACTCATATAGATAGGTATCATTAACAATAGAGACAACTTGCTATCCGATATCGGTAATACTTGGTTGAGGCGTACGCGCCCTAGGAGCGCGTGCAGCCACTCATCTGGGATGCATGCGGCGCGTGGGACCGTGCATGCGTGTGACTACAAAGAGAGGACTGGCTGCCTGCTGCGCCGTAGGCCTCCCAGCTGTGTCTGCCCTCTGCTGCCTAACGCCTAGGTCTGTCGCTGCTTGCCATGCTATTCTTTTTTCTCTCTGTGTGTGTTGTCTGCACCTAGGCCAAGCTGCCCCTATCGCATGCTGCCCACCGCATTGCTGCTTTGGCCGACCAGCTTAGGCGCTTAGCCAGTTGCAGGGCTGGCCAGGGCACTTGCCTATTTGTGAGAGGAGTGCGGGCCCATATGCAGGCAGCTGAGTGCTGGCCTAATTTTTTCCGTCACTTCATGGCATCTAGATCTGTATATGTTTAATGTCTTTCAGATGTATGTTTCATCTGGATGTTGCATGTGTTTCGTCTGAATGTTGTATCTGTTGCGATGGCTATACACGTATGTTGCAAGTGTATGTTTTAAATATTTCAGTTGTTGCAAGTGTTTTATCTAGATGTTGCATATACTACAATGACTATACACATATGTTTCAAATGTTTCAGCTAGTTGCAAGTGTTTTATCTAGATGTTGGTTGTTGCATATGTTGTATTGGCTATACACATATGTTGCAAGTGTATGTTTCAGCTGTTTTAAACGTATGTTGCAAGTGTTTTATCTGGACGTTGCATATCTTACAGTGGTCATACACATATGTTGCAAGCGTATGTTTGTAAATGTTTCATTTGTTTTGAATGTATGTTGCAACAAATGTTTTATGTTATAAGTGTTGCATGACCAGCGCGAGAAGTGGGCGCAGACGGAGGTAGTCCCCTCTTGCATGCGGGAAGCGAAGCGGGCACAATGGCCCCACACATGCATGTGTAGGTGCATGCGTGTAACAGAACCGACCAAATTATAAGAGCACAAGTAAAAAAACAAGCACCGAAGCGCTCAAATTTTCGAACTTGAGCCCATATAATCCCGGTAGTCAATCGAAACCACGAAGGATTTCAAACCAACTTGCTTACAACCAAGATCGCATCATTCAACATGCAACATCATACGTTACATGATGATATGTATGATATAATTAAACATGATGCATGCACGTTCCGTACGCCCTCTCACCTTAGTAGAAATCTAAAGTTCTAACGCTAGGCGGTGACATACATACGTTCTCTCATATAAGCGAAACTATCGGTCTACTCGTTACGCTATTAGTGTACCTACAGAAAATCTCATTTCAGCCAAACAGTTTCCCAATATAAGCATACAAGAAAGCAGTAATTTAAATACTTTCCATATACACATCCCCTGATGTATATACTTCAGTATCAAAGCTACCCGATATAAAGGTTCCCACAATTAAGTGCTTATATAATTACACGGTTTAAACATGTAAGTATGCAAGTCACCAAAACTACTCTCCCCTAGATCGCCGGTTGGACGATCATCCTCTCACAACTCACACTTACCAAAGCGTCGAGGCAATTGATCCATACATTATCACCCAAGTGGATGTCATCCATACAATATCACGCCGTATGGACGACGAAACAAAAACAAACAAGGCCCCCAAGTTAGTCTTTATAATAAGCCACCTACGAGTCCTTATTTGGGCTAAGGGATGTGATCACTGGCATACCTATGAAAATAATTTTTTAGAGTTTTAACCCTTTTCATAATAAAATACTTTTGTTTTTAAATACTCGTACGATGTATTTAATGTTGAATTATGCTCCGATACCAGTTGTAACAGAACCGACCAAATTATAAGAGCACAAGTACAAAAACAAGCACCGAAACTCTCAAATTTTCGAACTTGAGCCCATATAATCCCGGTAGTCAATCGAAATCACGAAGGATTTCAAACCAACTTGCTTACAACCAAGATCGCATCATTCAACATACAACATCATACGTTACATTTCACAAGTAGTTCCGAAATAAGTTTACACACACGGAGTCGCAATTATTACAAACCAAGTTTATAAAAGTAGCGGAAGCATACACACACCAGTTGTTTAACTACTGCCAGTCTTGTTGATCAACAACCCGCAAAAGCATCAGGAAAGTACATAAAAGATGATCACGCCCTAGTGATCTAGTCTTCGTCACCCGCAGGGTGGAGACTAATTTTGCAGAAGCCTTGATAGAGCATATCATCTGCAACAGGAGGGAATAAACCCTGAGTACTGGAATGTATTCAGCTAGACTTACCCGTCAAAAACCAAAAATAAGATGACACCAAGGATTATGCAAGGCTTACACAAGAGGCTAGCTGACATCACATTTTGCATAAAGGCATAAGTAATTGAAACTCTTATAACCTGTACTAGCAGTTCTTTTTAGCATTTACCTGTCATCTATCTTAGCACCTGTACTAAGCATGCACTTGATTATAATCAAACAATTATCAACATTATATCCAGAGCAGGTATGAATTGTGGCAACATTGTATCATTCCCTTAACCATCTGTTCATTTAATGAGATCTACGTTGCCGCTGCTCAAGTCAAGTGCTCACTAACCGGGAGCGACGGCGATTCGAATCGAATTCCTATCCAGCTAGAGGGGTATTTCTAACACTCACCGCGTAGGCCCCTGCCAGGGTCGCACAAGCCACCTTTTCATATGATTCAGGAATCGCGGGTTCGAATGATGTCGCGACCCCAAGGGCGACACTCTGCCAGGTGATAGGGACTCTAACCCCCTTGGTCTCACGCCAATGTCCCCAAGCACATCCTTTCTCTCCTCTAAGAAGCAACCTACCATTCGATTCCCGGCCTGAATCACATTACTCGGCTTCACGGTCAGAACGACTTATCCGGCCAACTAAGTGTTAGACTGCGTTCAACATGACTCAAGGATGTACAGCGAATCGGTCCTTAAACGACTCAGACGGGCATAGCTCCACACCCAAGACGTGAAGTGTCTTGCGGCTGTACTATCGAACTCCCACCCGGTCTCAATTTCATTTTAAAGCATGGTTCCATCCACGATAGCCATAAAGCCACTCGTGACTCCTTCCTACATCTCGCGGATGACCGGAAATCACCCGACTTCTACCGTACTAAGCAGGGCTAAGCATTTATACGTGCCTAAACCTAAATTAGGATTTAAGTACGATATCTGGGCAAGGATAGGTATAATGCAACAATTATTTTTATACAACTCCTACAACTTAATGCATTAAACAATTAAAAGTACTCAAGATAAATTTATAAAATAATGGGTTCAGCATGCACCGGGGCTTGCCTTTTAGAAAGGTCGAGGGCCGATGGTCAGGACACTCGGGTAGATCTTCTGCGGGCACTCCTTCGCCGGCTGGATCCTCGAGCTCCCTCGGCTGCTCCTGGTCCTGGACTCCCTCCGGAAACACTTGCTCGAATTCGAGGAGCGTTACCCCCTCCGGAACACCTATTGCATGAGTGTATAATAAATCTCATGTATGCATAGTGAAAGATGCAGTATGCTCGGAATGAAATGCATTACAACATTCTTAAAGCTCTATTCAAATCACTTCAAATATTAGGTGCAAAATTTACTCTCCGGTAGAGAAGTACTCACCTAATCCACTCAACCTAAGATATAGTTGTTCTTCTTTGGTTAAGGCCCTAACACCTAACAATGACAAGAGTAGCATTACTTAGGTTACCACATCCAACACCAAAATACCACAGTAAGACATTCTGGACAGCAGCTCAAAGATTCTAACATAACTGAAGATTCCTAACTCCAAAAGATATGATCTAAGACAATCTGGAAAGCTTAAGAAATGCACTACAATTCATTTTCAGATCTCAACCCTAAATTCCTAAGTTTTCCATGTCGAATTTCATAAGTTCCAGAATATGTCCCCTCTAAACAGAGAGTAGCAAATTCTGTACTGTCACTTTAAAAAGCAATAACTCCCAAACTACTAAGCCAAATGCTCCCAAATTTTGACACAAGCTAGTTTATCAAGCTTACTACAACTTTGGTATTTACAAGTTTTCCAGCAACCACCTTTATCAAAGGTCAAACCTAGAAATACTACCAGCTATCCAGAAAACCTAGAATTGCAAAGATTAAATATTTATTTATGTGGCAAACATCCCTTAAGACCAAACTAATTTTACCATAAGTTCACGTAGGTCACAAAAACACCAGAAAGTAAGGTTTGCCTACCTAAAATATTTATTTATACTCATTTCTTAATTTACTTAAGTAATTAAGTGGAATTTTAATCATATATGTAAATTGTTCCTAAAATTCTACAAAAATTACAGGAGACTCTATGAACCAAAAAGAGACCATTGTAAAATTTTGAACTAAAATTATTTAAAAAAACTCCCTAAACAAAATTCACAAGCCCAAAAGACTGATTTTTGTATAATTAACAAATCATATTAAAAAGTATCAAACAACAGATTTCATAATTTTCTTGGACACTTTAGGGTACCAAGACATTCTCCAAAAATTTATAAGAACATTTCACATGTAGAAAAATTACTAAAATTCATTCAAGTATTCCCTAAAATAACATGCTAGCATTATAACTTGAAAAGTACTTAAGCACTAATGCCTAAATTTTTACCAGAGCTAATATAGGTATAACTTAGCCTACCCATCAAATTTCATAATTTTTTGAATAATACAGCTCCAGTTATACATTTAACAAATTTGCCTTCATTTCAAAACACATTTGAAAGACCTATTTAATTCTCCCAGAAACTAAACATCACATACCAAATTTATATTTTTCTAAAATACTACATCTCATGCAGATTCTAACAAAATTTATCTCATAGATTTTGGACAAGTAAAACCCTAGATCTACATTTTATAATCATCAACTAAAATCTATGACAAATATGAAAAGAAAACAAAACCGAACCCTAACTCGCTACTGTTGCTGGGCCGGCCCGGCTTGCCAGCGCGGCCCAGCCAGCGCGCGGCCCGTCCTGGACTCCCGCCCGCGTGCGTGGCGCTGATAGCGCAGGCCCGCAGGCCAGAGGGAGAAAGGACAGGGGAAAGGAACGGTGGCCGGAGTTCGCCGCCGATAGCGGTTTCGGCGAGGCCAAGTGCACCGTCATGTTCCCCACCTCGATACGAATCTAAGGGTACCATCTAAGAGGGCTACAGCGGCAGCTAAGGTAGTCAGCGACGGCAATGGCGGCTCGCGGCCGCGGCATGCCGGCTCCGACGAGCTAGACGGCTGCTCAGCCCTAATGGCCGGTCCGGTGAGCATCAGTGGCTCAAGGCGGACGCGACACACCAAGGACGGAAGATAGGGAGACGCTAGGGAAGCACGGCCACGCCACGGGGGTGCTCCGGTGAGAAATGCCCGAGACGGACGGTGGCGGAGATGGCAATGCTGTCTTACCTCCGCACAATTGACCCAACTGCGAGGTGGAGGATGGAGGGGGTTTCAAGGCGGAGCAGTGGACGAGTTTTGGTGGGCTGCGGTGCGGTGGTGAGCGCGCACGAGCTCGCCGGAGTGGAGGCGGCAATGGTGGCTCAGTTTCTCCGTGTCGAAGCCGAATGAGGGAGGGAGAGGGAATGGGGGCAGCTCCGGTGCGTCGTGGCGGCCTTGAAGGCCCCGTGGACTGACCGGTGGGGCCACGGCCGGCGTACGGTTGCCACCGCGCGTCCACGCGTCGACGAGGGCCTGTGGCCGGTCGGCCACTCCTCACTGACGAACTAAATCGAAGTTGCAATCGTGGCATCGGTGACCGACTGACAGAGCAAGTTTGGCGTTGATTAACTTCCAAAACAGCTCGATTCGGTCCAAGATGACAACATCAAATTTGTAGAGCTATGTGAGGGCAACAAGTTTATCAATTGGAGTTTGGACTGGTTCGGCCTAGATTTGAAACTACATAGCCCCAAAGTGGTGCCCTTTGAAACTGAAACATGTTTTCAGTTAGTGAAACTGACTGAAACCCTATTTTCAAGACACCATATCTCCTAAACCATTTAGAACTAGGTGATGGTGATGTTGACAATGTTGTAGAGCTAAGTGAGTACTACAAAAGTGTCAACATGAGTGTGAGCTGGTTTGGTCTGGTTTGCAAACTACAAGCTTCCAAAGTAGGTCACAGTAAAACTGGGGGGCACTTTTGAGACTTAGGAAAATTTCTAAGTGTTGAGACAGCCCATCTAGCTGACTTGTGGGCCATTTTTGAGCATGTTCTGGTCAGTTTCATGAGATGGTCATATTGAGACTTTTGTTCCCCGTAAAATTCCCTACAACTTTGCTTAAGGGTGCTCCTCCATGCAAGGTCTCTAAGCTAGACTTTTTAATTGGTCAAACTAGAGCATCCTAGGGCTAAATGCTAGTCAACTACACCTTGGAGGGCATTTTGGTGATTTTGGTCAACATGAACCTTGCTCCATGAGTGACCCTAAGTATAACTAATGTGTTGTGAGATATAATTAGCTACTCTACCCTTTAGTTACACCAACTCCCTAGAGTCACATGATGGGAACCAAACAAAATTCTAAAACATCCACATTAGTTGCAACACATAAAATAACATGAGATGATGTATGCTTATGCTTATGCAAAGGCAATGCAATTATGGAGCTAAACACCTGAGGTGTTACAATGCGTACAACAGCAGCAAGCGAGGCTAGGCCGGTAGGCGCGGCAGCAGCAGCGCGCGACAACAACAACAACAAGAGCGAGTGAACAGGTGTGGCAGCATGCCGGCAGGAGATGCATGCATGCACTATGGGGCTCGCCTAGGCAAAGTGAGAGGTAGAGGCGCATCCCTTCCGTTGGCCACATATATTCAGGGAAGTGCATCGCTTGCGTAATTTCCTGCCGCATGCAGAGGGAACGCGTCAGGCGCATGGGCAGGCAGTAAGCAGCGTACGGACGAACACCGCGTCCGAACGTCTGGGCGCTAGTCTTTTCGTCTAGTATAGACATCATCAACAATAAAGTCAACTTGTTAGCTCATATATGAATCTAAAAATAATGAAAATAGAGTAATCTAACCGTCTTTTTTTTGTTTTTAGCCCTTTTTGCGAAAGATTCTCTCAAATATGCCCCTGGCGGAAAAATTTCAAAAAATGGACCCTTCTCATGGCGCCATAGTCGTTGGCGCCAAGATATAACTACATGGCGCCAGGGTCACTGGCGCCATGACCCTGCCGCCGTGGTGGTGACGTGGCAGGGTGCATGGCGCCATGGATCTTGGCGCCATGCATGCACGTAAAAACGGTCCTCGAATTTTTTTCCTTTCTTCTCTCTTTCTCTTCTCTTCGCTCGGACGTCGTTCCTCGCGCTCGCGCCGCCGCCCGCGTGCCGCGCCACCGCCGCGCGTGCTCGCCGCGCCGCCCACGCGCCTCGCCGCGCCCGCCCCCGCGCCGCGCCGTGCCGAGCCGCCGCCGCGCCGCGCCGCGCCACCACCGAGCCGCCCCCACGCCGCGTGCTGCGCCCGCCCCGCTGCGCCGCCGCCGGCCCGCGCCGCGTCGACCCGCCGCCGCGCCGCGCCGTCGCCCGCCTGCCACGCCGCCGCCCGCGTGCCGCGCCGCCGCCGCGCGTGCTCGCCGCGCCCGCTCGCGCTTGCCCCCGCGCCACGCCGTGTCGAGCCGCCGCCGCGCTGCGCCGCCACCGCTCGCCGCCCGCCCGGCCGGACGCCGGAGGCCCCTCACGCGTCCCCCGCCGCTCGTCTCCGCGCCCGCGGCTCGACCGCCTGCCCACGCACGAGCTTGGCAGCGCGTGCGCCCGCCAGTGCCCGCCCGCCGGTCACATCTCAAGCATCGGCATCTCCGCTTCTGCACAAGGTAAACTAGTTTGTTTTCTATCACTACTAATAGTACATTAGTCATGAAGGTAGTTAGTAAGTTTATTATAGATTAAGATTGATTGATACTTTATATATTTACTTAGTTATTTAGTTAGTTATATAGTTAGTTACTGAGATAGTTACTTGACATCGTTAGTTAGTAGTACTATGCTGTTAGTAGTTGTTATTAGTTATTAATACTTAGTAGTTAGTAGTATTTTTGTATTTACTTTTTGTGTAGATTATAGTAAAGCAATTGTGCTTCGTTATGTTTGGGAACTAGATGGACAACCTAGTGAGCATATATCATGGAGGAACTGTGGAACGAGATCGCTATGGATATGTTGAGTTTGTTGACATGCAAAGTGTGCCTATGTTATTCAATGAGAAGCCATCATTTAGTGAGTTGACTGCAAGGGCTCGCGAGGAGGTACATTGCTATGGAGATGATGGCATCATAGTTGAGGGTGTACTTCACCTAGGTTTTCCTCCTAACATGCTAAGGAAGATGATCCCAATAGGATGTGCAGATCAGTGGGACAACTATGTGAGATCGGCTATGAAAAGCCAATTCCAAAGTTTGTACGTGGTTGTGCATCGTGTGCTCGTTGATCCCATCTCTCTTGGGTTGTCCCCGCCAATGGGTGAGCAGGCATTTTTTGAACCTCCCGTCCCGGAACGTGATGTGGATGCTAAGGTTCCGCCTACCGTTCCCGATGCGCAATCTGCCCCCAATGATGTGGCACATCCTCCTCAGGAGATCCCTTTGACAGAGAATCATCCGAGTAAGTGTTAATTAGGCATCATTTTATCTTTGTAGCTTAAGTATCTTCTTCTCATCTACTTTTCTTATCATCTCCTCTTATTTGTGGCTATATTGTAGGAGACGTTCCCGATAATGAGGGTGCTCCTCCAGCTGATGCCCAAGTCCAGATTGGCGATGGAATCCGTGCTTCCAATAGTGTTGAAATTATGAATGATTCAGAGCCATATGAGATCACAAGGGCTGTTGATTCTGACGATGATCGTCCCATTGGAGAGCTCACGGAGAGTGACGTTGAGATGCTGAGGCGTATTTTTCCCGGCCGCCGTGATTCTGTGGTTCATGAGTTCACTGATTTTACTCATTCCGATCAGGCGTGTACCGAAGGACGTGAAGATGAGCTACAGGAAGCTCTAGAGGCTGGTCCTAGTATGGAGATAGAGAAGGGGAGGGTTTTCAATGATCTCCCTGCATTGAAGAGGTGGTTGCAGGTGTTTGCAGTGATACGCAAGAGACCGTACAAGGTCCTGCATTCCCATGTGGAGCGGCGTTACACGGTTGTTTGTGACAAGAAACGCTGTTCATGGAGGGTTTGTGCAAGGAAGCAAAAGGTCTCCGGAAAAGTGGAAGATCACAAGAGTTGTTGGGCCACACGCTTGTTCTTCACATGACCTTAGCACGAAGCATCGACAGTTGACATCTACCCTCATTGCCAAGCGGTTGCTGAAAGTATTACAGGGTGAGCCGAACACGAAGGTCAGGACAATTATCAAAATAGTTAATGAGGTGTATGGAGGATATGACATATCTTATGGCAAAGCCTGGAGGGCTAAGCAGCGGGCATGGAAGATGATATATGGGGACTGGGAGGATGGCTACGAGCAGCTTCCAGTATTTCTCAATGCAATTAAAGCAGTGAATATAGGCATGCATTATGAGTACATCCCTAGGCCAGACTCATGGAAGGATGGGAGACAGATATTCTTCTGTGCTTTCTGGTGCTTCCCTCAGTGTGTCGAGGCATTTCGGCACTGCCATCCAGTCTTCTCCATTGATGGTACATTCTTGATTGGCAAATACCGTGGCACACTTCTCATAGCCATATCATGTGACGCAAACAACAAGCTTGTTCCTTTGGCATTTTCTTTGGTTGAGAGGGAGAATAATGATAGCTGGGGATAGTTCTTGAGGCTAGTCCGGATACATGTGGTTGGCCCTGATAGGGAGGTCGGCGTCATATCAGATAGGCACCAGGGCATACTTAATGCTGTGCGAGAGGAGATAGAGGGGTATGCACCTTTGCACCATCGTTGGTGTACTCGGCACCTTGCTGAGAATCTACTCCGGAAGGATGGTGTGAAGGATAATTTTGATCTTTTCCAGGAGGCTGCTCGACAGCTTGAGGATAGGAATTTTCGGAGGAAGTTAGAGGAGGTCAGAACCGCATCTAATGCCGAAGGTAGACAATGGTTGACAGGTTTGATGAGAGATATGGATAAATGGACAAGAGCTCACGACACAGGTGGCTGGAGGTACGAGTTTTAGTGCAGCAACATGGCCGAGTCTTTTAATAAGCTGCTGTTGGGGATTCATGGTACGCCCATGAATGCTATCGTTCAATTCACATTCTACAAGCTTGGTATGCTCGTGAATGCTATCGTCCAAAGAAATTGAACGCTTTCGTCCGAGGGTGAGGGACGACGACACACATAGCTTCCTTGACGTAAGTATCTATAAATATTTAAATATTAGATTACTAACACAATCAATACATTCAGCTGACATGATTTTGTGCACCAGAGACTAGCTCGTCGTCTACGCCGTACCGCTGCACGCTGTGGTTGCAGGACAGGCACGACGCAGGACGTGCACGTGCCTTCTGCACCCAGAGGTGGCGTAGGTTCATCTAGCCACGAACCTACAGGGTCGCGAGGGGTTTGCAACGACGACGACGACGAGGACGAGGACGACGACCACGAGGACGACGACCAGGGCCACGAAGAGATTGGACCGTCTTAGCTAGACGATGCTCCCTAGACTCAGCCTTCACAGCAGGTCGGTACCAGGCGACGTCGACCACCTGACCCTTACACTCCAGGCACCCATGCTCTTGGACACAAGGGCAAGGTGAAAGGTCCTTATTTGGTTTTGGTAATTGAGTGACAACTTAGGTGGACTAATATGTGGTTATGTGAGATACACAGGAGATTAGTCCACATGTGATGGTGTCATGAAGGAGCTCATTGCATATGAGACATGACATAGAGTCATGTGACCAAGGTGGAGAAGATCAAGATGAGGCTTGGCTTGATGGACAGGTTGCTAGGGTGAAGGGCAAGTTGTGTGATGGCTTGGCGCCGAAGGACCGAGGCAACGGTGAAGAGCAAGTAAGGTCAAGATCGATGAACCAATATGGTCACGTGATGATATGAAGTGAATCATATCATTTGGTGATTGGTTGGTGCATGTGTTGCATCAATGTCGGAGGAGATAAAGTGGAATGCGCAAGGCAAAGGTATAACCTAGGGCATTTCCATTTCACCGGTCATAGGTTTGTAGAGAAGTTTAATGGCGGGTTTAGGATAGATGGCCGTACTATCAAGAGGGGCAAACTTGTTTGCATATCGGTCATCTAGTGCCACTCGTGTGATCTAACTATGCATCGTTGCTAGGATCAAGTGGCGTGGCAAGTTGAGTGGTTAACTCCTTCGGTAAAATGATTATGAAAATGCTAACACACGTGCACAAGGTGGTGTTCACTTGTTGGTGTTGGCACATTTACGAAGGTGATGAAGTTTGAGCGGTAGAGAGGGTTTGGGTTCCTCTCTCCCTCCCGCGCGAGCTTGCAAGCGCGGGATTCAGGCGTTTTTGAGGAGTTGAAATGCCTATTTTCCACTACGCCGGAAGTCGGAAAAGAAATGGAGGCGAACGGAGGTCACAGAGGTGACCGGACGCTGAACCGGACGTGGTCCTTGCATGACCGGACGCGTCCGGTCAGTGTTTAGTGTCTGCGCGTTTTTCAGTTGGATGATCAGACGCGCAGCGCGTCCGGTCACTGACGATCGGACACGTCTGGTCGTTTAGGGAGCTTACTGGACTCTAACCGGACGCGGGCACTGTGGCGTCCGGTCATTTTCTTCAGCGTGTCCGGTCGTTGTTCCGTTGAGCGCTGCTCAGGCGACCAGCGTGTCTGGTCGTTGCTTCGTAGTTAGCCGTTGTGCGACCGGCGCGTCCGGTCAGTTGGACCAGCGCGTCCGGTCAGTACTTCGTGACTTAGCCGTTGTGCGACCAGCGCGTCCGGTCAGTTTGAACGGCACGTCCGGTCGTTTGATGGGCGCGTCCGGTCGTTGCCAGGGGCGCGTCCGGTCGTTGGTTTGACCGTTGGGGGTCAGTGACCGTTGGAGAATCGGATGCGGCTGAGCGCGTCCGGTCAGTTACGACCGGCACGTCTGGTCGTCCCGAAATCTGCCCAGTGAAGGGGTAACGGCTCTATTTGACCGTGGGGTTATAAATAGATGCCTTGGCTAGCCGTGGTCGTTAGCTGAGCACACTTTAGCCTAGTGGCTTATGTGGTAGTGCTTGGGAGCCATCTAACTCACTCATGCTTGATAGTGTTCATCGGATCGAGTGAGAGAGCGATTCTAGTGCGTTGCTTTGAGAGATTGCATCGTGTGGCACTAGGTGATCATGTTGCAAGCCGGTGGTGCTTGTTACTCTTGGAGGTTGCCACCTCCTAGACGGCTTGGTGGCTTGTGGCTCCCGAAGCTCGCAAGAAGATTGTGCGAGGCTCCGGAGAAGCTTTGTGAGGGGGATTGTGCTCACCCCGCGGGGATCGCGAAGAGCAACTCTAGTTGAGCGTGTCATTGAGCTACCACACTTTATGGTGGGTTCTTGCGGTGCCTTTTAAGAGGCTCGGTGTGTGACCGATTAGCCGCCGAACCACGAAGTGTTGGTCGACACAACGGGGACGTAGCTTGGTGGCAACCAAGTGAACCTCGGGAGAAAATCACCGTGTCAACATTGTCTACTTTTCTCGGTGGTTTGCTTTCGTGCAACACAAGCTTGTATTTACTTTCATATATACTTGTGCTTGTGTAGTTGCTCTCGTAACTAGTTTGCTTGTGTAGCTTGCTAGTTGTCTTCTTGCTTGTGTAGCTAGAAGCTTCCCCTTTGCGTGGCTAATTTGGTTTGTGTAACCTTGTTAGTCACATTGCTTAGTTTGTGTAGCTAAGTGTTTTGCGCTCTCTAATTTGGCATTAGTTGCCTTGTTATTGAGCTTTGCTAGCGAGCTTAAGCTTTGTGCTTTTGCTTCACTAGTTGTGTAGGAGCTCCCTCGTTTGGCAAAGTACTAGTGCATAGGTTTGTGTGACCTTGCTCTAGAATTGATTAGGTGAGCTCTTGGTAAGCTTAGCACCTTAGTTGCTTAATTAGGATCTTTGTGAGGTGCTTGTGAACTTAGTTAGAGGGGTGTAGTCTTGGCTAGACCGATAAGTTTAATTCCACATTTGTTTTGGTTAGTCAACACGTTTAAGTTTTAGAAAGGACTATTCACCCCACTCTAGTCCGCCATCTCGACCCTTCAAGTGGTATCAGAGCCGGGTCTCTCATTTGTGGTCTTCACCGACCCGAGAGGATGGCGGCTTATGGGCTAGATGTTGAGTGTCCACACATTTTTTATGGCACACACTTTGCACGGTGGAGAAATTGGATGACATGCAATTTTAAGTTTATTTCTCCTCAATTGTGGTGGATCGTAGATGTGGGCTTTTCCTTTGCAATTGATAAAAAGAATGCAACTCAAGCGCAAAGTAAATGCCTATATCTCGATAGCCAAGCTACTAATGTTTTCTATCGATCTATGGATAGTACCATACTTTGTGAGATCATGAACCTCAAGTCTGCCCATGAGATTTGGGTGTTTCTAAATGAGAAATACGGGGCGATCTCCAATGACGATGAGCCCAAGGAGGAGGCGCATGAGGATGTTGAGCATGACCACAACAAGGTGGTTGTAGAGGATTGCTCCACCTCACGGTCAAGTGATGACAAAGATGATCATATCACAAGATTACTTGACAAGAAGAATGATAATGCCACAAGTGATGCACGCATTGATTCTACCTCATGCACACTTGATGGTGAAGATGATGGCTATGAGAGTGATGCTTCAACAAGCTCTTTAACATCATCACATGGTAACACTAAGATACATGTTGGTGGTTTTGTTATGGATTGTGATGATCTAAATTTAGAGCTTCTATATAAACTCTCAAGAGCCTTAAAAAGAGAGATGGGAAAAGCAAGTAAATTGGAAAAAGAAAACTCTTTTCTAAAGACCACATGTGAACAACAAAAGCATCTACTTTATGTTACTACTTGTTCACATGAGGAGCTAAAATTGGCTCATGAGGAACTTAGTGTTGCTCATGATAACTTGGTACAAGAATATGCTTTACTCACTAAGAAGCTTTCTAATGAAGAAACTAAATTTAGTGAGAGCTCATCATTTGGGTCAAATGATCAATCACATATTACTAACCCTTGTGATGTAGGCAAGAAGCATGTATCCACCTCTTGTGATGATCTATTAGATATGCCATGTTCTTCACAATTAAATGCTTGTTCTACTTCTATGTCTTGTGAGACTAACCTTTTGAAGGAAAACAATGAGCTTAAAAGTGAAGTGAAGAATTTGAGCAACAAGTTGGAGAGGTGCTACAACTCTAAAATTGCCATTGAGCATATCATGACCAATCAAAGAAGATATGGTGATAAGAGTGGTATTGGCTACAACAAGAGCAAGGGCAAGATTATGAAGAAGCAAGATGCAAAGAAGCTATCCCAACTCATGTACTACCAATGCCATGAAGTGGGACATATTGCCAAGTGTTGCCCTACCAAGAAGTCTCAAGTTGAGCCAAAAGCAAAGCCCCAAGCTAAAGTCAAGATCAATCACGAAGATGTTAGTGACTTGATGACAAAGAAGAAGAAAACAAGAAGGGGTGGTAGAGAAAGGCATCCAATGCAAATTCAAAATGCCAAGATGATGAGCAAGAATCAAAATAATAAAAGAAATTTGACTCACATCAAGTGCTTCAAGTGTGGAGATATGGGACACTTCACCTCGGGTGTCCTACCAAGCTTGAGAAGAAGGCTCAAGCAACTCATGAGAGGCTAGGCAATGGGAAGCACAACATGAGCAAGGAAGAAAAGGCTCAAGCAAAGAGAATGTGCTACTCATGCCGGGAAAGGGGATACAATGCTCATTCATGTCCCCTATGTAACAATTCTAAGCCTATTTCAATTGATGATACTAATATGCTTAGAAAGGATGGCAATGGTACCTCATTGGTTGGAATTGCAAAACATCCCGCTATTCATACTAAGGCAATGCCTAAGTATGTTGCACCTAACTTGAGAGGACCCAAACTTATTTGGGTACCGTCAAAGAGTGGATGATTGTTTGTAGGTACCATCGGCATTGGAGGCTTGATTTAATTGGTTTCATTTTATTCATCATATATTGAGTCAAGTTATGAAGCTCAATGCATATCCAATCCCAATGCCAAGTCAAAATGAGTGAAGTCCAAAGTACTACAACATACAAGTGTCATGATCAAGTTGTGGATGATTTATTGGAATTATTTGATGGCTTGCAAATATTCAAGTTGAAAGCTTGCTATAAATAATCATGAGCTAACCAAGGTATATCTCTTGTTGATTATTTCATTTGGTGCATATGAGTTGATTGAATTGGATATATATGCAATGTTGCTTGCTATGAGATGATTGAATGGATTAAATGCTTAGCAATCAAGTTTGGATTGATTTGTGTTGGATAAATTCATGAGATGACATTTAGTAAGTGGATTGGATGGATATATGTCTTGTGAAAGTATTCAAACAAGTTAGTTTCAAGTTTGATTCATATTTGATGAAGTATTGCTCAATGTATTGAAATCTGTCCAAAGTTGAAAATCTGAGCTAGCAGTGATCAAGTCTGAGTTTGGATGATCAAATCTACTTGGATTGGCATGAATTTTGGTATGCATGCTCTAGACTTATGTTATAAGATGTTGTACAAATTTCATGAGAATTGGATAAGAGATGCTTCGGCTTTGGAGTACATCTTGTCAGCTATAGTGCAGCAGTTTTCAGCATGTAGCAGTGGTGGAAGATTTGAAATCTGATAGCAATCTATATGTCAAATAAATCTCAAATTTTTACAGCTGCTAGATAACTTTGTGAATCACATCTCCACCAAATTTTATGGCATTTGGATCTATACATTGGGAGATATGAATTATTCTTTGAAAGGTACAGAATCTGCCAGAAAAGTGACAATCATTGGATTAATCTAGAGTCACTTTAATTGAAAGGTCCTCAAGTTGGAAACATGTTTACAAGTAGTTGAGGTACCTAAGTTTGGTTTTGGATTGATCTAGAAGCATGACGAGCAATGAGTACAAGACTTTTGTATTATGAAATATACTTAGTGTACTTATTTGGTACTCAATTTGAAGATCAAGATCAAACTTAAGATGAAGATGAAGTTTAAGTTCTAGTGATGATTGGAGATCATTTGGTAGAAAGAAAAGAACTTAAACATGTAGGAAGAGTTGGACTCAAATGTAGATTCAAGGATTATTCATCAAGATTGAGTTCATCATTTGGATCAATCAAACTATATCATTTCAAGTGAGTATCAAGAGTGGTTCTTTGGAGAAAGGTCACTTCTCCCTAGTGAGGGGCTTACCGCCGTGTGTAGGTGAAACCAAGTTTGGGACTTGGAAGGCTAACATGGAAGTGGTGATCCGAGGAACTTGTGATGCTTAGTTGAAGCAATCAAAAGGGTTGATCAAGAAAAGCAAGCAACACCCAAAAGAGAGCTAGTCATATATTTCAAGTGGTATTCTAAGTAGTTCTCTCATGCAAGCATTGATCAAAAAGATGAAGCAAGCCTACCACAACTCAAGAGATAGTGCACTTGATCATAAGTGGTTTTCATTTCATATGGGTGAAGAATGGATTTATCTATGATGATTGGTCTTCACCAAGCTCATAAATTAGACTTCACATTGCTATTAGAGTAATAAATTAGAATCTATATGACTATCCTCCACTCCAATATAGCAAATGTATCATTGAAATGTGCATGATCATCTCATCCCTTACTAGTATGCGGTTAGTGCATATAGTACATGCTTATTAGGATCATGCATGACAAATGAAAATTTTAAATTCATAGTCTACCACTATTGCTTGAATGGTTAATTGACCTAGTGGTATAAGTATGAATTTGTTCATAAGCTAGTGAACCCAAGTACTTGATCTAGTTTGATTGCTAACAAGTGACAAGTACAACATTGGCAAGATAACCCTTAGCATAAGGTGTGAAGAAGCTTGTCATTGGATCAAACCGGACTTGGAATCTTAGGCAAATCAACATAGTTCAAGTCATACAAGAAGATCATGACAATGATAAGAGTACAAGCACAAGACAACAATAAAAATGGATATCTAGTTTGTTTCAAGTAGTATCTAGACTCAAATTGATCTTCCAAGTGGTATTCACAAGTGGTGTCTAAATAATAATCTACAAGTAATATCTTACAAGTAGTACTCATGAAGATAGCAAATGTTCAAGAAGTGAATATTATTATCAAATCATTCAAAGTGGATCCATACTAGAAAATTCTTTCAAATGGTATCACATTCCTACTCATGGTATCTTCACGTGGTATCATTCATGCAAGACGATGGTTTCACAAGTGATCCTCAACCTTAAGTGATCAAATCAAGAAATGCTACCCTCATCTTCAAGTGGTATCTCAAGTGAATGACACATGCTATGACATAGGGGGAGGAGCCCCACCAATTGGTATCAAGGTCAAAGATCCTATGTGGAATCTCAAGAGCAACCATAAAGTTTATCATTCCAACATATGTGGTAATGTCCATCAAAAATGCAATATTCAAGTCTCAACCATCTACCCCAATACAGGCCTTTGTATCAATTGAGAAGAACACCTTTTATGGAAATTGATGACAAAGGGGGAGAAGTTGGACAAAGATATGAAAGCTTTTTGAGCTTTGGGGAGAGATTGGAAAGATTGGACATGGACATGGACAAAGAGGGAGTAACATTGAAGAATGTAAGGGGATCAAAATTCTTGGACAAAGAAAGCACACAAGTAGGGGGAGCAAGCTCATGAACTTTGATTGATTACATTTGATATGTGCATAATTCATGTGCTTGCTTGCATTGCATAAGTTCTTAAATTCAATATGCATGCTTGTGTGGTGTATGCTAGTTATAGAACTTGAATGATGATTTGATAACTAGCATGCATAGGATGTTAGCTAGACTTATGTTTATCATGCAAAAACTAGAACCTTGCTTATAATGTTGATCTCACGGGGTTTCTAGTGTTTTTGATGTCTAGCTACTCATGATGCTAAGGATGATGGCAAACTTGTGATTTTCAAATGGTATCAAGCTACTAATTGGTATCGAGCTACAAAGGTTTATTCTATACACCTTAGCATCACTTAGTAGTGCTAACCCTCTCACAAATTTCATATTTATGCATATGTGCAAGCTTGAAACCAAACCATTTGAGCACATATGTAGGGGGAGTTATCACTACCAAGTCAGATTTTATGGTGCTTATCCAAATCTTGACATAGAGCTTAAATATTGGATAAGTAACATTAAATCCAAAACAAGTTAGCAACTTACACTTGTGTGAAGTGCTAGCTTGAAAAAGCATAATTTTCATATCTTTGTAAAGTTGTCATCAATTACCAAAAAGGGGGAGATTGAAAGGTCCTTGTTTGGTTTTGGTAATTGAGTAACAACTTAGGTGGACTAATATGTGGTTATGTGAGATACACAGGAGATTAGTCCACATGTGATGGTGTCATGAAGGAGCTCATTGCATATGAGACATGACATGGAGTCATGTGACCAAGGTGGAGAAGATCAAGATGAGGCTTGGCTTGATGGACCGGTTGCTAGGGTGAAGGGCAAGTTGTGTGATGGCTTGGCGCCGAAGGACCGAGGCAACGGTGAAGAGAAAGTGAGGTCAAGATCGATGAACCAATATGGTCACGTGATGATATGAAGTGAATCATATCATTTGGTGATTGGTTGGTGCATGTGTTGCATCAATGTCGGAGGAGATGAAGTGGAATGCGCAAGGCAAAGGTATAACCTAGAGCATTTCCATTTCACCGGTCATAGGTGTGTAGAGAAGTTTATGACCGGGTTTAGGATAGATGGCCGTACTATCAAGAGGGGCAAACTTGTTTGCATATCGGTCATCTAGTGCCACTCGTGTGATCTAACTATGCATCGTTGCTAGGATTGAGTGGCGTGGCAAGTTGAGTGGTTAACTCCTTCGGTAAAATGATTATGAAAATGCTAACACACGTGCACAAGGTGGTGTTCACTTGTTGGTGTTGGCACATTTACGAAGGCGATGAAGTTCGAGCGGTAGAGAGGGTTTGGGTTCCTCTCTCCCTCCCGCCGAGCTTGCAAGCGCGGGATTCAGGCGTTTTTGAGGAGTTGAAATGCCTATTTTCCACTACGCCGGAAGTCGGAAAAGAAACGGAGGCGAACGGAGGTCACAGAGGTGACCGGACGCTGAACCGAACGCGGTCCTTGCATGACCGGACGCGTCCGGTCAGTGTTCAGTGTCTGCGTATTTTTCAGTTGGATGATCAGACGCACAACGCGTCCGGTCACTGACGATCGGACGCGTCCAGTCGTTCAGGGAGCTTACTGGACTCTAACCGGACGCGGGCACTGTGGTGTCCGGTCATTTTCTTCAGCGCGTCCGGTCGTTGTTCCGTTGAGCGCTGCTCAGGCGACCAGCGTGTCCGGTCATTCACGGGACCAGCGTGTCCGGTCGTTGCTTCGCAGTTAGCCGTTGTGCGACCGGCGCGTCTGGTCAGTTGGACTAGCGCGTTTGGTCAGTACTTCGCGACTTAGCCGTTGTGCGACCAGCGCGTCCGGTCAGTTTGAACGGCACGTCTGGTCGTTTAACGGGCGCGTCCGGTCGTTGCCAGGGGCGCGTCCGGTCGTTGGTTTGACCGTTGGGGGTCAGTGACCGTTGGAGAATCGGACGCGGCTGAGCGCGTCCGGTTAGTTACAACCGGAGCGTCCGGTCGTCCCGAAATCTGCCCAGTGAAGGGGTAATGTAACGGCTCTATTTGACCGTGGGGTTATAAATAGATGCCTTGGCTGGCCGTGGCCGTTAGCTGAGCACACTTTAGCCTTAGTGGCTTATGTGGTAGTGCTTGGGAGCCATCTAACTCACTCATGCTTGATAGTGTTCATCGGATCGAGTGAGAGAGCGATTCTAGTGCGTTGCTTTGAGAGATTGCATCGTGTGGCACTAGGTGATCGTGTTGCAAGCCGGTGGTGCTTGTTACTCTTGGAGGTTGCCACCTCCTAGACGGCTTGGTGGCTTGTGGCTCCATCGAAGCTCGCAAGAAGATTGTGCGAGGCTCCGGAGAAGCTTTGTGAGGGGGATTGTGCTCACCCCGCGGGGATCGCGAAGAGCAACTCTAGTTGAGCGTGTCATTGAGCTACCACACTTTATGGTGGGTTCTTGCGGTGCCTTTTGAGAGGCTCGGTGTGTGACCGATTAGCCGCCGAACCATGAAGTGTTGGTCGACACAACAGGGACGTAGCTTGGTGGCAACCAAGTGAACCTCGGGAGAAAATCACCGTGTCAACATTGTCTACTCTTCTCGGTGGTTTGCTTTCGTGCAACACAAGCTTGTATTTACTTTCATATATATACTTGTGCTTGTGTAGTTGCTCTCGTAACTAGTTTGCTTGTGTAGCTTGCTAGTTGTCTTCTTGCTTGTGTAGCTAGAAGCTTCCCCTTTGCGTGGCTAATTCGGTTTGTGTAACCTTGTTAGTCACATTGCTTAGTTTGTGTAGCTAAGTGTTTTATGCTCTCTAATTTGGCATTAGTTGCCTTGTTATTGAGCTTTGCTAGCGAGCTTAAGCTTTGTGCTTTTGCTTCACTAGTTGTGTAGGAGCTCCCTCGTTTGGCAAAGTACTAGTGCATAGGTTTGTGTGACCTTGCTCTAGAATTGATTAGATGAGCTCTTGGTAAGCTTAGCACCTTAGTTGCTTAATTAGGATCTTTATGAGGTGCTTGTGAACTTAGTTAGAGGGTGTAGTCTTGGCTAGACCGATAAGTTTAATTCCGCATTTGTTTTGGTTAGTCAACACGTTTAAGTTTTAGAAAGGACTATTCACCCCCCCTCTAGTCCGCCATCTCGACCCTTCACAAGGGTAGGTCTAGGAGACAGTGAGGGACTATAGCCGAATTATGGACTATATGGACTGTTATTATGTACTGTATGAACTACTATAGAGTTTATAGACTCCAGGCACTCTCGATTTGAGGAAACTGATCTACATTGTTTAAGGTGATTGTCATATATAATTATTGATGACATATGTTACTGTGATATTTGTGTTTGGGTTGAATCAAAAACAGGGAAAACTCTGCCAGAATTTCCCCTAACATGTCAAGTTGTATCGTACAGCGAGAGCAAGTAGCCTTTTCAGTACACCAATAGCAAGTAGCCTTTTCAGTGATTTATCATGTCACTATCCTATCGTACATCCTCTTTTACAGATGAATTGATTGATCAAGGAATCTAGCCTTTTTAGATGAGTTTTCAAATAGGCTTTTCAGGGATGGCGTCTAGCCTTTTCAGGAGCATTAAAGCCACAATACAACTGCTCTCAAGACCACTGCTGGCTATATATACACCTTCTTCAATACAATGGTAGTCACTTGAAACCAGAAATTGGTTATAAACGAGTAGTAATGTCTGGAGGGTCATCGAGAGGGAAGGGAACGGGGGGACTAAGGGTACTCCAATTGTGTGGGAGGGGTCTCTAGGTCCGAAAGACTTTGATGAACCAGTGTATCATTTTCCTATCGAGACCAAGAGAGATTTTAACAAAGAGTGTCCACTCCGAGGATATGATAACCGAAAAGAAGATTGGCCAAAATGTAGGCATGGTGAGGACTGCTTAGTGCAGATGTTCGTGGAGGGTTTGGATGGAGGTTGCCGATTCTTCAAATGTCCGCGAGCAGAGGTAATTGGTTTTAAAATTTATTACTCAAATTTTTTTCTCCATTATTTTGCATCTCAAAGGCGAAACTAACTGCATGTTCACTAAAATCTTTGAAATGCAGTGTTCAGAGTCCAAAGAAAACTGTGGCTTCACTAGGTGGGTCGATCCTAGACCAATCTATCCACACGCACAGTACATCTACTACTTGCAAGACCGTATCTTCGAACTAGAAAGAGAAGTTAGCAACGGTTACAAAGACGACGAAGCAGACGATACCAGTAGTGGTGCCGTTTCACAGGACGGACCATGCCATGATCCATATTGCACCTGCCCTAACCATAAGAACAACGGGCCTCCGCCACCACCCCCGCCACCTCCACCATCAACAATGGGAGGGTACTATGGAGAAGGGGCTACACAGTTTGCTATGTGGCCGCACTACTAGATAGAACAAATCTATCGTGTACACATGCCATGTAATGTGCTTGTTGTTCGCTCTAATTACCTAAGGCATGTTAGGTTTAGTCCAGGACAAATGTGCCCTAGTTTGGTACAAGTTCTGACATGCCATATCCTATGTTATGCGTGTTGAATTGTGAAATCGAGTACTTCCTTATATTTTATGTGCACCTCGAGAACTAGTTTCAGTAACGAAGTAACATTAAACCTGATATATGACAATACTATGCAAGGACCAAAAAGTTAAAGTGCATATGAAGTACATGACGGACGCAATAGATAACAAAGAACATGCCTTAAGTACATGATTTACCTAAAGTACAATAGATTAAACACATTGCATACTAGATCGACCACATTGTTTATGATTAAACCATACAACTAGCATACTACTGAGTACAACGAGGCCACTTTCCCTTTTTCTGGGCATCGGGATTCTCCTCCATCGCTTCCTTCGCTCTGCGCACACGCTCAAGCTTCTTCTCCCTCTTCTCCCTACACGCAGCAACACGCCTCATTTCCTCCTCTTCCTTGTGCTCCTTTGCTGCTGCCTCCTCTCTGCGTCTCTTCTCTAATATCTCCAGGCGCTCCGCATCCCACTCCTTCAGGCCTTGTAGAAGCCGCATGTCAGCCTCCTTGATCTTAGTGTCGATCCACTGCTCAAAATTACATAGCGGTGGAGGGGTCTGTAGTAAATATAATTTTTCAAATCCAATTAATATGCAATACTTTATATGACACGAATTAATTAGTAAACAAAAGCAATTTCTCACAATAAATGTACTGCGGCGCTGACGCTCTGTAGGTTCCTATGCAAAATTAGAACACATCCAATATCTCTGCTTATATGTTGCCTCATCTTCTGAAATGTCTACCTTGCAAGGATCGTCACAGAAGCACATGGGTATTGGCACACGGCTAGGGAGCGGCTTTGGGACGTACGGACTTTCGGTCATCCGTGCATAGCTACAATTCAACAAATTCTAGTCTAATATAACAAACCAAATAACAATAAAACTAAAAACTAAGGGATTACTATATGAAGAAAAAGATCTACGCATACCTTTGCTTTCTAGCTTTTCCACGCCTAGGCATCCTACGGTTCAAAAATACATACGATTTTTAAAAAGCATATGAACAAAGGACATGTGAAGTTCATAGGTTAAGAATATGATTTCATTTTACCAAATCGATTCAATAAAATAACGAAGGGTGAGAGAATACCTAGCTCTCGAAGATCGACAGATAAAATCCAACTTCTCACGGTCTAATAGCTCGATTGAAGAGGTTGGCCGAAGTGTACAAAGGAAAAACCCGAAGAGAAGGAGAAAGAAAACGAGAATGACTCGGGAAGGAAGAGGGGGCTGGCTAAAACGTGGGCTCTTGGCGCCAAGATCCATGGCGCCATGCACCCTGCCACGTCACCGCCACGGCGGCAGGGTCATGGCGCCAGTGACCCTGGCGCCATGCAGTTATATCTTGGCGCCAACGACTATGGCGCCATGAGAAGGGTCCATTTTTTGAAATCTTTCCGCTAGGGGTATATTTGAGAGAATCTTTCGCAAAAAGGGCTAAAAAACAAAAAACACGGGTAATCTAATGTGCTAGTATAGAAAAAATATGTAAACGTGTATGACAAGATGGAAATGGAAGAGTTTCTAAAACCAATAATCCACGGAGGAAACACTTCTCAAATATGCTCCCTGGCAAAAAGATTTTAGAAAATAGATCCAGGACTTGACGTCATCCACATCGGCGCCAAGGTAACATAGCTTGGCGCCGTTGGCGTTGGCGCCAAGCCCCCATGCCACTTGGCCGACGACGCCGAGCTGGCAGTGACATGGCGGCCACCTTGGCGTCGTCGTCATTGGCGCCAAGCCTGGTGCCATAGTTCTGTTACCATATATATTATTTTTTATCCTAAGTATTTTTATGTTGTTCTAAGTGATCAAACAGAAAGCCACTGTAAAAATTCTAGAGTTAACCACATTTCTCAATATCCAAGCCATGGTAAAAAATTAAATTTGTAAATGTCCAAGTCATGGTGAAAAAATCATTTTTCCATATGTCTATCACATGGTAGTTGGTATTCTAACATATCCAAGCCATAGCAAAAATCTAGATTTACTATGACTTGACTATGCTAGAATTTGGCTAAGTCTTTAAATTTACTGTGGAATGGAAATATGACTAAGTCTGGATTTTGCTATGATTTGGACATTGACAAATTTAAAATTTTACCATGGCTTGGATATTAAAAAAAGACTTCATGTTTTGGACTTGGATATTTAAAATTTTACCATGACTTGATATTTAAAATTTGTATAGCAAATCAATTTAATACCTTGCTACAAGTTTAAATACTCTCTGAGGAGATGACAATAAAACAAGCCTCGTCAATTTTGGACTTAGCCATGATAAAAATCAGACTTAGCTGAGCTTATGATTTTTTACTATATGTTATGATTTGGTCTTATGATAACCTCAAATTTGTCCATCTCATGGTAAATGTCATGGTTAAATTCCAGACTTAACAAATTTCAACAGTTCGACGCCAAGATCCATGGCGCCAGGCTTGACGCAAATGACGACGGCGCCAAGCTTGACGCCAATGGTGACAGCGTCAAGGTGGCTGCCACGTCACAGCCAGCTCGGCGTCGTCGGCCAAGTGGCATGAGGGCTTGACGCCAACGCCAACGACGCCAAGCTGTGTTACCTTGGTGTCAGCGTGGATGACGCCAAGCCCTAGGTCCATTTTTCTGAAATCTTTCCACCAGGAGCATATTTGAGAGAATCTTTCAAAAAAGGCTAAAAAACAAAAAAAAGACGGAAACACTTCATGTAAAAATCAATGAAGATGTTGCCCTTGGGTGTATGGCAAGATCCAAGAAAATTGGTTGGGTGTATGGCAAGATCCAAGAAAATTGGTGAGGCTGTTCCAGCATTTACGTTGTTAACGTGTTTGTACACCTTGTTTTTATTTGATTCATTGTAAATAACTGTTGCTTCTCCTACTTTATTAATATTTTTTTGCGACGAAAGAAGAATTATATTATATGATAGCTAGGTATATCAACACGTTACGAGCACTTTGGATTACAAAATAGTACCCACGCTGTGAATAGCACAAGTCAAAACCTAACCTGTATGCTTTGCAGTATGGATGACCGTACAGACAAACACTCGGCAAATGGCCTGAGAACAAATGCCCAACGAACGACGGCCAACATTCCTACAGGCGGAATTGAAGAACTTTTTCTTTATGGTGTCTTCCTTCTTCTTCTTTCTGCGATTGAAGAGTGAGGAAGACTGATCTGAAAATTATTCTCCTTGGTCCTTCATCGTGGCCAGATCTAACCACAACGAAACGGAGAAAAAACTGGAGAAAATTATTCTATGGCAGCGACATCATCTCCGTCTTGATGCCGCCGTCCGGAAACAAAAGTCTCCATGTCGTAATTTCAAAGAAGATGTCGATGCCAAAGTTGTCATCCTCATCTTCAACGGAGCCGTCATGGAGAAGACGATTCCACTCTTCCCCTTCATCGTCGTCGAAGAGGAAGAGAAGAAGATAAAACTCCAATACCAAAAAATTTGGCATGGAGAGACACTGACCCTAATGACTTAATCTACTAGAGAAAACTTATTAAAGACAATAACTCCCCACTCCCTTCAACCGAGGGGAAGGGAGGGGGACCGGCGGCGGCGGGAGGGCGTTACGCGCGCTCAGGTGAACAGCAAGCGCAGCAGGAAATACTAGAACAGTAATAAAATAGTGGACTGAACAGTGTCATTGCAGTGATTCCAACATTACATGAACAGTGATCAAACAGTTGTGTCTGATAGGCTCGTGAAACAGTGTTGGACGCGTGGGTGTGGTGGACGTCCGGAGACTGTTCGCCAAAACGGTGGTTTGACCCGTTTAAATGGCCGTGGCAAGTGACCAAATGTTCACCATTTAGGATAGCATTGCATCCAGGAATTCATTCCGTGTTGAAGATCAGACTATAAATAAAATACGATAAATTCTTGCCAGTTCTTAAATAAATGTATACCGCAATAGTTTGATGTTAAGACGTTATGTAAAAGGAACAAAATTGAAATCGTAATATACTCCGAAGAAACAATTCCTAGTTGCAATGCATTTTGTACCGATCAGACAAACGAATTTCTTGGAAGAGTCATCAAAATAACAAAGCACAGAGCATAGCCAACAAAGAGCGGCAAAATTATCACTATTATAACTATCGATGATCACCAACATTCGAACAATTCCCCACAGCTGCAAAATAGATGCTGAACAGAACGAGGAAGAGCCTGAGCAGCACAACAGCGAGTAAGCAAGCATTTGCCATGCTCCTAACAATATAAACAAGCGACCGCCGCGGCCATGATTATTCTATAAGAACGGCGCTCGCCGCTTACTCGAACGCGCTCTGACGCCGTCACTCACTCTTCATCGACGAACTCGAACTCGTCCTCGCGGAGGTGGGTGAAGAACCGGACGGGCTTGGGCTGGCCCTCGACGGCGAGCTGGAACTCGACCTTGAAGGGGAGGTTGGCCGTGACGCGCTTGCCCTTCCACACGCAGACGTACTGCTTGACGACGCCCTCCATGCCCTGGATGTCCAGGTCGGGCGCCTTGAGGACGTGGTAGACGCGGAGCGACGCCGTGACGCGCACCCGCCGGCCGATCTTGGGCGCGGCCGCGGCCTCCTCGGCCGCCACGTTGTCCGACTCCGAGGTCACCTCGTTGGTGAGCGCAACCTGGAGGAGCAGGCGCCCACGGCGCGGCGGCGGGGGCGTGCCGGGGAGCCGGGCGAAGGCGGCGGAGGTGGGCGCCGGGGAAGGGAGGCGGCGGTGCAGGAGGACCGACGAGGTGGAGGTGGACGGCGGCGCCACGGACGCGGTGGCGGTCGCCATTGGGGTATGCGCGCGGCGGATGGGCGGGCGTGTGGGTGGAGGATGGAGGGGACTCCGGTGCTGGGTCGAACAGGTGGTGGGCGCGGGAGAGGCGAGGAAAGGATAGAGGCGCGGGACAAACGAAAGGCGGAGGGGAGCGGACGGCCGCCGCAACTGCGAGTTGCGTATGGCTTCTACCGAGGTTGATGCCTTTGGTTTGCCTCCATTCGTCTCGGCCCTGGCCCCTGGCCCCTGGCCCCTGGGGAATGCTGAGAATTTAGCGAGTTTACACGGCATCTGGCACGAAATGACGAAAATCATCAACTAGATAATGCGGGAGCGCACGCCTGGCTGTGGTTTGCTCTGCTCGCCGTGGCCGGGGCGCGCCGGGTCAGGCCATAGAGGCGAAGACGGCGACGATTTGGCGTGGGCGCGTGGGCACGGCGGCACCTTCACGGTTTGCGGTTCGCCGACGCGCCACGTGGCGCCGGCTCTATGGCCCTGTTTATCTGGCTTATAATCCGTCTTATTCAGCTTGTTTTTTCAGTCGAAACAGTATTTTCTCTAAAAAAAAATCAGCCAACAGTGTTTTTCAGCCGGCTTATAATTCCAGCCGAACGGCTCCTATTTGGCCACTTGCCGCCGGTGTCGCTCCCGTCGACACCTGACAACGCACGCACCCGCGAATTCCTTCTGCCGTTTCTCCTGTATAAAATCGAGAAATCGCTAGTCTAGTTCGCGCATTTTTACATTTGAGCTGAGTTGGCTCAGAATTTGCCAGGCACATCATAAATATTGAGATTTTATATAAATTCAACTAAATCTAAAATAACTTGATTCGGTAAACATTCTAGAGTTGGTCTCGTAGCCTTTCTTTTTTTCGGAAATGCTTCCTGTAGGGCGTCTCTCCGTCCGGACGCTGGTTTCTCGGGCCTGCGGACGTTCAACGACCCAACACTCGTATCCGGTCGTCCACTCGCCCCAAATCATATCCACTCGTCTAGCCTCGTCGTGTTACCGAGACTGCTCCACCATGTCTGCGCTGTGACTGCCCTCTACCGCGATCGTGTCATTTTGGCGTTCTCCACGGCACCTGGGCGCTCGTGGGCCATCCCACCCGCCTCTGCGTCGCTACCACCATCGCGCTGCCCCCACCTCTCTCTTTGTGCGCCGCCACCCAGCTGTGCGGCCACGCCGCAATTGGGCTCCACCGCGATCGTCCCGCCTCGGTGTTCCCACGGCGTCTGGGCGCCCGCCGGTCATCCCACCCGCCCTCTGTGTTGCTGTCTGCCGCCCCCACCTTGCCCTCTGTGCGCCGCCACTCAGCTCCGCGTCATCGGCGAGCTCTACAACAGTGAACTACACATACTGACGAGCCTCTATTCGCCCAAGCAGCAAGGAAATATCGTGCTGATAGTGCATGTTGCAAACATATTTATAAAAGTGTTTTAGGTGTTTTTAGATGTGTATTGCAAGTGTTTCATACGAATGTTGTAAAAGTATATCTGGATAGTGCATATGTTGCAATGACTATACACGTATGTTCCACGTGTATGTTCTAAATGTTTCATTTGTTTCAACGTAAGTTGCAAGTGTTTTATTTGGGTGTTGCAATGGCTACATACTGTGTTGCAAGTGCTCTAAATGTTTCATCTGTTTCAAACGTAAGTTGCAGATGTTTCATCTAGGTGTCGCAAAAGTATATCTCAATGTTGCAGATGTTGCAATGGCTATGTTGCAAACGTGTGTTTCAAATATTTTATTTGTTTCAGACGTGTATAACAATTGTTGCATCTGGATGTTATAAAAGTAGATTTGGATGTAGGCGTGGAGAAAGCCTAAGCCCTCGATGGTCGTGCTCCTACCCGAGCAGTATGGCGGCTGCCGGGACAGACGACCATAGGAAGCAGGCGAAGGGGACCTCCGACGACGACGGCGGCGTGGTTGCCAGCAGGTGGAGGCCGAACTCCTGCAGGAGCGTGAGAGGCACGGTAGACGCCTCGGTGAGGCCCGCGGACACGGAGAAGGCCAGCTGCTGTGCCTTCCTGACGTATAGGCCGATGGCGAAGATAGAGGCCACGGATGTGAGAGCAACGTGGATAGGATGATGCGGATGGGACCTCACGGGCGCAGCCAGGGGCCGAACGGTAATGGGACGCGGCGGATCAGGCATGATGGGCACGGGAGCTGCGTCCAAACACGGGCATCCATCCGGGCGCCGGCTGCTCCGATGGACCATACATGCCAACGACGATTACAAGAAAAGGCTATTTGTATACACAAAGAATAGAGTTCACATAGCTCATTTTGCTTTAAACCCCAAGAGGACAGCCTTGTAGAACCGATGATGACTTCAAGTTGAACAGCACCAAATAAGTAGAAACTACCTAGCAGCAAAATTTCTCTATCCAAGGGCATCATAACATATCACAAACGCGTCAACGCAAATATTAGTTGCATCTCCGCATATATCATCAGCACTGAATTGTTGACCTATTTAGATTTAGGCAAAACAACAAAATAAGAATCATAATCAACATTATCAACCCTGCAAATTCTGCTATAGAGGGAAATCTTTACATGCAAGTGCAACTATGCGTGTACCATTCCATAATTTTACCATATCATAAGCATCCATTTATGGAGACTGAGTGCTATTATCTGTCTTTGGATCTAAGATCTCACTCAAGGATGCAGAACGGACGAGTGAAGCTGCTGGTAGAGAGGCCAACGATTCGGCAGCTGGAATGCGAAAAAGATATACACGGTAATTCTCCTCTTTGGCTGTCTCCATGCTCTTGTTCATATCTTGTTCGAGTCTGAAAGCATAGTCATACAGGGGTCCAGGAGCTCCTCTTGCAGTTCGCTTTGCATCCACAAGTGCCTTAATTCCGACCTGCAATCGAGATATCTCCTCACCAATTTCTGTCTTCCCATGGAGTTCAATAGTGTACCTATAGCAAGCTTCTGCATTGAACAGAGCAGCCTTCAATTGGATATGGGATACCCATGATCTTTCAAAGTGGTTCTGCAGCGGAGGAGCAACTAGTGCAGCATAAGCTTCTTCATAGTACAGGGCAGCCTGCATATAGCCAGACACATAAGAGTTTAGCCTTTCCCTGAGGTGAATGGTTTCTTCAAACAAGAAACGGTATAGAATTTTTGAATGCTGAGCAACGTACAAACACATCTATTTATTTTGTCGCTCTAATAAAATGATAAACAATGCATGCTCACTAGTACCATCACAGAAGGCACAAAAAATAGCAGTAGCACCATCAACTAGAGATTAGTTATCAATTTGGGAAACAGCTGATCCATTTATTTACTTTTAGTTTCTATTCTCCTTTAAATTCCAATCAGAACTGTCCATATAGTTTAAGCTAACCTTTGGTCGATAAAACAAAATTGAATTACTTTAGTCTCTATAAAGTTCCTCTTCCTTTCTGAATTTCTTTCAGCTGACCAAACTAAGCCTTAAAGTTCAAGATGTTGTCTACGATGTGCATCCCATAACATAGTAATTGGAAAGAGTAATGGACATTGTCTAAATATCTCAATCAACTTGTTAGCTTTAAGAACAGCTATAATCCCCAAACTTTTAGAACTGATGGTTTGGATGTACACTAAAACCACCTAAGTTTGAATCCTCTTCTACTTTATCTATTCAAAATGTAATTCCTCCTACACATGTTTCATAACCCTCAACCTGGGATCCACAAAGATCATTTTTTTATGTTTGGTGTGCGTTCACCAATCCACCAAAATATCTAGTTGTACAAAATCAAAATCTGTCAAGGATAAGAAGGCGTCAACCTGTCACCATATGTAAACTAATGACTAAAATCTCAATTGGCTAACCAACTTTTCCGATTCGCTTTGTTTTGTGTTGCAGTGATTAATGAAGTAAATATGCATCCACGCAACATAAAAACGAGCAACGTCGAACTTTAGAATCAACTGCAACCAGTACTGCAGGAAGAACGACAGAATCAAGTATTTAACAGATCAAATGATTCATTTTCATTATAGAACAGTGTCATGATCCTATAGAATTATACTCCCTCCAGGCATAATGAGATGATGTTTCAGACACCAAAAAGTAACTAACTGTTCCGCCGTTCCAAATTATAGTTCACTTCAGCTTTATCCTAGGTCAAATTTCTCAAACTTTGTCCTAAGTTCATAGAAAAATCTCTCCTACTGAAAAACGTCACCAGGACCCGTCTACCACTCCCATGGTGAAGCCGTGGTGAAGCCCTCGCCGGTTTTCCTGCGCACGCTCACGTCGGTCAGCTCCACCCAGTCGAATTCCAACCGCAACACGAGGCCCGCCCGCTTCCCCGTGTCCACAGCTCTGCTGGCAAACGCATCCTCAGGGATCCCTCTCTAGCCGCGCCTCTCTCCTCGCCCAATCCTCGACCTCCCCATCATCGATCGTGGTGCTTGCCCTCCCCAATCAGGAGCTTTCCTGTCTCCCCAACCCCAATGGGCAGCTCGTGCCTGTTCTCATCCGCTCTACTCCGCTCCCTGCTTACCACCCACGCAGCACATTCTCCTCCGCTCCCGGCACACCACCAGCCCCGCATCACCGCCATTGTCTGAGCTGTGGACCGACCTCGCAGTCGCAAGAACCAGACTCCCTGCCAACCACTCATCGCGCTCCACAGCAACCGTGTCGCCTGCTACCTCAAGCTCCACGACTTCCACAAGGTTTGGGTTGCTTTCCTTGGCGGATTGCGTCATTGCTTTTGATTTGACTTCGCCTCGGTGGTGGCTCCACGACTGTTAATCTGTTATGTACTTCTGTCCAAGCTCCTCTAATCTTCAGTCTAGCTTTTGCTTGTTATGGTGCTCTCTGCGCATTTATCTGGGTTGCTGGTAAAATTTGTGTTCTACGAGTAAGACACAACTGAATCCATTAGAATGATTGGAGTCAACTTGAGAAGATGCAGTGCACATGTGTTTGCTTCCTGTTGCCTTACCAAAAATAGCAGAAGTACTAGAAAACAGGCTAGGCACAGTATCTGAAAGTAAAAAATAGACTTCGATTTGGATAGCTGAAATTTATGAATGGCCCTACGTAAATGATTCCCTTGATGTGGGCATCTGAAATTTGAAATTTAAGGGACGGCCAAATGGCCCAATCAAGCTATACTTTATTTTCCCTTCAACGACTTGGACTACATTTTATTACTGCTGTAATTGGCATGGTGAATTTTCCTAGCAATAGTTCTGATGATCTCTTCACATATATATTTTAGAATCATGCCATCAATCCCCAATTTCTCTGCATCCTATATGCTACTGTCGTACTGATCAATTTTACTGATTTGATTTGAATCTGTGGCAGACTTGATTAAATATATCTGCAGTCTCATATTGATTAGAATCATGCCATCAATCCTCAATGTCTTGCTTTTGCTGTTGTATAGATAATTGCTGCCACGATTAAACTCCTTTACAAGCTTTGGCACAGCCGCACAGGATTATTATTGCCATCAGACCTGTATTCCTAAAATACTAGATGTTTTTTTCCCTTACTCTGAATATCCTGCTGCACCTATGCTGTGCATGCTGCTCAAGCATTTCAAACTCAAGCTATTTGTTTGACATTTTGAATGTTATAAAATAGTACATTTCACTATTTCACAGAGTCCTTAAGCTAAAATAGTTTGATAGAGATGATTTTTACATATAAAACCTTGATTTGGCATGTTCACCTGATGAGAAGTTATGGTTGGGTGCAGCATTTGCCTGTTCAGAAGAGACCATTTGTGAAAGATGAACTCGAGAAACTTATTGCTGAAAGGCCTCCGGAGGTGGTAAAAAGGCAGAAGAAAGATAATAGGAAGGTGAGATACTTGATCTTTGGTTCGATTCCTCCACAATCAGGCATTTGTTAGTTCCTTCTCCTTGTGGCAATACGTTTTGGTATTAATTTGATTGGGAAGTGCCTTTTTCATTATTTATTATGTTGAACAACTTTTGATGCCTTTCAAAACTGCTGAGCACTCCGTGTTTCCTCTGGATATGGCACTTTATTTCGGGATAGGCTTTCCAGGACTGAACTGGCAGAACCTAACTGTAGCTTGAGGACACTTAGGACCTTTACCATCTGAGTGACATAATAGAGCACACATGGGCCATAAGATCAAGTGGACGGCATATCTATGCCATGTGTATTTCAGTTCTAAAATAGTGAAATTCGTGCCCGTGTGTTGCTGAGCAGTTAGCAGATTGGGGCTTGCGATTCGGGGATTGCATATTTATTTTATATAAGTAGTATCATGCTAATTCAGGATAGGCAGACATTAAGCCTATATTCTTAAGTCTCCTGCTAATTCAGGATAAACCTACTGCTAATTCCTGAGCAAACATTAGTAGTATGTATGTTAAGCCTATATTGTTAAGCCTACTGCTAATTTAGGATAAGCAGACATTAGTAGCATGTATGTTAAGCCTATATTGTAGTATCCTGCTGATTCAAGGACTGCCTGAGCAGTTAGCAGTAGGCTCTATCCTGAATTTATTTTATACTTAACCACATACTCTATCCAACAATTAGCAGTTAGCGGGGTTGGGGCTTGCTCTAACACCAAACTTTGTAGCATTCGAAAATTTGGGGTTAGGGTTGCAGGGTCAGTCACAGGTTAGATTTTTGGACATGGTTGATCTGTGCACCTCTGAGGCAGCTCTGATCTATTACATGCTTAATGATTATTCCTGAAGGCCAGATCCTAAGGATTCTGGAACCACTGAAACATCAATGTTGCATAGATTATTATTTACATTTTTTTTTGGCATAGTAGGCACTCATATGCAAGCTGTTAAATAGAATGCATATCTGTACATCCCAGTAAAGAAATTGACGGTTGATACCCTATTGCCATCTCTACTAATATGCAGGGACGAAATAATCAAGGACTTGCCCTTGCTTGTGTTGCTACTGAATTGGCCATGTCTTCACTGAAAAAGTTAACAAGTTATCGCATGACACCTTTACTAATATACAGTACTTATTTTGTGATGTAGCATGTAGGAAAGCTTATATCTTTACTGTTGTTTGCAAGACATCCTATATGAACTGCTTTCCATCAACAATATGTTCTACTATTTGTGGGAGTTAGTAAAGATAATCAATATCTACATGCTTTGATTATTGACTGCAGATTATAAGAGCTAGAAATACTATTGGAGCACTCCAGTACTCAATAAAACAATAAAGCTGAGCAATTCTTCACACATTAATTTCTGTGCATTTTTAAAATTATGAGTTAAGATCTATTTCAAACTTCAGAGCCAATATCACATATTCATGTTTGCAAAAGAAATGGTTTAATCTGATTTTTTGTTTATTCTTAAACTCAAATGGCGTGAACCACACATTTATAGCTCACTATAGTTCAGCCACACTACTTAAAATTCCTCCGTGGATGATTTGTTTGCTAGAGTTGAGCCCTGACGATGAGATGTTCCCTTTCCAATTTAAGTGAAAACAGTTCCCTATTCGACACAGCTTCGCAATGACTGTTAACAAGGCACAGGGGTAGACCATCCCTAACGTTGGGGTGTACTTGCCAGAACCAGTGTTCTCGCATGACCAATTGTATGTAGCCCTATCAAGAGCCACGGCAAGATCAAACATTAGGATGTTAGCCGTGCCAACTGCTGAGAAGGACATGAACATTGGGGAAAGGAAAGGGGAAGGGGACGAAGAGACTGACAAAGGGTATATTCACGAAGAATATCATATATAAAGAGGCTCTAACACCATAAAAGAGGTAATATCTCATGTTGATACGTATTTTTTTTTCAAGATAGTCAACAATACTTTAACTTTAAATATTAACATATAGTTCATAAGCAGGATACTTCCAACACAACTAGGAGAACTACCAGTGTCTACTTGACTGTTGGTGCTGTCGAGTCAATACTCTTATGATGTTGTTAAAAAAGTGTGGTACTTTTGTCTGAGGATACACTTAGGACAGAGTTACTTCTCTTAGTTCCACCCAAATATCTCCCGTATTAATTTCACCCGATGTATTATCTTAGGCGTTTGTCCGAACAGGGATGTGGTGACGTTTGTCCAAACATGTGATGGCGACACCAGTGACTTTCCAATTAAAATAGGACTGCATCAGGGGTCAGCTTTGAGCCCTTATTTATTTGCTTTGGTGATGGATGAGGTCACAAGGGACATACAAGGTGATATCCCTTGGTGTATGCTCTTTGCTGATGATGTGGTGCTAGTTGACGACAGTAGGGTGGGGGTTAATAGGAAGTTAGAACTATGGAGGCACACGTTAGAGTCGAAAGGGTTCAGACTTAGTAGGACTAAGACCGAGTATGTGAGGTGCGATTTCAGCGCGACTAGGCACGAGGAGGGAGACGTTAGCCTCGATGGGCAAGTGGTGGCCAAGAAGGATACTTTTCGGTATTTAGGGTCGATGCTACAAAAGGATGGAGACATTGATGAAGATGTTAGGCATAGAATTTCAGCCGGCTGGTTGAAATGGCGTCAAGCTTCTGGCGTTCTCTGTGACAAAAGGGTGCCTCAGAAGCTGAAAGGTAAGTTCTATAGGACGGCGATTCGTCCGGCGATGTTATATGGTGCTGAGTGTTGGCCTACAAAAAGGCGACATGTCCAGCAATTGAGTGTAGCGGAGATGCGTATGTTGCGTTGGTGTTGTGGGCACACAAGGAAGGATAGAGTACGGAACGACGATATTCGGGATAGGGTTGGGGTGGCACCAATTGAGGAGAAATTGATTCAACATCGGTTGAGATGGTTTGGACATGTCCAACGGAGGCCTCCTGAGGCGCCGGTGCGTAGTGGAGTTCTAAAGCGGGCCGATAATGTAAAGAGCGGTAGAGGTCGACCTAAACTAACTTGGGACGAGTCCGTTAAGAGAGATCTTAAGGAGTGGAATATCCCCAAGGATTTAGCTATGGACAGGAGCGCTTGGAGATTAGCAATCAACGTGCCTGAACCGTGACATCTTTTGTCTTGTGCCCTTTATGTCCCTTTATGTGTCTCCCCGTTTCTCGTCTCTTTTGGGTTTCATCTCTAGCCTACCCCAACTTGCTTGGGACAAAAGGCTATGTTGTTGTTGTTGTTATTATCTTAGGCGTGTCATAGACAAGAAGTGATATAATAGCTAGATAGTCGCACTGAACTAGGTTCTTACGGTATGAACTCGATTGTATCAGTTTCGAATCAAAACTTGAGTTATATGTTTATCCTTCATTCCTTCATGAAGATTTATATAATATTGATGTTTTGAACATCATGCTCGCGATATTTTTTGTAACAGCATAACACGAGTTCATACATACTATGATGGTATTATTTTTTTCCGTTGCAACGCACGGACATTTACCTAGTACGTTAACAAACTTGGTCAAAATTAAAGTATATAATTTGGAAAGGAGGGTGTATGTATAAGTCAAATTTGCTGTCCGGAACATCATCTAATTATGACTGGATGTAGTATTGATTGATTCTTCTATCTGGATATGTTACCATGATTCAACAAAACGCACAACTACTTATAAGTGAATTTACATCTTTTTAATAGGGATTCACGATCATACTTGGTGGAAGTAGGTCTCAGAGCTACCACAGATGGAACTGATTCATAATGGGGACAATCTAATTTGGACAATGCAATTGACGTAAAGCTCCAAACTAATGCCAATTTCGAAAGCATCAACATTTGCACCCTCTAAGGGCTTCTCCAGTGGCCGACTCGTCGTCCTACGTGGACTGGCCAAAGCGACTCATTACCGCTGGAGAAATCGGTGCATCACGAGGAGAGAGAAGAATCGACTTGTATTTGAGAGTCGACTCCTCGTGAATAAAAAAAACAGCGCATGCGTACTAGTCAGAAGCCGGCACCACTGCACTACGCTCTCACGAATTAAAAACGAGCACAGGAGGTTGAGGAGGGAATCTAGAAAGATTATTTTACTTTGTATGCGAGCCCCTGCTACTTTTGGCTTGAGAGTCTACTCTCCAGTTGGATTGGCTCTCTATCTGTCAGATTGAACCGACCCACCACTAGGGCTGCCCTAATCTCTATCACCCTCCCATGGGTTCACTCAAAAGGGAACATGAGCATTTCAAATTCATATTTCTTGACCAACCTGGCAAATCTACTGGGGGGCACCGGAGCACTACTATCTTCAGTTCCTCGTTCGATCAACACGGACAAATAGCCCACTCCTACCATCTTTTTCAGTGTTTGCTTTTAACATACATTTTCTCATCTTAAAATACCCAAAAGAATTTTCATCAAACTTTGATCAGCGAGTAGTCGTAAACTGTTAAAAGCGCATTTCTGCATTTTGCAAAGAATTTGATCTCTGAAGTTGTACAAAGCGCACTGCAATTAAACCCCCAACAGAACCCCCAACATAGACATAACGAGAGGAATGTATAGGAACAGGGCGTGCAGACAGTAAAATCTCACCTGCCTAGCCACTTTCGAGCACACCGGCGGTGATTTCCCCGCGGCGAGAGCGCGCTCAAAACAGCACTCCTGCGCCTGCGCGAGCATGAGCCGCTCCAGCATCGCCGAGGCCTGAGAACTCATATCCACCGTCGTCGCCTCTTCCTCCTCCATCATCTCCCCCACCGCGCGGAACGCCCCCGCGGCGCGCTGGAACTCCCCGCATGCCGCCCTCACCCCTTCCTCCGTGGCGCGGCTCACGGCCGCCGCGATCCTCGAGGCGGCCGCGCCGACGTTGAACACGACGGCGGCCTTCTCGAAGCGGAGGGAGGCGGCCGCGTGCTTCAGGTGGGGGCGGAAGGCGTCGTGCCAGGTGAAGCACAACGTCTCGTCGAAGGCGCAGGGGTCGTCGCGTGCGGAGAAGAGGAGCCGGTGGTAGCGGAAGAGGAGGGCGCGGCGGGAGGCGGGTGGCTGGGCCTGCGGGTTCGGGACGGCGACGGCGGCGCGGGCGTCGCGGATGTCGGAGAAGGAGGCGGCGCCGAAGAAGTGGCGGTCGCGGAAGAGCTCGGCGGCGGCGGTCTTCTTCTCCGGGACGGAGAGCATCGGCGACGGCGGCCGCGACATGATTGGCCGACGCTACGAACGCGTCGGACTCGTGGAGGTGGACCTCTTCAGTTGAGATTCTCCCGTCAGTGCGCATAACCGGGCTGAAAAGAAGGCGCGGCTTTGCCACGCCATCTAGAAGTAGGAATATATACCATTACTATTTGGTATTCGATAAATAATCTAAACGTATGATAGTTTCATATTTCTATATGAGAACTATTTTGTAGGAAACTGACAAAGAGCTCCAAGACATGAAAAGAAAGATGATCGTACAATGCAGCTGTGTTTGAGGGTTCAGAGATGAACACACAACATGTTAAAGAAAATTCAAAGATATCTATTTCATTTTAAGAACCCAAAGATGCTCCTTGTCCTAGTCACTGCCATTTATCAAGACAATCTCTCTCTAGTGGAAATGATTTCGGTAGCATGTTATGCATCTAAAGATATCATGCTCATCATAAATAGTATCAATATTGAACCATAGGTAGTGTTGGTGTTTCGAACCGCCGACTAGGAAATTTGTGACATTTTGCCCGAGTCAGTATAAGCCCTTGTGTCCTCTGAGCACACCATTCGGACTAGTTTGGGGTTGCTCGTGTTACCGGCACTTGTTTGTAGTAGGGGTTATAAATGGGCGAGAGAGGGAGAAGGTCTCAAATCTCTTATGGAATGGTCGAATGGAGTTGGATCTAGTCGAATTGACTCCCCCCACATGGGGCGTCCTGCTTCCCCTTTTATATGTGAAGGGGAAGGTGCAGGTTACACGAGAGAGAGGGAGAGAGAAAGAAAGCGAGAGAAAGAGAGAGAGAAGCAAGGAGGAAGAGGGCCTCTGGAGTCACGTCGTCCTTCATCCCCCTTATGTGGGCCCCACCGGTCCTATAGATGATGACGGGGACGGCTCCACGTCGCGAACATGTTCGCCACTAGCGCCACATGCGCGCGTCGTTAGCCGGTCGTGGCGCCCCATTTTGTCCTGGCGGGCAGCATGGTCAACAGGCACCCCTGACGGAAGTCATACGAGGGTTAGACAACACAGTGTTGGCCCGCCCGATGTTGTTGGCGACGTGAGCTCCTAGGTATGGCTCGTCGTGGCCATAGGTCACGTCGAGACGTGGCCATTCCCTTCCTGGTGTTAGAAGTTTGACCCTCAGGTTCACGCTCTTATATCCGTAGTGGTTGGAGACAGTGCGGGCCCCCGTGAGGCCTACGCTCTCGCCCGAGACTGAATCTGTATCCTCAGGATCGGGCGAGATGGAATCCCCCTCGAGGGATCGAGCAAGGCAGAATCCCCCCTCGAGGGGTCGGATGAGACGGAGTCCGGGCCCTCAGGGTCGGGCGAGACGGGGGCCTCCTTAAGGGGCCGGGTGAGCCTGTAAATGCGCCCTTGACCATCCGGGCGAATTAATGTTCATGGCCATTAGCTTTCTTCTTCCGAGTATCCCTAATATCGATACCCGACAGTAGCCCCTGCTGTAATAGAACTGACCAATTATACGAGATTAAGTAAGAAAATCATCCACCGAGCAGACGATTTAGCAAACTTAAGCCCGTATAACCCGGTAGTCCGTGAAATCACGACGGATTTCAAACCAACTTACCTACAAACCAAGATCGTAATAAGTTTAGCGGTCACCATCACAAGTTACATAAAAATTCGCGTCACAAATACATTGGAGTTTAAACATAGTTATTACAAACCAGTTTCAAATAAAAGTAGCGGAAGCATTTAGTTCAAATCACACACTCACACAGAGTTCAAAATACAGTGTCAGTTCAGAATCATCTTCCAACAAAAGCATCAGGCGAGATGTAATGAATGACCATTGGCCATGGTCCTAAGCTTCTCCCATCGCAGGATACAGATAGTTGATATAGTAGCCGTAATACATCTGCCCATCTGCAACAAGTGGGAACAAAGCCCTGAGTACGAGAAGATACTCAGCTAGATTTACCCGACAGAACTAAAAATAAAAGACACCAAGCATCATGACAGGCTGTCTGGTGGGGTAGCTGACTTATTTGCAAAAAGACATTTTTGGCAATTAAAAAAATCTTTACAAAAGCTTTGTATCAAGTTAAATCTTTATTAACTTGTCAACTACATTTGCACCTGTACTAGAGTAACATGTAATTAAACAGGTAATGATAACCAATGATCATTAACAACTCCCATTATGTCATATTTCATATAACTGTCCAAGTGTTCCATCAATATTACTACGATGAAGTAGCTCAAGTCAAGTGCTCACTATCCAGTGAACGATGGTGATTCGAATTGATTATTAACCAGCTGTTAATTTATTCCTCACACAAACCTCACTCACCCGCTAAAGTGAGGTATTGGTCACCGAGTCAACCATTCAGGTAAAGTCACGAGCTTGCTAGGAACCACATGTACCCGGGGGCCGCCCGACTGCTCTTTGGCCTTATCATCGCGCCCCCGTATCCTGCCACTACTGCTCCGGTACAGTGTGTTGCGGGCAATCCACTCGGCCCGAATAATCTCCCAGCTTCGCGGTCGAAAGGTACATTATTCGGCCAGCTAAATGTAAGGCATGCGTTCAACATGGCTCGAGGCCCAACAACGGTCGGTCCTTAATCGACACAGACGGAAAACACTACAGTCCGAAACCCTGCAAGTTTCCGTCCGGTCTCAATTTCACATTAACACTTAGCTATTCCATGATGACATACTTTCCCAAGCAGATCCAGGTAACCACCTATAGCTAGCAGGTGACAGGAAATCACCCGACTTCTATCGGTCTAAGCAAGATAAGCAATTACTTGACTGCAAATAACAAGGTGACAAGGATAGGGTAGAACGGAGTAAACAAGGTATAATGCAGTAACGGTTGCAAACAACTCGTAAACATAATGCAGTAGTTAAAGTAAAGCGTTAATAAAGTATTTGCAAACCTGGAGAGAAAAATACTCCGGGGCTTGCCTCTCTCGAAAGAGCTCGGACGGTGGTCTGGGCACTCTGGAAAATCCTCACCGACCTCCTCGTCGGCTTCGGGAACCTCTTGCTCCTCGGGCTGCTCTTCTGACTCCTCGGGAACTGCTACCGACGTTACTTCCTGCGATCCTATATGATACAACCATATAAGTGCTTATGCCTAGATGCATTGCAGAAATGACATGTAATGGTCATGATGAATGAAATGTAGATAACTAGGTTTACTTTATTTCATAAAGTAGGAATATAATTTTTTTCTACAAGGTAGTCAACATCATCCAAGAACATATACTACAAGCACATGTCATCTACTGCATTCTCTTCTACTACTACTATGCTAAGTCAACACATCAATTTAAGATGCTTCAAAGATACACCAAAGTAAACCTTATTAACTAGTCATGCATTAACAAGGTTAATTAAACCCTAATTGCAACTAGGTTTGAACAGCAAAACCTATTTTAGTAGCACAGAAAAATATGAGAAAATTATAGTAGCTTTCTATCATTTAATCTAGCATACCACAAAATTTCCATTGCATTTGGATTACTATAAATGATTACACAAAGATAACAAGCTAGAGCCTAAAAATGAGCATAAAAATACTTTATACTAGGAAAAGTATCAAACAATAGATTTAACATTTTTCCTACATTCTACACAATAAATAATCACCATAGAAAAATTATTACATGCATGTTTTATTCATCTTTTTCTCTCTAGCAAAAATAACAATTATTAACAATATTCAACACTTGTACTACACATCAAGATTTTCTATAGAACATGCATGGCATATATTTTTCCTAGAAAGTACATCACAAAAGAAAATTAATGCAAGTAGAACCATATTTTTCTGAACTTTCTATGATTTATTACATATTTAACAAGAAACAACAATTTTATTGATTAAATAAAAACTCTACAGAAAAGTATTTCTATTTTGACATGCAATATTTTTCCCAAGTAGATCTGATGATAAGGAACCTAGCAAAATTTATTTCAACAGATTTAGAGCAAATTTGAGTAGTCAAACATTTTCCAAACCATTTCCATTTTCAAATAATAAAAGAAAAACAAAAAACCATTTTTCTTATCGCTAACGGGCCAGCCCAGTGAAATCAACCGGCCGGCTACGGCTTTCGGCCCGAGCGCGAGTGTGGGGACAGCAGGCGCGCCGGCCCGGCTTGGGCTTCGGCCCAAGACCGCCTTGGCCCAGCGAACAGAGAGGGGGAGCGGGGCGTGTCCACGGCCGGGGCGTCCCGGCGCCCGGGACCGCGGCGGTGCGATGGCCGCCGACAGCCAGCAGCCGCTTCCGGTCGCGAGTGGGCGAGGTGTGGCGAGCAAAAGGACTGCGTGGAAAAGGCAAACACGATAGCGTGATGCAAGGGGAGAAAGAGAGAGCGAGGGTGCCGGTGGCGGAGCGCGAGCTCGGCGGCCCGGCTCGGTGGCGCGTGCGGGAAGACGCTCAATTGAGCCTCACCGTCGACGAGCAAAGCACACGGTGGCCCGTTCGAAGGAGAGGAGGAGGTGGCAGAGCGGGTGGCAAGACGAATTGGAAGGAGATGCGTCCGTTGCGCGGGAACGACGGCTCGGAGGAGGGAGGTGCCGGTGATGGCGCGCGGTGGCGAAGCGATGGCTGTGCGAGGAAGGGGAGGAGCGCGCGGGCGAGAAGGTGAGCATTGGGCAGAGGAGATGAAGGTGGAGCAGTGGGCGGCTAGGTGTGGGGTGAATACCAGCTGAAGACACCGCGTGGCGAGCTCGTCGACGCATGGCCACCGCGCGGCGTGCGCGGTCTGCCGCGGCCGGTCACGCTAGCACGGCGAGCACATGCGGGCGAGCGCGCGGGTGGAGGCAGGCGCAGACGCGGGCACGGGCGCGGGCCGGCTTTGGCTGTTGGGCTGGAAGTGAGACGGCGGCCCATTAAGGTAAGAAATTCATTTTTCTTTTCTAAATATATTTCCAGATTTTATAATTTGATTCAAATTCAAATTTTGAAGATGAAAAAAGACATTTTCACAAATTGCCCCCAAAACAAAAGTTGTTCAAAATTTTATTCTCTACAACTTTCATTTAGGGCACTTTTCAAAATTCTAAATAGATTTTGAATTAGTGATTTAAAGTTAAATTTTTAAATGAAAACTCAATTTTCTGAAATATTTTTAAAAGCAAAATTTGGGGAGATTTTGAATACAAAACTTGCTCCAAAAATCATGTTAATTATTTCTAAGTTATTTAGAGTTATAGCTCAACAAATTTTTACCACTTTTACCTAGGATTTTTACTAATTCAGAGCTCAAACATGTATATCACGATTTAATAAATTCCAACTTAATTTGCATGCGATGATGAACATGTATGAAATACAAATGCTCATGATTTAGGATATGAATGCATGCTTAACACCCAGAGGTGTTACACCTGCGCCTGTAGAGGAGAAGGATACTCCTCTAAAAGCTTTTTAGACGGAAGGATTATGAGGGCCTTGATCTCCCTTTGCGGCCCGTGGGACGTCTTGGTAGGGTTGCAATTCCTTTTTGTTGCGATTGGACTCCCTAGGAGTATGTAGCTGCAGGGTTCAGGGGGATTAGAAAATATTCCTCTTAGTTCTGACCCCTCCCTAGGATCCGACCGACCCACCGTTCGTATGCGACCGCGTACTCAACCTCTTTGCGAGTCCAACCTCCGAGCCCCCGCACGTAGTAGGGGTCCGATTGAGGAGTCGGCTCATCTTGTGATCGTCTTCCCTCATGTGTTTTTTCAATAAAACAGAGGGGATGAGCCGTGCCATGTGTTTTCTCGTTGGACGAATCATAGTGCTCAGTGAGCTGTTATCGGGCTAGTTCAAGTGGGTCCCTGGCTTCCTGTTCGTGGGGGTCCAGCATGGGTCAGCTGGTGACTGACTCTAGATTCTTTACGACCAGTCCATATAGTTCTCGGGTCTGTTCAACTGGTCTCGAGGGCTCGTTGCCTTTCTTCGAGGAAAAACCATGGACCATGCACTAGCCAAGACTCGAACGTGGGTCAGGATGCCCATGGCGCTCATGCGCCTAGGTACTGGCCACTAATGGGTCCATTCTTAACCACCTCTGACTCTAATGGTGCCCTAGAGCGATTGTGAACCCGTCGGTGGCCAACCTTCTAATTCCTGGGCCTTAATGGGCCATGGGAGCGTTTTCAACTCTGCATCCCTTCTTACCAGCGGCGGTTCATGGCCTTTTAGGGCAAACCGTCATTCGACGCGCCCTTCGAAGAGGCGACCGGGGGTGGCGTGCGCACGACTCCCGAAGAGGTGGAGTGACGGGACATGACAGGCGCGTTGATCGAGGTGGACGGTTCGCCTCTCGCTCCACCTCCCCCTATAACTAGGGGGTTTTCCCTTTATCTCTGATATGCCTAACCACTGCCTTGTCCTTCGCTTCTCCACCGTCAGCGCTTGAGTTCTTGCTCCTATTTTTTTGCCGTTAGTGAAGCTCTCGCTCCGCCGCCCTTGCTTCCCATGGAGTCATGGTATCGCTCTGACATCACCCATGCGCGCCTGGAGGGCCTCATCAAGCGTGGTCTTCTCCATGAGAGAACCGAAGTGGCAGAGTGGCTCGTCCGGTCATGAGGAAATGCCAGCGCCGCCCGATGGCTACGTCGTGTCCTTCACGCCCTTCCACGAGTGCGGACTCATAATTTCTCCCCACCCATTTCTCCTGAGACTGCTGCACCACTACCAGATCGAGTTGCAGCACCTGAATGCCAATAGGATCCAGCACATCGTGGCCTTCATCGCGCTGTGTGAAGGGTATATAGGGATTGAACCCCACTTCAAGCTGTGGAGGTACTTCTTCTCCGTCTCCCTGCATAAGAAAAGGGAGAGAAGTGGGGACCTATCAGTGCCAATGGGATGCGCAGGTATCCATCTCTAGGGCCACCAGTCCGCTGAGTACATGGCCCTCCAGCTATCAAGGTCCAACAAGGGATGACACGTACTATGGTTCTATGTGAAGAACGACACTACTGCCCCCTTGTCAGACTTCACCGGGCGCCTGATCGAGGAGGCGCTGTCGATGTGGGGGTGGGGACCCCTAAGAAGGAGAAGAAAAGGCTTTGTGACCACCTTGATGCTATTGCACTCCTGAAGTGCAACAGTCTCCGCAGGGCCGGCGTCATCGGGGCGTATCACGTGAGGAAGGTGGCGCTACTGATGGCGCGTGCCCTCCCACTGTACGAGATGGTGCCCGACACATGGCTCGATGGGATGGTGGTCACCCAGGGGACGCTCTACGAACACAGCGCATCAAAGAGGTGACGAAGGAGTCCGACGTCGTGTTCCCGATTCTAGGACATCCCGCGATGCGACTGGATGCGGGTTTTGTTGATATAGCAAGTTGTTTTTGGTTTACTTCCCTAGCCAACCCTTCGACCCCATTATTCAATTATGAGAACTAGGATCTACAAGGGGGCTTTGGCTTTCGGACCTCCATCGCGCCGTTACCAGAGCACGTGGCCATGAGGGTGGCGAACCACGCCATGGATGAGAAGAAGAAGAAGAAGAAGGATGAGGAGAAGGCGAAGCGGTAGGCATAGGAGCGAGTGAGGTTGGACTGAGGAAGACGGCGGCAAGGTTCAGAGGAGGAAGAAGGAGAAGAGAAAGAGAGAGGCGACGATTCTGAGCCATCCATCCAATAGGACGAGCTGGAAGGCGGGGACAAGGATTCATCTTCGCAGCAAGCAGGGCCCTTCCCGTGGCATGCCCCAGGGCAGGAAGGGGAGAACACATCCCCAAAGTCAACGGAATCAGGCTACTCCGCTTCGTCTGGGCCTTCCACGCAGAAGGGAGGCTCGAAATAGCAACATGCCAACGAGGTGCGACCAGGGTCGAGTGGGCTGTCCCTAAAACGTTACCATCTGGTGGCACCGAGGTGAGTCGAGAAACTCTCTGCTCCTTTGCTTCGATGAATTTTGCCATAAGCTGATCGTCGTGCCCTTTGCAGCGTTGGCGGAGGCAGGACTCCCCTAAGGGTGGCGCCAAAGAAGAGCCTCACGCTTCGGCCGGTATGCCAGGAATCAACTAGCATCGTGCTAGAGGCGAGCAGGAGTGGTGCTGGGGCGTCCATGGTGTCGATTGGGGAGGCACAGCCAGTAGCTGCGTCCATGGGGGAATAGACAGAGGAGGGCGCACCTCGGGTGCTCACGACTGACGTGGGGCAGTCAAGCGTGGCAGTGACGCCACAGGCGGAGGCGTTGCAACCAGGGCTATCGTCTGCACAGGCGGCTACGTCCGTGGCAAGACGGGAGGAAGAGGGCGCAACCGAGGTGTCCCTAGAAGACGCAGCAACAATGCAAGCCTCTGCATCCATGCCACCGGCCCCCTCTATCGCCGAAAGGGCTATTCTTGAGGGGGTGCCACCAAAGGAGGGGTCAGCGTCGCTCGGGGTCAGATGGCCAACCGAGGGACATCGTCGGCTCCTGATAGTCAGGCGTCCATGGTCGTGATGGCTAATACTTCTGATGATGTGGAGCCATCTCGGCCCCTGGTCTGGGTGGGTGATGACCCGCATGCGTGGGGAGGACCTCAGATCCAATGGGCTAACTGACGGGATCCGGGGGCGATGTTCTTCACCCTCGATGAGGGCGCGAAGGTGAAGGATTGAGAGAGCATCCATACGGGGGTCGGGACTGCGGTCCACGCTCAGACCACCAGGCTAAGCTCGCTGTGCGATGTCGTTACCCCAGTTGGTCAGGTATGATACATCCGCACTTTTGACTTCTATTTCTCCTTTGTGTGCCGCTGACTTGTATCCTCCCTGTAGTTCCTCATGGTCCGCAACTAGGAGAAGTCCCTGTTCCTTCGTCATGAGAAGGGCGTTTGTGACCGCCTTGCCGAAGAGACGCGACTGCGTGAGGGGCTGGCCGAATAGCTCACTGTCGCACATCGGGAGGTGGCCGAGCTTGCCCTCGCCAGGTAGGAGTTGGCTGACCTTAGAAATAGGGAGGCGGACGCTCATGAGGATGCCCATGAGGCCGAGGAGAAGCTTGTGGCCCTGATCGAGAGGGAGCGAGCGGACGCCATGGAGTCCGAGCGGCTACAAGGGGAGTGAGACGAGTTGCTTCGAGCCACAGAGGGGCTCCGCGCGGAGCGCGACGTGGCTCACCAGGAGTGCACCAAAGGCCAGCAGCAAATCACCCTTCTCGAGGGTGAACTTGACGACGAGAGGTGCCTAAAGATTAAGGCCGAGGGTGTTACTGCCAAGCTCGCCATGGAGGTCGGTCTACACTAGGAAGAGATTCGAGGCCTGGAGGCCGAGGTGATCTGGCAGTGTGAAGAGATGCGCAAGCTCTAGGTGGACATGGAAGGTAAGCCTCTGGTTTCCCTTGTTGTCCTTCCTGGAATCTGCGTTGGCCTTTTGACGCGGTTGATGTGTGCCTTGGATAGGTCTTGATGACAAGCTTGGGGCGGAGGTAGTGAAGAGCCGTGGCCTAGAGAGGGAGCTCGGTGAAGTGAAGGACTCCCTCCTAAAGGAGAGCGACGAGCATGATGCTCTGCGTGTCGCCATCCCGCTGGTCTGCGATGACCTCGAGCTGGCCCCGAAGCAAGAGACGAGCTCGCTTGTGGTTCACGCCGTCTAAATTACGGGTCAGGCGCATGAGATCACGAGGCACGTGCTTCACTTCGATGTTCATCGATCGTTTGCGATGGCTCATTCTCAATACGAGAACATCGATCTAACGACGATGAGCCAGGGCTTCGTGCCCGGCTACACCTAGGCCGAGTTGGAGGAGATTGAGGAGACAGTGGCCCCCCTGGCGTAGGATCTAGCTAGAAAGATCGAGGATGAAATCATCCCCCCAAGGGGTTAGTTAGTTGGATGAGCTAAGCGGTGAACTAGTAATAAATGAACAAGTTTTTAGTTTTTGTCTTGGCCAAACAGACTTTTGGACCTTCTCTTTTTTATATGTATAAAAAGGTTGATGTGATCCAACCCCTTTCTGACGTTAAGGTTGTAAAGCTCGAGGTACGGGTGAAAAAACTTTTGTCGGTGTTCGGACCCGAGGGGGTCCTAAACCAACGAGTAAATGCTGTGTGTCTCTTTCCTGGATGGTGATGCAAGGAGAACACACGGGGGTTTATCCTGGTTCGGGCAAAAGAAGGCCCTACGTCCAGCGGGGGGGGGGGGGAGAAGTTTGTATTTCCTTGCACCGAAGTGCTCGTGTAGGGGTTACAAGCATGCGAGAGAGGGCATCGAGCCCAAGTCTCAAAGAGAGGAAAAAGAGGACAAGGGTGATTGATTGAGATATCGATCTCTATCTTGCGTCTTGCCTATTGTCTCTTGTTTTTCTTCGTTGTTCCTCCTCGTTGTAGAACCCTGGCCTGCCCTTTTATAGGACGAGAGGAGGCCAAGACGACGGGGAGCCTTGAGGTGATGTTTTGTCGATTCCTATTGAGCTGACCGTAGCGACGTGCTCTGGGAATGGCCAGCCATCCCTGGACACCGTGGCGTCGTGGGAGACGAGACGGCGAAATGACCCAGAGTGCCATGCCACACCGTCCTTCCCTTGCCGTTGAACTGTGCCGAGCGTCGAGGTTGGGTCGAGGCCGGGTCGAGACCGGATGGATAAGGCTGAATCCCCGAGATTGCGGAGAACGGGCCTTGTCTTATCCTCCCTCGAGGGTGATCGATGGTAAACAGTGCGCGGTAAGGTGGGTACAGTGACGGTTTTCACCTCCCATCACGGGATGGGTGATAAAACAGTAAGATCTGACATGGGCATTGTTCCCACGTCGATCCTGGTCATAGCCATGCCGGTAGTTGGTAGTAGGTAACCGCATTAAATGCTATGGCTTTTGTCCTAGGGTAGGTAAAGAGAGGGAGTCGAGGTGCTCGACCCGGGCTTACGCGAGTCAGAGTTTTTCCCAGTGGGCGGACGAGCCTCGCGCGGGTCAGAGCGCCGTCGAGGTACCTTGCTGTACGGGATGGGGCGCGGTCGAGGCGCCCCGTCGAGTGGGCCTTGTACGAGTCGGAGCCGGAGCGCGGTCGAGGCGCCCCGTCGAGCAGGCCTCGTACGGGGCGGACTGGATACGCGGTCGAGGCGGGCTGCCTTTTATTGCGGTTTCAGTCGTTTTAGTTTTTTATTAGCGATGGATGTGGGTACCCCCGTACTGTTGGTACCGACAGTAGCCTCCGAGCCTTTGGGTGAGTGTGTGATCACTCTCCTAGAGGTTTGTTTGAACTGGAGTCGTAGTGTCGTGATTTTTTCCGGTGGGGGCGCGCGAGCGCACCCGCCGGGTGTAGCCCCCGAGGCCTCGGTGGAGTGTTGAGACTCCTCCGAGGTCTTGTATTCATTTTATCGGGGAATGATTCGTTGCGGTCAAGCCCCCGAGTCTCACGTGCACGAGGTCAATCAGAGTCATGGCCGTCTTTTGCTGTACGACCCTCACGCTCCTCCTTCAGGAAGGAGGAGGGGTGGGGAACGCCGTACTACCCCTGTTTGGGCGAGTTCCGACGATCTCCGGTGAGCTGCAGCGGGGGAATTCGAGTGAGAGCCCGTGCCCCAGTCGTTAGGGGTCGGCTAGTGGCCCGGAGGCGCTCTCAAAGATGCCAAGAAGTGGTCGTGTGGATCTCGATTCCCTGCGACAGGATTCGAGGGCTCGGTGCCTCCCCCGAGGGGATTCCTACGTCGACCTCCTCCTTTGGCCTCGAATACGTCCTGGGGTGCCTTGAGAGCGTGGCTCGAGCCCTGGCCATGTACGGGCGCACCCTTGGTCATCCCTAACTCTGTTACTCGAGGGCAGCTGTCGAACCCTGGTCGAGGGCCAGCTTTCGATCCCTCAAGGTTTAGGTTTCTACGGTCGAGCCCCCGAGCCTCGCGCGCACGAGGTCGATCAGAGTCTCGGCCGTCTTTTGCTGTGCGACCCTCATGCTCCTCCTTCAGGAAGGAGGAGGGGTGGGGAACGCCGTACTACCCCTGTTTGGGCGAGTTCTGACGATCTCCGGTGAGCTGCTAATGGGGGAATTCGAGTGAGAGTCCGTGCCCCAGTCGTTAGGGGTCGGCTAGTGGCCCAGAGGCGCTCTCAAAGATGCCAAGAAGTGGTCGTGTGGATCTCGATTCCCTACGATAGGATTCGAGGGCTCGGTGCCTCCCCCGAGGGGATTCCTACGTGGACCTCCTCCTTTGGCCTCGAATACGTCCTGGGGTGCCTCGAGAGCGTGGCTCGAGCCCTAGCCATGTACGGGCGCACCCTTGGTCGTCCCTAACTCTGTTACTCGAGGGCAGCTGTCGAACCCTGGTTGAGGGCCAGCTTTCGATCCCTCAAGGTTTAGGTTTCTGCGGTCGAGCCCCCGAGCCTCGCGCGCACGAGGTCGATCAGAGTCTCGGCCATGTTTTGCTGTGCGATCCTCACGCTCCTCCTTCAGGAAGGAGGAGGAGGGGTAGGGAACACCGTACTACCCCTGTTTGGGTGAGTTCCGACGATCTTCGGTGAGCTGCTAACGTGGGAATTCGAGTGAGAGTCCATGCCCCAATCGTTAGGGGTCGGCTAGTGGCCCGGAGGCGCTCTCAAAGATGCCAAGAAGTGGTCGTGTGGATCTCGATTCCCTGCGACAGGATTCGAGGGCTCGGTGCCTCCCCCGAGGGGATTCCTACGTGGACCTCCTCCTTTGGCCTCGAATACGTCCTGGGGTGCCTCGAGAGCGTGGCTCGAGCCCTGGCCATGTACGGGCGCACCCTTGGTCGTCCCTAACTCTGTTGCTCGAGGGCAGCTGTCGAACCCTGGTCGAGGGCCAGCTTCCGCTCCCTCGAGGCTCATACCTGGCTTGGGGCCCGTTTCCTAGGTATTTGGGAATATCCGTCCGCGGATCCCTCCCTCGCCCGTTTGCCGGGCGCGTCTTTTTAGGAGGGGAGGCGAGATCGGCGCGGTAGTGGGTGACGTGGCGTATAGTTATGAAGTGCGGGACGGCCACGTGCCCAACTCCTGCGAGATGTAAGGAAACGGTTAGGTGGGCGCATTTAATGCGGGAAACTGTTCCTACCTTTTCACGCGGCCGTTGGGCTTCCGCCTAGGCATATAAAATCAAGGCCTAGGGGTCTACGTTCCCCACCGGTCCCTTGCGCTCCTGCAATCTTCTGCCTCAGACAACCCTTGCCTTATTACGCTCTCCGCCTGCATCGCTGCCACCATCGCATCCTCTCCGTCCACCCCCCTTCCGACAGCACCGATGGCAGGAAAGAGCTAGATCCTCCCCGCCGACGACTGGGCTGCCTCCTTGGTGACAGAGAGGAGGTTGGAAGAGTTGGTCGAGGATGGGCTGCTGCGGCTAAGGACGAGCCGGTCGCAGCCGGAGTGAATCGCGCCGCCTCCTGCCCACCGGGAGCCGGCGCCCCCTGAAGGGTACATGGAGAGCTTCGTCTACTTCCACGAGCGGGGGTTTGGCGTTTCGGCGTCCGTCTTCATGCGCGCGCTCCTCCACTACTACCAGGTGGAGCTTCACCACCTCCGAGGTCTTGTATTCGTTTTATCAGGGAATGATTTGTTGCGGTCAAGCCCCCGAGCCTTGCGCGCACGAGGTCGATCAGAGTCCCGGCCGTCTTTTGCAGTGCGACCCTCACGCTCCTCCTTCAGGAAGGAGGAGGAGGGGTGGGGAACGCCGTACTACCCCTGTTTGGGCGAGTTCCGATGATCTTTGGTGAGCTGCTAGTGGGGGAATTCGAGTGAGAGCCCGTGCCCCAGTCGTTAGGGGTCGGCTAGTGGCCCGGAGGTGCTCTCAAAGATGCCAAGAAGTGGTCGTGTGGATCTTGATTCCCTGCGACAGGATTCGAGGGCTCGGTGCCTCCCTCGAGGGGATTCCTACGTCGACCTTCTCCTTTGGCCTCGAATACGTCCTGGGGTGCCTCGAGAGCGTGGCTCGAGCCCTGGCCATGTACGGGCGCACCCTTGGTCATCCCTAACTCTATTACTCGAGGGCAGCTGTCAAACCCTAGTCGAGGGCCAGCTTTCGATCCCTCAAGGTTTAGGTTTCTGCGGTCGAGCCCCCGAGCCTCACGCGCACGAGGTCGATCAGAGTCTCGGTCGTCTTTTGCTGTGCGACCCTCACGCTCCTCCTTCAGGAAGGAGGAGGAGGGGTGGGGAACGTCGTACTACCCCTGTTTGGGCGAGTTCCAACGATCTCCGGTGAGCTGCTAACAGGGGAATTCGAGTGAGAGTCCGTGCCCCAGTCGTTAGGGGTCGGCTAGTGGCCCGGAGGCGCTCTCAAAGATGCCAAGAAGTGGTCGTGTGGATCTCGATTCCCTGCGACAGGATTCGAGGGCTCGGTGCCTCCCCCTAGGGGATTCCTACGTGGACCTCCTCCTTTGGCCTCGAATATGTCTTGGGGTGCCTCGAGAGCATGGCTCGAGCCCTGGCCATGTACGGGTGCACCCTTGGTCGTCCCTAACTCTGCTACTCAAGGGCAGCTGTCGAACCCTGGTCGAGGGCCAGCTTTCGATCCCTCAAGGTTTAGGTTTCTGCGGTCGAGCCCCCGAGCCTCGCGCGCACGAGGTCGATCAGAGTCTCGGCCGTCTTTTGCTGTGCGACCCTCACGCTCCTCCTTTAGGAAGGAGGAGGAGGGGTAGGGAATGCCGTACTACCCCTGTTTGGGTGAGTTCCGACGATCTCCGGTGAGCTGCTAACGGGGGAGTTCGAGTGAGAGTCCGTGCCCTAGTCGTTAGGGGTCGGCTAGTGGCCCGGAGGCGCTCTCAAAGATGCCAAGAAGTGGTCGTGTGGATCTCGATTCCCTGCGACAGGATTCGAGGGCTCGGTGCCTCCCCCGAGGTGATTCCTACGTGGACCTCCTCCTTTGGCCTTGAATACGTCCTGGGGTGCCTCGAGAGCGTGGCTCGAGCCCTGGCCATGTACGGGCGCACCCTTGGTCGTCCCTAACTCTGTTGCTCGAGGGCAGCTGTCGAACCCTGGTCGAGGGCCAGCTACCGCTCCCTCAAGGCTCATACCGGGCTCGGGGCCCTTTTCCCAGGTATTTGGGAATATCCGTCCACGGATCCCTCCCTCGCCCGTTAGCTAGGTGCGTCTTTTTAGGAGGGGAGGCGAGATCGGCGCGGTAGTGGGTGACGTGGCGTGTGGTTACGAAGTGGGGGACGGCCACGTGCCCAACTCCTGCGAGATGTAAGGAAACGGTTAGGTGGGCGCATTTAATGCGGGAAACTGTTCCTACCTTTTCGCGCGGCCGTTGGGCTTCCGCCTAGGCATATAAAATCAAGGCCTAGGGGTCTGCGTTCCCCACCGGTCCCTTGCGCTCCTGCAATCTTCTGCCTCAGACAACCCTTGCCTTATTGCGCTCTCCGCCCGCATCGCTGCCGCCACCGCATCCTCTCCGTCCACCCCCCTTCCGACAGCACCGATGGCAGGAAAGAGCCAGATCCTCCCCGCCGACGACTGGGCCGCCTCCTCGGTGACGGAGAGGAGGTTGGAAGAGTTGGTCGAGGATGGGCTGCTACGGCTAAGGACGAGCCGGTCACAGCCGGAGTGAATCGTGCCGCCTCCTGCCCACCGGGAGCCGGCGCTCTCTGAAGGGTACGTGGTGAGCTTCGTCTGCTTCCACGAGCGGGGGTTTGGTGTGCCGGCGTCCGTCTTCATGCGCGCGCTCCTCCACTACTACCAGGTGGAGCTTCACCACCTTGCCCCCAACGCCGTCGCGTAGGCCGCCATCTTTACGGCGGTCTGCGAGGGCTACCTTGGGGTGGAGCCGCAGTGGAACCTGTGGCTTCACCTTTTCAAGGCCGAGCTCTTCGCTAAGAAGGCAGGGGAGAAGGGCGTCCTGTGCGCGGCTCGAGTAGGGAGCTACGTCCTGTAGGTGAGGTCGAGCCGGGCGGATCTGTACATCCCGGCTCACCTCATCTCTTCGAACAGCGGGTGGCACGAGGGTTGGTTCTTCCTCCGCAATGATGAAAATCAGTTGCCGAGGTACACCGGCCGTGTGCTGACAGCTCGAGAGGATCGCTGGACGTACGGAGTGCTGGAAGCCGAGAAGCCGCGCCTAGACCCGCTGCTGGCGGCACTGCAGCAGCTTCGCCTTCGGGGCTTGACGGCTGCGGTGGTGGCCGCGGCCTTCCATCGCTGCAGAGTGATGCCGCTGTGCCGGTGTCGTCTCCGCCTCGACCAGATGACTCCGGAGGCATCTCTGGAGGGGACCCGGATGTCCCACGAATCCCTTTCCCTCGAGGAGGTCCTCCGGCGAGCGCGTCGGATGGTTGGGAACTTCAAGGTGGAGGAGGCCAACCGGGTCCCCATGAGACCTACCGAAGGGTTCGAGCCCATGGTTCGTATCTTAGGGCTAGTATGTTTGCTAATTTCGTTTATTTTTGGATTTCACTGATTTGGTCGAGGCTGGCGCGTAGGATTTGTCGGCGCTGCGGGAAACACGTCCGCCAGTCCCAGAGGACCGGCCCGCCCGGGAGGCTCGACGCCAGCATGCCTCCAAGAAGACGCAAACCAAGGAGACGACCAAGAAGCGGGCAATCCGCAAGGCCAAAGAGGCGGAGACGTTGAAGAAGCTCCGGCGCCAGCAGACCATCGACGGGATCCCCCTAGCGCCGTTGCCTTCCGAGACGATCTCGGGGGAGGACGACGACAGCTGCGGCAAAGACGACAACGCCCTGTCACGGTATGAGACCGCGACCGGACTGGGGGACCTTCCCGACATTCGCCCCCTGCTGGAGCCCATCAGGGGGGCGTCCTCCTCGGTCGTCGTGATCGAGGCATCCGAGCAGGAGGAGAAGACGGAGAAGGAGACGGGCCCCTCGATGGGAGGGGCCGTTTTACCCCAGACCCAGCAAGAGGGGTCAACGGGGACGCCCGCACCAGCCCAGGCCTCGCAAGCTCGGGCAGGGGCTGGGACGGTGGTACCGGCGTCATCATCGGCGGCGGCGTCGGCAGGCGTGAGAACCCGAGGCCAGCTGGCCTCGGAGGCACAGAAGGCGTAGGGCGGTGCGTCGGTCAGGGCCCCAAGGAGTGCCCGGCCTGCTGGTAGGGCCGCTGCGAGGCCACAATCGGCCGCCCCGGGAGGCACAGATCGCACGGGGTCGAGGCCCTAGGTGCCGATTTCCAGGTAAGCGTTTCTGCTTGGTTGTTCTGCCCTTCTCTGGATCCGTTGGCTGACATTTCTTCTCACTTTTGCAGGTTAAAGCGGAAGGCGGAGCTGATGGGGCCTACCCCCTTGAAGTCGCTGCGGGCCAGCACCATTGTCCTTAACCGGACGGCGGAGTAGGATGCGGCCTGGGTCCGGCAGGTCGAGGCCGTGAAGGGGCGCCTGCGACAACGGCAGGGGGCAGCGGATGCCACGGTGGTTGCTGGCCCTGATCCTGCCGTGGAGGGGTCCGAACCGGCGGAGATGGTGGCGCCTGGTGCGGTCAAGGCGAGGCCTAGGTCATCGGCGACGGCCGAGGCTGCTGTCGAGGTCGTGACGGGCGAGGCACCCGTCCGCGGCGTGGAGCGGGCGGGTGCTGATGTGACCATGGAGGAGGTCACATCGGCATCGGGGCAGAAGGTGGCCCTGGCGAGGGGGTCGCGGCCGTAGCAAGACCAGTCGGCAGAGCCAATGGGTACGTTGGAGGGCGGGGCGGTCGATCCCCTGACCGGAGCACCAGAAGAAGAGGCGCCGGCTCTGGGGGCGCCAACGGTCGAGGCGCCGGTACCAGAGCCGTCGTCGGTCGAGGCGCCGGCTCCAGAGGCACCGGCGGTTGAGGGACCAGTTCCCTTAGGAGGGCAGGCACCCATGACCATGGACCTTACCCTCGACGACACCCCCTGGACAAAGGGAAACAAGTGATGGGGGTCGAGGGGGGCGAGGCCGCGGATCAGGCCGGTGCCTCGACGACCGTTGGAGAGGCGGGAACTGCGGGCGAGGCCGGTCCTTTCGCAGGACCGGGCGACGCCCCGGCCAGGTCGTCGTCGTCATGGCTCGACATCGCCACGCTGGCGATAGCGCGGGCAGAGATGGAGATACTGAGGTAGGAGGGCCGTCCCTCCAGTTTAGGGACGCCGCGAACCCCGATGCCGAGCCCATCTTTGTCCTGAACGACAAAGATGAAGTGCACCAATGGGAGTACCTCGAGGGCGTCCGTCGGCACCTTGATCGGTTGCTCCGAGTGGCGTCCGAGGCCGTGTTGCGGAGTATGCGGGATGTCACCGAGGTATGATCGACCCGTCGTCTTTCTCCGTGGTTTTCTTGGTGTCTTTTTCCCTCGGCTTTTTAACCTTTTCAGTTTTTTTGGATTGCGTTCAGGAGTTGAAGGAGTACTCCCGCCGCAAGTCACTCTTCATCCGGGATGAGAGTGGCGTGTGGGCCACGCTGTCTCAGCAATGGGTCCTGGTCGAGGAGGCCTAGAAACGGCTTTCCGATCGGAACGCCGAAATGGCTGAGCTGCGCGTCGCGTACGCGGTGGTGAAGGAGGAGGCGATACAGGCTTGGGCGGCCAAAGCCGTGATGCGCACTGACATGGACAAGGCTCGGGAGGAGGCTGCCCAGGCCCACAGGGATCTCGAGCCCCTGTCGGGACGGGTGAAGGAGCTCGAGGAGGATGTCTCCCGGGTTAGCCGTCAGCGCGACGCCCTTAACGTCGAGGTCGAGCAGGCCACTGCTCGTTCTGATGCTCTGAAGGACAAGGTCACGACGCTGAAGGGAACCGTCCAAGAGAAGGATGCAGCTCTCAAGTCTGCTCGGCAAGAGATCGAGGCGCTAAAGGCGACCATCAGTGACAAGGACAGCACCCTCCTAGGGCTCGAGCGGACGTGCGGGGGGCTTCGCAACGAGGTCATGGGCCTGCAGACCCATATCGAGGGTAAGTGTGATTGTTACGACCACGACGTTGAGGGCCTCATGTTGGGTATTAATTTGTTTATCGTGTTTCAGAGCTGGAGAGGGAGAATCAAGAGGCCCAATCTTCTGCCAACTCTTTCCAGAGCCTCCTCGAAGCCGAGATCCGGAGGACCCAGCTGCTCCAGGGCGCGATCACCACCGTGTGTGACGGCCTGGGGGTCGAGCCCGATGCCGACACCGGGGAAGATATTCCGAGGAACTCCTTCGTCCGTCAGATGGTGGCACTGGGCCGCCTTGCCCGGGAGAAGATACGGGACGACCTCCATCACGGCGTAAAGAGGGCGCTGGCCGTTGTCCGTTCAGGGTTTGTGTTTGACATGAAGCTCGTCGCTGAGGGCTTCATCACAGACCCGGATCGGACGGACGAGGAGAATGAGGATGCCTGCCTGGAGCTGATTGAAGCCGCGGAAGAGCCTGGAAGCCGTCTGGCCTCGCTTTTTGAAGCCGAGGTGGTTCCACCTGCTGACGATGAGGGCCTGTGAGCCAAATCTGGGCATGAAGGCCCATGTAATAAGTTAGTATTTTGAATTTTGGTCGTGGTGGCCTTGAAGGCCCTAAGAACTCGAAACATAAACTGGTTCGTGGTTAATTTAGTTTTATTCGAGCTTTTCTTCCCTTTATCGCTTGGATCGTGTTCTCGCGTGATTTACTTAGCACGCAGTTGCATCCTTTGGCATAAGGGAGCGAGTGGAGGTACCGTAGCCTCGGGGGCGTAAGTGATCTCACGGCTCAACTGCCCTCGAGCTTCAGGGTGATGTTGCGGCCTTGTAAATCGTGTGAGAGCCTGATCTAAGCGACAGGGGGTATGTTCTTTTTCAAAGTTAGGAACCATTATTTAGATCTCCTTAGCGTGAAGTCGCACCTCTAAAAGGTGTGAGGGGTGAGTGGAGGTACCGTAGCCTCGGAGGCGTAGGTGATACTCCTGACTCGAGAGCCCTTTCGAACCTTAGGGTGCTCTTGCAGCGAAGTCGATCTAAGAAGCAGTTCTTAAATTTAAAAAAGAGCATAAGTTTTTTCGGGGACTGGGGGGTTCCCCCCTTGTAGCCCCTGAGGGAGGGTCGATTCTAGGAGTGCAGAGTCGATCCTTCCTCATTGTGAAACGAAAGTTTGAACATCGCTATATTCTTTATTGACGAAAAAGAAAATACAGAGCCTCAAGGCTTTTTAAGGAAAGAAGCGACGTAGCTGTTTAATGTTCCAAGCGTTGGTGAGAATTTCACCCTTCTCGTTGGATAGCTTGTAGGTGCCCGGCTTTAGTACTTCTGCGATGATGTACGACCCTTCCCATGGTGGTGTGAGCTTGTGCCGTCCCTTGGTGTTCTGGTTTCGCCGTAGCACCAAGTCGCCGACGTTGAGGTCATGCTTGCGGACGTGTCTGTTGTGGTAGCGTCAGAGACCCTGCTGGTACCTGGCAGAATGCAACAGAGCCACATCTTGGGCTTCCTCAAGCTGGTCGAGGGCGTCCTGTCTTGTGGCATCGTTATTTCTTTCGTTGTAGGCCTTCAACCTTGGGGATCCGTATTCTATATCAGTTGGGAGCATAGCCTCAGACCCGTAGACTAAGAAGAACGGAGTGAACCCCGTGGCTCGACTCGACATTGTGCTTAGGCTCCACAGGACCGAGGGTAGCTCGGCAGCCCATCTTTTGCCATGTTTATTTAGTTTGTTAAAGATTCTGGGTTTCAGGCCTTGTAGGACCATGCCATTGGCATGTTCCACCTGACCGTTTGTTTTTGGATGGGCCACGGCTGACCAGAGCACTCGGATGTGGTGGCTGTCGCAGAAATCCAAAAACTTTTTACCAGTGAACTGTGTGCCATTATCTGTGATGATACAGTTGGGGACCCCAAAGCGATGAATAATGTCGGTGAAGAAGAGCACAGCTTGCTCGGACCTGATGCTAGTGATAGGGCGGGCCTCGATCCACTTGGAGAATTTGTCGATTGCGACGAGCAAGTGGGTGAAGCCGCCTCAGTCTTATCCGAGGGGAGGTCCCCTCGGCTGAGGTAGTCGAGGTACGGGACGCGCCAGTCAGGCTCGAGGTCAGACGGTGGGGTCAAGTCTTCCACCTGCATGGCTTCAGCCCCGATCGAGGGGGCTTCTGCCTCAGGTGAAGGTCTTTTGCGAAAACATCCGGTGGAACCGTAACTCGACTGGACGCAATTTTTGCCAGTTCATCGGCGGCCTCATTATACCTGCGTGCGATGTGGATGAGCTCGAGGCCATGAAACTTGTCCTCGAGGCGTCGTACTTCTTGGCAGTAGGCTTCCATCTTGGGGTCACGGCAGCTCGAGCTCTTCATGACCTGATCGATCACGAGTTGGGAGTCGCCTCGAACGTCAAGGTGTCGGACCCTGAGCTCGACGACGATTCTTAATCCCGTGATGAGCGCCTCGTATTCGGCGACGTTGTTAGACGCAGGAAAACGAAGCCGGATGACGTAGCGCATGTGAACCCCGAGGGGTGAGACGAAGAGCAAGCCCGCGCCTGTTCCCGTTTTCATCAATGACCCATCGAAGTACATGGTCCACAGCTCCGCCTGAAGCTGTGCAGGGGGGAGTTGGGTGTCGGTCCACTCAGCCAGGAAATCTGCTAACACCTGTGACTTGATAGCTTTTCGCGACGCATAGGACAAGGTCTCGCCCATGAGTTTGACTGCCCATTTGGCAACCCTACCTGAGGCTTCCCGGTTCTGGGCTATCTCTCCCACGGGGAAAGAAGAAACCACAGTAATTGGGTGACCCTCGAAGTAGTGTCGGAGCTTGCGCCGTGTCAGGATGACGGCATATATCAGTTTCTGGATCTGTGGGTATCGAATCTTGGTTTCTGAGAGCACCTCGCTAATGAAATAGACCGGCGCTGACGTTCAGCGCCTTTCCCTTGGGATCAGCGGGGTCAAGGGGTACGAGTTTGACATCTTCCGCGGGTTCGAAGCTGCCGGCATGGCGTTTTGGGTCGGGAATCGCATTGGCGAGGCCATCGAGGTCTGCAGCCAAGATCGCCGACTCCAAAACAGCCTCGCCGTGCTCGACGCACTCGACGTCGCACTCGTAGGCATGTTCATATGAGGGCCCTACAGTGATGACACCGTTTGGGCCTGGCATCTTGAGCTTGAGGTAGGTGTAGTTTGGGATTGCCATGAACCTGGCGTAGCATGGGCGCCCTAGGATAGCGTGGTACATTCCACGGAATCCAACCACTTCGAAAGTGAGAGTCTCCTTTCTGAAGTTGGCCGGTGTGCCAAAACAAACAGGCAGATCGACCCGTCCGAGGGGTTCCACCCGTTTCCCTGGCACAACTCCGTGGAAGCCCCCGACGCTAGGTTGGAGGCGCGCTCTCTCGACCCCCAGAAGGTCGAGGGTCTGGGAGTAGATGATGTTAAGGCTGCTTCCACCGTCTATGAGCACCTTGGTGAGGCGTGTGTTGGCGATGACGAGGTCAACAACGAGCGGATAGACTCCCGGGTTGGGGACGTAGTCTGGGTGGTTGTCACGGTCGAAAGTGATGGCCACCGCAGACCAATCAAGGAAGCGGGGGACTGCCGTTTGTACGGAGAAAACCTCATGCCATTCTCGCTTGCGCTGGCGCGCCGAGAGGCGGGTTGAGGGCCCTCCGTAGATCATGAAGCAGTCGTGGATCTCAGGGAATCCCCTGTCCTTGTCGTCACTCTTAGGGTCCTCCTTCTTGTCTTCCTTCTTGACGCCGGCACCCCCAAAGTACCTGTGAAGCATATGATAGTCTTCGAGGTTATGGTTAGTGGGTCCCTTGTGGTAGGGACACGGCTCTTTGAGCATTTTGTCGAGGATGCCCCCGCCGGGGGGGCCTCGAGGCTTCTTGTGCTCGGTAGCAGCGACGAGCTCGTCGGCCGAGGCCTCGAGCTTGCCCTGCTGGCCTTTCTTCTTCTTGCGGTTGTTTCTCTTGGAGTCCCGGGTGGAGCTCGCGGGATCATCGACCTTCTGCTTCCCCCTTTCTAGGTCACCACCAAAGATTGCACCAACCGCCTCCTCGCCGGCGGCGAAGTTGGTGACAATGTCCATCAATCCGTTGGCAGTGAGTGGAGTGTTACGGCCCAATTCTCGGACCAACTCCTTACAGGTGGTGCCGGAGAGGAAGGCCATAATTACGTCGGAGTCGGTGACGTTGGGGAGCTCGGTACGCTGTCGGGAGAAGCGCCGGATCTAATCCCGGAGGGATTCACCTGGTTTCTGCTTGCAGCTCCGGAGGTCCCACAAGTTGCCGGGGCGTATGTAGGACCCCTTGAAATTTCCCTCAAACACCCTTACGAGATCATCCCAGTCGTGGATCTGTCGAGGTGGGAGATCCTCGAGCTAGGCTCGGGCGGTGTCGGAGAGGAATAGGGGGAGTTGTCGAATGATGACCCGGTCGTCAGTGGCCCCACCCAGCTAACACGCCAAGCCGACAGGGGGAGTTTGGTTTCGCCGTTGTACTTGGTGAGAGTCGTGGGGGGGTGAAACCGAGCCGGGAGCACCATCTCACGGATAGCCTTACTGAAGACCCGAGGACCCGGGGGCTCGGGTGAAGGGCTACGATCTTCCGAACTGTCGTAGCATCCGTCCCTGTGGACGTGGTAGCCTCGAGGCACGCCGTCATCGTGCTTGCGCGTGCGGCGCTCGACGATGTTGCCACGAGTGTCTCGAGGCTCGTGGTCGTTGGTGGTGGGCTCAGGGGCCGGAGCTACCCGGTTTCGTCGGGCAGGCTCAGGGTGAACCGAGGCTTCTCTCTCCTGTCGGGAGGGCTCGATGATCCGCTCCGAGGCTGCCTCGTGTTGCCTCGAGGCAGAGCTCTCGGCCTGCTGCATGGCGGCGGTCTCGAGGAGTTCTCGGATTTCATCTCGAGCCCGACGGGCATCGGGGTTTGATGGCTTGGGCATGTTGCGGAGGAGCATGGCGGTGGCAACGACGTTCTGGCTGGCTCGAGCGAAAACCGGGGGGTCGACCACCCGGTCCTCATTGATGCGACGGTTGACGTCGTGAGCTCTCTCGCGAGCTCTCCCGCCAAGTGCGCGTTCCGCACGCTCACGCTCGAGGGTTTGTTGGAGTAGATCTAGGTTTTCCTATTCCTCGTCAAGCCTATCCTGCAACTCACGAATCTGCTCGAGCTGCGTCCCTTGATCCACAAGGAACTGAGGGTCGTCTCGCTCAGCAGGAAGCTCGACATGAGGTGGCGTGTGCCTTCCTTCGACTGGCTCTTCATCCTCTGATTCTGAAGTGCTTTCAACATCGATGTTGAAGCATTCGCAGGTCGGATCATAGGTGTCGTCAGCCGAGTCGGAGTCAGGAGCGCCAAAGTAGTAGTATGACGGGGGAATGTGTGGCCGTTGCAAATCGTCACTGGGGTTGTGATGTTGAGAAGCAGTCACATGGGGCTCTGTTTCCGGTGTCTCCGTAGAGTCCCGATAATTAGAAGCCGGTGTGGATGTAACGAGGTCCAGAGTGGAGCGTAGATGGTGCCCGGGGAGTTCCTCATAAGCACTCAAGCGAGTGCTCACGAAAGATGCGTATACCCCGGCAGCCGAGTCTAGCCCAAACGGGAATGGTGATGGAGATGTTGCTGCCCATGCCAGAATGGATGCTCTAAACAATGGTGTCTCACCGGACGGGGGAGCGGCGGGATTCTCTGTCAGCATGTTACCCTCAGTCAAGCTCGTCCTACCCAAACCTTCCACAAGGAGATCTGGGCCGGCGCCTAGCTGGGGGGTGCCGGACCGGGGGATCCCATCACCCTCCGTGAGGTGAAGACGGTGGTTGTACCGGGCTTGTCATCATCGGGCGGCCTGCGCCCGCCTAGAGCGACGGTACCGGCGGATTGCTCCCCCGAGCTGGGAGAGCTCATAGTCCTCGTCGGTTGGGTGCCTGGGTGGAAGTAGGACCATATCGTAGCCATAGCCAAGCGACATGAACTCCAAACTTCCGAACTAGATCACCGTGGCCAACAGAATAGGGCGTTCGGGGTCAGCCATCCAGGAAAAAAGGCGAGAAAGCGACGTTGGCACGCAGCGATCCCCTACCTGGCGCGCCAACTATCGGTGTTCGGACCCGAGGGGGTCCTAAACCAATGAGTAAATGCTGCGTGTCTCTTTCCTGGATGGTGATGTAAGGAGAACACATGGGGGTTTATCCTGGTTCGGGCAAAAGAAGGCCCTACGTCCAGCGGGGGGGAGAAGTTTGTGTTTCCTTGCACCGAAGTGCTCGTGTAGGGGTTACAAGCATGCGAGAGAGGGCGTCGAGCCCAAGTCTCAAAGAGAGGAAAAAGAGGACAAGGGTGATTGATTGAGATATCGATCTCTATCTTGCATCTTGCCTGTTGTCTCTTGTTTTTCTTCGTTGTTCCTCCTCGTTGTAGAACCCTGGTCTGCCCTTTTATAGGACGAGAGGAGGCCAAGACGACGAGGAGCCTTGAGGTGATGTTTTGTCGATTCCTGTTGAGCTGACCGTAGCGACGTGCTCTGGGAATGGCCGGCCATCCCTAGACACCATGGCGTCGTGGGAGACGAGATGGTGAAATGACCCGGAGCGCCGTGCCACACCGTCCTTCCCTTGTCGTTGAACTGTGCCGAGCGTCGAAGTTGGGTCGAGGCCGGGTCGAGACCGAATGGATAAGGCCGAATCCCCGAGATTGCGGAGAACGGGCCTTGTCTTATCCTCCCTCGATGGTGATCGATGGTAAACAGTGCGCGGTAAGGTGGGTACAGTGACGGTTTTCACCTCCCATCACGGGATGGGCGGTAAAACAGTGAGATCTGACACGGGCATTGTTCCCACGTCAATCCTGGTCGCAGCCATGCCGGTAGTTGGTAGTAGGTAACCGCATTAAATGCTATGGCTTTTGTCCTGGGGTAGATAAAGAGAGGGAGTCGAGGCGCTCGACCCAGGCTTACGCGAGTCAGAGTTTTTCCCAGTGGGCGGACGAGCCTCGCGCGGGTCGGTGCGCCGTCAAGGTACCTTGTTGTACGGGATGGGGCGCGGTCGAGGCGCCTCGTCGAGCGGGCCTCGTACGAGTCGGAGCCGGAGAGCGGTCGAGGCGCCCCATCGAGCGGGCCTCGTACGGGGCGGACTGGATACGCGGTCGAGGCGGACTGCCTTTTATTGCGGTTTCAGTCGTTTTAGTTTTTTATTAGCGATGGATGTGGGTACCCCCGTACTGTTGGTACCGACAACTTTGATCACGCCAGTGAGCAAAAACGCTGTTGCCGCTGCGGCATAGGTTTCTTGCGGTCCGACCAGTTTTACTCAGTGTTTGTTTCCACAGCTCCTGCTTCTCATCGATCTTAATGTAAGAAGGGGTTGGATGCAAAAAGTGTTTTCATGTAGCTATACTCTTATCAGCCCTCGAGTGAGGCCCAACCCCTCGCCATTGCTGGGGTCGAGTGTCATTAAAGATCGAGGAAACGATAGCTAAATCGATAAGAGAAAGTATTTTTGCATTTTAGGAACATCATTCTTAACTTTCATAAGTATGTTCATAGACTAGGGGTAAAAGCGACATAGCTGCTCAATGTTCTAGGTGTTGGTGAAGACTGTGCCATCGATAGTCTGGAGCTTGTAGGTGCCCGGTTAGAGCACCTTCGCAACAATGTACGGTCTCTCCCGCGGCGGAGAGAGCTTGTGGTGGTTCTTATTGCTTTGGACGAGGTAGAGCACTAGGTCACTAACGTTGAAGGCCTGACCCCACATACGACGGCCGTGGTACCGACGTAACGCTTGCTGGTACTTGGCCGAGCAGAGGAGGGCAACGTCGTGTGCTTCATCAAGATGATCCATGGCGTCCTCAAGGGACGCCTTGGCTCCCCGCTCGTTGTACACCCTGACCCTCGATGCTACGTAGTTGAGGTCAGTCGGGAGGACCGCTTTGGAACCGTAGACCATGAAGAAAGGCATGTAGCCGGTCGCCTGGCTAGGGGTCGTCCTCAAGCTCTAGAGTACCGCGGGAAGCTCCATAGCCCATCGTTCGCCGAATTTGTTCAATCGGTTTAAGATTCTAGGCTTCAGGCCCTGCAGGACCATACAGTTTGCGAGCTCTACCTGCCCGTTTGTGTGGGGATGTGCCACGGCGGCCCAATCAATGTGGATGTGGTAGTCATCATAGAAGAACTGCGTGCCATTGTCCATGATAATGGAGTTCGGGACCCCAAAGCGACGGATGATGTCGAGGAAGAATTCCATGGCCTGCTCGGATTTGATCATGAAAATCGGCTGAGCCTCTATCCACTTTGTGAACTTGTCCACGGCGATAAGTAAATGTGTGTAGCCCCTGGGCGCCCTTTTGAGGGGCCCGACTAGATCAAGCCCCCATACCAGGAACTGCCACATGATGGGGATCGTCTAGAGCGCTTGGGCCGGTAGGTGAGTTTGATGAGCGTAGTACTTACACCCTTCGCAGGTGCGCATGATCTGCTCAGCATCGGCGACCACGGTTGGCCAGTAGAAGCCCTATCAGAACATTTTCCAACCAGGGTTCTAGGTGCGGCATGATGTCCACAGACCCCGCCGTGGATATCCTTCAGCAGTAGCTTCCCTTGTTCGATGGGAATGCAATGCTGTAGGACCTTGGTGTCCACGCAAATGAGTCGGCTTTCTTCAGAAGCTAGTAAAGGGGGAGTGTTGACATTTCTTACATCACTATGTACTAAGTTGTCATCCCTAGCATGATGCTCAAAACGCTGGTAATTATAACTACACTTGAAAACTTTAAATAATATTAAACATAAGTATCCGCAAGCGCACAGATAAATCACCTATTGTAGCATTCTACCCAGAATATTTTGAATATCGTTATTTATTTTAATCCCAAAGGAAGGACCGTGAGGCAAATGTTTATATGACTAAACAAATATGTAGACCTATGACAAACCAACTATTCTTATGCTTTAGCAGGGGTAAGTCAAGTAAAAGATAAATAAATGATAAATGAATGTAGCATGATAATGGTATTCCAGAGATAGAAAACAGAGACTTGCTAAAAGTAGTATGACTAATCTCGAGATTTGGTTAGAGTAAAGAATTCCTAAGTTATTCCTAAACACTAAGTCATGCTACTCACTCTAGCATATATATCTTCATCTATTAGTAAAACAGAATCAAAGCAAAATTATAAGGAACATCTAATAGGGAGAATTGGAAACAGAATCTTCTTCTCCTTCGAGATCGGGCTCTACCATGTCATCTATATACAGGGGATGGACTACAAAGGACTCAACCAAGTTGTCACCTTAGCGATCTACCACACGTCCCGGCACATAGTCGGTATTCGCCGGGAATTTCATATCTAAGCACCACACTTACATAATCAAAGCTACCTAACTCTTGTGCGAACTGAATTAGGTACTCTACGAACATATGCAAATGCAAATCATCAAATAATATTATATCCAATATATAACTAGAGCAAACTAAGAACATAATAAAGAGGACTATATTATTGAAATAGAACGAGGTCTTAAATGAGATACAAAGGCAAATTACCAATCTCTAGACAAACAGATCTGGAATCCTGAGCAATCGTCCAACTCTACTTGAACCTTTCTAGAAAGCCTATACTAAGAAATTAAAGAACTAAAGCTCTCTCTATCTAATCTCTAAAAACCCTAATATTTGGACTACTCTTTACTTATGATCAGGTGCTTCAGGGGGTCAGGGCCTGTATTTATAGTCCTAAGGAAGAACCATCAGCCCTTTGATCAAACCGACTTCACATACAGCGGAGATGCATCCTAAGAGACGGTGGAGGAATACTTCAGAAGGGCGTGGAAGAATCCCACAGGGGGCCAGGCGGCATGGTGGTGAGGCCAGGCGGCCCCACCTGGCAGCTGCTGGTCCTCCACTTCGATCCTGTACCTTCTGGTGTCTTGTGGAGTCTTGTGGTGCATATTTCGTCGCAGTTAAGTTTCATGCCTTTTTAACAATTCAATCCTCATTTTTATTCTTTCTGGAATATCCCTGCTGAAAATAATAATTCACCAAAACTCGTGAAAATTGTTAGTAATAGCCCCTAAGTTTCTATCGGTGACCATTTCTATACACAATGTTGACGGTTTATGATGGATGATAACTACCGTCAACAGGGAGGCCTCGTTCGTCGAGGCGCGAGATAAAACGGCTGAGCGCTGCAAGACACCCTGTAACTCACTGTACTCCCTTTAGATTTTGAATCAGGCCCATCCTCATGATGCCTGAAATCTTCTCTAGGTTGGCCTCGATGCCGCGCTCGGAGACGATGAACCCGAGCAACATACCCCTTGGGACCCCGAAAACGCATTTCTCGGGGTTGAGTTTGATGCCATTTGCTCGGAGTTTCACGAAAGTTTGCTTTAGGTCTACTATGAGCTGGTCGGCCTGTTTGGACTTGACCGCGATGTCATCCATGTAAGCCTCAACGGTTCGCCCGATGAGGTCCCCGAAACACTTAAGCATACAACGCTAGTATGTAGCCCGTGCGTTTTTCAGACCGAACGGCATTGTGACATAGCAGAACGATTTGAATGGGGTGATGAAAGAGGTCGCGAGCTGGTCAGACTCTTTCATCACGATCTGATGATACCCGAAGTATGCATCAAGAAAGCAGTGGGTTTCACACCCCGAGGTTGAGCCGACTACTTGATCTATACGTGGCAAAGGAAACGGATCCTTTGGACATGCCTTGTTGAGACTCGTGTAATCGACACACATTCTCTATTTCCCACACTTGTTTCGTACAAGAACGGGATTGGCTAACCACTCGGGGTAATACACTTCCTTGATGAATCCGGCCACCAAAAGCTTCGTGATCTCCTCGCCGATGTCCCTGCGCTTCTTCTCGTCGAAGCGGCGTAGGTGCTACTTGATCGGCTTGGAGCCTGGCTTGATCTTCAAGGTATGCTTAGCGAATTCTCTTGGAATGCCTGGCATGTCTGAGGGTTTCCACGCAAAGATATCTTTGTTAGCGCGGAGGAAGTCGATGAGCGTGCTTTCCTATTTGGAGGAGAGCGTGACGCCGATGCGCACCACCTTGTCCTCGGAGCCGATGGCCCTGCACTTCTCCTTGTAGAATCAACACAGGCGCTGCTTGATCGGCTTGGAGCCTGGCCTGATCTTCAAGCCATGCTTGGCGACTTCCCTCGGAATGCCTCGCATGTCTGAGGGTTTCCAAGCAAAGATATCTCTGTTGGTGTGGAGGAAGTCAACTGTTGGTATTTATTAACTTGACACTTATTTTAGTAGTCACCTATTAATTACCTACACCTCTAGCTTACTTGTACCAGGTTGTCATCCCTAGTGTTGGAGCTAGAAATGCTTGTTGGCACTACCAAGCATTACTACTAAGTAGTTATCTTATTATTTCATGTGACTAGAAAGAATATAAAAATATGAATGAAAAGGTATCCACAAGTGCTCAGATAATTATACCATTGTAGCATTTTACCCGAGAGTATTCTAGATATCGTTATTTATATTTTACCACTAGGAAGGGATGGCTATAGCAATATGATATTCACTTGTACATGTAATGGAGAGTTGACCATATCTAATCTATATACTCATAACAGGGATAAGTTACAAGATAAATGTATAATGAATGATAAATGGCAAGACATAAATGATAAAGCTCACTCAGAGTACTCCATTCTATAACATTAGCATGATTTAGATAGAGTAGAGAAATATTCCTAAGTCATTCTTAATCACACGTCAAAGTATAATATTATTAGTGCAATTACACCTAGCAATCATGGTAAGACAACTTTATATCTACACATAAGGGACATTACTAAGGAAGATCAAGAACATAGTAAGTCTTCCTTCATAACTAGATCCTACTTTTCTTATATTCGGGGAGTGGACTACAAAGGACTCAACGGAAGTGTCACATCCATGATCTACCACATGGCCCGGAATATAGGGTGCATTCGCAGGTAAACAATGTATAAGCACGACGCTTACACGCTGTCGACCACTCACCCATTGTACTTCTAGGTGAGCGCTATACGATCTTATGCTTGAATATAAAGACAATCTAACTATACTAAGCATATAATCAAAGTAGACGATGAACAATATAATTGAGAACATGAATAATATATAGAGTAATATCAAATCTATTGTAGCTAACAAATAAATATAGAAAGATACAAGAGAGAGGTTACAGAAGGCTTTACCAAGCCATGCTCTTGACACGATCCGAAATCTAAGCGAAGCTTGCCTCCCTCTAATTCTAGCCTAGGTAGCTACGCCCTAGAATATGGTGGAGCGCTGAGGAGATTAGGGTTTCTGGCTCTGATGCTTGATCAAATGACTTGAATGCCTTGAACCCAGGGGGTAAGGGCTTGCTTATATAGGCTGGTGGGATAAACCAGAGCACTTGGATCAAACCGACCTTGATCAATGGCTTAGATACAAACCCTAAGGTGGTGGAGGAACCGGCGTAGAAGCGAGAGGATAACGGGTGGACCCCATGGCCGACGGCCAAGGGGCATGGCCAGCCACTGCCAGGTAGGGCCCTCCTTCAGGGGTTCGCCTTCTTGTATCTTCTAGATCCTTCCTATGTTAGTTCCCGCGTAGGATATGCTTTTTAACCCGACATGTGGGTCTTCTTTGGCTCTTTTTCTGAGTAACCCCTATAGAAACATAGATTCACCAAAACCTATGGAATTCTGTTAGTTTAACCCCTAAGTCTATGTTGGAGATTGATTTATGCCCTTATTCATGTTTGGTTGACGGTTTATAATAGTAGTTAACTACCGTCAACATCGATGAGCGCGCTTTCCAATTTGGAGGAGAGCGTTGTGCCGATGCGCACCACCTTGTCCTTGAAGTTGCCGGGGTCTATGAGGACCTCATTGACACCCTCTATCGGTTCAAAAGATCTAGCTAACCGCTTTGAGTCGGGCGCTTCCTTGGCGGTCCCCTCCTTGATGACCGCAAGCTCCTCGGAGGCGATAATCGCTGAGGTGTGCTCACAGCACTCAACTTTGCATTCGTAAGCACGCTAGAAGGAGGTGCCGATGGTGATGACCCCACATGGGCTTAGCATCTTGAGCTTTAGGTAGGTGTAGTTGGGGATGGCCATAAACTTCGCGTGGCACGATCGTCCTAGGATGGCGTGGTAGGTTCCGTGGAATTCGACCACCTTGAAGGTGAGGGTCTCTGTCCCATAGTTGGCCAGATCCCCGAAGGTGACGAGCAGGTTGATCTACCCAAGCGGTACGGCTTGCTTCCCCTACACGATGCCATGGAAAGGCGCTCTGGTCAGTTGGATGTGTGACCGATTGATGCCCATGGCATCAAGCATCTCGGTGTACATGATGTTAATTCCGCTGCCTCCATCCATCAGTATCTTGGTGAGCCATTTCGTGTCGATGATCGGGTCAACCACGAGCGGGTACTTGCCCGGCTGTAGGACGCTCTCCAAGTGGTTGGACCGGTCAAAGGTGATAGGGGACCCCAACCACCGGAGGAAAGAGGGTGTGGCCGGCTCGGCCACGTAGACCTCACGGCGCGTGAGCTTTTGGCGGCACTTGGAGTCGTAAGTCGTCGTCCCACCGAAGATCATGAGGTAGCCATCTATCACCGGAAAGCTGTCGTCCTTCTCCTCGGTGTTGTCCGCCACCGGCTCAGGCTTCCTTCTCTGGTCCCCCTTCTTGGAGCCATCGGATAAAAACCGCTTCATGAGGGCGCAGTCCTTGTACAAGTGCTTGACGGGGAAGGCATGGTTCAGGCACAACTCCTCGAGCAGCTTCTCGAAGTGGTCAGGAGTGCCCTCGGTGGGCAACCGGCTGCCCTTTCGCTTGGTAGCGGCCACGAGTGAGCCCCCGTGTCGTTGTTTATTCTTCTTCTTGTTCGAACGGTTGGAGGTGCCTTCGTCAGCATCCTCGTCCTGCTTCACCTTGCCCCGGGGATGATCGAAAATCGCCCTAACCGCCTCCTCGCCTGAGGCGTGGTTGGTTACGATATCGAGGAGCTCCTTGGTGGTCCGCGGACCCTTGCGTCCTAGCTTATGGACTAGGGACTCATAGGTGGTCCCGGACAGGAAAGCCCCGATGACATCAGCGTCGGCGACGTCGGGCAACTCGTGGCACTGCCTAGAGAAGCACCGGATGTACTCGTGGAGAGGCTCCCCTAACTTATGTCGGTAGTTCTTTAGATCCTAGGGGCTCCTAGGGCGTGTGTAGGTGCCCTAGAAGTTTCCCACAAAGATCTCCTTCAGGTCCGCCCAGCTTTGAATCCGGTTGGGCGAAAGGTGCTCCAGCCATGTTCGCGCCGAGTCGGCCAGGAACAAGGGGAGGTTGCGGATAATGAAGTAATCGCTATCCATACCGTCGGCTTGACAAGCGAGCCGGTAATCCTCGAGCCATAGGCTAGGGTTCGTTTCTCCGGAGTATTTTAGGATGTTTGTTGGTGGTCGATATCGTGGCGGGAAAGCCGCGTTGAGGATGTGTCGGCCGAAAGCCTAGGGTCCCAGCAGATCAGGGCTCGGGCTCCGGTCCTCGCCGCTATCGTAGCGTCCACCGCTATGAGGGTGGTGACCGTGGTCGGCCTCCTCTCTCTTGCCCACCCATCCACACCTATGGGCGTCCAGGTTGTTACGTGCGTCACGGTTGGGGCCGAGATGCTCTTGTATCGGGACCACAGCGAGCCTCCCGCCGTCGCACAACGCCTAGTGGTCAGATACATCGCACTGGCTGGCGTCGAGCTCGTGTCGCCGAGACAACGAGCTTTCCGCCTGCTGCACCACCGTGTGCTCGAGCAGCGTGCGGATCTCGTGATGGGCCTAGCGATCTTCGGGTGTCGCGAGCTCCGGGAGCCCTCGGAGCAAGGCCGCCGCGGCAGCTATGTTCTGGCTTGCCCGGTCGAAGTACGGGAGATCTTCATTGTCCTCGATGATCCTCTGGTTCACGTCGTGAGCGAGGGCGCACGCACGCCCACCATCTCTACGGTGTTCGATCTCACGCTCGAGCTACGCGCGCTCCTGCTCTAGCTGGAGTCACGCATCCTCGAGTTCCTTGTGTCACGCCCTCAACTGCTCCACCCATAGGTGAGGTAGGGCCCTTGCATTTCCCTCGACCTCGTCATCGGGGCCAGCTAGAGGAGTAGCCCCTTCCGCGTGGACGCTTTCGACATGTCCCTCGGGCCTCGGGGGCTCTGCCATGAAGCATTCGCACGAGGGGTGATGGCTCCCCCCGCTGGAGCTAGAGTCAGAGATCGCCTTAGAATCTCCCGCGAGGAGGTCGTGGAAGGATTACTCGATGTAATCCGTCATACCCACGAATTCATCATCCGCGGAGGGTAGATGCATGCGCGTGCTACGAGGTGATCAATGGTCCTCGCAGCGTTGCGCAGACCAAACGGAAACATTGTCGGGGCGTTCTGGGTAAGGCTTCCTAGGGAGAGCAGTTCTCCTCCGACAAGCTGCATCATGACGTTGGCGAATGAGAAAGAGGTGTAGCACAGATCCTCTTGGGATGGTCGGGGTCCTAGGAAGGCGTCGAGCTGGCGCTCCAGCCTCTCGTAATCGAAGTCGAGGAGTTGGTCGCTCCTAGAGGCACGAGCCTCCAGGGTGTGCAGTTGCAGCTCCTTGAGGGCCTCGACGACTGTGTCAAGGCCGACAGAGCGAATAGGTTGGACAGGGGCGGGAGCCCGCGTCAGTTCTCCCTGCGTGGTGACGAAGAAATCTAGGCTCCCAAAACGCACGTGCGTGCCCGGGACCCAGCTTACGCCGTGGCTAGCCATCCGTGGCCTGCTGTGGACGACAAGACACTCAAAAGGCCCCTACCTAGTGCGTCAACTGTCGATGTTTCGAACCGTAGACTAGTAAATTTGTGTTTGCGGGCCCGGATGGTGTGCTCGGAGGACACAAGAGCTTATACTGGTTCGGGCAGAATGTCCCTACGTCCAGTTTGGGGCTGCTCGTGTTATCGACACTTGTTTGCAGTAGGGGTTACAAACGGGCGAGAGTGGGAGAAGGTCCCAAGTCTCTGATGGAAGGGTCGAATGGAGTTAGGTCTAGACGAATTGAGTCCTCCCCCATGGGGCGTCCTGCTTCCCCTTTTATATGTGAAGGGGAAGGTGCAGGTTACACGAGAGAGAGGGAGAGAGAAAGAGAAAGAGAGAAAAGCGAGGAGGAAGAAGGCCTCTGGAGTCGTGTCGTCCTTCATCTCCCTTATGTGGGCCTCGTTGGTCCTTTAGCCGATGACAGGGACGGCTTCACGTCGTGACCCTATTCACCACTGGCGCCACACGCGGGCATCGTCAGCCGGTCGTGGCACCCCATTCTGTCCTGGCGGGCAGCATGGTCAATAGGCACCCCTGACGAAAGTCGTACGGGGGTTAGACAGCACAGTGTTGGCCTGCCTAACGCTGTTGGCGACGTGAGCTCCTAGGTATGGCCCGTCGTGGCCATGGGTCACGTCGAGACGTGCCCATTCCCTTCCTGGTGTCAGAAGTTTGACCCCGGGTTCGCGCTCTGACATTCGTAGTGGTTGGAGACTGCGGGCCCCCGTGGGGCCTACGCTCCCGCCCGAGACGGAGTCCGCGCCCTCGGGGTCGGGCAAGATGGGGCCCTCCTTAAGGGGTCGGGCGAATTAATGTTCATGGCCATTAGCTTCCTTCTTCCGGGTATACCTAATATCGACATCCGACAGGTAGCATCCACACTCAGGGACAAAACACTAATTTTCTGCAATACAAAGGAATGTCTAAAATTGATATGCAGGCAAGTTCTTCTTTGTATATTTACGGTTGTCCAAAATATCATTCATATCAGTGTTTTGACTTTCAGCTTCTTAATAAACTTATAAAATGATGTAGCAATGCCCAAGTGCAATTCCAATGTAAACTAAGCAAGTATATAACATAACAAAGGAAGGTTAAACATACTTTTTGTATTATTGTTATTCCACTATTGGAATTGGAATTGAAAAAACTTCTGAGATGACTAAGTGAATTTGAGCTACATACAAGGTTATAGAGGGCAAAGACAATACTGTGTAATTCATCTATCAAGATTTTTATCTAAAAAACGAGGAGCATGTAGCATGTATGTACGATAGAAAAAATTTTATATAATCAACACAAACATTCAGGTTTCTTCTATTTAGTGTTGCTCAACTTTATTAAAATAAAAATAAGCCAACTGAAATATATAAAAAAAAACACAAGGAGCGCTTCTTCTTGAAGTGAATTAGTTTCAGGGTCAGAAATATGTTCCCTTCATTGTCTTGCAGGACCATCAACCTATACAATTGCAAGGCTGGGCCCGTGGAACTCCTGGTGTGGTTAGAAAAGCTTTATTGCTTGTAGAGCAGCATATCTCGCAAGAGTGCAAGGAGGGCTAGCTACGATGGTCATGCTGCAAGGGGGAGCCTCGGACGTGCCACCCACGAGTTGCGCACATGGCCTTGCCACGCCAGAGGAGTTGTTAAGTACTACCTTGAGAATTTAGGTGACATGAGTTGTAACCTGCATAGTAATCATAGTATAAAGTTATAATTATAAACTAAAACCATGGTAAATCCAAGAAACAGAGCAACCTAAATTATTGGCTCAGTTGTTTATGCTTTACTTTGGTAAATGCAACACTTTGGGCTAATATCAATTTGACAAAGGATCGGATCAATAAATTCAAAATTATAATGAGATTTCAAACTACAGAACTGCATCATTAAATAAAATCCAAAAAATTCTACATATGTCCCATGTCAAGTCTTATCTTTTGTATCTCACATCCTTCAGTCCATGTATATCTTCGTGATAAGACTGTGCCACTTTTTTGTTGGTTTTAAATCCTTATATTTCAGATAAATCCTTATATTTCAGATAAAACAATGATATATGGCTTATCTCACTCCAAGGGAGTTGGAGCATCTGTTGAGATTGGCACCTGAAATGATCGTCAAGAGTAGAGAGTTGAGAGCTACATGTTGTGATGAGGTGTTGAATTTCCAGCAGAAAAAAACATTTGAGAAACAAATCTGAGCAATAGTACTTAAGGAAGATCCAAAATTTCCCATAAAGGCGCAGGTGTATGTGCACTTTAGGGATAGTTTCTATAATGTGTTTTCATAGCATGACTTGTTGGTACTTTTTTGAAAAAAGATGATTTATCAATGATATATAAAAGAAATTAATTTTGTCCAAATTATGTGATGCAAAGATGGCTCTCTAATGAAGAGAGGATCTGTTCATCTTCTTCTTGTTGCTTCTGATAAAACGAAATGCATAGATTATTAGTAATAAAATGGTTTTCATCGTTAAAAGGCATCACCGCATCAGTAGCCCCGCAAAGCAAACTACCAAGAGCTAAGTCGGAAATTAATCTTATTTAAGTTTAATTTGATACTTGGTAAACCAGTTCACCTTGCTATATCAGATTTATCCACTATCTTATTATTATGAAATCAGGACATCATGGCTGCACGAAAATAAAGATATGGTAGTCCAAAAAAGAATAACAGAATTTCAAATTTTGGAAAGCCAAGATTATGGTACTATGAATTTTTAAGAATAAAAATTTAAAGTGCAAGATGACATATTTACAAATTAGATTAGCCTCATTCTATATTTCAGAATTTTTTAAAAGCAAAGATTATGCTACTATAAATTTTTAAGAATAGGAATTTAAAATGTAAGGTAACATTTTTAGAAATTAGATCAGCCATTGCACCATATTACATTGCTACAAACTAATAAATTTGAAGAATATAAAAGTGACAGAACAGCTGTGTGTCACGCTTGTACGTGGGGGGTTTAGATTACAGTTTTTCAAATTTTAGAAATAGAAATGAAATCTTTGGAAAGGAAATTAAGTTTAGAGATCAGTTGAACTGAATACTGGATCGAGAAAGAACATATATGTAGTTGCTGTTAAAGTAGTAAAGAACCCATTTCAAATTTGCACATCATGCGCTTTTGAGAATTTGTCCGCTTCTTATTATTGTTAGAGCTTAGAATATCATAACGCAGGTAAGAGGTAGTTATACGTATGAAACCGATCAATTCACTGTCTACTTACACAGTAATAGAGTTCTTGCATGTACACTACACCTAAAGTCAACGTAACCAAGGAAAGGGAAGGATGCAAGTTATGAACAACATGTTAGCACTTGTAAATGAAGCATAAAAGCCACGTGGACATCTATAGAATTGAAAGTGGTTTCTTAACGGAAGAATATCAAATTAATCATAAGACATGGAACAGAGAAGTTTGAATTATAAATTGCCATATTTTAGAAAATGAACCTCTGAAGCATTCAATCGGATAGTTTGTGTGCATGAATGCATGCAGGCATGTAGCAATGGTGGTTACCTTGATGCAGTCCCGTGGATTTATCTTGTTTGGACTATTTATTGACACCAATTCATCTGCAAGTCTTGGCTTTTCATGCGGCCTAGCCAAGTAGCCACTGACACCGTCAGCATGCAAGAGTGGCTACGACCATGCCATTCCACAAGGCAAGCGAATCTGACGGAGAAAGACAAGCTTGGCTCAACCTGAGTCTTTGCGGTTGCTGTAGCCAAGTATGGCTGTATGGGCTATGGGCCACCACCGCAAGCCTCGGGCCCTCGGCGACGGCGACGCACGAGTGGAGGAAGCCCTGCCGGAGGCCGTGGAAGTAGAAGGCGTCGGGCTGTGTGAGGATGAGGCCCTGCCAATCGCGAGAATTGAGGCCGGGCAGCAGCTGAAGCTGAATTTGTTGATGCGCACAACGGTGGCGGCGTGTTGCGCAAACTTGGCGCGGATCTCGACCGCCGATACCGCCCGGGGGCGCTTCGCCGGGGGACGAACTGTAGCCGTTGCCATGGCCGCTGTCGCGGTCCTGGCCATTATCGCCAAGGCCGCGTCGTCAGGGGCCAGGTCCGACGCCAATCACCGCCGCCCTACGATTAGCTGGACTTGGAGAGGAGTGTGCTGGAGATCGAGGTTCGGTTCGGGCCACTGCTTCTCCTCCCCGAGCGACGCAGAAGGCAAAGCCCGACGGCGGCTTGCGAGGTCGGGGGAAAAGGACCTCGTCCTGGGTTCGCGATTCGTCACGAGTGTGGACTTGCGGGTTGATGGGCGACAGGCGAGACGAACCCACATGGGACGGTCCTTCTTGCACGGATGGCTGATCGAACGGTTAGCGCGTTAGCGGGTTACGTGACACAATCGGGTGCCCGAGCTTGAACTCGGGATTCGAAAGGTAGAGATACCGGTGAAGGCCCAAATACGAGTGCTGCATCTCCGGCACAATATTTGGGCTTTGTTGTTGGGCCAGAGTGAAGAAAACTATCCAGTGTTTGGGCTCAGATTTGGTATTACTAGTACGGAACCTTTGTCTTCGTTATCTGGGAGTATGTCGATATATATACATTGACAAGAACTTCATTAAAGAGACCACGAAGTCCGAATGCAACTTATTTGTTACAGAGTGCTCTCAGCTGCTCATGTGATCTGTTAAACTTGAGGACATAATATGCATTCGAGGATAAGAAGAAAATGTACATCACTAATTCTTAAGAAACTAGGAATCCATTCATTAAACATGAAACTGACAATACATAGAAGGTAGTTTTGCCAATGACATACATAGGCTGTGTTTAGATGCACTGAAAAGTGCACTATGCAAAATAAGATTCCCCGTCACATCAAACTTGCGATACATATATGGAGTACTAAATGTGGATAAAATCAAAAACTAATTGCACAGTTTGGTTGTACTTTACGAGACGAACATTTTGAGCCTAATTAGTCAATGATTGGACAATTATTACCAAATACAAACGAAATGCTACAGTGTATTTTGGCTATCCAAATTTTGGATCTAAACACAGCCATATATTCCAAATCCAAGGCACACAAACACACGCATACATTGACTCTCATATTTGTACCATAGTACTAGTACAATGCAGTACGTGCAGAAAACATAAGGCATAAACCTCAGCTGAGAGCAGAGGAGAGCATAAAACTCGTCTCCTCTCCCAAGATCCCTAAAGACAGACAGACACTACTTCATGCCGCTATGCAACTACAAATCATAAAGATCATGTTGGAATCATGAAATCGTCATGGAAATATCAGCAAGGATGGTGGTTGAAATAGAGGCCATCCTTGTCCCCAGCCAAAAAAAATCCAGCCGGGATTCCTTATGGTGTTTCATCAGGAGAAAAAAGCGGTCAGAGGGAAAGGTCCAGATAAAATGGTGGTCCTTCAGATGCTCCTGCTTTGTGAATGGTGGTCGTACCGCGAGATGCCACAAGTTGACTCTTAAAACCTGCAACCTGTGCGCATCCCGCATCCTGCGCGTGAAGATCGTGTGCGATGCTCAGTCCTTCCACATGTAGGTTGGACTGCGGGGAGGAGGAGGAGGAGGAGGAGAAAGGGAGGCAGCGGAGGCCACGGCGGTCCCTGCTGCCGGTGCCGCCGGGGCTTCCGGCGTGCTGGACACGTAGTCCATGCTGGTCGCCTCACTGGCGAAGCGAGACTGGAGGAAGAGGCCGTGGGCGTTGTCCATGTCGTAGTCCCACACGGAGCTGCCGGGGCCCCAGGCGCTGAACCACGCCTCGTCGGCGGGACCCCACACGCCGCCCGGCGCCACCGACGGCTGAAACATGACCGTGTTGCCATCGCCGCCTTGCTGATCGGCCGACTGGAGCTGAGGATTTGGTTCGGGTTCCGAGCTCTTTGCCTGCTCTGTTTCCGGGAGCAGAGGCTTCGCTTCGCTGTTGCACGGCAGTTCACCGTCATGCTGCTGCGCTTGCTTCGTTTGATTCTCGTCGGGCGTCGGCGGAGTAGACGAGGAAGAGGAGGAGCACGACGCCGCCGTGCTGGCGCTGGTGCGGCCGCTCCCGCCGACGTGGCCCTTACCGAGGAACAGGTCGGGGAAGTTGAGCTTGGCGTTCTCGCCGCGGAGCTTGAAGGCCTCGCGGTCGTACGCCATGGCGGCGTCCTCGGCGGTGTCGAAGGTGCCGAGCCACAGGCGCGTGCGGTTCCGCGGGAGGCGGATCTCCGCCACCCACTTCCCCCAGTGGCGCTGCCGCACGCCGCGGTAGAGCTTGGTGGGCGGGCCCGGCGCGCGCAGCAGCAGCTGCTGGTACAGCGCCGGCGGCACGGCCCCGCCGCGGAACCCGCGGGGGCTCAGGTTCAGCGCCTCGCTCCAGTAGCGCAGCAGCATTTGCTGCTGCACCTCCGGCGCCAGGAGCTGCGGCGGGAACAGAGGAGCCGCCGCCGACGCCGCCCCGAACTGTTGGTGCGGCTGCTCGCTGCTTCCGAACGAAATCATCTGCTGGTGCTGCAGAGGCTGCTGCTGCGGCGGCGGCGGCGGAGGCTGCTGGAACACGCTGGAGTATTGCAGCAGCGGCAGAAGCCTTGGCGACCCAGCCGTCGACGCCGACGGCACCGCCGCCGTCGACGCCGCCGGAGCCTGATCGTACGCGAACGGAAATATGTGTCGCGTCGATGGCGGCGACATGGGGTTGGAGACAGAGGACGAGTCAGGGGAAGGCGGAGCCGACGAGAGCGAGGACAGGGAGCGGTTGAGGCGGCGGTCCGGGCTGCGGATCTTCTTCAGGGGCCGGAGCAATGCGGCCGCCGGCTTGTCTTCTAAAACTGGCGCCAGCTGCCTCCCCGCGGCGGAGCCCGAGGTCACGCCCTTCCCCTTCCAGCCCCTCCCGCGGCCGCCGCCGCCGCCGTCCCCGCCCCTGCCCACCGGCTCCATCCCTGCCTGCCTCCAACGCGCCGATCTGCAATCTATGAAGTGTGTGTGTGTGGAGTGCCGTGTCCCGGCCGCCCGCTGCGAACTGCACCGACCGAGGAGCTTGAAGCCGCGCGTGGAGAAATTGGGAGCGAGGCTTTGGCGCTTTGCCAAGGAAGCGAAGCGGGTGCGGTGCGGGCGACCGGTCGTGCTCGTGCGTGCGCGAGCCAATGGGGCGCGCGGTTCTGATTCGGGGGAGTGCGTCCCGTGGTGAGGCTCGCGCTTTATAAAGGTCGCGTGCTCGCCAGGATCGCGCCAAAAAGGCGGGCCGATTTTTTGCTGCTCGCCGGGGCGTTCCACGGAGGAAGAGGAAGAAGGAAAAAGGAAAAAGGAAAAATGAGGATGGATGCCCGTTGTGTGGCGGGGACGGGATCGTGGTCGGTGGGCCGGGCCCCACGCGCATTGACCCCTGCCCGCCGCGCGGCTCGCGCCACGCCGGACGCCGCGATTCGTGCACGCGCCATACGCCCGTCGCACGCATCGCGAGGCGTGCGCGGACGTTGCTTTCGGTTCGGCTCGCTGTAGATCGCGAGCGAGCAGGAGCAGCTACTCGGTTGGACTGGACCTTCCTTGGACGGCACTGAATCAGTGGTCGAGAAAGAAACCCATGGAACGACCACTGTCCACTGCTCTTGTGCGTCCTGCGAACGTCGCGTATGGTTTTGTTCTTGTTCTCAATTTAGCGCATGCGGCATGCTACGTGCTGGACTAGACTTTGGCGGACTCGCAATAATTTGACGGTGTGACCCATTCAATCAGGTACTGGGAATATTGTACCTGTGTTTATACCAACGAGAAGGAAGCAGATGTGTACTAGCAGTTCGTAAATCATGCACATCGCGAGGGATTGTTGCATTTGTTGTGGAGGGTCATCAGTGTGCGCATGATTTGGGTTATCTAGGAGCTGCATATGCCGAAAGGGGAGTGTATCAGCAGCAGGATCAGCTTATCACCTGGGTTGTTTACGAAAAGCTCTGTCTTTAATTAGAAATCCAGAAGACTGGACTTGCTTGTAAGTTTCTCCCGGCCAATAGTTTAGGACCCATTGTCCTACGTATACACTGATGAAGTACATACGGAAGCACGAACCACACACGTCGTAGTTTTGTGTGGTGTTGGTGTGTGCATACGTTACCTTTGTAGTAAATTAGTAATTGGTAAAAAAAAGGAACGAGTGTCGCCAAATGTCTCCTTTTGTTTTGGTTTCTCTTGGAAAAACTAGCTGTGCATACATAGGTTAACTTAGTGCTTAGAGGATAACTATGAGCTAGCTGCACGGATAGTTACGGTTAGATGACCATTTCTTCGTCTCCTTGCAGAGCCAGAGCCCAATATGAGGCCAAGATGGATTCCTTGAGCCGTCGAAACAACTCGCATAGAATAGTTTTGTTGGACCGCTTGTCAGCTCCAATCAGCTTTTGCTTTGCTTTGGTTCGGGCCGCGTTCACTTGCCATGCATACCCAAAATATTTCCTCTTTCACCCGTCACATCGAATCTTTAGACGCATGCATGAAGCATTAAATGTAGGTAAAAAAATAACTAATTGCATAGTTTGTCTGTAAAGTTCGAAACGAATCTTTTGAGTCTAATTAATCCATGGTTAGACAAATTTTACCAAATAACAATGAAAAGTGTTACATTAACTTTTCACCCAAATTTTCTCAACTAAACACAGCCTCGGTTCGGAAGGATCTCTATCGCTTCCGTGAAAGTGCCTGTACTGTTGTTTATTCCGCCACTTGAATCAAATCCTAGGTTACCTGTGCCGTCCCCAGCAGCTGGACGGCTACACCTTTCCCTTGGAACATGCTGATACGAATCTGAAGTCTGAACGACCGCACTGTTCAATTCTCCTAGCTACCCGTCCAAACCACAAATGGAGCATCAATTCGTGCACGTCATTCTAACCTAAATTACTGTCGAGTAACCTAAAACCATCATCTATTTACATCCATTTTTGTGATTTTCCGAGTGACCATGACAGGCTACCTTGATAGCTACTGCTGGTACCATTTTAGCAGGCCATATGCGGATATGCATACGCAGCCAGAGACGTAACAACGAAAAAACAAGAATCCCAGCAGATCTTCAGCACCACAACCTTATGCGTGCGTACAGCGTACCTTCGCGAAATCTCCATATTCTTTTTGCATTAGAAAGGACTCCAGAAAAGTATTGTATCATAAACCGCACAAAAATTAATAGAATAACATTCTCCTCCGCGATTGGAGAAAAAAATGTAGAGAGAGACGCCTTTAATTGAAAAGGTGCACTATTTTTTGTGACTAGTATATTTCAAAATATTTAGGTGAACCAAAGGAAAAGCACAGGAATCAATTCCGGAGGAACTGCTGACGTCATCGTCCCTTTGGTGCCACGCAGGAAAAACAGAGGATTCAATTCCTTTGGAATCGATCTCTCAGAACAACACAGTAAAACACACGAAAAAAACATATGCTCCGAGCTCATGGATTGGCAAAGGAAACACTGGCCGCCGTCTCCGCGCTCAGGCTGAGCTGCCGTCCGTGCTAGGGCCGAGCGCCGACGTCGTCGCTGGGGCCGAGCCGCCATCCGTGCGGGGGCGGAGCGCCGCCGTTCGCGCTGGGGCCGAGGCCTGGTGGACGACGCGGAAGCATCCTCATGAGCACGACCTCCTCTGTAACACCTCGGGTGTTATGGTTGCTAATTAACCTGACATGTCATCATACTGCATCGCAAAATATCTATGATTAGGTCAATCCTGTTATGCATTAACTAAAATGAGTTTACCTTCTAGGTTGGATGTGCTTCTCAGTGGTGTGATCCGAACCGAAAACCCTAATTTCAAATGCCACCGCAAATACTTAGTCCAAGCCCTGCGTAATTTGAGGTGTGTGACTGTGTCACACACTAGTGTCAAGTGTAGGGTATGAACTCAAGTACAACACATAAAATGAAGCTCCAAGTTTGAGCTTGAATTGGAATCCAAAACTTGTCGCAAGTTTTCCGATTCGAATTCGAATTCAAATTTGGGAAAATATTAAAAGATTTTCAAAAGCTAAATTGGTCAACCAAGAGTGGATTTTGGTCAACCATGTCATGCATGTCCAAAGGATGCCCTTGGATGATGGTTTGATCACTAAGTAATCACCAATTAAGGTAGCAACAAATTTCAATTGAAAATTCCTCCAAAAACCCTAAAATCCAAAACCCTATTTTACCTCTTTTGAAATAATTCAAAATCTAAGCAAAATTTGGGAAAAAGTTTAAAACCAAGTTTGTAGAACTTTTCAAGGGCTACAACTTTGGTGTTTTGAGTTTTCAAAGTTTTAGTGTAAAATGTGGAGCAATTTTGAAAATAAGAAAATTTCAAATTTGACCCATTTTCATCCTCAAACTCAAATTTCAAAATGGAGGCAGAATTTGAAAATGTTTTGTTTAGCAAAGTTGTAGGTCTTGGCTTGATGTACAACTTTGGTGTTTAGAGTTTTTGAAGTTTCAATGCAAAATCCAAAGTAATTTCTAAATTATCAAATTTCCAAAAAGTGTCCCCTTTTGAATTTAAACTCAAATTTCAAAATCCAGTTCGAATTTGAAAAAGTGTTCAATACAAAACTTGTAGAGCTTAAAATTCTGAAGATTTCATATCTTGGGAATTTTTTGAGTTGTTACATGAATTTGAGAGTAATTTGAGAAAATAGTTTGAATTTACAAAGTTGAGGGAGCTACAGTAGCCGACCAATGATCGCCAGGCACCGCACGGCATGGGCGCCGGCGAGCCGCCGGGCGGCGTCCAGGACCTTCTCGCGCACGCCTAGAAACGCCAGCGCGACGACGCACGCCTTCCAGTGACCGTCACCGTGGCCATGCTTATATATATGACCGAGGTCACCGTGGCGTTTTTCGTTTTTCTCTGTTTTGCCACCGCCGTCGCCGCTAGCTCCGCCGCTCGCCGCCGCCGCCGTTGAGCCGCCACCAACCACGCAAATCGCACCAGCAAGTTCGCCTCGCCCTCGCGCACCTCGTGGTCCAACTGGTTTAGCCGTTTTCTCGCCCGAACCACCGCACCACCACTTCCCGTGCCCAACTCCGGCAACCCAGCCGTCCTCACGTGGCCAGCATCCACCACCGCCTCCTAGCGCCTCCTTGTGGCTTCACTGCGACCGCTATAAGCTCCTGTTGCTCCCCGTTGTAAGGTCCTAGATGGCTAGAGGGGGGGTGAATATCCTATAAAAATTCCTACAAGAACAACTAAGCAAACTTGTTAGAATAACAAACGGTGTAAAGCGAGTTTTGCTTAGCCTACGGTTGTGATGCAAGCCTCCTATCCACAAGTCTAACAGACTATGATCTCTAGTTCACACAAGGGCTAAGTTACTAAACTTACACTAGTGAGCAAGCTAGCAACTACTTAGCAAAGGCTAACACTAGAGCTACACAAGATAACTAGTAAATGTAAATACGAGAGATAGGATTGTGAGTCTTATACCGACGGTGGAGTGAAGATGTTGCCAATCACCAAGATGATATACAATCAATCAATATTGACAACAACACAATATGAAGACCAATCACCGGGAGATAAGTGACATAATATTTTTGTTCACCCGGTGTTCACTTGTGCACCGACAAGCTACGTCACCGGTTGTGTCGACCAACACTTAGATGGTTCCTCGGTGTGACCCTCAAGTCATTTGCCCCTCAAGGCACGCCCCGCAAGGCACCGCAAGACACCACTCTCAAGTGAGGTAACTCAATGACACGCGTAATCCACTAGAGTTGCTTTTGGCGCTCCGCCGAGGAAAGCACAAGAACCTCTTACAATCAACCGGAGGTGGCCAAGAACAATCTCCTTCTCTTGCCAAAGCCTCCAACAATCTCCAAGCCGGCTAGGAGCGGTACTCTCCAAGAGTAACAAGAAATCCACCGGCTAAATCACCCACAAGTGCCACTAGATGCCCTCAAGCTATGCAATGCACTTTGGGATCACTCTATCTCACTTTTGATTTGCAATCAAGCAAGAGAGATGAGTGGGAGGAGATGCCCTAGCTCAAAGGATGCACAAGTATGTTAGAAATCACAAGTTACCTCCCCAAGGGCCGGCCAACAAGTATTTATAAGCATCCCATCCGAATAGAGCCGTTATACCCCTTCACTGGGTTCTTTTCGGGATGACCGGACGCGCCGGTCATAACTGACCGGACGCGCTCAACCGCGTCCGATCCTCCAATGGTCACTGCGCCAACGGTCAAACCCCATGACCGGACGCGCTTCTCATAACGACCGGACGCGCTCCAGTCAACGACCGGACGCGCCAATCGCATAGCACCGCGCGCCCGCGAAGTAACGACCGGACGCGCTCCAGTCAATGACCGGACGCGACAAAGCCTGCGTCCGGTTAGAGTCCAGTAAGCTCCCTCAACGATCAGACGCGTCCGATCGCGTGTGACCGGACGCGCCCCACGTCTGATCGTCCTTACGAACCATAGTTCCTTCTGGGCACCTGACCGGACGCGCCGGTCCCGAGAGTGACCGGACGCGCCGGTTGCAAACCCTAGCACCCGCGCGCCTGACTGCTGCGAAGTACTGACCGGACGCGTCCGGTCATACCATGACCGTGTCTGGTGCAGCGTCCGGTCACCTCTGTGACCTCCGTTCGCCTCCGTAAATGTGCCAACACCAACAAGTGATCACCACCTTGTGCACGTGTGTTAGCAATTTCATAATCATTTTCGAAGGTTTTCCAGTTAGGTCACTAGGCCCTACATGCAATGCACTTCATGAATTTACCTAGTGGCACCTGTGCATCGAATAACCGATAAGACTTCCCCTCTTAATAGTTCGGCTATCGATCCTAAACCACTCACACCCTCTATGGTATCTTGAGTGCAAAACAAAATGACCCTATGGTTATACCTTTGCCTTGAGCCCATTTTGTTCTCGCAAAAGATATGATCCACTTCATATCATCACATGACCGTCTCGATCCATCGACCTTGACTTCACTTGCTCTTCACCGTTACATCGGTCCGTCGGCGCCAAGTCTTGTTCAAGCTTCACCATCGCATGGTCCTTCGCTTCGAAGCCTTGACTTGCCCTTCACCTTCACAACCGGTCCATCGAGCCAAGCATCATCTTGGTCTTCATCATCTTGGTCACATGAGTCAATGTCATGTTTCATATTCAATGACCACCTTTATCTAAATCATCCACTTAGATATAAAGGTTAGTCCTAGGTTTTATCAATTAGCCAAAATTAAACTAGGGACTTTCAATCTCCCCCTTTTTGGTAATTGATGACAACCCTCACAAAGATGATTTTGATAATAAAAGTTTTGAACTTGTCATACTTGTCCAATCATTTTGCTCATAAGTAAAGTTTGGACAATTATCACAAGCTCGGTTTTGGTAGCATTAGCTCTCCCTACATATGTGCATAGAGTTTGGATTGAAAGCTTTGCACATATGTGTGGATAGAAGTGTTGAGAGAGTAATTCTACCAAAATGATGCTAAGGTGTAAGAAATGGACCTTTGAAGCGTGATACCAATCGAAGTTGCCTTTTACACCATCCTTAGCATCATGAGATAACTAGACATCTATCAAAACTCAAGAACCTCGTGAGATCAACATTATATGTAAAGGTTCTTTGACCACTTGTAAAGTTTAAGGTACGTCTAGATACCACATGTAAACTATTTCTATGCATGCTAGTAGATCATTTCATCATTCAAGTTCTATACTAGCATTGCACCACACAAGCATGTATATTGAATTTAAATACATGTGCAATGAGCAAGTCATATGAGAATGCACAAACAAATGCAACAACTTTGTTTATGAACTTGCTCCCCCTACTTGTGTGCATCAAAATTTTATTTACCCCTTTATCATGTTGAATCATCTTTTTCTCTCCCCCTTTGTCAACAATTTACCCAAAACGGGATCAAATTGTGGAGAGAAAAGAAATGTTTGATGGAGTAAGTTAAAAATTTATCAAATTTGGTTCAACCTAGAATACTTGCCAAAGATATTTAATTCAATTTGAACCAAAGACAAGCTTCTTCACACCTCATAATAAGGGTTATCTTGCCTATGTTGAATTAAACACTTATAGCAAATCTTCTAGATTCAACACTAGGTTTACAAGCTCACAAACATGTCATATGCCACCACTAGATCAAAAATAAGCATAGAAGCAATAGTGGTAACATATATCCATCAAATTCATTTGATTTATCATGAATGCTCATGCATACCACTTATTATGTCTACATGCTCTAGCAAGTCCTTAGCATAGGATGAATGACATGTCAATCAACTTTACCTTGCAATGTTGAAGGAGAGGCATGTCAATAAGTGGATGGGGTGCATTCAACTCATGTTTGAGAAATCAAGAATGTTCAACTCATTTCTTAGCTTGCAAAACCTCTTTTCATCAAGTGGCTTGGTGAGAATATCAGCAAGTTGATCATTGGTGCCAACACTTTCAATGGCAATATCTCCCTTTTGTTGATGATCTCTAATGAAATGATGCCTTATGTCAATATGATTTGTTCTTCCATGTTGAACTAGGTTTTGTATCATCTTGATTGCACTTTCATTATCACATAGCAATGGCACATTTTTGAAGTTGAGGCCATAATCCTTCAAAGTTGATTTCATCCATAGCAATTGTGCACAACAACTCCCCGCACTCACATATTCGGCTTCGGCGGTAGAGATTGCCACACTATTTTGTTTCTTTGAGGACCATGACACAAGTGATCTTCCAAGTAATTGACATGTGCCACTTGTGCTCTTTCTATTGATCTTGCAACCTACATAGTCAGAGTCCGAATATCCAATCAATTCAAACTTTGACCCCTTGGGATACCATAGTCCAACATCTCTTGTTTGCTTCAAGTACCTCAATATTCTCTTTGCGGCCGTGAGATGACTCTCTCTAGGTGAGGCTTGATATCTAGCACACATACAAATACTAAACATGACATCCGGCCTTGATGCGGTGACATAGAGTAGACTTCCAATCAAAGACTGATATTCCTTTTGATTCACCATTTTGCCATCAAAATCACTATCCAAATTGCCATTTGTACTCATTGGAGTTGAAATTGGCTTTGCATCTTGCATTCCAAACTTCTTCAACATGTCCCTTATGTATTTCCCTTGACTCGCAAATGTCCCATTCTTCAATTGCTTGACTTGGAGACGAAGGAAGTAGCTAAGTTCACCAATCATAGACATTTCAAACTCTTTGGCCATCATAGCACCAAATTCTTCACAATAAGCTTGATCGGTTGATCCAAAGATGATGTCATCAATATATATTTGCACTATGAATAGATCATTCCCAATCTTCTTGGTGAATAGAGTTGTATCAACCTTCCCCATCTTGAATCCCTTAGAGAGAAGGAAATCCCTTAGCCTCTCATACCATGTTCTAGGTGCTTGCTTTAAGCCATATAAAGCTTTCTTCAACTTGTATACATGGTTGGGTTTCTTGTCATCTTTAAATCCGAGAGGTTGCTCAACAAAGACTAACTCATTGATAATCCCATTGAGAAATGCACTTTTGACATCCATTTGATATAGTTTGATGTTATGTGCATAAGCATAAGCCAATAGAATCTTTATTGCCTCTAATCTTGTCACGGGAGCATATGTCTCATCATAGTCAAGACCTTCTACTTGAGTGTAACCTTGAGCAACTAGTCTTGCTTTGTTTCTCACCACAATGCCATCTTGATCTTGCTTGTTTTTGAACACCCATTTGGTGCCAATCACATTGTAGTCATTTGGCCTTTCTACCAATTCCCAAACATCATTTCTTGTGAAATTGTTAAGTTCTTCTTGCATAGCTATAATCCAATCGGCATCCTTCAAAGCTTCTTCTATTTTCTTTGGTTCTATGGTTGACACAAATGATGCATGCTCACAAAACATAGTCAATCTTGATCTTGTTTGCACATCACTTCTAATATCACCAATAACACTATCAATGGGGTGATCTCTTGCAATATGTTGTGGTTGGAGTACTTGCACTTGATTGCTTGAGCTTGGTTGATCACTTGATGTATCTTGATGAGATGAACTAGCACCATGATCTTGTACTTGAGAGTCACTAGCTAGCTTGAATGGAGAATTGAGCACTTGATCTTTATCATCATCTTGAATATCAATTACTTGCTTTGCTCTAATGTCCCCAATGTCCATGTTCTTCATTGCTTCCACCAATAGAGTTCCACCAACATTATCTAGATTCTCTTCTTCATCTTGTGACCCATTGGTTTCATCAAATTGCACATCATGGACTTCTTCTAGAATGCCACTTGAATTGTTCCAAACTCTATAAGCTTTGCTTGTAGTTGAATAACCAAGTAGGAACCCCTCATTACATCTCTTGTCAAACTTTCCCAATCTAGTGCCTTTCTTCAAGATATAACATTTGCAACCAAACACCCTAAAATAAGAAATATTGGGCTTTTCTTCCATAAAGTAGCTCATATGGGGTCTTCTCTAGCAATGGATGACAATATAGTCTATTGATGTAGTAGCAAGCGGTATTGATTACTTCATCCCAAAAAGATTGACTCACATTGTACTCATAAAGCATTGATCTACCCATATCAAGTAATGTTCTATTCTTTCTCTTAACTAGGCCATTTGATTGTAGAGTGTACTTGGCCGAGAATTGATGTCCAATGCCATAGTGATCACAAAGTTCTTCAATTCTTGTATTCTTGAACTCACTTCTATTGTCACTTCTCACTTTATTGATTCTAATCTCAAACTCACTGTGAACTCTAGTGAAAAAGGTCTTGAAGGTGTCAAACACTTCACTTTTGTCACTAAGAAAGAATATCCATGTGAATCTTGTGAAGTCATCCACTATGACAAAACCATACTTATTATCACCTATGCTTGAGTATGTTGTTGGGCCAAATAGATCCATATGCATCAAATCAAATGCTTTGCATGTGCTCATTGTACTCTTCTTTGGATGTGAGCTTCCAACTTGCTTCCCGGCTTGACATGCACTACAAAGCTTATTCTTCTGAAATTCAACATCTTTCAAACCATTGACAAGATTATGAGTTGTAAGCTTCTTCAATTGTTTTATGCCAACATGACCAAGCCTTCTATGCCAAAGCCAACCCATGCTTGATTTGGAGATTAAGCAAGTTGTCAAAGAAGTTTCTCTAGCATTGAAGTCAACTAGGTAGAGATTCTCATATCTAAACCCCTTGAATGCCACATTTGAGCCATCCATACTAATGACTTCCATATCATCAACCCTAAAGATACATTTGTAACCAAGATTACATATTTGTGCCACGGATAGAAGATTGAAATCCAAGCTTTCAACTAGCAACACATTGGAGATACTCAAGTCATTTGATATTGCAATCTTGCCCAAGCCAATAACCTTGCCTTTCTTGTTATTACCAAATATGATAGAATCAACACCACTATGATTGTCATTGATTGAGTCAAACATTCTTGATGTACCGGTCATGTGTTGAGTGCACCCACTATCAATAATCCAATGTCTTCCTCCAGCTTTGTAATTTACCTACAAGCAAATCAATGAAGCTTAGGTACCCATTTTTGCTTGGGTCCTTGTAGGTTAGTAACTAAGCTTTTTAGTACCCAAATAGCCTTCTTCTTTGGGCCAACAATGGGTGTACCAATAAACTTAGCTTGCACACCCTTCATACCTTTGGTAAGCACATAGCAAGAATCAAAAGGTATAGCATTAACAAGGTTCTTGCTTTGGTTCTTTTTATTGTAATTATGCTCTAGGTGCCCGACTTGCTTGCATCTATTGCAAAACCGACCATTGCCCTTCACAAAGCTAGGCTTTGGAGTTGCAAAGGCCGACTTGCCTTTCTTGGGGGTGTAGCCCAATCCCTCTTTATTAAGAGAGAACCTTTGGCTACCCAAGCACTTAAGCAAGCGGGCCTCACCACCATAGGCCTTGCCTAGGGCGTGAGTGAGCTCATCCACCTCTCTCTTGAGAGTCTCATTCTCAACCATTAGTGAGGCATCACAAGTGAAACCATCACTAGTAGAGGAGGTAGAGTCGGTGGTGGTGGATGAAGAGCTACAAGAAGGGTTAACATTTGACATGATGATAGGTTCATAAGAGGATTCATCAATTATATCACATGTAACACCTATATCACATGATACAACAACCTCCTTTGCTTGTTGCTCAAGTAGCAATGAGTAAGCTTTTTCAAGCTTGGAATGAGCCTTACCAAGATTCTCATGGTCTTCTACTAGACTCTCATGAGTGGTTTTAAGCTCACTAAGAACTTTCTCAAGTATTGCTACTTTCATTAAAAGCTTCTTACACTCCTTGTTCTTGGCAATAGCTATGTCTCTAGTTTGTTGCATCAAGTCATATAGTTGCTCTTTAGTTGGTTTATCATCATCATTTTCATTATCATTATCATTATCACTATCACTATCACGAGCATATTCCATTTCACTTTCATCATCACTCTCATCATATAATACCTTAGTTTCTTTGGCCATGAGGCATGAAGAGGATGAATCAAATAGTGATGGCTTCTTGTTGATAGCAATAGAAGCAAAAGCCTTGTTGGATGATGATTCTTCTTCTTCATCATCACTTTCCCAAGTGACCATATAGGCTCCATTCTTGCCCTTCTTGAAAGTCATCTTGGCTTCTCTCTTTTTCTTCTCAAACTTGCCCCTCTTGTTGTTCTTCTTCTTGTCATAGGGATATTCGGCTTGAAGATGTTCGGTGCTATCACAATTGAAGCACTTTTTTTGTTGCTCATTGCTCTTAAAATTATCATATCTCTTTTTGAAGCCTCTTCTCTTAATGAACATGTGACCCATTTTCTTGACTACAAGAGCAAGTGCCTCATCATCAATTTCAAAATCATCATCTTCATTATTGTCTTCTTCTTTTTCTTCTTCAATGATGGTAGCTTTGCCCTTGGAGGAGGTGGCCTTGAATGCCACGGTCTTCTTCTTCTTTTCTTCCTCCTTCTCCTTCTCATCAACATCTTGATCATACTTGTCAAAGGTCAATACCTCTCCAAGCAAATCATTAGGCTTCATTGCATCAAGCCCATCTCTTTGTAGCATCATGATCAATATTTTGAATCTTTTTGGTAAGCTCAACAAGAATTTATGGTAAAAATCTTGGTCTTGTGTCTTATGCCCTAAGCTCTTGAGATCATTCACAATGACTTGCAATCTATGAAACATCTCTAAGATTGTTTCTTCTTCTTTCATCTTGAAGTTCTCAAACTCACTCTTGAGCCCATATAGCTTGGCACTCTTCACAACCTTAGTGCCCTCATATGTTTCACTCAACCTTGTCCATACTTCACTAGCAAATTCCAAATTCTTGATGCCCTCAAATACTTTTGTGTCAATACCATTGTAAAGTGTATTAAGAGCCATTCTATTACATGTTCTATTTGCTCTATCTTCATCGGTGAGATGATCGGGATCAATGATAGCAAAATCATTCTCGGTGACTTGCAATACTCTCTCATGAATAGAACCAAGGTACATTGTCATTTTTCTCTTCCAATGAGCAAAAGAACTAACACCATCAAAGAATGGTGGCTTGCCCCCAACATGATTGAACACAATTTGAGCCATTTTTCACACCGAAGGATGTTAAGCCTTGATTAAAACGGTGACCACGGCTCCGATACCACTTGTAAGGTCCTAGATGGCTAGAGGGTGGTGAATAGCCTATAAAAATTCCTACAAGAACAACTAAGCAAACTTGTTAGAATAACAAACGGTGTAAAGCGAGTTTTGCTTAGCCTACGGTTATGATGCAAGCCTCCTATCCACAAGTCTAGTAGACTATGATCTCTAGTTCACACAAGGGCTAAGTTACTAAACTTACACTAGTGAGCAAGCTAGCAACTACTTAGCAAAGGCTAACACTAGAGCTACACAAGATAACTAGTAAATGTAAATACGAGAGATAGGATTGTGAGTCTTATACCGACGGTGGAGTGAAGATGTTGCCAATCACCAAGATGATATACAATCAATCAATATTGACAACAACATAATATGAAGACCAATCACCGGGAGACAAGTGACACAATATTTTTGTTCACCCGGTGTTCACTTGTGCACCGACAAGCTACGTCACCGGTTATGTCGACCAACACTTAGATGGTTCCTCGGTGTGACCCTCAAGTCACTTGCCCCTCAAGGCACGCCCCGCAAGGCACCGCAAGACACCACTCTCAAGTAAGGTAACTCAATGACACGCGCAATCCACTAGAGTTGCTTTTGGCGCTCCGCCGAGGAAAGCAGAAGAACCTCTTACAATCAACCGGAGGTGGCCAAGAACAATCTCCTTCTCTTGCCAAAGCCTCCAACAATCTCCAAGCCGGCTAGGAGTGGTACTCTCCAAGAGTAACAAGAAATCAATCGGCTAAATCACCCACAAGTGCCACTAGATGCCCTCAAGCTATGCAATGCACTTTGGGATCACTCTATCTCACTTTTGATTTGCAATCAAGCAAGAGAGATGAGTGAGAGGAGATGCTCTAGCTCAAAGGATGCACAAGTATGTTAGAAATCACGAGTTACCTCCCCAAGGGCCGGCCAACAAGTATTTATAAGCATCCCATCCGAATAGAGCCGTTATACCCCTTCACTGGGTTCTTTTCGGGATGACCGGACGCGCTGTTCATAACTGACCGGACGCGCTCAACCACGTCCGATCCTCCAACGGTCACTGCGCTAACGGTCAAACCTCATGACCGGACGCGCTTCTCATAACGACAGGACGCGCTTCTCATAACGACCGGACGCGCCGGTCCCGAGTGACCGGACGCGCTCCAGTCAACGACCGGACGTGCCGATCGCACAGCACCGCGCGCCCGCGAAGTAACGACCGGACGCGCTCCAGTCAATGACCAGACACGACAAAGCCTGCGTCCGGTTAGAGTACAGTAAGCTCCCTCAATGATCGGACACGTCCGATCGCGTGTGACCGGACGCGTCCCACGTCCGATCGTCCTTGCGAACCATAGTTCCTTCTGGGCACCTGACCGGACGCGCCGGTCCCGAGAGTGACCGGACGCGCCGGTTGCAAACCCTAGCACTCGCACGCCTGACTGCTGCGAAGTACTGACTAGACGCGTCCGGTCATACCATGACCGCGTCCGGTGCAGCGTCCGGTCACCTCTGTGACCTCTGTTCGCCTCCGTAAATGTGCCAACACCAACAAGTGATCACCACCTTGTGCACGTGTGTTAGCAATTTCATAATCATTTTCGAAGGTTTTCTAGTTAGGTCACTAGGCCCTACATGCAATGCACTTCTTGAATTCACCTAGTGGCACCTATGCATCGAATAACCGATAAGACTTCCCCTCTTAATAGTTCGGCTATCGATCATAAACCACTCACACCCTCTATGGTGTCTTGAGTGCAAAACAAAATGGCCCTATGGTTATACCTTTGCCTTGAGCCCATTTTGTTCTCGCAAAAGATATGATCCACTTCATATCATCACATGACTGTCTCGATCCATCGACCTTGACTTCACTTGCTCTTCACCGTTGCATCGGTCTGTCGGCGCCAAGTCTTGCTCAAGCTTCACCATCGCATGGTCCTTTGCTTCGAAGCCTCGACTTGCCCTTCACCTTCACAACCGGTCCATCGAGCCAAGCATCATCTTGGTCTTTATCATCTTGGTCACATGAGTCATTGTCATGTTTCATATTCGATGACCACCTTTATCTAAATCATCCATTTAGATACAAAGGTTAGTCCTAGGTTTCATCAATTAGCTAAAACCAAACTAGGGACTTTCACCCGTGCTTTTGCTTTAGATGTTACCGTAGAAGACCGCCGGTCCGCCATGGCCGTCGGGAGGGTCCTCCCGAGGTCGTAGCGTAGTCGTTAGGTGTTAAAATGGAGTCGCCGGTGAAGTGTTGATGCCGTTGAACAGCTCGGTTGGGCGACCGACGCTGTGATCACCGGCCGGCCACCGTACGGGCATGGCCGAGTCGCGGGAGAGAGCGAGGGAGACGGAGGAAGGTGATGACAGGTGGGGACCGCGTGTCAGCGAGAGAGAGGGGGAAGAACACGCGCGCGCGAGCTGGCCGCGCGGATGGGCCGCGATGCTGGGCTGCGCGAGTGGGCAAGCGCGGGCGCAAACGCGCGAGCGGGCCGTTCAGCTGGACCGAACCGGAGAAAGGAGAAGTCGGCCCGAGTTGAGTTTTTGTTTTTCTTTTTCAAAATTGTGAATAGTAATAGTATTTGTTTATTTCATTTAAAATTTTGTAGAGCTCCAAAAATAGTGAGAAATTTTATTACGCTTTTCAAGATGTAAACTACTTAGAAAAAATATTAAATGCTAAATTTGATTACTTTTTGCAAGTTGTTTAATTAGTTTAATTAAATATTAAATGCAACTTCCATGAATTTTAGTAATTAAATTATTAATCCAAAAATCATGAAATTTATTTTAACACTGTTATAGGCCATGATTAATCCTTAGAAAAAGTTTAAGCTCAATTAGATGAACTTTGATTTATTATTAATTATGCCCTAATTAATTAAATGTTTAAATAATTGTTAAATTGTTAACTTTAAGTGTTGTGTGCCTTTTTGATTGAGTGATGACCTTGGGTCACTAATTCTTGGTGATCCTTTGCACCTTAATTTCATGATTGAGCTCGTTAGTAACATGTTGGCTAAGAAACGCTAGTGTCGCTTAAGTTATCGCTATTAGTTAGTAGGTTTTACTGTTTTACGACTGTACCATAAAGGAAGTTGTACTTAAATCGTAAACCGTGGCATATCATCATCAAGCATCATGTTTATTACCGCATCATGTTGAGACATGTTGTATACTCGTGTAGTTTCCACTTTCGAAGAAGTCGAAGTTGGCGAGCAAGTCTCCGGAGAAGAGTTGTCGTCGGTAGGTTCCGGACCGGAAGTCAGAGTCTTCGAGTCCGAGTCAGTCATCATGTCAGCGCAAGGCAAGCCCCGATGCATTTAAACCCTACCTTGAGTTTTACAAATCTTTATTTTATACTATGGTTTACTGCATTAAGTAATTAAGAGTTGAGTGATAACTCAATTACTGCATTATCATCCTTGATTATTACGATATCACCCTTGATACCTGTTTTACTAAAAATGCGTAGTATGCTTTGCCATGCTTACTGAATTAAGCTTTTTAAATGAGTGTTTACATGGCCATAACGACATACTTAATGAATATTGAAGTATGGGAATGAATTAGAAGATCGGGCGAGTGGTTTGGCCACTGCTAACTTGCATTGGAAAAGGAGTCTCAATGTAGTGTTTTCGCCTTGTCAGTTAAGGACCGTACGTTGCAGTCCTGTTTGTGTTTCAAAACTTTACAACTAGCCTCATGCCTTGGATAAGCCCAAAATGTTAGTGATTCTATTTCGAGAACGTCTAACCTCGCACTGGGAGTGGAGAGATGACGGGAGTAGCGTGTACCCTCGGGGCTAGAATCGGGCCGGGTTCGAGGAGTACTGTACTCTCGGGTGGCGATGGACACGTTCTAGTTTTGGGAGATCTAAATGAGGGTTGATATATGCAAGATTTGGTTCTACATATGCCGTGAGGTTAGAGATCCCCAGCTAGGTATAATCGGTTCGAATCGTCGTTTGTTCCTCGGTTATGGAGACTCGATCACCTGTCCTGCATCGTAGTTAAGAACTAAAATTAAAAGAAAGAATGAGAAAGGTCTTGATGAGAATTACTTTGATCTAGATTAAGATCACTTAGAATTGGTTAATGAACCATCAATGGTTGGTAAAAGTAAAATATTGAAGGTAAGGACTTACTTTAGTAAGCCTTTCTGCAAAAGAAATTTTGATTCTTGAATACACGTACCTTGATTTCCTAAAGCTAGCATGCCCTTGGAGTCTTTTCTTAGTCGGGTAAGTCTTGTTGAGTACTCTCGTGCTCAGGGTTTGTTAAACCCCTTGTTGTAGGTGTGGTTCATGAATAAGTCTGCTTTGAGCCTTGTTGCATGACCGTTGTGGCTGAAGAAAGTGACGACGAGTAGACTGTGTGGCCTCTGGGCAAGGCATCTCGTTTGTGTGATTGTAATAAAGTTACTACTGATACTTCTCTACTACCGGTTTGTAATAATGTTACATAAGGTTTGAAGTTTGGAAACTATGGTTTGTAAACTTAAGTTATTGTAAGACTTCCGCTACTTTACTCTGTTGGTATTTTGAATAAACTGTTGTAATATTGCAATACTCCTGTGATTGGATCCTGTTCGGAGGAAAACAAGCATTTTAAGTTATGAGGAACATAAGTACGGTTGTCAGAGGTCATTATGACGATGACAGGTACATGTGGGTCATCATAATTAGGAGGTTCTGTGACATCCTCGGCTGCGAGCTCGGCGCCGCCCTCCGCCATCGACTTGCGCCGCTCCCTGCAACAAAAGGGGCGCCGGTCCCCAGCTTCCCCTCCACGGGCTCGTTCGCGCCTGGCGAGGCCGCGACGCTGGCGTCCGCGCGAAGCCGTGCCGAGCGCCTGCGCCTAACGAGGCCATGACACTGGCGTCCGCGCGAGGCCGTGCACCCATGCCCGCCTCGCACGCGCTGCCAGCCGCCAGGCCTCCAGATCCAGGGAGGCCACGGGGTTGAGCCGGAACGCCGGCTTCGCGGAGCACGGCGGCGACGCGGAAGGCGAGGAAGAGGAGGAGATGACCTCCATTGCCGCGCCAGGGAAACGGAGGAACGTCTCCGAGGGGCCCCGCCAATGGTGCCCCCGCGCAACGTCGGCGGCGGCACCGCCGCCCGTGGACGGCGCCGGCGTGGCCAGTAGCGGGAAGCACGGGTCCATCTCGCGGCGGCGGCGGGCTTGCGGCGTGTGCTGTCATTCGGTGGAGAGTGTGTGTGTGCGCGCTGTGCTGTGTGTTCCCGTGAGCCAAGCCAAAGGATGAGAACGACGGAATGATTTCAGAGGAATCCAACTTGCTTTCGTTTCCTACAGAGTTGAATTCCTACGAATTTCCTTTGTTGTTCCTGTGAGCCAAAGGAGGCCTTAGAAAATTCCAGTTAATAAAGGACTACTTATAGTAACAGTTAAAGAGAGCACAACTAGTAGTCTTGGTATATACAGGTGCAAAATAGAAAAGGTTGCACTTGCACGGAAACGAGGTAGTCCACGTTACATGTTTCCCGAAAATGCGACACAAACAGGAGGCCGCTGCTCGCTCGCGCCTTCTTGGCGCAATAAATGCGCGCGGCACCGGCACGCTTGGTGACAAATATCCCCTGAGGCCTCGTCTCGTCCGTCTCGCAGCGACCTCACTTTCGGCACGCATGATCCGGAAACGGCACCGCGCGCCATGCATTATTTTAACCCAAAGGTCCACGACAGCAGGCCCGCCACCGCCGCCCGGCGACCACCGCGTGACGATGCAGCCGCCGCCCAGCCCCACCCACCACCGCACCCTCCAAACTCCCCTGATCGCGACGACGCGGACGGACGCGCGCTCGCGGCTGGCGGGCGGGGCCGCGAGGAGGCCCGGCCCCGCGGGTCATCCGGATGGCTCTCGCTCTCAGCCCGCGGCGGGCGGGACGGCGACGGCGAGGCTCGAGAGGGTGGGGCCATGGGCTGACTTCCGCCCTCCCGCGTCGGAGTGCGTGATCGACGGCGCGGCGCGGCGGAGAGCGGAGACTTTTACCCGACGTCAAGCTTCACGCCCACGGGCGCGCGGCGGGCGGACACGTGCACACGGCTGCACCCACCCTGTACGCGCTAATCATGTCGTGGGGTTTAAATCCACAAGCTAAAGTTCAGAGTGTCACGTCAGTCTCACATGTTCAGAGAGTAATAATAAAATAAATTATAAAGTCTTCAGTAATCTGCTAGATAAATTTATTAAACCTAATTAATTTATCATCAGTATAGGTTTACTGTAACACCACATTGTTAAAACATGATCTAAATCACAATCTATATAATTAATTATTTTTTAATATATATTTTAATACTCCATGTTTCAAACTTACGATGTGATGGAGACCGGGCAAGGCCGATCCTGCCGTGCCAATTGGCAAGTGTACTGTTGTACGTAGTTTCAAAGGCTGTGCTGGTGGCGATGTCTACCGAGCACCATCTGTGAAAAAGCCATCAACTACTACTAGAGGATCGCTAGCTATTGCGCGAACTATCCGGATTCCAGAAAGTTCCATGCCGATGGCCGAAAGAGCCTCTGAATAATCTCATCAGTGAACATTCCCATTATTTCCCTGGCTATTGTGGTCAAAAGTTACAGAATTCAAATCGCGGAACGTGCGGGTGCATTGCATAGAGCAAACCAGTGGATGCAAATTTTTTTTAGTGAGCGAAGTCATTAGTCACGCCCATACAAAGTCTGTTACCTTTATATGTACGTATAATTGGAAATACAGTCTCTAGAAATCGTGTAACTATTCTGTTTCAGATATAACTAACACTACATGATCGTTGCGTTCAAAACACACGAGATGAATTTATTTAAAAGAAATTAAACCTTTGTCTATTTTGATTAACATCTAACAATTATAAAATACTCCCTTCGTCCACAAAAGAATGCAATTCTGGTTTTTCGAGAAGTCAAGAGTTTAAACTTTGACTGAATTTCTATAAAAATGTACCAACATTCATAATACAAAATAAGTATTATTAGATTGATCGTGGAATATATTTTCATAATAAATTTATTTGGACACATAAATATTAATATTATTTACTATAAACTTGGTTAAACTTATGTCAGTTTGACTGACACGGAACCATAATTGCATTCTTTCTTGGACGGAGAGAGTATAACTATTTGTCCTTGTTTCATGACGGAGACTATATAATTTAGGCCCCGTTTGGTTTGGATGGGTTAAAGTTTAACTCCCATCACATCAATGTTCCATCAAATGCATGGAGTACTAAATATAGACTAATTGCATGCATGTCGGCATAGATTAGAAGTAATTTACGAGACGAATCTATTAAGCCTAATTAGTTCAGGATTGAAAACTTTTTATCAAATAAGACGAAAGTGCTACAGTATTTGTTAAACTTTAACTCCTCCAACTAAACACCCCCTTAGAGTACATGGTACCTCCTAGTCCCATAAGCACATATATATAGCCCATAAAAAAGGCCTCTCGAATATGTCAACCCAGCGCCCCTAAATTAGAATACGCAGGGAGAGATAGACTCACACGATTTTTTTTTAAAAAAACAGCTAATGCTTCACTTGCCGCCAAAAACCTAACTCCGGCGGACCTATAACACCACTCCAGAGCACCGGTAAGCACAGCAATCACAGACGGGAAGTTGTTAGCCAAACAATTTGCTCTCTCTCCATCACAGTAGGAGCTCGGGTCGACATACAAACATAGTTTAATCGTGGCATCCTGATCCAACACTCCGTATTACGCGATGCGTAATCATGAACGTACCAGTGCTAGTGATAAGCCAGGCTCGCTCGCAGCCACAATTCATAAATATAGGCCTTGTTCGGCTGGCTGGTTGCCAGCCAGCCAGTAGTGCTTTTCTCTCACACCAATTCAGCATCAGCCACCAGCCACCAGCCAGCCAACAGTATTTTTCTCTCACAACGAATCAGCCTCAGCTACCAGCCACCAGCCAGCCGAACGAGGCCTATGAACACGCAATGATTATATGCGCTAAGTGCGCCGCTTTGCATTGTTTAGCACCTAACCTAATACATTGGAGACGTTCGACTGGAATTATAAGCCGGCTGAAAAACACTGTTGGCTGATTTTTTGTGAGAGAAAAATATTATTCCGGCTAAAAAAACAAGTTGAATAAGACGGATTATAAGCCAGATAAACAGGGTCATTATACATCACGGCATACACAGCGACCTTATCTGCAAGCAGCTAGCAGGCGCCGCAGGTGCCTCTCGCAGTCGCAGCCTCCTCGTTAATTTATCTCAGCTGATCTCACTGACAGGGAGACGAGCAGGAACGAGTAATAGGATATTTTTGGCATCGCATCCGGAGAGGTCGCTGGTGGCGCGATCCGGCGCCGGGCCGAACGGATTAGCATGGGCCGGACCGGAGGAGGCGTATTTGTTTATATTATATATAAATAGTGCAGAGGTGCCCTGATCTGACGAAGCGATCACCTTTTTGAGTGTGTTTTTATTCAAGTCAACCGTAGTGCTCGGGGTGGCAGAGATGGCGTCACCATGCTTGCAAGGAACTGCTCGATCGACCTCTATCGCAATTCGCAAGCAAAACCAACAAAAGATCTCGCAAAACAGCTGCTCGCATGTCATGCATGCGTGCGCGCTCGTAGATATTTAGCGTAGCAGTTGACTGCAACATGAGGCTGCAGAGACTACTGACAATAGTCTTCGTTCAGTTTAATTTGCTACAAAAAAGAGCGTTGATTGGGTTGTGACCTTGTGTACATCTCCTAGAACATCCAATTAGTTTGAAAACCTTTTTTTAGAATACTAAACCTGTAGGGATTGCAGTGGACGCCATCCATCGTTTGCATGAGCTCGTGGCGTTGCAAAATGCAAATGTTCTTAAGAGTAATGAATTCCATTGCAATTACAATGGCAAGGAAATTATGAGCATATATTTAGCGTAGCAGTTGACTGCAACATGAGGCTGCAGAGACTACTGACAATAGTCTTCGTTCAGTTTAATTTGCTACAAAAAGAGCGTTGATTGGGTTGTGACCTTGTGTACATCTCCTAGAACATCCAATTAGTTTGAAAACCTTTTTTTAGAATACTAAACCTGTAGGGATTGCAGTGGACGCCATCCATCGTTTGCATGAGCTCGTGGCGTTGCAAAATGCAAATGTTCTTAAGAGTAATGAATTCCATTGCAATTACAATGGCAAGGAAATTATGAGCATATATATAGCGAATTGTAAGGAACTGTCTCGATTAACGTAGAGAGAGCGAATAATAAGAGGAATGTTCTTTAACGTAGTATAGTGCCAAACGGGCAACGGACGGGAAATGGCAATGTCACGCACTCGTTAGTTAGTCGTCAGACTCAGGTGTGCTGACTGGGCGAGCGAGAAATATCTGCCAACAAATCTCCAGAAATGGACAAAAAAATGGCCTCGAACAGTACAATGTTGAATGACACCTGACCTAACCACACTAGCAAAGTAGCAATACGCATTTCCGGTATTATTAGGTGGGGATGCAGCAGAGCCGAAAAGAACGTTAGACATTTTGCACGGTACTGCAAATTTTTATTTGGTCGTGTTACGCATCTTCATATTTAGTCTTAGCTGCTACGTAGTGGCAAACAGCTTAATAAGACTCGGTGATCGTCTTTGATTATCACGGAGGGTCACAGGCATTTTGCATGAAGCAGTATATAGTATATAGTATATAGTACTGTATCTGTCTTGCTTTTCTCCGTTTACTTGAGGTAGGAGTACACAACACCGGAACGTGTCACGTACTCACGTGTGTGCTGCACAGCTGGTGCCTTAGTTCAGGATTTAGGGCAGGAGGCATCACAGGAAGTCAGGAACAAGAACAGGAAGGAGCCATTCAGTTCAGGATTGGTGCGTCTGGGGCTCTCTGGGCCATGTAAAATCTGCACATTCTTAGCAGGCTTCACTTGTACTGTAGGCGGCATAAAAACCTGACGGCCCAGGGAAAGCTTCGTACGGCCCGCTTGACTTCAAGGCCTTGTCCAACAATGGTTACCTATCCTATATTCCTATATATGAATTAAAGTATACGTTTCACTCAGACCTACAGTACTTTCTCTATATTTTGGTTATGCTGTCACTAAAAAATTATGCTACTGCTTCCGGATCTCCACGCAGGGACTAGTCTTGGAGTCATGTTATCGTTAGTTTAGATCTTGTTGGCACAGCTGCAAACAGTTCCATCTCTATTTGCTGCAATACATGGAGGAGGAGGAGGCAGAGCCGGTGAAACAGAAACAGATCGGAATTCATTTTGATTTTTTGAGAAGAGAGATAAAAACAGACGGGTACAGTAGCGCAGCTAGACATCATGCATGTTGGCCACTTAAATTAGCCAGGTAGAGATGGGTGACTCAGACTCATACAAGAATACACGCAAATGTGAATAGAGGAACGGGAAACCCACACGAACGAACAGGCGATCCAAATCCAAAACGTGAATATAAAAAGTTTACATCAATCGGCCAAAATTTCTGAGGATTTATATTTGGCCTTGGGCCGAAACTAAACCACCTGCAGCTCCGTCACTGGATGCGTACGTGGTGCGACACTATCACACCAACCAGCTGGCATGGTTTTGGCGCACCACTCACTCTCCACGGATCGGAGGTGTCCGGCGCACCGAAAGGGCCAGATCTGGGACGTACTACCGCGGCATGGCGCGAGCCGCGAGGCTTTTTGTGCCATGGCGATGCGCGCGTCTCACGGTCCCCTCCGCTGCTCCGTCCCCTTGGTCGGTCCACCGGCGGCGGGGCCGGGGCAAAGCATGCAATGCCACGCCGCGGGCGCACGTACGTACAGCTGCCTCGTTTCGTTCGGTCGCGCGCATGCATCCCACCACTTTTTTTTTTTTGAAACCTATGCATCCCACCACTGGCGGCACGTACCCTTGCGTTGCGCCCTCGAAAGCCGAGATCGCCCGATCTAGATGCACAATAATTATACAGCCGGGCCGCATGGGTTCCGGCCGGCCGGCGGCGGCGCATCACGGGCTGGTTCCCTGGTGATTAACGCTTCGACGGCCTGCGGCAGAGACATTCCAGCAAAGTCAACTATTCACAATTACTACTACCGGCCGTCCGGTCGTTCTTTAACGTTCCTACTCGATGGCCGATCGGCATTGCCACTGTTTGTCAAAAAGGAAGAGATATAGGGCGGCAGCCGGCAGAGGAGCGGGGTCCGGAGTCCGGACCAACCAAAGCCTAGACACATTGGGGGTGGCGCATGCATGTGACGGCCTCCTGACACCTGCAACGGAAAGATCCGTCTGTCCCTCCCCCAGCCCTCTCGTCCTTTTTTGCCCGACGCCCCCAGCCAGATGCATCCGATGTTTCCCACGGTCTCCCCGCGCCGTGCCCTTTTCCACGAGGTGCCTGCCTGATCCACCACCTCTTTTCTTTCGTGCCATTCGCATGTGCCTGCCGCCTCCCCAGATCTACTCGCGCAAGCCATACCATACGCATGCATCGCGGTTAAAACAACCCGCTACCGCGGCGGCATCCATCCCTGATTCCGGACCGTGCCCCCAGCCGGAGATGTGGTGGATCCTGCCACTATATTCCTGCAAGTGGCGCATATGCAGAGAGAGCTAGCTCGTTGGCAGCCAGGCGGCGGCTGCTGGGGTCAACTGGTACGGGCCAGCTGGGTTACTGAATCGCGGAATTATTAGCGATCCGTGATGAGGCGGACGGAGTACGTCGTCCAACGTTTGATGGCCGGAGCACTGTGCAATGATCATGTGCCGTGTGTCTGGGCGTGTCTGGTGTGTGCTGCTGCCATGTATGATGCACGACGCGTGCCGCTTTTCGTCGCACCCGCCTGCCTGCTTCCATCCTGCTTTTGCATGTACTACCTCGATCGACCTGGGCATCGACTGTACTGTGTACCTGCCTTAAGTTCCGGCCGATCGCGTTTCTGTGGTCACGCGATGCGACATGGAGTTTTCAGAAAGTCGTTGGATCTCAAGTGGGAGTGGCAGGTCGCAGATCAGGCCACAGTTTTCTTATATTCGGTTATAAAATCTCGTACATATGGCTGGTTCTGGTAATTTTTTTTTTTTTTTTTTTTTTAGAAAAAAGAAAAGGACGAAGAAAAGGAGTGGCGAAGGCATTGATGTAACAGTGCTTTTTATTTCCACTACTACTACGGACGGATGATGGTACAGCAGCAGAGCTTGACGAGATGCAGAAGAAAAGGAAAGAGCAGATCGGTTCATTGGCGAGGACAACAACCAGGAATCCAGGCGATGTGGTACCAAACACCAACCGACCAATATAGTACTACGTCCATTGAAAAGTCTCTGACCGTTAGCCCGCCTGGCGAACGCTCCCCACCCCACGCCGCCGCCGTCGCCGGCCCCCTCCCCGGCGCCGGCGGCCCCCTCCCCCTCCTTTCCCCTCCCTGCAGCCCCACCCACAGGCTCCCCCCACAGCCTGCCCGCCTCCCCCACTGGAACCGAGTCCTCTAGATGCGCCACCACCACCTCCCCGCCGCCGCCCTGCTGCGGATCCGTGGTCGCCGGCAATGGCCCGTCATCGCCCAGGGAGGTGACGACCGGATCTGGTGCGGGCGCTCCCCGTGCAGGCGGATCCGTGGCAACCGGTGAAGGCGCGCCCTCTGCGCGGCTGCCGAAGACGCCGCCGCCGCCCTCGTTGGAGAAGGCCGGACTCCAGCCGCCGCCAACCTTGGTGGAGACGTCGGGTTCTAGTGCGGGCGCTCCCCGTGAGGCAGCCACCGGCGACGGCACGCCGGCTGCGCGGCCTCCGAAGACGCTGCCGTCGATTAAGAAGGCCACATCCCCTGTGGACGTGCACCGCGCGAATGGATCCGCGACTGCCGGCAGCCAACCATCCTTGGGGACTCTGCAGGCTTCGGCGTGTGCAAGTCCGTGCTGCCAAATCTCATCGGCGGAGACCGCTTCGGTGCCGGAGCCTGCGACCACGTCCTCCTCCCTCTCACCCTTCGCACCCCCGTTCCTTCCGGGGCGTGCCTCGGAGGGCCGGCCCAAGTACCGCCGTTGGGCCGAGGACTCCGTCGACTGCTCCGGCGATGAATGCTCCGACGGGCCGAGTTCGCCGAGGGTTCCCACCTACCTCGACGTCCTCCGCCGGCAACCGCGTCCGGCTTCGCCACCGCCTAAACGAGTCCAGTTGCGCTCTGTCGTGGTCGCTGACAATGCCGCCACGGGGATGCGCGGCCGAGGCGGAGGCAGCAAGGCGGCCGGGCGGAGCAAACGCCATCGGCCACGTCCTCGGCTTATCCATGGCCTACCTATCCGCAGCAAACTCCCTGTGCACCAGCGTCTTGGCCCGCTGGGCAGGGCATTGGTGTCTGACACTTCTCGTCAGCATCCACGGCCACACTCCCCGGTAGCTCATGTGCCACGCCGAGGGCCCAACGTCGACGCCGACAGGTTCCACATCGTCGAGAGCCGCCGATGCTTGCGCCGCCAAGGGAGAACGACCCCCAAACGCCAGCGCCCTGTCCCGCCGGAGTTAGTGGGCCGTTGCTTCAACTGCCTGGCACACGGTCACGTCGCCGCTCAGTGCCGCTCCTCGTCCCGTTGTCTCCTTTGCCGGGGCACCGGCCATCGGGCCAGGGCGTGCACGCGAGGTCGTTCGCCTCTGCGCACGTCCTCGTCCTCGGAGGCCAAGCGCGGTCGGCGTGCCTCTACGCCGCGTCGCCTCAATGGGTCAAGGCGACCCAGCATGTCGCCGGGACGGCGCGCCAGGCCAATTCAGGCACCACCTCCGTTGTCGCCTCCTCGCGTGCAGCATTCGGCCACACCGCCGATGTCGCCGCTGCAGCACCACAACATCATGCCGCCACCATCAGCAACTCTCCGCCCCAAGGTCGATGTCGTCGTCATCTCCAGGAACGCTGAGCTCGCCGCGGCTAATGCGGACCTCTCCCTTGTTATCGTCGCACTCGTTGGTGGGAACCGGCCAGCCATCTCGTCGGAGGAGGTTCAGGCGCACCTCTGTGCCTGGCTAGATCGCGCCAACCGGGGTCCATCCACGCCGCCCCGTCGTCGCTCTGCCGCAGATGGGCACGACCCTGGCGGGATCGTGCTCGACGTGCCTGACCGCACGGACCGCGTTGAGTCCGCGCCGGACCCGATGGAGCTGGAGGCACGGCTTGCTGCTCGGTCGTCAGACGTGCCTCTGGTCTCGCGGGCCCTCGGCAATGTTCAGGACAGCGCACCGACAACGTTCGCGCACCCGCAACCGGACGTCGATGTGTGGCTGCAGGAACCGGCCCACGAGTCAGTGATCGTTGAGCCTGTCCTCACGCCACCAATCGGTGATTCTGTCTTGGATACTTCGCCTCAGCCCGTCGACTGCCCCGAGTTCGTCCACGATGCAGCTGTCTGCACTCCGGTGCCTCCGATGCAACTGATGCCGGTTGATGACTTTATCTCCAGCTTCAGGATGCCACTGTCGCCGCCCGTCCTCTCGTCGCCGCCACGCTTGCGGGTCACCAGGTCAGCAAGGGCGCGGACAATTGAGGATGCTGAGCTCGTCCCCAAACGGAGCGCTCGCCTGGCTGCGAAGAGCAAGTACAGGGAGCAAAAGCCCGAGGCGCAAGCGAGGAAGGTGATGATGAAGCGCCTTGGCATTGAGGTGGAGACGCAGCTCCCTGACGAGGCTTCGTTTGAGGAGTTCCAGACAGCCTTCAAGCTGCCGTTGTCGCAGTCAACACGGGAGGCCATGCTGGCTCTATTTCCAGGAAAGATGCAGTGGGCCTCTACGGCCGTTCGCGACGAGTAGGCCTTACCTCCTTTTAGGGCATTTTAGTGGGTTGCAAATTTACATCCCAATGTAATATCGAAAAGGAATTCGGTATTTAGGTCAGTCGCAGCCTGTGATGTTGGCTCCTCGCTGCCATCGTCTGGCTTCTCTGTAACAGATTAAAACTGCTTTCCTCTTAATGAAAAACGGGTCTAACCCGATCGAGAAAAAAAGGACAACAACCAGCTCGAAGTGGCACAGTACATAGCAGATAGTAACGTCGCGGTGGATCCTAGCGAGCTCGTCCGGCTGGATTTTTCAAGATTGGAATTGGAATGAGAGCGGGGGGTGGGTTTTGTGTGTGGTCGGGACCATTATCCTCCCGTAGTCCCATCCCACTGCATCACCACTGGTCATCACCGTGCTTACAGATAACACATTCCTTCGTTGGCTGTTTGGTTCGGGAAACTGACTCACTCGATCTACATGAGAGACGGTGCATCATGAATTAATTTTTTAGATTGAATAATTTTGTTTCTCATACTATTACTATTGTATTAGCTTGTGAAGAATGTGACGGTAATGCGTCGAATTATTTCATTTCACATAATAACAAACCAAAAAAAAAGGTAAGACAACAGACTACTTCATTCTTTAAATTAAACAAACCAAATACGATATCCTCTCACGGAAAGGAACGGTAATGTTGTTTATAGGTCATTTGTCCATCCGGACGGGCCTAGTGTAAGTTGCTCGCTCGCTTTGCGCCGCCCCCGCCCGCATCGCTTGCTCACTCAGCACGCTGCACGCTTCTCCTCCCGGACGGACCCCGTGGTCGCGCCGTTCCCGTCCGCACCGCCCACGCCGTGTGCCCTCGTCCGGACTCGCGCTCCCCGTCGCGGCCACGCTCCATCCGCCTGCCCCTGCCCCTGCTGAGGTCTGTGCCGTTGACGAGCTCCACACAAGCGACCTCCGCGGCACTCCGTGGCATCGAGCTCCGTGTCGACGAGCCTCCATTCGTCCAAGCAGCAAGCAGATGCTACGCTGAAAGCGCATGTTGCAATAGTATGTTTCAAGTGTTTCAGATGTTTCAGAGGTATGTTACAAAAGTAGATCATGATGCTGCACATGTTGTAATGGTCATACACATATATTTTAAGTGTGTGTTCCAAATGTTATCTGTTTCAGACGAATATTGCAAGTGTTTTATCTGGATGCTGCATATACAAGCACGTTACAATCATATGTTTCAAGTGATTTTAGGTGTTTCACACGTATGTTTGTGAGTGTTTCATCTGGATGTTGCATACGTTAGGCGTTTTCGCAAGTATTTCAGAACCTTGTTTCAAGTGTATCATTTGTCTTCTTTTGTACGTTGCAACTTATACATGTGGATGTTTCAAAAATATATCGGTGTTGCACGTGGGATGCGCGTGGAAAGCGGCCGGTGGCGCGGACGACGTTTGGGGCGGCATGAGCGGCCTCTGGGACGGCGCGGGCCCAATACTAGTGCGCTCCCTCTCAAGCCCAGTGTGTTATACGCTTGTTTGCTCTCTCTGCGTTGCAGCATCCTAACGGACGTTCGGACGCTAGAAAGTTCGATCAAGGAACCAACTTTCTCCCTCGTATTGACCGGCTAGGCTTTCTTCACATGACCAATTATACGTCTACTCCCTCTGTCCATGAAAACATACAACTATGGGTTGCGTACTAGAAAAAGTAATTCATGTTTGACCAAATTTCTATTGAATAATATTCATATCTATGGCTACAAATCAATTTATTATAAAAATATATTTCATAATTAATCTGATGATATTTATTTGATATCATAAATACTGATATTTTTTTATCTATAATTAGTCAAACTTATAAGATACTAAAACATGACATTATGATAAAATTGTATGTTTTTCTGGACGGAGGGAGTACCAAATGCATGCGGCCTGGCGGGGGGAAAAAACGTGTTGTTCCTGCTGAGTGCACTGACCATGGACATCACACTGCAGGCATTTTGGTGTTCTTTTGTTCACTGCTGAGCCACCTGCAGCAGCCACACCAGCACAGAATCAGCGGGTACAGGGTTTTTTTTACCCGTCACATCGTTACCGGTTGGCCGTTACCATCACCTGGTACTGATCCGTCCGGTTGATACTGACGGCACGCGGTGGAGCGAGAGCCGTTTCTGCACGCTGCATGTTCCACCCCAAATGAGCAGCAACATGAATAGGCCTTATTACCAGGCTATGTTCGGTTCCTAAAAATTTTCAAGATTCTCCATCATATTGAATGTTTGACACATATATGGAGTATTAAATATAGATGAAAAAAATTAATTATATATAGTTTGGTAGAAAAACACGAGACAAATCTTTTGAGTCTAATTAGTCCATGATTAGACACTAATTGATAAATATAAACGAAAGTGCTAGAGTAGTCAAAGCTAAAAAAATTCGCAAACTAAACACACCCTAATCAGCTTAAAACAGCAAAGGCACGTACGGCTCATATGCATGCTTCACAGTCGGCCTCCCGTGCTCACTGTACGTATGTAGTTCGTGATAGCTCCACCATTAAACAGAAGCCGTACGCCGGCCGATCGATCGAGCTGGAGGGGAGGGGATGAGTAGTACGTACCTACGTGTAACCCTCGCCAACAAAGCTCACATGAGACATATTAATAGCTGAGAACGAACGATCGGTCGCTGATTCGCTCGATCGACGCCCAAGCCAGCAGCGGCAGCCCCCGCCGATCGATAGAGATCTCTGGCTGGCTGGTAGATGAGTGTATTGAGTCATGCATGTTCTCTCTTTACTGGTCCGCCGGGCCAATGCAAATTCTACGTGTTGTGCATATGTGCGTACGTGCCAGACCCAGGGGCGAAGCTGCTTTGATAGCAGGCAAATGCACCCACAAAAAATGTAAAAACAGTGATTTTATCTATTTTTTCACCATATATGCACCCCTACGTAAGGTAATAGCATCCCCTCTAATTTGCTCTAACTTCGCCACTGGCCAGACCTATATGCATATATAGCATGACCTCTTTCTTACTACGTGATCACTGGTTTTGAAGGACGTGACATGCAATAGCGGATCTATGAATTCATAGAAGAGGGGGCTTAACGCATCTTCAACCTCTAAAGCCCCTCCTCCATCTCTTTCATGTCTATAAAAATTAAGAGGGACTCAAGGAGGGGCTTCATTGTCGCGACAGCGGTCGCCCCACCGCTGGATCCGCCCCTGGTGGCATGTGACTCTCCATAGCCGGGGGACCGGCCGGGGTTATAACCCCTGCAAGCTGCGTACGAGCACCTACACGGGGGGTGGGCGGTGGCGCCGGGAGAAACACTCGTACAACGACGTACGGGGGGTACGGCCGTACGGGTGGTTCAAATGCAAGCGTTTGTAGCTGCTAGCTGGCGTGCTTCACTGCTTTGGAACACTAGCTAGGTACCGAGACCGACCCGACAGGCCGAGACGAGGCGTGAACGCACGTCGCAGTGCTTGCTAACCAGATCGAGAGCGCGGCATGGTGGTTACAACTCAGATCGGAGTAGAAAGAAGGTCTCATTTACCTGCGTCGTCATCTAACCATGATTGCTTGATGGCCGTACGGCGTACGCCGTGGTCCTCCGCCGAGGTGCGTACTCCTATATGCTTATCTGCGCGCGCGCGGCCCCGGGTTCACAGGCTGGTGACACCACGGATTCCTGGGCAGGGCCGAATTGGCCGATCCATCAGAATCAGACCACGGCATGGACACGTACACCACCATCTGCGGCGCACAATGTCGTGCATGTGCCTTCCTGGCCTCCTCCTCCTTTTAATTTGGAAAATTTGGAAACGAACAACGTGCCCTCCCTCCTGGTTGTATATCAAAGAGGTGCAATGCGCATACATGTACAGTGATAGAAATTCAGTCTCCCCGGCCGGCAGATTCAGACAACGCTCGTTTTCGTCCTTGAACTGCGTTAATTAGCACTAATCTAGTACTAGGATTCAACATTATCCTACATGCATGTGTGCAATGTGATGCTTTTTTTTTTGGCGTCTGTGATTGCGATTCACATGCACTGGTAACAAAAGCAGATACGGCACACTTTGCTCCTGGTGCTGATGACATACTTGCTGAGCACAGCTTGGGTTGGGGCCGCTTTATTTTATACTACGCGCAAGGGATCACCACGCCGGGACTGGCGAAGCAAAAGGAGGCATGGGGGCTGGGGCAGCTCTTCTCGATTGATAGCAACGGTTACAGAAAAGACGGGCGGACTTGATGCTGCGCGTCTTTGTCGATGCAGATACGCACTGTACCCTGCCGGATCTTTCCACTGGCCATGCTCCATGCACTTCTTTTCAGTACACGATGATGCATTGCACGTCTCAATGAGACGCGAAACGGCCAAAAACCGGGCCATATAACACGATGATGACGCGGTCTGCAGCAGCAGTTGTCATGCACGGTAGTATGGTACCGTCAGCGCAGGACATTTCACCCCTATCGCCTATCGGTCGGTTGCCACTCACGTACGGGGTACGGCGTCGGCGTATGGGTACGGGATCCACCACTGCTCGCGGTCTCTTGGGCTGGCAGCTGGCAGAGCTCACGTCATCGCGCGCGCGCACGATGTACCATACATACATATACATTACACGGCGATCGGGCCCCCGTCCAAAGGCTACCGGCGCCGGCGAGGCAGGCATCTTCGCGCCTTGGGAGATCGCCCAGCTGCCCACGCGCGCGAGCTCCGACAGGGGCGCGTAATGGCCGTGGCCCGTGGCCGGTGGTCCATATGCCATGCATCCGGACCGGACCCTCCGATCCATAAACCATCCGCCGATCAATCGCCTAGCTACTATTGGGATCGATCGATAATTCCCGGCCGGGCTTTCTACGGCCAAAACTTTAGGCGTCGTCCCGTCCCCCGTGACATGCACATCGATCGACCTGCCGGTGCCGGCTGATGCTCTGCTTACAGCTCAACCTACCTTAGGCGCAAAACGTTCGCGGATCTACACCGCACCCGCGCAGTCCGCGGTGAGGGAGGTGTGCAGTACACGCTGCGCAGCCGTGGCCTGTGGTCCAGTGTGGGCGCAGGCACGCACGACGTCAGTGGCGACCGGGGTGCTGACGCCGCGGCGCCGGCCGGATCGCGCGGCGCGTGTGTTGCCCGCGTGTCCGCGCGCTGTGTCGTCGCGCGGGGCCGCATGCATATGGGCGCCCCTGGGTCTGGAGCCGGCGTCGGCGTCGGCGTCGGCGTCGGCGCCGTTGCGGAGCGGAGGGGAGGGGACATGCTGCTTGATGTGATGATGGATGGATGGGTTCCCCCGATCGATCCAAGGGGTTTTCTCCCTGCTGTGGTCCTGTGTGTCTGTCGTGCATGTGGGCTGTGGCCTGTGGGCGTACATGTGATGCGGTGTTCGTCTTTACGTGCCTCGGTGGAGCACGGATAGCATCTCCCTCTGTTTTTGCTTGCTTCCTTTCCTGTTGATCTAGATCTCAGGGTTTTTCCGGTGTTGGCAATAACGAAGTTACTGCTAGTTGTTACTGCAGGCTAGATCTCAGGGTTTTTCCGGTGTTGGCAATAACGAAGTTACTGCTAGTTGTTACTGCAGGGCAGTATTATTGTACTCCTCGGTGGTGGCCTTATGCAAATTCACTTCGTATAAACGGATTGCTCGGCGAGTCTTTTGCTTTCTGTGTGTACTAGAATGTGCTCGGTCACGCACGTCAAGGGCGCTTGAAATACACTCCTATCTTATCCATAGCAACATTTCAGCGGCGGTACCGGTAACAGGTCGTTAATATTGGCCATGTTTTTCAACAGTATTTTTCAGTGAAAAAATATTATTTTTTCTCTAACAACAAATCAGCATCAGAAGCCAAATTTTAGTGAAACAAACAAGGCTTTATGGCTCTCGTTCGTGCACTCATATCTTTTCACAAGCCCTACTGATGATAACATTGCATACCCCTCATGTTGCCACTCGTCGAGTGAGTCCCATTTGGTTTGGCGTACTACTAATAAGGTGATTAGCGACAGTGACATTCCTGAGGTGATTGATTTAATCCAGTCAAAACCACTACTAATTGAAGAATCGTGCATTCACCTTCTACTAATAGCCGGAATACGCTAACTCACCTTATATATATCCTCGCTTCTAGCTACCTTTACGATGCTAACTCAACTAATCCACTAATTTAAACGAGCCAGTTGTTTTTATTCTTTCAGGAAAAAAAACAGTTAAGTTAGGCGCCGACCTTTTTTCGTTAATGTTATGGTGCTGAACTAAACATTACTCCTTACATTATAAATGGTAAGACATTTTAACTTTTCTAGATGCATTGCTTTTTGTCGGGTACCACTATTGGGGTACCTATAAGACAGGGGTTAAAAGACATCAGTCTTGGCCCCGTCTAAAACGATTGTGAGCGTAGTTGTGGCCCGATCTGGCCCAACCAAGAAGGTTTCCGGCTCGCCCTATCCCTTGGGCGCGGGTCCTAGCTCGCCTGACCTCTCGGGTGAACGCTCCACCTCGCCCCGACCCCTCGGGTGAGGGCTCCGCCTCGCCCGATCCCTGCGAATACGCCAGACCTCGGGTGAGCGCGTGGGCTCCCGTGCTGGGCCCACGCCGTACTTCAACCACTCCAAGTGTGGCCGCACACGATCCTGACGTCAGAAGAGAAGGGTAGCCACGCCTCGACATGACCAGCAGCCACGACAGTCCATCCACGTCTCCAACAATGTTGAGTGGACAGGCACAGTGGCGCCTAATCCACGTACGACGAACCTGTTGACCACGCCTTGCGCCATGACCGAGCGGCGACGCGCGCGCGTGGCTACAGCAACGGAAAGGGCCGCAGCGTGCGGACATCCCCGTCGTCGTCTACAGGGCCACCAGGGGCCACCTGCGGGGGAAGGAGGGCGGCACAGCTCCGAGACTCCTTCCCTTCTCTTTTTTTTCTCTTTCTTCTCTTTTCTTTTTCTCTATTCTTTCTCATGTATTTCAGGCCCTTCCCTTGACCTATAAAAGGGAAGGCCTGACACCTTTCGAAGGGGAACGAAAACAACACACACGTCCTCAACCCACAGAGACTTGATAGCTCATCCCTCTCTCGACCGTTTATAACCTCTATTGCAAACTCAAGTGCAAGTAACATGAACAACTCGCCATTAGACGTAGGGATATTCCGCTCGAACCAGTGTACATCCGCGTGTTCTCTTTGCACACCATCCAAGTCTAGACGCGCAATCCACAAAATTCATTAGTCGGTGGTTTCAAAACACCGACACTTTTACTATTTATCTAGACATATTGTATATCTAAATGCATAGAAAACTATATATCATACTATTGTATTTTTCTTTTTCCTTATATCTCTACAACTAAAAAGAGTCAAATGTTATCGTCTCAGCAGAACTCGTCGCCCCGCCTCCCCTAATCGCGCCCGCTCGGAAAAAAAAAGTCGGCCTCTCACACCGACATGGTGAGCCCGGCAAGTCCATGGACCACAGGTCTGCCCCCGTACTCCGTAGTACCTCCCCGGCTCCCCGTTCATTCCTCGTCCGTCGACCCTTCGTCAATCTCTCGCGCCCTCCGCGGCCCCCACCCGCCCCGACGGTTCCACCCACCGTCGCCCCTTCCCCCTCCCCTCCCACGCCGAGGATGTCCTGGCCGAGGGCGGATCCAACGATGAGTTAGCCCGGCCAATGAGCAGACCGTCGGCCGCAGCCCTTGGCGGATCCGGTGACGAGGCGAACCGGCTAGGGTTGAGGCGCTCGCCCTAGGTGGATCCAGCGACGATGGCTCTACTGCTCGTCGTCGCGACGCGGATCAAGTGCATCATGTGGGAAGGTTGGCGCCAAAATCCCTCTCCCCTTCCACTTCCTTTTCCTTCTTCCCCAAAATGCCGAGTGAGGAGGAGGCGGCGGCAGCAGCGACCACTGAGCTCAAGCGCGCGGCGGCGGCGATCGCGGAGCCTAAGGGTGCAGTGGCAAAATCTGTCCGGTCTCCATGTATGGCGCGCTTGGCTGCTGCTGCTGCTCGTGCCGCAGGCCTGTTCGTCAGCTGCCTCCGGGCCACAACGCGGGGGAGCTGCCAGCCGCCTTGCTCGGGCGTGCCTAGCCTGGCCGTCCCACGCGTGTAGCTGCAGGGCTGCCCTACATCTTCTGCTCGAGCTCGAGATCGACCATGCCTGTATCTGCTAACAGGTGATATGTTTTCCTCTATCTCCCCTTCCTACAGGCTGACGAATGTCGGGCCGGCGTGATGCCACAAATGTCGGCACGTGCTCGCAGCCATGGCGCAGGAAGGGCACACTGCCGGCGTGGAGCATCCTAGAGCTAGCATGGAAGATGCAGTCTTTGGCCTTGAATTTGAATTTGGCGGCTCCCTCAGCATCCATTTGCAACATGGCGGTGGCCACCAAGGTCTCAACACCTGTAAGGACATGTCCCATGGAGAACGCCCGCAATCTGTTCGTCACAAGGTTTCTATCAAAAACTTCTTTCCCTTTCATTTATTTTGAGGAATTGCTCAGATTAATTGGGGATAGGTAGGATCAATTACTAGATGGTTTGGACGTGCAAGTTGAAACCTAGATATGAAGGCTAGCATTAATTTGTCGTGGTTCTTGCAAATATAATCTGCTGATTTCTTTGAGATTTTTCTTTTACAGGTGGACACATTGTCTTTTTTAGTCATATTGCTACCAATATTTTCTCTATGTCATTAGGGATATGCTCTCAAGATATATGTTCAGTCACTACAAATTGACACAATTCAGTGATATCCTCTGAAATTGGTGTGGTCTGTCAGTTGCTGTTTGCATTAGAGAGAAAAAAAATAAAGCACAAGAGATTATGTTTTTACTGGAGATGGAGAAGAACTCTTGACTAGACCAACCAGTGATAATGTTCAAATGTTACAAGATGGCTGACACAATAAGAAGCCTCGCCATCAACATCTCTGGTAACCGGCAGTATCATCTCCTTCTATGCTGCTACTTGATGATATTGGGTTATGAGGATACGATAAAGAAACTCAACGGGGCCTCTACAGGATACTCGAGCGTGGTATGCTGAAGTGCAGGCCAACCTCTGCCTTCTTTATTTCTCTATCTAAAACTTCTCTAATCCATGCACGACTCTGAATGTGGAAGGTTGAGGCCTCCATTGAAATTGGTTATTTTTGTTGTTCTGATTGTCTTGTTTTGTTCTTGCATCATAGGTGTTAGAACGCCTCTGTTAGCACTGCATTACATTAAGATCAATTAAAACTTGGATTAAGACAAAATATTGGTCTCGAGGCTTCAATGCTCCCCTAATGTTTTAGCTTTCAGCATCTAGACTTCATTTCCTCATAGTGCAATAGACCTTTTTCTATGTTTATTATTTTTTTCTAAAGTAATTTGATTATGTTAGGAATATTGCCTGTTGGTAGGTTTGCAGAAACTTTGGGAAAAGAACACAAACACTATATCTGGAAGTGAAATATTTACTTGAGGCACATTTCATAGCAGCCCTAAGATCTACACTTTGGATGAAAAGAACTCACATTGATTATTAGAAAAATGCTTTTTCACGTAAACATAGTATATTGACCTGAATTTATAACATCTGGTATGCTGGTGGAATTTTGATTGGTTTAGTGACAGTAGTACTGGAGCATTGATGATATATGAACTATTAACCGGCTGCTGATATGTTCTAGATGACTTCACAACAACATGTTCAGTCTGAATTTCCTGGAATCATCTGTGCTGAGGGCCTTCAGGAAGATGTGTTCTTCCAGATATCTGCAGATTAGTCTGATTGATACGTTCTCCTTTTTCCAGATGGAGCAGCAGGTCACCTTGAGGAGCATTCCAGCGACATAATGGCAACAGGGGGCTGATGCTGAGGGACTTCAGCAAGATGACTACCTCTCACAGGTAACATATATTTATTGATGCACTGAAAGTTCGAAACTGTTCAAACAAGTTTCATTGTGAGTTCGTTATACTGTTTTGCAAACAAGTTTCATGCTTTCTTATGGGACCTTTGTAGATGTTGTAGGTTTAATTCTGAGTACTGTGATCTTGCCATTATCCTTGGTGCTAGCAACTTAGTAAGTTGAGAAGACATGCTCAAAATTTATTTGGTTACTTGGCATGTTTACCTGATGGTTGTAAGTGTAAATCAGTCTTGTATTATTAGATTTCGTAAGTGTAAATCAAATATAGTTATACACGTTGTTATACTTGTTGATGGATGATAGAATTGAGTGTCCTTGAAATGGATTGACAAGTATTAAGAAAGCATCTAATAAATTATTGTACTAATTTTGAGAGTATTTTTATCGTTGCATGTACACTATGGACAAGTGAAAGTGGGCAACCAAAGGTCCCATCAAGAAATTCGAAGCCTAACTATCTGGAAAATTCCGAATATTTGAGTTCACGTGAAGCTCGCAATATTGAAGCAAGACCACTCTATCATTTTGCCATGCCATATGAATCATGGCGCCATTTAGTCACTTTGTTATCTAGGTTAATGTATCTACAGAAGCCGAACTTGTTGAAACTCTCTTAGTACTTGGAACCTTTTGTAAGCATTAATTCAATCCAGTTTAAATACTTCTCACCCTTGGTAAAAATGATGCTTGTAACGTTCCAAACTCCTTCAGCAGATCGTCATGCCTCTCGGGGCTTGGGGCTCAGGGTCACAATGTTTGTGTTCCCAAACAGTTGGGCCCTGGGCTCAGGGTCAATGTGTGTTCCCAAATAGTTGGCATGACAAAATGGTGGCTGATTCCAGTTATGGTCAAAATAGGTCTACTATGTTTTTATAGTCTTCTAAATTTTATTTATGTTTTCAAAAGCCACTAAATTTCTAAATTTAGGTTCAGTGCAACTAAATTTACAATTTGTCTTTGAATACACATATGGTCATGCTAGAGCATCTCCCATAATATTCAAAGCATTATTGGTGACTACCAATACCATTTTATTGGGGATGAAATATATGTGAGCTGTTGGAGATGCTCTAATCGGTGACTAGGAGCAAATCCATACAAAGGCAAGGTCAGGTCACCTAGCCAAAATATCGGTACCTTTGTTTTGATTAAACTTGAACATGTATTGTACTCTTGATCGGTAAAATGTTGATTCATGCTATATATTGTCTCATAAAATGTTTTTGAATCCCATATTTTAACATCCCGTTGCAACGCACGGGCATTTACCTAATATATGTGTACTAGTTGAGTGCCCGTGCGTTGCTACGGGTTCACTTATCGGCCATGACATATGCATGCATGAATCAATATTATAACAAAAAAGTGCAATTCAGCTTTACAACTGCTATCTTGTATTCTCGTCAGGTTGGGTGGGTGTGTACTCTTTAACATCTACCCATGCAACAGTTCCAAAGCTCTTGGTCATTCTGGTTATTAGGAATAATAGTTTGTCACAACTCCTAATTTACACAAGGCTGATGTTTTGCTACATATTGCTTATGGGCCCATTCCTGATGAATATGAACAAATAAGTTTATTCACAAAAGTTCTTGTCGGTGTTCGGACCAAGGGGGTCCTAAACCAACGAGTAAATGCTGCGTGACTCTTTCCTGGATGGTGATGCAAGGAGAACACACGGGGGTTTATCCTGGTTCGGGCAAAAGGGGGCCCTACGTCCAGCGGGGAAGAGAGGTTTGTATTTCCTTGCACCGGGGTGCTCGTGTAGGGGTTACAAGCAGGCGAGAGAGGGTGTCGAGCCCAAGTCTCAAAGAGAAAAAGGAGAAAGGTGGTTGCTTGAGATGTTGATCTCTTGCTTTCGTTGCTCGGTTGGGTGGATGGTTGTTTCGTCTGTCCGTGATGTTTCTTGTTCGTCCTCTGCTCCCTCCGGTTCGCCCCGGCCTGCCTTTTTATAGGGCTAAAGGTGGCCAAGTCGAGGGGAGGCTTGAGTCGTCGATTCCTGTTGAGTTGACTGTAGCGACGTGGCTTCGGGATGGCCGGCCATCCCTGGATATCCTGACGCAGTATGGGACAAGAGGGTGAAATGACCCAGAATGCCAGGCCATACCGTCCTTCGAGCTAAGTCGAGCGTTGGGGCCGGGTCGAGGCTGGGTCGAGGTCGGATGGATAAGGCCGAATCCCCGGTATCGCGGGGGACGGACCTTGTCTTATCCTCCCTCGAGGGCGACCGATTGTGAATAGTGCGCGGTAGGGTGGATACAGTGACGGCTTTCACCTCCCATCACGGGATGGGCGGTAAAACAGTGAGACTTGACGTGGGTATTGTTCCCGCGTTGACCCATGCCGTAGCCATGCCGGTCGGTGGTAGTAGGTAACCGCATTGAATGCTATGGCTTTTGTCCCGGGTAGGTAAAGAAAGGGCGTCGAGGGGCCGGAGCGTGGTCGAGGTGCCCCGTCGAGCGGGCCTCGTACGAGTCGGAGCCAGGGTGCGGTCGAGGCACCCCGTCGAGCGGGCCTCGTACGAGTCGGAGCCGGGGTGCGGTCGAGGCACCCCGTCGAGCGGGCCTCGTACGAGTCGGAGCCGGGACGCGGTCGAGGCACCCCGTCGAGCAGGCTATCTTTTCTACTGGTTTCGGTTTTTGTCAGTGTTTTGGCGATAGCTGTGGTACCCCCGTACTGTTGGTACCGACAGTAGCCCCCGAGCCTTTGGGTGAGTGTGTGATCACTCTCCCAGAGGTTAGCCAGAACTGGAGTCGTAGCGTCGTGATTTTTCCGGTGGGGGCGCGCGAGCGCACCCGCCGGGTGTAGCCCCCGAGGCCTCGGTGGAGTATGGAGACTCCTCCGAGGTCTTGTTTGCGTTCGATTGGGGGACACTTCGTTGCGGTCAAGCCCCCGAGCCTCGTGCGCGCGAGGTCGATCAGGGTCCCGGCCGTCTTTCGCTGTGCGACCCTCACGCTCCTTTTTCGAAAAAAGGAGGAGGGGTGGAGAATGTCGTGCTACCCTCGTTTGGGCCCGAGTTCCGACGATCTCCGGTGAGCTGCTAGCGGGGGAATTCGAGTGAGAACCCGTGCCCCGTTCGTTAGGGGTCGGCTAGTGGCCCGGAGGCGCCCTCAAAAATGCCAAGAAGTGGTCGTGTGGATCTCGATTCCCTTCGACAGGATTCGAGGGCTCGATGCCTCCCCCGGAGGGATTCCTACCACAACCATCTCCTTCGGCCTCGAATACGTCCTGGGGTGCCTCGAGAGCGTGGCTCGAGCCCTTGGCCATGTACGGGCGCACCCTGGGTCGTCCCTAACTCTGTTGCTCGAGGGCAGCTGTCGAACCCCGTTCGAGGGCCAGCTTTCGCTCCCTCGAGGCTTATTGCGGGCTTCGCACCCATTTTTGCGGTCGGGACCCCGAGCCTCGCACGCACGAGGTCGATCCGAGTCTCGGCCGTCTTTTGCGACCCTCACGCTCCTTTTTCGAAAAAAGGAGGAGGGGTGGAGAATGTCGCACTACCCTCGTTTGGGCCCGAGTTCCGACGATCTCCGGTGAGCTGCTAGCGGGGGAATTTGAGTGAGAACCCGTGCCCCGTTCGTTAGGGGTCGGCTAGTGGCCCGGAGGCGCCCTCAAAAATGCCAAGAAGTGGTCGTGTGGATCTCGATTCCCTTCGACAGGATTCGAGGGTTCGATGCCTCCCCCGGAGGGATTCCTACCACAACCTTCTCCTTCGGCCTCGAATACGTCCTGGGGTGCCTCGAGAGCGTGGCTCGAGCCCTTGGCCATGTACGGGCGCACCCTGGGTCGTCCCTAACTCTGTTGCTCGAGGGCAGCTGTCGAACCCCGTTCGAGGGCCAGCTTTCGCTCCCTCGAGGCTTATTGCGGGCTTCGCACCCATTTTTGCGGTCGGGACCCCGAGCCTCGCACGCACGAGGTCGATCCGAGTCTCGGCCGTCTTTTGCGACCCTCACGCTCCTTTTTCGAAAAAAGGAGGAGGGGTGGAGAATGTCGCACTACCCTCGTTTGGGCCCGAGTTACGACGATCTCCGGTGAGCTGCTAGCGGGGGAATTCGAGTGAGAACCCGTGCCCCGTTCGTTAGGGGTCGGCTAGTGGCCCGGAGGCGCCCTCAAAAATGCCAAGAAGTGGTCGTGTGGATCTCGATTCCCTTTGACAGGATTCGAGGGCTCGATGCCTCCCCCGGAGGGATTCCTACCACAATCTTCTCCTTCGGCCTCGAATACGTCCTGGGGTGCCTCGAGAGCGTGGCTCGAGCCCTTGGCCATGTACGGGCGCACCCTGGGTCGTCCCTAACTCTGTTGCTCGAGGGCAGCTGTCGAACCCCGTTCGAGGGCCAGCTTTCGCTCCCTCGAGGCTTATTGCGGGCTTCGCACCCATTTTTGCGGTCGGGACCCCGAGCCTCGCACGCACGAGGTCGATCCGAGTCTCGGCCGTCTTTTGCGACCCTCACGCTCCTTTTTCGAAAAAAGGAGGAGGGGTGGAGAATGTCGCACTACCCTCGTTTGGGCCCGAGTTACGACGATCTCCGGTGAGCTGCTAGCGGGGGAATTCGAGTGAGAACCCGTGCCCCGTTCGTTAGGGGTCGGCTAGTGGCCCGGAGGCGCCCTCAAAAATGCCAAGAAGTGGTCGTGTGGATCTCGATTCCCTTCGACAGGATTCGAGGGCTCGATGCCTCCCCCGGAGGGATTCCTACCACAACCTTCTCCTTCGGCCTCGAATACGTCCTGGGGTGCCTCGAGAGCGTGGCTCGAGCCCTTGGCCATGTACGGGCGCACCCTGGGTCGTCCCTAACTCTGTTGCTCGAGGGCAGCTGTCGAACCCCGTTCGAGGGCCAGCTTTCGCTCCCTCGAGGCTTATTGCGGGCTTCGCACCCATTTTTGCGGTCGGGACCCCGAGCCTCGCACGCACGAGGTCGATCCGAGTCTCGGCCGTCTTTTGCGACCCTCACGCTCCTTTTTCGAAAAAAGGAGGAGGGGTGGAGAATGTCGCACTACCCTCGTTTGGGCCCGAGTTACGACGATCTCCGGTGAGCTGCTAGCGGGGGAATTCGAGTGAGAACCCGTGCCCCGTTCGTTAGAGGTCGGCTAGTGGCCCGGAGGCGCCCTCAAAAATGCCAAGAAGTGGTCGTGTGGATCTCGATTCCCTTCGACAGGATTCGAGGGCTCGATGCCTCCCCCGGAGGGATTCCTACCACAACCTTCTCCTTCGGCCTCGAATACGTCCTGGGGTGCCTCGAGAGCGTGGCTCGAGCCCTTGGCCATGTACGGGCGCACCCTGGGTCGTCCCTAACTCTGTTGCTCGAGGGCAGCTGTCGAACCCCGTTCGAGGGCCAGCTTTCGCTCCCTCGAGACTTATTGCGGGCTTCGCACCCATTTTAGACATACCTGGAGATATTTCGTTGTCCGGGCGCGTTTTTTCGGGAGGCGAGACCGGCGCGTTATCGGCGTACGGTTACGACGTGGGGAGCGGCCACGTGCTCGGTTCCTGCGAGATATAAGGAAACGGTTAGGCGAGCGGTTTTATCGCGAGAAACTGCTCCTTACTTTTCGCGCGGCCGTTGGGCTTCCGTCCGAGCATATAAAGCGAAGGCCTTGGGGTCTCCGTTCCCCACCGGTTACTTGCATCCCTGCAATCCTTTGCCCTAGACATCCCCTGCCACATCGCGTTCTCCGCCCGTCTTGCCGCAGCCACCGCATCCTTTTCTCCCATCCCCTTCCGACGACATCGATGGCAGGAAAGAGCCAGATCCTTCCCGCCGACGACTGGGCCGCCTCCTCGGTGACGGAGAGGAGGTTGGAGGAGTTGGTCGAGGACGGGCTGTTGCGGCCGAGGACGAACTCGGCGCGGCCGGAGTGGGTGGCACCGCCCCCCGCCCACCAGGAGCCAGTGCCCCCTGAAGGGTACGTGGTGAGCTTCGTCAGCTTTCATGAGCGGGGGTTCGGCGTGCCGGCGTCGGTCTTCATGCGTGCGCTCCTCCACTACTACCGGGTGGAGCTTCACCACCTTTCCCCCAACGCCGTAGCGCAGGCCGCCATCTTTGCGGCGGTCTGCGAGGGCTACCTTGGGGTGGAGCCACAGTGGAACTTGTGGCTTCACCTTTTCAAGGCCGAGCTCTTCGCCAAGAGGGCAGGGGAGAAAGGCGTCCTGTCCGCGGCCCGAGTGGGGAGCTGCGTGCTGCAGGTGAGATCGGGTCGGACGGATCTATACATCCCGGCCCGACTCATCTCCTCGAACAGTGGCTGGCACGAGGGTTGGTTCTACCTCCGCAACGATGAAAATCAGTTGCCGAGGTACACCGGCCGCGTGCTGACTGCTCGAGAAGAGCATTGGTCGTACGGAGTGCCCGAGGCCGAGAAGACGCGCTTGGATCCACTGCTGGCGGCGCTGCAGCAGCTTCGCCTTCGGGGCCTGACGGCTGCGGCGGTGGCTGCGGGTTTCCATCGCCGTAGAGTGATGCCGTTGTGCCAGCGTCGTCTCCGCCTGGACCAGATGACTCCGGAGGCAAACCTGGAGGGCACCCGGATGTCCCACGAATCCCTCACCCTTGAGGAGGTTCTCCGGCGGGCTCGCCGGATGGTCGGGAACTTCAAGGCGGAGGAAGCCAATCAGGTTCCCATGAGGCCTACCGAGGGGTGCGAATCCGTGGTACGTATCCCGGGGCTGAGGTGTTGCCTTTCTTGTTTTTCTGTGGATTTCGCTGATGTGGTCGAGGTCGGTGTGTAGGATTTGTCGGCGTTGCGGGAGACGCGCCCCCCAGTCCCGGAGGACCGGCCCGCCCGGGAGGCTCGACGCCTGCATGCCTCCCAGAAGAAGCAGGCGAAGGAGACGGCCAAGAAGCGGGCGATCCGCAAGGCCAAAAAGGCGGAGGCGTTGAAGAAGCGCCGACGCCAGCAAGCCATCGACGGAGTGCCCCTGTCACCGTCGCCTTCCGAGACAGTCTCGGGGGAGGACGACGGCAGCAGCGATGAAGATGAAGATGCCCTGTCGCGATATGAGATCGCGACCAGGCTCGGGGATCTCCCCGACATTCGCCCCCTGCTGGAGCCCATCGGGGGGAGGCCCTCCTCGGTCGTCGTGGTCGAGGAGGTCGAGGGGAAGAAGGTGGAGAAGGGATCTGGCTCCTCGAGGGGAGGGGCCATTTTGCCCCGGACCCGGCGAGAGGGGTCGTCGGGGACGTCCGCACCAGCCGGGGCCTCGCAAGCTCCGGCAGGGGCGGAGATGGTGGTACCGGCGTCGTCATCAGCGGCGGCGTCGGTAGGAGTAAGGACCCGAGGCCAGCTGGCCTCGGGAGCACAAAGGGCGCAGGGCGGCGCGTTGGCCGGGGCTCCCAGGAGCGCTCGGCCTGCTGGTGAGGCCGCCGCGGGGCTACCAGCGGCCGTCCCGGGAGGCTCGAGCCGCGCGGGGTCGAGGTACTTGGTGCCGATTTCCGGGTAAGTATCTCGACTTGGTTGTCCTGGCTTTCCCAAAGTCCGTCGGCTGATATTTCTTCTTACTTCGCAGGCTGAAGCGGAAGGCGGAGCCAATAGGGCCTACCCCTGTGAAGTCGCTGCGAGCCAGCGCCGTTGTCCTCAACCGGACGGCGGAGCAGGACGCGGCCTGGGTCCGTCAGGTCGAGGCAGCGAAAGGGCGCCTGCGACACCAGCAAGGGTCGGCCGACGCCGCGGCGGTTGCCGGCCCGGAGCTCGCCGTCGAGGGGGCCGAACCGGCAAAGGCGGCGGCGCTTGACGTGGTCGAGGCGGGGCCCCGGCCGTCGGGGACGGCCGAGGCTGCCGTTGCGGTCGCGACGAGCGAGGCACCCGTCCGCGACGCGGAGCGGGCGGGTGCTGACGTGACCAAGGAAGGGGTCGCGTCGGTGCCGGGGCAAGGCCCGTCGGGAGAGCCAGCGGGCGTGGTGGCGATTGGGGCGGTCGAGCCCCCGTCCGGAGCACCCGAAGAAGAGACGCCGGCTCCGGCGGTGCCGACGGTCGAGGCGAGGGTACCGGAGCCGTCGTCGGTCGAGGTGCCGGCTCCGGTGGCGCCGGCGGTCGTAAGTGCCCGCTCCCACGCTCCCCTCGACAACATCTCCCTTGACAAGGGAAAACAAACGATAGGGGTCGAGGGGGGTGAGGTCGCGGACCAGGCCGGTGTCACGACGGCCGTTGGAGAGGCGGATACCGCGGGCGAGGCCGGTCCTTCTGCGGGACCGGGAGACGCCCCGGCCGGGTCGTCCTCCTCGTGGCCCGACATCGCCGCGTTGGCGATAGCGCGGGTCGAGGCGGAGCTGCCGAAGTGGGGGGGGCCGTCCCTTGAGTTCAGGGACGCTTCGAACCCCGACGCCGAGCCCGTCTTTGTCCTTAGCGACAAAGACGAAGTGCACCGATGGGAGTACCTCGAGGGCGTCCGCCAGCACCTCGACCGTTTGCTTCGAGTGGCGTCTGGCGCTGTGCGGAGTATGGGGGATGCCACCGAGGTATGATCGACCCGTCGGCTTGCTTGATAGGCTGTTTTTTCTTCGGATTTGTGACCTTTTCGAATTGCGTTCAGGAGCTGAAGGAGTACTCCCGCCGCAAGTCACTCTTCATCCGGGACGAGAGTGGCGTGTGGGGCGCGCTGTCCCAGCAACGGGCTCTGGTCGAGGAGACCCAGAAGCGGCTATCCGATCGGAACGCCGAGATGGCTGATCTGCGCGTCGCATACGCCACATTGAAGGAAGAGGCGGCGCAGGCATGGGCGGCCGAGGCCGTGATGCGCACAAGCCTGGACAAGGCTCGGGAGGAGGCTACCCAGGCGCGCAGGGACCTCGAGCCCCTGTCTGCGCGGGTGAAGGAGCTCGAGGAGGATGTCTCCCAGGTTAGTCTTCAGCGCGACGCCTTCCATGCCGAGGTCACGACGCTGCAGGGAGCCGTCCAAAAGAAGGACGCAGCTCTCGAGTCTGCTCGGCAGGAGGTCGAGGCGCTAAAGGCGGCCATCCGTGACAAGGACAGCGCCTTCCTGGGGCTCGAGCGAACATGTGGGGGACTCCGCGACGAGGTCGTGGGCCTGCAGACCCACGTCGAGGGTAAGTGTGGTTGTTATAGTCACAACGCTGAAGGCCCCGCGTTGGGCACTAATTTGTTTGTCGTGTTTTAGAGCTGGAGAGAGAGAACCGAGAGGCTCAATCGTGCGCCAACTCCTTCCAGAGCCTCTTCGAAGCCGAGGTCCGGAGGACCCAACTTCTCCAGGGCGCAATCACCACTGTGTGTGATGGCCTGGGGGTCGAGCCCGACACCGACACCGGGGAAGATGTTCCGGGGAACTCCTTCGTCCGACGGATGGTGGCGCTGGGCCGCCTTGCCCGGGAGAAGATACGGGACGGCCTCCATCACGGCGTGAAGAGGGCGCTGGCCGTCGTCCGTTCGGGGTTTGTGTTTGATATGAGGCTCGTTGCCGAGGGCTTCATCACAGACCCCGACCGGACGGACGAGGAGAACGAGGACGCCTGCGTGGAGCTGATCGAAGCCGCCGAAGAGCCTGGGAGTCGTCTGGCCTCGCTTTTTGAAGCCGAGGTGGTTCCTCCTGCCGATGACGAAGGCCTGTGAGCCAAATCTGGGCATGAAGGCCCATGTAATAAGTTAGTATTTCGAATTTTGACCGCGGTGGCCGCGGAGGCCTAAAGACTCGAAACATAAACCGGTTCGCGGTTGATTAGTTTTACTCGAGCTTTTCTTCCCTTTATCGCTCAGATCGCGTTCTCGTGTGATTTACTTAGCGCGCAGCTGCATCCTTCGGCGTAAGGGAGCGAGTGGAGGTACCGTAGCCCGGAGGCGTAAGTGATCTCGCGGCTCGACTGCCTTCGAGCTTCAGGGTGATGTTGTGGCCTAGTAAATCGTGTGAGAGCCTGATCTAAGCGACAGGGGGTATGTTCTTTTTTAATTTTAGGAACCGTTGTTTAGATCTTCTCAGCGTGAAGGCGTACCTCTAAAAGGCGCAAGGGTCGAGTGGAGGTACCGTAGCCTCGGAGGCGTAGGTGATGCTCCAGGCTCGAGAGCCCTTTCGAACCTTAGGGTGCTCTTTCAGCGAAGTCGATCTAAGAAACGGTTCTTAAATTTAAAAAAGAACGCAAGTTTTTTCGGTTTTTCGGGGACCGGGGGTTCCCCCCTTGCCAGCCCCCGAGGGAGGGTCGACTCTGGGAGTGCAGGGTCGATCCTTCCTTGTTACGAAACGAGAAACTTTAAACATCGCTGTATTCTTTATTGACGAAGAAGGAAAATACAGAGCCTCGAGGCTTTTTAAGGAAAGAAGTGATGTAGCTGTTCGATGTTCCAAGCGTTGGTGAGGATTTCGCCCTTCTCGTTGGATAGCTTGTAGGTGCCCGGCTTTAGTACTTCTACGATGATGTACGACCCTTCCCATGGTGGTGTGAGCTTGTGCCGTCCCTTGGTGTTCTGGTTCCGCCGTAGTACCAAGTCACCAACGTTGAGGTCACGCTTGCGGACGTATCTGTCGTGATAGCGTCGGAGACCCTGCTGGTACCTGGCAGAATGTAACAGAGCCACATCTCGGGCTTCCTCGAGCTGGTCGAGGGCGTCCTGTCTTGTGGCGTCGTTGTGTCCTTCGTTGTATGCCTTCAATCTTGGGGACCCGTATTCTATATCGGTTGGTAGCATAGCCTCAGACCCGTAGACTAAGAAGAACGGAGTGAACCCCGTGGCTCGACTCGGCGTTGTTCTTAGGCTCCACAGGACCGAGGGTAGCTCGGCAGCCCATCTTTTGCCATGTTTGTTTAGTTTGTCAAAGATTCTGGGCTTAAGGCCTTGTAGAACCATGCCGTTGGCACGTTCCACTTGCCCGTTTGTTTTTGGATGAGCCACGGCCGACCAGAGCACACGGATGTGGTGGTTGTCGCAGAAATCCAAAAACTTCTTGCCAGTGAACTGGGTGCCGTTGTCCGTGATGATACAGTTGGGGACCCCGAAGCGATGAACGATATTAGTGAAGAAGAGCACAGCTTGTTCGGACCTGATGCTGGTGATAGGGCGGGCCTCGATCCACTTGGAGAATTTGTCGATTGCGACGAGCAAGTGGGTGAAGCCGCCGGTCGTCCTTTTCAGTGGTCCGACAAGGTCGAGCCCCCAAACGGCGAACGGCCATGTGATGGGGATAGTCTGTAGGGCATGTGCCGGAAGATGAGTCTGTCTCGCATAGTACTGACAACCCTCGCAGGAGCGTACTAGCTTGACAGCGTCGGAGACCGCGGTCGGCCAATAGAATCTTTGTCGAAAGGCGTTTCCGACAAGGGTTCGAGGCGCAGCGTGGTGACCGCAAGCCCCCGAGTGAAGATCGCCGAGCAGATTTCTGCCTTGCTCTTTCGTAATGCAACGTTGGAGGATACCGGTAGGGCTACGACGGTAGAGCTCCCTGCTGTCGCTCATGATCACAAAAGTTTTGGCCCGACGTGCGATCCGTCGAGCCTCAGTCCTATCCGAGGGGAGGTCCCCACGGATGAGGTAGTCGAGGTACGGGACGCGCCAATCAGGCTCGAGGTCAGGCGGTGACGTCGAGTTTTCCACCTGCATGGCTTCAGCCCCGGTCGAGGGGGCTTCTGCCTCAGGTGGAAGGTCGATTGACGCCCCGTCGACCCTCCCGTCTGGCCTGAGGTCGACGGATGGGCGCCGAAGGTCTTTCGCGAAGACGTCCGGTGGAACCGTGGCTCGACCGGACGCGATTTTTGCCAATTCATCAGCGGCCTCATTATACCTGCGTGCGATGTGGTTGAGCTCGAGGCCGTGAAACTTGTCCTCGAGTCGCCGTACTTCCTGGCAGTAGGCCTCCATCTTGGGGTCGCGGCAGCTCGAGTTCTTCATCACCTGGTCGATCATGAGTTGAGAGTCGCCTCGGACGTCGAGGCGTCGGACCCCGAGCTCGACGGTGATTCTCAACCCCGTGACGAGTGCCTCGTATTCGGCGACGTTGTTAGACGCAGGGAAATGAAGCCGGATGACGTAGCGCATGTGAACCCCGAGGGGTGAGATGAAGAGCAAGCCCGCGCCTGCTCCCATTTTCGTTAATGACCCGTCGAAGTACATGGTCCACAGCTCTGCCTGGAGCTGTGCAGGAGGGAGTTGTGTGTCAGTCCACTCGGCCAGAAAATCTGCTAACGCCTGTGACTTGATAGCTTTTCGCGGCGCATAGGACAATGCCTCGCCCATAAGCTCGACCGCCCACTTGGCAATCCTACCCGAGGCTTCCCGGTTCTGGGCTATCTCTCCCAAGGGGAAAGAAGAAACCACAGTAACCGGGTGACCCTCGAAGTAGTGTCGGAGCTTGCGCCGTGTCAAGATGACAGTATACAGCAGTTTCTGGATCTGTGGGTATCGACACTTTGTTTCTGATTGGCGCGTCCCGTCCTCTGACATGGGGGGGCGTGTGCCTTTCCTCGACCGGCTCTTCGTCCTCTGATTCCGAGGTGCTTTCAACGTCGATGTTGAAGCACTCACGAGTCGGATCATAGGTGTCGTCGGCCGAGTCGGAGTCAGGTGCGCCAAAGTAATAATATGATGGGGGAATGTGTGGCCGATGCCAACCATCACCGAGGTGGTGACGTGGAGAAGCAGTCACACGGGGTTCTGTTTCCGGTGCCTCCGTAGAGTCCCGATAGTCAGAAACCGGCGTGGACGCAACGAGGTCCAGAGTGGAGCGTAGATGGTGTCCGGGGAGCTCCTCATAAGCGCTCATGCGAGTGCTCACGGAGGATGCATACACCCGGGCGACCGAGTCTAGTCCAAACGGGAATGGTGATGGGGAGGTCACTGCCCGTGGCGAGATAGATGCTACGGACAGTGGTGTCTCACCGGACGGGGGAGCGGCGGGATTCCTCGTCGGCACGCGACCCTCGGCCAGGCTCATCCTTCCCAAATCTTCCAAGGGGAGATCTGGGCTGGCGCCTGTCTGGGGGGTGCCGGACCGGGGGATCCCATCGCCCTCTGTCAGGTAGAGACGGTGGTTGTACCGGGCTCGCCGTCGCCGTGCGGCCCACGACCGCCTGGAGCGACGGTGCCGGTTGACTGCTCCCCCGGGTTGGGAGAGCTCGTAATCTTCGTCGGTTGGGTGCCTGGGCGGGAGTAGGACCATGTCGTAGCCAGAGCCGAGCGACATGAACTCCAGACTCCCAAACCAGATCACCGTACCCAACGGGATCGGGCGTTCGGGGTTAGCCATCCAGGAAGAACGGCGACAAAGCGAGGTTTGCACGCAGCGTACCCCTACCTGGCGCGCCAACTGTCGGTGTTCGGACCAAGGGGGTCCTAAACCAACGAGTAAATGCTGCGTGACTCTTTCCTGGATGGTGATGCAAGGAGAACACACGGGGGTTTATCCTGGTTCGGGCAAAAGGGGGCCCTACGTCCAGCGGGGAAGAGAGGTTTGTATTTCCTTGCACCGGGGTGCTCGTGTAGGGGTTACAAGCAGGCGAGAGAGGGTGTCGAGCCCAAGTCTCAAAGAGAAAAAGGAGAAAGGTGGTTGCTTGAGATGTTGATCTCTTGCTTTCGTTGCTCGGTTGGGTGGATGGTTGTTTCGTCTGTCCGTGATGTTTCTTGTTCGTCCTCTGCTCCCTCCGGTTCGCCCCGGCCTGCCTTTTTATAGGGCTAAAGGTGGCCAAGTCGAGGGGAGGCTTGAGTCGTCGATTCCTGTTGAGTTGACTGTAGCGACGTGGCTTCGGGATGGCCGGCCATCCCTGGATATCCTGACGCAGTATGGGACAAGAGGGTGAAATGACCCAGAATGCCAGGCCATACCGTCCTTCGAGCTAAGTCGAGCGTTGGGGCCGGGTCGAGGCTGGGTCGAGGTCGGATGGATAAGACCGAATCCCCGGTATCGCGGGGGACGGACCTTGTCTTATCCTCCCTCGAGGGCGACCGATTGTGAATAGTGCGCGGTAGGGTGGATACAGTGACGGCTTTCACCTCCCATCACGGGATGGGCGGTAAAACAGTGAGACTTGACGTGGGTATTGTTCCCGCGTTGACCCATGCCGTAGCCATGCCGGTCGGTGGTAGTAGGTAACCGCATTGAATGCTATGGCTTTTGTCCCGGGTAGGTAAAGAAAGGGCGTCGAGGGGCCGGAGCGTGGTCGAGGTGCCCCGTCGAGCGGGCCTCGTACGAGTCGGAGCCAGGGTGCGGTCGAGGCACCCCGTCGAGCGGGCCTCGTACGAGTCGGAGCCGGGGTGCGGTCGAGGCACCCCGTCGAGCGGGCCTCGTACGAGTCGGAGCCGGGACGCGGTCGAGGCACCCCGTCGAGCAGGCTATCTTTTCTACTGGTTTCGGTTTTTGTCAGTGTTTTGGCGATAGCTGTGGTACCCCCGTACTGTTGGTACCGACAGTTCTAAACCAGGAATGGTAGAACAAAATATGACTCAACATTTCATATTAACAGTTTTCAAGATACATCATACATTCTGAATTCAAATCATGTCTCAAGAGCATGAAAAAGCAATCGCTCCCTTCCCTTCTCATTCATGAGAAAGTGTTACCGATTCCTAATAATAGTAGCTCACACAGGAGTTATCAATTAAGGGACATTTGATATTGAAGAATCTCAGTCCAGGAAGGACTACATACCAAAGAACAGTTGCTTCACAATAGGATTCAGAAATTACAATAGGATTCGGAAATCAGTCAGAACCCTCTCATATGGCTAAAAACGTCAGTAGTCAAGAGAAAACTAAATACCTAATTGATTACAAAATCAAGCAACAAAAGGAGGTTAAACAGAAACCTGTTGTTCAGCTGGTAAAGGGTAAACATCATCAAATGTTGTGACTTGTGCGTTTGACAGTCCACTCCATCCAGGCACCTGTGAAGATGATACCCATGGCATCACAAAGAATGAAAACTTATGCTCCACAGCTCCAGAAGGGATTACTAAGAAACTTCAAACCTGGACAACAAGCATGTATATTGGGTCAGCAAGTAAGTTCCTTGTATGGATTGCTAAAGTTGACAGTGATTTTTTTAGGGAAACAGGAGGGTGATCCCCTACTGGCCTTTTACTGCACAAGACATCAACAATGACAGTTGAAAACAGTGACCTAACAGAGTTTACCATTATTTTCTAAAATTGTACCAATAAGCCGATATCATTAGCAAAGCACGGCCCATTGAATCGTTAGCAAAGCCGACAAGTGAACAAAACCAATATCCACTATGGCAGTAATGCATGCCAGACCCAGACATGACAGAGCACCGGTGGCAAACCATGTCTGCTACACACAGAAGTCAGGCAGACAAGAGAAATATGAGATTTTGTTTCACAAACCATAGAAACCTCAAGAGGTTAGCCAGCAGAAGATTCCTGTTCCATCAAATTGCGAACAACCAAAGCTGGCGAAGGTAAACCATGGGTAAAATTTACACCATGCAACCCACTTGGCATCGGTGTTCTAAACAGGCCAGCTCTTATCTACAGATGGACACCAAGATGAGATATGAAGAGAAATCTTACCATACTATCTAACATAATTACTATACCTCTAGAATTTTATGCTTAATTTCCGAAATTCAGAGAACCCAAATAAACAACTAACACAACTCTGGGTACCTTCTTCTCACTCATGATCCAATAATTAGCAGGCTGTACAGTTCCTCATTTAGCATCAGTATTAGTAGAAGAAGCTTTATCTCTGATCCAATGATTATCTCTTTTTTTAGTGGAACCTGGAACCAATGCCAACTCTGGGTACCTTCTTCTCACTCACAATGGATAGTTTTTAAGCAAAAGGGAAAAAAGGAAGCAAACACACGTCTGGACATCTCAATCACTGACGTCTGCATGGCTAAGCAAATACATAGTATGTAACTTTATTCTCATGAGCATATTTTAGAGCTAATATTATCCCTGAGATTCAAGGGTCCCCAAATCCTCCAGGTATCAAAATCCATGATGAACGTGACAATTTTTAGATTTCATTAATTTTAACTTTCACAATTGACTTGCAATAATTTTAAAATAGTAAAGAAACACAATTTTCATACTCACTTTAAGAGTTTCCCAGGCTTTAGCATGGACATCTGGCGCCTATTGAAAAAATGTCATCGTGGGATGTAGTAAGACATACAAGAATGAACAGAACATAATAGGAGGAAATGAGTGTAGTAGCTAAAATTACGAAACTCAAAGTAGGAAAAACTTGATACATAAAACTTGAGCTAGGAAAGATACAAATGCTTGGGGTACTGAAATCCATATCAGCACCGAAAAATTGAGCTACTGAAACATTGTTGTACTATTACTGCAGTTTTCTGATCTTACTGAAGGCATTTGTTGAAAAGTCAGGCTGAAAAGTACCGTTGACTGATTTACTGTGAGAGAAAAACATTGTTTCTTCGCTGAAAAAGTACGACTGATAAGCCAAGCGAACATGAGCATACCGCTTAAAAAACAGTACAACTTCTAAGAGTAGAATCAAACTTCACCACTGATAGGTGAGGTATCTTGTCAGATTAGTATACTACCCACTAAAGCAATTTGTTCTGCAAAATAATGATATTTCAGATTTATTCTGCGGGAACAAAAGAACAACAATCAAATGCAATTCAATCAATTGTTTAGCAGATTATTAATAGATAAGTGACGAACTCCCACGACCAGCAGGGAGCCCAGGCCTGCATGGTCGTCCGCCGCGGTGGCAAGGTCGTCGACGAGACAACAATGGCGAGTCGGATCGGACGAAGCAACCGTCGACGGCGGTGCCGCGTGCGTAGTTGACTACATTGCAAAAAAATAAAAAAATCCCTCAGATGGCTCCAAAAATTAGCAGCGACGGCCAACAAATCCCAAATTGCTCACCAATGGGCAGTGGTCCACGCGGCGGAGGCGGAGATGGTTTCAACGCTTTGCCCCCACACTGATCTCTTTCTCCTAATGTGTGGCGGCGCCGACCAGGATCAGGACCGGCACCAGACCAAGACGGGATGCACAGACGCCGGCCAGCGCGTCGCCGGGGACATGCCCACCTCCTTCTCCGCGGACAACGAGACACGCAGACATCGGCACGCCAACCTCCTTCTCCGTGGACGACGAGATGGGCAGACATCGGCCAACGCGTCGTCAGGGACACGCCCACCTCCGTCTCTACGGAGGATGAGCCGCGCAGCCGGCCAGCGCGTGGTCGGGGACACGCCCACCTCCTTCTCCGTGGATGACGAGCACGCGAGCAAGGAAGTAGAGGGTAGATGGAGGCCATGGCCGGTGGATGGCAAGGTTCTAGATGGGGGATGGCGATGGCGGAGTTTGCGATTGGTGAGCGGTTGTGCGGCAGCTGCGTCCACCGAGAGGGGGAGTGCGTCGGGGTCCTCGGGGACGTGGGCGGGAGTCGGCTACGTTGCGACGGTTCTGTAGGCGTCATGCTGGGGCGGCGGTTCCGCGTCGGTACAGGAGCGGGGGGAAACAGAGAGAGCGGGGATTAGCGCGGAGGGGGAGGCGATCAGAGTGCGGAGACGATAATATTCCGGTCTTTTAAGTTGTAGAGAAAAGCCCGCTTCTCCAACAATCGCCCAAACTGTCATGTCGCCTCACACAGAAGCCCGCAGTTACGCGGCACCAATCGAAACGCCGCGCCGTGGCACCCCCGAAAGGCCCAAACGGCATGCCCGCATGAGCCGGTCGGTAACCGGTTAACCTTTGCCCCGCCGTCACGCGGAAATGGAAGTTACTCCGGGGCTACCCACTGACACCGTGGTCCCACGAACACCCGATTTCACCCCCGTTACCTTCCCCAGTTATTATTAGGAGTTATTAGGACAGCGAGCAGTAATAACAGCGCCGGCAAGGCCCGCCACCATTAGCCGGGCGGACAAGAAGCAAGCAATTACCGCGACAACTGACGACGGCGACGCGAGCAGCCGAGCACCAACCACCCTTAAGTAAGAAGACGCGGGGGGCGGCGCTGCGCTGGGCGGGCGGTGAGATCAGAGGAAGAAGCAACGGGGTCGCTCGCGGTTAGGCTGTCGTCGCGCGCGGGCGCTGCTGGGGCGTGGGCGACTGGGCGTGGCGGATCTCAACTAACGCCGCCACTTGCTGCTACGACTTCCCCACCACCCCTCGCCTCCTCCTTCCCCTCACACCTCTGACCTCCCTCCTCCCTCCGTCTCATCATCATCTTTGTCCCTCTCGCGCAATTCGCCGAACACGCCGCGCGCGCCTCGCGTCCCCGCGACGGCCGCCTCCACGGCCAATGCTGGCGGCGTGATGAGCGTGGAGGAGGTGGAGCGCGGGGAGGAAGAGGAGGAGGAGGAGGACCTGTTCTACGATTCGCTCGACCGCATCCTCTCCTCCTCGGGCTCCTCCACCTCCGCCTCGGACGACGATGGCGCCGACCGCCCGCGCCGCCGCCGCGGCTGCGATGCGCCGGCCGCGGCCGCGGCAGCGGCGCTCGACCTGTGGACCTCCCAGCCGGCGCCCGTCCAGGAGCGGCGCCGGCGGCTGCTCCAGCTGATGGGGCTCGCCGGGGATCCTTCCGTCGCCGGATTTGAGACGGGCCGGTCCGCCTCCGAAGACGCCGCGGGCCCGCCCCCGGCCTCCCCCGTCTCGCGGTCCAGATCAGGCGGGGCCGCCCTGGGCTCCGCCGGGAAGCCGCCACTCGGGGGCGGCCGTCTGCGGTCCTCCTTGTCCGACGGCTCCGATGCTGCCGACGAGGACCCCAGGTGCTTGATCAGGAACCTTGACGACGGCAGCGAGTACGTGGTGAGGGAAGAATTCGGTCTCCGCGAGGTCGGCACGGGGCGCCACCTTACCGTTGAGGAGTTGGCCCGCTCACCTATTGTTCAGGAGCTTATGCGCCGCCAAGCTTTCAGTACTCCCAACTCCAACTGCACCTCAAATTCCCAAAGTGGCGCCTCCACGCCGATCGAGAGATCGAGCTCAGGTTCCAGCAACGGTGGGGCGCGCTACAAGCGGCGTAGCAGCTGGCTCCGCAGCATCCGCTGCGCAGCTGGCTCCTTAGTCACCCACTCCCGTGACCGCCGCAGCAGCGACGAGAAGGACACTTCTTCTGAGAAAGGCGGCCACCACTCCAGCTCCACGACGGATGACAGCCAGGACAGTGTTCCACGCCATGGCCCCGCCCGTGTCAAGGTGCGGCAGTACGGGAAGTCATATAAGGAGCTCAGTGGCCTGTTTATGACACAGCAGATACAGGCACACAATGGTTCCATCTGGAGCATCAAATTTAGTCCTGATGGCCGTTACCTTGCGAGTGCCGGGGAGGATTGCATAATTCATGTTTGGGAGGTATTGGAGTTCGAGAAGGCAGGGAAGGAGAGGGAGGTGAAGGAGAACGGGGTGTGCAATCCGCTTGTTACTATGGTGTGCAATGAGTCATCAGAGACGATGGTGGCATCAGCTGCTCCAAGTGGGAGCCATTGGGAGAAGAAGCTGCGATCAAAGGTACTGCACAGTGGGGGATCGGTGAGCTCAGACAGGTTGATGGTGCCTGACTATGTGTTTGCACTGTCCGAGAAGCCTGTGATAACCTTTGCAGGGCATTCAGAGGACGTGCTTGATCTCAGCTGGTCCAAATCTCAGGTAATGTACACACATTTCTAGTTTCTCTTCAATTCTAATGTGTAAATATTAATTTTCAGTGTAAGTGCAAAGTTCAGGCTATAATAGAATGTGGAATACCGAAAAGTAGGATATCAGTCGCAGAAATTAGATCTGAACATAACTCATGTTATTAAGAACACAAACACTATGTAATAACAATCGTCATATTAGAAACATTGTGATCATGCACCAGCTAAACTTGTTTATTATTGGGTTTGGGCGACATAACTTGGCATCCAGATCTGGCATAGTGCAACTGGTGCACTGTCTGGAAAGGAAAACTTAACCAGCTGCCATTTATGCATTTTCGTTTTTGCGATAGATAAATTGACTTTATTGCTCCCAAGTGCACCCAAGCTTTTACCATGTGCATAAGACCCAGGTGGTCTCTACATGTAACTAAGACATGGTCTCTACATGCTTATACATTGCCATTTTACTATGGTTTTAATTTCCGTCTCAGTGCATCTAGAAAGTCCAGCACGTAAATATTAAGCAGGAATTACACTGCAGGCTCCTAAACTTGCCTGGTCATCTCAACTAACCCCTCAAACTTTTAGAGCCCCTTGAACTTGCATGGGTCTCACCAAAACCCCTGAACAGAAGCAAAGTTTAGGGGGTTAAATGAGACAACTGTGCAAGTTTAGGAGCTAGGTGTGACAACTGTGCCAGTTGAAGGAGATGAGAAAGTAATTTGCAAGTTGTAGGTCTCTGACTATGGCTACTGCACAAGCTCAGAGACCTACAACACAGTTCTTTCTTAACTTATTGGCATTTGGAGAACCTATTGTCTATGATCTGGATGATGTTGTGTGCTGTCAAAATGTAGATATTTGAGTCCTACATTTGAATGTCAGCTAACCAGTTTCATGATACTGAACTGGAATTGAAAGTGTTTCTTTTTTTTCCCTGTGTTTTTTAGCTGTAAGGTTCCGATTTTGTTAATCGATATTCATTCTTTCTCTGCATCAGATCAAAGAAGGTATTAAGCTTGTCAAGTGAGTTGTAATTTACTTCCTCTGTTCCAAAATGTACACTGTTTTAGCTTTGACCTAAGCCAAACTTCTCTAATTTTGACCAAGTTCATAGAAAAGTGCGCCAACATCTACAGCATCATATTAGTTTCATTAAATCCAACATCAAATATGTCTTGACAATGCTTTTATTTGGCATTGCAGATGTTAATATATTTGTCTATAAACTTGGCCAAAGTTAGAGAAGTCAAATAGAATGAGTTAACTTTGATGTAGTGTAGGTTTGCCTCTGGCAGACCTCTTTTTGAATAGTTTATGGATAGCAAATACTTGACAAAATCATGAATTAGCTATTCTATATTTCTAAGATGAAGAGATTTGTCTTGTTTTAAATGGATAAATCTTGGTTTTAAAAGTGCAAATTAACTATTCCATTGGTATTTATTTAGGAATCAGTGCTCATAACTAATCAAGCTACTCTGTACTCAAATACACTGAAAGCACATGCGGACAGCCAGTCGCCATGCACTTCTTTTTTTTTTCCTAGGCACTTGTCTTGCTCATCTCTTGGTATACTTGCTGCTGTTGGTAAAGGCATATCCATTTGTACAGCATGTTGAATTTGAAGTATAATTATTATGAATTCATTGTAGCTTCCTGCTAGTTCAGCATCCCTTATATCCATCTTTTAGTTCCTGCAGTATTTGCTTTCATCATCAATGGATAAAACAGTACGGTTGTGGCACATGTCAAGCACTTATTGTTTGAAAACCTTCTCACACACTGACTATGGTATGAACATCAATTCAGAATCACCCCACCCCGTCCCTCTCACTGTCTAAGCACTGCAACAGCTTTGTCCATCTAATATAATTCCTTTTTGATTCAGTGACCTGCATCCAGTTCAATCCTGTTGATGATAGATACTTCATTAGCGGTTCCCTGGATGAAAAGGTTCGTATCTGGAGTATTCCAAAGCGTGAAATTGTTGATTGGGTCGATCTTCATGAAATGGTTACTGCTGCCTGCTATACTCCAGATGGAAAGGTTTGAATGTGATCTATTTCATAGTTTCTTAATTTTGGTCAAGAGGGGCTGCTAGTTGTTCATCCTAATACCTTAAGATGTTGTCTCAGGGCGCGCTGATTGGGTCCCACAAGGGCAGTTGCCATCTGTATGATACATCTGGTACATCGGCTTGCATTTTAGTTCTGTTCTCATCAACTCTCATTCAAAGACCTTAGTTCCTGTTCTGTGTCTTGCAAGCTTAACCTTATATTTTGCCTTTCTCCTGGCTAGATGACATGCTTTGCTACAAAACACAGATCGACCTGCAAAACAAGAGAAGAAAATCTAGCCAGAAGAAAATAACAGGATTTCAGGTGCTTATTTTGACTAAACATTGTGTTGTGATGTGAATCATTCTGCACCAGAGTTAAGATATTTTTGGTTTGTTAAACTGAATAATATCTCCTTAAACAGTTTGTCCCAGGGGATTCTTCAGTGGTCATAATCACATCTGCAGATTCACGGATCAGAGTTCTTGATGGTTTTGAGCTAGTTCATAGGTTTAAAGGTAAAAAATTATTATTAACTATTTTCACTTAAGTTTACAACACTGGTTCAGAACTTCAGAACATGGTGCAATCATTGTTGACTGTGAATACTGAAGATCAATTGTATCTGCCTTGTTCTTCCTTTCAAGCGCAGTGCTGGAACATGTCAGCTTGCGCTTTTCTGCTATCATTGGCTCTATTGTTCACTTAACATGTTAAAATAGCTCGTCCCTGTTGATAGATCTAACGGCCACATTGTTTGTTTTCCTGTGCATGTCACTCTCTGTCTGTTATTAAGAAAAGGAATCATTGCTCAATTTTCGTCTTCTATTCTGCTGCTTGGTCTCAGTTACATAGTTCTTATGTCTAGCCATATTTCAGGATTCCGAAACACCAGCAGCCAAATCTCAGCTTGTTTAACTGGAAATGGGCGGTATATTATCTCGGCAAGTGAGGATTCCCATGTATATGTCTGGAAGAACAATGATGGTTCGAAACCAAGTAGAAAGAAGGGCATTGTTTCTGTTACAAATACCCATGAACACTTCCACTGTGAGAGTGTGACAGTTGCTGTTACCTGGCCTTTTACCAGCACCACAATGACTTCTTTAATGAACCCCAGGAAACAAGAAGAGCTTGATCGTGGATCTGAGAATGACTATTCACTGCAAGGTCTGCAAACCAAACTTGCTAAGGAACAGGAGATGCCAGATGTTGAGTACCGGAGCACAAATATCACAAGTAACTCGAATCATAATGGTGACCGGACATCTCCGACTTGGCCTGAAGAACTTATCACACCATCAAATCAGAGTCTCAGGGCTACCACCTGCCATGCCAACGGGGGAGATCAAGCTCTGAATCGGTCGGCCTGGGGCCTAGTAATTGTCACAGCAGGCCGTGGAGGTCAAATCAGAACATTTCAAAACTTTGGTTTTCCTGTAAGAGTATAGCATGAATCTGAATACGTAAGATAGTCACTGCCATTCAGGAGTGTAGTTTGTGTATAGATAGGAGATAGTGGGTGAGTTTCACACTATTCGGGAATTGAGTTTGATTGTTCCTTGGTGCACCTGCTAGAGATCAGAATCTTCATCTAACATACACTGTCAGTACTGCGAAACTTGGTATGCCAAATTTATTTACCCGAAAGGCCTAAATTATACATGAAAGAGAGCCCTACAGGGCTACAGAGAGCAACACTATCAGCTGACTGGAGATAATTCATCTGTCAGCTTCAACCCCACCTTTCGCTTTTAGCCTAATTGTCATTTTGGCTTTGTGGGTGTCACGGTATCGGTACCGTGAATATTTTTTTTACCTGTTCAAACAATGCTGGCAAATGCAGTGTTTCCGCGCCAGATAAGTCAATAACGAGCCTTTGGCTTACTTTTTTGTTTCTTTCGAATGAGCCTTTGGCTTACTTCATCTTTTCTGATTGTCGATAATGAGCTTAAGCAAACTCAAAATATGTGCTATGCTTCACTAGTTCGGTGCAAGTTCAGATATGGACTATGCTAGACCAAATTATGAATTATCTCTTCCCTAATATGCTTACTTGTACTCCGAGAAAATAAAGGCTAACGCTAATGAAAGGAACGATAATCATCTACCGTGGGCATCTGTCCTGCATTCGGACGCGACGTGGTCTCACGGTGTCCATGTATTGTATACTCCTGTCAGATACTTGGGTAAAAAAAATATATTTCACTCTGCAGGCTGGCTCTTCTGCCAGATCCAGTCGAATCCCACTCTCCCTAGGTTCAGCAGTCGAAGCATCGCTCGGCGTTGGCGTCTCCGCGCCACTCAGTCGAGGCCCAAACCCCTGGCGACTCGCCCGCACCCCACGCTCGTAGGCAAGCCGCTGGAGCTGACCGGCGTTTCTCGCGCCGTCACGAACCTCGACACGTGGTGCGCGTGGATGGCGTCATCCACACGCGTCGACTGCCTCCTGGTCCCACGCTCCGTGCAGGAGGCCTTCAACCGCGCCGCAGCCTAGCGTCGATCTCCGCAGTGCTCCCGACGGGCACCCCGAGGTGGGCCCATGCACGCACTGCCTCCTCAAGAAGCCCAGCCCTGGCCCGGGACCCACGTGTGTTGTTGCGTGCCCCGCCGGCGCTTCCCGTGTGGGACGGCATGGCGTCGGGCCCAGTCATCGCGCCGGCGCCCGTGCCCTGTCCAGGATCTGGGACGTGCCGCTTCGACTAGCAGGGCAGGTGAAGGACTTCATCTAGACGCTGCTGTTGTATCGCCACTCTCCTCCATGACCGCACCCCAGCCCTCATTCGCCCTTGCCTCCTGCTCGGCTGCCTCGAGGCTCGCTTGACAGGGTGGTCACCGCCCACTAGAGTGTCACGTCTGACATGTTGCAAGCGTATGTTTCGAGTGTTTCAGTTATTTCAGAGGTATATGTTGCAAGTTTTTCATGTGGATGTTGCAAAAGTAGATCGGGATATTTGCATTGCAATGGTTGTACACTTATGTTGCTAATGTCTATTCTAAATGTTTCATTTGTTTTTTTCGATATATATGTTGTAAGTGTGTTTATTTTGGACGTTGCATGTGTTTCACACACATGTTGCATGTGTGTTACTGTGTTTTATCTGCATGTTGCATATATTTTGCAATTGCTTTTCAAGCGTTTTTCAGCTGTTTTTACAAGTGTTTCAGATGTATGATGCAAGTGTTTCAACTGTGTTCGAACGCATGTTGCAAATGTTTCATTTGGATATTTTAAAAGTAGATCGGGTGTTGCATCTCTCTCTCGCCTTTTGCTACCTCGCCTCGGTGTCTCCTTCTCTTTCTCAATGTTGTTGATGTTCGGACGACGTGGGCCCGCATGGGGACAGACGGCGTGGGTGGGGGCGCGAGTTGTTCAAGCGGCACGGAACCCAAGCGAGCGGGGCGTGCGGCATGAGCAGGCGCGGGGAGCAGCGGGCGGTGTGGTCCCGTGTGGAGGAGGGAGGAGCGGTCTGGGTGGGGTGCGAGTCGTTCAAGTGGTGCGAAACCCGAGCGAGCAGGACATGCGGTACGGAGCAGGCGCCGGGCTCGGGGAGCAGCGCCCAGACATGGGTCTAGGACCAGACGTCCGGCGCTAGCCTGTCCGTAAAAGGAAGGGTATAGTTCATATCAGGGTGTTGGCCTAGTGGAAAATTTTGCTAGCGCCGTGTTAGCTCAAACCGTTTCCAACCATCGTAGTTCGCATTAGGGCCTGTCTGATATGCATTAGAGCAGCTCCAACAGAAGAGCCATACATGTTGTGTAATCTATAATTGACTATTTTGAAAAGAAAAAGAGACTCCAACAGCTATTGTATCTGACTTTTCAAAATAGTAAGTCATCTATCCCGAAATTCTCGCATGGTAAATATAGCTTGCATGTGTCACTAGCCATCTACCTCGTCGTATTAGAAAGGCCGTTGGAGTTTTCTATTTTTTTCTGGGATTTCTATTTTAGAGATTGGCTAAATCATAGGTTTAACTATTTATTTTTACCAACTCTCTTGGAGTTGCTCTTAGTATCAAGTGGTGATGTGATTTTGAGTGAAAACCTTTTAAAATATGTTGTGAAATGCTAACTTTGGACTTAAAGGTGGTAGTCGTAGTACGGGTGTTACCGTGTCACGAGGCCATGGAAGCAATAAAAAAGATTTGAGCTTCTTCACAAAAGATGAGACGTTAAAAATTAAAGTGCTTGCAACGCATACCCAAAAAGGGTACCTATGTCGCCGACCATTAACGATTAGTTCGAAGACCAGGATCAGGGACATGTGCCAAAAACGATTTATTATTTTCTCTATGATTTTGAACGTTTTCAATAAAACCTTTTCGCATGGGTACTTTTCACAAAGTTTTCGGTGCTATAATATTAGTAGATACTATTCAAACTCCATTTGAAAAGGTCTAAGAAAAAAAGCTCGATGGAGCGTTTTTACACTTATCGGAGCTCTCCGATGACCACTGTCATTCTGATCACTGGAGCTGCTTCAGAACAGTGTTCCAGCTAGGCTATTGTTGCATGTACACGTTATCTTTCGGTGCCACCTGAGCATCGGAGCTTTGAGACGGTGCCTATTAGGCGGCGACAATTTCAAATGAGAGCACCGGAGGCCTCCAGTGTGGCACCGCAGTTGTGCACCGGAAAGTAACTCCAGAGAGGGCTGTTTTTATGCAACGTCGGGCGCTAACGTTTACCAAAGCTCTCTAGAGATATCATTGGAGTTTAATGGCTAGTTCTAAGCTGCGGGTTACTATTGTAAAGCTCTGGTGGTGCTCTTCGGTTAGGCATCAAAGCTCTCCGGTGAGGCCAAAAAATTATAGTAAATGTACAACGTCTAATTTTGTGTGTGGGGCTATAAATAGAGGATTTGGCTGGGCTTGGCCAGACTCTTTGGAACCCTTAACTAATATCCACATACATTAGAGCTCAAGTTAACCCTCCACTCTTAGTTTCTAGCTTGTGACTGCATCTTTGGAGAATTTGAAGTGATCTTAGTGCATTTGCTTTTAGAGATTGCTTGAGTAGCACTAGAGACCATATTGGTTGTGGATTTGCTTGTTACTCTTTATAGTTGTCATCACCTAGACGACTTAAGCGGTCAAAGCACTCAGTTGAAGATTATGGGCTACTCCAGAGGTGATTTTGTGTGGGGTTGTTGAGTTCATCCCTGTCGGAGGAGACAAAGAACCACTCTAGTGCAAAAGAGGTTTGGAGAGCGCCTTGTGATCAAGCCATCTCAAGGTAAAGTGCTCACGTAAAAGTCAACCTTGCGGGTTGTATACTTGCTAAAGGAGCAGAGATCCTTAGGCTTGTCTCATGTGGACGTAAGTAACTGGCAAGTTAACGAACCATATAAACTACAAGAGTAGAGTGATCAAGTATATATATATATATATATATATATATATATATATATATATATATATATATATATATATATATATATATATAGAGAGAGAGAGAGAGAGTAGAGAATTTAGTACTTGTCACCCTAGGAAGAAAACCGAGCTATAGTCTTTTCAACTCTAGTGACAAAGCATAGTTTACATCTTTTGGACTAGAATTTTGTAGGTATTGATCACCCTAGAATTACAAAACACTAAATAGAGTAAAATTATTAGGGCCTCCTTTGGTTCTAACATTTTGTCTGTGTTTGTGAGCTTGTAGAATTTTAACTAGACTATTCACACCTCTCTAGCCAACCAAAGATTTTTTTCAGCGTTCCACAGTCACATGATCAATCAGGACACAAAAACTTCGACCATGCATTATGTGACCTTGGAGCAAGCGTCATTGTCATACCCAAGGTAGTATTTGATAAATTTAATGATACAACCTTTTCTCATACACCCATGTGCTTACAGCTAGTCGACCAAATAGTACACTACTTGGTGAAAATAGTGGAGAATTCTTGTGAGAATCAAGAATTGCTTTGTCTCTGCCAATTTCGTAGTGCTCGATGTGGAGGTCGACATGAAAATGTCTCTCATTCTTGGGAGACCATTTTTGAGTATTGCAAATGCACACATCGATGTACGTGGTGGAGAATTCAACTCAATGCTAGTGGACACTTAGAGAAATTCGCATTCAAGCCATGAGTTGAGCCATGCTAACATATGTCAATTTTATTACGATTGCTTGTCAATTTGAGATGAATAGATTGTCACATATTCTGGAGATGATTCTTGGAAACACACGATGTTTGACAAAACTAATGTTGATGAAATTTCAGTGTCTAGTTTCAATGCCATCGAAAACCTTTGGTACCCAACCTATTACAAGAGCTAGTAGTGTAAGTCATACAAGAGGACGACCAACTGCACTCATTAGGAGGAAATTTGGTTATGCATCTCGTGGGACAACATTAGCATAGATCATGTCGCTCGCAATGAGCAATCAGGAAATGTTTATGGGAAAAATATTGCTGATTACTTTCATGCCCACAAGAACTTAGTCCTATAGGAGTGTTAACTCTCTTGAGCATCGCTGGAGTACAATTTAAAAGGAGTGTATGCGGTTTTACGCAACGTTTGAGGGTTAGCATCCAAGCGGTACATCATACAAGGAGAATATAAGTTCATTTGTGTATTATGTATTATCCTAAATTTAGAATTAAATGTGTACTAACTTTGGAATTCACTTCTATCTATCCTTGATCCATTTGATGAAAGCGCAAGTTCCATGGGCAGCTAATACAAAACAATAGGCCAAGTACTAGCAATTCTCTACTATCACGAGAAGAAGATGGCAGCAAGAGCCACAAAGGCAGTTCTTTTATATGGTTTACAAATATATGAGTTTGAATTATACCGGTGATACGCAGGATAAAAATAGATATATCTTCTCTACACCTAAAAAGACTCTAACGTCTTCATCTATCCGGTGATATCAAATCTCGATCATGGCTCACGTGTCCACGTCCGATACATACCATCCTCTACTTGGAGCTCATATGTTCGTGTCCTACCCGGTTTCGATATGAAAACCGGATCCACAAGTTCACGTCCGATACAAATTCCTTGGAGCTCACGAGTTCACATCAATTTAGTGAGGTAATAGTCCTGGTACAATGCACAAATATATATAGTATATTATATTATATTAAAACAAGAGAGAAAATAAAATAGTGGCTTAGATGTAGTAGGGGGCATCTGAATGCTAGCCAGAATAGAGGGAGCCCCCTAGAACGTAAGGCTCCATTAAAAGGGAGCCATTAATGGAGATGGTCTTAGAAAACCCTTCGTATACGTTTGAGATTAGTAGCTCGCCTTATCAATTATGATATAGTGTTTATCTCTCACAGAAATTTAAGCTTCACAATCGGGTATCAGCCGGTTTATCACCCGTAAAAACTATCAGCCGAACAGCTCAATTATGATTAAAGCTTCTTATTTTTCATAACCAGTTACAAAATTTTTAAAAATAAAAATATCCATATCCATCGAGAAAAAAGATGGCCGATCTCTCTCGTTTTGGTTACACCGATTTGGACGGGCAGGTGGCCCAGCAGCAACCTCCCACCTACCCAGCCATAAAAAAACAAGTAAAAGTGGGTCAACCTCCTCCTGACCACCACCAGTAAGGCAGTAACGCAGACGTGCCACAACCCAACGCCATCGCCGCGCAGGCGCAAAAGAAAATAGGGCCTTGTTTAGTTTTACACTCCAAATTCTAAATTTTTACACTCTCTTCGTCACATCGAATCTTTAGACGCATGCATAAAGCACTAAATGTAGGTAAAAGAAATAACTAATTGCATAGTTTGTCTGTAATTTGCGAGACGAATCTTTTAAACATAATTAGTCTATAATTAGACACTAATTACCAAAATACAAACGAAAGTATTACGGTAGCAAACAATTGAAAAAACTTGCGATCTAAACTAGGCCTAGAATAAAAAACACAAAAACATATAAATTCGTAATAATTAGCAGGCGATAAGGCCAGTCTCAATGGAAGTTTCATGACCCAGTTTTCAACACATCTGTATTTTGAAAACAGTGCAGAAGAGTTTCATGGGGATGAAACTCTCTCTACTCCCATGAAACTCTTATCATCTCTCACTTCGTTAATACGGTGCCACATCAGCACATTTAATGCCCATAAAACTCTGATGAAACTCGACTGACACTGGCCTAATACCAACGAACCAGCCTATCCGCCCGCACCCTCTGTCCCGTGCGCCGTGCCCCTCCCCAGTCCCCCGTCACCTGCCAAAATAAATCCATCAGCTCTCCAGCTCGGTGCCGCAGTCCGATCAAAGGCTAGGGTTTCAATCAAGCCTCTCCCAACCACCCCCTCTCCCTCCCTCTTCCCTTCCCCACCACAACGCGGCCGCCATAGACGCGGTAGCGCACGAACTCCCCTAGATTTGAGCGAGCCACACCCTGCGAATCCTCACCTGACGCACCAAATCTGGCAGAGACGGTGAAGAATTCGAACACGATCTTAAGCATCGTTGATTTAAGACCACACACAAACACATCTGCCTGCCTTTCCCCCTACCTGTTTCTTGTGTGTGTGTGTTTTTTTTTTCCTCTGTTTCGGACGATTCATAAGAACAGACCTGCAAGGCTTGCAGATCTACTTGGTCGAGAACCAGGGCCCTTGTTTTGGACGCCCAGAACGAACCCTTGACCCTGCGGATCTGCTCGATCCGTTCTGGATCTGCTTGTTGTTTTTGCTGGATCTAGAGATAATGTTCAAGTCGATGGTTTATTACGGGAACACCTCCATCGGAGAAGTTGAGGTGTGGCCCAAGGGCGAGGCGCTCGCGGGCCTGACCGTGGCGGCGTGGGCGCGAGAAATCCGCGTTGACCGCCTTTCCCCGCCCAGCGAGCGGTGCCCTCCGCTGGCGGTCATGCACACCGTGGCCGTCGGCGCCCGATGCCTCGTCATGGAGTCCAGGCCGCCCGTCGCCGCCGACGTGGCGCCGATGCCTCTCGTCGCCATGCACGCCGCTTGCCTCAGGGACAACAAGGTATATACAGATTATTCCTGACATAAAAAGAGGTTCACATCCACCGTCGAAAAAGAGAACAATATGAACATATTAAAGGATATCACGAATTTTACATGGGGGACGCTTTAATGGAAGGAATATCTTTTATTCTTATTACGTGGACAAGCTTACCGGGACATAATTAATTCTTACATTTAGGATTGGAATAATTTTGTTAATTTTACTTGAACGATCACTGGACAATGATTTTTGGCAGGATGTGAACGGATGACTAAGAATGAACTGATATTTTTCAGTGATGACACCGACTTGAACTTGCATGATCATTCACCATCTTTGATGTTCCTGTGGACTTGAACTCGTTCCTAACTCTGTATCATCAACCAAATTACAGAACTCTTAACTTTACTGAGGCTAGTTGGAAGGACTTCAGAAACAGAGATTTAAGCTTCACGATCGGGCAATCAGCCATTGGATGTCTGAATGCCATGTATTGGTCCTTTGGAATTGGGACACAAAAATCTGATGACTTGTGAAAATTTGGCATTTATTTGATACTCGTTGACTTTGAATCACTGGATGTAGCGTTAGTTGACAATTGATAAAGTTGTACATCACACTAATTGAATCTGAATTTTGATTCCTGATTTCTGATAACAAGTTGAACATTAAAATATATAATATGGAATGCCTGGGTCTGTCACATTAAGTTACTGTTACTCAAGTGCTTCTCTATTCAGTTTGACTAAATATACAAACCTGTGCAAATGTTTTTTTTTTCATGGCAATCCTGTAAGTTCAAGTCCCTTCGCTTTGGTATCGACATTTCCATATTCCATATTAAACTTTGCCTGATTTTAGAATTCAAGATATACACTGATGAAATGACTGCCAATTCAGATTTTGCAATTTTGGACATAAGTTTTTGCCTTCAGCTGGTTCTCCATGCCTTGATGTCCCCTATTTTCTTAAATATCACCGAGAATTTAAGATCTATAGCTCTGGCATGCATTATTAGAGTTAAATACATGTATTATTTACCTCTTAGAGATTTCAACATCCATCTTCACCTTCCACTTACTTTCATTTCCCTCGTATTCATTTGGAAACTGCATTTCCCTCGTATCACATTGAACGCGTTAATTCCTTGTGCTTTCAGACTGCGGTTGTTCCACTTGGAGATGGAGAATTGCATTTAGTTGCGATGACATCCAGAAGAAACTTGACAAATCATGCATGTTTCTGGGGCTATAAATTGCCATTTGGTTTGTATAATTCTTGCTTGACCATGTTAAATCTTCGGTGCCTGGGTATCGTGTTTGACCTTGATGAGACATTGATTGTCGCCAATACATCACGGTCTTTTGAGGACAGAATTGATGGACTTCAAAGAAAGCTGAGTAATGAGACTGATCCACAGCGTAGGAATGGTATGCTATCAGAGATCAAAAGGTACCAAGATGATAAGTCCATCCTAAAGCAATATATAGAAGGTGATCAGGTCTATGATGATGGAAAAGTGTATAAAGCACAACCTGAGATTGTTCCACCATTGTCTGATAACCAGCAACCAATGACACGTCCAGTTATAAGATTACAAGATAAAAACATTATCCTGACAAGAATAAATCCTCTGGTATGTGCTAAATTGCTTGAACTTGCTTTGGGCCTGTCCATGGTAGCATTTCTTTACTGGCACATATATATGTTATGTTATAACTACACAGTATGACATTGCTAAATTTGGGTTTTCCTTGCACACCAGTACCCCTAAGGGGATGTCATAAAGTAGAAGTTCCTAAGTCCTGGAGCAAAACAAAGCTCTAAGATTCAAGGATCTAGGTCTGCATATAATCAAGGATGTCCAACAATAATTATTCGAATTATTGATTTTTCTGTTAGACCAATGGATGAATGTATGAGCAAATAGTCCATCCTTGTTTAGTAATAGCAAGGATGGTTCAGGAACTTTGATTCCTCGTTGTTGCATGCATTTTCCAACCTTGTTTGGACTTTCTGATTTGGTTGCACAAAAATTGTCAATCAGCCATCTGATTTTATTCTGCTTTCTGCAGATTAGGGATACCAGTGTGCTTGTACGTTTAAGGCCAGCCTGGGAGGATCTTCGCAGCTACTTAATTGCAAGAGGTCGCAAGCGTTTTGAGGTCTATGTGTGTACGATGGCTGAAAGAGACTATGCTTTAGAAATGTGGAGATTGCTTGATCCAGATTCAAGATTGATTAATTCTGTTCAACTTCATGATCGGATGGTGTGTGTAAAATCTGGTATGTAATTCGTCTTGTTTTTGAACAAGTACAAAAAGAGCATAGTGTAATGTGACCTTCTAAATGTTGTCATACTCAATCTGACAAACTATGAAAAATACAACTCAAATTTTCTTTTTTAGTTTCATTCTACTGAAATTAATGCCAAATTTACCATTTATAGGTTTAAAGAAGTCCTTGCTAAATGTCTTCCATGATGGTTCTTGCCATCCTGGTATGGCATTAGTAATTGATGATCGTCTGAAAGTTTGGGATGAGAAGGATCAATTACGAGTTCATGTGGTTCCTGCATTTACTCCATATTATGCTCCTCAGGCAGAGGTGATGTTCATGGCCTGTATACCAATACAAAGATATTATATTGTCACTAACACAATGTTTTCAGATCGTCTAATCGAACCTAGTCGCCATGGCACCGATAAGGTGATTAGTCGTGATTAGTCGTTGATAAGCTCGATTAGTCGAGCCTAGTCGACCCTAGTCGTCCATATAGTCGTCCTGTATGTACCAGGACCAACATACTATATAGTATGTAGTTTAAGGCTACATAAAACAATACTTAAGACAACATGGATGATAAGTTGATCACTTAAACACTTACTTGTGAGGTTTGATCTCTGAAGTGTCCAAAACTCCACGTCCCAGACTCCAATTTCTTGCTGATATGCTGCTGCAACTGCAATAAAAAAGAATTGAAATAAGTACTTGTAAATAACAGTGTAACTAGAGCAAGAAGAAATGAAGAAGAATAGCTGACAGCAACAAACAGAGAATATGGAGGTACACTAACCATCTGCCGAGGAGCTCATCTTCGAAGTACCTAGCGCCTGGAGAGGGAGGAGGCACCTGCTGCTGGTCGCCGAAGAGGGTGGAGGCGCCTGAAGCTGGAGAAGTTGAGCCACCGATGGCTGGAGAAGCTGAGCAGATGGAGAAGACCCACTCCTGCCTGTTCGAGTGGGAAACAGAAAGCAGGTGGCGGCTGCTGCCCAGAATGCACGGGAGGGAGAGGGGTGGGAGCTGGGAACTGGGAAGCTAATAAAGGGAAACCCTAATGGGCCAAAAATACAGTGAGTCTAATGGGCCAGCAGGCCAGATGCCAGCCCAACATAAAAATGAAGTCAGCCAACTAGTCGTCCATGCCCTTATCGTCCGATAAGTCATGATTAGTCGACGACTAATCGGACGACTATGTTTCTAGTCGCTCTGACCTGATCGGTGACCATAATCGGAGCTGGGGGACCGATAAGGCTGACTAATCGCGACTAATCGCGATTAGTCGGACGACTTAAAAACATTGCACTAACAGGATCCCTCCTTTCCACCTTCTAGGCAAATTGTTCTATCCCGGTTCTGTGTGTAGCCAGAAACGTTGCATGCAATGTTAGGGGTGGTTTCTTCAAGTAAGATTATCTTATTTTTTTAATCTGATTATAGTGTCCATTTGTTTGCATTTTTGTCGTTCATCCTAATACTTTTCTAGACTGCTCTGCTCTCTATAACTTATACCTCAGTAAAGTCTAGCCCAATGCTGACATAGAATTTCATGGCTCAATCGACAGAGACTTTGATGAAGGGCTCTTACCAAGGATTAGCAATGTTCACTATGAGGATGAAGTAAATGATATCTCATCTGCGCCAGATGTTGGCAATTATTTGATAACAGAGGTAAATTTTGGAGAACCTGTTGCTTTCTGTGCTCACTTTTCACTAAGCAATAACAGTTTTTTTTTTTCATGTTCAAAGGATGAGAATGCCGCATTAGTGAATGGAAATAGAGATTCATTGACTTTTGATGGTATGGCAGATGCAGAGGTTGAGAGGAGAATGAAGGTTTGTGCCTTTTGACACTATCTTGATTTTTTCCCCTAAATTGACCAACCATCACACACAAAAAAGACTTCCAGTAACAATCCAGGGGCCTATTAGCACAGTTTCTGGAAAATAAAATTGTTTCACTATATTACTAAGTAACAACGAGGGTATAAATTACAGTTAAGGTTCTAAAATTTCAGAAATTTTAGTTTTCTCAGCACCTAATATTGTAGCAGCACGAATCACCTGTCCATAGCAAATAGTGTCATACAAATTTTCCACTTTCGGTTAAACCTGGAATTCTTGTAGTGTATGAAAACTCAAAAAAACTTCATAACTACGGTGTATTTATTCCATAACTAAACAGTACAAATGTCAATGTATTAATGAGTTTGATGTCTGTCGCAAACAATTTTGTTTATTTGTGGTTTATGACAGTACAAATATTTTTTCTTGTGAGCTGCTGCCATTTTTGTAGGCATTTTTTATAGTACAAAATTAACTCCCAGTTGTATTTATGCCCCACCTTTTATGGAGTCGTGCACCATTTGTTTCTCTTATATTCGTTGTAACCACTTTCAGGAAGCCAATGCTCAAGCATTCCATCAAACAGCGGGGAACTTTGTCATGCCAGTAGCCCCTGCTCAGAATTTTGTTTCGTCTTCAGTTGCACCATTAGCCCCACCTCTTGGCATGATGCCACCTCCATTCAGCCAGCCAGTTGTTCAACCAGGTTTTTCAGATTCACTGCAAGGTTCTCCAGCTAGAGAAGAGGGCGAAGTTCCTGAGTCTGAGTTGGATCCGGACACAAGGAGAAGGCTTCTCATATTACAGCATGGTCAAGACACAAGAGATCCTACACCTCCACTCCCAGCAATACCACCAGTGCAAATTCCAGTTCCTCCAGTGCAACCTCATGGGAATTGGTTTCCCACAGAGGATGGGCTAAACCCAAGTAACCTGAATAGAGGTTCAGCAGGTTTCACTGTAGAATCCGATTCTATGCTCTACGAGAAAAAACAACCACCTCATCCTTCATTCTTTCATGGTGGGGATAGTCCTATGTCGTCTGATAGATTTGGCTATCAGAACCAGAGGTTTCCCTCTCAGGTACATGATTCGTAAAAACTTTTAATTGTCTTTATTTGCTAAGTAGCCATGTAGACACTAGGTGACTGTAGGAACTTTAGACTGTATATTGAATAGGGCTAACCCTAGAGGGGTAGCTATATAGGTTCCATACATGGGCCTCATGGGCCTTAGCCTTATGGGCTTAATACATACTCCAACACCCCCCCGCAGTCTGAACTACCGGCGCAGCGGAGTTTCAAGACTGGACCAGAAAGAAGTACAAAGAAGTACAGCACACACACACGAACCCCCCCGCAGCCACAACTAGCCACTGGTGACGTTGAGACTGGATCGAAACTCGGAGAAGGTCGAGGAAGGGAGGCCCTTGGTGAAGATATCCGCAAACTGCGAAGTCGTCGGGACGTGCAGGACTCGGACGGCGCCGATGGCCACAAAGTCGCGGACGAAGTGCAGGTCGATCTCCACATGCTTACATGCTTGGTGCGCTGGTGCTGGACGGGGTTGGTGGAGAGGTAGACGGCGCTGACGTTGTCGCAGTAGACGAGGGAGCTCCTGGTGAGAGGGCGGTGCAGCTCAGCCAGAAGCTGGCGGAGCCAAGCCGCCTCAGCCACGCCGTTAGCCACGGCGCGGTACTCGGCCTCGGTACTGGAGCGAGAGACCACCGGCTGTCGCTTGAACGACCAAGAGACAAGGTTGCTGCCGAGGAAGACAGCGTAGCCGGAGGTGGACCGGCGGGTGTCCGGGCAGCCCGCCCAGTCAGCGTCGGTGTAGACCACCAGGTCGGCGGAGGAGGACCTGCTGAGAAGCAGCCCGTAGCCGATGGTGCCGCGGAGGTACCGGAGAAGCCGCTTCATAGCGGCGAGGTGAGGTTCCCGCGGAGCATGCATGTGGAGGCACAGCTGCTGCACGGCGTAGGTGATGTCCGGCCGAGTGAAAGTGAGGTACTGGAGCGCGCCAGCAAGACTCCGGTAGGCGGTGGAGTCCTGGGGCCCAAGCAGTGGACCCTCTGCCTCTGACATCTTGCCCTGAGTGTCGACCGGGGTGGTGCAGGGCTTGCAGTCAGCCATGCCTGCTCGCTCCAGGATGTCACAAGCAAACTGGCGCTGGTGGAGGAGCAAGCCTGAAGGTCGGGGCTCAACAGTGACGCCGAGGAAGTGATGGAGCACTCCAAGATCCTTCATAGCAAATTCCCTCTGCAGAGAGGCAATGATACTCTGGAGCAGAGTCTTACTGGAGGCTGTGAGGACAATGTCATCGACATATAGGAGCAGGTATGCAGTCTCATCCCCATGGTGGAAGATGAACAGGGAGGTGTCAGACTTAGCCTCCGTGAACCCAAGTGTCTGCAGGTAGGAGGCAAACCGAGAGTACCAAGCCCGGGGCGCCTGCTTGAGACCATAGAGCGACTTGTTCAGGCGGCAGACCAAGTCAGGGCGAGTAGAGTCAACAAACCCTGCCGGCTGGCTGCAGTAGACCGTCTCAGTCAGAGTGCCATGGAGGAAGGCATTCTTGACATCCAGCTGATGTACTGGCCATGAGCGCTCGAGAGCCAGTGAGAGAACCGTGCGAACGGTAGCTGGCTTCACCACTGGACTGAAGGTCTCATCGTAGTCGATGCCGGGCCTCTGAGTGAACCCTCGAAGTACCCATCGAGCCTTATACCGCTCGAGAGTGCCATCAGCCCGACGCTTGTGGGTCCAGATCCACTTGCCGGTGACGACGTTGGAGCCGGGCGGACGGGGCACCAGATCCCAGGTATGGTTGGCGAGGAGAGCCGCGTACTCTTCTTCCATCGCACGGCGCCAGTGAGGATCCGATAGCGCCTCGCGGACGGAAGAAGGCATCGGAGAGACTGTGGAGTCCCCGGACATCGCCGCAAGAGCCCGGTGCGGCAGAGTACCAGCCGCGTGTCGCGTCACCATGGGGTGAACATGACGCGAGTGTCGGTGGAGGAGCGGCGGGTGGTACACCGGCTGCTCAACACGGGCCGCCGGGGGCCGCGGCGGCGGAGTCGGCGTAGCCGGCGGAGAAGAGGCCGCCGAGGCAGGCGTCCCTGGAGCAGACGGAGGTGTCGCCGGACGGGCACGCCGCTGGTAGACCTGCACCGGTTGGGCAAACCGAGCAGGTGGTACAGGGGACGGCGGTGGCGGTGCCGGTGCCGACGAAGCAGGGCCCGCAGCGGCACGACGCTGGTAGACACGCACCGGCTGCGCAAAGCGCGCAGGTGGCGCAGGGGCCGGCGGTGGCGGTGCCGTGGTCAACGGACGGGGCTCCGCGGCCGGCACCGGGACGGGCGTCGCGCCGGACGGTGATCCCAGCCGGCCCGAGGAGGGAGCAGGGCCAGGAGAGTCGCCGGGGAGAGGCGACGCAGGGCACGGCCCCGGGGAAGGGGACGGCAGTACGGGACCTGCAGGAGACAACGGAAATGGTGGCTCAACCACCTGGTCAGCAGGAAACAAGAAGGAAGCGTCAGGCTCAGGGGTGGATTGGGAAGGAGAGGCAGCGGAGTAGGGGAAGACAGACTCATCAAACACCACATGGCGAGAGATGAGGACCCGACGGGAGGTGAGGTCGTAGCAGCGGTACCCCTTGTGATCCGGGGAGTACCCAAGGAAGACACAGAGAGTGGATCGGGGCGCCAGCTTGTGAGGAGTGGTGGCTGCAGTGTTAGGGAAACACGCACACCCGAAGACTCTGAGGTGGTCATACCGAGAAGGGGTACCGAAAAGAGCGTGGTGTGGGGTGGGAGCTGGGCAGGCAGCGGAAGGGAGGCGATTAATAAGGTAAGTGGAGGTGTGAAGGCTCTCAGCCCAAAAGCGAGCAGGGAGAGACGCCTGGAGGAGAAGGGTGCGCATGGTGTCGTTGGTGGTGCGGATCATGCGCTCAGCCTTGCCGTTCTGAGAGGAGGTGTACGGACAAGACATACGCAGCTGGACACCGTGAGCGAGGAAGAAAGCGCGCGAGGCGGAGTTATCAAACTCACGGCCATTGTCGCACTGAACAGCCTTAATGGTGAGGCCGAACTGAGTGGACACCCAAGCGAAAAAGTGAAGAATGGTGGGGAAAGCATCCGACTTCAAACGAAGCGGGAAAGTCCAAGAGTAATGAGAAAAATCATCGACCACCACAAGATAGTATTTATAACCAGAAATACTGATTACAGGAGATGTCCATAGGTCACAATGGACAAGGTCAAAAAAATGAGCCGCATGAGAAGAAGAACTAGAAAAAGGAAGGCGAACATGTCGGCCCATTTGGCACGCATGACACAAAGGCTCATCGTGAGCTCGAGTACAAGGAATGTCTGAACTACGACTGAGCTGCATCATGGCATCACGTCCGGATGACCGAGACGCCGGTGCCAGGTAGTGGAAGGAGTGGTGGTGGCGAAGGCAGCTGACAAAAGTGACGCCGGTGAAGAAGAGGCCGACGCCGGGAAGCAGAGCGTGTAAAGGGGCCCGATGCTGTCACATCGGAGCAGAGGACGCCGGGAAGCCAAATCCTTCACAGTAAGACCAGAAGAGTCAAACTCCACAGAACAGGAATTGTCAGCTGTAAACCGACGAATAGAAAGGAGATTGTGAACCATGGACGGGGCAACAAGAACATCAGGAAGACGAAAGGAGCCATGAGTACCAGCAGTACCCACAGATGTGACAGGAATGCACGAACCATTCGCCACCATGATGGACGAAGGAAGAGAGGAAGAAGGGGGATGAGCAGAAGAGAGTATACCGGGGTTTGGAGTGGTGTGGTAGGTGGCCCCGGAGTCAGCGACCCACTGCACAGGGGGGGTCAGGCCCATGGTGCTGAAGGAGTGCGCCAGGGCCGCCTGGTCCCATCCGGAAGGTGCTGCCCACGGAGACGCCAGAGGGAGCCCAGGCGGAGAAGCAGCGTAACCGGAGGGTGTGGTCCACTGGGACCCCGGCTGGAACCCCGGAGGAGCACCGGCGAGTAGGGAGGAGGCCGACGAGCGAGGGTCACCACCGGTGGCCTGGAACGGCCACATGGAGATGCGCCCTGACCACGGGTTGTGGAAGGATGGCCAGGGGGCACCCTGTGGTGGCGGTGTGGTGGTGTTACTCCCACGGCCCCCACCATCACCGCGACCACCACCACGACCGCCCCGACGACGGCGACCACCACGGCCTCCCCCACCCCCGCTCGGCCCGTGGGAGGGAGAGCCGTGAGAAGACGGCAGCTGTGGAGCTGGGGGACGCGGATGAGTGACGGCCAGTGCAGTCGAGGTCCCCGAAGTGGCGGTGGAGCCCGGCTGGAAACCCTAAGTGAGCTCCTCCAGGGCCAGGTCGTCGCGGATCTCCAGGAAGGTCGGCAGCGGCCGCATCCTGGTGATCAGCGACCGGAGGGTGGCGTAGCGGTCGCTGAGCCCGCGAAGGACGTTGAGGACCAGGAAACGGTCCTCCACGGGCCAGCCGAGGTCGCCGAGGGAGTCCGCCATGCCCTTCATCCGGCGACAGTACTCACCAACAGAGAGGTCGCCCTGGACGAAGTTGCGGAAAGCTGCGTCCAGCCGAAGGGCCCGGGCCTCAGCGTTGCCCAGGAACTGCTGCGCGAGGCCGAGCCAGGCCTGGCGGGCGTCGGTGGTGTGGCGGACGAGGTCGTGGAGTTCGAGGGAGATCGTCCCTGCGATCCAGGAGAGGACGATGCTGTCGAGACGCAGCCACGCAGGGGTCCGCACCGCGACCGAGGTGTCGGTGAGGACGTGGTCGTCGAGTGCGTAGCGGCGGAGGGTGAGCAGCATCAGGTCCCGCCAGCGGGCGTAGGACGGCGACGCGGGCTCGAGGACGACCGGGACGAGGAGCTTGATGTTCTGGACGCCCCCGGCCTGATAGTGGAGCTGCACAACCGCAGGATCGGCTGGGTCGTGCCAGAGGGCCGCGTTGTGGGGCACGCGGTGGGCCATCGAGCCAGTGGAGACGTCCCCGGCGTCTTGGGAGGCAGGAGCGCCAAGGAAGTGCTCCGCCTCGGCAACCTGGCGGCCCAGGGCGTCGGCCGCCTCACGCTCGCGCTCCAAGGCGGCGGCTGCTGCCTGCACGCGGGCCTGCCGGGCGACGAGGGCGGTCCGGGCAGCGGTGAGGGCGTTGGAGAAGGCGGATCCAGATGCTCCGGGAGGTGGGCTGGCCTGGTACATCCCCAGACCGGGGGTTGTGAGGGCCCGAGCGACGGCAGTGCGGGCTGCAGTAGCCGCCATGGCTGCGGCTGCAGCCTCCCGGGCAGCAGCAACTTCGGCCTCGGCGGCCTGGGCTGCCCGAGCAGCGGCTGCCTGGGCCGCAGCGAGCAGGGTCGCTCCAGTCGTGGCAGCGGGCGGCTCCTCCTCCCTGAGGGCGGCCCTTGCGGTGGCTGCTGCTGCGGCGATCTCCTCCGAGAAGGCCTCCTCCGCAGCCAGATCGGCGGTCAGGGAGGCGGGATCGGCGGTCAGGGAGGCGGCGCGGCGGCCAATGGCTGCGGTGGCAGCACCGGCGGCCGCCTGCGCGGCCATGAGGGCCAGGTCGGCCCCTTCCGCGTCCAGGCCGGCCGCCGTCAGGACGGCGGCGATCTCCCTGGAGGCGGCGGCGGCAGCTGCCTCCCGCGCGCTCGCGACGGCGGCAGCGCGGGCCGCGGCGGCGGCGGCGTCCTCCTCCCGCGCGCTCGCGACGGCGGCAGCTCGGGTCGCTGCGGCGGCTCCGGCGTCGGGCCCAGCCGCGCGGGCCTGCAGACCGGCGTCCTCCCGCGCGCGCATGGTGGCGGCTGCGCGCTCAGCCCCAGCGGCGGCGGCGCCAAAACCGGGCGGATACGGCGGCGCCGCCAGCTGCTGATGGCAGGAAGGGGAGGAGGAGGGGTGGAGGGAGGTAGAGAAGAGGGAGAAGGGCGGCGGCGGTGGGCCAGGCGGTGGCGGCGCCGGCGGCTCTGCCATGGCTGCTGGAGGCGGCTGGAACCCTAACCCTAACCTAAGCTCTGATTACCATGTAGGAACTTTAGACTGTATATTGAATAGGGCTAACCCTAGAGGGGTAGCTATATAGGTTCCATACATGGGCCTCATGGGCCTTAGCCTTATGGGCTTAATACATACTCCAACAGTGACAACTGACAAGCATATGCTTGGTGCAGCTACCACACACCGAGGATCACCACATGCTTCAGAACCATGCACCTCCAAAATACAGATCCTTTTCTGGTATGTTTTATCAATTTCTTTCTGCCTTTTAGTTTTAAAAATGTTCACCTTGAGGGCCACTTTCCATGCGCTCCCTTGCCATGTGTTGCCACTCATATACTAGGTGCAGTCACAACCCCATTACAGATGGTCTGGCTATGCTTAGAGGCCAAATAAGCTTTTCTTTTTTCCAAGTTAGATGGAGAGAAGTTAGATATAAGTTGCTCAGTAGTAGTTGTTTAGTTTGTTTGATTAAATGAATTGTTTTGGGCCTATCCGTCTACTACAAATTGTGATAATGCAACATGCAATTCATATGTTATGAAAACCATAAAGGTCCCTTCCACTCCTCTGGCCTGTGCTCACTCCTTGCTCCTGCTTCATATTGTCGGCCTCTTTTTTTCTTTAATTCTCCTATATTGTTGTTTCTGCAACACATGCCTTTTGGCTTCGTAGAATATTGTAGCACAAACCTGTGCATTATTGGTGAACAAGGTCCTCATAATGTTATTCACAGTTTAAGGAATTTCTTTCTATCTATTATTTAATGATCCTGCAGCTGTATGTGACCAGAAATATCCACATGAGTTTGTGATGAGATAATGTGTTGATGATGAATAAATAATTATTTCACATGCTTTCACAAATGGTGGCACATGTGCAATTTGATAGCCCTAGATTTTGCTTTTGTGAAGTGCAGCTTGGTGTACATGTGGTGTTTTATAGGATGGTTATGCTTAACTTTGTTTATGCCATGAAGGTGAGGAGCTAGCAGCTCGGCATGTTCCCTCAAGCCAGAGAAACAACCAGATAGAATCAGGAAGACACTTTGCACAATATGCTGGGAACTCTGCTGGCATATTAGAGGGGATTGCTCTGAAATGTGGATCTAAGGTACTGTGTAGCATTCAATGCTAGTGGACCAGAAGATTTGTTCTTCTAGTCAATCTTTGTTGACATTTCCTTTTGTGTTTAGGTGGAGTACAGGTCAACATTATGTGATACTGCAGAACTACAATTCTCTATTGAGGTAGATTAATCTCTTCATATTAGCAATTTCATCAAACATGGAAGTCCAGAATAATAGGAACGAGGAAGTTGTGGAAACATATGAATTTCGGAGGAGATTAATGAATCTGATCAAGAACTGAAATGTACTTTAGTATATGATTTTCAGTTGACTGTTTGATGGAAAACTTCTGATGAACTATCATGTGCTTGCAATAATGTTATTGTGCTTATATTATGTCTCCTTGTTTTTCTTTTTTATTGCATTTCGTTCAGGTTTGGATTGTTGGGGAAAAGGTTGGTGAAGGAATTGGTAGGACAAGGAGAGAAGCACAGCGCCAAGCTGCAGAAATGTCTTTAAGAAACTTGGCCAGTAAGTTTGTGCTACTTCACCTTACAGTATAACACTATATATGTCATCAGTGTCATTTGAACTAATTGTTTTTTTTATCTCCATATGAGTGGCTGTGTTATTTAGGTTAGCTAACCAAACCTATCACATCCTTCCCCCTTTTGGGTGAGGCCATGAGGGACGCCTCAGAACACAAAGGCTACCCTAACTTGTTTGGGACTAATAGGCTTTGGTTTTCATGGCGGTGATGGTGGCAGTGTTCTGGCAACCAATAAAACTTTGCTCATAATTTTGTTTTTGGTAGCATACAGTGCCCTGATGATTGGTATTGAAGTTTCTCCTAGAGCATCATCAAACATCCTGTAATATTTCATCCTGAGCATGTTTCAGCAATAGCCACCTCATGCTGCTTAATAGTTCTAGTAACATGCTTGCCCATTTGTTTGAGCTTTAATTTCTTTGATGACAACCTCTTGGTTGGGGTAGAACTTTGTTTCATTTGTGCATTGCTGGAACATTTTGTGTAATAGTCTGTTTTATTGAGTCTGACATAGTAAATTTACTTGCAGATAAATACTTGTCATCTGATCCAAATAAGTTGACTGATATGAAAGAAAATGGTTTCAGTAGCAACAGAAATGTCTTTGGTTACTCTGGAAATACCAGGGATGATATGTTGCCTCTTTCAAGTACTTCCGAGGAATCTCGCTTTATGAAAATGGAGGAGAACAATTCCAGGAAAACAGGAGGTTCTGTTGCTGCTCTCAAGGAACTTGTAAGTCTAGCTAGCTGTGTTGATTATTAGTAGTTTGACTTTATACTCTTTCATGAAGTAGACCTTATGGTATATATATATAAACACACTGCAGTGCACGGTTGAGGGATATAACTTAGTTTTTCAAGAGCGTCCATCTCCAGCAGATGGTTTAGTTGGGAAAGAATCTTATGCTCAGGTAGAAGTTGGTGGACAAATTCTTGGCAAAGGAGTTGGATTAACATGGGAAGAGGCCAAGCTCCAGGTAATATGCAGTCTAATACTGACTCAATTTATTTTCTTATTGTTACTTTAGTCTCCTTGCCTTAAGAATATCTGGATTCATTTAGTAAACCCAGAGGATACCTAAATTTGCGTTTAAAATAGCATCAAGGATGGTCATGCTTTGTTTTTGTGTTCTTATGTGAGTTCAAATTTCGATAGGTAAAACTGGACTTATGTACTATTTCCTTCAACGAGTATGTTTTGCTCGGATCAGCCGTTGTTTTCTTTTTGTCGCTAAACACTCAAAACTATCCAGAAGGTCTAGTCAAGCCCTCATGTTTAGTCTCATTGAATGCACGATGATTTTAGTCATGTAGATAATAATTTTGTTCCACCGAAAAATGAAGCAAGAAACTGAATTTATGGGCACAGCCACAGCGGTGGTAGTGTGGCACCATGGCGGTGGTAGAGGGAGGCAATTAAGGATTGAGGAGGGATGATGGTCATGGGAGGAGTTGAGAGAAAGTTAAACTGCTGACAATATGACATAGATCATGTTGGCAGATGACACTATGCAGTAGCAGGTGCTCAAATTAAATGGCTTAGGAGAATTCAGGTGCCCTCATGTAATTTGTTTTTTCAACCAAACCATCTTCTTTATTTTTCAGAAAGCCAATGTCTGAAGCATTGCATTTGTTGCAGTGTGCTCACTCGAGATAATCATATTAGATTTGAGGTTTTGAGCTGTTACTAGTTAACAAAGCGTGCATAAATGGAAATTTTAAACATGCATTGGGCTTTCCTTGATTGGGTTGCTTTAGTTGATAATTTCCCAACTTGAATTTTCACATGTTTTATTTATTTATTTACTTTGTAGGCTGCTGATGAGGCTCTTGGAACTTTAAGATCCATGCTAGGTCAACTTGGTCATAAGCGATCTGGCTCTCCAAGGTGATTATTTGTTGTCTTTTGGTGATGCATAACTGTGACTTTTTTGTTTATACGAAAAACTACCTTACATGCTGCACAGGATTTCTATTGAATGGAACTGCAAGATGTTTCTTGGTTCCAGTTTTTCCCCCCTATAGTCTGAGTTCTAACTTCTAAGTCCATTTCTACAGTGTTGCCATGTAGCAGAGTAGTAGTCAAATTTGATAGGGAAGGAAATAGGAGTGTTTGTTCGTGTGCTTGGTAATAGGGTCTTGACTCTTGACTAAACTAGTTCTCAGTTACTATTGTGGATTACATTTAAGAGGTGACCAAGGAAAAGTTATAGTGCCTTAGCTGTGTTGGGTCCTGTATGTAGAATTAACATTTCATGTTCCAGTCACCATTCAGACATTTTTTTTGGTAAATTGTTATTTTGCAGCTTTTGTTATGTTTGTATCCATGTGTGGACTAGATTCCCATCACAGTTTTTTATGTGTATATTATAGCTTATACGTATTTCATATGATTTGAATTACTATAATTACTGTTTACCCCAGGTCACTGGCACCAAATTTTAACAAGCGGTTCAAGCCAGATTTTCCAAGGACCGTACAAAGAGTTCCTTATGGAACATATTCTAGGATCGAAGGTCATGTTCCTTAGATATCTGCATAAATGATGTGCCTGGGCACTAAACTTTTAAAACTGGATGAAGCATTGAACTGTCAGGTCTCCACACATTGAATGTAAGCCCTAGATTTCTGGCTTCTGGTGGGCTTCCAAGGCTCTCACAGGCCGCCACTGGCCACGAGAGTACCGACAAAGGGCCAAGTAACTATGAAGTATTATTGGTGGCCATAACTTCATGCAGAATTTCATTGCCATGATATGACTAGTCACGAGTGTTACCACATGTTGTCAACTTGGCATAATCCTTGACCTGTAAGTTTAATGGTTAAACCAGGGGTTGATGCAGGCATGCAGCTCCATTTCGTTCCATGGATCAAAGAGCGGCGCTGTAGCTGGACAAATTTTTCTTCCCTTGCTCTGGTTCAGGTGAAAGTTAAACCCCTTGTAGCTCGGGCCTCGGGGTCTTAGCAGGTAGCCAGTTTTATTACCTTCACTCGAAGTTATTTAGGCAAGTTGTAAATTGTAGCACAGAATTGAGTACTTGACAGTATTACCACTTTACCAGTACGTTGATATAGTAATCTTTGTAGCTGTAGCCTAGGCAGGCAATCTCCATGGCGGTTGCACGAATCTAGTAGCGGACAACATTCATTTGTATGTTGTAGTCATCTTGTAATATATGGCTCCGTTTCTTTACAAGGTTGGGAATTTGCCTCTCTAATTCTGTTGCCCCGTTTCTGATCGTATCCCCTTTCACTCTATTGTGCATGGACTTGTCACATAGGTAGCTTCAGTGAAATGTGTGCTTTAGGTCGTCCCCAACGGGATCAAATAGCTAGTCTAGATGAAATCCTATTGGTAAAAGGAATATTCCGATTGGTAAAAGGAAGACTCTGCAGTGCGCTAGCGTGTATTCCCTCCACAGAAGAAGAATGTAATTCTCGCTTTCTGGTAAGTCAATTAGTTTAAACTTTGATTAAAATTATATAAAAAAATATTAACATTCCTGATGCAAAATTAGTATTATTAGATTAGCCACAGAAGAATGTAATTCTCGCTTTCTGAGAAGTCAATCAGTTTAATCTTGGATCAAAATTATATATAAAAATGCCAACATTCCTGATGCAAAATTAGTATCATTAAATTAATCGTAGAATATATTTTTATAATAAATTTATTTAGAGGCATAAATATTAATACTATTTGCATTCTTTTCTGGACGGAGGGAGTACCTTCTAGCTAGTCTTGCATGTTTCCAAGATTTGTTCTCCGCTTGGGACTTTCTTTCAACATATATATTTATTAAGGAAAAAGTCTACATCACCCTCTAACCTTTAGCACTATGGCTACATCACCCCCTGAAGTTTGAAACCAGGTAACAAGCACACTTAACTTTGACAAACCGTTTAATTTACCCCTATAGTGGTTTTGCCTCCCGGTTTTGCCTACGTGGCTGTCCAAGCTGGACGTTAGGGACACAGTGGTAGAGGGGCATTGGTTCACGCAAGGCGCAGTTCGTGCAGTGTGCGTCGTAGGCGCATGATGAGCTCTGCCGCTTCCGCGCCTGCCTTCCCTGGTCACGCTCAACTGCCTCGAGGACCCGTTGCTAGAGCTGGACGCCCTGTCCGGCGCCACGACCGTGGAGTACGCACCACTCTCGGAGCTATCCGCGGGCCGCGTCGAGACCGCCGCCGCCATGCTGCTCCCCTCGCTCGCCTTCCCCCCAGGAGCGCCACCTCCGTGAGCACGTTCGCATTCAGCTTGCTCGCCAACGCCACGGAGTCGCCGTCCACCGGCGCCGGTCGCCACAGCTTCTTCACGGCTATCACGGCGCGCACGCGCAGGAGCTCCGCCATGTACACCACCCCGGTCACACCCATGCCCACCACGTTCGCCTCCTTCACGCACGTCACCACGTACGTCGACGCTCGTGAACCTGGGCTGCTGGAACGCCGTCAGCCACCATGGCCACGCGCCCGACTCCGCGCTGAGGCTCTCGTTGTCACAGCAACTCGTGCCGTACCAGCGCCGGTATGCATACCGCCCGTCGACGAACGCTGGTGAACGCGGCGACGACGGCGAGCATCGCCGCGAGCCAACCCACCACGACGCGCCTGAGGTGCGCACTGCTTCACACGGCACGAGGAGCAAGCGGTGGAAAGATAGGGCTTCATGGAGGGCGCCGTGGGCCTGGACCCGAACCCTGCCAATGCCGACGCTTGTGTGCTGGCCATGCCCTCGTCGGTCGGGTTCAGGCCCCACACAGCCCACTTGCAGACCGCCACAGGCGCCGCCATGAACACCACAAACTGGCCGGTAGGAGATGGGAGTTGGAGGTGGGGGATGATAGCTGGGCCCAGCATCCACTGTGTCACTATCTGCCTATTAGGAGCGCCGCGTAGGCAAAACCAGGTGCACAAAACCGCCCAGGGGTAATGTAACACCTCGGGTGTTATAGTGGCTAAATAACCTGCCATGTCATCATATTGCACCGCAAAACATCCATGATTAGGTCAACTATGATATGCATTAACTAAAACGAGTTTACATTCTTAGGTTGGATGTGCTTCTAAGTGGTGTGACTCGAATCGAAAACCCTAATTTTGAATGTCACGCAAATACTTAGTTTATGTCCTGCATAATTTGAGGTGTGACACTGTGTTATACACTAGTGCCAAGTGTAGGGTATAAACTCAAGTCCAATTCATAAAAATGGAGCTTCAAGTTTGAGTTTGAATTGGAATCCAAAACTTGTCGCGAGTTTTCCGATTCGAATTTGAATTCAAATTTAGGGAATTATTAAAATATTTTCAAAAGTTAAATTGGTCAACCAAGAGTGACATTTGGTAAAACATGTGATTATTGACTAAATGATGCCCTTGGGGGATGGTTTGATCACTAATAATCATCAATTAAAATAGCAACAAGTTTCAATTTGAAATTCTTCCGAAAACCCTAAAATCCAAAACCCTAATTTTACCCCTTTTGAAATAATTCAAAATCTAAGCAAAATTTGGGAAAAAGTTTAAAACCAAGTTTATAGATCTTTTCAAGGGCTACAACTTTGGTGTTTTGAGTTTTCAAAGTTTTAGTGTAAAATGTGGAGTAATTTTGAAAAGAAGCAAATTTCAAATTTGACCCCTTTTCATCCCCAAATTCAAATTTCAAAATAAAGGCATAATTTGAAAATGGTTTAAATAGCAAAGTTTTAGGTCTTGGCTAGATGTACAACTTTGGTGTTTGGAGTTTTTGAAGTTTCAATATAAAATTTAAAGTAATTTCTAAATTACCAAATTCTAGAAAAGTGTCCCCTTTTGATTTCAAATTCAAATTTTAAAATCCAGTTCGAATTTGAAAAAGTTTTCAACATGAAACTTATAGAGCTTGAAATTTTGAAGATTTCATATTTTGAGAAATTTTTAAGTTGCTACATGATTTTGGGAGTAATTTGGCAAAAATAGTTCGAATTTGAAAATTGAGGGGGTGCTACAGTGACCGGCGAATCACCGCCGGGCACCGAGCGGCATGGGCACCGGCGAGCCGCCGTGGCCTTCGGCCAGCTTCCAGACGTGCCTGTGATTGCCACCTCGTCCGCGCGCGCGCCTTCTAGCACCACTGGAGACCCCTTTTAAAAGGACCGAGTGCACCATCGTTTCCCTTCTTCGTTTTATCTGTTTTTGCCGCCGTCGCCGCCTAGCTCCGATGCTCACCGCTGCCGCCGTTGAGCTGCCTCCGACTAAAACAACCGCACCATCACGTTCGCCTCGCTCTTGCATGCCTCCTAGTCCGCCTGCACCAGTCCATCTCCGTCCAAATCACCCGCACGACCGCCTCCTTTTCCATCGCCGGTGACCGAGTGCCACCGAGCCGCCTCACGTGGCCAGCTCTCTCCACCACCTCTCAGCGCCTCCTAGTTGCTTCACTGCACTCACGGTGAGCTACTGTTGCTTATCGTGCCTTCAATTTAGCCGCTACCAGCTTGTATCGTCGGGACGCCAGTCACCGCGACCACCGTGCCGCCATGGCCGATGAGATGCTTCTTCCGGGGCATGTGCGATCGCGTGGTAGGTCTGGGGAAGTCCGGGAGGTCATGTTAGTCGTGATAGTTGGACTAGTTGGGTCACCGGTGTCATGGTCGTCGGTCGGCCACTGTGCGGGCATGGCCGGGCCGCGGGAGAGAGAATGAGAGAGGGGGAGGGAGATGACAGGCGGGGCCGCCGTGTCAGTCAGAGAGAGAGAGAGCGCGTGCGCGCGGGCAGGCCGCGCTGATAGGCCGCGCGCGTTGCTAGGCCAGGCGAGCACGGGCGGGCGTGGGCGATTGCGCGCGGGTGGGCTGCGCGCACTGCTGGGCCGAGCCGGATGGAAAGAGGAGAAGCAGCCCGAGCTGTGGTTTTGTTTTTTTTCAAAAATGTAAATAGTAGTAGTATTTGTTTATTTCAATAGAATTTTTTGTAGAGCTCCAAAAATAGTGAAAATTTTTGTGTAAGCTTTTCAAAGTGTAAACTATTTAGGAAAAATGTTAAATGCCAATTTTGATTACTTTTTGTAAGTTAATTAATTAGCTCAATTAAATGTTAAATGCAACTTCCAGGAATTTTAGTAATTAAAATATTAATCCAAAAATCATGAAATTTATTTTGACACTGTTTTAGATCATGACCAATCTTTAGAAAAAGTTGAGCTCAATTAGATGAAGTTTGATTTATTATTAACTCATGCCTTAGTTATTTAAGTGGTTAATTAAATGTTAAATCAATAACTTTAAGTGTTGTGTGTTCTTTTGATTGAGTGATGACCTTGGGTCACTAATTCTTAGTGATCCTTGGCGCCTTAATTACTTGGTTGAGCTCGTTAGTAGCCTGTTCGTTAAGAAGCTTCAGTGTTACTTAAATAATCGCCGTTAGTTAATAGGTTTTGTTGTTTCGCAACTGTACCGCGAAGGAAAGTTGTACTCAAGTCGTTAACTTTGGCATGTCATCATTAAGCATCATGTTTATCACCGCATCATGTTGAAACATGTCATATGCTTGTGTAGTTCCCGTTTTCGAGGAAGTCGACGTTGTTGAGCAAGCCTCCGGAGAAGAGGAGTCGCCGGTGGGTTCTGGATCGGACGTCGGAGTTGTTGAGCCCGAGCTAGTCGTCTCGTCTGAGCAAGGCAAGCCCCGGTGCATTTAGACCCTTCCTTGAGTTTTACGAGTCTTTATCATTTATACTATGGTTTACTGCATTAAGTAATTAGGAGTTGAGTGATAACCCAATTGCTGCATTATCATCCTTGATTATTGCGATATCACTCTTGGTACCTGTTTTACTGAAAATGCGTAGTATGCTTCGCTATGCTTATTAAGTTAGGCTTTTAAAATGAAATGCTTATATGGCCAAGATGGCATACTTAATGAATATTGAAATATAAGAATGAACTTGAAAGATCGAGCGGGTGGTTTGGCCACTGCTAACTTGCATTGGGAACGAAGTCTCAATGTAGTGTTCCCGCCTTATCAGTTAAGGACCGTACGTTGTTGGCCCTCGAGTCATGGAGTTTTTATTAGTACTAGCCATGTACCCATGTTGGGTAAGCCTTATTTTGGCTAGTCCATTACGAGAACGTCTAACCTCGCACTGGGAGTGGAGAGATGGCGAGAGTAGCGTGTACCCTCGGGGCTAGAATTGGGATGGGTTCGAGGAGTACTATGCTCTCGGGTGGCGATGGACACGTTCTGGTTTTGGGTTACTTGGGTAAGAGTTGATATATGCAAGATTCGGTTCTGCATATGTCGTGTGGTTAGGAAGCCCCAGCTGGGTAAATCAAGCGGTTCGAATCGTCGTTACTCCGTGAGAATAGAGTCTTGGCCTTACACCATCATAGTTAAGAAATGGAATTGGAAGAAAGAATAAGAAAGATCTTGATGAGAATTACTTTGATCTAGATTAAGATCACTTAGAATTGGTTAATGAACCATCAATGATAAAAAATAAAAGATTGAAGGTAAGGACTTACTTTAGTAAACTTTTCTACAAAAGAAATTTTGATTCTTGAATACCCGTACCTTGATTTCCTAAAGCTAGCATGCCCTTGGAGTCGTTTTATTAGTCGGGTAAGTCTTGTTGAGTACTCCCGTACTCAGAGTTTGTTAAACCCCTTGTTGCAGGTGCGGTTCATGAATAAGTCTGCTTTGAGCCTTGTTGCATGACCGTTGTGGTTGAATAAAGTGACGACGGGTGGGCTATGTGGCCTTTGGGCAAGGCACCTCGCTTGGGTGTTGTAATAAAGTTACAACTGATACTTCTTTACTACTGGTTTGTAATAATGCTACTTAATGTTTGAAATTTGGAAACTTGGTTTGTAAACTTAAGTTATTGTAAGACTTTCGCTACTTTACTCTGATGGTATTTTAAATAAATTGTTATAATATTGCAATACTCTTGTAATTGGATCCTGTTCGGAGAAAAGCAGACCTTTTAGGTTATGAGTAACATAAGTACGGTTGTCAGAGGTTATTATGACAATGACAGGTACATGTGGGCCATCATAATTAGGAGGTTCTGTGACAGCTGGTAACAGAGCATAATTACTGGAGTTATTGTAGTATTACTTTACAAAACTTCAAAATGATTTGGATTGAACAAACTTAAATTGATATTTTGGTCCAAATTGCTTCTGGCTTATCTTAATCCATTCTCTGTAGTTTCTTTAGTTCATGTTTTAAAGCTTCGTAGTGAAGTATCATGTTATTTTGCCCTAAGTTATTGTATGTGTTACCTAAACTTTTATGTTAGTTCGTAAGTACGTTGCATGTATCATGTTTAATCAATTTGTGTTCAGTTAAATTTGGAGTTCAATGGACATTAATCAATAGGAGGATCAGTGCTTTGTGTTCAGTTACATATCTCCTGTTCCTACAGGACTGCATACAAACTGGATGGATCAATCCAGAGAAAAAAAGGAGGCACCTTACAAATTTTGAGAACACACAATAACGATAAGTTGTAAATACAAGCAGGTCATGCTTCGTACACACATGACATATTGTAGATAATTAGTGGCAGTGTTAAACCTATTCATTAATCTCGACTCATCAAACATAGCATTCACGTAACATGGCAAAGCTGACCATAGCTTCAAATGATAAAATGCTACAACATAACCTAACAAATAGTACAACTATACAAACAAATTTTGCAATTAGATCCAGTTTGGCTTCACAAAGAGCCTCTTCAGTAAGTGATGGGGTGTTGCAAAAATATTTCTGTCTCCTTCCTATCTCAGTTGACAGGTTGGGGGTTCACAAATTTACTTCAACAATAACAGCCTCTAAAAAAGCTAAGAAAATAAATGTCTATATTCAGCTAATGACCAAGTTTGCCTAACCTCACCTAGTACATATGAGATGTCCTTTGCATGTGAACTACATATTGCATGAATTACTTGCTGCGTCCATCAGTCTGAGTGCTATCTTGGACCATGGGAGGCTCCAGGAAAATGAAGCACTGGTGTCACCATTCACAAACTATCAATAAATGATGAGCTGACAATTTTTTTGCACTGACCTCTAAAGAATTGAAGACAGGAAGGATAACATCTGCTCTCACTGGAAAACCATAGCTGCACAAAGGCATATACAAACACCCATATTATCTGCTCTCAAGGCTTGCAAGTAACAGATCAGAACAGAGCTTGTAAATGGCAGCAAATTTATTTATAGCGGTCAATATTAGACTATGTAGTTTGATTTTACCATGGAATGCGTCCTATAGTGACAAATTACAATAATCCAGAATTGGTCTTGAGTAAATCAGAAAGCCCAAATTTGATATTCTGTAGGTTTGAAATATCACATATATTCAGTAGGCTAGATATTCATGTACTATCCCAACCCAGATCATCAACAAACGAATATTAAGCTATAGATTATAATACTTTGCAGACGTTTTATATACCAAATATAGTAATTCCAAATACAGTTATTCCAGATCATCAACAAACAAATATTACCCTCCATGAGCAGCAAGAAATTCAGTCAATGGCCTATACAATGTTGTGGACACAATCTCAGATAAACCATTGTACCGTGACTCCATGACCTCTAGCAAACAAACATACATTCTATATTCAGGTGAATGAGCTATGTGATAGTTCTATATTCAGCACGGTATCCACTGCAATCTCATCAGAAGAAGTCCAGGAGACAATATGGTCTCCTAAGAGGCCAATGAACAATTGATGATTGTGCTATCTTCAAATTACATGATGATAGCCTTAGCATATTGTCACAAATTTTCCTCATCTTCCCTTCTATCTCCTCACCTTTGGATGCTGTGTTATTTGGGGGGCATAATTGATCCTTGGATAGAAAAAGGACCAACTATTGATGTCATTTCAATCTATGTATTCTTATCCTGTGATGCAGAGGCAACAGACTATATCCAAAGAAGCAATATACATAGAAATTGTAATATTCCAAAGCTAGTTATATGGATTGTTTGGCTGCACAGCCATCAGCATTTGGATCCCATTGCTGCTGACAAGAGGATGCCTACTAACTCCTAGGATTAGATGAGAACCAAGTAGCAAGACATATGTTCAATGATTCCTTAACGTAGTTAGTGCAGATACCGTTTCCAATTTCAAATGGCCTGTTTTAGCAGAGATTGTTACTACTAGCATTGATTGCACAGCGTTTTCCAAATGAGAATCAGACGTGCGTCTTGCCTAGCTCATCGATACAGTACTACTGCTAGTATCGGTACTGATCTTTCCAGGTGCATGAGTTCTATCTTTCAGTGTACTTGAGCAGCAGCATTGCGCATTGCGCCATTCCTCCCTTCCTTGGCTAGTTGCTTAGCATTCTTCAGCCATGGCGAGGGGAGGACGAGGAGCCGCCGATAGCGCAGCCGTGCTTGGCCTCGCCTTGGTGCTCGCCGCCGCCGGGGCGCAAGTGGCGCGCGCCGCCGCCGGCGGGCACGACTACAGCAAGGCGCTGAGCAAGAGCATCCTCTGCTTCGAGGCGCAGTGCGCGCTCCGGGCGGCTCCCCGGCGACCAGCGGATCGCCTGGCGCGCCGACTCCGGCCTGCTCGACGGCAAGGCCAACGGAGTACGTACGCATTAGTGCATTACGCAGTGGCGGTGCAATCCCTCCGACCGCTTGTTTGCGTTTTGGAAACGAATGAATGAATCTTGGCATGACGGGGTGATTTCCTAATCAGCATTATAATATGCTTTGAACTCCATCCATTCTCATCGATCAGGTGGACCTCGTGGGCGGCTACTACGACGCCGGCCGCCGGCGACAACGTCAAGTTCGGGGCTGCCGATGGCGTTCACGGTGACGATGATGTCGTGGAGCATCATCGAGTACGGCGAGCAGATGGCGGCGGCGGGGGAGCTGGGGCACGCCGTGGATCGGAGGCCGTCAAGTGGGGCACCGACTACTTCGTCAAGGCGCACCCGGAGCCCAACGTGTTCTACGGAGAGGTCGGTTGGTTACGCCACGCGACACGCCGCCGCGTCCGCGTCTCCTGCGTGCCCTCGTCGCATCCCTGATCCATCCTCCACCACGTCACGTTTTCGTCAACCACCGAGCTCCACTGGGGCTCACCTGATGCATGCAGGGTTTGACTTTGACCTGGTCAGACGCCTGAGCGGCTGAGCGTGATTGATTTCTGGCTTGCCGGAAAGAAATCTCCTGGCGTTCGCAAGGTCGCAGGTGGACTACATCTGGCCATCTGGGCACTGGCGGAACCAGGGGGCCAGCAGGGGCCATGATCTGGGTAGCAACCCGAGGGCGACGAGCTACATGGTTGGGTACGGCGCCACGTTCCCGCAGCGCGCGCACCACCGCGGCGCGTCCATCGTCTCCATCAAGGTCGGCCCCGCCTTCGTCAGCTGCCGCGCGGGGTTCGACAGCTGGTACGGCCGGCAGGGCGGCAACAACCCCAACCAACCTGCTGGACAGCGCCACCGACGGCGGGCCCGACGAGAACGACGACTTCGCCGACGAGAGGAACAACTACGAGCAGACGGAGGCGGGAGGCCACCACCTACAACAACGCGCTGTTATGACAGAGGATCGTCTAGGTGTAGGTGTAGATAACAGGTTGTGTATCTTGCATCTTGGGATAAACAGGGCTTGACCATGTACTAGAAAGGGAGAGAGAAGATGAGAGTGAGGTGATGTTACCGACCATCGGAGAGGTTGAAGGAGGATTCAGCCATCGCTGGTTCAGTGGTGAGGATCTGCGCACGAGTAGCATCGGTTGGGGAAGAGTTGGTGACGGTGGCGTCCGGTGAGGAAGTGTAGCAGTGTAGTGGACATGATTCAGTGGCGGCGGTGAACACCGGTGGTGTTTCCCGTCGCTTACAACGCGTCCCTCTCGATCGGTTAGGGATGTTGGTGGGGAGTGGCGGCTTAGAGAAATCTCGTGACTTGATCCCCAGCCCCCACCTTCTCTATATAGCGTTACGCGACGAGGGCCCAACAACCATGTATTGGGCTGGGCGCCCCTGATCAGGGCGCGAAGTCAAGGCCCAACCTGTCCATTGGGCCAGTCTGTGGAAGATCAACCTAACATTCTCCCCCCGTGATCTCAACTTATATCTTCAACTTTGGACTTAAATGCTTTTCACTTTACTCGTTCCATCACAGATTAGTGCATAGAGCATGTTTCATCGTCACGATCAATCGCCGATAGATTTAACAGCTCAATACACGTCTCTGTTCTGAAACAAATTCTTTAACTTTGGGCCCTTTATTATTCAGGAATCATAGGTTTTCTCTTAAACCCATGCCAGCTACATGTTTTCTGAACACGTTGAGTGGTAAGCCTTTTGTAAACGAATCCGCAAGCATCTTTTCAGTACTTATATGCTTAAGACTTATAACATGATCCCGAGCTTTATCTTTCACAACATAATACTTTATGTCAATGTGTTTGGTAGCACCACTTGACCTATTGTTGTGAGCATACTGTACTACCGGATTATTATCGCTGTACAACTTAAGTAGTTTATTGATGTCGTCAACCACCTTTAAACCGGGTATGAATTTCTTTAGCCAGTTCACCTACCCCGTGGCCTCATAGCACGCTACAAACCCGGCATACATCGTGGACGATGTAGTGACGGTTTGCTTTGAGTTTTTTCATGATATAGCTCGTCCTGCGAGAGTGAATACATATCCTGACGTGGATTTTTTATCATTTCCCGTATAATCAGAATATGAGTACCCCATTATTTGAAGAGAATCTGATATTCTATACGTCATCATGAGGTCTTTCGTGTCTTCCAAATATTGCAAGACTTTCTTTAACAAACTCTAGTGTTTTATTCCTGGATTACTCTGAAATCTACCAAGCAACCCGGTAACAAAAGCTAGGTCAGGACGCGTATACACTTGAGCATACTGTAGGCTTCCGACAGCTAAAGCATATGGAACCGCTTTTATTTATTTGAGCTCATACTGGTTCCTAGGGCATTGAAAATCCCCATATATGTTGCCCTTGACTATAGGTGCAGGCGAAGAACTACATTTGTGCATACTGAATTTCTTTAAAACTTTTTCTATGTATGCTTTTGTGACAGTCACAATACCTCTTTTCTTCTATCTCGATGAATCTCTATTCCTAAAACGAACGAGGCTTCACCGAGATCTTTCATATCAAAGTTTGAGGACAGGAACTTCTTCGTTTCCAGTAGTAGATTGACATCACTACTAGTAAGATATCATTTACATACATGATCAGGAATATGTATTTCCCATTCTTGAACTTTGCATAAACGCAATTGTCCTCAACATTCTCTTTAAACCCAAAATTCCTTATTGTTCTATTAAACTTCAAGTATCACTGTCTTGAGGCTTGCTTCAATCCATAAATGGTTTTCTTCAAGCGGCATCCCATGCTTTCTTTTCCTTCCATGACAAAACTCTTTGGTTGTGCCATGTAAACATTTTACTCCAAATCCCCATTGAGGAATGCCGTTTTTACATCCATCTAATATAATTCTAAATCATAATATGCCACCAATGTCATTATTATTATGAAGGAATCCTTACATGAAACTAGTGAAAATGTCTCATTATAGTCTATTCCTTCTCTTTGTGTAAAGCTTTTCGTCACAAGTCGTGCTTTAAACATTTCTATATTTTCTTTGGAGTTATATTTGATTTTGTAGACCCATTTATAACCTACTGTTTTGGCTCCTTTAGGAATGTCTTCTAAGTCCCAAACACCATTGGAACTCATAGATTTCATTTCATCTTTCATAACTTCTAGCCACTTCGATGAGTGGGCGCTTCTCATGGCTTCTTCATATGAGGTGAGATCACCCTCCATATGAAACTCTTTAGTATTATAGACTTCATAATCATCAGGAATAGCTGATCTTATAACTCTTTGAGACCTTCTCGGGGCCTCCATATTTGGCACATCTTTTGCTTGAGGCTGTTGTTGCCCCCTTCATGTGTGGCAACAGGTTCTATAGGATCCTGAAGGACATGTTCCTCATCCTCATTCATTGTTGCCATAGGAGGAATAACAATAGATGTTGGCACCACAATATCTTGCATTGTCGGTGCAGCAACAACAGGTAGTGAGAAAAATAGCTCCTGAATCATCGGAGTGGGCACACACACCTACTTCTCCTCAAGATTAATTTCTTGAGCTACCATGCTCCCTCTCATCGTATCATCCTCTAAGAAGACAACGTGTCTCATTTCTATAAATTTTATATGTCTGTTTGGATAGTAGAAACGAAAACCTTTTGACTTTTTAGGGTAGCCAATAAAATGGCAACTTATTGTTTTAGGATCTAGCTTCCCAATGTTTGGGTTAAAAACTTTAGCCTCAGCAGGGCTCTCCTACACACGTAAGTAGTTTAGTGAGGGTATTCTTCCTGTCCACAACTCATACGATGTTCTGGGCACCGACTTACTTGGTACTCTATTGAGAATATGAATGGCGGTTTTTAACGCCTCCATCCACAGACTCAACGGTAAAGTGGAGTAACTTATCATACTGCGCACCACATCCATCAGGGTACGGTTACGTCTTTTAGCTACTCCATTCTACTGAGGTTCGCCCGGTATAGAATACTGGGCTACTATGCCATTCTCCTGTAAAAAACCTTGCAAAAGGTCCAAGAACTTGGCCATATGGGGTATGCCGACTGTAGTACCCCTCCCCACGGTCAGATCTGACTATCTTAATCTTTAAATTGTGCTGATTTTTAACTTCAGCCTTAAATATCTTAAATTTATCCAATGCGTCTGTTCTTTCCTTGATTGGATAAATATAGCCAAAACGGGAGTAATCATTTGTGAATGTTATGAACGAGTCATAACCATCCACACTCTTTACCGGAAATGGACCACAGATGTCCGTGTGAATTATTTCTAAAATTTTTGTGCTTCGTTTGACATATTTTTTAATTTTCTTTACATACTTTCCTTTAATACATTCTATGCTTTGTTCTAAATCTGAGAACTCTAATGGAGGAAGAATTTCATTCTTAACTAGTCTTTCTATTCTTCTCCTTGAAATATGGCATAAATGACGTGCCATAATTTCAGCGATGCATCATGAGTTCTCTTTCGTTTTCTGTTTGCATTCACAGGCGAGGACACATTCTCATTCACATCACATATAGAATTTACATTTTCACGAAGTGATAATAAATAAAGCTCGTCTTGTTGAAAAGCGAGACCAACACATTTAGCATTAAACCATACCTCACATTTGTCATTTCTAAAATGACAATCATAACCATCATTGTCCAAGCATGAAACACTAATCAAGTTTCTTTGTAAAGAAGGAACATAAAGAACATCCCTAAGTAAAAGCATGAAACCATCAACAAGCTCTAGAAAAAGATCGCCAACAACTTTAACATCTGCTCAGACTCCATTTGCGACTTTAATGCATCTTTCTCTTCTTTGCGTAGTCCTCGTCGAACGAAATCCCTGTAAAGAATTAGCAACATGAATAGTTACTCCTGAGTCAATCCACTAAGTAGATTTTGAATATCGTACATATAGGGATTTATTTATAAACGTAATAATGTTCTCACCTTTCTTTGCCATAATCATCTTCAAGAATTCGGGACAATCTTTCTTATAATGTTCCGTCTTCTTGTAATGAAGACACTGATCTTTCTCCACTGCAAACTTCTTCTACTGAGGTTGATGGTGCATGGGAGCCTTTCCCTGTGTCTTTGAGGAGTTAGCATTAAAGTTCTTTTTTCTTGTTTTCTTTCACATAGTTGATACTACTACCATGTGTATCCTTTATTCTCTCCTTCTCCTGCACACACATAGCTATGAGCTTCTCTAAGTCCCACTTCTCGGGTTGTATGTTGTAGTTAACAACAAAAGTATCAAATTTCTTTGGCAAGGAAGCAAAAATCAGATGGATAAGGAACTCATCTTTGAGAGCCAGATCCATTGGTTTCAACTTGGATGCCAAATTGCTCATCCTTAGTATGTGCTCTCTTATGCCACTGCCGCCTCCAGAGTACCTCTCTATCACTAGCTGCTTTATCAGCTGGGTAGCATGTCTTTGAAGAGCTAGTGAACTGACTCTTTATTCTGTCAAGGTACTCTATGACCGTGTCACACTCTGGGATTGAGCTCACTATTGCGGGCTCAATTGTGTTCTTTTATCACAGCCAGACACTTCTTGTTGGTAGTGACCCACTTTTTATGCTCAAGGTCATATGACATCAGCATCAGCCTCATAAGTCTCCCTCACCGGTGCCACAGGCTCAGTGGGACATGGTGAGGTGACTACCCAGTCCACCTCAGTCAAGATGAAGGCCAGGTCAATCTTTTTCTTCCACTCAGTGTAGTTGTCTCCTTTGAGGGTTGGGATATCTTTGATACAACCCATCAAGGAATATCCTCCTGAAACACAATTCATGTAAAGTGAGAACATAATAACAACAATTGCATGCCTTAGTTCCAACAGTGGTCAAAATTAAAACATACAACTGTTTATACATTAAATCTACATCACCGTTGGGCAGAAATAGAAATAATGTATATAATCATTAAAATTATGATATTGCTATTAAACGTTGGTCAAAAAATAACAATATTATAATCAACTCAAAATCCTCTTTTTCTCCAATTATATATCACGTTGGTTCATAATAATTGGAGAATAAAACATTTACTTAGCAGCGGAAACATACAAAATTCTTTATCTACTTTTCAGAAATATGTTACTGTACTGATCTACTCTCTAAATAAATTCCAACACATTGGTGCAATATTTTGACAGAGATATAAACATTTAAACTTAACAAAATTCATCAAAATATGCTAGGCCTGGCCTGCTCTTGTCATTTAGAAAAGAGTCATTGTACATTCTTGTCATTTAACCCAGCAGCTCAAAACACGGCCCACGGCCTGCTCTGCAATCGCGAGCGTAGTGCGCCCTGCGTCCCAGGGCGCAACCTAGGCCTAGGCTGGGAAAACACTGCCCCGCCTGGGTCGAATGTTGGCCCGCGCGATCTCGATCGTTGATCTTCATCCGACGGTCGAGCGGTATCCTCAGTGGATCAAAACCGGCTGCCACGGTCTCCCCCTGAACCCTAGCTTCTCATTCTTCTCTCCCTCCCTCATATCTCAGCGCACAGCGGCGCAACAATGGCAGCCACTGTTGGTGGTTCTTAACTCGAATCTTACCCCACCAATATTCGAATGAAATCCACCAAAAACAATGTAGATATGACTTTGACACTAACATTTTCCAAAGTTTTGGTGGATTCAAATATTTTGCAGGGCATATATGGAAACATGCTATAAATGGGCCAAAAGAGAAGAAAAGAACAAGAAAATAACAAAAGCATTTTGACCCAAAGGCAAGACAAGAAGAAGCCCAAAACCAGCGAAGCCTAACTAGGCCAACCCACCTCGGAGCCCACATCCAGGCCCAACAAAGGACCCACAGGTCAGAGCAAGGTGAGGGGGTAGCACCCAGGGCACGCCCGTGGCCTAGGCGCGCCTGCGCCTTCACCTCTACCAAATAGGTATATTGAATAGGGGCTAGCGGTGCGGGGGTGGATCCAGGAATATTCCCCCAAACCGACCTGCCAAGCCCCTATATAAGAGGGGGAGGGGCTCCTCTCACATAGAGAACTCATACACAATAAGAGCAAGAAAGGTGAAGCTTCCAAGCTAGCTTCTAGCTAGAATAGAATAGGGAGTGAGTGAGGGAAAGGTTGGAGAAAGAGTGGACTCGGTCCCTCTACCTCAGGTGTCCAGTTTACCGAGTACGCCGGGAGGACAGAGTGTTGGACCTGTCGGCTCCCTCCACTTCTACCTCGACGTTCGTCTTACCAATTGGGGTAAAAAGTTTATGTTATTCTATTGGTTGATTACTTTTGCACAAGTTATCATTATCACTATACTCTTGTGGGTTCATCGTCCATCCCCGTGATGGAGGTTCTAGTGCAGGACTCCTGATAAAGACAGAAGTTCCTAGCCAACGCTAGAATCGTAACCGATAGCGTAGACGTGGTGTCTGAACTAGAAATTACCTTCGTTTGCCTCGTACTCCACGGTTGAGGGGTAGGCGGTAGGTGGTGATAGCCCTGTCCGTCCTTTGCACTCCCCCACGTTCGGGTATGGCGTAGAGCTACAGGCTGGCATCGCTTGGCAGACCAGGTGATCACCGGTGCCCGAAACAAGGTTATAACGATAGTGCTATCTTGACTTAAGGAATCTACCTTTAGAAGAACCTCACAACCCAAGTTATCCTTCTCCTATTCTTGGGGAGAACTAGCTAAGAGATTTCCTACAAAACTGTTCCTCGAGAAAATACGATACCCTGCTTACCACCGGGTGAAGTGCTACAACGGTCTTTCCGTGCGTTTGTGAATTTATCTGCTTTTGCTAAGAAGCACCAACAGCCACACGAGGCACCCGGAGCGAGAAAGGGTGGTGGCGCCGCCGTGGGGCTCCTCGCCGGCACGCGTGCTTGCCTAGGGCTGAGCACATCGCCGTCGAGTAACCTTGCGACGGTGCCCTGACGCCCGAGCACGAGGCGTGACCGTGCGGTGGCGTGGTCTCCCCGGTCGACGGCTCTGGTTCTTCCCGCGTGACGACCATGGAGACGGCCGATGACGATGACGAGATGGCTGGGCCCCAAGTAGGAAGCCCCTTCTCTACCGTCCCCTTTCTTTTCGAGGGTTAGGGTTTGTTTTCTATCTCGATCCATTTTTGAATCAGTCATCTTTTCTTTCTGATTTCTTTTCGATCTAGATCCATACACTAGACCCGGTCTTCTGATACCAATGTTATGATAGAGGATCATCTAGGTGTAGATTAGAAGGTGTGTAACTTGCATTTTGGAATAAACAGGGCTTGAACATGTACTAGAAAGGGAGAGAGGAGATGAGAGTGAGGTGATGTTACCAACCATCGGAGGGGTTGGAGGAGGATCCGACTATCGCTAGTTCGGTGGTGAGGATCAACGCACGGGCAGTGTCGGTTGGGGAAGAGTTGGTGATAGTGGCGTCCGACGAGGAAGTGTAGCAGTGTAGTGGACGTGATCAAGTGGCGGCGACGAACACCGGTGGTGCTTCCCATCACTCACAGCGCGTCCCTCTCGATCGGTTAGGGATGTTGGTGGGGAGTGGCGGTTCAGAGGAACCTCATAACTTGAGCCCCAACCTCCACCTTCTCTATATAGCGCTGCACGATGGGGACCCACTGGCCATGTATTGGGCCGGGCGCCCTCGATCAGGGCGTGAGGTCAAGGCCCAGCCTATCCGTTGGGCCAGTCTGGTGGAAGATCAACCTAACACGTGCCGCTCATGGGCATGCTCGCGTGACTCGCCGTCGGCCATGTATGCCTCCCGCTTTGGTCAGTAGTCACCAAGCGTGCTGACACCTTTGTGTTGCTGTTGTGTGTGCACGCAAGTGACTGACACCGTGCCTCTGGTATCGAGTCTCATCCATTCTATTTGGCTTCTGTTTCTTTGCTTGCAGAGGCTGCCGCAGAATTCATCAAGAGCGACAACAAGACCTCACTGTTTTCATGATTTTCATCTCCTTCTCTCGGTTACCCCCTTTTCACTTGTTCATGCAGCAACAGAATATATTACAGTATCATATCACTGATTTTTTCTGACACCTCTCATCTGGGTACAACTGTAGAATCTGTTCATGTATAAACACACACCTACTCCACACACATGCCATACTCACACCACACCATATATAACCAGACCTACAACTACACTTAGACTTGAAGATCGCGTCCTTGGAGAGATCACCGAAATCATCAAAGACTCCGTAGGTGACGGGCACGTCACAATCCCTTTGTGGCTCCACGCGAGAGGGATGCATCTGTAAATATTATTTGGGAAAAAACCCCGGTGAGACGCTACGGTCGATAGTCCAACCGCGGTGGGTGGCACGCACACCTGCGACGCTCACCACCATGCTACGAGCATGTTCTCGTATCATATCACTGATTTTAGTTTCGATTGTGCATGCATTTCGCAGCAGCTGCTAGCTGAACACGCATCGCCCATCAAGATCGAGCAGAACGCGACGACGCCGTGGACGCACAAGGGCAAGACGTACTACCCCGGTACTCGGTGACGGTGACCATCAGGTCAGGCAAGACAGTCCACGAGCTCCACATCGGCATCTCCAAGCTCGACGGCCAGGTCTAGGGACTTGAGAAAGTGTGGTACGTGTACGTGTTCTCGAGCTGATTCGCGTCGTTGCCCGCCGGCAAGAGCGCCGCGTTCGTCTACATCCAGGCCGCGCCGCCGGCCGACATCTGGGTCACCGGCTACAAGATCCTCTCAAATTAAACAGCACGACTCTCTCTATATATATATATATATATATATATATATATATATATATATATATATATATATATATATATATATATATATATATATATATATATATATATATATATATATATAGGGTGAGTTTTCTATACTCCCGGGAGTAGTTACTCTCATCTTCAAAAACACCACATTGTGTATGGATACATACTCATTTATTACCTTGAGTATGTTTGCATACTTATTTTAAGATACTCTAAATCTTACTACGTAAAAAAAATTAGCAGAGCCCATACTTTTAAATATATTACTAAAATGCCACTACTGTAGTATATACAATAAGTATAACCATATGCTCTACGTATACTTGCATACTTGACATACATACTACCATAAATGGTCTAGTATGATCATATACTTCGTGTACATATACTTCGTTAGGTCATATATACTCTAAATCTAGAGATATAAATATGGAAGTAACTACTCCCTAGGAGTAGAATATATATATGTATATATATACATATATATATGTATATATATATACATATATATGTATATATATATACATATACATATATATATATATACATATATATATATATGAAGCTATCTATGATATACGTAAAGTTGAAAACGGACGGAAACGAACGAAAAATTGGAAACGGGAACAGGAGCCGGACAGCCAGAAGCAAAAATGGTAGCGGGATAAACGGTAATACGAAAATAGGTAAATACGATCGGAAAATAGACGGAAACGAACGGTAAGCGGAAACTTAAGCCAGAACATGTATGTCGCATATGATAGCTCAAATACAAAGACCAAAGTGCAATACCAAATATCAAATATGCACTAACCATACATAAATATGAGTACAATACCAAATATCCATACATCACACAAATATGAACTATCCATACATCACATGAGACAAGAGACATGACACATCACGTGCTCACAAGTCACCAGTCACGAACAGCATGTGTTCAGCACAAATCGGCACACAACAATACAGCATGTGTTCATAAACAGAAATTGCAGCAGTCTAGCAGCGCTCATAGAACATATTTATTTAATAACCAACAGCAGAGAGCACACAACACCACGACACATCAGTTTTTCACAGCACACAATCTTCATTCATTGCTTCTGGAGCACTTTGCCCATCTCCCTACAATTTTCAACACATATATTCATGATTAATTGGAAATGTAAGGCTATGTTATTGTCTTTAGCCATTACAGAACTGTTTAAGAAGCCAAGCTAAATACCTCATCATCATCAGTGGTGGGGGGACTAGTACTAACAGAAACCGTCTCGGTGGTGTCAGTTCAGCCACAACTGCAGAAATGTATTTGGGATCTAAAAAATCAAAATAAAGACCACACAATATTGTACATCATATTGATCAGCTAGGAAAATAATATGTGACAACTAGATTAAAGAACTAAGGAAAATATTACCTTTGCTTGCTGCATGTATCCAGTCCTTGGCACAAATCAGTGCTTGTACCATCTCAGGATCTAGACGATTACGATGGGGATCAACAACTCGCCCAGCCCCACTAAATGCAGACTCAGAAGCTACTGTTGACACTTGTATTGCCATCATATCCCGAGCAATTTGTGCAAGAATTGGATATTTATCTGTACTGTTCTTCCAGTAAGCTAAAATATTAAATGGATTTTGGTTCAACAGTGGCTCTGCCATGTATTTGTCTCACTCATTTACTTCATTTCTATCAGGCCCACAATCATCGTATAAGAAACTCTCAAGTTCAGCATCTTAACTCTCATGATCTGTTGGGCTGACCAATTCATTTGCACTCACAGCACCCTTTGCCTTTGAGGATGCAGGTGTAGAGGTAGCATAAGACTTATACAAGTCCTTTACAACACTAATAAATTCATCAAGTTTAATTTCATAGTAGTCACCATAGAACTTTCTCATGTAATACTCTACAAGTTTGTGCTTCTATCTTGGATCAAGGAAGCATGCTACAACAAGAGCAGTATTGGAAGAAGTCCAATATTTCTCAAAATTTTCACTCATAGATTTGGCCATTTCCCTAATAATCATATCTGGACTATAAGACCATTTATCTAGCAGCTCTTTTATCTCACAAAAACCTCTATAGAACAGATTTGCAGTTGGATATGAAGAACCAGATAACAGTACAGTAAGATCATAAAACTTTTTTAAGCACTGAGAAACTGTTACAGCCATCTTTCATTCATCATCAAGAGAAATATGCTTATACTTATTGCGATTTGCTGTCTTTAGCCTTAAGAAAGCAGGCTTGTAATGCAAGACATCCCTTAGCATCAAATATGTTGAGTTCCACCTGGTTGTAACAACAAGGTGAATGCACTTTGAAGTATCCAACCCACACTCTCTTGCGCATTTCATGAGTTCCTCCCATTGCAAGGGAGATCCCTTTACAGCTAGTGCCAATGATTTCATCTTCCCAAGAGCTTTGTTAATAACAGCTAGCCCATCCCTAGCAACTAAGTTGAGAATGTGACATGCACATCTAATATGAAAAAACATGCCATCACAAACCAAAGATGCATTACCATTCTATGTAAGGTCATCAATTAAATTAGTAACAGCCACCAAGTTGTTTGATGCACAAGGCAAATAATTTCGTCTCAACAAACCACTTAACCACGACTTCAGTAAAAACCTTAGCCAACTTATGACCAGTATGTCGTCTCTCTACTTGAAAGAAAGCTACTATTCTCTTCTGAATATGCCAATTATCATCTATCCAATGTAAGGTGACACACATATAAGACTTGTTTTGACATGATGTCCATATGTCCATGGTAGTACTAAAATGACATATGACTGTTTTCAAATATGCATATAACTTCTCCTTCTCAGCTAGATATATATCCATTATTTTGTCACACCCGGTTTTAAGGACAAAACCAGACATACACCATATGTGAAATAAAGAAGACAAATCTCACATATAGCCACAGATAAGTGTAATATCAAAAGACAAATGCTTAATATACATAACTCAATAGTATAAAGTATACCTTAAAGAATAACACAGCGGAAAGACAACTCCGAACACCGGGTGCAACCTTCACTCCAGGATCAAACTAACTGGTTGATCACAAGCCTAACAATTCCAGAATCTAACAGTCTGGTACCCTTCCTGAGATGTGGGAAATAGCAAGAGTGAGTCCATGTCGAACTCAGCAAATATATCATGGGGTTCATGAATCTCAAAAAGTTTGACACGGGTTTACTGCAATAGCTTTTAGTGAGTCATCTCTTTAACAATTGAGTAGCAACAAGTTTACCAAAATCCCAAATAACCTCATGATCATGTAAACGAGAATAATGTATAGCAAGAAACAATAATCATTAGTGAGCATCAATATCATCAGTATTATCATTATCATCAGTGTTCATCATTTATTCTATAAGGGTCCAAGGCCACTCGTGACCGTGAGCACGGCTGATATACCAGTTTTACACTCTGCAGAGGTTGTACACTTCCACTGTGAGTCGTGATTTACCCTTTCGCCCGAGGTAGCTAATCTCTTGACCCACTTCCAAGGAAGGTCGGCAGGGTTCACTATGAAGCCTTTCAAAGGTTCGTCTAACAAGTTAGGGCCATTAGATTCACTCGGCAAACAGATGTAGAGCCCCCCTTCCAAATGGCACAATAACGCGCAGCCTATACACATAAGGACAGAGGCCGCACTATACCCGATTCGTCAAGCCGTTCTTACGCCATGAAAGAATACCTCTAACAAGCTAGAAAAGGTCCTCATACTTGACTAAAGCCAGAGCCATATAGCCCTCACAGTTGTACTGTAAGTCCCGGATGTTCGCTTACAGATAAGTCCTTAGGGAGAGAAACTAGAGCACCAAAAATACCACATGCTCTAGCCCTCTTGAGCCATATTGCTTTAAAGCATCATTTAAACGTTTATTGCATATATCATTAGTCAAGTTACAGATCATGATTATTCAAAAAGAGCACTAGCATCACTACCCAATGCAATGTCCCATAGGTGTCAAGGTACAAGATACAAAAGCTAGGATATCCTTAGTGATATCAAGGTAGACACATGCACATGAATTAAGTATATTAAAGGTGAATAGGAAACAAGGATGATCCCATGCTATACTTGCCTTAAATTGAGATTCTTTCTCTGATCCAAATCTTCAATTAATAGCTTCTTGAATCTCCACGTAAATCTCACCGACTGGACTTGATCAATAAATCACCACACACGCATCGAGCAATCATACACGAAGCAAACAATAGATCTAAATTAGAACAGTACACCAAACATATGAAACAATATATGAAAAGATTTTAAAGAGGTTCTACGCATTGCTATGAACACATAGGCGCGAAAAGCACACTAATCAGAGCTACGGTTGAAAAGATACATCTACCGAAAGATTTGCTCATAGAAGAAAATATAAAACTATTAGTTTTATGTGTTTTCATTATATAATAACATATAAAATATTTTATAAATACTATATACGGAATTAAGTCAAATTTAGATTCAAATTATAAAACTAAAGTAAAACAAATCATATTTTATTTACAAAACCCAGTTGCATAATTATTAATCAAGATATGATTTAAACCATAAAATTTCAGAATTAATAATATGGTAAATACTGTCACTAACGCGTAGATCTCGTTGCTATGAATCTAACGCAACTCAAATGAGCTAAAACGGATCTAAAACGTAGAAGATATGATTTAAACAAGATTTACTTTATTAAAGTAATAGATTAAATCTCACATCGGAACTTAAAGATAGAAAACCTAACCAACAGTAACACTAACAGTATAACAAGTTTGTCAAACTCTTCTACACATTACTACGATCACATAGACATAAAGATCACGAAATTTGGATTTAAAACGTACAAATTATGAATTTTCTAAGATTTCCTATAGATAAATAATTACTTTAATATAAACTCGAAAATAAATTATCTCAAACCTACTGTACAGTTCTATCATCATGTAGAGCTCGCAAATACGAATCTAACGCAATTTGAACGGGTCAAATCGGAGTTAAAACGGATAATTTATGACTAAAACAAACTCAGTGGCAAAACTGTAAATATCAGAAAACGTATTTTTCAATTACTGAGACGAAATACGCTTTCAACAAATCAAAACGTATTTTCGGAAGTTACGCGATCAAAATACGCTTTACAGAAAAGAAAACGTAAACCGGGAATACGCTTTGGACTGTGGGTTAAGAACTTAAAAACTTCAGGGGCTCTTTAGCAAGTTTCACAGGCGAACCGGTATCTTTAAATAACGGCCGTCCGATTTAAAATGAACGGCCTAGATCTAATCTGGGGAGGACCGGCGGCGCTCCGGCCGGAACAGGGCCGTCGGTGAGCTTCTCGCGGCGGCGCCATCGTCGGAACACGCGAAAACACGACTCCGGGCACCATTCAACGAAGGGGAAACACCGGGGAGTAGCTTGGAGCACGGCGAACTCACCTCGGACAAGAACGAGGGCACGGGATGGACGAAGACGGCTGCGTGCTTGCGGTGGCGGACGGTGGAGGCGGTGGTGCTCACGGTGGCGGCGCTAGGCGGTTTTGGCTGCTCCAAAAGGGTGAGATGAGGGCGGTACGATGCAAGGGTCTCGTTTTTATAGCCCGAAGGCGTCGATATACATGGAAAGAACGAAGATTTGCGGCGGATTCGATTCACCGAATCGGAGAGAGAGAGAGGAAGGCTGCGTTCGGCCGGAGGAAGAAGAAAGGAAAGGAGACACGTCGCTGACAGGTGGGTCCCGCATGTCGGCGACTCAGAGGAAAAACGGGGCGGCGGCTGGGTGCGGGACGCGGCCGCGCGCGATGACGGGCCGGCTGGCCGCGGCTGGGCTCGGCCCAGTGGAGCGGATGCGGGCGCGGGGAGAAAACGGGCCAAGCGCGGGGAAAATGGGCTGCCGGGCCGAAAGCGAGAAGAAAGAAGGTTTTCATTTTCTTTTTTTCCTTTTCAATTATTTTAAAGCATTTTCAAATGATTTTGAAATCCAAATTTGAATTTGATCAAACCACTCATCTCAAAAATTTAAATGCAACAACATGAGTGCACAAACATGTTTCTACTCTTATATTTGATTTTAAGTTTATAAAAATTATTCTTATTCTAAATTTGCATGCTCACAAAAATATATAAAAATCATATTTTTCCTATTTTTCATTTCTTCAAAATTTTAGGGTGTTACAATTCTACCCCCCTTAAGATGAATCTCGTCCCGAGATTCGGAAGATGATGACAAAAGTGATAGGGATAGTTCGTCTCTAGATTATTCTTTACTTCATCGTGTAGTTCCATCGTCTTGATAAGAATTCCGTCTTACTTTACATACATGTAACTAATTCCAAGATTTTTGACAAATGCTCCAAACAATACTCTGGTATCTCCAATCACTAGGCACCTTTCCTATAATATGAATTTTCTTCCTTAAAATACTTATCTTCCAACAGAGCCTGACGAATCTCTTAGTCAGAAAGAATTTCTACTACCAACCTTCAAAACATTAATGATTCTGGTCAAGTTGCTCAAATTTGGAATACGATTCTTAATCCTTGATGTCACCCGAACCTTCTTAGCATTATTCTCCATTGCTAAGGGTATCGGCTGCGACTTTTACTTCTCCAAGTAATAGCACTTTTCCAAGTCCTAATCCATTTCATTCCAACGAGGATATCACAAATTCAAGACCAACTTAGCGAAGATGTCCTGTGGATTCTTGTGACCCTCCTATATGTCACTTTTCTTCCAAAAGACAGTACTCCATAGTGGAAAACTCCAGATAACACATTAGGTAATTCAACCCACACTTCCTTAGTTGACTTACTGAACAAGGTACTATATTTTTCTTCTTGCATAAGGACACATCCCACACCTTGATAAGGTGCATCATTGTAGATATGAAGCTCTTGTCTGGATCTGACAAAGCTAATACTTGGGTTTTACTTCAACCTTTTCTTAGACTCCTTCAAACATTTGCCTGAGGTCTCTTGATCTAAACGAACTTAAAAGCTTCTCCAAAGTTATTTGTTCCTCTGCTATGACTCCAGTAAACTCATGGTCCACTTTACTATCCTTGGTGTACCTATCTTCTAATTGATCATTCTCATCTCCCTCAGGTAAAAGTCGACCACCTTGATACTCAATTCTTTTCCCTGACGGTGTTGTTAAGAGCATTGTGCACCGAGTACCATGAATCACTCCTTTGTGTGCACAGAGCCATCCATTACCAAGAACCACGCGAATTTTAAATGACTCCAACACAATGAGTGTTGCGGTGAATTTTTCCTTGTTTATGACAGGACTGATATTCGGGCATATCTGATATGTCTGCATTTCTCCCACTGGGGTTTGAACTAGCAAAGGCCTCCTCATTGGACACTTCACCATCTTGCACGTCTCCACCATGTCGGCGGAAATGAAAGAATGCGAAGCACTAGGGTCCAATAAAGCAAAAACTTGTACTGAGCTTACTTGAATATAACCTCCCACTACTTTGGTAACTCCATGAATTTTATCCATATCCACATTGCTCAGTCTTCCATTGACATAGTTTTGCTGCGCTTTGCTTGCTTAAGCAGGCTTCTTATGGGCTTTCCTTTTTCGCTTTCGTTGTTGTGGATTCTGACTTAGTTCACTCCCAACTTGCTCTTCAACATTGTTGTTTTGATAGTGCTCGGCTTCATCATACCCATAACATCCTTCAATGGCAGAAACATCAATCTTTTCCCACATATTAGTGTGAGACGTCATATATGGCTCCTGAGTCATGAGACACTACACTTCCTGTCATCAAGTGACCAACATCAGCAATCACGAGCAAGTATAGATGATCATAATCATGAACTATCCAAAAGAACAACTCTTGTCTCCATGGATCCAAAATTATCAACCTTGTTCACAGGACAGTTTTGCTCAAGAGTGGCAACTAAATCATGGAGACTAACCAATACTTCCAACTAAAGAGTTCAATCTTAATAATCCTTCTTTACATTGGCTACCCCCTTAAAATAAGAGACACCAAATAGGGTAGCTTGAACCCTCCTTCTAGATGAGCTACTTAGCATAAAAGTGTTCTGACATCCCAATGATACTCTTGTGTATGGGTAAGAACAAGAAATCTGAAATTTCTCACGAGCAAAAAATCAGCAGTGCAGTAAAACAGCTGTAACTCTCATTCTGTTAATCCAATGAAGCTGTAGTTTACACCGATGGAAAGCTTATAAAATTCTCTACAACTTACTTATAGAACACTTTTCCAGATTCTGCAGCTAACTTGACCGAAAACAACACATAACAGATTCTGTTCCAGGTTTCAGACAGCACAGTTGCATCGTCTTATGATTTTTGTATCTCCCAATCCAAAATAGCTATGAGGGTAGTTCTTGCATTTAAAGAGAGATGTTGAAGTCCACTCTTGTCCAGAATTCTCTCATGATTTTTTTTTGTATTTCAAGAACAGAGATATAAGTTGATAAAGACAAGCTGCTCCGAAAGACAAGATATAGAAAGCAGGAGATAACCAAAACCCAACTATTTATTTCATTAATCCTTATACCTTATACATATAAACTAAATGAAATCATGGTCAAAACCCACGAGATCATTCCACTCATTATAAAATTCTAACTCAAGCATAAACATAAGCACAGAGCAACTAAACACTTAAATATTCATTAGCCACACATTAAGACGACTCAACTTGGCTACTAACGGTTTTATTACACGGGACACAACTCCTATTCCTTAAACATGGTGTGATTGTAGCAGCATCCAGAGTAGATAATGTCTCTTACATTCCTTATTGCTTCATATGGACATCTGAATCTCTGCATCCCTCTTTACCATTCTTATAACTCATACCTTAAGATGGGTCAACCTGGCATCCCTCAGGTATAGATTTAATACCCTCATACTTAATCCTTTCTCCTGAAAGTGTAGTTAGAAACACTGAACATTGGGCATACTCAATCACTCATTTACAAGTAGATAACCAGTCTATTCCAAGGATAACATCAATGCCCATTAATTCCAAAATAATAAGGTTTACCTTAAAATTTACCCCCTTTATGTCAAGACTAACTTTTGGGCATACGCGGTCTGCCTTTATTTCACCTCTTGGAGTTTCAACCATAACTGTTTTCCCCCTTGGAAGCATAAGTATGTTATGATCTTTTACATATTGTCTAGATATGAACGAATGTGAGGCACTGGGGTCAAACAAAACCTTGGCATTTCCTGAACTTACTGGAATTAATCCAAACACGACCTCCTTAGCTCCAGGAATGGTGGAAATATCCACATGTTTCAACCTTCCATGGATGTAATTTCTTTTTAATTTATTTCCCTGCACATGCTCCTTTTGGACATCCTGTCCTGGGTCTTGCTGTTGTTGATTCTTCTGTGGGCAAGATTTGATATAATGTCCTTCCTGCTGGCAATGATAACACTTTCTCTTAGCTGGATCTTTTGTGATGTCATACTCTACAGAACTGTTGTTTGGTATGTTGCTATCTTGCTGGCCATAAAAGTTCACCTTCGTCCCTTTGGCTTGTTTCCTAGCTTGTTTGGCCTTTCGGGGTTGATACTCCTTATAGGTAATTGTCCACCCATCTATGACTACTTCATGGGGAGTAGTTTTAGCGGGATGGGCTTCTAACTCTTCAGGGTTTGGATTTGTTTGACAGGGGATCAGGGCTGCATGTGACAATGTAGTAGAACTCGCTTGCTGATTGCTTTCCACAAGTGGTTCTAATGAGATTGCCTTTCTCTTCTTGTCCATGTTGATCTCAAAATTTGGATCCACCTTGATTTTCCCCTTATTAGACTCATTTCGAAGACAGGGAAAACCATAATGCTTACAGCAGTGACATTGTTCCTGCTCTCCAAATGCCTTATTATCAACATCTTTATTGGATTTCATATTCTTCCAAGCTTCTACTACTTGTATCTTCTCTGACCCCTTAGATATATTGGCTTGACCTTGAGATAAGCATCGTTGAAAATTCCCATGTTGAGCCATTTCTTCTAGTAATTGGTTTTGCATCGCTAATGGTTTCTTGTCAAAAGTGAGCAAGAGCGACACAATTTAGTACTCTTAACCTCTAAAATCCACAGTCTTCTCGTCACGAGCCGTCTAATAGACAAGGAGAAAAGGTTCAAAATAGAGACAAGGTTTTTATAACAGAATGGGGATAGAATTAAGCATAACTTTGAGAAAATAACAAAGTTAAAGAGAAGCAAGAAATAGGCAACAATGAGAACATGCTAAACGTCCAGTTCTAACTAGGCTTGCGTCCTACAGTCAGCATTGCTCTGATACCAATCTGTCACACCCGGTTTTAAGGACAAAACCAGACATACACCATATGTGAAATAAAGAAGACAAATCTCACATATAGCCACAGATAAGTGTAATATCAAAAGACAAATGCTTAATATACATAACTCAATAGTATAAAGTATACCTTAAAGAATAACACAGCGGAAAGACAACTCCGAACACCGGGTGCAACCTTCACTCCAGGATCAAACTAACTGGTTGATCACAAGCCTAACAATTCCAGAATCTAACAGTCTGGTACCCTTCCTGAGATGTGGGAAATAGCAAGAGTGAGTCCATGTCGAACTCAGCAAATATATCATGGGGTTCATGAATCTCAAAAAGTTTGACACGGGTTTACTGCAATAGCTTTTAGTGAGTCATCTCTTTAACAATTGAGTAGCAACAAGTTTACCAAAATCCCAAATAACCTCATGATCATGTAAACGAGAATAATGTATAGCAAGAAACAATAATCATTAGTGAGCATCAATATCATCAGTATTATCATTATCATCAGTGTTCATCATTTATTCTATAAGGGTCCAAGGCCACTCGTGACCGTGAGCACGGCTGATATACCAGTTTTACACTCTGCAGAGGTTGTACACTTCCACTGTGAGTCGTGATTTACCCTTTCGCCCGAGGTAGCTAATCTCTTGACCCACTTCCAAGGAAGGTCGGCAGGGTTCACTATGAAGCCTTTCAAAGGTTCGTCTAACAAGTTAGGGCCATTAGATTCACTCGGCAAACAGATGTAGAGCCCCCCTTCCAAATGGCACAATAACGCGCAGCCTATACACATAAGGACAGAGGCCGCACTATACCCGATTCGTCAAGCCGTTCTTACGCCATGAAGGAATACCTCTAACAAGCTAGAAAAGGTCCTCATACTTGACTAAAGCCAGAGCCATATAGCCCTCACAGTTGTACTGTAAGTCCCGGATGTTCGCTTACAGATAAGTCCTTAGGGAGAGAAACTAGAGCACCAAAAATACCACATGCTCTAGCCCTCTTGAGCCATATTGCTTTAAAGCATCATTTAAACGTTTATTGCATATATCATTAGTCAAGTTACAGATCATGATTATTCAAAAAGAGCACTAGCATCACTACCCAATGCAATGTCCCATAGGTGTCAAGGTACAAGATACAAAAGCTAGGATATCCTTAGTGATATCAAGGTAGACACATGCACATGAATTAAGTATATTAAAGGTGAATAGGAAACAAGGATGATCCCATGCTATACTTGCCTTAAATTGAGATTCTTTCTCTGATCCAAATCTTCAATTAATAGCTTCTTGAATCTCCACGTAAATCTCACCGACTGGACTTGATCAATAAATCACCACACACGCATCGAGCAATCATACACGAAGCAAACAATAGATCTAAATTAGAACAGTACACCAAACATATGAAACAATATATGAAAAGATTTTAAAGAGGTTCTACGCATTGCTATGAACACATAGGCGCGAAAAGCACACTAATCAGAGCTACGGTTGAAAAGATACATCTACCGAAAGATTTGCTCATAGAAGAAAATATAAAACTATTAGTTTTATGTGTTTTCATTATATAATAACATATAAAATATTTTATAAATACTATATACGGAATTAAGTCAAATTTAGATTCAAATTATAAAACTAAAGTAAAACAAATCATATTTTATTTACAAAACCCAGTTGCATAATTATTAATCAAGATATGATTTAAACCATAAAATTTCAGAATTAATAATATGGTAAATACTGTCACTAACGCGTAGATCTCGTTGCTATGAATCTAACGCAACTCAAATGAGCTAAAACGGATCTAAAACGTAGAAGATATGATTTAAACAAGATTTACTTTATTAAAGTAATAGATTAAATCTCACATCGGAACTTAAAGATAGAAAACCTAACCAACAGTAACACTAACAGTATAACAAGTTTGTCAAACTCTTCTACACATTACTACGATCACATAGACATAAAGATCACGAAATTTGGATTTAAAACGTACAAATTATGAATTTTCTAAGATTTCCTATAGATAAATAATTACTTTAATATAAACTCGAAAATAAATTATCTCAAACCTACTGTACAGTTCTATCATCATGTAGAGCTCGCAAATACGAATCTAACGCAATTTGAACGGGTCAAATCGGAGTTAAAACGGATAATTTATGACTAAAACAAACTCAGTGGCAAAACTGTAAATATCAGAAAACGTATTTTTCAATTACTGAGACGAAATACGCTTTCAACAAATCAAAACGTATTTTCGGAAGTTACGCGATCAAAATACGCTTTACAGAAAAGAAAACGTAAACCGGGAATACGCTTTGGACTGCGGGTTAAGAACTTAAAAACTTCAGGGGCTCTTTAGCAAGTTTCACAGGCGAACCGGTATCTTTAAATAACGGCCGTCCGATTTAAAATGAACGGCCTAGATCTAATCTGGGGAGGACCGGCGGCGCTCCGGCCGGAACAGGGCCGTCGGTGAGCTTCTCGCGGCGGCGCCATCGTCGGAACACGCGAAAACACGACTCCGGGCACCATTCAACGAAGGGGAAACACCGGGGAGTAGCTTGGAGCACGGCGAACTCACCTCGGACAAGAACGAGGGCACGGGATGGACGAAGACGGCTGCGTGCTTGCGGTGGCGGACGGTGGAGGCGGTGGTGCTCACGGTGGCGGCGCTAGGCGGTTTTGGCTGCTCCAAAAGGGTGAGATGAGGGCGGTACGATGCAAGGGTCTCGTTTTTATAGCCCGAAGGCGTCGATATACATGGAAAGAACGAAGATTTGCGGCGGATTCGATTCACCGAATCGGAGAGAGAGAGAGGAAGGCTGCGTTCGGCCGGAGGAAGAAGAAAGGAAAGGAGACACGTCGCTGACAGGTGGGTCCCGCATGTCGGCGACTCAGAGGAAAAACGGGGCGGCGGCTGGGTGCGGGACGCGGCCGCGCGCGATGACGGGCCGGCTGGCCGCGGCTGGGCTCGGCCCAGTGGAGCGGATGCGGGCGCGGGGAGAAAACGGGCCAAGCGCGGGGAAAATGGGCTGCCGGGCCGAAAGCGAGAAGAAAGAAGGTTTTCATTTTCTTTTTTTCCTTTTCAATTATTTTAAAGCATTTTCAAATGATTTTGAAATCCAAATTTGAATTTGATCAAACCACTCATCTCAAAAATTTAAATGCAACAACATGAGTGCACAAACATGTTTCTACTCTTATATTTGATTTTAAGTTTATAAAAATTATTCTTATTCTAAATTTCCATGCTCACAAAAATATATAAAAATCATATTTTTCCTATTTTTCATTTCTTCAAAATTTTAGGGTGTTACATATTTCCTTTCTAGCAGTGACTCTAGACTTCAATGGAAAGCTAGGCTGCAAAGAGTTGACAAATTTAACAAAATAGTCATGCTCAACAATATTGAAAGGATACTCATGCATGATTATTGCCAAATATAATTTTTTTCACACTGGCCTCTTGATCATACCTATAGGGTTGTATTGTTGTAACATCTTTCCCATTATCCTTTTCTGCCGTGAGCTATAGCTGCCCCTTTACAATGCTATGTGATGACTTTAGATGGTTCCTGAATCCAGTAGTGCCATTGCTACACTCAGCTCTATACTTTGTCTTGCAATTTGAGAAGTCGCACAAACCCCATAGCTACGCATATTTCTTTCCATTCACCTCGACTACCACCTTTTTCTTGGTAAAATAGTTCCACACCTCTGATGTGCACTTTTTCTTCCTCTGCCCTTTTCTAGGAGTAACTTCATCTGCCTCTCCATCATCATCATCATCATCATCATCATCATCATCATCATCATCATCATCATCATCATCATCATCATCATCAATAGAAACAATAAATGCAGCATGTTCGGCACCTTGGCCCTGTGTCTGCGCGTCACTACCATCAATACCTGGTTGTTGTCCCTGTGTTTCTGTTGGTGTGCCAGTGCCACTATCAGTGCTAGTGCCACTGCCACTAAGTGGAATTTCATGAGTACTCTTTGCTGCTGAAGATGAAGATCCAGACACAACAAGTGCCCCCTTACTAGCAATGTCAGTTGCTTTCCTCTTGGACCCTATCAATTAGTTAAAATGCAACTTGTATTAATTTCTACTGCAAGTCTGCAACCGAGAACCTAGAGTAAAGACTACAAATCCGAGAACCTAGAGTTTGAGAGGAGGTTTACCTGAAACTGAAATAGATCCGCTTGTGTTGCCTTTGACAGAGGGAGGTGGCACCGGTGGTTCTAGAAGGCGAAGGTAGCTCGACAGGTCCAGGTGCTTTTCAGGTGGCATGGAGCCACCACGGTCTTCTCTAGCCCGTGACATCAGCAGGATAGGGAGTCAGGGACAGCAGAGGGTCAGAGGGTACGGTGGAGCGCGGACGGGGAAGTGGGGACGGCTGGACAGGGAGGCAGCGTCGGCGTCACCGCGCCGATGCCGAGGGAGGTGAGCCGCGGGTGCTGTGCGGGGGACGGGGGAATGCGATGGACTGGCAGAATGCGGGTGTGATAGGATAGGGTTTGCGTATTTTGGGCCATATTGGGCTTTAGGTTGTGCTGGGCTGCCTATCCCAGATTTATGAAAAACGGGATGCAAAATGGGATATCCCGGTCAAAAACGGGATTCCGCAAATACGGACGGACAAATGCTCCACCGTTTTCGGTGCCGCTCCCATTTTACTCCGTCTCGTTTTCGGTCCCGTTTCCATTTGTCCTGGAAAAATAAAAACGGACAGGAAAATATGGTATACAGTTACGGACGAAACGAGATTTATCACGTCCGTTTTCAACTTTAGATATATGTACGGTACGGTTTGGTAGTGTCCTTGCTACTCCGTGTGTGTCGAAGAGCCAAGGAGTACAAGTTTGTTTTTTTGAAAAGGAACACAAGTTTGTTACTAACTAGTAGGTTACATGCAAGATGGACAAAGAGTGCGAAAATTATTCGGTCTAAACGGCCGGGCCGGAGACACGCGTCGAACAGCGTGCAAGAAACGCGAGAGGCCATGCGCGGGGGCATGCGGGAAACCGAGGCGTGTGCCCGTGCAGGAAGCCGCAGCGTACGGAAGCAGGTACGTTATTAGTCTGGAAGCGGTACGTTAGTATCTTTTCATTTATTTTTCTTTTTCTTTTCTTTTCTTTTCTCTTTTTCTTTTTTCTTTTCATTCTTTATTTTTATTTTTATTTTATTATGTTTTATGTATTTTTTGTTATTCTTTTAACTTTTTATATTTTAAGTTTCTTTTATTTTTTATTTTTTTTTTCTTTTTTCCTTTTTCTTATTATTTTTTATGTTCGTGTCATCTGAAGTTCTGTTTTTATCTTTTCTTTTTTCTTTTAATTTCTTTTGTTTCTTTTTGAATTATGTTTTTTCTTTGATTCATGTTTTTTATTTCTTAATCTTTCTTTAACTTTTTTTTCTTTTCTTTTCTTTTCTTTTTCTTTTTTCTTTTTGTGCATCATTCATTTTTTATTTTCTTTTTTCTATTTTTTGTGTTTGTTATTATTTTCATTTTTTATATATTTTTATATTTTTTACCATTCTTTTTTCATACTATTTTTATGATGTTCTATATTGTTTTTTATGTTCGTTAGTGATGTTCTATGTTTTTTATGTTCACGTGTTATATATGTGATGTTCTGTGCTGTCTTTTATGTTCATGCGGTATACATGTAATGTTCTATGATGTATTTTGTGATGTTCACGTATTATACATGTGAGGTTCTCGTAGTATACATATGATGTTCTATGATGTGTTTTTTATGTTTATATAGTATATATGTGATGATCTATGATGTATTTAGTGGTTCATGTAATATATATACGATGTTTCATAATGTATTTAGTAATGTTCTATGATGTATTTAGTGATGCTCACTTAGTACATATGTGGTGTTCTATGATGTATTTAGTGATATTTACGTAATATATATGTGATGTTCTATAATATATGTAGTGGTGTTCTATGGTGCATTGAGTGATGTTCACATAATATATATACGATGTTCTATAATGTATTTAGTGACGTTCTATGTTATATTTAGTGATATTCACTTTGTACATATGTGATGTTCTATGATGTATTTAGTAATATTCACGTAATATATATACGATATTTTATAATATATTTAATGATGTTTTATGGTGTACTTAGTGATATTCACTTAGTATAAATGTGATGTTCTATAGTATATTTTAGGATGTTTGAAAAGTATCCATATGATTTTCTTTTAAAATTTTCTCTATTACGTGTTTTTATTATTTTTCCTAATGCTTTGCTTTATATTTTATTATTTTTATTTATGTTATTTATGTTATTTATTTATTTATTTATTTATTTTGGTGTATATTATAATATCAATATCACGAATCTAAAAATAGAATATTGTTCTTCAAAATCGAGAATATTTTTTTACGAAGACGGAATATTATTCTCTGAACCTAGAACATTGTCTCTGCTCAATAAAAGAAAATATTCTATCTTTGTAAGATAAATGTTCGTTAGTAAAAATTTTCTAAATATATCCGTAGGAGATCTTGTTTTGAAGGATTTATTGCAATAAATATGATGGTGTAATCGAATTCAATTTGGATATTTGGTTTAAGAGTTATGATTTTTTTAAATTAGTTAAAACACATTGCATGCGATGTGGGTGAGTGGGCCCTACGCGATGGGATAGCCTGCGCGAGGCATCCGTCCCCGAGCGCGCACGCTCCTTGCCGCGTGTGTTACATTGGGCTGCTAGGCGGGGTTACGGTCAGCTGGAAAAGTGGGCGGAAATACTATCAAGGGGGAGGGGGGTTATGGTCTGATTGGGCGGATGCTAGCACCGCCCCAAAGTGTGATGGGCTGGCTACAATCTCGGTCATCCTCATTGTCCATTCAAGCGCTAAGCTATCTTGAAGTAGCTAGTGTCAGGTCTTGTATGGGGATTCAAATAGTAAGATAAATGAATAGCCACAAATAAAGCTAGGGCTTTCTTTCGCCGTGTTTATAGTCAAATGGTGTATGTCGTCACAAACTACAGCAATTCCTCGAGCATGATGCAATATATGTCCACAATGTACCAATTCCCACATGTCAGAATCAGATAGTGACAAAATATGGCAAGGACCTATATATTTAGGCCTGTTTGGTTGGAGACCAAAATGTGCCATGCCAAAGGTTCGGCTTGCCACAGTTTCTTCGGCAGCTGTTGGGTTCACTGCCACAGCTATGGCACACCGTATTTTCTTAACACCCTGCCTCATATGTCATAGACTTATTTTCGTGCCATACCTTACCACAAGTATGACTTCGATTTTGTTCACCACACTTTTTGTGATAGCCATAGTTTGCCGAAGGTTAGGCGTTGCATGTTTTGGTCACCAACCAAACAAGCCCGAGTCATTACAATTATGTACATGGGCAATGCTACAGTACAACCATTACCTTCTAGGAGGTAATAGTTCAAAGCAATCTGAGCCATTGATTTATTAGTTTTGTGAACTAATTAATGAAATAATAATCTAAGAAAAAAGAAAAATCCTCCGAAATCCTCTAATCACTGGAACAACAAAAGAAGTGGGAGAACTTCTCCGTGATTACATAGAAGCGATCGAGAAAGAAATAATAGTAGCATGGTCCCGGGCATCTAGCATTCTACCCGCAATGGTTGGCCATACAATCGCGATTCATAATGGAAAAGAACATATACCTATTTACATAACAAATCCTATGGTAGGTCGCAAATTGGGGGAATTCGTGCCTACTCGGCATTTCACGAGCTATGAAAGTACAAGAAAGGATACTAAATCTCGTCGTTAATTAAATTCAGAATAGAAAGATTCAGAATAAACAAAGAAATACCCAATATCCTGTTGGAACAAGATATTGGGTATCGAGTGGCCTAGCCTCTTTTTGGTGTTGCAGCATGTTTGTGTATCACGTACATTATTATAGTGAATGTTTAAACATGTTACACATATACATGACAACAAAAGCACCTGGCTTCCATTTTCTTGTATGCAAGCTGGTCGTCCTCCTGTAGTGCAGCACCTTCTAAATTAAATCATGTTACACGCTAATGAACATTGGGAATCAAACACACCACAACTTGTAGCTGTCACGTACAGGTGAATGAAAAGCTACATGCTAATCAAATTATATCACGTACATTAGCTATCATGTCATGTTCAAAGTTACAAAATACAAAAGATTTATCATATCAAACAGATCACACATATACCAATTAGATCTGGAAGAAAGATTTTTATACCTAAAACTTTCCTTATTTATCCTATCTTACCGAATTAAAAATTAAATAAATATATATTTCAACTATTATCTCCTAAGAAGTAACAGATGATCCTAACCATCTGATCTCGTTAAATAAACAGTTCATAGTCATTTGAGGGTACCACAACAAAACCCTATGTACATAAGATTTCACCCAAAAAAGGGAGAAAAATCCGGGCAATAAAATCCACAAAGGTTACTCCAGTCCGCCAACTCCACCAACAACGTTTGCCAATATACTATGTGACTCGTCTTTCCCAAAAAAAAAAACCAGCAAGTTTAGAACAATGGCTAGTCAAAAAAATAACAATGGCATGTCACCTGGGTCAAATAAAATCAAATTACACGTCGGTAAAAACATGATTCTCATAACTTCTAAAAAATATCATTTCTATTCTATAGCAAAATACCTTATAAATGAACCGGAAGTATTTTAGAAGTTGTACCATATTTAAGTTCATAAACTAAACCAACACAAAAATGAACTAGATGAATCCTAGAAGCAGTACCTATATAATACTGGCCTTGTGAGTTGTACAGAACTTAAGAAGAACACTTTGGTTCACTTGGTTTACATATTTTTGGATGATTAGCAAAAACCTCCGAAGAGATTCTGTAGAATGCATGACCAAAGATCCGAAGAACACTTTGGTTCACTTGGTTTACATATTTTTGGATGGTTGGCAAAAACCTTTGAGGAGATTCTGTAGAAAGCGTGGCCAAAGATCCGACCAGAAACTTTTTCGGATCCTCCACATAACTCAGTACATCATATCCCTTTTTCTAGAATGTTGAAGGAGCCCAACACCATCATTTTGGAATATGTTTACCCGGATATGTTTATAAGTCTATTATGTTGGAACTGGCGACAGTAGATCATATCCCCTATTTCTAGAATGTTGAAGGAACCCAGCACCATTATTTTGGGATACGTTTACAGGATAGGTTTCCAAGTCCATTATGTTGGAACGAGTGGTTCTGAACAAGAGAGAGGGAGGGAGAGAGTAGAGAGCTCGGCAGTGGTGAAAGGACAGACTAGAGTATTGAACAAGTGGAAATGAGTGGGAGACGAGTCCTTGCCCATATGCCCTTGGGCACTTATATAGTCAATGGCTATTTACAAGTGACCCCTTGGTGGGGTTAGATTTCATAGGACACTACTCTCTAGCTACAGGTTGGGCCTCTTTTAGGGGATACTTGGCCCATATAACTCATGGGCAGCCCAACATCACTCCTGGCAAACACTTTAGCCAGAGGGTGCTTGACCAACACTCCAGCGACTACAATGACTCACCCACACCAACACTTCCACGCGAGGGACCTCACCATCATCTTCTGTGACTACTACATGACTAACCTTTAATGCTAATAGCTAGAGGGGCTTCTCTGACGTCAACGACGAAAAATGTCTTCATCAATATGTTCGGTGACTACATCACCAAAACTTTGGCACGAGGGGCTTCACGGACATCTTTAGTATCTACACCTATATCGCCTTCATCGACACCTTTGGCACAAGGGCCTTTGCCAACATCTTTGGTGTCTACAACGACTCGCCTCTGCCAACACTTCAGCATGAGGGGCTTCACCAACATCTTTAGCGACTATGACGACTCGTCTTCAATCACACATCAGCAGAAGGGGCTTCCCTATCATCTTTGGCCACTACAACAACTTGAGAGCCTTTGTCAACACCTTTGGCATCAATGTTTATGACAACTTGCCTTCATCGCCAAGTTTGAGGGGCTAAATCAACTCGGTCAACACTGTCTACTTCACCTTCCTCGATCACTTCAGTTCGAGGGGTGCACCAATAACTTCAGTATGGACATCTACTTTTGCTACTATGGTTACTATGACTACATCAACTACAATAAGCACAACTGAATATTATATCACAAGCACCAGCCAAGGGGAGCTAGGGGAGCATACTAGAGGACATGACACTCTAGAGGGGTGACGTCTTTTAATTTGCTCGACGCTCATGAGAGAAGATTTGGAGGCTTGATTGCAACCTTTAGCTATGACTACATTGACTACGGTGACTACACCCATTTGTGAAGTGAAGGTGTGTCCCAAGTGAAGTCTCAGACAAGAAGGTCCTGAAGGCAAAGATCTACATGCCGAGAAGGTCCTAGAGATGAAGATCTACACAATGAGAAGGTCATAGAGCTACATGTTGAGAAGGTCCCAGAGGCAAAGACCTGCGTGTTAAGAGAAGCTAACAGTCCATGTTAGAAGTGGCCAAGGAAGCCGAAGCCTAAATATGAAGATATCACAGAGATCGACATTGAGTCACTTGGAGTTAGTGGCTTACTGAGTTAGCACTTGTATAGACTAGAGTCGTGTGCATGCTCTTTTCTCCGTGCCCTTTTTCACACAAGGTTTTTAGGATGGAGTTTTTAATGAGGCGCACACATGTAGGTTGCGAGACCAAGGTTCGAGTTCTATTTGTGCCCATCTAATACGAACATCTATTAGGTCATGTTGTGTCATCCGTAGCCCAAAAGTTGAGGGAATACTATTGTGGGAGCCCATAAGGTATATGGGCCAACTCTCCCTTTGAAGAGGCCCAACTAGCAGCTAGCATAGTGTCATGTAAAATCCAACTCCACCAAGGTGCCACTTGTAAGTAGCCATTGCCTATATAGGTGCCTAAGGACATAAGGGCAAGGGACCTCACCTCCCACTCATTTCCACTTGTTTAAAACCCTAGTGCGTCCAAATTGTTGTAAATGCCATTATACACAATTCCTTTCTTGTTTTCCACATCATAATTTTCTTCTATTTCTTTATCCATATAGAACTTTCTTATCATTTCTTGTTTTTGGTCTCACATAATCAAGGAATGGCATAAATTAAAATCCAACCAAATTTCACCTATAAAATAAAGACTATTATTCCTTAGTAATGTATAGGAAGAAGGGGTCATCTTTTTTAGATATAGGAAAATCTCGTCTATACGGTTCGTTCTATATATATATATATAGAGAATATTTATTTTTTTAGTTAGGCACAACAAAGTGTCATAACATCTTGAATAAGTTGACTCATAAATTGCATATTGAACCAAGCAAGGATGAAATGTGTTTCAATTTTTAGCCCACCAACACATTAGAATTAAGATGTTTTCAACTATTTTGCAGCTCTGTTCAGAGATTTAAGCCAAGGACAACAACTTACGAGCGCATAGCTCAGAGCGCCTTCCTGGGATGGTGACCTCTTCTCTAGCGCTTAAAGGAAGGCACAGGTGTAGGTCGAGATGGTGGACTAGAGCGGGGGTGAATAGTCCTTTCTAAAACTTAATCGTGTTGGCTAACCGAAACAAGTGCGGAATTAAAACTATCGGTCTAGCCAACATTATACCCCTCTATCTAAGTTCTCTAGGACCTTGCAAAGATACTAATTAAGCAACTAAGGTGCCAAGCTTAGCAAGAGCTCACCTAATCAATTCTAGAACAAGGTCACATAAATCTATGCACTAGTACGTTGCACACCGGGGAGCTCCTACTCAACTAGTAAGTAAAAGCACAAAGCTCCTAAGCTCACTAGCAGTGCTCAATAACAATGCGACCAATGCCAAATTAGAGAGCGCAAATTACTTAGCTACATAAACTAAGCAATGTGACTAACAAAGTTACACAAACCAAATTAGTCACGCTAGAGATACTTCTATGCTACACAAGCAAGAAGGTAACTAGCAAGCTACACAAGCTAACTAATTATAAGAGCAACTACACAAACACAATATAAGTGAATGTAAATACAAGCTTGTTTTGGGGAATTGCAAACCAAGGGGATGACAAGGTTGACACGATGATTTTTATCTCGAGGTTCGATTGGTTGCCACCAAGCGAGTCCCTGTTGAGACAAGCTCCAAGGTTGCCGCCGGTCCTCTTGCTAGTGGTGACCCTCTAGTCACACTCTCCCATATGGAGTGCTTACCACAAGCTCTAGCACTTGACCTAGTCTGGCCATTTGTCGCCCTTCGCATCTCGCTTTACTAGAGTTGCTCTTCGCGGCTCCCGTGGGGCGAGTACAATGCCCCTCATAGAGCTCTTCTCTGGAGCACCGCACAAGCTTCTTACGGGCTTCGACGGAGACCACCACTAAGTTGTCTAGGAGGTGGCAACCTCCAAGAATAACAAGCCCACCGGCTTGTAAGACGACCACCTAGTGTCACTCGATACTACCTCACGATGCAATCGCACTAGAATCACTCACTAACTCTTGATTCGCGATCTAGCAAGCACAAGTGAGTTGGAGGGCTCCCAAGCACTCTCAAGCATGGACACAAAGTCCCCTTAGGTGCTCAAACTCAGGCATGGCTGAGACACCCCTCTATTTATAGCCCAAGGGCCAAATAGAGCCGTTACCTCTTCACTGGACAACTTTCGACGTGACCGGACACGCCCGGCCCTGCGTCCGGTTGTTCCTGGCCATCCACGTGGCCTCTACGTTCAACTGTGTCCGCGTGATCTCAACGGTTGACTACCACGCGTGCTAATGGTCACAAGATGACCAGATGTGCCGAGCCCTGACCTGACGCAACCTCCCAGCGTCAGGTCACCCGTGCCCGGGAGCCACCGAGCCAGCAACTTGACACACCGCCTGATGACCGGATGCACCGCCACCGTGAGTCCGGTCATTTCTAGAGAGTTCCTGAGCGGATGAAAACATGACCTGACGTGTTAGATCAAACCTGGCCGGACGTAGGCCGGTGTTCAGTCCTCTTCCTGCTGCCACGTGTCAACACCACGCCTTGCGCCACCATGTCAGCGACAACAGCAGCGGCCGGACGCAGCCTCAGTGCGTCAAGTCATTGCCTCGCGCCAGCATCAGGTCACTCGACCGACATCACGCCCTTCACTGGAACATATGACCAGACGCGCAGGTCCCTCTGTGGCCAGCGTCCGGTCACTTTCAGTGACCTGTTTCGCCTCTGTTTCTTCGCCGATTTGATCCGTTTCAACTCTAACTTCTCCTTTGCAAATGTGCCAACACCACTAAGTGTACACCACCATGCATATGTGTGTTAACATTTTTACAATCATTTTTTAAAGGATTAGCCACTCAACTTGTCACGCCACTCGATCCTAGCAACTATGCATAGTTAGATCACTCGATTGGCACTAGATGATCGATATGCAAACAAGTTTGCCCCTCTTGATAGTACGACCATCTATCCTAAATCCGGTCATAAACTTCTCTACACTCCTATGACCGGTGAAATAAAATGCCATACAAATATACCTTTGCCTTGCGCATTCCATTCCATCTCCATCGATGTTGATGCAACACATGCACCAACCACATCACAAATGATATGACCCACTCCATATCATTACGTGACCGTATTGGTTCATTGATCTTGACTTCACTTGCTCTTTGTTGCTTCAATCCATCGGTGCCAAGTCATCACTCCACTTGCCCTTCACACTTGCAACCAGTCCATCGAGCTAAGTCATGTCTTGATCTTCTCCCTCTTGATCACACGACTCAATGTCATGTCTCATGTGCAATGAGCTCCTTCATCATCACATGTGTAAGCATTGCAACATCTCTAAGCCATCTTCACCGTCATGGCATATGTTGCTCACACACATGTACTTGTGAACTAATCACCTGTGTATATCACATAAACACAATTAGTCCACCGAAGGTTGTCACTCAATTACCAAAACCAAACAAGGACCTTTCAATAGGAAGGAGAGTAATAAAAGCAAATTACGGGTCAAAAACGACATGTGTATGTGCATATAGGCAACTGGCACGCGGATGCACCCACCGTCGCTCGTTTTCTTTATGTTACTGGTTGAAGATGCCTCACACCGACCAACCTCGGGGCACCCTCAGTGATTACTGCTAGAAGGAAATAAAGGAGGATCCACGCCGCAATGATGACTACCAGAAGGAAATAAAGGAGGATCCCGAGCAGTTAATTGCCCTAATTCATCCCCTACTGAAAGTTTCCCCTTCTGGTATCTGGCATCAAAATGAATCATACAAAATTATCAAATGAAGATTGGGAAGCTTTGTAGTTGGAAAGGTAAACTACTTTCAATCAGGGGGTGACTTGTCCTTATTAATTCAGTGCTAACTAGCTTAGCCATGTTGAGAATAAGTCTTAGTTACTATCGTGCAATATAACAAAATACTTTGTATTTATCACGTATCAGCTCCTTTTGTTCCCGTGGGGGCTCCCTTGTAGCTGATCTCGATATTTTGCGTTACCTAAATGGGTCAAAACAAATCTTGCAGATTGGTATGGCTCCACTCGATTACTAGAAATGAGGGAAAAGACATCTTGAGCACATCAACATAATTTTTCACCGCCAAAGACGTTTTGTAAGAATCAAACTCTAGATACAAACGCTCGTTTCCTCTCCCATCACTGATGAAGTGCATACAATGGACATTGGCAAGGGGATACAAATCTCTAGATCACTTAGGCGACCAAGCTTGCCGGAGTCATCTGGACATCCCGAAGTCCACCACAAAGTCTTAAGCTCGGCCATTTGAAAAAGAAAAATATACCGCTGTCAGGGTCAGGCAAAAATTCATGCTTTCCATTAAGGTACACATAATAACAGAAAATGAATTCACTCCGACTAACGGAATATTCAATCAAGTGTGCATGAAAGTGAGGTTAGTCTTTTCCAAGGTTGCCAATCAATGGCAATTTACCCTAGATTAGTGGCAAATAGGAAATGACATTGTCAGCCAAGTGATGACATGGGAATTATCGACTTTGATAACGTGCATGACAAGCTTTAGCACTTTAGTCTTCAACATCATCGTGGACTGCCGGCTGCAAATTCCATGACCACTAATGCAGGACATATTGAGCTCTACCACACCAGAAGTCATTTCTCCACAAGCATAAGTGGTTGAGTCTTACCCATTTCACGGGAGTGACCATGGAGACAATCAACATAAGGGTAACCCAGTGTGTGCAAGGTGCAAACTTCTTGCGAATTTGCTGATTTGGAAGATGACCCCAGAGTCCTTTGAGCTCATGGGCATGTGCATGATATCAAGCTCCAAACTAAGACAATGTACCCTTGCAGAGCTCCAAGGGTACAAGGAATAGAGGCTCGATAGTGCCTATGGGGATGTAAGTGCATTCGCCCCCGTTGTGGGTTTTGGATAATTAATGACAATCAAATTAGGGACTAACATGTCTATCTAAGTGAATATACAGGTGTTAGTTCAATGAAAGAATTTGTATGGTCACATTTGGTGATGTTAGCACCCTAAACTCCTTTGGCTAGAAAGCATTCCGTCTCAAGTGGGTCGATTAGATCTTATCTTTTGACTTGAGTTATAGGAAACGCCGCACTATCAAGAGAGATACAAATTAGGCTATCTAGAGGGAAAACTTGTGCTCAATTTGTGTTTGTTTAAGCGTTTGAGAGACACCTTTGCACTCACGGACACTTAGAGAAGTGTTTTATGCCTGGGAGTACCGGTAGTACCGGTGAACCACCGGTAGTACCGGTAGGCATAAATCCCGCCGGTGTCAGCGCCTTAGTTCTGCGAGTTTTTGCTCTAGCGGTAGTATCGGTGGTTGACCGGTAGTACCGGCCATTGACCGGTGGTACCGGTGAAAGTCCGGTAGTACCGGTAAGTCTTTTTCCCGCAAAACTTGTCTTCGCCCAAATCTGTTCTACCGGTGGTACCGGTCGTTGACCGGTAGTACCGGTGAAAGACCAGTAGTACCGGTAAGCTATTTTCTCGCAAAGTCTCCAGTAGGTTGGCTGTAACGGTCGGAACCCTTAGGACCGGTAGTACCGGTGGGTACTCACCGGTAGTACCGGTACCGCTTCGAAGATAAGAGTATAAATAGCTCTCCCCTTCATTTCTAACCGTTGCCCATGCCATTTACTCCCACCAACCTTCAGACAAACAGCTCTCAAGCATTGACTCACCCTCTCTCTCTTCCTCTTTGCTCTCAAATCCAATCCCTTGCAAGAGCTGTGCAGAGAGGAGAGATTTAAGAGTGGAAAGCTTTGTTTCACATCTTGAGCACTTGGTTCCCCTCCTAGTTGGCTTGGTTTGTGTTTGTTACTCTTGGGTTCTTGGAACCCTAGCCAGCTAGGTGTTCTTCGTGGTTGCCCAAGTTGTTCTACTTGTGAGGGCACCCCGAAGTGTTTGTATTACCCTTGTATTCTTAGTGGAAATCTTGGGCTAACCTTTGTGGTTGCTTGAGGGAGGCAAGGAGGTGGAATAGACTCCGACCTTAGTGGTCACCTCAACAACGAGGACGTAGGAACTCCTTTGTGGGGTTGCCGAACCTCGGGTTAAATCGTGTGTCCTGCGTGCTTGTTGTTGTTGTTATTTGTGTTCACTTGAGATATTACTTGTTCTTTGTGTTCTCCCTCTTTCATATCTCTCTCATAGGTTGTGGGTGCTCGATCTACTACTTGGTGAAGGAACAAGAAAGGAGAGTTCATAAACTTCATCAACATCATCTTCGGTAGTGGGGTAAAACTCAGATCTGAAATCACAACTCGCAAATCTCTGATTTCTTAGTTTCAGTAGGGTACCGGTAGTACCGGTGATCTGCGTCGGTAGTACCGGTGATCCCTCACCGGTAGTACCGGTCCAAACCAACCGGTGGTACCGGTCAGTGTTTTAACTTCCGCGTTGAGTTTTGAGTTTTAGGTTTTTAGATCCGCCTATTCACCCCCCCTCTAGGCCTATTAGATCCTTTCAATTGGTATCGGAGCAAGGTTTCCTCGTGTTTAGCGCTTCACCGCGTCAGGAGAAAGCATGGCTACCTTTGATGATGACACCTTGAACAAGCTAGTTGAGCTGCTTGCCGGGAAACTCAGTGACAGGCTTCTAGAGCAACAAAAAGAGCAAATGAACAAGATGCAAGATGAGATGAACAAGTTGAAGGAAGCCGTAAGTAAGAAGATTGAAGATGTGGCAAGTGGTGGTAATGGAGATGGTGAGAATGAAGCAATCAAGACACCTAAAGGGTTTACTCGTGTTCCATATGAGTACTCTTCTTTTAGCAAATCCAATACACACTTGCCAACCATCAACCCCGGTAAACCACCTCAATTTGATGGAGTTAGATATACCGATTGGGCTCATAGAATGAAGATGCATCTTATTGCCGCAAGATGTTGGGAGATTGTGGAAGTGGGTGTTAAAGCTTTGGAAGAAGATGGTGAGTTGACAACCGAAGATTACCTTGACATACAACAAAATGCTACAGCTGCTTCCTTGATTCTATCATGCCTAAATCAAGAAGATTACAACAAGGTAAACGGCATGGAAAGTGCAAAGCAAATTTGGGATACCTTGAAGGTTTCATTTGAAGGTGATAAAAGTGTGAGAAAGGGAAACACTGAGCTACTTCAAAGCAAGATTGAGAACTTTGGGATGATTGAAGGTGAAACTACCCAAGCTATGTTTGATAGATTCATGACCTTGATCAATAGAATAAGAGCTCTTGGTGACACGTATTGGGATGACAACTCGGCGGCTAGAAAGTTGTGTAGAGTGTATAGACAAAAGAACAACATTCTTGCTTCGGTCATCATGGAAAGACCTAACTATGACACAATGACACCTCAAGAAATGCTTGCCAAGTTGAAACACCATGAGTGCTTAGAAGACGAAGCAAAAGAAGCATCAAGTCAAAAGAAGAATATTGCTCTCAAGGCATCTCATGGTAGAAGCAAGAAGAAAGATATTCATGATCTGTCAAGTGATGAAGAACAAGATGAAGATTTCGATGCGGAAGAAGCTCTATTAGTTGCAAACTATAGAAAATACTTGAAAAAGACAAAGGAGAGGAAGAGGAGTGGAGCCAAACCATACAAGAAAAGATTTTGCTATGGTTGTGGAGATATTGGTCATTTCATTGCCGATTGTCCAAAAGAGAAGATGAAGCACAAGCACAACAAAGATGATGACAAGAAGCATAAAGGCAAGAAGAGAGGTGAAGCACATCTTGGTGAAGAATGGGAATCAAACGATGAAAGTGATGATTCAAATGACAAAGACAAGGAGAAGAAGAAGGGTGTAGCAACGATTGCTATTCAAGAGACTTCTTCCTCTCAACCCAAGCGCATCATCAACCATTCTTCGTCACCATCATTGTTCGCCGACTTATCTTTATCACCTAGGCTCTTCGAAAATCTCACCGACAACGACTACTACACTCCTACTTGCCTTATGGGAAAGGGAGAGAAGGTACCACACAACTCTCCGACTCACTCTAGTAATGAATATAGTAGTTGTGATGAAAATGATGATGAACTTGCAAACAACATGATAAAGAAATTCGGCAAATCGGCCAGCTCTTAAATAATAAAGCTAATCCATAAGCTAGAAAAGCGGGAAGCATGCATCGAGTCGCAAGGGGAATTGCTCCTAGTGGAAAGGGAGAAGAACCTTGAACTTGAAGCATGCCTTTCTAAGGAAAAGGAGGAAGTTGAGAAATTAAACAAAGAATTATCCTTAGCCAAAGATTCATATGAACGTTTGACTAAGGAATATTCTTTGGTTAATGACTCTTTAGCTAGTTTAAAGAGTGAACATAGCTTGGTTCAAGAAAGCCTCACAAGCTTCAAAGATAAATATTATACTCTTGAACTTAGATATGAAACTCTTTGGAATAGCACTTCTATCCATCCTAAGGAATCCGGTGATTCCAATGCTTCAACTAGTGGAGGATGTAAAAGATGTTATAATCATGATATAAGTGCTTGTGGTACTAACCTTGTTGAGCTAGAAAAGAAAGATAAGGAGATTCAAAGATTAAACATGGTTATCAAGAATGGTTGCAAGGAGAAGCAATCAACAACCATGTACAAGTCATCAAGACACCCCCTCATCAAGGATGGACTTGGCTACAATAGGTATGATGGTAAAGCAAATGGAAGGAACATGATCAATGGAGTGCCTTGTGTGAGATTCAACAAGGGTGTGGCACTAGACGATCTTATCAACAAGGTCAACAACGTTGCCACTCCTTCAAGCACATTTGTCAAGACCAAGGCCAACAACAAAAAGAAGCAAGTGCTTACCTCCAAGCAACAAGTACCCATTTCACGAAGCTATGCTAGTGATTATATGTGTTGTTGGGGCAAGGATGGCAAGATTATTGTGAAGTATGTTGGTGCACTCAAGAAGAAGCAAATCATGAGGAGTGTTTGGGTGCCCAAGACCTATGTGACTAACCCCTTAGGACCCAATTCAATTTGGGTACCTAAAACCAAGGCTTAATTTGTTTTTGTAGGAATACTCCTCCGGTGGAACAAGTTTGGTGCTAGATAGTGGATGCACTAATCATATGACCGGAGAGAAGAATATGTTCACCTCCTTTCAACCAAATCAAAGTACAAGTGAACGCATTGTGTTTGGTGATAATGGTAAAGGAGACGTCCTTGGTTTGGGTAAAATTGCTATCTCAAATGATAATTCTATTTTAAATGTATTACTTGTGAAAGGGTTAGGATACAATTTGTTGTCTGTTTCACAACTTTGTGAGATGGGCTACAATTGTCTCTTTACCAATGTGGGTGTGGAAGTCTCTAAAAGGAAGGACTCCTCCATTGTTTTCATGGGTCGTTTGAAAGGCAAACTTTATCTAGTTGATTTCACATCTAGTAAAGTGAAGCCAGAGACTTGTTTAGTGGCAAAATCTAGCATGGGTTGGCTATGGCATCGCCGACTAGCCCATGTTGGAATGAGGAACTTGGCCGACCTTCAAAGAGGCGAACACATCCTTGGACTAACAAATGTCTCTTTTGAGAAAGATAGGATTTGCAGCGCATGTCAAGCGGGCAAACAAGTTGGAGCCAAGCATCCCGTCAAAAATGTTGTATCAACAATGAGACCACTTGAGCTACTTCACATGGACTTATTTGGTCCCAATGCTTACATAAGCATTGGAGGTAACAAATATGGTTTTGTTATTGTTGATGATTATTCCCGCTTCACTTGGGTATTCTTTTTGCAAGATAAAAGTGATACTCAAGTAATCTTCAAGAAGTTTGCAAGAAGAGCTCAAAATGAATTTGAAGTGAAGATCAAGAAAGTGAGAAGTGACAACGGGACGGAGTTTAGGAACACCAACATTGAAGAGTTCCTTAATGAAGAGGGAATCAAGCATGAGTTTTCGGTTCCCTATACTCCTCAACAAAATGGTGTTGTGGAGAGAAAGAACCGAACACTCATAGAAGCGGCAAGAGCAATGTTGGATGAATACAAGACTCCGGACAAGTATTAGGTGGAAGCGGTCAACACGGCATGTCATGCAATCAACCGCTTGTATCTTCATAAAATTATGAAAAAGACCGCCTACGAGCTTCTTACCGGTAACAAACCTAAGGTGCATTACTTTTGAGTTTTTGGATGCAAGTGTTTCATACTTAACAAGAAATCCAAAAGCTCAAAGTTTACACCAAAGGTTGATGAAGGTTTCTTGCTTGGTTATGGTACTAACGAACATGGCTATCGTGTTTTCAATAAGACCACCGGTCAAGTTGAAATAGCGATTGACGTGACATTTGATGAAACCGACGGCTCTCAAAAGGAGCAAGTCAATGTTGACATTATAGGTAAAGAAAAACCATCCTCTCAAGTGATCAAGAAGCTTGCTACCGGTGAAGTAAAGCCCGTTGAAGAAGATGATGAATATGAACAAGAGCAAACCATTCATGATCCGCATATGCATCATGGGTCAATAAATGTCCATGATGATGGTTCTACATCAAGAAATGGACATGATTCAAGTGTTCAAGTCATTCAAAATTCACCACAAGTCGAAGATAGCAACCAAGTTGATGATCGAAATAGAAATGAAGACAACTTCACACAAGATCTTAATCTTGACCTTTCAATCAACCAAGACAAGGATGATGAAGATGAAGGTCCAATCCAAAGAAGAACTCAAGTACCTCACCCAAGAGTACATCATACCATTCAACGAGACCATCCCGTTGACAACATCTTGGGAAGCATTCAAAGAGGAGTCATCACAAGGTCAAGGCTTGCAAGCTTTTGTGAACACTTCTTATTTGTGTCTCCAAAAGAGCCTAAAAAGGTTGAAGAAGCCATTGATGATGAGGATTGGATGATTGCAATGCAAGAAGAGTTGAATAACTTCACTCGTAATGAAGTTTGGACATTGGTGGAAAGACCTAAACAAAATGTGATAGGAACCAAATGGGTTTTCCGCAACAAGCAAGATGAGCATGGTGTGGTCACAAGAAACAAGGCGAGGTTGGTAGCTCAAGGATTCACTCAAATTGAAGGTTTGGATTTTGGGGAAACTTATGCACCGGTGGCAAGGCTTGAGTCAATACGGATCTTACTTGCCTATGCCGTCCATCACAACTTCAAGCTATATCAAATGGATATGAAGAGTGCATTCCTCAATGGCCCCCTCTCCGAAGTAGTATATGTAGAGCAACCACCGGGTTTTGAAGATCCCAAGAATCCTGATCATGTCTATAAGCTCAACAAAGCACTCTATGGGCTTAAGCAAGCCCCTAGAGCTTGGTATGATTGTCTTAAGGACTTCCTACTCAAACAAGGGTTTGAGATAGGCAAGGCCGATCTAACTTTATTTACTCATAAAGTCAATAATGATATCTTTATTTGCCAAATATATGTCGATGACATAATATTTGGTAGTACTAATGTGGCTTTTTGTGAGGAGTTTAGTAGGATTATGACGAATAGATTCGAGATGTCTATGATGGGAGAGTTGAAGTTCTTTCTTGGTTTTCAAATCAAGCAACTCAAGGAAGGAACCTTTATTTGTCAAACGAAGTATACTCTTGACATGTTGAAGAAGTTTGACATGGAGAAAGCAAAACCCATCAAGACACTGATGCCAACCAATGGGCATCTTGATCTCGACAAGGATGGAAAGGCCGTCGATCAAAAGGTATATCGTTCTATGATTGGATCCTTACTTTACCTTTGTGCATCTAGGCCCGATATTATGCTTAGTGTGTGCATGTGTGCAAGATTTCAAGCTAATCCGAAAGAATGTCACTTAGTGGCTGTTAAGAGAATTTTGAGATATTTAGTGCACACTCCTAATCTTGGCTTGTGGTATCCTAAGGGCTCCACTTTTGATTTACTTGGCTACTCCGATTCAGATTATGCCGGTTGCAGGGTAAATCGAAAGAGCACTACCGGGACTTGCCAATTTCTTGGTAGGTCTTTGGTGTCATGGAGCTCTAAAAAGCAAAATAGTGTTGCCTTGTCTACTGCCGAAGCCGAGTATGTGGCGGCCGGTGCTTGCTATGCCCAACTACTTTGGATGAAGCAGACCCTGAAAGACTTTGGTTGTGAGCTAACCAAGATTCTCCTCTTGTGTGACAATGAGAGTGCCATTAAATTAGCTAACAATCCCGTAAACCATTCTCGTACAAAGCACATAGACATCCGGCATCATTTCTTGAGAGACCATGAAGCCAAAGGAGATATCGCTTTACATCTTGTGAGCTCCGAAAAGCAACTAGCCGATATCTTCACAAAGCCCCTAGATGAGTCAAGATTTTGTGCTTTGAGGAGTGAACTAAATATCATTGATTCTCGTAATGTGGCTTGATTTTTTGGACATATTTTGTTTGATTCTAGCTAGGCAAAAACTCTTTGAAAAAGTTTGGATGAGATTTCAAAATCTATTTTCACTTCTCAAGCATGTTCATAGTTTTGTGTTGTTTCTATGAAATCTGGACATGCTTGAGTTGGTTCTAGTTCATCATATATGTTCACCATCTCTCACTCACTTCTTCCTGCACTGGAACCACCGGTGGTACCAGTGTCTCTCCACCGGTAGTACCGGTAGTGTAAGTTGCGGCTGGTGATCGGTAGTTCTTTTTCTCGCGTTGCCTGGCTGCCGTTGTCGACCTGACCGGTAGTACCGGTGTCTCTCCACCGGTAGTGTAAGTTGCGGTTGGGTATAAATAGGGGCTGTGACCTTTCTTCTCTCATTCTTCTTCCCCGTGCCTGCACCCTACCACCACCGACGGCGCCGCTGAAAGTCCCTAGTTTGGTTTTGGCTAATTGATGAAACCTAGGACTAACCTTTGTATCTAAGTGGATGATTTAGATAAAGGTGGTCATTGCATATGAGACATGACATTGACTCATATGACCAAGATGGTGAAGACCAAGATGAGGCTTGGCTCGATGGACCGGTTGTGAAGGTGAAGGGCAAGTTGAGGCTTCGAAGCGAAGGACCATGCGATGGTGAAGCTTGAGCAAGACTTAGCGCCGACGGACCGATGCAACGGTGAAGAGCAAGTAAAGTCAAGGTCGATGGATCGAGACGGTCATGTGATGATATGAAGTGGATCATATCATTTGGAGAAACAAAATGGGCTCAAGGCAAAGGTATAACCATAGGGTCATTTTGTTTTACACTCAAGACATCATAGAGGGTGTGAGTGGTTTAGGATCGATAGCCGAACTATTAAGAGGGGAAGTCTTATCGGTTATTCGATGCACGGGTGCCACTAGGTGAATTCATGAAGTGCATTGCATGTAGGGCCTAGTGAGCTAATTGGAAAACCTTTGAAAATGATTGAGAAAAAGCTAACACACAAGCACATGGAGATGTACACTTGATGGTGTTGGCACATTTGCAAAGGTGGCGTTGGTCGCGCTGTGTTTACGGGTAGAGAGGGGTTTGGGTTCCTCTCTCCCTCCCGCCGAGCGTGCGAGCGCGGGATTCAGGCGATTTCGGGGAAATGAAATGCCTATTTTCCACTACGCCGAAAGTCGGAAAAGAAACGGAGGCGGACGGGGTCACTGAGGTGACCGGATGCTGCACCGGACGCGGTCACGGTGTGACCGGACGCGTCCGGTCAGTACAGCGTGGTTTCGGGCGCGCGGGCTAGGGTTTGCAACCGGCGCGTCCGGTCACTCGCGGGACCGGCGCGTCCGGTCAAGTGCCCAGAAGGAGCTGCGGTTCGCAAGGACGATCGGACGCGGGGCGCGTCCGGTCACACGCGATCGGACGCGTCCGGTCGTCAAGGGAGCTTACTGGACTCCGACCGGACGCTGGCACTGTCGCGTCCGGTCGTTGCGAGGAGCGCGTCCGGTCGTTACGTCGCGGGCGCGTGAGTCAGTGCGATCGGCGCGTCCGGTCGTTCGACAGGCGCGTCCGGTCATCGGGACCGGTGCGTCCGGTCGTTATGAGAAGCGCGTCCGGTCATAGGGTTTGACCGCTGGCGCAGTGACCGTTGGAGGATCTAACGGTCGCATTCGAAATTTGAGGGACACGTGGACGTCGCAGGGCGACCGGACGCGGTTGAGCGCGTCCGGTCAGTTTCGACCGGCGCGTCCGGTCGTCCCGAAAAAACGGTCAGTGGAGTGGCAACGGCTCTATTTATTTGGGGTGCTTATAAATACTCGTTGGCCGGCCCTTGGGGAGGTCTCTTGGCATTTCTAACACTCTTGTGCATCCTTTGAGCTAGAGCTACTCCTCCCACTCATCTCTCTTGCTTGATTGCAAATCAAAAGTGAGATTGAGTGATCCCAAAGTGCATTGCATAGCTTGAGGGCATCTAGTGGCACTTGTGGGTGGTTTAGCCGGTGGATTTCTTGTTACTCTTGGAGAGTACCGCTCCTAGCCGGCTTGAAGATTGTTGGAGGCGTTGGCAAGAGAAGGTGATTGTTCTTGGCCACCTCCGGTTGATTGTAAGAGGTTCTTGTGCTTTCCTCGGTGGGACGCCAAAAGCAACTCTATTACATTGCGCGTGTCATTGAGTTACCTCACTTGAGAGTGGTGTCTTGCGGTGCCTTGCGGGGCGTGCCTTGAGGGGCAAGTGACTTGAGGGTCACACCGAGGAACCATCTAAGTGTTGGTCGACACAACCGGTGACGTAGCTTGTCGGTGCACAAGTGAACACCGGGTGAACAAAAATATTGTGTCTCTTGTCTCCCGGTGATTGGTCTTCATATTGTGTTGTTGTCAATATTGATTGATTGTATATCATCTTGGTGATTGGCAACATCTTCACTCCACCGTCGGTATAAGACTCACAATCCTATCTCTTGCATTTACTTTTACTAGATTATCTTGTGTAAGCTCTAGTGGTAGCCTTTGCTAGTGTTGTTAGCTTGCTCACTAGTGTAAGTTTAGTGACATAGCCCTTGTGTGAACTAGAGATCATAATCTACTAGTCTTGTGGATAGGAGGCTTGCATCACAACCGTAGGCTAAGCAAAACTCGCTTTGCGCCGTTCATTATTCTAACAAGTTTGCTTAGTGGCTTGTGTAGAAATTTTTATAGGCTATTCACCCCCCCTCTAGCCATCTAGGACCTTACAAGTGGTATCGGAGCCGTGGTCACCGTTTTAATCAAGGCTTAACATCCTTCGGTGTGAAAAATGGCTCAAATTGTGTTCAATAATGTTGGGGGCAAGCCACCGTTCTTTGATGGTGTTAGTTCTTTTGCTCATTGGAAGAGAAAAATGACAATGTACCTTGGATCTATTCATGAGAGAGTATTGCAAGTCACCGAGAATGATTTTGCTATCATTGATCCCGATCATCTCACTGATGAAGATAGAGCAAATAGAACATGCAATAGAATGGCTCTCAATACTTTTTACAATGGTATTGACACAAAAGTATTTGAGGGCATCAAGGATTTGGAATTTGCTAGTGAAGTGTGGACAAGATTGAGTGAAACTTATGAGGGCACTAAGGTTGTAAAGAGTGCCAAGCTATATGGGCTCAAGAGTGAGTTTGAGAACTTCAAGAAAAAGGATGATGAAACAATCATTGAAATGTTTCATAGATTGCAAGTGATAGTCAATGATCTCAAGAGCTTAGGGCACAAGACTCAAGATCAAGATTTTTGTCACAAGTTCTTATTGAGCTTACCTAGAAGATTCAAGATGTTGATTATGATGTTGCAAAGAGATGGGCTTGAAGCAATGAAGCCTAATGATTTGCTTGGTGAAGTATTGACCTATGACAAATATGATCAAGATGTTGATGACAAGGAGAAGGTGGAAGATGAGAAGAAGAAGAAGACCGTGGCATTCAAGGCCATCTCCTCTAAGGGCAAAGCTACCATCATTGAAGAAGAAGAAGACAATGATGAAGATGAAGATTATGAAATTGATGATGAGGCATTTGCTTTTGTAGTCAAGAAAATGGGTCACATGTTCATTAAGAGAAGAGGCTTCAAAAAGAGAAATGACAATTTCAAGAACAATGAGCAACAAAGGAAGTGCTTCAATTGTGATAGCACCGAACATCTTCAAGTCGATTGTCCCTATGACAAGAAGAAAAACAACAAGAGGGGCAAGTTTGAGAAGAAAAAGAAAGAAGCCAAGATAACATTCAAGAAAGGCAAGAATGGAGTCTATGTGGCCACTTGGGAAAGTGATGATGATGATGAAGAAGAAGAATCTTCCAACAAGGCTTTTGCTTCCATTGCTATCAACAAGAAGCCTTTACTATTTGATTCATCCTCTTCATGCTTCATGGCCAAAGAAGCTAAGATATTATATGATGAAAGTGATGATGAAAGTGAAATGGAATATGTTCATGATAGTGATAATGATAAATATGATAATGAAAATGATGATGATGATGAACCAACTAAAGAACAACTATATGACTTGTTGCAACAAACTAGAGACATAGCTATTGCCAAGAACAAGGAGTGCAAGAAGCTTTCAATGAAAGTAGCAATACTTGAGAAAGTTCTAGGTGAGCTTAAGACCACTCATGAGAGTCTAGTGGAAGACCATGAGGATCTTGGTAAAGCTCATTCCAAGCTTGAAAAAGCTCACTCATTGCTACTTGAGCAACAAGCAAAGAAGGAGGTTGTTGTATCATGTGATATAGGTGTTACATGTGATATAATTGATGAATCCTTTGATAAACCTATCATCATGACAAATGCTAACCCTTCTTGTAGCTCTTCATCCACCACCACCAACTCTACCTCCACTACTAGTGATGGTTTCACTTGTGATACCTCACTAATGGTTGAGAATGAGACTCTCAAGAGAGAGGTGGATGAGCTCACTCACGCCCTAGGCAAGGCCTATGGTGGTGAGGCCCGCTTGCTTAAGTGCTTGGGTAGCCAAAGGTTCTATCTTAACAAAGAGGGATTGGGCTACACTCCCAAGAAAGGCAAGTCGGCCTTTGCAACTCCAAAGCCTAGTTTTGTGAAGAGCAATGGTCGGTTTTGCAATAGATGCAAGCAAGTTGGGCACCTAGAGCATAATTGTAATAAAAAGAACCAAAGCAAGAAATTTGTTAATGCTATACCTTTTGATTCTTGCTATGTGCTTACCAAAGGTGTGAAGGGTGTGCAAGCTAAGTTTATTGGTACACCCATTGTTGGCCCAAAGAAGAAGGCTATTTGGATACCAAAGAGCTTAGTTACTAACCTACAAGGACCCAAGCAAAAATGGGTACCTAAGCTTCATTGATTTGCTTGTAGGTCAATTACAAAGTCGGAGGAAGGCATTGGATTATTGATAGTGGGTGCACTCAACACATGACCGGTACATCAAGAATGTTTGATTCATTCAATGACAATGATAGTGGTGTTGATTCTATCACATTTGGCAATAACAAGAAAGGCAAGGTTATTGGCTTGGGCAAGATTGCAATATCAAATGATATGAGTATCTCCAATGTGTTGCTAGTTGAAAGTTTGGATTTCAATCTTCTATCCGTGGCACAAATATGTGATCTAGGCTACAAATGCATCTTTGGGGTTGATGATGTGGAAGTTATTAGTGTGGATGGTTCAAATGTGGTATTCAAGGGCTTTAGATATGAGAATCTCTACCTAGTTGACTTCAATGCTAGAGAAACTTCTTTGACAACTTGCTTAGTCTCCAAATCAAGCATGGGTTGGCTTTGGCATAGAAGGCTTGGTCATGTTGGCATGAAACAATTGAAAAAGCTTACAACTCACAATCTTGTCAATGGTTTGAAAGATGTTGAATTTGAGAAGAATAAGCTTTGTAGTGCATGTCAAGCCGGGAAGCAAGTTGGAAGCTCACATCCAAAGAAGAGTACAATGAGCACATGCAAAGCATTTGAGTTGATGCACATGGATCTATTTGGACCAACAACATATACAAGCATAGGCGGCAACAAGTATGGCTTTGTCATAGTGGATGACTTCACAAGATTCACATGGGTATTCTTTCTTAGTGACAAAAGTGAAGTGTTTGACACCTTCAAGACATTTCTCACTAGAGTTCACAATGAGTTTGAGATTAGAATCAAGAAAGTGAGAAGTGACAATGGAAGTGAGTTCAAGAATACAAGAATTGAAGAACTTTGTGATCATTATGGTATTGGACATCAATTCTCGGCCAAGTACACTCCACAATCAAATAGCCTAATTGAGAGGAAGAATAGAACATTGCTTGATATGGCTAGATCAATGCTTCATGAGTACAATGTGAGTCAATCATTTTGGGATGAAGCAATCAATACCGCTTGCTACTACATCAATAGACTATATTGTCATCCATTGCTAGAAAAGACCCCATATGAGTTACTTCATGGAAGAAAGCCCAATATTTCTTACTTTAGGGTGTTTGGTTGCAAATGCTATATCTTGAAGAAGGGCACTAGATTGGGGAAGTTTGACAAAAGATGTGATGAGGGGTTCCTACTTGGTTATTCAACTACAAGCAAAGCTTATAGAGTTTGGAACAATTCAAGTGGCATTCTAGAAGAAGTCCATGATGTGCAATTTGATGAAACCAATGGGTCACAAGATGAAGAAGAGAATCTAGATGATGTTGGTGGAACTCAATTGGTGGAAGCAATGAAGAACATGGACATTGGGGACATTAGAGCAAAGCAAGTAATTGATATTCAAGATGATGATAAAGATCAAGTGCTCAATTCACCAAACAAGCTAGTTAGTGACTCTCAAGTGCAAAATCATGGTGCTAGTTCTTCTCATCGAGATACATCAAGTGATCAACCAAGCTCAAGCAAACAAGTGCAAGTACTCCAACCACAACATGTTTCAAGAGATCACCCCATTAATAGTATTATTGGTGATATTAGAAGTGGTGTGCAAACAAGATCAAGATTGACTATGTTTTGTGAGCATGCATCATTTGTGTCAACCATAGAACCAAAGAAGATAGAAGAAGCTTTGAGGGATGCCGATTGGATCATGGCTATGCAAGAAGAGCTTAACAATTTCACAAGAAATGATGTTTGGGAATTGGTAGAAAGGCCAAATGACTACAATGTGATTGGAACCAAATGGGTGTTTAAAAACAAGCAAGATCAAGATGGCATTGTAGTGAGAAACAAAGCAAGACTAGTTGCTCAAGGTTACACTCAAGTTGAAGGTCTTGACTATGATGAGACATATGCTCCCGTGGCAAGATTGGAGGCAATAAGGATTCTATTGGCTTATGCTTGTGCACACAATATCAAACTATATCAAATGGATGTCAAAAGTGCATTTCTCAATGGGATCATCAATGAGTTAGTATTTGTTGAGCAACCGCCCGGATTTGAAGATGACAAGAAACCCAACCATGTCTACAAGTTGAAGAAGGCTTTATATGGCTTAAAGCAAGCACCTAGAGCATGGTATGAGAGGCTAAGGGATTTCCTTCTCTTTAAGGGATTCAAAATGGGCAAGGTTGATACTACTCTATTCACCAAGAAGATTGGAAATGATCTATTCATAGTGCAAATATATGTTGATGACATCATCTTTGGATCAACCGATCAAGCTTATTGTGAAGAATTTGGTGCTATGATGGCCAAAGAGTTTGAAATGTCTATGATTGGTGAACTTAGCTACTTCCTTGGTCTCCAAGTCAAGCAATTGAAGAATGGGACATTTGTGAGTCAAGGGAAATACATAAGGGACATGTTGAAGAAATTTGGAATGCAAGATGCAAAACCAATTTCAACTCCAATGGGTACAAATGGCAATTTGGATAGTGATCTTGATGGCAATATGGTGAATCAAAAGGAATATCGGTCTTTGATTGGAAGTCTACTCTATGTCACCGCATCAAGGCCGGATGTCATGTTTAGTGTTTGCATGTGTGCTAGATATCAAGCCTCACCTAGAGAGAGTCATCTCACGGCCGCAAAGAGAATATTGAGGTACTTGAAGCAAACAAGAGATGTTAGACTATGGTATCCCAAGGGGTCAAAGTTTGAATTGATTGGATATTCGGACTCCGACTATGGGGGTTGCAAGATCAATAGAAAGAGCACAAGTGGCACATGTCAATTACTTGGAAGATCACTCGTGTCATGGTCCTCAAAGAAACAAAATAGTGTGGCAATCTCTACCGCCGAAGCCGAATATGTGAGTGCGGGGAGTTGTTGTGCACAATTACTATCGATGAAATCAACTTTGAAGGATTATGGCCTTAACTTCAAGAATGTGCCATTGCTATGTGATAATGAGAGTGCAATCAAGATGATACAAAATCCGGTTCAACATGGAAGAACAAAGCATATTGACATAAGGCATCATTTCATTAGAGATCATCAACAAAAGGGAGATATTGCCATTGAAAGTGTTGGCACCGATGATCAACTTGCCGATATTCTCACAAAGCCACTTGATGAAAAGAGGTTTTGCAAGCTAAGGAATGAATTGAACATTCTTGATTTCTCAAACATGAGTTGAATGCACCCCACCCACTTATTGACATGCCTCTCCTTCGACATTGCAAGGTAAAGTTGATTGACATGTCATTCATCCTATGATAAGGACTTGCTAGAGCATGTAGACATATTAAGTGGTATGCATGAGCATTCATGATAAATCAAATGATTTTGATGGATATATGTTACCACTATTGCCTCTATGTTTGTTTTGATCTAGTGGTGGCATATGACATGTTTGTGAGCTTGTAAACCTAGTGTTGAATCTAGAAGATTTGCTATAAGTGTTTAATTCAACATAGGCAAGATAACCCTTATTTTGAGGAGTGAAGAAGCTTGTCTTTGGTTCAAATCGAATTAAATATCTTTGGCAAGTATTCTAGGTTAAACCAAATTTGATAAATTTTTTAACCTTACATGTGGTATCGAATTAATTTCAATCTACTCCATCAAACATTTTTCCTTCTCTCCACAATTTGATCCCCTTTTTGGGTAAGTTGTTGACAAAGGGGGAGAGAAAAAGATGATTCAACTTGATAAAGGGGTAAATAAAATTTTTGATGCACACAAGTAGGGGGAGCAAGCTCATAAACAAAGTTGTTGCATTTGTTTGTGCATTATCATATGACTTGCTCATTGCACATGTATTTAAATTCAATATACATGCTTGTGTGGTGCAATGCTAGTATAGAACTTGGATGATGCAATGATCTACTAGCATGCATAGGAATAGTTTACTTGTGGTATCTAGACATGCCTAAAGCTTTACAAGTAATCCAAGAACCTTTGCATATAATGTTGATCTCACGGGGTTCTTGAGTTTTGATGGATGTCTAGTTACTTCATGATGCTAAGGACGGTGTAAAAGGCAACTCCAATTGGTATCACGCTTCAAAGGTCCATTTCTTACACCTTAGCATCATTTTGGTAGAATTACTCTCCCAACATTTATATCCATGCATATGTGCAAAGCTTTCAATCCAAACTCTATGCACATATGTAGGGGGAGCTAATGCTACCAAAACCGAGCTTGTGATAATTGTCCAAACTTTACTTATGAGCAAAATAATTGGACAAGTATGACAAGTTCAAAACTTTTATTATCAAAATCATCTTTGTGAGGGTTGTCATCAATTACCAAAAAGGGGGAGATTGAAAGTCCCTAGTTTGGTTTTGGCTAATTGATGAAACCTAGGACTAACCTTTGTATCTAAGTGGATGATTTAGATAAAGGTGGTCATTGCATATGAGACATGACATTGACTCATATGACCAAGATGGTGAAGACCAAGATGAGGCTTGGCTCGATGGACCGGTTGTGAAGGTGAAGGGCAAGTTGAGGCTTCGAAGCGAAGGACCATGCGATGGTGAAGCTTGAGCAAGACTTAGCGCCGACGGACCGATGCAACGGTGAAGAGCAAGTAAAGTCAAGGTCGATGGATCGAGACGGTCATGTGATGATATGAAGTGGATCATATCATTTGGAGAAACAAAATGGGCTCAAGGCAAAGGTATAACCATAGGGCCATTTTGTTTTACACTCAAGACATCATAGAGGGTGTGAGTGGTTTAGGATCGATAGCCGAACTATTAAGAGGGGAAGTCTTATCGGTTATTCGATGCACGGGTGCCACTAGGTGAATTCATGAAGTGCATTGCATGTAGGGCCTAGTGAGCTAATTGGAAAACCTTTGAAAATGATTGAGAAAAAGCTAACACACAAGCACATGGAGATGTACACTTGATGGTGTTGGCACATTTGCAAAGGTGGCGTTGGTCGCGCTGTGTTTACGGGTAGAGAGGGGTTTGGGTTCCTCTCTTCCTCCCGCCGAGCGTGCGAGCGCGGGATTCAGGCGATTTCGGGGAAATGAAATGCCTATTTTCCACTACGCCGAAAGTCGGAAAAGAAACGGAGGCGGACGGGGTCACTGAGGTGACCGGACGCTGCACCGGACGCGGTCACGGTGTGACCGGACACGTCCGGTCAGTACAGCGCGGTTTCGGGCGCGCGGGCTAGGGTTTGCAACCGGCGCGTCCGGTCACTCGCGGGACCGGCGCGTCCGGTCAAGTGCCCAGAAGGAGCTGCGGTTCGCAAGGACGATCGGACGCGGGGCGCGTCCGGTCACACGCGATCGGACGCGTCCGGTCGTCAAGGGAGCTTACTGGACTCCGACCGGACGCTGGCACTGTCGCGTCCGGTCGTTGCGAGGAGCGCGTCCGGTCGTTACGTCGCGGGCGCGTGAGTCAGTGCGATCGGCGCGTCCGGTCGTTCGACAGGCGCGTCCGGTCATCGGGACCGGTGCGTCCGGTCGTTATGAGAAGCGCGTCCGGTCATAGGGTTTGACCGCTGGCGCAGTGACCGTTGGAGGATCTAACGGTCGCATTCGAAATTTGAGGGACACGTGGACGTCGCAGGGCGACCGGACGCGGTTGAGCGCGTCCGGTCAGTTTCGACCGGCGCGTCCGGTCGTCCCGAAAAAACGGTCAGTGGAGTGGCAACGGCTCTATTTATTTGGGGTGCTTATAAATACTCGTTGGCCGGCCCTTGGGGAGGTCTCTTGGCATTTCTAACACTCTTGTGCATCCTTTGAGCTAGAGCTACTCCTCCCACTCATCTCTCTTGCTTGATTGCAAATCAAAAGTGAGATTGAGTGATCCCAAAGTGCATTGCATAGCTTGAGGGCATCTAGTGGCACTTGTGGGTGGTTTAGCCGGTGGATTTCTTGTTACTCTTGGAGAGTACCGCTCCTAGCCGGCTTGGAGATTGTTGGAGGCATTGGCAAGAGAAGGTGATTGTTCTTGGCCACCTCCGGTTGATTGTAAGAGGTTCTTGTGCTTTCCTCGGTGGGACGCCAAAAGCAACTCTATTACATTGCGCGTGTCATTGAGTTACCTCACTTGAGAGTGGTGTCTTGCGGTGCCTTGCGGGGCGTGCCTTGAGGGGCAAGTGACTTGAGGGTCACACCGAGGAACCATCTAAGTGTTGGTCGACACAACCGGTGACGTAGCTTGTCGGTGCACAAGTGAACACCGGGTGAACAAAAATATTGTGTCTCTTGTCTCTCGGTGATTGGTCTTCATATTGTGTTGTTGTCAATATTGATTGATTGTATATCATCTTGGTGATTGGCAACATCTTCACTCCACCGTCGGTATAAGACTCACAATCCTATCTCTTGCATTTACTTTTACTAGATTATCTTGTGTAAGCTCTAGTGGTAGCCTTTGCTAGTGTTGTTAGCTTGCTCACTAGTGTAAGTTTAGTGACATAGCCCTTGTGTGAACTAGAGATCATAATCTACTAGTCTTGTGGATAGGAGGCTTGCATCACAACCGTAGGCTAAGCAAAACTCGCTTTGCGCCGTTCATTATTCTAACAAGTTTGCTTAGTGGCTTGTGTAGAAATTTTTATAGGCTATTCACCCCCCCTCTAGCCATCTAGGACCTTACAGCCGCCCCTTCCAACCCCCCACTCGATCTCCCTCCTCCCTCCACCACTCTTACCGATCTTTGAGGAGAAGTTTCCCCTTGTCGTGGGGATCGTGTGGAGGTGCTTTGGAGTTGCCCAAACTTCTTCCTTTGCTGTGATTCGATCTTCTTTCATCTTCAAGCATGCAAAGGAAGAACCCCAAGAGGGCCGCTCGTCCCAGTGGAGGTGATGGTGGTAGTGCTTCCCGGCCTGTCCGTGGAAGGACTGCCGCTCGTCCCCGTGGAGGTGGTGGCGGCATTGGAGATGAAGATGATGTTGAGCCCCAGGGTGTGCCTGCTCCTCTCTCGAGTATGGGACGCCCCAATCCTCCGCGTCGTCATAGCGAGCAAGTGCAAGGTCAGCGTCCGGCAGGTGAGAATCCACAGCTTGCCGCTATGCAAATTGAGGGTCGCTCTATTGACCCTAACATTGTGGCTCAATCCCCCATTCAAATTGGTCTTGCCACTGCCAACCGGATGCTTTTATTTCATCAAAATGCAAATCCTCGTATGTCCGGTCCTCAAAATCAAGGTGGTTATCAACCCTCTCTTCCTGTTGATTATTCTAAGAGAGCGGGTGATTTAAGGGTGCAGCGCAGTGAGAATCCCTATCAGTTTATTCGCAATCCTAGTGTGGATGTTCGTTTTTGGAGCCGCATGCATTCGGATTATTATTACAAGGTTCTTTTCAAGAGTGGGCAGCGTGGCTCTTCTCCGCCGATATTCCAGCACAAGTGGGTGCAGCGCGCCTCTCTTTATAATTTGAACAATCCTGACATTCACCATTTGGTTACTGATCTTGATGCTTGTCGTCTGCTTCCTCTTATGACGTTCCAGCATAATTGGAATGATGAGATTATCTGTCAGTTTTATGCAACTCTGTGGATTGATTCTCAGAACCTTGTACTACATTGGCTTACCCAAGGCGTCCATTACAGATGTGATTATCAGACTTTTTCACGCCTTCTTGGGTTTACTGCTGAGGACAGGGGTGCTTCTAGTCTTTTTGATATTTTTCCAGATTCTGTCTCTCACGATGACTTAGAGGCTGCTGAGGTTTACAAGCCTGGTGCGACTGTTGATTTCACTACCACTCATTTGAAGCCGTACTTTTATGTCCTCAACAATCTCATTCGTCTCACCTTGGACCCGAAGATTGGAGATTCTATTCATCTCATGCTTGATGCTCCTAAGGTCCTTTGCCGTTTTGGCACTGGTGGTGATCGTTTTTCCATCACTGACTTCATGTGGCGCAAGATTGAGCAGGCTGCAAATGATCCCCACAAGTCTGTGCCTTATGCTCCATATCTCATGTATATCATTGAGCAAGTGGTGGGTCGTTCATTCCATCATAATACTGTGCACAAGTCCTACTCCGTGCGTCATTTGGGCCCTAGAGGTATTGGTGGTGGTTCCGTTCCTTCTCCCACTCGTGGTCCGGCCACTCGTACTTCCTCCCGCGGTGCTTACCGTGGTGGTACTGCTACTGCTCCTACTCGCTCCTCCTCGGAGCGTCGTCGGCGTGGTGGTGGTGTCATCAAGTATACTTTGGGGAAGCTTTGGGAGGCCTTCTGTTACAAGGCTGAGAAGGATGATCGTCGCCTAAGGCGTATTGAGCAGCACCTACAGATTGATCCTCCTGAGAGTCCTCTCCGTGAGTTTCAGGATCCCTTTGTCGAGTACAACGAGTTGTATGGTGCTCCCGTCTCTGGTCCTAGTGAGGAGGCTAGCCCGTCCGATAACCCTTGTGGTAAGAAGACAGTCCCTACATCGCCAGGGTTGGTTGACTACTCGACCGACGACGATAACGACGGCGACGACAGTGACGATGACCGTGACTTCTCGGAGCCTTATTAGTTTTCGCTACCTTGGTCGTTTCCGTGCCTACCCTTTTTGGCATTTGATGCCAAAGGAGGAGTGTTAGGCTTATCATCTATGTAATAGGTAGTTAATGGTCGTGTAATAATTCCAAACCTTGTGGTGAACTATGTATGGTGGACTAAGAACTATTGGTGTGATGATGGATGATTGTAGGCTAATCACTTATGCTTATTTGTTATGCTTGCCTATGTTTGTCTAGATTTTTTTTCTGATGTTGTTTGTTGGCTTAGTTTGGCTTTGTTGTTTTTAAGTCTTTTTCTTTCTACCTTAGCCTTTCCTATGTTTGTGTGATAAGTCATGTCTCATGCATCACGTTATATTTCTTGTCATACACTTTTAGTCACCCCACGAATTGCAAAATTTAGGGGGAGCTTCCCTTATGTATGCATATTGATTATGATCAATGTTGAGATTCAAGTTCAATGCATACACTGAGGGGGAGCCTCTTGTAAAGTTTGAAATTCAAATTCTTCAATTCTTTACACCTTATGTAAGCCTAAGTTGGTTGTCATCAATTACCAAAAAGGGGAAGTTTGTAAGTGCATTCGCCCCCGTTGTGGGTTTTGGATAATTAATGACAATCAAATTAGGGACTAACATGTCTATCTAAGTGAATATGCAGGTGTTAGTTCAATGAAAGAATTTGTATGGTCACATTTGGTGATGTTAGCACCCTAAACTCCTTTGGCTGGAAAGCATTCCGTCTCAAGTGGGTCGATTAGATCTTATCTTTTGACTTGAGTTATAGGAAACGCCGCACTATCAAGAGGGATACAAATTAGGCTATCTAGAGGGAAAACTTGTGCTCAATTTGTGTTTGTTTAAGCGTTTGAGAGACACCTTTGCACTCACGGACACTTAGAGAAGTGTTTTATGCCTGGGAGTACCGGTAGTACCGGTGAACCATCGGTAGTACCGGTAGGCATAAATCCCGCCGGTGTCAGCGCCTTAGTTCTGCGAGTTTTTGCTCTAGCGGTAGTATCGGTGGTTGACCGGTAGTACCGGCCATTGACCGGTGGTACCGGTGAAAGTCCGGTAGTACCGGTAAGTCTTTTTCCCGCAAAACTTGTCTTCGCCAAAATTTGTTCTACCGATGGTACCGGTCGTTGACCGGTAGTACCGGTGAAAGACCAGTAGTACCGGTAAGCTATTTTCTCGCAAAGTCTCCAGTAGGTTGGCTGTAACGGTCGGAACCCTTAGGACCGGTAGTACCGGTGGGTACTCACCGGTAGTACCGGTACCGCTTCGAAGATAAGAGTATAAATAGCTCTCCCCTTCATTTCTAACCGTTGCCCATGCCATTTACTCCCACCAACCTTCAGACAAACAGCTCTCAAGCATTGACTCACCCTCTCTCTCTTCCTCTTTGCTCTCAAATCCAATCCCTTGCAAGAGCTGTGCAGAGAGGAGAGATTTAAGAGTGGAAAGCTTCGTTTCACATCTTGAGCACTTGGTTCCCCTCCTAGTTGGCTTGGTTTGTGTTTGTTACTCTTGGGTTCTTGGAACCCTAGCCGGCTAGGTGTTCTTCGTGGTTGCCCGAGTTGTTCTACTTGTGAGGGCACCCCGAAGTGTTTGTATTACCCTTGTATTCTTAGTGGAAATCTTGGGCTAACCTTTGTGATTGCTTGAGGGAGGCAAGGAGGTGGAATAGACTCCGACCTTAGTGGTCACCTCAACAACGAGGACGTAGGAACTCCTTTGTGGGGTTGCCGAACCTCGGGTTAAATCGTGTGTCATGTGTGCTTGTTGTTGTTGTTATTTGTGTTCACTTGAGATATTACTTGTTCTTTGTGTTCTCTCTCTTTCATATCTCTCTCATAGGTTGTGGGTGCTCGATCTACTACTTGGTGAAGGAACAAGAAAGGAGAGTTCATAAACTTCATCAACATCATCTTCGGTAGTGGGGTAAAACTCAGATCTGAAATCACAACTCGCAAATCTCTGATTTCTTAGTTTCAGTAGGGTACCGGTAGTACCGGTGATCTGTGTCGGTAGTACCGGTGATCCCTCACCGGTAGTATCGGTCCAAACCAACCGGTGGTACCGGTCAGTGTTTTAACTTCCGCGTTGAGTTTTGAGTTTTAGGTTTTTAGATCCGCCTATTCACCCCCCCTCTAGGCCTATTAGATCCTTTCAGGGGAGAAAGTGAAAGCGCTAGAGCTTCAAGTGTCTAGTGTTAAGGATGTGCTGCAGAAGATGGATACAAGTATGAAGATGATAACTATGAAGGAGAGCTATGTTGCACTGCAGCAAGCCTTGGCTTTGTATGCTCTGGGGTGTTGAAAGCCCTAGTTTAGTTTTGGAAAATTGATGAAACCTAAGTATTAACCTTTGAGTGTTGAATTGAGTAAGGTTGGCACATCCAAGTGATGGGGCAAGTGAGAGGTCCATGGAGATGAAGATGGACACGAAATGATGGTGATCAAGCTCTAACTTGGAAAAGAAGAAAGAGAAAAACAAAAACCAAGGGTTGATCAAGGCAAAGGTATCAAATAGGTTTTTGTTTTGGCACTCAAGACACCATAGAGGGTGTGAGTATGTTTAGGATCGGTAGCCGTACTATAAAGAGGGGAAATCTTTGGCTAAGCGGTTATCGAATGCCACTAGGTGAAGTTGCAATTGCATATGCATTTAGGGACCTATTGTGCTAACCTTTCACCCTTGAAAAAGGCTTTGAAAATTGCTAACACACGGGCACATGAGTTGTACACATGGTGGTTAGCAACTTGGAAGCAAGGGTGAAGAGGTTGAGGAGTTAGAAAAAGAAAAGGAGGAGACTATCTAGAACCAGACCCTGGCTCTACCAAGATCGGACCCTGACAGGCTTGAGTCTGGTCAGTGCAAAGTTGTGGCCGTGGGTGCGTAATGATGATCGGACCCAACGGAGTAGTGAAACCGGACCCACTCGCTAGAGTCCGGTTATGCCTAGGTGCAAGCGCGTGCTGACGTGTGGGAGTGGCCAGACCTAGGCGCAGAGTCCGATCATGTGTGACCAAACCCAATTCGAAGCGCCTAGGAGCTCTCTGGATGCTTCTGGATGTGATCGGATCCTGGCGGTGAAATAGGACCGGACCCGCTCCTTGGTGAGTCTGATCATCATATCGGTGGCACGCGGCGCAGCGGGTGTGAGGACCGGACCCAGGTGAGAGTCTGGTCACGAAAATCGTACTGAGTCCGGTCACGTTTTATCGCTCGGGAACCTCTCTGTTTCCCTTCAGACCTAGGTGGCGATGAAGACCAAACCCAGGTGCTGTGAGTCCGGTCCAGAGGAGTTGGTTGCGCGCGTGGGTGCTAACGGTCAAATCGCAGGCTGACGTGGTGTGCCCTAGTTGGTCGGTTGGAGGACCGGACTCTGGCTGGGTTCGGTCACTGGGTTCGGTCGGCTCCTTGAGGCACCAACGGCTCTATCTTTTGAGGGGCTCTATAAATAGACTTGTGGCGCCTTGGGCTCACTCTCTTGTATATTTTCATCTATGATACATCCTTATGAGCCCAAGCAAACACCTTGCACTCATCTCCATCATTGATTCTCATCATAGTGAGATTAGGAGTGATTCCTAGTGTATTTGCTTAAGTGATTGCATCTAGTGGCACTTGGGGATCGTTGTGGCTGCGGATTTCTTGTTTTTCTTGGTGTTTGCCGACACCTAGACTGCTTGGAGCAGTGGAGGAGTATTGGTACGAGTTGGTGATTGTTCGGTAGCATCTCCCGGTGATTGTGAGGAGTCTTGTACCTTCCCCGATGGAGAGCCGAAAGGTAACTCTAGTGGATTGCTCGTGTCATTAAGTTGCCTCACTTGTGGGTAGGTTCTTGCAATGCCAAGTGTTGGCTAGGTGTGTGGTAACTATTAGATGCCGAACCATCAAGTGTTGGTCGACACAACGGGGACTAGCACGCCCGCAAGCACGTAAACCTCAGGAGAAAAGTCTTGTGTCCCTTGTGATTGGTATTCTCTCAGTGATTGATTGGATATTCATTGATTGGTTCATCTCCCCCTACACGGCAGTATAATCATCCTACTCACTCTTGCATTTACTTTCTAGTGTGGCTATGCTCTTTAGTATAATTAGATTTGAGAGCTAGCATATCTTGTGTAGTTTGGTTAGTGAGGATCTTTAGTTAGTCTTTGAGAGCTCACTAGCTTAGAGAGTAGTGACATAGCATTTCATTGTGCCTAGAGATCATAGCAACTAGAATTGTTGGGATAGGTGCCTTACAACCCTTGTAGAGCTAGAGCAAAATTGCATTACGCCATTTAGGTTACTAATCTTGTGCTCTAGTAAATTTGTAGATATTTTTTAAAGGCTATTCACCCTCCTCTAACCATTTAGGACATTTCAGGTGCACATAGTAACAGCAAAATCAAAGAATGAATTTAATGTGAGCACAGCATCAGGCCTAACATCACGAACTGGAGCACATATCAAAGATAAACCCATGCACCAACACAAGAATCATTTGCTGCAGCTCAAAAGTTTTCAGTTTTGAAGGGAGGGGGGGTTCTTCCTCTTCACTGAAAGCAAAGACAATATAACTGATTAGCACAGCACTCCCGCCACATCTGACTACACTGTGAAAAGACAGACCCATGAGGATGAAGTGGACTTTGCTCTTGACCAAAGCAACCAGAAAACTGCATAATAGAAAAAGAAACAACTGGACGGCTAAAAGAAGAGGTTCAGATGAGCTGAACTCCAGGGAAGGTTCCAAGATAACCAGTGGATCGCAAAGCAATTATAATTCCAGCTTAGATATCAACTTTGATGGCATCAATCAAGTAACATCGTCGATGTGCTCAGATAAAAAAAAACTTTTAGGGGTTCTCCACAGGGATCCACTCCACCCACACTCTGCTTCCTGCCGGCTATCATTGCCGGGCTCCGACGGACAACATCGTTGATGTGCTCAGTTAAGTAAGTGCCACAACTGATTGCATAGGTTGCGTGGCTAGTAACGTGCTCTCCTCCTCTTCACATGGCGCGCTGGCCTCCCCTATTTCTCCGACCACATTGCCCCGCGCCTCATAAGCACCCATGCCCCCATATTCGGTTGCTCTATGCTGATGATGGCACCCTTTAACGTTGTGGTCGTGGATTCCATCACTCGCCGCCGCCCACTCAGGCCTTGGCGAACTAGAAGAGGGGGGTTTCACCCCCAATTATATTTTGGCGGTCGGTTGCACGTTTGGCATCGGGTGATCGATCAGATCGTGTGTGGCGCAACTACTCTCTTTCCTTTTCTGTCATGTTCCCCTTTCCTTTTTTTTTGTCTCGATGAGTTACATAGACCGATGCGGCGACACCCGAAATTTCGTTCTCGAGCCCCTCCCCCGCTCCTTTTCCCTGGCTATAACGTCACTGCTGACACAGGCTAGAAAAAAGCAAAATATTTACTTTAAAAATGCTATAACTTCTGAACGATGTATTTATTTTTAATTTCATCTGCACCGATGTGTTCTACGCGACGAGATGAACAAAACTAGACCATATTTGCATATGCTTTGAAGAATTTTATTCTAGTAACAATTTATGTGTATTAACGTATAACGTATAACATATAACTTGAAAACACAAAAGTTATGAAACACAAATTAAGCTATAAAACATATATTTTTCTTCTTTAATTCTTTTTGGCAGCGTTGGCAAGTCATATAGAATAACTTATGTACACAAGTTGTATAGAATAACTTATGTACACAAGTTATGTTTGATAACATTTATTGTGTTTCATAGCTTTTGTGTTTCTAAGTTTTGGTATAAGTTATAAGTTAATTTATTCCTTTGGATTTACTAATTTTTGTATTTCAAAGTTTTGGTATAAGTTATAAGTTAATTCGTTCCTCTGTGTTTAATAACTTTTGTATATATATATATATATATATATATATATATATATATATATATATATATATATATATATATATATATATATATATATATATATATATATATATATATATATATATAGTTGTGTTTTATTTATACATAAGTTATATGTTATAACTTATAAGTTAGTACACATGAATTGGTACTGAATAAAATTCTTTGAAACATATGTAAGTAGGTTTAGTTTTGTTCGCTTCATCACGTAGAACTCATTGGCGTAGACAGAATTAAAAATATATATACTATTTAAAAGTAATAGCAATTTAAAACAAATGTTTTGCTTTTTCGTAGCTTGTGTTAGATGACATCACAGCACAGATTTCATTTTCCGCGTCATTCGCGGGCACGTCCGAGCCTCTGAAAAGAGAAAAATAGTGCGAAAAAATAATGTGTTGGGCGCACGTCCAACAAGAGAAACAAGCGAAAATTAGTTTTTCCTAAAAAAAGAAAACTATAGCGTGTTGGAATATCCCTCATTCCCTCCCCTGATTCTAATCAGGTGACCGTTCGATGTTTAGTGGGTCGTCACAGGCCGCCACAGGCCATGAAAGTACCGACGAATATATTTACAGAAGGACCAAGAAACTGTGAAGTATTAATGGTGGCCATAACTTCATACAGAATTTCATTGCCATGACCAGTCACCAGTGTTGCCCCATGTTGTCAACATGGCATAATCCTTGACCTGGAAGTTTAATGGTTGAACCAGAGGTTGATGCAGTTACGCAGCTCCATTTCATTCCTTGGATCAAAGAGCGGCGCTGTAGCTGAACATTTTTTTTCTTCCCTTGCTCTGGTTCAGGCGAAAGTTAAACCCCCTGTAGCTCGGTGCCCCGTTCACTTGAGCTTATTAGCCAGAATCAGTCAACCATTCAGCAGTGTTTTCTCTCACAACAAATCAGCATCAGCATCAGCAGCAGCCGCAAAAACCATCAGCCGAACAAGGCCTTAGAAGGTAGCCAGTTTTATTACCTCCACTCCAAGTTATTTAGGCAAGTTATAAATTGTAGCACAGAATTGAGTACTTACAGTATTACCAGTATGTTGATATAGTAATCTTTGTAGCCGTAGCCTAGGCAGGCAATCTCCATGGCCGTTGCACGAATCCAGTAGCTGATAGCATTTATTTGTATGTGTAGTCATCCGTGTAAGGTGTACGATAATGCTCTGATTCAGGTATCCATCCTTCTTCGGACTCCGCACGCCCACTCCTCGCTGCTCCGCCTTTCCCCATTGCTCATTCCCATCCGTGACTTTGCGGCCCATTCCCACGCCATGCTCCACCCTTCGTCACGCCGCATGCTCCATCTCCTCACCCAACCCCACCCACACACACCACTACTTCCGTCACCCACGCTGTCGCTGCCCGGCCAGCCGACTCCGATGAGATGCATGTTGTCGGCGGTGGCGAGCATGCTGGAGTTGTCCACTGCGTCGGGGGGGGGGCGCCCTGGAAGATGGTGCTCCTCACGGGGCCCTTTGGGCGTCATCCCTCCTTAGCCTCCCTGCTCGGCCGGGCCTCGCCGTCCGCCAGGGCGACCTCCAGCATCCGCTCCCTGTCCTCCTCGCTGATCTACCGCAGTTCCCCACCAGGTAGGCTGTGGCGCACAGCGAATGCTTAGTTTCAATTGTCTCAAGCGTTTCAGACTTTTGTTTAAAGTGTTTCATCTGAATGTCATAAAAACATATCTGGATGTTGCATATGTTTTCAAGTGTTTCAAGTGTTTCAGACTTTGTTTCAAGTGTTTTATCTTGATGCTGCAAAAGTAGATCTGGATGTTCCATATGTTCCAATGAAAAAATGTGCATGTTGCAAACCAATGTTTTAAGTGTTTCAGGTGTTTTAGACGTGGGTTGCAAATGTTTCATCTGGATGTTTCAGAAATAGATCCTGGTGTTGCAAATGGCTATACACGCATGTTTCAAGTATTTTATCTGTCTTCAGACGTATGTTGCAAATATTTCATCTGGATGTTTCAAGAGTAGGCCGATATTGCACATGCTGCAATGTGCCGGTGGCTGGCGGACAACAGCCTGCCGCAGGGCTTCGCCTCCTACCTCGTGTCTTTTTCGCGTGGCGCGCCTTGCCCCCTCCTCTCCTCTTCCTTCCCTCCATCTTAACGTGGCAGTTCAAGCTCGGCCGACGAGTGCGCGGAGTCAGACGTTGGGTAGGCGCATCATGCATGAGCAGGCGCAACAAATTATGCAGAAGGCAAAGCAAGCGCGGGCGTCCGGACGGACCTCCGGGCGCTGGCCATACCGTAAGGTTTAACATATGCCCCCGTCGTTTGGAAGGTTGGGAATTTGCCTCTGTAATTCTTTTGACCCTTTTTTGATTGTATCCCCCTCATTCTGACTGTGCATGGACTTGTCACATGGAGTAGGTATCTTCAGTGAAATGAGTGCCTTACATCATCTAACATTGGAGAGTTCAAATTCCAACGAGCATCTGGGCCCAAACTAAGCGGCTACCCAATCCAAACTGCAAGCACGAACAGCACAAGGAAATCCAAATCTAACGCAATACTACACAACACGATTACACGACAGACAACGAACGCCGCCTCACACGATCCTATGATCCTATCAGTTCAGTTACATGCCGCGCCTGCTCTGACCACCAATCCACCACTTGGCTACCGCGGAGCCACCTCGCTGTACGTGAACGAGGCAGAGCTCTTGGGCGCTGTTGCTGCTGACGCTGCCGCCGCCGCCGGCCACCTCGCCCTCGGCGACGCACGAACTAGCGGACCGGCGGGCAGACCTCCCGGGGCCGTGTGGTGGCCGCGGTGCTCGGCGAAGCTCGGCGGGCGCATCTCCGTCTCGGGCAGCGCGACGGGACGCGACAACATGTCCAGCACCTGGCGCATCGTGGGGCGGTTGCTGGGCGTCGCCTGCGTGCACGCCAGCCCCACCTTGATGTACCGGAGCACCTCCTTCTCCGGGTAGCCCTCCATGCTCGCGTCCACAATGTCTAGCAGCCTGCCTTGCTGGTAAAGCATCCATGCCTGTAAAAAAAAAGGAAAGCACACGAGAATGACGCGAGAGATTCATCAGTACAGGTACAGAGAAGCCGGTAACGTGAACGGAGAACCGAGACGAGAGTTCAGGGAAGGAAGGAAGGACACCTGACCTCTCGCACCAGGAACATTTCCGACTGGATCGTTTGCGAGATCCTCCTCCCGCTGACGATCTCAAGGACAAGCACTCCGAAGCTGTAGACGTCGGCCTTCTTGGTCAGCTGCCCATGCACGAAATATTCAGGTGCCAAGTATCCACTGCAGCCAGAGAGTTAGACTAAAGACTGTCAGCAACTAAATTAGCTCGTTGTTTCGAAGCAAGTGATTCACTAAACCAACAGCTTTACTTCGTTCCGACCACTCCTGTGCTGATGTGGGTGACGTTGTCTGGGAACAGCTTTGCAAGCCCGAAATCTCCGATCTTTGGCATGTAGTCTCGGTCGAGAAGAACATTGCTGGCTTTGATGTCTCTGTGCACGATGTTGGGCTCGTGCTCCTCGTGCAGGTAGCTCAGTCCCTTGGCGGTGCCCACGCAGATGTCCGACCTCCTGCTCCAGGGCAGATTTGCTGCGGCTCCGTTCCCTGAACCTAAAGCTAAGGCAGTGTTTAGATGGTGTAAAAGTTGGTGTAAAGTTCCTGTAGCACTTTTCGTTGTTATTTGGTAAAATTTATTCAATTATGGACTAACTAGGCTCAAAAGATTCGTCTCGACATTTACAGACAAATTGTGCAATTGGTTATTTTTTTACCTACATTTAATACTCCATGCATGCGTCCAAAGATTCGATGTGACAGGGAATCTTGTAAAATTTTTGGAACTTTGAATGAACTAAACGCACCCTAAGATATATACATAAGCGCATCAAGTGAGAGGAATGCAGCAGCTCCAGTTTCCGATGGCGATGGGTGTACTACTGTACTAGCAGTGGTTCCAGATTGTATTGTATGGTTCACTCACCTTTGAGTGCATGATCGAGGCTGTTGTTCGCAAGGTATTCGTACACCAGGATCCTGTTCTTCCTCTGCACGCAGCAGCCCAGCAGCCTGACGAGGTTCGCATGCTTCACTTCGGAGATGCTCTCGATTTCAGCGAGGAATTCCTTGATCCCCTGCTCGGATTCCGAGGACAGAACCTTCGCGGCAAATTCAGTGCCGTCTCTCATAACTCCCTGTGTCACAACAAAACAGTTACTACATGGTTTCAGCTGAAACCTTCTCACTCTCGAGGCTCCAGGAAATATCTAGCTAGTTGCTGGTAAAATTCGCAAATAATAAAATATCTTGGATCTTTTTACCTTGTAGACAGTTCCAAAGCCACCTCGGCCAAGCTTGTTACTCTGATCGAAGTTGCTTGTAGCTGCTCTGATCTCCCCGTAGGAGAACAGCCTGAGATTTTCCAAGCCTAAAAGCGCTGTTGAGAAAACTAAGTCAGCTTAATTTGGACAGCTCGGCTTTCGTCGATCTTGTAAAACACAGTAACGCCTATCAATTTGGATTCGTAAAACTTCCATTAACAGACGTCGGCAAACGGCGAAGCATCATCGATGAAGCAGGCAGTCAGGATTACGCACCTCTGAAGTCTTCCTCGGATCCACAGAGGCACCGCCTCACCAGCGCCATCTTCAAGCAATCAAGCTCGAGCAGGCAGGCAGCGCGGGGGAGAAAGATGGGTTCCCTAGCCCAGCGCAGCGCAGCAGCCCCACCTGCAATGTATGTCCGTACCGGCGGCGGCGGGGGTCGGTCCTTCCTTCCTCTTCTGCACGGCACCACTGACAGGGGCCAATCCAGAATTTATGGCGGCAAAGCCGAAGAGTGTGGTGGTGGTGAACGGGACGCGTGGCGGTGGACGAGTCGCCTGTACGTCCAGCCGGCCGGCGTGACCACCATGTTGACCCCGCGGTCGGCGTCAGGAGGGCGACGACGTTGTTGGCGCCACGCAGCTGGGTTTCAGCTGGGAGTCGTTTGCTGGCTTGTTGCTTCTTCTGGAATCTGGACGTGTCGCTGAGAGAAGCGACGAATTACTGATAGATGGCTGGGTGGACAACTGGCCATGAGCCGTCGGCGTCGGAAGGAACAGTCCGAGGTGAGCGAGTAGTCGACGGTCGACGCGAGGAGTCGAGCAAGGAGTGAGTGAGTGATCGACAGAAGGCGCGCTGGACCCTCACCACATCTAGCATGTTGCGTTAGGCGAGAAACCAAAAGCACGATTGGACCGCACCGAAATTCCCAGCCGCAAAGGTTTTTTTTGGTTGACCACCCCTTTTTTTATATTAAGGTCATGTTTGGTTCACGAATCATTCAGTTTAACTCTCATCACATCAATATTTCCTCAAATGCATGGAGTACTAAATGTATACCAATTGCATGCATGTCGGCACAGATTAGGAGTAATCTGCGAGACGAATCTATTAAGCCTAATTAGTCCAAAATTGAAAAATTTTTGTCAAATAAGACGAAAGTGCTACATTGTTCGTTAAACTTTAACACCTCTAACCAAACATGCCCTAACTTTTGGGTCGACTCTTGATTGACCGTCACACCACAATCGAACGAAATAAAACATTACTCCTATGCATGTTCATCTTTAAAAAAAAAAGATTAGCAGGGTCGCTGCTATATCATATAAGAGTATGAGAGGGTTTTACATGTTGATATGACCTATAAAAAAGGGCGATGCATGTTTATCTTAAAATTTTATTTCGACTAGTACGTTCGATTCTTCCGTCCACACGGTGTCATAGTTTAACTTCGTTGCTGATTGCTGATTGTGATCGTTAATAATAACAAGATGGATTCATTGGACTGGATGTCGTAGCATAAATGCTCAACACAGGATTCAGCTGACAAGATAACCAGCCAGGGTTGAAACGCTACTAGAGTGCCCAGGAATTGTCCTTTCATCTGAAAAATTAAGCCCTTCTTTCGTAGAGATTCTAGCAGCTCGGGATCCCATTGCAATTTTCACTGGAGTGTTACTATTCACTAGAGTTGAATTTTTCTCTCTTCTCTCTTCCTTAACAGAGCCATTAGGAGCCATTGAAGCTAAAAATTTTAGCTCCAACAGCTCCTTGCGTGTCAGTAAGAGAGGAGGAGATGAGAGAGAAAAACAGATTTAGTCTACAGTGAATCTACATTAGTTATGTCAGTAGGAGCCAGATCCGAGGAATCCATACCAAAGAGGCCTTAACAATACTCCCTTTGTTTGAATTACATGGCGTGCTTCATTACAATTCGACAAGGTTTTGACTTAAAATTAATCTACTAATAAGTAATGTTTGAGGCAAAAATATGAAGTCACCTCCCTCATTATGTATTAGGGCAGCACCAACAATTGACTCTTAAGCTAGTTCTAAGCATTTTTTCTATATTTTAATTGAAGAGAGAGGAAAGCTAACTCTTCTACAAAAGCTAAGCTCTTGCACACATTTTTAGGTTACGTGAGAATATCATGTGGGGTTATTCATGCTAAAAGCTAACGCTAAAAGTTAGCAGTATTGGCGAACTTGTCCCCCGCCGCGCCGCCATCCCACGACGCGTCGCTAGCATCGAGAAGAAGGGGAGGGGCAGCACCAGCCCACGCCTCTAGTTCATATGCCCAGCAGGCGCTAAGAGAAGGTGGAGACACCGAGACGAGAAAGCCGAAGGCAAAAAGGGAGCAAGATTCAACACCCGATCTACTTTTGAAAACATCCAGATGCAACACTTGCAACATATGTATTATGACACATGAAATACTTGAAACATGCATCTGAAACATTTGCAAAAACACATCAAAACCATTTTAAAACATACGCAACGTACAAATAAAACTCTTGAAACATATATGTGAAACATATGCAACATCCAAATAAATATACTTGCAACATACGTCTGAAAAAACATATGAAACATTGGGAACAGAAGCTTGCAACATACGTGTACAGCTATTGCAACATATACAACATTTCGATTTGCTTTTGCAACATTCTTATAAAACATTTGCAACATGCCTATGAAACGTCTAAAGCATAGGCTTGCAACATACGTTTTTCACCCTTCTTCTATCGTACGACGCAGCGCAAGCAGGGGATGGACAGGCGGAGGGCAGCGCCATCGTGACCCCTTCTGGAGGTGAGCAGAGGGGGCGGGAACAGGCCAGCAATGGCGCAGGCCGCCACCGGGCTCTAGCGGGCGAGGGCCGAGAGGAAGGTGTCGGCCGTAGGCGCAGGCGGCTGGCGGGGAGCTCTGGCCGGGCGGTGGACAGAAAGAAGGGGCCGGCGGCTGGCGCAGTGGCCGGCGGTGGGCGGAGGTGCCAGGATGGATGCGTAGGATTGAGGCGCCACGGGGAGTGAAACGAGCGGACGGCCATATGTGGAGATTTTTTTCGGGAGCATGTCCAGCAAGAGTCACGGGACGGACGTCCTCACCGTATCATTATCGTTTTTTATTGAGGCCGAGCTGTGCTAATACCAAAGCAAAATACGCATTGTAGAGTAATTTCAAACGGAAAGGAAGTTGGAACTGTGGTGCTGTGCCTGTGCGTCCTTCTGCGGGCCAATTGTCATGGTGCTCATCCATGGGCCTGGCCCAGTTACAAAATGGTCTGCTGACCTAAAATGGATCGGATGGATCTGTGGTCTTCGTAGGGCCTACCGAGCGGCGTGCATTGGGTTTCGATGGCCCGTTCTAGATCGGTCGGCATTGCCTTTCGTCGTCTCTCGCATGGTCACATAAAACGGGTTCATCATCTTCGACTCTCGACCCAGATTCGTCGACCCCGACCCAGGTTCACGGGTTCATTTTCGACCCGAAGTGTAAAAATCTCTCGCAAGTAGCGTACCACGTACCGCGACCCCGTACCTCGACCCCATCGACCCAGAAACTTTGTGACTATGGTCTCTCGTCTCCCATCGTCCATTGTCTGTGTCAATGTGTGCGTGGCTGGCTGCTGCACGTACTCGCGCCATCGTCTGGGGGGCGTGCGTACGGGAGGCACGGGGCAGGTGCGTCAGGGGAGAAGCCCGGCTCCTTATCTGTCTCCTCTTGCTCTCGGAGACCGGACGATATACCACGGCGCCCACACCTCAACCTAATAAATAGCGGCGGTAACGGTCGCAATTGTCGCCGTAATAGCGGTAGCGGTCCATTGCCGCTACTGTTATGAGGTAGCGCTCTAAACTTTGTACTCTAAAACTTTGCGACCGCAATTTTAAGTAGCGGGGTGATATTACGGCTGCAATTGCACGTAGTAGGCCGCAATAGCATGGAAGCAAATAACCATAATCAGCCCACCCCACTATGACTCACACCCCCAAGTCAAACACTCACACATCGGATGTAGCCTCCAAGGTCTAGGTTTAGGTGTTCTTTGAGTGTAATTAAATGTCTATTTATACTCATTATTCATGATATATGTACTTAAAATTATGTGGGATTATCGGGTGCCGCTGTTGGAACTTATCGTCCGCTATCCGCAATCCGCTACCTCGACGTCAGTTCGCTACCAACCCGCTATACGCTATTTATTACCTTACCTGAACCTAAACTGAACACGAAGGGAAGGGAAGCTCCGCGGAAGGCGATAAGCGCCTACGAGGCTACTATTCCAATCGTACACCCTCCGTATCTGTAAAGCAAGTCGTTTAGGACAGTGACACGGTCTTCAAAGCAAAACTTTGACTTCATATTTTCATAAAAATATTTATCCAAAAGTGATATATGTATATATTTATGAAAGTACTTTTTAAGACAAATCTATTCATATAGTTTTCATATTTTGAAACTCCATAATTTAAAAGTTATTCACGATTTATATTCCCAATGTTTGACCCAAGCCTTGTCAAAACGATCTGCTTTATAGGTACGGAGGAGTATATACCACAGTACAACTGACGGGTCATTTGGCATGGTGTGTGTGTGTGTGGAAACGTGGAACGGGACCGATCCAAGCCAAATGATAAAGGGATCCGGTGGCGCTACTCCATCCGCTCTCCTGCCCTAGCGCTGACGCCGCCGCCGCTGCAGCCCCCGCCGTCCACCACCACTGGTCCCCCTCCCTTCTCCTCCGGCATCTCGCCGAGGGCAGAAGGGAGTGGAGATCCATTGTTTTTAATGAGTTTTTCCCAGAGTCATTAGGGTTAGTGTCTCTCCATGCCAAATTATTTGGTACTGGAGTTTTATCTCCTCCTTCTCCTCATCTCTGGCAACGGTGAAGGGGAAGGGTGGAATCGTCTTCTCCATGGCGGCTCCGTTGGAGATGAGGGCGACAACGTTGGCGTCAGCATCTTCATCGACATGACCACATGGAGACTTTTGTTTCCGGACGGCGGCATCAAGGCGGAGATGATGTCGCCGCCATGGAATAATTTTCTCCGGTCTCTTCTCCGTTTTACTGTGGTTAGATCTGGCCACGATGAAGGACTAGGGAGAATAATTTTCAGATCAGTCTTCCTCTCTCTTCGGTGGCAGAAAGAAGAAGAAGAAAGACACCAGAAAGAAGAAGTTCCTCAATTCCGCCTACAGGAATGTTGGCCGTTGTTCGTTGGACATTTGTTCTCAGGCCATTTGCCGAGTGTTTGTCTGTGCGGTCATCCATACTGCAAAACATCTAACAGGTTAGATTTTGAGTTGTGCTATTCACTGTGTGGGTACTATTTTGTAATCCAGAGTGCTTGTAACGTGTTGATGTACCCGGCTATCATATAATATAATTCTTCTTTCATCGGAAAAAAAAGCCAAATGATAAAGGCATCTCGCATCGCGGGGCCGCCGTCCCATCCCTCGTCGCGTAGCGATACGGCAGCCCAAGCGCTCCAACCGCTGCCATGTGATCCGCCGGTGGCCGTCTCGATACGTACGGCGCGCCACGCTGTTCCCGCACGGCTCGCCGACGTGTCCCATGACCCCCAGGGCTCGGCCGCTTTCGAAGACGCCGCATCCTCTCCAAACTTCATCGTGCAGCCGAATTTTGTATCGCTCTTTTGGTACTTTGGGTTTTGGAGGCTAATGCGTTTCGGGGGGACAGGGCGCATATTTCCTCCGTTTAGACGGCGGATCTGGTCGTGATCGTGACGAGTATTTAATTAAGTGCTCGTAACAAGTTTCAACCAATTGTTTCATTATTCCTTTCCGTACGTTTATAAGCACAGCAACACACATGCATGCATGCATGATGAGCAGATAAAAGACGAAAGAAATATATCTGCTTATATAGCCTGTAAATGAAGCCTGGATGCCATGTGTGAGACCATGTGCGTGCATGGTTGAATACTGAAACGTGACGGTGTTTTATCAATTGACTTGTAGCTGCGCTATCTGTTTTTAACCGTCGTCTCGTCCAACTGATCGTGATAGAATCACCTCGATTTTGACGACGGCATGATCGATACATGCGTTGACGCATTGTGATGTGCCACCTCACGAAAGGGCATAATTCAAGTCATTTATAGACCAAAGAACATTATTAGGGAATTGATAAAAGTTATAGCATATGAGCTATACCTACTACCGGCCAAACATCAGCGTCATTCCAAAATTACAACTCACTGCCCGCCGGACACCACGCAATCACGTCTTCTTCTCTGCCACTGCCAGTTATTATAAATTGCCTGCACTGGCATATGCGCTCTCCAACACACCACACACACAGTTACAAACACAAACGCACCTTCTCTTCTCCCCGCGCAGCAGGCGTCTTCGTTCCCTTCTCCCGACACGTCCCCGAGCGACCTGCGCGTGCATGGCGGCGGCCCTCCTATCCCACTTCGTCTCCGACCTCTGCATCGGCAGGCCGAGGGTGCTCACGCTGCCACCGTCCACCCCCGTCGCGGCCGCGCTATGCACCGGAACCGGAGCCGACTCATTCGTCTTCGTCGACGCCGAACCGGCCGCCTGCCGCGCGAAGACGACCACGGCCACGGTGTACGTGAAGGTCAGCGTCGCGGACATCCTCTGCTACCTCTGCGGCGACGCGGGCAACCTCAGGGACCCGGCAGCCGCGCTCGGCCGGCCCGTGGCGGTGGTCGCGGCCGCCGTTGCTGCCGGACACGGCGTCACCCACCGAGTGGACCCCCAGACAAGGTACGCAGCCGGCGCGCTGTCGTTTCTTGTTTTGTTCCGAGTTGTCCTTCTCAGTCATTGACCAATAACCACTAACGACGGTGCCTATATATACTGTTTGCGGTGTTTGGTCAAACTTTGCAGGCTGCTCGACGCCATTGACGTGCTGCTGACCGACGGCTGCCAAGGCCTGCTCGTCCCTCTCCCCGCGCGCGCCCGCAAGAGGCACCACCACGCCCCGTCCTCCGATGCAGCCGGCGGCGCCTTGGCCACGGCCGATTGCTGCTGCGTGCTGACACGGGAGGACATCGTCCGCCACCTCTTCGGCTCCGTCTCCCACTTCTCCCCGGTGGCCGCGCTCACCGTCGCCTCGCTCGGCCTCGTCCGCCGAGACGTGCACGTGGTCCACGCCGACGACGACGGGCTGGACGTGATCCCGCTCCTGCGGAGAGCCGTCTCGGACGGCACGGCCGTGGCCATCGTCGCCGACGACAGCGTGTTGGTCGGCGAGATCTGCCCCGGCGTGCTCGCCTCGTGCGACGTGGAGACGGTGTCGGCCGCCTTTGCGGCGCTCTCCGCTGGCGACGCTATGGCGTACATCGACTGCTCGCTGTCGCACTCGCCGCCGGAGTTCTTGGTCCGCGCCATCAGAGCTCAGCTCGCCGGAAAGGGACTGGACGCCATGGCCGAGCTCGTGGAATGCGCTGGGAAGGACGCCGCCTCCCTTCCCTTGTCCCCGTCGCTGTCGTCGTTGTCGTCGACATCCTCCTCCGACGAGGACTCGCCGTCGTTGGGACGCGCACGACGCCCGAGGAGGATGTCGTCTGGGAGCTTCGGGTGGCGGTCCACGGAGGACGTGGTGGCATGCCATTCTGGGAGTTCGCTTGTGGCCGTCATGGCCCAGGCGCTTGCACACCGTGTAGGGTACGTCTGGGTCGTTGATGAGACCAGCGGCGCGCTCGTCGGGGTAGTGACATTCGCCGACGTGCTCGCGGTACTCCGAGAGCATCTCCGGCCTCAGTCCCAGGTGCTATGCAGATAGGTAGCGATCTGCGTGTCAGCACATGTTCAAGCAAGAATCAAGATCTCCAACGCTAAAACAGTTGGTAGTTGTTTATATTCTTCCGTTTCAATCCGTCTCAGTCAAATACTCAAATTCGAACTGAAGATGTGCAAAGTTCGTTTCGACGAACTTTTTTTTTTCTCTTTTCTAAAAAAAAAATCGTTTCGACGACAGCGAGCTGGAACTCGGCCCAAGAGTACTTTTAGCCCAGAGAAGTCGGCAAGGCCCAAGATATCGATTCACCCGGGAAGGCCGGAAGCCGCAACGCGGCCCCCTGAGATCGTGGGCTCTCACCTCATTTGGGCAGTGGCGAAGCCGGAGTTGAAATTTCAATCACATACCTTTTTTTGTGAGAAAAAGACTATTTTTTATTACTCAGAAATGACAGAGTTATATTCCCGAGTAATTATTTACTCAACATATGTTGGCACGTTGAAATACCACACCACAGAGTGCCCTTATAACAAATAAGATGAAAACATACAAATAGTGATAAAGAAAAGATCTAACTGATGATGAAGTTGTTTACTCTCGTGTCTTATATCTTCAACAATAATACTCTCTATATCTCAAATTATGATACATTTTATATTTTCTAGACACATTATTTTAACTATACATCTAAATATAGCATATATCTAAGTGGGTAGTAAACACTTTGTATCTAGAAAATCCAACTTCTTATAATTTGGAACGGAGGAAGTAGTATATACGTGGAGCTAAACCTACGCATTTAAGTAGGGTACTTAAAATAAATTAGTCATGCAACCTGCAAAACATAGTTCATTAATAAACAAAAAATAATAATCACGAATGCAATATACCATGAGGCATCATCTTTAATGCTTAAAAATATTCATTACAGCATACGATTTGTGATTCAACCAATCGTTCCCATTTTTCCTTTCTTTTCTCTAAAACGAGGTCGCCATATTTTTCCCCAATGCAATCTTGATAATTTTCATAGGCCAGAAGGCCCTTTTAACCATGGTGGTGACAGTTGGCAAAATAAAGGTTAAGGGCTTATTTGGATTGGAGGATTTTCATAAGATAGGAATTTCAAAGGGATCCAATTTCTATGTTTTTTCTTAAATCACATGATGTTTGAAATAGAAGAATGAAGTTTTCCTTTTTATGGAAAGGCTTGCTTTCCTTCATGAAATGGAGGAAATAAAACATCCACTTCAAGCTCTTGGAAAAAATTCCTACATGTGAATGGAGGGATAAGCAAGTCCTTATTCACTAGAATGGAGGAATAAACATGTTTTTATATTCCTGTGTTTGAAACACTCATTCTTATTCTTGTGTGTTTCAATCCTCTGTTTTCTACCTACACTCATTTTATATTCTTGTGTTTTCTTCTTTTCCTCTGTTTTGTATTCCTACGTTCCAAACATACCCTTAAATCAATGAGGCTATAAACCAATGGGAAACCATGTATATGTCAAATTTGGACCATCTTAATAGCAAGATTTCTAAGGTTATAAGAATTTGCAAAACCAAAATAATCTCTAGCATCAGCAATGAATAAAATCAACTTGTTCTCTAAGGACTAAAAGGTCTTGCTGTAAAGAAGTCATCATCATATATAAATCTTAGCCAATTCTATTATTTTTTTCTTTATGATATCTGCCAAAAGAATTTCTTAGGTTTTGACAAAGAATGCATCTCAATAACTCAATAGACCATTGATCAAAGTGATTGTTCAATTCCACAATAATTTTGTCATGTTCAATTCCACAATAATTTTGGCATGCACCACATTAATAAAAAGGTTTCATATACTGAAATGGTGATAATAGGTCACTGAGTTCCTGTAGACCCAATTGAGAGTGACCACTAACTTTTGTTGTGTATACCATTTTTGATGTCCTAAAATACAAAGCCATTATCATGTATCTCATTATTTTTTGCAACAAGGTCCCTATGAACCTTACATCACAAACAATGTATGCTTTTTTTGTAACTGTTAGGGGTGGGGGGATTGAATCCACACCTAAATACATATTGATATATCATAGCATAACCACATCAACAACCTCGTTTTTAGGGAAAATGAGGCAAACCCTTTAGTCCAATTAATTTTGAGAAACAAGACTAAAACCAATACAGCAACTCCAGCGCAGAGGCGAGTTTGTGGCATATCCACGAGTATGAAAAAAAAACAACATGCCCTACCATAAAAGGGTGAAAGGTGGCACAACCACAAATACATCAACGCAAAGAAGAAAACCAGAACACCATGGCACATGAGCACTTCGACGATGCCTCCAAGAAGGTGAATGACGTCAGAGTGTAATCACCGTCAGCCAAGCAGGAGCTCAGCAAGGCTTTGGCCCGAGTCTTGTGCCGAGGAGAACTGCAACCTGGCCAACCAAGGAGAGGAGGCAACGAGAGGTTCTTCAGCGACGTCTTCAAGAAGGAAACTACGGTCGTCATTGGCCCAGCCTAGAGCTAGGTTGAGCTTTTACCCAGAACCCTCACAAGTGCTCTGTTGGGCTGAACAATGTATGCTTTGATCTTTCCTCTTATATGCACGGTGAGAAATCATTAGTTTTGCCAAGTAATTGAGGCCTTGTTTAGATCCAAAAACTTTTCACGAAAAACTACAGTAACAAATCTTGCGGCACATGTATAGAGCATTAAATGTAGACGAAAAAAACTAATTGCACAGTTTGGTTGGAAATCGCGAGATAAACGTTTTGAGCCTAATTAGTCCGTGATTCGACACTAAAGTGCTACAGTAACAAATGTGCTAATGACGGATTAATTAGGCTTAATAAATTCGTCTTGCGGTTTCCAAACAAGCTATGTAATTAGTTTTTTATTAGTATCTGAAAACCCCTTCCGACATCGCATAAAACATTCGATGTGACATTTTCCCAAAAACCTTTTCACCAACTAAACCCACCCTTAGTCATAAGATGTCCAATAAGCACAAATTTAATGCTCTCCATCAGTTGTAACAAACCTGAAACCATATGTTTCATTTCCCCATCAGAGCCATCAGGCATCGGCCACATTATCTATAGAACATCAACAACAATACCCCCACATTTGTTGCTCCAACATGGGCATTTCGGGTTTGTGCATCACGTTCTGCTCCAACATGAGCATTTCTTGCGCTCCGTACGAAGGGCCGACAAATCTCCTTGTGTATCCGAAAGCGTTTGCAGATCGCAGGAGCTAGTGCGACGAAAGTGAGCACACCGTGCCTCATAGGCGGAGCTCCCCATGCGGTAGGGTGGGGCAGCTGCCCCACCTATCGCCGGCGGGAAGCTCCTACTACCACTCCCTTCTTCCTCGGTCCTCAGCTCACCAGGCGTCGAGCGAGCGGCGTCCGACCGGCCACATGTCTTCTGGAACGCGATTTCGGAAGAGGGATGCGAGTATGAGACGCGAGCGTAGGCCAAAGGCCCAATAGGAGAGAGCCCGTCACTCCATCAGCCCAGCAAAGGCAAAGAAGATTCCACCGCATCAAAAATCACCGGCCGCCGGCCCTAGCTCTCGACCTCTCGTCTGTCGACCCTCGTGTGAGTCGTGTCTCGATCCCCAATCCCTCGAAGCCGCCGCTCGACGCCCTAGCTGCAGCCCGCCGATAACCGGAGCCCCTGCCGTGGTGCCACCGGCCAACTACCGACACCCCTTGGCGGTTGGGCCCTTGTTGGCTTGATGCTAGCTGCCGGCCGCCGGCGCCCCTTGCTGGCTGCCTACTTTGCTGCTGCTGCGTGCTGTTGACTAGCCTAGGCCACCTAGAATTATTAGTTGTTCTTTAATACTAGTATATTAGTAGTCCAGTGTCTAGTGGTATGCCTCCTCATTGCTGTGTGCTATTTTAATTTATTAACACATGCTCATTTGCTCTTCAAATTTACAGGTATTTTAGCTCTTGGATAGTTAGATTTTAGACTCTTGTTTAATTTGGTGTTTGTTGGATTACTATATTATATTAAGGTGCTATTGACTGCTTATCTTCTAATGAAAAGTATCATTTTCAATGAATCTTTAAATTTACCGTATATTGGATATTCATGTGCATCCATATGATGTCATTAAAAAAATTATGTTCTTAGTTCGCCCCACCTAAATTTCCGTCTCAGCTCCGCCATTGCCGTGCCTCTTTTGAGCACAGCCGGTCAAATTGTCGCGGATCAGCCGGCGACTGCCGTGCCGCAAGCACGCCAAAAGCCGGTGCACCCGTTCATCACCGCCGCGCTCTTTTGCTCTTTTTCCCAACCAAAAAAAAGGGGGTTGAAAAAAAAGGGAACCACCCCAGCTCTGTCTCCTTGACCCGACCCAGCTAAGACTGCGCGCGCCTCAAGCACAAGCAGCCCGCCGGCTGCTGTAGAAACCCGTCAGAATTCACACGAAATCCGTCTCATCTCGGATAATAAAAGAAACAAGGCCGTGAACGAGCCCTCGACTCCTCGAGTGTCCATGACCAGATCGAAACATCTGCATCATTCGGTTTTCACGTGGATACACGGCAGGGTGCCAGCTAGGTTCACAGGGCCAGGGATCTGTTTCGAGCTAGCCGCCCGTGCTGCTCGGGAGAAAGAACGGGCCGAGCACGTACGGCATGAATGGATGGATTCACGCGGTGGACCCTCCTTCGTAGTGTCGTCTTCTCTAATTAAAGTTTAACTCTCATCACATTAATGTTACGGTAAATACATAAAGTACTAAATGTAGACTAATTGCATGCATGTTGGCACATATTATGAGTAATTTACGAGACGAATCTATTAAGCCTAATTAGTCCAAAATTAAAAAATTTTTGTCAAATAAGACGAAACTGCTACAGTGTTTATTAAACTTTAGCATCTCTAACCAAACAGAGCCTAAGAAAGCTATCACTGTTTTGCGGGAGAACTCACCAGTCACCACCACCATTTGCACTCATCTCACGTCGTCCTTGCCGAGTTTAATTAAGGGAGCTGCCTGAACAACTTTGCCGCTGTCGCATTTACTCTCCCTTGCTTATTAGTGGCTCGGTCTAGAAATATCTAGGGGGTGTCCAGTTGGTAGGTGATTTTTTTTGTTATATCGAATGTTTTATGGGTTGTTAAAAGAGATTTTCGGATACTAATAAAAAAACTAATTACATAACTCGCCTGGAAACCGTGAGACAAATTTATTAAGTCTAATTAAACCATCATTAGCATATGTGTGTTACTGTAGCACTTACGGCTAATGATGATTTAATTAGGCTTAAAAGATTCGTCTCGTGGTTTCCAACCAAACTGTGCAATTAGTTTTTTTTCGTCTACATTTAGTACTCCATGCATGTGTCTAAACATTTGACGTAACGGGGTGAAAATTTTTTTTGAGTGGAAACTAAACACCCGTGTGCAACAGTGCAAGCAACCACGAAAACACAGCATTTCCAGAAGGTTGGGAGTTTGGAGAGCTTTCAGCTCGATGATGGTGTGGGCCTGTGGATGCGGGTGCAGCCTTGAGAGCCTTCATTGTTCTGCGTCGTTCTGGGTTCTGACAATGCCTTTGACAGCAAGTTAAGGAGTACTCCCTCCGTCCCATAAATAAGTGCACGTTTTTTACTTCTACACTTCTTGTTTGACCGTTCGTCTTATTTAAAATTTTTTAATAAATATTATTTGTTTTGTTACGACTTATTCAATTATTAGAGATATTTTCATAATGATTTATTTATTTTATTATTTATAAAAAAAATTTAAATAAGACAAATGGTCAAACATAGAGTGTAGAAGTCAAAAACGTTCACTTATTCGTGGGACGGAGGGAGTACACGCGCACCAGCTGCCATGCATCGTCCGTCAGGGGTCCGGCGTAGTAACTGCGCAGCACCGACTCTCTTTTGTCTTTTCCCTTGCGCACCAGTAAAAGTTTTCTTCGGATAGAATGAACAGCATGCTGCGATGCTGCATGCAACGCAATTGCCTGGTCCCAGAACATGTGCTGCTTGGACGTGACCATCTCAGCCGACAAATGCAGTAGCAGTAGACCAGTAGTGGACGATGGTGCCGTTCTTCTAATCTCAGCTGCAAGCCTGCAATGCGTCCGACAAATTAAAGGGTTAGAAGAAAAATCAAGAAAGGGTTCCATTTCTGAATGCTCAGCAGCTGCTAGCCTGCAATGAAAATCAATGGCATGGGAAGTGTAATAATCCAACCGTAGGGGCGTGGAGCATCGAACGATAATTAGAAAGAGAGGATCTTTTTATTCAACGGATGACTGCATTGACCCCATAACGATCGCACGAATCTTATCCAATAATGCCAGTGGAAAAAAGCAAACAGATATATAACTAAAGTAAACGATTTGAATGATGGAGTGGGCATGGTAAATTGGTCCTCGTTCACTTCAATAAAAGCCGGTAACATGTGAGCAAAATGCAACTAAACAGGCAAGATGCTACAGAGCTTAGCTAGCAGCCGAAAACGAGACACGTTTTAGTTCTAGAACGTGTTTCAGGAATAATTCTGTTTCTTGTTTCGAGAACAACCATATTTTCGTAGTGTTAAAAAGTTCAAAAAGCATTCCGAGAAGATGGCTACTAAGGTAGACTAGACGGCCGGGCGAGGGAACACTCCATCTCTTGAAGTTGGAACACTGTTGCCCGCCTTGCCCGATCGTTTTACACGTACGGCACGAACAAGTAGCTCGGCACCACAAGCGTACCCTCACTCACCTACTCCCCCCGTTACCGTAAGTGCACGGGCAGCGGCTGACTGGCTGTAGGATTTGCCCAAGCTCCGCGGCCGCTTCACGGCTCGAGCCCGGCGGCACGACGAACAAAAACCCTTGTCGGGTGGTGACATCGACCCGCCACCTAACCCGAGCCCGCCCCGACGTCCCCCGGCTCCAACGTTCCTGCGCGGCCAGCCCCCACCAAACCACAGGGTCAGGCCACGGCCACCAACGCCCCCCCACACGACGCGAGCACCCGCACCATGAGCCCATGACGCTGCGGCCCCACGTGTCATCGGCGCTCGGCAACGGTCGGGGGAGGGCAACCGCGCCGTCGCCGATACGGCGGGGCCCGCGGATTCTGGACGCACGCTAGCCGGCTAGCCGCAACGGCCGCGCGCACATGGGGGAGGCGGCCGAAGGGGGCAAACCGCGACGCAACTTGACAAGATGGGCGCGGCACGGGTCGGAACTCGGAAGCCTCGGAGGAGGGTAAAAACAGCTAACGTGTCGACACTGGTGCTTGGCCCGGTGGCCGTACACGTGCATGGGCCGCGCGCCTGCGCCACCAGCCAGGCATCCACAGCGTCGTCACGCCGTGCTTTCGCAATCACATCATGTTGCACTCAGATTTGGGGCGTTCGTCCATGCTTCCATCTGCCTGCCATCCCATTCTGGAATCTGGATCTGGGTGGATTCATGCGTGTGGCCTGACGATATATACCGTTGGTTTGGGTACGTGCATGTGTCGCGCCTTTACCAACGGACTTCAAGGTCTTGGAACTGACCGGAACCATATTGGATTGCACAGCTCGTCATCTTCTACTTGTTCTGATTTTGAAGTACGTAGAGGTAACTATTTTAAACCCAAACATTTTTTTTATCGGGTCCGGCAGTTGATCGAGGGTCCTCCTCATCAATCGGCATGAGGACTCGTATCCCTCGTTGTGTAGAAAATCTTGGCTTATTATATGTAGGGGCCCAAAAAGAAAAACTACTACTAATAGCTTTGTATATGGTGCACAGGTAAGTATTTATCCGCACTAAATTTGCATTGACAAATTGATTTAAGAAAAGTAATTTGCTAGTCAACAACAAGACCGACTTCGTCAATCCCAAGATTACTTGCTAGCTCAGTCTTTCAAAGAGTTCTCATCAGAACAGGGTTATACGTTCATATAATTATATGGGTGAGTGTCCATATAATTTTTTTTTAGATTTGTCCCTTATAACATCAAATAGTTACTTCACCAGTTCGCTTGACAGAAAATGCTGGCAACTCAGTTGTTTAGGCACTTTTGTGGCGTAGCCTGCTCATTAGGACCATAAGTTCCTTCTAGACTTGGATGCTTATAGTTTTTATAAATTTATTCTAAAAATAAAGTTTTTTTAGTAGTAGGTGACATAGTTGTCAATAACAAGAAGTTTGCTGTGACCCACTATCGATCATATGGGTAAGGTGTGTCTATGTACATTTTTAGAGTGAGTGTCTGTGTGACAGAGCGTGCAACTCGTAATGTTTTTTGCAAGGAAAAAATAGTGAAATTGTTTTTTTTGTCATGTTATTGTCCAGAATTGATAGTATGTTTTTGATCGAAGCAGTAGAATAAAACTTGAATACTCCTTCAAAAGTAACAGAGTAGTTTATGTGAAAAATCTTTACCTATGGAGACCATAATGTGCACCAAGAAGCAAGGCCACCCCTCATCACGTGGCAAAAGGCCGAGAGCTCTCCAATCTCCATCATAGCAAAAACAGAAAAACGGATGCCACTGGGACTGGGCTGTACCCGCATCAAACAGCTAGCCATGCAGAAAAGCTAAACCGCTGCTGTGTTTTCTCTACGGCCCTTGCCCTTGTCCACATTATAAGTCCAGGCACAGCCCACCACCACCCTAGCCACCCTACTCGTGCATTCCCATTGTCCCCTTCCCCGGCATTTGTGCAGGGGGGCAGCTCTGAGCGCTCAGAGCATCGGGGACTGGGGCTTCTCGAAGCCTTAAAGGCGATCCCAGAGAGAGGAGGAAGTACCACCACCACTCGAGCGACTGAGCCAAGCCGGCCATTTCTGCACAGGACAGCAAGAGTGTCGGTAGGGTGTTCGCTGCCTGGCTGTGCCGCCGCCGTTCTCTGCTCTTCATGTACGTGCGCGCCATGGCCGGCGCCTCCTCGAGCTCCTCTGCCGCCTGCGGCTTCTCCATCCGCGCGGTGCTCCTCGTGTCGTCGCTCGTGTGCGCCGCGTGCCTCTTCGGCTCCGGGGAGGCTTCCGGGGCGGCGCACAGGGTGGTCGACCCCGAGTGGCACCCGGCCACCGCCACCTGGTACGGCAGCGCCGAGGGCGACGGCAGCGACGGTAATACCTCCATTGGCTCTCAGTCCTCACATCCTTCATCCTGCATGGGTAGAAGAGAGTATATATGATGACAATCTCTCTGCAAAAGAATTAACAATGGCGAATGCATTGCACTTGCACCTACACTGCACCCAAACCTGTGGTCCTTTTATTTTCTTTCTTCTTCTTCTTAAATACGAGCAGTGAGCATGACACTCAACCTTTCGATTAAAATTCTTCGCAGCATGGCTACTATTTTTCTTTTTCTTCCAAGTAAATACTTCTTCCCATTGCCACATTTTGGCGTTACATCGGCCGGCGTATCCCTTGAAGTCCGATAGAGCAAGGACCGTGGCTTGCCACGTAGATTAAAGACAACTATCAAGCGGAGAGAGCCTTTACGATTCGTGCGTACGATGGTGGCCGGCAATGGAGCCTGTATGTAGCCAATAGCCATGGTCGTGCTCCACTGTGTCGGGTCCTTAAACTCGCCGCTCTTACTAGGAACCAACAACCGTATCGCGTCGGGTTTAATCCACCGACACTCCGACGACATATTTTCAGCCTGACACGTACAAAATGGGCTGACACTGACAGGCATGTATATATGTAGAAGGTGAATTCACTTGCAAGCCAAATATTATTACAGCTATATACGGACTAGTACTGTGGCTTTATTTAGTCCTGAATTCACTTGCAAGCCAAATATTATTACAGCTATATACGGACTAGTACTGTGGCTTTATTTAGTTCTAGGGCGTGAAGTTTTAGCGTGTCACGTCGGGTGTTACATGAGTATATCGCATGAGGTGTTTGAATACTAATAAAAAAATAAATTACAGAATCCGTCAGTAAACTGTGAGACGGATTTATTAAACTTAATTAATCCATCATTAACATCTGTGTGATAGAGTCTAAAGTTTTGAGGTGGGAACTAAAGAAAGCCAATACTCTCTCCTTACTCGAAAAGAAAGTCGTTTTGGACAGCGACACGGTCTCCAAAAGCATAACTTTGACTCCTTGTTTTCATAAAAATATTTATCAAAAAATGATATATGTATATTTTTATGAAAGTATTTTTCAAGACAAATATATTCATATAGTTTTCACATTTTCATACTCAATCACTTAAAAGTTATTCATGATTTATATTCCCAATGTTTGACCCAAACCTTGTCCCAAACAACTTTCTTTTCGAGTACGGAGGGAGTATAGCTTTTGTAGTTTTGTTATGTACAAGTACAATGGCCAATGGATGAACTGCGGAGTGCACAGACGAGAGTACTGAATTCACTTGCACAAATATTACAGCTATAGTTTTTTTTATTAGAACGAGGACAGGTTGCATCAGTATTTTTGTTTTTTACCCTGACCATGTCACCATGTGAACGAGTGTGGGAACGGTCCAATTTTCGATCATTTCTCAACGGAACTTCTGCTGTGTCCATACTTGAGAGCTAGCCATGCTTAGTTCCCAACTTTTCCCCAAATTCCATTATGTAAAAAGAAGATTCTCGTTACATCGAAATATCGGTATATACATGGAGTACTAAATGTAGATGAAATTTAAAACTAATTACATAGTTTTGTTGTACTTTGCGAGATGAACATTTTGAGCCTAATTAGTCAAAATTTAGACAATTTTTATCAAATACAAACGAAAATACTACAGTACGCTACAGTACTGCAGCAGTATTTTTCTCCCAACTTGGCACTCCAAGTTGGGAACTAAACATGGCCTAGTTGCATTTCTCTGAGTCCCTACAAATATTCTGTTGCCGTTTGGCTAGTGTTGGTTAGATCTGACCACGCAGTAACTAGGACCTTTGTCCACGTGCATGCCGCGCTCCTGGTTTCATTCACCTTTTTGTAGCCTATAAATTTCAAGCATATTATATTATTAGTATATACTACTTTTGTCCTTAAAAGATGCGACTATGAGTTGCCAGTTAAAAGTGATTCACGTTTGACTAAGTTTTTAGTAAATAATATTTACATTTATGGCTCCAAATCAATTTATTATGAAAATACATTTTGTAATTAATCTAATGATATTTATTTTCATGTCATAAATATTTATACTTTGTGATTTATAATTGGACAAACTTGATATACTAAAACGTGACATTGTTCTAGAATTGCATTTTTTAGGACGGAGGAAGTACTTACTGTATGGAACTGTCAATAGTAATAATTACAGTACTACTTACTCTGTATGCCTCTCTCTAATTAATCCCTATACCACCGTGTTCAATCACAATAATTAACCACCCTGCAGGCGGCGCGTGCGGGTACGGGACGCTGGTGGACGTGGTGCCGATGAAGGCGCGCGTGGGCGCCGTGAGCCCCGTGCTGTTCAAGTCCGGCGAGGGCTGCGGCGCCTGCTACAAGGTCCGGTGCCTCGACCACGGCATCTGCTCGCGCCGCGCCGTCACGGTCATCGTCACCGACGAGTGCCCCGGCGGGGTCTGCGCGGGCGGCCGCACGCACTTCGACCTCAGCGGCGCCGCGTTCGGCCGCCTCGCCGTCGCCGGCGCCGGCGGCCAGCTGCGTAACCGGGGCGAGATCAACGTCGTGTTCCGAAGGTACTCGCTGAACCTGAACATGCATGCGCAGATCTGTTTACGGCAGAGATGAATGCTGCAAAGGGTTATGGTCAACCGTATCGGGCGGGCGAACTGCATGCCTTGCTTCTGACGTTACTAGAAAAGCGGACACTTGAGGTCTCTGTCAAAACGAAAAGGTTTCTACAGTACTGCATTCCTCCTGGCCGGCCGGCTGGAAGTGGTACCAGGGAGAGTAGACAGAAGGTTAAAAAATCGTGACGCTGTCAGATGAGGACCACCATGGGGCCGGGTATGCAGTAGTTGGATCTTGGAACGTGCCATGGCCAATTGGCCATGCCATGCATTCCCTCCCTTCACTGAATTCATTCAAAGAACACAGTGGGCACGCCATGGCCAGGCAGAAATCAATGTGAGACAGAGTTGACACTCTCCGTACTTGCTTATGGCGTGCGATGGAATGCACAGAAGCAGCAACGGCCACCGTACGTGTGTTGAGTGTTGGCTGTCGCGTGGGGAGTGTTTAGTTCCTTCAAAAAAAAATTTCAACTCATTATATCGGATGTTTGACACGTGCATGGACTAATAAATGTAGACGAAAAAATAACTAATTACACAGATTACGATAAATTTGCAAGACGAATTTTTTGAGCCTAATTAATCCATGATTTGACAATGTCCTGCTACAGTAAACATGTGCTAATGATAAATTAATTAGGCTTAATAAATTCGTCTTGCGGTTTTCAAACAAGTTATGTAATTAGTTTTTTTATTAGGATCCGTACATCCTTCTTAACATCCCTTAAAACATCCGATGAGACACGTTAAAATTTTTCGCCCCTGCTAAACACCCCCGGAGTAACCTGCCGCGGGTGAATCCTCAGCTAGTAGCGACAAATGGGGTTAATAAATTTACCGCCGGTGTTTTGTATGCATGCATGCAGGACGGCGTGCAGGTACGGGGGCAAGAACATCGCCTTCCACGTGAACGAGGGCTCCACTAGCTTCTGGCTCTCCCTCCTGGTGGAGTTCGAGGACGGCGACGGCGACATCGGATCCATGCAGCTCAAACAGGTAAATAACACAACAACGCAAAGCTTTGCTTTTTTTTTCCTCTTCACAATTCACACCACATCCATAACACTCCACTCGACCACGGCACGTCAGCACCATGGATGCGTACGTGAGGTATGACTATTGCGGTGCAGTGCAACAAGGGCTTTTTCCTCAGTGATTAGTACGTGGGAAGGTGTTGGCGTTTCTTTCCATAGGGACGGACATGCAGGCGTTTGTGGGCAGTGCTAGACTATGCCAGCACGTGAGTGGGATCCGGCTTTTTCACATGCGGCGGCTAGGGACATGGGCGATGTTTTTCTGGACGCATGGGCCAGCGTGGGCCGCAACTAGGCTTTTGTCTGCTCCCCTTTTGTGTCCCGTCGCGTCCATTAGCCATTGCTGGTGGGAATGTGTCATCTAGGGTTCTAGAATCACATTCATGTTCTCTCCCACACAAAACAACACTAGCTAGCTAGCAAGTATAGAAGGGAGCTATATTAGCTAGACTTAACTGTCTCCGGCGTTTCCCGGCAAGTCTAGTGGTACGGCACAGGTTAAGAGTTTTGTTACCTTAGGCCTTGTTCACTTCCCATCCTAACCCAAAATATTTCCTCTTCCACCCATCACATCAAATCTTTCGACGCATGCATGAAGCATTAAATGTAAGTAAAAAAGATAACTAATTGCATAGTTTGTCTGTAAATGTCGGGACGAATCTTTTGAGCCTAGTTAGTCCATGATTAGATAAATTTTACCAAATAACAACGAAAGATGCTACAGTAACTTTTCATCTACTTTTCGCGAAGTGAACACACCCTTATTATTAGTAATAAATTGTAGTATCTTCGCAAAAAAAAGTAATAAATTGTAGTATTAGTTTTACCAAAGCCATGATCATCTCCGAACCAAAGAACTTCAGTAGATGTTTTTTTAAGGAACAGGAGGGGCAAGGGAGCCCCTCCTACTTTTATAGTACGGGGTTGTTTAGTTGGTGAAAAAGTTTGGGTTCGGCTATTGTAGCACTTTTCGTTTTATTTGGTAATTTGTGTCCAATCATGGACTAATTAGACTCAAAAGATTTGTCTCGTAATTTACAACTAAACTGTGTAATTAGTTTTTTTTTCGTCTATATTTAGTACTCCATGCATGTGTCGCAAGATTCGATGTGACAGGTACTGTGCAAATTTTTTGGGTTGCATGGGCAACTAAACAGGCCCTACATTAATTTTTAACGATATAGTTTGTTACAAGAAGAGATTCCCATAAAAAAAAAGCTTCAGTAGATGTTTTTCACAGCAGTTCAGTTTTTCCCCCCCGCGACAATGCAGCAGCTGAGTTGCCAGCTACGCACATGCATGCCCCTGTTCATTATTGTCAGGAGTTAATAATAATAATCTCTTCCTTTTTCCCTACAGTGTGCTTCTGCTTGTACAATAATGCTAGTATCTTTTAACAGTGCTACTCCATCATGTGGGTACTAACATGAACCTGTCCTTCTGGTCTCACTATGGCCCTGTTCATCTGGCTTATAATCCGTCTTATTCGGCTTGTTTTTTTCAGCCGAAACAGTATTTTTCTCTCACAAAAAATCAGCCAACAGTATTTTTCAGCCGGCTTATAATTCCAGCCGAACGGAGCCTATGTTGTCCCCACTGCCTGTACCAGCACTGTCAAACTCTGTGCTTGTTAATTACTCCAGCTGTTATTATAGGAGTATACCATTATTTATACCAATGTTGCATCCATAAGTCTCACCTTTCAGGAGCTATAGCGATTTCCTCAGCCTTTTCTTTCTTTCTTTGCGGGGTGATTTTCTCATCAAAATACTAAAATGAAAACTATTTCTTTTTGTCTTCGGTGTTATTTGGAGTGACTGAAGTTGCACTTCGATGTGGATGCAGGCCAACTCGGCGCAGTGGCGAGACATGCAGCACGTCTGGGGGGCCACGTGGAGCCTCACCCCGGGCCCGCTTGTCGGGCCCTTCTCCGTGCGGCTGACGACCCTGTCCGGCAAGCAGACCCTTACGGCCCAGGACGTCATCCCCAAGAACTGGGCCCCCAAGGCCACCTACACTTCCCGGCTCAATTTCGCGTAGAGGGCGCCTGCCGGGCGCGTATTATTCGCCCGGGAGGTGGTCAGTTGGGCTTAGAATGTAGTCATTCAGAGGCCCACATTGTTCTGTGCAAGTTTGATGTCGCGTGAAGAAGCGTGTGAAGAAGATTAAGCTGGTACAGTAGTGGATAACCTGGTATTAGTGCCCCGGTAGCCCCTCTCCAAACTGGAGAGAGAGAGCGTCTGATTTGGTTGGTGTGGGCCGCATGCTTCCTGGAGGCTGGAAATGGGAGCTCCGGTGAAGAGCGGCCGGGGAACCAAAGGCGTGGCTCCTCTCTTTGATGGATTCATGCAGTACTTATTTGTGCGTTTTCTCTCGTAACTTAATCTATTATTGTTATCATGCCCTTGGTACATGGGTTGTGTAACTTGTGAATGCACCGTAAACTATAGGGTGCTCAAACTATAATCATGTATTGATCGTTCATGTTAGCTATCAACGACTGTTTCTATTTTGAAAAAAAAAATGCAAACTCAAATGATCATTTGTAAACCTCTGCTGTTTTATGTATGTTGCCGCCTGGATGCTTGCAATTATGAAAGTGAAATGGAGGACTGCCCTTTTTCACACTTTGGTAGCTGGAAAGTGCTATCTAATTACGACTGAAGCCAAGTTTCCTTGTCCTTCTGGCCACGTTTAGATTGTGAAAAAATTTCAACCCGATGAATAGTATCATTTTCGTCTTATTTGGCAAATATTGTCCAATCATGGACCAACTAGGCTCAAAAGATTCATCTCGTGATTTTCAACTAAACTGTGTAATTAGTTTTTTTTTACCTACATTTACTACTTCATGTATGGGTCCAAAGATTGATGTGATGAAGATAGTGAAAAAATTTCAATTTTTGGAGTGCATCTAAACAAGGCCTCACTTCCTCAATGAATTGAATGGGCACATCAAAATCATATCAATCGCTGTAAACTGAGATAGCAGTGTCACGTTATGTGTGCAGAACTTCACCGGAAATTGATCCGTTCCTCGTCACTTTCCAATGACCAGTGCAATCACGCTGGATGCGCTGCAAACGTACGAGACTACGAGTCGGTTCCTAGTTTCCTACTATGGTACTCCCTCCGTAAAAATAAAATAATTATGACTTCCAACTCGGTCAAACTAGCTAAAATTCAACTAAATTTATAATAAATAATATTAGCATTTACATCTTTAAATAAATTTATTATAAAAATATATTATGCAATTATTTTAATAATTATTATTTTGTATCATAATTATTACTAGATTTTTTATATAGTTTTGGTCAAAGCTTAAATCAGATGACTTCTTAAAAACGTGAATTGGAGGGAGTATGTTGCAACCGCTGCTTATGTCCTCATCAGCCTGGCAAATTATGGCCTTGATTAGCTGCACTACTTCAGTTGCTGCCACAGTTGTGCCCTCTTCATGAATGCACTGTTCACCCAACTAAATTTTAGTTCCTATCATATCGAATGTTTAGACACATGTATGAAGTATTAAATATAGACTATTTATGAAACTAAATACACAGATCGAGACTAATTTGCGAGATGAATTTTTTAAACCTAATTAGTCCATGATTTGACAATGTGGTGCTATAATAAACATGTGCTAATGACATATCAATTAATCTTAATAAATTCGTCTCGCAGTTTACTGACGAAATCTGTAATTTGTTTTTTATTAGTATCCAAACACCCTATGTAATATCCGATGTGACACCAACTAAACTTTAGTCCCTACATCAAACACCACTAAGTGCAACTACAGCCGAAGGAGTGCAGCTGATCAAGCTATATATAAATGGCGAATGTACTCATGGCGGAGTGGTAGTACCTCCCATCGTGGACTCCCGTCCAGGTTCGACTCCCATAGGGCTTGAATAGCAAATGATGCATGAAACATGACAATTGTATTTTCTACAGAAATTTTCCTCTCTGAATCCTCCTTCTTGTTACCTAGTCTCGGAATCCCTTTTTTTCCCCCCAAGGAGGTCCATTTGAATAGGTTAAAGATTTTGGGATTCTGATTTTAAAAAAAATCTATACCCTACCCAAGCATGGAGGATAGTGAGGCAGATTCTTAAGTATTATCGCTCGAAGTTTTAAAATCTTAGAATCCTCTTCGTACTTAAAAAAAAACTCAACCTAAAGGGGGTTAAGACTGCCCCCACAACGTTCCAAAAAAGAAGAAGACCTTCTCACCAGGCCGAGAAAATCCTAAACCCCGCCCGAGGTACTCTGACCAACTGGATTAGAGGCCCTTTGGCAATCCTCTTCGTACTAGATAATCCAGATTTCTAGAATCCTTTAGCCATCCAAATCCAAACAGCACCCAAGTTCTTTGCTTCGAGCTAACAACTCCATCTTCTGATTAGAAATTTCTCGCCGGTCCGAGGATCATGACATTATACTGAAGCGTGGGTACAATGAGCCTGATTGGTTGGGCTTCAAAATTTGCCCTACCAAAATTATGGCAAGCCAAAATAAGGACATGTCAAATTCTAGTTACCAAAAACCTAGGCAAGAAATTTGGTATAGCAATTGTTTGGATGCCAAACCGTGAAATCCAAACTGCGAATAGGCAAGAGATCTTGTATCCACTGCTGATTTGGCCAGAAGCTTCGGCACGCCAGATTTTTGGGTTTAACTGATTTTGGGATTGTCCTAGACCTCGTTTAGTTCGGTGAATTTGGGAGAAAAACACTGTATCAGAATTTCTGTAGCATTTCGTTTGTATTTGGTAAAAATTATCCAAATTTTGACTAACTAGACTTAAAATGTTCGTCTCGCAAAGTACAACAAAACTGTGCAATTAGTTTTTGATTTTATCAACATTTAGTACTCCATGTATTTACCGACATTTTGATGTGACGAGAAATCTTTTTTTATAGTGAAATTAGGGAGAGAATTGAAGGAAGTAAAAAGGGCCTAGCTTACCGGACAGATTTTGGAACCAACCAATCAGGCACAGGGAACCCAAACTGAATGACAGCTATCACCTATCACAGTAGGAACAGCGGCAAAATGGGGAAAGGCGGAAAGCAGTCCCGAATAACAGCGAGAGGGCCCCAAACCGGAATGTCGGATGAACACATAGACCTGGTTCAGTAGACCACGATGTGGGGTCATCAGATCCCCGAACTGAAAATAGCTTTCCGCGGTTCCGCTCCGCCCTTCCCGACGCAGGCGCACAAGGATCACCTCGTTTTGTAGACCTCGACCACCACCTCCAGGTGGGCCAGACCCCTTCTTCTCCCTTTAAATCCCCGGCGTACACGCGAAAACCCACCGGAAAGGGCCGCGGCGAGCAGCAGCGGGGGCGGAGTGGGCAGTGCCGCAGTGGAGCGGCCCGCGTGCGGCGAGGGTCGCCCGTAGAAGCCGTAAGCCCCCTTCTTCCCTCCCTCTCTCACTCCAGAACCTTCTAGAATGCACTCGAACGGTCGAACCCCACTGCGTCCTTGCTTTGTTTTTGGGGCGGAGGTTGATCTCGTGCGCTTGCTCCGCCATGGTGTCCCGTAGTTGGTTGGTTCAGTTTTGGGGTTGCCGGTTCGTTTCTGATCGAGCGGGGGGTCTGCGTCGGTGTCGATCGGTCATGCTGTTTCGTGATTTCTCCGATTTTAGTTTCCTGCAGGCGCTCGATTTCAGTTTTGGTGCTCGTGTTGTGCCAGTGTGTTCACCCGTGGTCGTTTGGTTCGACATTGGAGGGTTTGGATGTGGGTTCTCTTATTAGATGGCACCCGCGGCGGTTTGGTTCGAATTTGAAGGGTTTGGGCATGGGTTCTCTGATTAGATGGCTATATGGCGCATCGGAGCAGGTAGCTAGTGTTTTTTCCCGTCTCTGGGTGACTTGTAAATAGTTTTACTGCCCAAGCAGGCTGAGTCCTGGCAATGTCGTTTCTATCTGCTTTGATTCGGCCCTTGTACCCAACTCGCGTTTTCCTTGTTTGAACTATTGGACCCTAATTCTGTAACAAGGTGTGTGAAGCTGTGGTTACATGTCATTTGTAGGTTATCTGCGTACTCGGATTCCTCTCTTATTCGACTCTCTGGTGGGTGTATTTGTAGTTTGGGTACGGTTAGGGCCTCATGGTGTGGGTAGTGCTGCAACATTGCTTACACATTTGCATTGGAGTGTGATGATCATCTGTCCACTAGGAATTTATTGCTCACCTGTGCTTGAACCATACAGAGACAAACTGACAAAGTGATATCCAATTTTTCCATGTTGCTTAGATTTATCCTTTCTCTTTTCAATTTTACATTTGGGTTTTTTTTTAACATTTTGATTATCGGTCCTGTTACTTAGTTCAGGAGGCAACTCTACTGCCGTTTTCTGATCCTGATTATTCTATACCAATTTCGGCAGTATTTATCTCCATCGATAATGTTTTCATTAATGTGCGATTAGTTGATGAATGTGTTGAGAGGAATGCTTAATGTTTTCATTAGTGTGCGATTAGTTGATGAATGTGTTGAGAGGAATGCTTATCATGCTTTTACTGTGACCCTTCATTTTTATCTGTGATGACTTCTAAGATCATGTCAATTCTTCAAGGATTAGAAGTTGCTGCCCAGAAATTATGATCACAGGCAAATACTTTGTACTTTGCACTGACTGGTTTGAGTATATTTGATACCTTCAATTTTGCTATTATACCTATGCACAAGTGGTTCCTGTACCATTTCCTCAAACCAAAAAACACCTTGAAAGAACTAAGAAACACAACAGCTTATCAGACCCTACTGAACATTTTCTGCTAAGTTTAGTTTGTTAGCCTGTTTAGTGTCTTACTCTCTCCATTCCAAATTATAAGACGTGGTGGCTTTTCTAGATACATAGCTTTTGCTATATACTTAGATATACACTACGTCTAGATACATAGTAAAAGCAATGTATCTAGAAAAGTCAAAATGTCTTATAATTTGGAACGGAGGGAGTAGTATATAAAGCAGTTTACCATGAAATTGGCACTTTATCATGAACCAATTCACAATTCTCAATAGTTTCTTGTGCTGATAAGTGATAACACTAATGCTACACTCTGTGTCATACTTATCATGTGATGAACACTTCTTTTGTTGGGCAGGTCTGATAGTTCATAAGAGGTTCCCTTTTGGGAAGGTCCTCACCATGGATCTATCCCATGCGATGACTTCTTCCAGTGACGATGAAACCAGGGCACTTAGTACATTGCTTGATGTGTTCAGCTGTGCCTTTTCACTTGATGATATAGCTGACGCATATATCAAAGCAAATGGCGATGTCAACAAAGCTGGAGATTTCTTAACCGACCTTCAACTTTCGTTGCCTCATATCAATGATGTTGAGTCAAGTGTCGAGACAAACCTTTCCCATACTGACAAGGCAGTTGAAGAAAACTGTATGGACAATTCAAGCCAACCAAGAACTCTTCCCCGGACTGAGCAGGCAATTGAAGAAAAGCATATCAAGAATTCAGATCAAACAAAAATGCCTGAAAAGTTGCATAAGTCTAGTGCTGCATTTGGTACTGTCTCCAGCATGTTAGGAAAAGAACCTACCAGGGCTACAACAACAGCGAGTAGAGCATCAAAAAAAGACAAACCTCTTAGGGTTGAACTGCCAGAGTACATGCGGGATGATTTTAAGATGAAATCTGATGAATCTGACTCTGCACCAAGGAGAGAGACTCTGAATGACAGGGATGTTGAGGAGTTTTTGTTTTGCATGTTTGGTGAAGGATTTAAGCTCAGTATGGAATTGATCCGTGAAGTTCTAGGTTAGCATGTCTTCTATCTGACCTGTATTTACGCCCATTCATTTCATATACCAAGAAATGACTTGATTGTTTAAAATTTCCTTTTGCAGGCAGCTGTGGATATGATATTAAGAAGGTACTGATGTAATTGTTGTTTATTATATATTTTCTGCCACTCCCAACTGTCGCAAATGTAGTGAAAGGGTTTGACATTTAGGCTTTGTCATTTAGAGTTTATAGGACATAGTTTCATCTGTTATTACATTTTCCTCTTGGCTTACTAATATAGCTGTGCATACATATTTCAATTTGTTATTTGATTTCTTATTGGCCTACTAATAGAGCTGTGCTGTTGTATGCAGAGCATGGAGGAATTGATGTCATTTTCTGAAAAAGATCCAGACAAAAAGGCAGAAAGCAAACATAACGCGATGCAAGTAAGACTACTTCTGCCTCTTCACCTGTATGCATCTGAACTGTACTCTATGTGCAACTTGTTAATCACTCTGTAATGTTCATCTGAATTCCTTTGAGGACTGTTTGTTCTTTACATGTTTTGATTCTTTATTACATGTTTGGTGTTTCGATGACCTGAACTCTGAGTATAGCATTTTACTTTCTTTCTTTCTTTTTTTGCCAGATTGGATTGATCAGTGTTCACCATTTCTTGTGCTGATATATTGATCTTTAGCATATATCGCTTAGGTCCGCCCTTTTTTAGCTTGACACGGTATCTGATTTGTCGCGTGAGTTTTTTTTTTTTGTGTCCTTTTAATTTTTAAATGGTAGCTCACCCAGTCAACTTCTACTGTGCTAGTTTATATATGAATTTTCATTTGAATGCATTTGGCATTTGTTTCGTTTGGTATAGGTGTTTGAATGATTGTGGCCTGTGATATATTGATTGTGCAGGATGTGGCAGTAGAATGTTCTGTTCCAAAGGGAATATGCTTAGGCTCGCAGTCAACAGAGGGAATGCAGAGGTCAAAGCCAAAGATTTCTCCAGGAGAGTTGATAGAAGCAATCTTCACTGTACCTGAACGATTGGAGGAGGAGCCAAAATTAAAACGATATGAATTGGGCGCAAATCGAAACAGAGTCCCATATCAGAAACCAGTCGTGAAACCTCTTGAGGACATTTCAACATATTCTACTGAGTTTCCCGTCAAAGTTATCGTAGGTAGCAAAGGTATACTCAGCTTACTAGTGCTCTCTTTGTTTTCAGAATTTAGGTTATTATACATTTTATACGAAGCATACTGAGTGCAAAATCTTTGTCCAGTTGTCTGCTGCTTTTTCTACATTTTCAATCTTTTGTGCCAACATATTCAGTTAAGCCTGTAACACATTTGCCATATAGACTTGAAGACGAACAATGTAAGATCTTTAAAGTGAGCAGATAAACCAACCATAATACAACCTTATCGATGGCTTGAAATATTATGCCGACGTACTCTAAACACATAATTAAAGCCAACATATGTATCCTCTCAGTCATTTAGTTCTTTGTATCTGCATTTTGTACTGAATTTATGTGTTATCCATTTACATGCCCATCCACTTGCAATGTGGGGTACGAAAAAGTAAAGTTAGTGTTTGTTTGTTTCTTACCTGTTGCGTGTTTAACCAGTTGAGTATTGATATCGTAACAAAATGTTATCTGAACGCTTAGTTATCTGCAGGGGCTTTGGCTAAACAAATTTCATACTTTCCAATGACAAGTTACAACTGTGGGATATGTAGGATGGCTATTTTTTCTACTGAAGTCTGGAGGAACTTAGCAAATACTGCCTCCGTCTCGCAGTGACATTTTGGTTTTGCCCTAAGTCAAAATATTTTAGGTTTGACCAAGTTTATAGAAAAAACTATCAACATTTACAACACCAAATAGATTTTCTATGAAATTTATTATATGATGAATCTAGTGATATTTATTTGGTATCATAAATATTGATATGTTTTCGTATAAACTTGGTCAAACTTACAATTGTTTGACATATGACAAAACCAGAATGACACTCTTTGTGCGACGGACGTTGGAGCAAGTTCTAATCTGTGTTCTATATGCTTTCTCAAAGTGTATTAGGTTGCTTGTGTTTACAGCACAAAACATGTGTCTCGAATCAGAACAAGAGCTTAAATGTTTTTTTTTGGCAACATGTTGATAACTTTTGAGATAAAACAGCTAGCATGAAATCCCCTAAGAAATGTAAAGCCTATGTTTATACTATGTATCATAGGGAAATGTTTAACTTATTTTGAGTTGTTCGGATTTATATGTAGCACCATCTGTGAATGAGGAGGAATACCAGAACTACCGCAGGGCTGCAAAGCAGCACTGGGATATGATGAAACAATACTATGAGAAGGTGGTTCCAAGATGATATTCATTTTTTTGAGAACACATATGATGTCCTTTGTTTAATTTGTTTCCAGTAAATATAGTGTGTTTATTTATTGCTTGTGTTGTGTTCTGCTGAAATTGCAGGCTGCTGATGCTTTTAGGGAGGGTAACCAGAAAGAAGTCGATTATCTTATACAGGAAGTAAGTGTCACACTTCTTTATTTTTTTTGGGGGGGAAAGATAATGGGTGGAGATTACATTTCGAAGATTTTTTTGGCCTGCTTAATACCTTAGAGCTACACGATTCTAATAAAAAGTGAGTGTTGTGACTGTGGTCATAATTATTAAACATAAAACATGGGAAGGTTTTGTCTGCTTGTTTTATTATGATGGCTACATAGAGACCAGAATTCAAGAAAACATATTACTAACTGAAATACTCTCTGGATATCAAGGGCAAGCGCTGTTATCAGATGGCTCGATTGGCTGATGAGAAATCTGCTGGGGAGATTATCAAGCCCAAGTAAGTGTAATGTTTATGTCGAATGGAATTATTGGACTGTTTTTTTTTTATTTTTTGTAGCCTCAGAATGTGTACTTATAAGATCAAGTTATCGGCTTCCTGCAGGGAAACAGAGTCAAAAAATGAATTTTGTCTTGATCTGCGCAAACAAGATGCCGCAAATGTATCTAATCTCTTGAGACTCCATCTTAAACAGTTGGCAAACATTCCATGTAATATTGGTTCATGACTCTCTGAGATTATCAGTTCCTCTGTTGGGAATTATCTTATTTCTCTGATGTTTCGTGTTTGCAGCTTTTGATTACCTGAAAGTTATCATTGGTGTTGATGACGGCAGTTTCAGGATGGGACAAAGAAGAAGAAAGGTGTGAATCTGCTAGCTAACTGTTACTTCTGATTTTTGCACTATACCTGCTGCTTAGCTGGATGCATGATTTTTGAAGTCAATCCTTGGGTTGCACCTTGAGGTTTCATCTGAAATAATAATATTGACATAAAACTCCTACTTTATTATGATATTAGTAAAATGCTTCATACCAACATTTTACTTCATTCTGTTTTGCACTTTGTACAGTATCTTATTAAATTCTTCATTTCGATCCCTCTTGCCCATAACCATATAGAGAATAGGTCTCTAGAAAAAGTGTGTCAAGAAAACATTACATATTTTGTAACACGGAAAGGAATTAATAAATAAAAATAAAACATGCTAAATCTTTAACATATATCTGCACATAGTGATGTATTGTATATGGTGCAAGTCTAGTCAGCATGATAAATCCTTATGTTTCATGCAATTTTGCCTTCACCCTTCTTTGTCTTCCGTTGAATGGACATGGATGCGTTGTATCCAGGTTTTCCAGAATCAATTGTTCTGTCAAGTATGTGGCATTCGTACAGAATGCCTTAAAATTCTATGTTTAACAGACCCTGTGTAGCTCACATAGATGCTGAGGATGACGATTTTGACTGTTTCAACTTTGAATATGATAGGTGATGAAGTATGTGGAGAAGAATTCACTCAAGTGGACTGAAGAAGAGCCCCGCTCTGGGAACATCCTCATCCGGATTAATCAGGTGGAAAATCAGCATTGATAGGTATACAGAGGTGGCGTGACACAAGGTGACAGAAGATGATCATAGATCGCAATACATCTTAAGTGCCGTTTTGAATCAAGGTGCTGTTGTTCTTTTGGCAAAGGGAGTCATGTAAGCTGCCATGAATAGCATTCTTTTTGTGCACACATTGCAGACATTTCGAGTTAATTGCTGGTGACCACAGAGATAGGGAACACAGGTATCAAAGGGCTGAAATGGTAGCGTCACAGTTAGATACTGATACATTGTTCAGACGCTCTATGTTACCAGTACCTTATGTGTTACTGTTTGCGCATGGACATGTGGACAATGGTTTCTGATATACCTCAAGGGTCCTTTGCAGTTTCGAAACCGATTTCTTCTTTCTTAGGATCAAAACTCGGAAGCTGGTTTTGAATTTAACATCTTGAACGCCGTCATGCAATCACCAAAGCTCTATTACATTTACATGGCCCTACGCACATACGTCACTGCCGCATCATATTCATATCGCACCCTCAACCCTTTACTATGTACAGAGCACGTCACATGGCGTGCATCATCATCATGCCCTGCTTCAGAAATCAGAACAAGAGCAAGCACAGCGCCACGAACACGAAGAGGAAGAACCATATCTGATGCAGGGACCTCTCAACCTCCATATGCAACCGTCTCTGCCTGGGGTTCATCAGATGATAGTTGCCCGAGTAGTACATGCCCGGCGGCTGCGCCTGCCCACGGAGCACCAGCGGGAGGACGGCCACCGCCATCCCTCCGAGCATCCCTCCGGCCGTCGGGTGCATCATGCCGCGGTCTCCGAACGGCGTGGGGAGGAGGGCGTCGAACTGCGCGGCGTGGGCGTCGGCGGGGTGCCTCGGCGTCCGGCCGGCTGGCGCGTCGGTCTCGGCGTGCCGATGGTGGTGGCCGCCGCCGCCGCCGCTGTCTTGCGCGCTCTGTCGCAGGGCCGGCCGGGGCGGGATGCTGGCCAGGTTGCGCGGCGGCTTCTTGGCGTCGGAGCTCCCGCCGCGGCCGTAGAGCGGCACGAGCGCGTCCGGGGACACGGCGGCCTTGCACACGGGGCACTGCCGCCTTGCGGAGCTCATGGCGTCGGCTTCGGCGTCGGGGCGCAGCCACTCGTAGATGCAGGGCCAGCAGTAGAGGTGGCCGCAGAGCGTGACCACCGGCTCCGTGGCGCACTCGAGGCAGATGTTGCAGTCGAAGCAGCCAAAGCCAGACTCCGCCGCCGCCGCGGGCGCGTCTGCGCCGACGATCCTCTTCGCCGGTCCCTCGCCGGGAGCCCCCCTGGGGTGCTCACCGGCACCGCCCGTGCGCGTCTGCTCCATGTACTAGTAGCTGACTAGTTCATGCACTTCCAGGGAGCTGGTCTCTGGCACTCCGTCTCTCCCTGTCCTCTCCTCAGCTGTTCGTTCGCGGGTCGCGGCACTGCAAAACAAAGCGGGAAGGCATACGAATCGGGGTAAATAAATACAATCATCGGCTTGAATGCCGAATCTCACCAATCAAGACATACGAACGAAACTGGCCGAGGCGAATGGTCAAGCTCTCAAGCAGCAGCGAAACAAGGCCTCATTTAGATGGGTAAAAGTTACCATTTTTCTAACGGTAGCACTTTCGTTTGCATTTGACGATTAGTGTCCAACACGGACTAAATAGTTTTAAAAGATTCGTCTCATAATTTATAACTAAACTGTATAATTAGTTATTGTTTATCTATATTTAATGTTTCATGTATACGTGTAAAGATTGATGTGATGAAGAGAGAGTGAAAAAATTTAAAATTTAAAGTGTATCTAAACAAGGCGCAAAGCAGAAGGATAAACACATCTGTGGCCTCGCCGTACTGGGTCATGTGCAAGATGTAGTAGCCTGTAGCACGAAGACGAGTAGCGATGGGATTGATGGGTCCACAAACTTTCAGTCAGATGTTGTTCAGCAGCCTATCCACGATCCGGAGGCCCTAAGACTATCCACACTCATGGACCTCTATATTCATCTTCTAAAAGGAATATTTCATCCTAGTCATCATAAAATATACAGTTTTTCCGCATACATCCATTCTCTATATCATCCTCTATCCACTGTGGGGCCCACTTGTCACTTTATCTAAATATATCCATGTGACATCTTGTTTTGAAGTATCTATTGAAACGAATTTAATGATGCAATCAGAATTTAATTTAATTTTTTAGTTTGTGAGTTATAACATTTTTTCATCGTTTATTATGTGGAGCCCGTACTGATACTCCTCTCTCTCTTTCATCTCTCACAAGCGCTCTCCTGTACTCTGTCACGCGAGCAGAGGCTGGTCACGCTGGATTTGGCGGACGAAAAATGTGTGCCGTATGTTTTACCGTTTCCAGTGCAGCAAACTTCATCCGGTAAACATCGACATGGAAGGTAGCGGCTGCGTTTATAGGTACCGGTGCGGTTCGTCTAACTATCCGCAGTCATTGACCTCTATATTCATCCTCTATACATTCTAGTCATCAAGATTATCTCATCTATATCTAATTCTTCCGTATCCATTCATCCTCTATATCATCATCTATCCATCATAATCACTGTGGGGCATACTTGCCACTTTATCTAAATATATCCATGTGACATCTTGTTTTGAAGTATTTATTGAAACGAATTTAATGGTGCAATCGAAATTTAATTTGATTTTTCAGTTTTTGAGTTATAATATTTTTTTGTTGGCTTACCGGAGTGGGGCCTGTCACTGGACCTCTCCCACATGCACGCTCCCGCATGCGCGGTCGCTGGCTCGCGTGTGGTGGACCCACCCTGTTTAGCGTAGCTCCTGTATCACGCGATATATAGCGGATACGCTAGCTTACCGGATGTGTTTGTAGTGTCCGCTGTGGCTCATTCTTATGGTAAATGAGACGCTATAGCTTTTACCGGATATGTTTGCAGTACCCGGTGCAACCAGTCTAAGGGCAAGTACAGTATAATAGTAAGCAGGCTGATTGTTGACGTGGAGAAGAGATTGGAGAGGAGAGAGAGGAGAAACGGGCTATAAGGTTACAACCGACTTAGACACCAGAATCGAGAAACTCTATGAGAGATACGGGTGGACCATATATTAATGCTGAAGAGCTAACTAGTATTTAAATAAGCTGAGAGGTACAACTAGCAGTGGATTGTATTATTAATCTTGCTCTAATCAAGCATTCATTCAAGATACATTGCTCCAGATGAGCAGACAGCAACGCTGACAACTACACTGCTCCAGGCTTAAATAGCCAATGGTAAGACGTGTGTTAACGGTAATCACTCTTGCTGTCTCCGCAAAAGATAATATTTTTTTTTACCGCACCTTGTTGTCGTTTGGTGTTTACCATTCCTTATACGGAACCACGGTAAGTGTGACACAGAGACGTCCTTGATCGAAACGATTACTCCCTCCGTCCCCAATTAACTGTTGTTTTCGGTTTTTTGTGCCCACAAGTTTGACTCGATTTATATAAAATGCGTGCAATATTTGTATCTCCAAATAAATTTATTAAAAAACTAGATTCAAAGATCTTTTCAATGATACTAATTATATACCATAAATATTAATATTTTTTAATATATATTTAATTAAAGTTATTTCTCGAGAAGTGTAAAACGACAGATATTTAGGGATGGAGGAAGTAGGATCCACGGGTTCGACACACTAGGGGTGTGTTCAGTGGGAGAAAAGAGGGCGAAAAGTTACTGTAGCAACTTTCGTTGTTATTTGATAAAATTTATCTAACCATAGACTAACTAGGCTCAAAAGATTCGTCTTGACATTTACAGACAAACTATACAATTAGTTATTTTTTTACCTATATTTAATGCTCCATGTATGCGTCCAAAGATTCGATGTGATGGGTGAAAGAGGAAATATTTTGAATTTGCATGGGAAGTGAACACACCATAACTATCAAAATTTACCTCGAGATGAAAGAAGAAAGGTACCGGCACTCCACTCCTTGATCCGATCAGCTACTCATGTCCTCGAAATTTCATTTTGGAATTCGGACAACGATGCTGGGCAATTGGACAGTGACATGATTAACTCCTTGTTTTCGCACGGGAGCAAGAAAAGACCAATGGAGCAGGGTTGACCACACAAACAACCGGTAGGAGGGAGAAGATAGACCATGCATCTGTACTCTAATCTTCAACTTGATCCTAGTCATTAGTCAAGCAATTATTTCTTCTTTAGGAATAATTGACAAACAACGACAAGGTAGGATACTTAACTACTTTAGGTTCATAAACAATTACTAGTATACGAGCTAACTCGAGTTTGGAACACTATATATTCAACGGAGATAAGCGCAACAAAAGGCTCGTTTTTAAGCATATCTACTGATCAGACAAGACAATAACAAAAGGCAAAAATAATGATTTCCATCTTGAGATAAGATCCCGAAACAGGAATAATTTGCCCAACAACTATGATGATTTTTTCCCCTTGAATCGTACAAGCTCCATAGTCACATAGTCACAGTGAATACACGCTGACAAAAAACAAAAGTGTGATAGGATCGGGAAACCATCAATTTGGGCAGCAACTTGGAGGAACTTTCCTTAAATAATAAGATAGGCTCCACAACTATATAGAGGCATAGATTTAACTGTCAACATAGTAGATTTTTCGTTGTCTTATCGTAACTGTGCATTCTCCATTGATATTGTAATCCAAAGAATAACTCGGAACAAGCATCATGTTAATCATGTACTTCCATACAGTTGATCCACTAATGTTTTGACTTATGATGGAATTAGGAAAAACTCTGAGCCGCAGGGGAACGAAGTCCGCACTAGTATTTCATTAAGAAGAAGGTTTTCTCACGCGGATCAAGAAAATCTCCGAAACCCGCTCTACCCATATACAACACTACTGCATCCCCGTGAGATGGGACAATCACACTTGTACTTGGCATGGGACAAACGGGGGATTTTTTTTACTCTCAGACCTGAAATTCATCCTAGAGGGGATCGAACTCAAAACCTGAGAGGTGCCACATAAAGCGCTCGACCAGCTGGTCTAGCGTCCGTTGGCACGATGGAATTAGGTGATGATAGATCAAAAGAAAGCACACGGATCCGGTCAAGTTTGATGGCTTACACCGCTAGTTAATTAGCAAAGGGCAGATAGTTTAGTGCACTCGAGATACCAAAACCGATGCATAGAAAGTTGTAACCCACACGCATCTCGTTTCAAGGATTTGTATCTAGTTAAGCTTAGCAGTTAGCACACGGTGCCCGCAAAACAAGGTACCGTTAGCCTTTCAGCTTTTTGTTTGGCGCACTCAACATATGGCCGATCCGATCATGTTTGTGTAAGAATGAAGCAACAACCTGAAGCTTTCCTCTACTCTAGTATACACTATGGAGTCGATTACATTTCATAAAAAAAACATAGTGCATAAACAAAAGCACACACAATTCAATACGGCCTTTTCAAATAGGATGCGAATCCATACATGAAAAACGTGATCAGAAACTCATAAGTATGACCGAATGGTAGTTGCCAACAGACATTTGGTTTCCTTGCGGGAGAGAGAGAGAGAGATCAGCAACATTTGGCGTTGACACTTGACAGAGACTGATTTGCTGCATCCCTCGAACAACGGTTGGACAATTATTAACAAATACAAACGAAATACTATAATGTCGCTACAGTAAATTTTGACACTCCGAATTTAGGAACTAAACGCAGCCATCCATTATTCCATTCTCCAGCACAGGCAGCTGATGTCTACGACTATTTTGTGCGGCCATTGTCTGTGAACCGTCAATAAATAATACAGTACTCGTATGTTTCTAGAAATGAGAAGCTAGATAGCTGTGAGAGCAAAATGTTTCGTTGAAATTTAATTTATGCTGATGTTTATGCTAATTTAGCTCTTGTTTAGTTCCCAAAATATTTTACAAAATGTAACTGTAGCGTCACTGTAGCAATTTCGTTGTTATTTGGCAATTATTGTCCGATCATAGACTAATTAGGCTTAAAAGATTCGTCTCGTGATTTACAACTAAACTGTGTAATTAGTTTTATTTTTTATCTATATTTAATATTTCATGCATGCGTCCAAAGATTCGATGTGACAGGAATCTGAAATATTTTGCAAAATATTTTGAAAACTAAACAAGAGCTTATTATGAGAGAAGAATACTGTTCGTTCGCTTAAAAGTAGTGTTGAAGAACCTAACGTAAAATCTGATGTTGTTCCATGAGCTGCAGAGAGATAGATTGAACAAGGCGTACCGGAAGCATTTGAGAAGCTCATCAGCAAGGTACTCCTATTCTGAAATGAAATTATTGATTTTCCTTCGTTAACGTCATTCCTCTTAGGGCAGCTCTAGTGTCGCGTCGAACCAACTAGAGCAAGTCAGATGACAGACCGAGTTTACCAGATCCATGGCGATTCGCTTGGAAGCTAGAAGGTGGGTATCGAAATGGCGCAGGACCTTGGTTGGGAGAGGCAGTCATGTCCAAAAGGGGACAAGAATAGCGATGGAAACAACCCCACGAGGGCACGAACGCCCCTAGAACGGGAGCAATAGCACTGGAGCAGCCAAAGCAGCTGATCTAAACCATGAACACAGGCAGGCAGAGCACCCCTGGATACTACTACTCCGTACGTATCATCGCATCACTCGGAACAAAAAAGAACAGAACCAATACGAAGGCTGTGTTTAGTTCTTAAAAAAACACTGTGCAAACAAAAGATTCTCCGTCACATCAAACTTGCGATACATGCATGGAGTACTAAATGTAGATGAAATCAAAAACTAATTGTACAGCTTGGTTGTACTTTGCGAGACGAACGTTTTGAACCTAATTAGTCAACGATTGGACACTATTTACCAAATAAAGCCAAAACGTGCTACAGTACTTTTTTTTACACCTTTTCGCGAAACTAAACACACCCGAAGACTGAGAAGTGACGGTGGCGACTGACCTGCGGCGGCAGGATGCAGAGTGCAGCCAAAGCAATTGGTTGGTTGGATGGGTGCAGATCCTCTCCTTTTTCACCTAGATATACTAGACCTAGTATTATTCTTTCTTTTCATTATTATATGTAAAAAAATTGCCTTGCTCTTATCTACCAGCAGCTGTTTCGGGTTTGGTTTTATCTCTCCGTGACAAGTGACTGATAACATCTTTTTTGGTTGGTGCTGGAAAACCTTTCCCTTGAGTGATGAACTGATGATGCCAGGAGACAGCTTCCGTCCCTTGAGTGATGAACTGATGATGCCAGGAGACAGCTTCCGTTCGCGTACAAAAGCACTTCTTGGCCTTGTTCCGTTCAAAAAAAAAAAAAAACCCCCACTTTGCCTTGGCGTGAGAGCCTGGGCATCAGCTCATGCACGCCACTTTGTCCGGCAGGGACGCGCGATAGCCGATAGGGTAGGGGATTCAGGCGATTAGCACAGCGCAAGCGCTCGGCGTGCGGCCGCGTCAGGGAGGGGCGCAAGGGCTCGTCAGTTAGAGCATGGTTAATAACCCAGCCAGCAGTGGGCGGCATGCCACTGCCATGTCATATACAGCCTGCTATATAGCCAACTCATATAATAGATGAGCTCTTTGGCTGGCTGCTGCTCATATTATAATCATTTATTGCTCAAATGTGCAAACAAGCTGCAAACCATCAGCTGTGATCACATCTTTGTGGCCGTATATATGTGCTCATTCAACTAGAAAACAAATATGCTCATCCATACGATTTTACCAAACAAAATCTGAGATGAACCATTTTACCAAACAACATAATAAAATGGAAGGCCATTGGCAGATAGATGGCAAATTTCAAGCAACAATACACATTTCAAGCAACAATACCAGATAGATGACAAATTTCAAGCAACAGTTCGCTGGCACATAGACCATTAACTAAAAACAATACTAAATAAGTTCGTTGGCACACAAGCCATTAACTAGTTAAGAAGCATCACAAAAACTGCAGAAGTCTCTCGCATACAGGACATCTAATTTCATAGCTACATCGATGAAATACTTGCACATAAATATTAATCGTCATCGGTACAGAGATAACATACCATTCTTGCACATCGGACTCCTCAAGATTATTAGGCCTAGACCAAGGATATGCTGAAGCACCAACGCCAGGAGGTGCCCACCAAGGGCCTTGAGCCAATGAGCTTGCCATGCCCGGTTGCTATACGCCGGTTAGCCAGCATGGTGCGGAGGAGGGAGGCATGGACTATGGCGGGCGAGGCGGGCACCAGACACCAGGTCCAAACATGGAAGGGATGGACGGCGGGGGAGCGGGTTGAGGTGTCGCGGGCTGACCAGACTGAGCCACCGGCGGCGGAATCTCCATGGGCGTTGGCGCAGATGTTCTCTTGGACTTCCGACTCATCTCGCCCAAGTGATGGCTGCTGGGTATGGCAGCTAGGGTTTGGGAGAGGTGGCGATTGGGGAAGATTTGGGGCTTAAATCCTTGGATTTGGCGCGCGAGGAATCGATTTGGCGCGCGAGGAATCGATTTGGCGGGAGGAGCATGGTCGATTTGGCACTGGGGAAAGGGGAAGCAGAGCACGGGATCAGGAAGGAGAGAGACGGGAGGATGAGGCGCCGGCTTCTCGCTCGCATCAGGCTGGAAGACGGCGTTTTTTTCTCGTACGCTACGCTACAGCCGGGCGAAGAGAATGTCGCTCGCTCCGTGATCTCTCTCCTCTGTGGCTGTTTTTGTGATGGCGTTGACTCCTCTCCGTCGGCTTGCAGCCAATTATAATACTTGCTCTTGGCAGCTCCGCGCCGCGCGCGGCTACATCAACGTCATCGCTCGCACTGGAGTACTCCTACGTTAAAGTCGGTCGTCTTTTCCACCTTGCGCTGCAGGTCATCACACGGATCACGACTTCACGAGCGACAGCGACCCCAACTGCGGCCCAACCCCGCCCGACCGCACAAGCAAAAGCTGAACCAACCTGAACCGGTGGGCCGCCCATGCATTCTCCGAGCGGAACCAGGCCGGGTCGGGTCGCTGTCTGTGTACTCCGACCTGCGATTTCCACCAGCCGCTGTTTGTTCGCCGATCGAAACGGATGATGGTTGATGAAATGATTGGCCGACGAGCAGACTGCTAACCAGTAGCCATCGTGAATTTCTTGATCGCACCGAGCACCGCCCACCGACTAGTCTAGTACAAGTACTTCCAGCTCCGCTGACGCATCGCCAAAGTGCGGTAGTGCCTGCTCTACGCGGCTGGCCTTGGGGCGATGCCCGGAGGTGTGTGCGTGCCCATTTGCGCGAGGCGTAGCTACTAGCTAGGCTGGTCCAGTGGAAATGGAAATTTTGCATCGTTTCGTTCACTTCACGCAGAGCAGAGTTGCCTGCCTGACAGGGAGACGCGAGCGGCAGAGCGCATGACGACGGCACTGTCCACGTACATCCACCCGTATCTGAGCCTGACCGGCGCGCGTACGCAAATGAGCATGACGGTGAGGCTTTAGCTGTCGCCCCGGCCCAGGTTGTCCAACTTGCTCAACTAGTAGTAGTACACTTGAGCAGATCTTTATGCTGTCCTATGGGCGGGTTCAGGGACAAATGATACTCCTACATTACACCACTGCTCCCAGCATCCTTCGATGAGGAGCCATCCTCCGACTTGGGGCCACATTGATGGCAGCAGGGTCTAGGAGGGGAGGGAGGCACGATGATGACAAGGATGGGTCTAGCGAGGGGCAGCGTAGTGTTGGAGGTGCTCGAGCTCACGCCGGTCACATTTGCTCGAGCTCTCGCCGGTGAAGGCGTGGAGGTGCTCGAGCTCGCACCGGTCCGCATGGAGGAGCTCCCGCGGTGGAGGCACGAAGGTGCTCAAGCTCGCATCGGTCTGTAGAGAGGAGAGAAGAAGATGCGGCAGCAATGGAAGATGCAGAGAGAGACAACGGTAGTGGGCAGATAAAGATGCGAGCGACCGAAGGAAGGGTGAGAGATAAATGAGTGAGCAGGAAAAAAAAGAAAGACATAAGGGAGGGTGAGAGACAAGTGAGTGTGGAGAAAAAAAAAGGAAAATAGATTTCCCATTGACACATGGCTCTATATGTTAAAATTCTTTATTGAAGATGAGCTATTGGGTCTACTACATCAACCCTAAATACCTCAAAAAGTAGTATTAGGATGTGGTTGGCACAGAGGTGTGGCCATCGCGCGGCGCAGTATCGCGAACGCGACCTCTACCCACGGCATGGAAAATGCGAGAGCTCGTTCAATCTCACAATCATGTGTCTTAGACGGTAGAAAGAATCGTCGATATTTAGCGGGATTTTTTTCATTCTCATTGGGACGACCACAGATTTTTTTTATTATTATTCTTAGTGGAACGACCACATGTCCGATTTTAAATGGTCCCAGCCCCGACAATACCCAGTTACAAATATTATCACCAACACAATACACATTGCCTTTGGCCACAGGCCCACAGCTCCTGATCCATGAACCCATCAATCGAGAATAATCAGACGGAGATTCAGATAAGGACCATTAGCTCCATTACGACTTAGCAGATCTACACACAGGAACACAACTCAATGAATGAAACTCCTACCGACGAAGCAGATTTTGTTCAGAAGACACATTGAACGCGGGGGGGGGGGGGGGGGGGGCTTTGTGAGGTCTGTAGGAAGCCAGAAGAATCGATCAGGCATGTGCTCTTGGCTTGCACAGTGGCGAGGCAATTCTGGGCATATACAAGATGGGCAACAGCCAACAGGGGTCAAAGTACCGAGCTTGAATGCTGAGACGTGGGCTGCTGATTTGATGTCAGAGCTTTGCCCAAGACGAGATCATGCTCTGATTATGATTGGCATGTGGGCGCTCTAGATGTTGATGAACCGGCGACGCCATGGAGAGCTGACAATACCGGTTCAGCAGGCGATGATCTGATCTGGGCCAAAGATACATCTTTTGATTTATGGCAGTTGAGCCACCAACTTGACAAACCAGCTCCAGCACACAATAGGGATAAATGGAGAAAACCGGAGGTGGGGTGGTCGAAGATTAATACGGATGCTGCGTTCTCTGATGAAAGCAAGCAAGGATCAACCTCGTCTGCTATCAGAGATGATCAAGGCGCGTTCTATTCGGCACAAGCAATCTGGTATGAGCGTGGTCTTGATGTTTGCTCCATGGAGGCCTTGGCGTGCAGGAATGGCATGAAACTTACTGCACAGATGGGTTTACGTCGGGTGGCCTTGAAAACTGACTGTCTTCAGGTTGTGCAGCTATGGAAGGAGACACAGAGATCTGTCATTGATCCTATTCTGAAGGAGATGGCGGAGATTAGCCTTGCCTTTCAAGAATTTTCTCTCTTTTATTAGTAGAAATTATAATAAAGTCACACATTTATTAGCTCCACAGGTTTCTAGTTCACATTGCTCGGAGTTGTGGCATGTTACTCCAGCATGTGTGTATGACTTATCATTGTTGGAATATAAAGTGAATTGTCCACCTCTCCCCATTAGCTTAAGCTTTTGGGTTCACTTGGTTAGTGCATGAAACCTAACATGGTATCAAAACTAGAGGTCTCGAGTTCGAGTCCTGGTAGAGGCATCTTTTAAGTCCTCCGCTCCCTTCTTTATTTCCACGTTTGCGCCTTGTTCTGGCTGCACGTGAGTGGGAGTGTTGTGAAGTATTAGTGGATTGCCCACCTCTTCCCAATAGCTTAAGCTTTTGGGTTGAACTGGTCGGTGCATGCAACTTAATAATCATGGTTGAGTCTTTGGCCAGCTGATTTATAAAAGGCAAGCAAGTCACCCAAAAAATAAAAACTCAATGAATGAAACATGGGACCTAAAGCTAGACCAGAAGCAAACTTTCATCCAGATGACTTGCCATCCTTAAATCACATTTATTGGAGTGAGAATCATATTATTATCTACATACAACTACTCAACAGCAGTTCAATAAGAACGGTATACCCATACCCATCCATCTACATATGGAAGTCCAACGCTAGCTGGCTCAGATTGAGATTTCACCTCCCACCAACATACTTGTCGATGCAGGTGACCAGGGTGCTCTCTGGCACGGCTCCAATCACCGCGTCCTTCTTCTCACCGCTCTTGAATATCATCATGGTGGGGATGCTCCGAATGCCCAATTGGGTCGCGATGTCGGGGTTCTCGTCAGTGTTTAGCTTGTAACATTTCAGCTTTCCTTCGTACTCCTTTGAGATCTTGCCAACGATGGGGTCTATCATCTTACACGGTCCGCACCATGAGGCCCAGAACTGAACGAGGACAGGAAGCTCGCTCTCCACCACAAGTGATTGCCATGTGGATTTGCTCACATCAGGAACTGGAAAAGAATGAGGTTTAGAACATATATAAGTTGGCACATCAACTTCTTCTTCTTCTTCTTCTTTTTTTAAAAAAGAACTTGTACATCAATCACTATAGAACAGGACAAAACAGAAACTATTCCATGAGGCTAATAAGGACAATGAGTCTAAATTAAAGTTGATGTGTAACCACTCTACAAGCATGATTCAGGAGAAATGTATCACTTTTGACTTGAAACATATATATTCCTATATTTTTTAGTCAGCTCTGCCTTGCCTGTGTTTCTAATCTATTCTTCGAATGTATCGTCCTGAGTTCATTATGAACTATGCTGCTTTAACTATGTCTAGTTTCATTTGCTAAGTTTTACCAGTGTTCTAAATATCACAAGCTGAAGAGTGATTCAGCTAAATCTAGCATGATGTCATATCATCTGGGCCTAATGAGCAATGACTTGAAGAACTGCAATTTAAGGTTTTGAAAGTTGAGATACAGTTCCTACTAATGCATCCACATTTCAAGACATGGATATCAAGCATGTCACTACAAAGAAAATGTTAAATAGCTTCCAGAACACAAAAGGCATGAACAGCAACTAATCTCCAAGGGCTAAAAGATATACAATTGTTAATATTCCATCTTAACCAAATAACTTCATACATGAAAATTGCATTGGAGACAACTTAAGATGCAATTCAATAAGGAAACATTCGGCAGTGACTAAATGTAGCAGATAAGGAACCTACTATTCAACCCAATAAGCAATTCATAAGCCTTTTTTTTCAAAGCTCACACAGACATTGAACTCGAAATTAGGAACTGTGCACAATTCCAAACAGAGTCTCATCTTGGTACCCACAACAAGGTAGGAAAATATAAGGAGTAAATGACTGTTGTGACAAATGAAAGTGCTCATGACTCCATACAGCCCATTTTCACACAAGGCAATCTCAGGTTCCACTTGGGTTGAGAAGAACTATGGTACCATATACAACAATTTTTACGAGAAAACAAATAGAGGTCCTAACTTATTACAGCAACCACAAACTCCATACAAATCTACTTACCCTTGTACTTAATCTAGCACTTTTACCTTCTTAATGAATGGCTGGCAGCTCTATTTTTTTGACAGAAGAGAGAAGCTCTATTGCAGTCACTTCTCATATATGAAAAGGCATAAATCCTTCTAAAACTAGCACAGAAAAATGCAGAATCAAGATTCTGCCACTCAGAACCCTAACAATAACAGTACCTAGTATCCTAATTTTGAAATAGGAGAATGTTTTTGTTACTACATCTCACTATTCCAGTATGGTTCCAGTATGGCAGTTAGTTACATACATGGAATGTAATGACTCGCAATAAAGATAGATTCAGAACAATATCGTGTTTCAATAAGTATACCTACGACTAAGTGTAATTAGATAACATATCGGATGCAGAATGCACTACAGCCAGTATTCTGCCTAAGTTTAAATGGCATACATTCTCATATAATCGGTGTCATTTGTCAGTATAAGCCAGTTGTCAGAAATTGCAATGTTCAATTTAAAGCTTTCCTAGCAGATCACGACAAAACGATTCCATGTGACGTTAAATGTTAATAGGTTTAAATTCGAAACTAGCTTTTGCGCCAAAGGATACATGCAGAGAAAATCTAAAGTGCATGGCCAATGCAGTGAGAAAATACTACACAATGAGCTACGTATTATACCTTTGTGTACATCTCCTTTTAAGTTTGATGCGCACATAATCGCATACATGCATTGGACCATTGGTGCACTGCACACAGCGACACAGGTCTGCACTGTGCAACAAGCTGCATGTGATGCAACATGGATATCTATCTTCTATACAAATGCATGCAAGAATACACATACACAAATAAGCTGTCATGCCTTCGTTCATTCACTGCTCTTGCTTCACCACGTCATCTTTAGAGCTGCTGTGCGAACTGCTATTCCTACTTCCTATTCGTCTGAAAACAAACGAGTCCCTGAGTTATAAGGGGGGAACAGTTGCGAAAATCCTAACTCCACCGATACACTCACAACGACACGAAGATCAGAAAACACCAATCGTCTCAACGGCCTATTCGCATCTCCAAAATCTAGTAACCCAGATCAGCAGCCGAGCGCCATTCCATGTCAGATCGAAACGCGAATCGAAACCGAGCAGCAGGAGAGTAACCTAGGCGGCATAGATATGATATACCTTGGATGGCGGTGTCCTGGCCGCCCTGGGCCTGGCACACGACGGCGGCGCCACGGGACCGCGGCAGCGCGGCGCGGAGCGCGCGCCACGTCGGCGGCGGGAGGCCTCGGCGGAGCGCGAGGCGGGGCGGGGCGACGGTGGCGGCCGGGGAAGGCGACGACGCGGGCGCGGCGACGGAGACGGCGACGGCGAGGCCGGAGGCCATCGCGGTGGATGGATGGGGACGGGAGTGAGCGGGTGGGAGGGAGGAGGCGTGGGGAAACCGGGGGCGGTGCGGGAAGGGAAGAGTTGGAGTGGAGCCGTGCAGGTCTGGAGGAGCGAGTCAGGAACTCAGTACCCGCATCTCTCTAAAACCATACTCTAAAGCTTTAAAATATAAATATAAAATAAAAATTACTGCACTGGGTACTCTAAAACGATACTCTATTCTTTCTCTCACTCTATATTTAGAGTGATACTGTGCTTACTCTATACTCTATAGTGACGGCCCCACTAGCTAAACAAAGGAAAAAATGTTATAACTCACAAACCAAAAATCCAAATTAAATTTCGATTTCACCATTAAATTCGTCTCAATAAATCCTTCAAAACTAGATCACACATGAATATATTTAGATAAAGTGACAAGTGAGTCTCATAGTAGATAGAGTGGATAGAGGATGATATAGAGGATGAATGGGTGCGAGAGAATTGAGTATAGAAGAGAGAATTTTGTTGACTAGAACGTATAGAGGATGAATATAGAGTTCAATGAGTACGGGTAGTCTCAGGCGAGGTGGTGGGGCGGACAGATAAGTACAGATCGGCCCGGAGGCCGCGGCGGGGGACGTGTGGCTCCGCCGTGTGCTGCCGATGTGGACGCGCGATTCGTGACTCGTTCGTCATCAGACCAAACATATAAGAGGACCGCACGTTAGCGCGGGTGGCAGGAGCGAGTGGGTCGCTCTCTACCGGCGCAGGTTCGAGCCCGGGCTCAACCTCCATCCCTCACCGGCATTATATCCCAGAATAAATTTGCAGGCATGCGCCTATAGACTACAAGGAGAGACGTCGCGTCTGTCATCAGTTAAGTTAGAGTCTTCGTAAATCTCTCGTAGACATGTACTGCTATAGGTTCTAGGTCTAGCGTGTCTTCCAAGAGGTGTGTGTTGATGTGTATAGAGTGTGTTGTGTGTTGTGTTGGCACGTACGTTCAAATACAACTACAACGTGTATAGAGTGTGTTGTGTGTTGTGTTGGCACGTACGTTCAAATACAACTACAACTTGTACCAAACAGGTCAGATAAATCAGAATTCGTACAAAATCTCAAGCCATAGTTTTGGTGGGCCGGTGGCGTCCCGAGTCCGAGCGAACAAGAAGCCCGCCAACACTAAGAATGAGCCCAACTATCGCAGCCCACATCGGTGTGTATCAGCTGCCGGTCAGAACTCACAACCGGCAGGCAGGTGGTGGCGTGGTGCTTCCAGGTTCCACTTCCACCCCTGACGCGCGGAACTGGCGGTGGCGGGCGAAGCTAATGGCCATCCATGCTATGCCGCTCCGCCTCCGCCTCCATGCGAGGCAGGTAGCCAGACGGGTATAAAGGGCAGCCAGAATTTCGGATCCACCTGTCTGCGTCTCCGTTCGTTCACGCCACAGGCAAGGCGCAGGGGGCTTGTGAGGGTGAGCGACGAGAGGAGGACATGGTGCACGGGACGCTGGAGGTGCTGCTCGTTGGGGCCAAGGGCCTCGAGAACACCGATTACCTCTGTACGCATCGGCTAAATCTTCAACATAGTCCTTTTTTCTTTCTCTTCATTTGCATGTGATTTGTCCTGGCCTATTGTTTCCATGGGGATCGGAGCTTCTGGACTAGTAACAATTGGTCGATTGCTCAGCTAACCTTGATTGGTCGATGGATTAATCATTGATCATTAATACTGTTATCGCATTGCTAATCTAGATTAATTTAACTAATCATGTTACTTGTCAGTTCTTCGTCCTTTCAATGGGATGGGTGTAGAAAAACGATTTTATGAGCGATTTTGTTTGGAGTGGAATGCTTACGTGAATTGTTCGCACTTGTTCTTGTTAGCAACTTAGCATAGGAAGCCCTCGGGACATTGTGGATTTCACATATGCTTGTAGATTTCAGGGTCGTCAAATTTTGGATTTGTAAAACCGAAGTTAGCAATAAGTGCTCAAATTAGCCACATTACTTGTTGGGTTGCTTTGTCAGTTGTATTTTCCCAAATTTTTTTCCTCTGATACGGTCAGATTCCTTGTGATGAGTATTTCCTTGGAATGAACCCGCAGGTAACATGGATCCATATGCAATTCTCAAGTGCCGTTCACAGGAGCAGAAGAGCAGTATTGCAACTGGTGAATATATATTTGATTTTTTTTGAAATTTTATCTATTTGATTTTTCCTCACGATAGTTATTTGATATCTCTGTTCTGAGTATAATTTTTTGTCCAAACATTTGGATCTTTTGCATTAGGAAAAATGATTTGACCTCAATCTGCCTATTAGAATTCAGAAGTCCCCTCTGAAACATTGCATTCTCTCATACATATGTTTTGTGGAATACTGTAATTAGGCAGTCCATACTATGCTTAAATAATAATACACGTCAAGAAAAAAACTGTATTATGATGCAAGTCAAACGATAGTGTAACAAAGTTTCAGGAAGTGATTTGCCTTTTAAAAAGGAATTTGTTCATATATATAAGATAACTCATCACTTAGATAAGAGCAAAGTGCATGGCCGGCCCCTAAACTTGTTGGGCTGTGTCAAGCCGGTCCATGAACTCTTAAATCGATCAGTTAAACCCATAATCTATGATTTGGTGTGTTTAGGCACAAGCAGCTGCTGACCCGTCGACGCCGTCGGCTGTTATTTCATTTAGCCCCGTCCAATGAGTCTGTAGGTTTCAAATAAGGATAGCTCAAAAATTCCCCGTCAGATTGCTATCCCCGTTCGCTCTCGCTCCTGCGCGCCGCTGCATCCTGGCCGCCGCGGCGCCGCTGCCTCTGTATCTCCTTCGGGTCACCACTGCTGCCAATCACGAGGATGAGGCCGCCGTAGCTAGCCCGAGGATGAGGCTGTCGTGGCGAGCGCGAGGCTGAGGCAGCCGTGGCTGTAGCCGTCGCCGTCGTTGTGGCTGAAGCCGTCGCATTGCCATGGCTCAGGTCGTGACCAGGAGGCTTGCTGTCGGGTCCGCGTGCAAGAGGTTGCTTCCAGGAGGCGCGCCGTCGGGGCTGTGGCTGGCTGGCTGCTGCTACCTGTACGGGATGGTGAAGGAGCTGTCGCCGGATGTACAAGCAGTCAGGAGCAATTGCCGAGCACAAAAACGGAGCTGATGCTACTGTAGCCCATTCAACAGTTGTTCTATCTCATCTAGGAGCAATTGCCGCTACTTTTTCTTAGGAATTGGTTCGTAGATGATATTTCCGTTGAAGTGTTTGTTCTTCTGTATGTGAATTCCGTATGTGAACCTATTTCACTAGGATGTAGTAATGGTACATGTAAGTGACCTCATAGTTTGGTGAATAAATTTTGGTTGAAATCTGAGTGTCAATTGCCTGTGCAAAAAAATAAATGGCATCTCATAACACTGACAAAGCCAAATCACTGGCATTTACTAACATTGAAAAGAAAATCCAGCACTATTGTGGACTGAAAGAGATGGCATTTCACAACACTGACAAAAGGTGTGACATTGAGCAATTGTTTTGACAAAAGGTGCAGCATCCAGCAAGATAACAAGGTCTAAACAAGCTATCAGTTAGCTGCTAAACAAGCTGCTGCAACATCCAGCAAAGGTCTAAACAAAAGGTGAACATCTTTGCCTAATTTATCTACAGACTTCCTGGGCACTACTCCTTGTCATTCAGGACTTGTTAGCTGCTGCTCCCTTTCTTGGCTTGGAGTTCTTTGCAGGTGCTTGATTTCCATCGTTGGAGCTTGTTCCTGCAGCATTCCTCTTCCTACCTGCAGCTCCCTTTCCTGCCTTTGTGCATGTGGTTAGTGGTGTAGGTCTTGCTACAGGTTGATTGGAGCAAATGAAGGAACTATCTGGCAATGGCCCCTGAGACTGAGATAGTGATGTAGACTGAGACCCCTGCAACAAATAAGTGGTTAACACTTGTAACAGAAATATTGTTGACATGCATTGAATTTTTTTCATATTACCTCCTAAAGCATCTGACTCAATAGAGTTGTGCTAGCTTGTGTCATGGACTCAACCTGGCCTTCTTGACTTAACTCCTGATTGATAGGGCACTCTTGTTGGGGCTGTTCTTCTGGTTCAGCTTCCTGGTTTGTTGTTGCCTGTGCAGCTTGTTGTTCAGCTTCCTGTGCTAATGTAGCACGTGTTGTGTAAAGATGGCAATGGGGACCCGCGACCCGATACTCGATGGATATTTACTCTATTAGGGTACTAATATAGAGTAAAACTCGTACCCATGGGTACGTAAACGGAGCAAAACCTTCACCCATCGGGTACGTGGGTACGAGGACGGTGTAGCAGGCCCCATACCCGTTTACCCGTGGGTAAAAAATACCCTGCCCAAAATTAAAGAAGTCTAAAATTAAAGAATTATTATGGTGTTATGTGATTGGTGGTTGCAATAGAAATTATTATGCTACTATTTTGTCTATTTTTTTTGTTCTAGAAGTGATGGTTGCTTGTGATTTGTGAATTACTGATTTTCTATGAGGCAACAAAAAGACTTTTGGTGGGTATGGGTGACCCGTCGGGTATAATTTACCCTGACGGGTATGGGTCTGGGGAAATTCCCCCACCCGTAACCAGATATGGGGATACCCGCGGTGTCATATTCTTATCATGGGGATGGGTCTGGGGAGTCCATACCCGATGGGGATTTACCCATTGCCATCTTGAGTGTTGTGGCCACTAATTTTTTTTTGCCTCCTCTGAACTAAAGCCTATCTTCTTAAGCTTGCAACCAGCAGAATTATGGTTAGCATCTGAACAATATTTGCAATGCATGACCACACCATGCTTAGTCAGTTTTGGTCCATTCTTTCCTTGAACTTCATGTGGCTGTTTCCTCCTAGACTTTGGTGGTCTGCCTGATTTCTTCTCATAAACTGGTGGTAGTACTTCAGCCCCATTGACCTTTTCCCACTCAGTTTTGTCCTTGCAAGGCCAAATGCTGAATCCATATGCATTTTTGAACGTTTCCACAGAATAACAGTTAGCGAGGACACTTTCAGGTGGGATCCTCTCACTTCTCAAGCATGAGATAGCATGACAACAAGGCACCCCTGTTAACTGCCACCTTCTACAATCACATGTCCTAGCATTAATGTCTACTATGTGTTGGTAATCCTTTATTTGCACTTGGAACACACCCTCTCCTGATGGTAAAGCAAAGCACATATTTGCAAATTCTGCATTTTTGGTAACTTTTTTTCTAATTTTAGGATAGAAAGCACCTTGTATATCTTTTCCTATCTCTTGTTGCTTACTGTAGTGCCTTGTCATGAGTTGGCATTTTATCCTTTCCAGCATGCTAAGTATTGGCAATTCCCTAGCTTCTAGAATGTAGCTATTGAAGACCTCACAGTTGTTGTTCAACAAAATGTCACATTTGGGAAATTCAGAGAAGTAGGCCCTTACCCAAGTATTAGGAGGCATCTTCTCTAGCCATTTATAGGCGTCCTCATTCAAAGCTTTCATCTTCTCCATATTTTTGGTCCACTGCTGTACTGAAGAAGACCTTGCACATGCCCACAGCTGTTTTTTCAAGATTTCTCCTTTATACTTCTCATTGAAGTTAGCATATAAATGCCTGACACAGAACCTGTGTTCTGAATCAGGGAACACTTGCTTCACTGCTGGAATTAGACCCTGCAAAAACAGTTAACATATTTTTGTTAGTCACCCAAACAAAATTAGAAATAATGAGAAAATGAGTGTGTTCATGTGTTAGAAATACCTTTTGTTTATCTGTCATTATTGTCCATGGGAACGTGTTGTCAATTTGCAGGTCAGACTTCAAGGTTTTCAAAAACCATTTCCATGTAACAAATGACTCCACCTCAACAACAACAAAGGCAATAGGGTAAATGCAGTCATTTGGGTCCATACCAACTGCTGTAAGAAGCTGCCCACCAAACTTGGTTTTTACATGACACCCATCAAGACAAATTATGGGCCTGCACCCAGCAAGAAAACCCCTCTTGCAAGCATCAAGTGACATGTAGCAACTACTAAATAGGTTGCCCTGAAGGTTAAGGTAGAAAGAGCTCCCAGGGTTACTCCTCCTCAGTTCTGCTCCATAATCCCACAAGGAATTAAACTGTAACACCTCATCTCCATGGATAGCCTTCATGATCAATCTTCTAGCTCTAGCAAGTTTGCTCCTTGATGGTGTAAGGTTCCAATCCTTTTGTACTGTCCTTTTAAAACTAGTAATGCTCATCTTGTCACTTGCTCTAAATAAATCAATGTACTTTGCAGCCAACCAGTTTGCAGTACATCTCTTGAGCACCCACTCCTTCTGGCAATTGTGTGCCCCATAATAAGTCTTAACCATAAAAGAGTTGGTCCTTGTGTCCAAAGAAGCATAAAGGTTCCATGGACAACCCTTAGCACAATGAGCCTTTAACCTTTTCTTCTCATTTCTTGGCATCTTAATTTCAACCCTGTTCCTAACACTGTACTAAGTGATGGCATCTCTAAGCTTCTGGACATCTGGAAACACTAAGCCAACACGAAAGGCTGGATTTTGCATATCCTCCTCACTGAAAGATGAAAACATCAGTCTCACATCACCTTCCCCATCTGAGTCTAGAAGATCCAAACCTTCATCATCTGTATCCTCTTCATCACTTCCTTGTACAGGTCTATATATCTCCAATGTCTTCAATTTGCTTCCTTTGGCTTTCTTTTGGTCCTTTACTTGTACATGAGAAGTTACCAGGTCCTCATACAGATCTGCATCTCCCTCTTCTATCTCATTATCACTGTCCCACAACACATCATCTTCACTGTCAAAAGCTTGATCCACCCTTGTGTTATCCAAATTTGTATAGAAAATAGGCAACTTTTCTTTAGGATTCTTCTCCACATATTGCACTTTGCTTGGACTGATGACCTTTGGCAATCCAGTCACTGGATTTGCAACAACATCATCCCAAACACCTTCACTGAATATATCCTCATGAACAAAATATACTACCAGATTTTTTACATCCTCTCCACATGTTGCCATTACATTGGTGTTAGTATCTGAAACTATGAGACGAAGACCATTTGCTAATGACTTCCCTGGTAGCAGCCAATGCACCTTCAAGTCTTCATTACTCTGGTAGCCTAACTGCTGTGCAAAATCTGAAAACCACAAAGGAGACCATGTCTCTGCCTCTACATGATCAAACCAAGATATCCTTTCATCAATGTATGATTTAAGATGCCCCGAACCAACGAAAAAACCACCATGGTGAATCTCGATTGTGAATTCATCCCTACAATCACCTACATAATGGACAAGAAATCAACCAAATGAGGTACCTTGCTGTGAAGAACAAAAATGCCGAAACCCTAAACTTTTGTACAAAATCGACGACCAGACATGGCAAAGTCTTGCCTTTCTGCCTCTTGTGAAACATCTTAGCCTACCAAATCCAATGAATCGATGAGGGGAGGCAACGATCAAACTCACCGTACACAGGGGGTGGTGCCCCTTTTGATCGCAACGTCGCCACCATCCTTTGATCTTGCGACGGAAGACGGCTCCAGTGCGCTTGCTCGGGTGTGATGTCTCCTGCTCCTAGCGCGGATAGGCTCAGCTCGCCACCGAACCCTTCGCCGTTCGCCTCGACGCCCTCGCCGCCCTTCGCCGAGGGCAACAAAGAGACACAAAGGGGCCGGAATAGTTTGATGTACGGGGAATTTTTGAGCTATCCTTATTTGAAACCTACAGACTCATTGGAGGGGGCTAAATGAAATAACAGCCGACGGCATCAACGGGTCAGCAGCTGCTTGGGCCTAAATGACACCAAATCATAGATTATGGGCTTAACTGATCGATTTGAGAGTTCATGGGCCGGCTTGACACAGCTCAACAAGTTTAGGGGCCGGCCATGCACTTTGCTCCTTAGATAAACAATACTAGGAGGGCAATAAAATAGTGCTAACAATTAGGAAGTAATTGAAGTAATTGTAAGGTAAAAATTACCTTTCTACATTGTGTTAACCTTGTATCCTGGTAATAGTCGCATAAAACAGATCGAAGCCATCGACCCTCGGCCTGGGTATGTGGGTCATTTTTGACTCCACAGTGTAAAAAAACTCTCATAAGCAGGATACCACGTTCCTGGACCCTAGGAACTTTGTGACTACGGACCTGGTTTTAAGTCCTAATTAACACAAATGATTCATAATTCTCATGCATATCAGCATATTTTAGTTTAAAAAAAAGAAAAAAAGATAGGGGTTCAATTCTTATTGCAGTGGCTTTATCCGTCTCTAAAATGTAAAAGGAGCATGCTATCTTTCTGACATTCAAGTACTAATATAAGACCTCTAAGTTACTGTCTGATACTAAATTATGTTGCTTCGATTCTGCTAGCTACACTAACATGATCATGCATGCAGGAAAAGGAAGCAGCCCTGAGTGGAATGAAAGCTTTATCTTCACCGTGTCTGACCGGACCACAGACTTGTTGATCAAGCTTATGGACAGTGATACAGGCACAGCAGATGACTTTGTTGGTGAAGCAACGTAAGTACACACTGTAATACGTGTCTGCAATTCTACTTTTACTTTTTGGAAGAGAGCAAGCAGCTGTCCTGAAGTTGCCATTCTTACTTGTGCCCTTAGATTAATGTAACTCAGCAAAGCTGTAGTGTTATTTGGTGATTTAAATTTTAAAGAGCCCTGTTGAATTGGTTTTCACAGGATTCCATTGGAAGCAGTGTATACCGAAAGGAGCATTCCACCAACACTCTATAATGTTGTGAAAGGAGAAAAATATTGCGGGGAAATCAAAGTTGGTCTCACATTCACTCCTGAGGTAGTTTCTAGAAATCTGCCTCTATGCTTATATTTATATACGATTGTTCAAATTCTTGAATCTAATTTTAACTTCAACGCCTTTTGTGATGTGTACTGTCTACATCCATTTTCTTTTGTTTGCCATTTTGGAAGTTATTATAGTCTCCAATATTTGAAAATTGACCATAGTTTTCTAGGAGTAATTAACAAGACAGAAGTTATATGTAAGTATTCTTAAGAATGAATCCATCAACATTAATCTTGTATGAAAAATATAAGTACTTCCCTTTTTTCCTCAATATATGCACATGTTGCCATGCACATAGAAGCATTGGTTGGTATCTACTTCTGTTATGAATGAAGCAAGTTATGAACATTGAAATTATGAACTTAGCAGTTAGGTACAGTAAATTGTAAGGTTTCATAATCCATTAGCATTTCAATCTACCACCTGCTTGTACATCATGGTGAAAATATCTTTATATACTTATATATAAAAAATTGGTGGTGGTGTTGGTGTTGGTGGCTGGTTCTACATGAGGATACTTGTGTAGTGATTTGTGTACGCGTATGTGTGTCAGAGGATGCATACTGCATACAGGATTCTCCACTTTGTATCCATGTGGTTCTTTCTGGCTCAATCCTTTGCATAACTTGGGATAAAATAGTGTTTTGAATATTAGGAACTTTATTTTTTTTCGTTGAATATAATACATCTTCTGTTATCCAAATTTCTACTGATTTCTGTTAATTACACGAAGAAAGAAAAAAAGATTGCAAAATGCAAACTACCAAGGTTTCCCTTTTTTTGTGCCAGTCTCGGTCAAGCATTTCTTTTGACGAGTATAACATTCTGGCATCCCTGTTGTTGAATCAATACAGGCTGTGATGAGTTCCCTAGCATTTAGGTCTACTCCATAACTGGACATAATAGCCTCAGCGTCCGTATGGTGTCTACTGTCTGGTCATGTGATGCCATCGGCAATGCAGTGGTGGTGTTAAGTACAAGTAATTATACATCTGTTTTGAGATACAGTCATACAGTTGGCTGTACTGCACTAGTAAAGCTACTGGACCATTCTGGATATGCAACTTAGGAAGGTAGGATTTACCTAAAGTGCCGAAAATGATTTTTTTGTTTTCCTAATGTCTGTTTTTCGTTAAGTAAAACACTATTGCTCTTTATCGGTCAAGAATTGCTCACATGGAACCTGTTTGCCACGATAGGCTGCAAGAAAAAACTATGCTGCTCGGCTGCTCCCCTGTGTGCGTTTGTTTTTATGTTGTGGGGTGTTGTATTTGCAACTTCTTTTCCTCTACTTAATATACAATGACACTCAATTCTCCTGAGAAAAAAAAACTCTGCTGCTTTTCATTAAGCTAATGTTATTCTTTGTGTAGGATACTCGCCAGCGGGGTCTCCCAGAGGACTTTGGTGGATGGAAGCAATCATCTTAGAGCTAGATGCTTTAATGTTGCACCAGAGAATGAGAGAACGCAGCGATAATTCATGCGCTTGGAGCCTAAAGACGTTGAAAACTTCATGCTAATTCGGAATTCAGTCGATTTGGCTTATTTTGATTATTTCAAAAGAAGTATTCTTAGTGAGTTTCAACTAAAAATAGCTTCATCTTGCTCTATATTCAGTATTGGAAATTCTAAGGCCGTTTGTGATCAATGTTTACAACAAGAAGTTCTACTTCTACTTCCCACTATGCTTTTTAGAAGTTTTGAGTGAAATCCATCTTCGTGTTCAACGTTTGGGAAGGTGTAAGCCAGTAATATTGCAAGAAAGGAAGAAATTCTCTTGCAGCAGCATCGTTTTTTGTGATCCTCAAACATAATTGAACCCTTGACACGCACCAGATGAGTGTAGATGAGTGTAGCCACCTGCAGTGCGGCCGAGGTGCTTCGAGCTATCGCCGATGAAGCAAACCTTTGGATGCTAGCCGGTTTCAAGCAGCTGCATAGCTTAGCGGCGTTTGCTAATCTGTCGCACATTGGTTTTCATGTAAATTAGCTTGCTACACTTCTTCAGCCCTTATCGGGGTTCTGCATTTCCTAAGTAATCCTATGATTACTGAGGAACGTTATAACCTTTGACACTCCACTTCTTCTTAATGAAATACGTGTCAACATGACACGCTCGTGAAAAAAAACCTTTGTTTTTCTAACTTCCTGCTAGGAAACTGCTAGATCGTACTACTTGCCTTGCCTTCTTTCATTCTTCGTAAGGGTATTGAAGCTGCGCTACTTCAGAACAGCAGAAGACATCTGGTTCAAAATGTGCAACCACCTTCTCGTTGGGATTGTGATCTCATATATATGGCCGCGCTGGCAATTTTTCTACATACTGAATTCAGTAATGCTGTGCCTTCCGGCTTCAAGCGTGGGAAGCAATTGAACGAATTGGTGTTGTTACTGTCATTTCGGACAAGGAATTTTTGCTTTAGGCTTTGTCCCGAAAGGAGGAATTTTTGCATGAACAAGTACATTCTTGAATGGATCTTTCGAGAAAAAAGGTGCATTCTTGAATGAAATCCCTCCTTTCCACAAGGAGGAATTTCTTTATTTAAAGACAAGACGTAACATAATGTCACAACGAGAAGAAAGAAAGCGGTCTCTGTTCAAACTCTGAGTCGAATTAAGAAAAACATGCAGCGGGCAATTTTCTAAACAAAACCAGGCTTTATGAGTGTCATATTGAAAAATAGGCAAAGCAGATGCAAGGTATATTTTTTATTAGTTGTCGCTTGTTTAATTGGATGAGACAAACCTTTTAGATTTTACTAAAAGCCATGCATGGTATACCCATAATCTTTTTAGAGTTTTAGAAACAGCACTCAGAATCTCTCCCTCTATATACATATAAACTACGGTTTTCACACGGTTGCTTATAAAACTAAAGTTTCTTGTACCACAGTTTTTAAGAACTAGCTAGTACCACACTAAAGAGGCCCTAGGTAGTATTACGAGGACCTTCAAAGAGGTTAAGGCAACGAAGCATGGACTTATGGACTGGGTATGACTTCACAACCTTTGCGCTACTCGATATTACATGGCATTAGTACAACAACCTTGTGGTATTATGACTTCTATATATTTTTTTCACGAACGTGCCGTGTAGCACGTATTTCATTAAGAGGAAGTAGATAACACCGAGGAAGCAACAAACCACTCGACTCGAGGCAACCAAAGGTTACTTAGGATCGGAGCGGAGAAAAACAAGAAGAAAACTGAAAACAAAACAGACACGGAGGGTAGAGCCCCAACCACTAAGACAACTAAAACACAATCGTTAGCAGCGACAGCCTAGGCAGGAAGAGCAGCAACAAGTCGCGCGCACTATAGCTCACACTTCTGAAGGTCCTTTTGCTCCGCTCCTTCCAAAACGACCAGCCGACTAGCATGAACTCTTGAAAAACAAAGAGCGACCTTGTAGGGAGTAGCAGTGGCGATCACACCTCAAGATCCACCCCCTCGACCCACTGGGCGTTGTCGATTGCCGAGCCCGCAGGGAAGAGCGTCCTAAGCGCTAACTAGTTACAACACCGAAATGGCGAAATGTAAGCTGCTCGTGCTCTTTCGCAAGAAAACGGAAGAAAAAACACAAATTCCAGTCGTCGTCATCAGCAGGACAGAGCACGTACGTACGGTTGTTGCAGCCAGTGCCTGAGAGCTGGCTGAGGCTGGTTAATTGTGCAGTGGATTGGGGCCTTGGGGAACCAGCCTCTTGGACTCACCCTGCACCGTCGCCCTCGCGCCCACGTCGCCGCCGACATCATCGGGCGCCGTCCGCGGCGGTGCGCGCGTCCACACAGCGCCGCCGCCGTGCTTCCGCGCTGCGGTCGCCGCATCGGGCTTCAGAGCTCTGCAGCTGATGTAGGTGACGGTGGCCAGCTCGATCCTCAGAAGCAGCAGCAACAGGAGCATGGCCGGCGACGGAGCGTGCCTCATGGCTGCTAGCTTCTCCGACTCCACCAGGGGCAGCTCTGCAAGCGCAAGCTAGCTGCGAAGTGGTGTCTGCTGTGGCGCCCTGTGTGGAGATCACCAGATGGGCATCACTGCATCAGGAAGTCGATCAGCTGATCGCTGTCCAGATGTCTCAGATGACCCATGGGCTTGGAATTGGAAGAAGGCAGCACATGTTTACAGTATATTTTCCCTGGTTCGTGTGTTCATTTATATGCATTAAATATGGTGGTGCCGGGGTAATGGTTCATTCGGTACAAAGCCTTGCTTTGGTGTTAAGAGGAGAAAATGCCACTAAATTTGTTGCCTTAAATTGATTTATTTGAAACGATATAAAGCTAAGGATCTGTTTGATCCACACAACTAACAATTATGCGGTCTTATATTTTTCAAAAGCACTAAATTGATTTATTTGAAACGACAATATTGAAGTAACCATGGTCCAACAATGACAATTTTTGTACTTTAGAATTATAGAGAAACTAAGACTTTGCATGAATGTAGTTGCCATATTTGATGGCAAAGGCACAAAGCTAGAAATGCAAGTTTAGTTTAAAATAGCTTACATATTGCTATTATTTGCTGTTTGTGGTAATAACTAACTAGTGTTGAGTTGTTGTGCAAAGTTAACGATCTTGGCTTTTATCAAATGTTGGCTTTGTCGCATGGTCTAGAAGGTAAGACTTCTTTGCTGCTATAGGATCTAGAAAGGGCGAAATGCCATCGTCACAACGCGGTCTTTTTTATACATAATATTAAAACATTAAGAAGGAGAAGAGGCTAACTAAGTAATGAGTAGTTGATGTAGGATAAATCAAAGGTCTCCTCAATGTAATATGGGTATATATAAGGTTTATATAAGAATAGAACTCTCTCATATTCTAAATGTAGGTCATCTAAGACATTGATGTAGTCTTCAATATGACACTTAGATTTGCAATTTTTGTAAAGAGTATACTCCAAATGGAGACACTTATATATTATTTTGAAAGTGTTTTTCATATAAATTAAGAAACAACAACTACACGTCATCAATCCATAAAACTTATATTGTGCTGATTATGGGCAAGTTAAATTTGTTTGTCTGACTATAATCCTAAAACATCTTACGTTTTGAATTGGCGGGGGATATCATTTGTCGAGAGTTATCAATACCTAAATCTAGGACATCGATTTCTCAACATGAAATTCAAGCAACTGTAAAGCTTTTAGAATAGCCTGGATTCCAAAGGGATATGATAGCATTTTCCAACCGAGTTTGGCATGCCTCTAGCTCTAGAGGTGAGTTGAATAGCACCATGGGTGAAGGCTGTCCCAACCTAAGTTCAACTCCTAGAAATAATTGGATGCGACATACATATCTCCCTTTCAACTTTACTTTACTTTACTTTACTACCTTAGCCTCTTATGAGTAGTGGTAAGGTGCATATATATATATATATATATATATATATATATATATATATATATATATATATATATATATATATATATATATATATATATATATATATATATATATATATATATATATATATATATATATATATACATCAACACGTAGCACCTATGTTTTCAGATTTTTCTTTTCACTCAGAATTTAGATGCTCTTCCTTCCTCTTGGCTTAGGCCCCTCTCATTTTGTAGAGGTCACGTTCGGAGACTTGCCCACTTTTTGGTGGCATGGTGTCCATAGACTTTGCTACAGCAGCTCCAACTATGTAGGCGGGTGAATCGCTGGGGGTGGTTCATCATGCTGTTAAGAACTTAGGACCGTTCTGGGTGTAGATCAGTGGGTAGTTCTTTGGTATTTGGTATAAACCGAGTAGAACATCACATAGAACACTTACTGGAGAAAGGGAAAGAGAGAGGAAGGAAGGTGATTGAGGTTACTGACCATCAACGGAGTTGTCGGAGGAGCTCGTGTCTGTCATGGTGGAGTCCGACGAGGTGGTCCCACGTTGGTGTAGGTGCGGACGCCGGTGGAGACCGGTGGGGCTTCCCGCCGCTGGCAGTGCACCCTCGGGATCGGCTTAGGGTTAGGACAGTGGGGTGGCGGCAGTGAAGTGAACCTCGTAACCCTAACCACTAGCCCCCACCCCCTATTTATTGCACTGCGCGACGGGGGCCCACCAGTCACTTTATTGGGCTGGGCGTTCCCGATCAGGACGCGTGACCAAGGGCCCACACCTGGCCGTTGGGCCAAGTATGGTGGAGATCAAACCAACATTCACCCCCTTGATCTCTCATCACTTTCTTCATTCTTTTAATTTCTTACTCAAAATTTCAATTCATATTTTTCTTCCTTCTTTCCTATTTCATCATAGATTAGTGTATAGAACTGTCCCATCGTCACAGCAATTAGTGCCGCTAGACTAACAGCCACAATACACTTCTCCATTTTGAAATGATACTTTCTATGGGCCCTTTGTTGTCCGGAAATCATAGGCTATACCATAAACCCATGTCGACTGTGCGTTCTCTGAACACACTGGGTGGTAAACTTTTATAAGCTGATCTGCAAGTACTTGCTTTTTACTTATACATTCGAAAGCTTTTAAAAGATTCCGGACTTTCTCTTCACAACGTCTAACTTCATGTCAATGTGTTTGGCAGCACACTTGACCCGTTGCCATAGGAGTCAATCACTTCAAATGGTAGTTGCTGTTGTATACCATTACCAATTCCGGGTATAAGTTAACCATTTCGCCTGTCCTATAAGCCTCATAATAAGTTGTACTATAGGTATGCATCATTGATGACACCACAACTGTTTCTTTGGAGCTTTTCCACAATAAAACTCCAACTGCGAGAGTTAGCTACTATGTGGGTTTCACTAAACATCTCGCCGAAATTCAATATTCTTGTACCCACAACCATTTGAGAGTACTTGTTCTTTCTTAGTCATCATGAGGCTTATTAAATCTTTGCACAATTGCAAGACATTCTCAACTCCATTCCAGTGATCTATATCTGGACTGGATTTTCTGCCAAAATATCCTGGATAAATGAACTATGTTAGGGTAATATCATACTTGTGCACTCATTAAACTATAATATCATAGTTGTGCACTCATTAAGCTTCCAACAGCTGAAGCATATGGATCCATATTCATTTGATCTATCTCATGTCGGTTCTTGTAACACTTAGATTCTCAAAATTATTACCCTTGACTATATGAACAGCGTAGGTTCACTTGCATGCATACTTTGTTTCTTTACAATCTTTTCTAAGCATGCCTTTGTGATAATCCTAATACCCCTTTCATCTATCTCGGTGAATTTCAATTCTTATAACGAGAGTCATTTCACTGAGAACATTCTTATTGAGTCTCGAGGACAAGAACTTCTTCACATATAGTAGATTGACATCACTACTAGGAAGTAAGGTGTCATCCACATATGCAGGATTAGGAAATGAATTTCCCATTCTATAACTTTATACAGATGCGATTGTCCTCTTATTCTCTTTAACCTAAAATTTCTAATTGACCTTTCAACTTGAAATGCCACTATTTAGAGACTTGCTCTAGTTCATAAAAGATTTCTACAAGTGACATCCCTTTCGTTCTTTCTTTCCACAACAAAACCTTTAGGTTGTGCCATGTAATCATTTTCATACAAATCCCATTGGAAAATATTGTCTTTACTTTCATCTCAAATCCTGATATGTCACTAGCACTCATTGTAATCTATTCATTCTCTTGCGTAAAATCTTTCGATTCAAGTCGTGCTTCATATCTTCCTTTCCCTTTGGAGCCACATTTCGTCTTGTAGACCCTTTACATCCTACTGTTTTGGCTCCATTAGGAACTGCTTCTGTTTCTCAAACTTCGTTGGTATTCATCAATTTCATTTCAATTTCCTTAGCTTCTTGCCATTTAGACGTGTTAACGTCTCTCATGGTTTCTTCAAATGAGGTGGATCACCCTCCATTTAAATTTCTTCATTAATATATATAACTTATAGTTATCAATAATATCTGATTCTCTTATTCTTTGAGACCTTCAGGTCTTTAGCTTATGGCACTTCTTTCTCATAGGGTTGTTGTTGCTCTTTCATCGTCAATCGATTCTATAGGGTCCTGTATAACAAGATCCTCGTTTTCTTATTCATCTTCTTGAAGGGCTAACAACATGTGTTGTATGAGTCATACAACATCAACATGGTGTTGAGCATTCGTCGATCTTGAGTCATTGGAGTAGGCACTGGTCCCACTTCTCTTCAAGTCGTAGATCTTTTCATACCATGCTCCCCCAGATTACTCCATCTTGTGTAAGGATAGCGTATCTTCAATCTTTCTTATTTTGGATTTATTATAGAAAAAACTATCTCATTTGGTGCTTTAAGCACCGTCTTAATATTCTTAGTCTCATTGCTATCTTCCTGTCGAACTGTAAAAGGTTCAGGAATTTAGTCATTTCTGTGCTTAGGGGCATCTTTATTATGACCGTTTTACTCCCTCAACGATCATCTTTATCTTTTTATAGATCACTTTTCTCTAAATTCAAAGCATACAATGGGGAATATCTTTTAATTATCTTTTTGAGTTTCTTTCAATTGTCTTTCTATCTTTCTCAATTCATGTCACAATCAATTCATGTCACAATCCTCCCCCTCGAAATGTGGCACAAACTTTTCTGCCACAATTTCGAAACATTCATAACTCTTGTGAATGAGGATACTTTGATTACTTCATCCACATGATTACATCATGGAAGATGAAATTATTTCTTAATTCGTATGGGAGTATGTATTCTTTTCCTCATTTCACTTCAAGAACTCAATAGAGTCTTTTTCATCAGTATTTCTGCAAGTCATGCTTGCATGTCATTCTTATCATGAGGTTCGTTTTCAACTTCTTTCGTTCTTAAACTCATACTAGGATAGCACAAAAGCTACCCTAAACTTCTCTCCCTATGCGGGATACACTTCGTCATCTCACTTTCTCCTGTCGTGCAGGACAAGTACTATACCAACTTCATCCCGCAACGCGGGTATTTTCTTAAAATTTATGCCACCATGCGAGACAATTCTCTTGAAGGGACATAAATGCCAGGATTGGCTCATATTCAATCATCAAATTTAGGAATAAATTCGATATTCTTTAACGCACATGCTTAATCCGACGTTGGTCAAATTAAACATGCATGTCATTCATTATAATTCACATCATGATGATAAAACTGAAAATTAAAATATTTTCATAGAGAGTGCATAAAAGACATTTCTCAAACTAAACTCTTATTATTCTATTTCTTTCTTAGATCAATATCCCTGAAATCTTCGAAAAAAATATTTCTTTTCAAGCCACTCTTAAAAAGGACATAATTTCTCATGCAATGGCCTACTATCATATACACAATTTGTGCTTAGGCTTTTCATCATCTGAGTCATAAGAACCCAGTGCTTATTCAACAATAGTTATCAACATTAAATTCTAATTTTTTTATGTTCTATTCTATATCACCGTTGGGCAGATATAGAACAAAACAACTTTCTTCTACATTAATTCTATATCACCGTTGGGCAGATATAGAACAAATGCATAAAACTCATAGATAAAATTCATAAAATTTTCTATCAATAACTTTTGCTAGAATTAGCAACATGAATACAATATTCTTATACATTAATTTCACATGACCGTTGGGTATAAATGGAATTAACATATGTAACAACTCAATTATCATTAACTCTCTTCAAATTAAATTCTCCCGTTGGTTCGAATTTAATTAGAAGATCATCATCATCATCATCATTGCAGCGGAAAATACATCTTTCTATTTTATGAGCATTTCTTGATCTTTATCTATTCTCTGAAAATTGATCACTTTGATGCATAATATATCAGAGATTTAAATTTCAACCTCAATCTCATAAATAAGCTTATAATATTGTTATCATCAACGTTGGTCAGAAAATAACAATATCATAATTTCACTTATAATGTGAATATCCCTCTAATTAAAATCTTCTTGTTGGTTCCAATCTTAATTAGAGGATAAATTTTTCATCATTTTCTGAATAACTGTAACTGCTCTTCAAATTAAATCCTCCCGTTGGTTCGGATTTAATGAGAAGACAATATTCTTTTTCTTTGCAGCGGAAACATTAAGCAAAATTCTTAAAATAATTCATTTTCAGAAGCATTTCTTTGTACTCATCTACTCTTTGACAATTTTATCCCGAAGGATGAAAAATAGACAAAGATTTAAGCATATTCTTTAAATGAAATCATCATAAATTTGCTTCTGAAAAATAAAACAATTGACTCTATTACTTGTTCATTTCGGCCTGAGGCCCAACTCTCACGGCCCGAGGCCCATCTTGCCGCGCGCGCCTTTTCTTTTTCCCACGGCCCAGCTTGCCGCGCGGCTTTTCTCTCTGCCCGGCCCAACGTAGCAGCCCAGCAGGCCTATCTCGCACGCGCGCACGGTGCTCCCCCGCGCCCAGGCCTTAACCTGGGTCTAGGCCGGGATTTCCGCTTCCCGCCTGGGCCGAATGCAGGCCCAAGCATTTCTGGTCGCAGATCTTCATCCGGTGGCTGTCTGCGTGTGTCGCTGGAACAAAACGCGTCTGCCGCCTCCACCGAAAACCCTAAGCTTCATTTCTTCTTTCCCCTTCTATTCTCTCTCGCCACGCTCGGTGGCTGTGGGGTTCACCGGTGACCGCAAGGGCGCGGCCTCGCCGGAGCCCGTGCCGACGCCGGCTCCCCTTGGCCTCCTTTCATTTTTCTTGTCTTTTCCCTCTCCCTTTCTCTCTCTAGCACCGCGACCCGAGCAGCAGCCATGGCGGCCCGTCGGCCCGAGACTGTGACCGGAGGAGAGGGTGACGGCGCCGCCGTGGGCCCCCTCACCGGCGTGCGCGCCCACCGGAGGGTGAGCGCGCCGCCGTCGAGCGGCCCCGCGACGGTACCCCTTGGCCCGAGCCCGTCGCCAGACATCAAGCGGCGGCTCGAGCTGTCCTGCCGGCGTGACGGCGGGACTGCTTCTTCTCGCGCGGCGCCATCCCCGCGGCCGGCGGTGGTAGTCATCAACGGCCCTCTTTTCTTTCTCTGTGTACTTCGTTAGGGTTAGGGTTAGGGTTCATAGGATTTTATCCGAATCAAGTTCGGTTTCTTCCTTTCTTTCTTCTAAATTCTTCCCCAATTTAGATCTACACACTAGGTAAAAACCTGGCTCCGATGCCATTGTTAAGAACTTAGGACCGTTCTGGGTGTAGATCAGTGGGTAGTTCTTTGGTATTTGGTATAAACCGAGTAGAACATCACATAGAACAGTTACTGGAGAAAGGGAGAGAGAGAGGAAGGAAGGTGATTGAGGTTACTGACCATCAACGGAGTTGTCGGAGGAGCTCGCGTCTGCCATGGTGGAGTCCGACGAGGTGGTCCCACGTTGGTGTAGGTGCGAACGCCGGTGGAGACGGGTGGGGCTTCCCGCCGCTGGCAGTGCACCCTCGGGATCGGCTTAGGGTTAGGACAGTGGGGTGGCGGCAGTGAAGTGAACCTCGTAACCCTAACCACTAGCCCCCACCCCCTATTTATTGCACTACGCGACGGGGGCCCACCAGCCACTTCATTGGGCTGGGCGTCCCCGATGAGGACGCGTGACCAAGGGCCCACACCTGGCCGTTGGGCCAAGTATGGTGGAGATCAAACCAACACATGCTACTCACGATAACGCTTACTTGCTGCTCAATGAAGAATCCACATCTACGTGTCCAAAAAAAAAAGAATCCATATGTATCTTTGACATTAATTAAATGACAATATATAACGAAAATTTTAGACAACGACTTTGTCTGCTTTAATGGATCGGAGAGATTGATAGATAATCTCCTTCCTATGAGAGAACTGTACATTTCTTGTTTGGTTTGAGGATAAGATGAGTTAATCTATCATCAGACTTTTGTCCTTCATAGCCATGCGTAGGATGTAACCAACAGTATAGTGTGTTATCCCCACTTCAAAACATTTCCCAAGATGGCTCGACATACAAGTATCAGAAGAAATGTAGATGAGCAGGTTTTCATAAAAAAAACAAAAGGCCATGTTTGATGGAATTGTGTTATATTTCTGGTGGAATATTTGGAAAGAGTGGAATCGAAGAACTTTCCAACCTCAAGAGCTACATCCAAGACAAGTTGCATTTTTGGTTAAATATGAGGTCCAACGATTCCAACTCGTGACACAACAAGCTATCGTCTCATCTTGATTTTCCCCTTCTTGGTGTCCTTTGTTTTCCAAGCCACCTTTAGGCTTTGTAAGTTGGGTTTTCTAGTAGTTGAGCTGGCTGGTGGTTTTGTATCATTTGTCGCTTTGTTTTCTCTCGTCTAATAAGCATCGTGGCAAAAATCTTGCCATTCTTTAAAGGAAAAAGACTCATGATAGATCATTCATCAACAAACAATTGATCCTCCCAACAAAACATCTCATAAACGGCGAACATGGAGCAGTACACTCTGTTGATTGCTGATTAAGCGTATTGGTGAAGGCTAGTCGCCAAACTGGTGGTTCTGATTGCATACCCAAGTCCACGACGGAGCCTTGCGTTCAAATAACTGTATCTGCGTGTGTTGGTTGCTGTTGCTGCTGTCCAATTTATTATGGGAGTGCTGGGCCGCTTTATTCCATTAAAGTTCTTGTACCCCGTAGTTGCAATGAGCTGGGTGTTTAAACTGGAAGGAACGCGCTTCTTGATGGACGTTCAGTGATTACTCAGAGAGTCAGAGTCAGAGCTAGCCAACCACCGGCCACCTGCACATTTCTGTTGGGCATCACTCCTTTTTTTTTGCGATCTGGCATCACTCCTTTTGGGGCCGGTTTAGTTTCCAGAAAATTTTGCAAAATTTTTCAGATTCTCCGTCACATCGAATCTTTAGACACATGCATGAAGCATTAAATATAGATAAAAATAAAACTAATTACACAGTTTAGACGAAATGGACGAGACAAATCTTTTAAGCCTAATTAGACCATGATTGGATACTAATTGTCAAATAACAACGAAACGTGCTACAGGGTCATTTTGCAAAAAAATTTGCAACTGAACAAGCCCTTGTTCTCTGTCGCATGAAAACCACAGTTTTTTTATTCGTTAATGAACTTTCTGATAGGAATTACAAAATGTACCTTGGTTGAACCAAACTTTGGTGGAACGACATTCTAGAAAAAGATCGTATTTGAAAGACAAAATCATCAGTTACAGTTGTTCTGTATCAACAAATGACATTGTAAATTGTAAAGGAGGATGATTCCTAACAAATTTGTTTTACTGCTGATTGAAATTGATAATTCCTTGCCTGCTAGAACAACTTCGGTTAAGATAATTTTTCGATGGACTCAGATTTGTAATTTGAATTTGTGTTTGTCTTTTAAAAATCATAACTCTTTTATATGGAATCGATGAAGACAAATTTTACGTAAAATTGTAAATCCTAATTCTATAGTTCATTTTTTTTAAAATAATCCAAGCTGTTTAAATGGCCAAATATCCAAGTAAAGTGTTAGAAAAAACACGCCATATATGTTGAGGCATCTAGGGCTTTCGTCGACTAACATACAAAGCTGTAGATGTCACAAAAATCTATAATATTCATAAGTAATTTGAGAAATTTTGAAAAAGCTAAAATTTAAATTACAAATCTGAGTGCCAACTGTTAAGCTAAGTCATTCCAGCAGGAAACGGCTTTTCACTTTCGTTTGATGGTAAAACAAAATTTGTTGGAAGTTATCCTCCTACAATGCCGTTTCATGGTAGAATGGCCTTTTCGGCCGCCTTCTTGTTAGCGTTGCAGCTGCTAAAAAGCATGATAGCTACAGTACTTTTGTATCTTAACTTCGCAGCAGCCGCTCAAATGGCTGGCTTTAAGTTCAACCGAATAGACCTATGATTCAGTTGGTTTTCAAGAAAACAATTTTTTATAAGTCCCTCCTCTAATAAGGAGCGACTTTTCAATTTCATCCAGCCAAAAACGGCTGTGGTATACTACTATTTATAAAGACATGTGTATCCAATGCATTCTCTCTGTTCCATAAAAAAATGTCATTCTAACTTTTCGAGAAGTCAAACATATTTAACTTTGACAAAATATATTAGTATCATTATATGGATCGTTGAATATATTTTTATAAACAACTTATTTGGAGATACAAATATTGGTAATATTTTTTACAAATGTAGTCAAACTTAAGAAAATTTAACCGGTACAAGTCTCGTACCGACTATTTTTATGGGACTGAAGGAATACATGTTTTGTAATTCTCATTAGAAGGTGCATTAAGAAATTTAGAAAAATCAGAAAATCATGTTCCAGTCATGATGTCATCACAGACACATCGAGAGTATTCCATTTGAATTTTGAACTGTCACATGATGATCGAAATGCTGGGTCAGCAGAAGGCACGAGGAACAGTTGCTAAAGTCTAAAGAGCTGGCTCTAGCGTGCGCATGAAGTGTGACAGAATCGCTCAATTTACACAAGATCAAGTATGATTGTCCCCGTTAAACACGTTGACACGCGTATACCGTCACTTATGTAAATCCGGTAGTCCGTTGAGTACCACGAAGGCCTCGATAAATCAACTTCACAACCAAGATCGTACTTGGTTAAGCAAATACATATCACATACACAGAGTTTGCAGCGGAAAGAATATTACAATATCGAGTTCAAAACTTGATTAAGGAAAACAAGAAAACTTTGAAATGATTACAATAACATAAGTTTGAAACCATATTGCTAGCTCAAATGACACCCTCCAACAAAAACATAGATGAGAAGCATATACAGAGTAGCCGAGCCCACCAGCACTTAGTCATCACCTTCAACAGACATAGCACTTCACCTGTAACAGGTGAAAGGTCTTGATGGCTAGAGGGGGGGTGAATAGCCTTTTAAAATTTTCTACAAAGACAAGCTAAACAAGTTTATCAATATAACAAGTAGCAGGATGTGAGTTTTGCTTAGCCTACGGGGTGTTTGCAAGCCACCTAACCAATTCACAATTCTAGTATTTGCACTCAACCGCACAAGTCAAACCGAGAAGGTAACTACAACTACAACTAGCAAGTTACACGAAAGAACTACTAAAGCAAAGCTAACTAGCTAGCAAAGATAACTAAGAAAGTAATGTGAAGTTGAGTTGGGAGAGTTTCACCGAGGGGCGAAGTAATGAGCCAACCAATATGATCAACAATGAATACCAAGACAACCGAACACCGGGATCAATCAACCACAATATGAAAGTGATAACACGAAGATTTATCCCGAGGTTCACGTGCTTGCCGGCACGCTAGTCTCCGTTGTGTCCCTCTTCACCATGTGGTTCGGTGGCTAATCGATCACACACCGAGCCTCTCAAAAGGCGCCACAAGAACCTACCAAATGGTAAAAGGTTGCAATGACACAAGCAATTTACTAACGTTGCCTTTGGCGCTTCGCCGAGGTAGGCACAAACCCCTCACAATTACTGGAGGTGGCCAAGAACAATCACCAACTCTTGCCAATGCCTCCAAGCTACTCCAAGCTGTCTAGGTGGCGGCAACCACCAAGAGAAACAAGAATCCCACAGCAAATCAACCACCAAGTGCCAACTAGATGCAATCTCACAATACAAATGTAATTGGATCATTCAATCTCACTTCAAATATGCAAAGAAGCAAGAGAGATAAATGGAAGGGGAGTTGCTTAGCTCAAAGTGCTCACAAGTATGTCAAATGTCCAAGAGATAGAGCCTTGAGCTGGCCAACGAGTATTTATATACATACCCCTTCGAATATAGCCGTTAGAAAGTTGAGACAGCCAAAGTCGCGCTGACCGGACGTGCTGGTCACACTGACCGGACGAGCCGGTCGCACAACGGCTAAGCTGCGAAGCACCGACCGGACGCGCTGGTCGCGCATACCGGACGCGCTGAGTGCGACCGGACGCGCTGGTCCCGTAACTGACCGGACGCGCTGGTCAAGCCTGAGTAGCGCACAACGAAATAGCGACCGGACGCGCTGCAGAACTGACCGGACGCCACAGTGCCAGCATCTGGTTGGAGTCCAGTAAGCCCCCTGAATGACTGGACGCGTCCAGTCGATAGTGACCGGACGCGCTGCGCGTCCGATCAATAAACTGAAACACGCGCAGACGCTAAACGCTGACCGGACGCGTCTGGTCAAACAGAGACCGCGTCCGGTCCAGCGTCCGGTCACCTCTGTGACCTCCGTTCGCTTTCGTTTCTTTTCCGACTTCCGGCGTAATGGAAAAAAGTCGTTTTAACTCCTCGAAAACGCCTGAATCCTGCCTTGTAAGCTCGGCGGGAGGGAGAGAGGACCCTAAACCCTCTCTACCGCTCAAACTCCACCGCCTTTGCAAACATGCTAACACCACCAAGTGATCTCGTCATGTGTGAGTGTGTTAGCATTTTCACAATCATTTTTCGAGACGTTATTAGTTCTATCCAAATGCATATAATTATAAAATGCACACCTAGAGGCACTTAAGAGTTCAATAGCCGCGTCATTTCCCTCTTTATAGTACGGCTATCTATCCTATAATGTAACCACACCCACTAGGTGTCTTGGTTACTAAAACACAACCCTTAAACATATACCTTTGCCTTGATCACGTAGGGTTGCGTCCAAATCCAAGTGTGGCCATCATGATCACCATGTCCATCTTGCCACCAACCTTGGAATGTACTAATCCTCATATGCTACATACAACTTAGGCATAGGATTAGTACTTAGGCATTGTCACTAATTACCAACACCAAACATAGGACTTTCAACAGGGTGAGATAAAACTCTAAGTACTCAATTGTACTCAGCAAGACTTACCCGACAGGAGAAAAATAAAAAGACTCCAAGGATATGCAAGGTTTACTTAGTGGAGCTAGTTCGATAGCATAAGCCTTTGCAAAAAAAGCTTACTACATAAGTCCTTACTTTCAATATTTTAGCATCAAGTTTAGGAAAGTCAATTATAGCTAAGTTTGTATCTATCCTGTAACAATTATTTGATTAATAAGCATCACATTAGTAACCATATTCCATTATCATGATCAACAGAACCATTATGTTTCATCAGTTACTATGACTGCTGGACAATGACCAAGTTTCTCACTAACAAGGAGAGACAACAATTCAAATCAATTACACCAGCTAGGTAAAGTCCGTATCACGCACCCCCATGATCTACAACACTTACGTGAGTCACTGTTCACTCCATTCGGTGGTGAGTTTCGACCGTTTCACAAAACTCATGATCCTGCATCCTCATAAGAATTGTTCGAAGCCCGTAGTCCATAGTAAACAAGGGCTTAGACCAGTGCCCTTCCTTCAATACTCTCCTCCCAGCAATACTAGCGGTCTAATGACTCATCTCGAACGAGCTGTTCGGTTTCATAATCGGAACGAGTTATCCGGCCATTATGTGAAGATACGTTCAATCTCAACCAAGGTCCAACAACGAAGCAGTCCTTAATTGACATAGATAGAATCAAAGAATACATGCCTAACCGGCATCAACAACAACCATAATAGCACCAGATCCCGCCCGGTCTCTAGTTATCCATTTTACCTGGTTCTTTTCCATGATAGCAAATATAGCCAACCGTGTCAGAGTAGCCACCTAAATCTCGCAGATGACCGGAATCACCCGACTTCTACCGGTCTAAGCATAGCTAAGCATAGATCGACTTACACATACTAGTAAGGTTGCAGGTACATATATTGTGGACAAGGTAAGTCATGCAGCAATGAGTTTCAAATCAACTCTTATAACTTAATGCACATTACAAAAAATATACTCGAGTGAATTTTAAAAGAGAGGCATGAGGCTTATAATACTCCGAGGCTTGCCTAGGTTTGAAGCATAATGTTAGTTAGCTTCATCTTCAGGACATGATCAACCATCATCTTTATCTCCTAGACTTGGTGACCATTATAATATTTTGGTCGGTTCCAACATCACGTCCTTCATCTTCACGTCACGCATCTAACGTACCTAGATGATGTGCAATAATGCAAGATATGAATGCATAGAAGAGCAATATACAATGCATCACAAGAAGGTGAGCAAGACAAATACAAGGTCATGTTAGATTGGGTACAAGTCCTTACATGAATAAAGGTTAACTAAACATCACACAAGTTTACCGCAGTGAGATTGCAAGTTGCAATCCAAATCATTCAATCACAAGTCACCTTTATTAAATTACTACAGGACATTCATTTATCAAGAATTAGCTAGCATGGCATTACTAGATGTATAAGGGCTGTTGTGCTCACATTAAATATGGCCATGAAGTTAATCAAGGTTCATATAGGTGATACACAATACAAAGTAGGCTACAAAACATGATCACCCAATTAAAGAGCATGCAATGAACTTCATATGAACAAGAGAATGATATAGGTTGCATTTCCCTTACACCAGTTCAACATATGAATAAGTAGTAACCTGGTCCTAAATCTAGCTTTAACTTACACAATAAAGTATGGCAATTCAGCAATACACAATCCATTGAGCAATTACAGAAAAAAATTAAAACTAGACAAATATCACAGAAATGGCAAGATGGAAATCAACCTTTAATTCTTTTTATCAAGTAGGTGCATATTTCTTTTTCGATAGAGAAGATATAGATTCTAATTTACTTAAAGCATGCAAGTCATTATCATTTCAAACAACTCTTATAATTTAATTATAGGGAATAGTAACTCTTTATAGTTGATTTATAAAGAAACACATATTTATCATGAAATTCATACATGGCATACATGATTTATCCAAGATAAAGCTATAAAAAATCGGAGACTAGCATCATTACATGCTTATCAGTTATTAAGTTAACATGAGACCCTACTCTAGGTCATTATAAGATTCCATGAAACATCTACATATCTCAAACATGAAGGCAAGCAAAAGGTCATGGCTTAACTACATGTATCCACTCACAAAAAGCATCATTCAAACATTAATTTAAACTACTTTTATTACTAAACATCAAATTAAAAGTTGTTATCACAAAAGACTAGATTAGCATAGATGATCAAGATCTTGACATGGAGAAATATACATATCCTAATCTTTTTATCCAAGAGGTTGCATCCACTAGGTAATCAAGTTTACATACATACATCCACTAAGAAAGTGTTTAATTACCATTTAGAATTATTAACTAAAGATTGATCATGAGCATAACACCAAACAATCAGGTTCCAAGAAACAGCAGAGGGAAATGTGTTCTAAGGTCCATAATCAACTCAAAAATTCACCCAAGTCGTATTAGGATCGACCTCTAATTACCTTAATCAATTAATTAATGAATAAATTAAACATAGAAAATGTGATTAAATTAAACATTGCCAAATTAATACCAAACTTTTTGTGGAGGTTGATTACATCATAAAACAGTGGCAAAACAAATTTCATAATTTATGGACATTTATTCTAGTCTACAAAAATCATGGAAGTTGCATTTCTTAATTCAAAGAGGTAATTTTAAATATGTCAAAGCTATCAATTTTCTAGGTTTCATATTTTTCCTAGATAAACATCATCATCAAGAAGCTACACAAAAAAATTTACATTTTTATCATGCACTAATATTTAGTTATGAAATAACAAAGAACAACACATATTCAAGAATTAATAAAACACTAAGAAAAAAGAAAAAGACTTCGGGCTCAAAGTGGCCCAGCTCGGCCCATGCTGGGTGGCCAAGTGGCCCAGGCCAGGCGAGATGGTAGGTTGTTGGTATTTATTAATGCAATATTTATTGAACTAGTCACCTATTAACTTCTTACACTTCTAGCTTAGCGAACTAGGTTGTCATTGTAACACCCTAAAAATTTGAAAAGAAGGAAAATAGGAAAAACCCTAAAAATTTGAAAAGAAGGAAAATAGGAAAAACATGATTTTTATATTTATTTTTGTGAAGCATGCAAATTTAGAATAAGAATAATTTTTATAAATTTAAAATCAAATATAAGAGTAGAAATATGTTTGTGCACTCATGCTGTTGCATTTAAATTTTTGGTTTGAGTGGTTTGATTCAAATTCAAATTTGATTCCAAAATCATTTGAAAATGCTTTGAAATAATTGAAAAGGAAAAAGAAAAAAAAAGAAAATTTCCTTTCTCCTCGCTTTCGGCCCGGCAGCCCATTTCTTCCCCGCGCCCGCATCCTTCTCCTTCTGGGCCGAGCCCGAGCCGCGGCCAGCCGGCCCAACTCGCGCGCACGATCGCGTTCCGCAGCGGCCGCGTCATTCCGCCTTGAGTCGCTGACATGTGGGTCCCGCTTGTCAGTGTCTCTCCTCACCTTTCCTTTCTTCTTCCTCTGGTGCTTTCCAAAAACGGACGCCGTCGCCTTTCTCTTTCTCCGATCTGAAGCCGCCGCAAATCTCCGCGCCTTCCTTGTTTCCTCGCGCCTCCGGACTATAAAAACGGAGCCCCGCATGATTCCGCCCTCATCCCGTCTTATCGGTAGCCGATTTGGAGCTCGGGAGCTAGGTCACCGCGAGCACGAGATCCACCGTCCGCCCCTTCAAGCCGCACGCGCTCATTGCTTCGTCCCCAGCCACGATTTTGCCCTAGGTGAGTTCGCGTTAAAGTTATCTACCTGCCGGTACCTTTGCTTTGCGATTTCGTGCACCACAGAGCGAGTTAGGCTCCACCCGGCCATGGCGCCGCCGCGGGAAGCTCGCCGTCGGCTGATTCCGACCGGAGCGCCGCCGGTTACTTCCTTGATCCGATCTGGACCGTCCGATCTAAATCCAACGGCTAGAATTAGAAGATACCGGTTCGTTTGTAAAATTGTAAAAGAAACCCTGAAGTTTTTAAGTATAGAACCCGCAGTCCTAAAACGTAAAGTTCAGAGTACGCTTTGATCGGTTGAAAACGTATTTCGTCTCGGTAAATGAAAAATACGCTTTCTGATATTTACAGTTTTGCCATTCAGATTGTTTTAGTTGTAGAATTTTCGTTTTAGCTCCGATTTGATCCATTCAAATTGCGTTAGATTCATATTTGCGAGCTCTACATGATGATAGAACTGTACAGTAGGTTTGAGATAATTTATTTTCAAGTTTATATTAAAGTATTTATTTTTCTATAGGAAATCTTTGGAAATTCATAACTTTGTCGTTTTAGATCCGATTTTCGTGATCTTCGCGTCTGTGTGATCCTAGCAAGTTGTAGATTCATTTTAAAGACTTTTTATTTTATTTTCTTACTGTTGGTGTATTGTTCTAATTATAGTCTTGTTTGTTAATGCATGATTGCCTCTGGATGTGTGTTGTTGATAATGGTTGATTGAGTATAGACGGTGAGAAATTCGTTGGAGATCAAGAGCTTTACTACGAGCAAGATCTTCAGGACCAGTTTGAGCAAGGCAAGTATAGCATGGGATTATCCTTGTTGTCCTATTCACCTTATGCAATTAATATCATTATGCATTTATTCCTTGTTAAGGATGACTTAGCGATTGATCCTTTACCTTGGTACCTATTATATTGCATTGAGTAGTGTGGCTAGTGCTTAAACATGGACTATGATCATGTAATTTGACTAATGGAATATGCAATAAACATTAAAAGATGATTTTTATTACTGTTAAAGGGTACTAGAGCATGGGGATTACTTTTGATGCTCTAATTGCTCTCCATAAGGACTCATCTATAAGCGACAATCCGGGATTTACAGTACAACTGTGGGGGCTATATGGCTCTGGCTTTAGTCATATAGAAGGACCTTTTCTAGCTTGTTAGAGGTATTCCTTTATGGCGTAAGAATGGCTTGACGAATCGGGTATAGTGCGGCCTCTGTCCTCATGTGTATAGGCTGCGTGTTATTGTGCCATCAGGAAGGGGGGCTCTACATCTGTTTGCCGAGTGAAATCTAATGACCCTAACTTGTTAGACGAACCTTCGAAAGACTTCATAGTGTTTACTCTGCCTGCTCACCTTGGTAGTGTTTTGGGAGTAATTAACCCGGGCATTTGGGTAACACGACTCACAGTGAAAGTGTACAACCTCTGCAGAGTGTAAAACTGTTATAACAGCCGTGCTCACGGTCACGAGTGGCCTTGGACCCTTATGGAATAGTGGATCATTAATAATGGATATGTTTTTGCTATTCGTTAATCATTTCACATGGATCATATGTTTAATGTTTATATTGAGACATTTTGATGATATTGTTATGCTAAAATCATGCTAATTAAAAGCTACATGCTGATAAACCAATGAATATGCCTTTTTGAGCCTCATGAACCCCATGTTACACTTGTTGAGTACGAGATGTACTTACGCTTGTTTAATTCTTTTACTTGGATAAAAATCCCGGATGGGTAACAGATGGAGGTAATAGTGACTACTACGCCTACTTCCCTGAAGATTACTAGTCTTGCTGTCAACCAGTCAATGTACCTGTGACTGGAGCTACCACGAGAGAATTTTATTTATACTTCCGCTACGTTTGTGTTAAGACTATGTGTTTAAATATCGTGATGTAATAACATTTGTGATGATACTTCTGTTATAATTTGTGAACTTATGTGTGATTGATCTCTGGGCGCACATAAGTGTATGCATTCCATTTGGTCGATAAATGGGTGTGACAAATTGGTATCAGAGCTCTTGTTGACTGTAGGACGCAAGCCTAGCTAAGAATGGTCGATTTAGTATCATCTTTACACTATTTTTATGCTCACTATCTTGCTCTTGTTATTTGATAAATTTTTATGCTTCTTATGTCACATTCTATTACGAAATTTTGCCTCTATTCTAACTTCATCTAAAAATTCTGTAGATGGCCCGTGACCGTAAGACTGCCCGCATTAGCTCTGGAGGATACTACCCACCTCGTGCTCTGCATGCAACTGAAGAGCCACAAGAGCCAGAACCTCAGGAACAGGAGCAGACTCCTGTGACACCAGTCCAAGCACCAGCACTTCCCCAGGAAGAGCCTGAGTCTGAAGAAGATCCAGAAATCGTCAAGATTGAAGATGATGAAGAGGAAGCTAATGGAGGAGTACAACCCCCGCCTCCATCATATGAAGCTCCCGAAGATATGCCACCTGCTCCAATGGGGTGGACTGTGAGGATCTACCACAGGAATGGAGGGAATGTTGTCTCTCATCTTTGCCTGGTGGGGATGCTCACTGCTTACTTCGCTGACTGGCATCCAGCTGTGGAGTACGTCTGCTGGGAGTACACTCATCCACTGGAGGACACGTATTGGAAGGCAAGGGCAAGCATCTTTGCCCATAAGGAAGACAAGGGAGCATATCAGCTGGACAGGATGTTCTCTCACGTGGGACATCGAGCTACTATAGAGGATAGCATTGAAGATGCTGCTTTTGAAGCATGTATGGGTCTCCGCTATCTTCGCTTTAACCTTATGAAGCATGACATTCATCGCTTCTTTCCTCGTGCACACCCCGAACTTGGATGGGCTATGACAGATCCAGTGCAGCTAGAGCCACTACCTCGGGTAATGGTGGACTTTGTATATGATATGATGGATAGGAAGCTGCAGCTAGAAGAGATGGTGAAGGCACAAGGGAAGACTATCAAGAGGTGCCAAGCAACCATTGATGAGCTCCGAGCAAACCAAGGCATGCCCAAGATTTATGAGACATTAGAGCATGAGCCACTTCCTTAAGAAGTAGGAGTCCTTTATGTAATAAGAACGTTCTTAGTAACGTCAGTTGAGTCAGTCGAGTCTGTCGTGTGATTTGAACCTTGGTGTGCTAGTTGCTTTATTATTATGCTTATGTGTGAGTTGGATCTTTGTTTGAGTGTCGGGACTTGTAGGCATGTCTACAAGTTCCATTCTTAAGAATAATAAGTTTAATAGTCAAGGAATAATAGTTGGGTTTGATATTATCACGTTTCTGTCCTTGCTGTTTTCTGGAGCAGTCTTCAATGTTTCTGATATAGTTTAAAAACGGTTCGTGCAACATTTATGAAATTTTTATGAGAGAAACTAGACTCAAGCATCTTTCAAATGCCACTGGAATCACCTTTTTATCTGATCTGGTTCGAGAGATATAATTTTTACAAGTTAAAGTTTCTGCACAGTCTGGAATCTGGAACAGTTTCTGTTACGCCTTATTTTTCATAGACTTAACGACAGAATTTGATCTTGAGGTCTGAATAGAAATTGTGGATAATTTTATAAGCTTTCCAAACATATAAGGCACGCCTCTTTTGGGTTTCTGTAGCTCGAGATATGATTGAAATACTGAACTGTCAACAATGCTACTCGTCCAGAAAACTTTCAGATCTCCTTCTTAATCTTATAAGTGGTTGAAATCATGGAATTCTTAAAGTTTGCATGTTTATAGGTGGCAGATGGCCGGAAGAGGAAGAGGCAGAGGTCGTGGAAACATTCCCCCAAATCCACCACCACCACCGCCACCAACTATTGAGCAACTGTTGGCGGTACAGACGCAGTTGATGCAGCAACTAGTGCAAAATCAGCAAAATCAGCCAGTTGCTGGGGCTCAACCACGTGATAAGCGTGGTGAGTTTTTGAAGGGTCGTCCCCCAGTGTTCACACATGCTGCTGACCCTTTGGAGGCTGATGATTGGCTACGTGCTGTGGAGAAACAACTCACTATTGCCCAATGTGATGACCGACAGAAGGTGTTGTTTGCTTCTGGGCAACTTCAGGGAGAAGCTCAGGATTGGTGGGAGTCATATGAGTATGGTCGTCCTGCCAATGCTCCTGCAGTCACCTGGCAGGAGTTTAGGGAGAACTTCAGGGCATACCATATACCTGAAGGAATGATAGAGTTGAAGGCGGAGGAATTCAGGAACCTGACCCAAGGGTCAATGACTGTAGCTGAGTACCGTGACAAGTTTGCTCAATTGTCACGATATGCTCCACATGAGGTGGCTAATGACAATGATAAGCAGCGCCGCTTCTTGAAGGGATTATATGATGGACTACAGTTGCAGTTGATGTCCAATACCTACCCTAATTTTCAGACGCTTGTAAACCGCGCTATCGTGGTGGATAGCAAGCGTAAGGAAATGAATGCAAAGAGAAAGAGGTTACAGGGACAAGCCTCTAATAGCAACACCCGTCTGCGTACTGGTTTTCAGCAGAATACTCAGCAGAGGCCTCTCTCTGGACAGTGGAATCGTAGTCAGGTCCCATTCCGTGGACAGTTTCCGCAACGTCCCCCATTCCAGCCACAGAATAGCAACCAACGTCCACCGCAACAGAATGGAAATCAAGCACAGCGTCAGGGTCCTTCCAATAACACTCCTATGAAGACTAGTGCTCCCAATACCACCAACAAGTGTTTCTGATGTGGAAAAGAAGGTCACTTGTCTTACAATTGCCCGGAGAAGCTTAACCAGCAGACTCCCCAGAGACAGAGCAGCCACCAGAAGACCGCACCTAACTCAGGAAGGGTGAATCACTTGTCCCAGGAAACTGCAGTGGAGGAGCCAGAAGTTATGCTTGGTACGTTCGATGTTCACTCTACTCCCGCCACTGTACTTTTTGATTCTGGAGCATCACATTCTTTCATATCGCAATCGTTTGTTAGAATACATAGAATCCATTTATGTGCCATGAAGAATCCTATCTTAGTAAACTCACCTGGTGGAAGCATGCCAGCATCTTATCGCTGTCTTCCGATTAGTCTCAACTTAAGGGGGGTAGAGTTTACAGTTAGCCCTATAGTATTGAGAACAACTGGGATTGATCTTATATTGGGAATGGATTGGATGATGCAACAACAAGCAGAGATTCAGTGTAAGGATAAATCAGTTGTACTGACAACACCAAAGGGTGATAGAATCAAGGTTGAAGTAAAAGTGCAAAAACAAGAGACTGCTACAGTGAACCAGCTTAATGATGGTGCCAACCAGGAAGATCCAGTTGTGGAGGAGTTTCCAGATGTGTTTCCAGAGGAATTGCCAGGTATGCCACCAGACCGTGACATTGAATTTATTATTGAATTATTACCTGAAACTGCACCTATAGCTAAGCGTCCATATAGAATGGGAGTAAATGAATTAGAAGAACTTAAGAAACAAATCAAGGAATTGCAGGATAAGGGTTTTATTCGTCCTAGTTCTTCACCTTGGGGAGCACCAGTGATTTTTGTGGATAAGAAAGATGGAACTCAGAGGATGTGTGTAGATTATCGGTCTCTTAATGAGGTTACTATTAAGAACAAGTACCCATTGCCTAGGATTGATGACCTGTTTGATCAGTTGAGAGGAGCTTGTATATTTTCCAAGATTGATCTTCGTTCTGGATATCATCAGTTGAAGATTCGTGCTAGTGATATACCAAAGACAGCTTTTACTACTCGGTATGGGTTGTATGAGTATACGGTGATGTCTTTTGGTTTGACTAATGCCCCTGCATACTTTATGTACTTAATGAATAAGGTGTTCATGGAATATCTGGATAAGTTTGTAGTGGTATTCATCGATGATATTCTAGTATTTTCCAAGACTGAGGAAGAACATGCGGAACATTTGAGGTTGGTTTTGCAGAAGCTTAGAGAACACCAACTATATGCAAAGAGGAGTAAATGTGAGTTTTGGTTGAAGGAAGTTTCTTTTCTAGGTCACATTGTCTCTAATGGAGGAATATCAGTAGATCCTGGCAAGGTGAAAGATGTATTGAATTGGAAACCACCTATCAATGTGAGTGAGATCCGTAGCTTCTTGGGATTAGCTGGTTATTATAGAAGATTTATAGAGGGATTTTCAAAGCTTGCAAAACCAATGACTGCATTATTGGAGAAGAATGCCAAGTTTGTGTGGTCCGAGAAGTGTCAGGCCAATTTTGAGGAGCTAAAGAAGAGATTGACGACTGCACCCGTCTTAGTTTTGCCAGATCTGAGTAAACCTTTCTCTATCTATTGTGATGCATCTCGATTGGGTTTGGGATGTGTACTGATGCAAGAAGGTAGAGTTGTGGCATATGCATCAAGGCAGTTGAGGAAGCATGAGTTAAATTACCCTACTCATGATTTGGAATTAGCTGCAGTAGTTCATGCATTAAAGATATGGAGACATTATTTGATTGGACACAAGAGTGATATATACACTGATCACAAGAGTTTAAGGTATATCTTTACTCAAACGGATCTGAACTTGAGGCAGCGTAGATGGTTGGAGTTGATAAAAGACTATGATCTAGAGGTGCATTATCATCCAGGAAAGGCCAACGTTGTTGCTGATGCTCTTAGTAGAAAAAGTTATGCAAATGAAATACAAGTAATGTCTATGCCAAAGGAATTATGTGCCGAGTGCAAGTATTTGAACTTAGGATTTACTACCAATGCAGTGGAATTAGTATTAGAGCCTACTCTAGAGCAAGAGATCCGTAAAGGTCAGCAGAAGGATGAAAAGTTGAGAGAGATAGCTGAAAACATAGCGAAAGGTAAATCTCCAGGATTCCGTAAGGATGATAATGGTACGCTATGGTTTGGAAAAAGGCTGTGTGTGCCCGAAGTTAAGGATATCAGAATGGCAATTCTGCGTGAAGCTCATGAGTCAGCTTATTCCATACATCCGGGGAGTACTAAGATGTACTTGGATCTGAGAGAGAAATATTGGTGGTATGGTTTAAAGAGAGATGTTGCTGAATATGTTGCTTTGTGTGATACTTGTCAAAGAGTGAAAGCGGAACATCAGAGACCTGCAGGATTGTTACAGCCTATGCAGATACCCGAATGGAAATGGGAAGAGGTTGGTATGGATTTTATAGTTGGGTTGCCACGGACTCAAAGAGGATATGATTCAATTTGGGTGATAGTGGATCGTCTGACTAAGGTTGCTCATTTTCTGCCTGTGAAGACTACATATAGCAGTGCAAAGTTGGCAGAATTGTATATGGAAAGAATAGTGAGTCTACATGGAGTACCTAAAAAGATCGTGTCTGACCGAGGTACTCAGTTTACATCTCATTATTGGCAAAAGATACATGAATCATTGGGAACCAAATTAAATTTTAGTACAGCTTATCATCCTCAGACAGATGGTCAAACGGAGAGAATTAATCAGATATTGGAAGATATGTTGAGAGCTTGTGCTTTACAATATGGAACTAGCTGGGATAAGAGTTTGCCTTACGCAGAGTTCTCTTATAACAACAGTTATCAGAAGAGTCTTCAAATGGCACCGTTTGAGGCTCTGTATGGACGAAAGTGTAGAACCCCGTTATTCTGGAATCAGACAGGGGGGAGTCAAGTGTATGGGCCTGATGTATTAAAGGATGCTAAAAAGAAAGTGAGAATGATTAGAGATAATCTAAAAATAGCACAGTCCAGACAGAAAAGCTATGCTGATACTCGTAGAAGGGAGTTGACCTTTGAGGTAGGGGATTATGTATACTTGAAAGTGTCACCCATGAGGAGTGTGAAGAGGTTCAACATGAAGGGTAAATTGGCACCAAGATATATTGGACCTTTCAAGATTATAGAGAGACGTGGTGAAGTGGCATATCAGTTGGAGTTACCTGAAAGTTTGGCAGGTGTACACGATGTGTTCCATGTGTCTCAATTGAAGAAATGTTTACGAGTACCAGAGGAGCAGATTCCATTAGAGGAACTTACTGTTAAGGAGGATCTTACATATGAAGAGTTTCCGGTTAAAATTTTAGAGACTGCGGACAGAGTCACAAGAAGTAGAACAATCAAAATGTGTAAAGTACAATGGAATCGGTACACAGCAGAAGAGGCTACTTGGGAACGAGAAGAGGATCTGAGAAAAACCTACCCGCAACTATTTGAGTAAGCATCGGTCGAATCTCGGGACGAGATTCATTTTAAGGGGGGTAGAATTGTAACACCCTAAAAATTTGAAAAGAAAGAAAATAGGAAAAACCCTAAAAATTTGAAAAGAAGGAAAATAGGAAAAACATGATTTTTATATTTATTTTTGTGAAGCATGCAAATTTAGAATAAGAATAATTTTTATAAATTTAAAATCAAATATAAGAGTAGAAATATGTTTGTGCACTCATGCTGTTGCATTTAAATTTTTGGTTTGAGTGGTTTGATTCAAATTCAAATTTGATTCCAAAATCATTTAAAAATGCTTTGAAATAATTGAAAAGGAAAAAGAAAAAAAAAAGAAAATTTCCTTTCTCCTCGCTTTCGGCCCGGCAGCCCATTTCTTCCCCGCGCCCGCATCCTTCTCCTTCTGGGCCGAGCCCGAGCCGCGGCCAGCCGGCCCAACTCGCGCGCACGATCGCGTTCCGCAGCGGCCGCGTCATTCCGCCTTGAGTCGCTGACATGTGGGTCCCGCTTGTCAGTGTCTCTCCTCACCTTTCCTTTCTTCTTCCTCCGGTGCTTTCCAAAAACGGACGCCGTCGCCTTCCTCTTTCTCCGATCCGAAGCCGCCGCAAATCTCCGCGCCTTCCTTGTTTCCTCGCGCCTCCGGACTATAAAAACGGAGCCCCGCATGATTCCGCCCTCATCCCGTCTTATCGGTAGCCGATTTGGAGCTCGGGAGCTAGGTCACCGCGAGCACGAGATCCACCGTCCGCCCCTTCAAGCCGCACGCGCTCATTGCTTCGTCCCCAGCCACGATTTTGCCCTAGGTGAGTTCGCGTTAAAGTTATCTACCTGCCGGTACCTTTGCTTTGCGATTTCGTGCACCACAGAGCGAGTTAGGCTCCACCCGGCCATGGCGCCGCCGCGGGAAGCTCGCCGTCGGCTGATTCCGACCGGAGCGCCGCCGGTTACTTCCTTGATCCGATCTGGACCGTCCGATCTAAATCCAACGGCTAGAATTAGAAGATACCGGTTCGTTTGTAAAATTGTAAAAGAAACCCTGAAGTTTTTAAGTATAGAACCCGCAGTCCTAAAACGTAAAGTTCAGAGTACGCTTTGATCGGTTGAAAACGTATTTCGTCTCGGTAAATGAAAAATACGCTTTCTGATATTTACAGTTTTGCCATTCAGATTGTTTTAGTTGTAGAATTTTCGTTTTAGCTCCGATTTGATCCATTCAAATTGCGTTAGATTCATATTTGCGAGCTCTACATGATGATAGAACTGTACAGTAGGTTTGAGATAATTTATTTTCAAGTTTATATTAAAGTATTTATTTTTCTATAGGAAATCTTTGGAAATTCATAACTTTGTCGTTTTAGATCCGATTTTCGTGATCTTCGCGTCTGTGTGATCCTAGCAAGTTGTAGATTCATTTTAAAGACTTTTTATTTTATTTTCTTACTGTTGGTGTATTGTTCTAATTATAGTCTTGTTTGTTAATGCATGATTGCCTCTGGATGTGTGTTGTTGATAATGGTTGATTGAGTATAGACGGTGAGAAATTCGTTGGAGATCAAGAGCTTTACTACGAGCAAGATCTTCAGGACCAGTTTGAGCAAGGCAAGTATAGCATGGGATTATCCTTGTTGTCCTATTCACCTTATGCAATTAATATCATTATGCATTTATTCCTTGTTAAGGATGACTTAGCGATTGATCCTTTACCTTGGTACCTATTATATTGCATTGAGTAGTGTGGCTAGTGCTTAAACATGGACTATGATCATGTAATTTGACTAATGGAATATGCAATAAACATTAAAAGATGATTTTTATTACTGTTAAAGGGTACTAGAGCATGGGGATTACTTTTGATGCTCTAATTGCTCTCCATAAGGACTCATCTATAAGCGACAATCCGGGATTTACAGTACAACTGTGGGGGCTATATGGCTCTGGCTTTAGTCATATAGAAGGACCTTTTCTAGCTTGTTAGAGGTATTCCTTTATGGCGTAAGAATGGCTTGACGAATCGGGTATAGTGCGGCCTCTGTCCTCATGTGTATAGGCTGCGTGTTATTGTGCCATCAGGAAGGGGGGCTCTACATCTGTTTGCCGAGTGAAATCTAATGACCCTAACTTGTTAGACGAACCTTCGAAAGACTTCATAGTGTTTACTCTGCCTGCTCACCTTGGTAGTGTTTTGGGAGTAATTAACCCGGGCATTTGGGTAACACGACTCACAGTGAAAGTGTACAACCTCTGCAGAGTGTAAAACTGTTATAACAGCCGTGCTCACGGTCACGAGTGGCCTTGGACCCTTATGGAATAGTGGATCATTAATAATGGATATGTTTTTGCTATTCGTTAATCATTTCACATGGATCATATGTTTAATGTTTATATTGAGACATTTTGATGATATTGTTATGCTAAAATCATGCTAATTAAAAGCTACATGCTGATAAACCAATGAATATGCCTTTTTGAGCCTCATGAACCCCATGTTACACTTGTTGAGTACGAGATGTACTTACGCTTGTTTATTTCTTTTACTTGGATAAAAATCCCGGATGGGTAACAGATGGAGGTAATAGTGACTACTACGCCTACTTCCCTGAAGATTACTAGTCTTGCTGTCAACCAGTCAATGTACCTGTGACTGGAGCTACCACGAGAGAATTTTATTTATACTTCCGCTACGTTTGTGTTAAGACTATGTGTTTAAATATCGTGATGTAATAACATTTGTGATGATACTTCTGTTATAATTTGTGAACTTATGTGTGATTGATCTCTGGGCGCACATAAGTGTATGCATTCCATTTGGTCGATAAATGGGTGTGACAGTCATCCTCGGTGATGGAGCCAGAAATGTTTATTAGTACTACCTAGCATTACTACAAAGTAGATGATCTATTATTTCATATGACTAAAAGAATATAAAGATAAGAAAGAAATATTATCTGCAAGCGTACAAATTAAATATACCATTGTAGCATTTTACCTAGAGTATTACCAGGTTGTCAATTTATATTTATACCATTGTAAATGGATAGCTAAGAAATATGATTATCACTTATCACCTAATGCCTAGCACTTGCACATGCGATGGAGAGTTAACCATATAGAATCAATCTACTCAATAACAGGAATAAATGTCACAAGTCATAAGATAAATATATAATAAATGGTAAACATCCAAGTCATAATAAATAATGATAAATACACCTAGAATACTCCAATCTATAGCAATAGCATGGTATTAGGCAGAGCCGAGAAATAAACATTTCTAAGTCATCTTAACTACAAGTCATGGTATGCTATGATTTGTGCAATTACACTTAGTAATCATTGTTAAGACCAATATTATATCTATGCATAAGGAACATTGCCAATGAGAGAGCCAGGACATAGCAAGATTATTCTCCCGCAACCGAGTTCTACTTGACCTATACACGAGGTGTGGGTTATAAAGGACTCAGCAGGATTGTCACGTCCGCGATCTACCACACTTTCCAACATATAGGGTGCATCTGTAGGTAAATACCATCTAAGCACCACGCTTACATGATATCGACCATTCACCCATGAATTCAAAGGATGAACGCTATACGAACATATGCATAAAGATAATACCAATCCAACTATACTAAGCATATAATCAAAGTAGACAACGAACAATATAATTAAGAACATAAACAAGTAGAGCGAAGTCATATCTATAGTATTAAGCAAAATATGTACGACAAAATATAAATAGAGAAATTATAAGGGTTTACCGAGCAACGCTCCCGACAGATCCGGAACCAAGCAAAGCTTGCCTTCTCTGTACTACTAACCTATGTAGCTAAGCTCTAGAATTGGAGGAACTCTAAGGAGACTAGGGTTTCTAGCTCTAATGATTTGAATCAAATGACTTGGTTCTTTCTCCCAGGGGCTCTGTTTATATAGGCGATGGGATGAACCATAGCCCTTAGATCAAACCGACTTAAAACAATGGAAGAGATGAAACATTAGAGGTGGTGGAGGATTGTGAGAGGAGAGCACTGACAAGTGGATCCAGGCCAGGTCAGCCGACTTATAGTCCAGGTCGGCCGACCTGCCTCTATGGCAGGTGGGCCCCACCTTTGTTGTCGTGGTTTCTCGTGTTTTGTGGATTCTTCTAAACTTGGTTTCACCGGAGAATATGCTTTTTAGCCCGACGTTCATTATATCTCCTCCTCTTTTCCTGACACACCCCTGCAGAAATACAGATTTTATAAAACTGTGGAATTCTGTCAGATAACCCTCTATTCTATATTGATATTTTATTATATTTATCATTTTCATGTTTGGTTGATGGTTTATTTTTGGAGTTAAGGACCGTCAACAAGCTCTCCTAAGCTTACCCTTTGCTAGTCCCTTAGCAATGCCAAATTCAGCTAACTTGAATCAGGAGTTGCTACAAATGCTTTTACGTCTCAAAAGTACACATGTGTTCAAACAAAAATTCTCCTCCGGATTAGAGTAAACTATTCTAACTTTCAAACTTACCCATATTACCTTTAACCATGGAGCTTAGTCTTTTTTTTGGATCTTAAGCAATTGAAAGATAGAACGATCAAGTCAAGCACTATGTCTCAAGTTCTTTGTTCAACCATTATTCCAAAGTTTTCATGGATTTTCAAAATAAAACTCAGAGTTTCCTTTGTATGACCCTCTCAAGTCTCTCGATATGTGGTATTTGTGAATCCTCTCTAAGGCAATAATAGTGGTATGTCTTCTCTCTCTCATCCTATAACTAATAAAGCTTATGTGAAGTTTATAGGTAGGGAGACATCACATACATACTTGCAAAGCATATATTGTAAAGTCAAACAATGAATAAAAACGAGTCATACAATCAAATCAAGATGTGCATGTGTATGAAGAGTGAAGTGGATATATGGTGGAAGTGGTTGTAAATGGTATTGAAGGTGGTAGTGGTAAATCCTAATTCTACTTTTGCTCCTTGAAGGAAACATACCTTTCTTGTGAAACTTAGAAACACTTGCTAGAGAGCATGTGCTATCTTATTTATTTTTCTTTCTTCTTTCTTTCTTTTGGACACTTCCATTTTCTCATACTTTTTTTTTTCTTTTTCTCTCTTCTTTTTTTCTTCTTCTTTTTTTAGACTTTTGCATAGCCACATGCCTCTTTCTATAATAAAACTTTTGAGAGATAAATTAGAAACTGAAGCATTTATTTAATGGCAATGGGTTGATAGGGTGAATGAGATATTTTTGGTGTTCACTCTCAGTGTAAGAGTGGAATATTTTTTGTGGATAGAAATAGAAAATATGGTATAGGATTGCGTACTTACAGGGTAGAAGCAACATATGTGGGTAAAGTATGCGTGATCTTGATTTTAAAAGCATGACAAGTTTCTAAGGGTCAACAAAGCTCGACAATACTCAATGCAAATACAAGCAGTAAATATATATATGTGGTTTCCTAATCTAGCATGTATGGCTATGGTAGGAATTCAAGCTTTGTCACACAAGGAATTCATCATGTAGAATTTTAAGGTTTTTCAAAAGATAAATCTCCAGAACTCTAGCGTCACTGGGAACAAGATAAATAACAGCTCAGACCTTCTCATATCATATCCGTCAATTACCTAAACTTAGAGCAAGCATTTGCTACCCATAGGTTTTAGGTTCAGAGCAAACCTTAGGTCAAAACAATTGTATCCAAGACTCGGGAGAATTCTAGTCTGAAAACTAGACACTTGAAAAGAATTACGGTAGAGCAACTATTCATCATCTCGAAACAGCTAAATTAGACTAGAGCTTATTTAGACACTCTTTATTTATTCAGATCACACTACTAATGTGTACTAAAAAGGAAATCTTTATTCAGTTTTTAAAAGTATATAATACAAACTTTTATTTTGGTTTTATGAGTATTCATCTTTTTATTTCTTTTTAGCAGATAAGAACACACTAAAAAAATAGTAAAGCTATAGAAGGGAAAGAATACTTAGCTAAATATATGAGAGATGCTTTTCCTCCAAGCTGGATGTTGACGTAGTCTTTTATCTTTCAAAGTAGAAGACTGACATTGTAGATGTTCTCTTCTTTGGCGCATGAATTTGAGTGACTATTAAGACAGTACAACAACAGTTGATAGAATATCCTCCTGCTTGTGAGTACTTCCTAATCCTTCAAATTTGTAGAACTCAAATAACAAAACTTGTAGAACTGATTAAGCATTTGTGGTTGACTACCTAGTTACAAATTGTCTAGAGTTCTCATATTTAACTAAATTTCAAAAGGATCATCTTTTCAATATTTTTGGATTTTCTTATTTATGATGCAAAAGAAAATGTAAGATGATAATAAATATTTATTTTTATTTTTTGTGCCACCACGGTGAATATTTCTGAGGCGTTGCCATAGAATTATTTACATGGGGCTCAAGCTTCTATGATGCAACAAAGTAAACAATATTTTTATTTTCTCTTTTTACTATGCTCTAATGCTACTATAATATTTTTATTTCTTTTTCTAGCATATATGCAATAAAGTAAATGTGCAATAATGCAGGAAAGTAAATATGCTAAAGGAAATTATGCAATGCTAAAAAGAGTAATATGGATAACTACCAGATTTACCTCCCGGCGAGGGTTTAGATTTTTAAGTCCTCCGAACAGGACTTCTTGCACTTCTCATTTTTCAATATTGGACCGGGTTGGTGACTCCGATTGTTCCTCTTATGGTGGTGGAGTGGACGGTGATTCCTTGATTTTTCATACTTGTTTAGCTGATAGACTTAGTGTGGATGTAGGGGAATCGTCCTTCTTGGGTCCTTCTTCTTCGTAGTGTTTTTCTTTATTGTAGTGGTAGTAGTACCTCTCTCCTTCTTCCTCCATTAGGGACTGATTCTGACGGTGTTGATATGCATGACTCCTCCTTGATCTATTCTTTTTTGACTGCTCATGATTACTGTAATTATTAAAATAACAGCGTATCTTTTTGGATGGAAACTGGAAGTGAACCTCCCCGTTTCTCATGTAGATGATTGCTTGAATGGTGTTGAGGAATGCCCTTCCAAGAACGATGGGTGGATCATGTTCTTCCTCTCCCATGTCTAGGACCATAAAGTCGGTGTGTACTGCAATCATCTACATGAGAAATGGGGAGGTTCACTTCCAGTCGGAGAGTTAACCATATAGAATCAATCTACTCAATAACAGGAATAAGTGTCACAAGTCATAAGATAAATATATAATAAATGGTAAATATCCAAGTCATAATAAATAATGATAAATACACCTAGAGCACTCCAATCTATAGCAATAGCATGGTATGAGGTAGAGCTGAGAAATAAACATTCCTAAGTCATCTTAACTACAAGTCATGGTATGCTATGATTTATGCAATTACACTTAGCAATCATTATTAAGACCAATATTGTATCTATGTATAAGGAACATTGCCAAGGAGAGAGTCAGGACATAGCAAGACTATTATCCTGCAACCGGGTTCTACTTGACCTATACACGAGGTGTGGGTTACAAAAGGACTCAGCAGAATTGTCATGCCCGCGATCTACCACACTTCCCAGCATATATGGTGCATCCGCAGGTAAATACCATCTAAGCACCATGCTTACATGATATCGACCATTCACCTATGAATTCAAAGGATGAACGCTATACGAACATATGCATAAAGATAATACCAATTCAACTATACTAAGCATATAATCAAAGTAGACAATGAACAATATAATTAAGAACATAAACAAGTAGAGGGACGTCATATCTATAGTATTAAGAAAAATATGTACGACATAATACAAATAGAGAGATTAGAAGGGTTTACCGAGCAACGCTCCCGACAGATCCGAAACCAAATGTCGCTTACCTTCTATGTACTACTAACCTATGTAGCTAAGCTCTAGAATTGGAGGAACTCTAAGAAGACTAGGGTTTCTAGCTCTGATGACTAGAATTAAATGACTTGGTGTGTAATACCCTAGGTGTTAATCAAGCATTAACATGTCATTGCATTAGCATGAGCATCATCATTAACTAATCATATGCTAATGACGTCATGAAAACACATGAAACACACTTGTGAAACAACTGAAACAATTATATTGCATTTACTATGCTTTATCATTGCATGTGCGTGCTATAATTCTCATTCTTGTGTTTAGATCAGGGTAATGTGTAGCTAGTACTTTTCTGGTGTTATGCTCATGATTAGGTTAATTTTTGAGCCTAGGTTACTGTGTAAAAAGTTTACAAATTCCACTCTTTAAAATCAATTTCTAAAAATAGGCGATTTCGATTGAATTTTATAATTTAAAAACTATTTAGAATTTGGGAAAAGCTTATACATGAAAAATGTTCCTCTCAAAATTCTCTATAACTTTCATGTTTTGAGTCTTTCTTGAAAAAGCTTGTAACTTGTTCAAAAATGGTGTTATGGGCTGCTGGTTTTGAAAACAAAATTCAAAAAAGGGAAGAAGAGGCGCTTACCTAGGCCGCCCGCACCACTTCTCGGCCCGGCCGTGAAGGCTGCCCGGCCCCGTCGCGTGTACCTGCCCACTCCCGCACGCGAGTGCGCGTGCTCCCGACCGCGCTGCGCCGTGCGCTGCATTTGTCGCTCACCGCCTGCCACATGGTCGCCGTCGACCGACCACCATGGGTGGTCTCCGACCGCGCCCGCCTTCATCTACCTGGTCGGAGGGCGTCTAGGTTCATTCCTACCCTTCCGACCGTGCTCCGTCCTCGCTCAGCAGCAACAGCACTCGCCCCGCCCGCAAGCCAGGCAGAGGCTGAGCTCGCCGATGGCACTGTAGCAGTGCACATCTTCTCCTTTTTCTCTAAATTTCTCCAAAAATCATTTAGCAACTAGAAAATCTCCAAAAACAAAAGTTGTTCCTCTTGAGCTGGTCTTCAACTTTGCTTTAAGGACCATCCCCAAATTTAAGCTAGATTTGAAAATTTTGAATTGGGGTAGAAAGGGAATTTTAGAATTTAGTGTTTTATAAAATATTTCTTAACAACTTTAAGGAATTAACTAGGGATTAAACCACTGCCACACAATTCAACCAATTCCACAGTTGGTTAGCACAAACATCATACCAATCAATGAAACAAGAATTGGACAAATTTTATTCATGAAAAGTGATTTATTAATTCACCAAAAATTGATTTAAACACTATTTTTCAGTGACAACCCAAATGGCTAAGTGTGGAAAACAATATTAAATTCAGTTTTTGGAGCTCAAATTTTAGCATGTTTGACTTGAAAACATGAGCAAGCTTTGATCCCATGAGAAGGTACACACTTTGCACAACAAGGTTCATTTTAGCAAAATTTTAATTGTTTATGCAAATTCACCTATGTAAATTCACAAAGTTCCTTAAACAACATTATTGATAACATTTCATGGAACTTATAGAGCATGGCATAAGCAACATTAACATGCCAGAGATGAAACATGAAAAGCATTCATGCCTTAATGCTGGATGATCATGCATGATGACCATTTTAATTAGGTTTTAATTATGACCATAACACCAGGGGTGTTACATGAAGCAGGAGCAAGAGTGCAAGATGCGTCGGCGCGGCAATCGCTTGATTTTCCATGTGTGTGGTTGCCTCCGTGGAGACTGCTGGTGTTGGGTTCCCTTTGCCATAGGCACGAGTGAACCTGAGCAGTCGCCACACGTACTCGGGCTCACCATGCCTCTCCGCCGTGTTTTGGATGGGCCGCGCGATGCTTGCGTTTGTGACGACGTTCAGTGCATAGCCCGTAGGAGTTAATACATGGGTGGGCACACGTTTCGCTGGCCCAATAATGACCCTGCTCTGCACGCGTGACCCTATTTTTTTTTTTACAATTTAGCCCTTTTTGAATAAAATTTATATTTGGCCCCCTAAGAGATGTAAACTCATCTTTGGACCCAGCGGATCGGCACCAGAACTCGTGGCTCCGAGCTAACACGTCTCGGCGTCACAGATCTTGCCTCCGAGGTGTCTGGTCACCCACAGCATGGCATCCTAGGTGGCGTTGACATGGCCAGTACCTCGGAGCCGTAGATCTTGGCTCCAAGGTCGGAGCCACAGATTTTGACGCCGAGCTCAGAGCCAAGATCTGTAGCTCCGAGATACAAAACACAGGGGGTGCGGCTCCAAAGTTATTACGAGTTTAACTAATACAAATATAAATAAATTACTTAAATAAATAAGTATCCAAATCTCTAACTAACTATATAAATATCTAAACTACTTAGCTATCTATTTAACTATTAAAGTTAATTTACTAACTACATTAACTACAAGTACTACCTACATATATAACTTAATTACCTAACTATCTAACATACAAATAAAATTAATAGCTAAATTAACTACCTACAAAAGTACATAAACACCTAGCAATCAAACAATCTATCTAAACTCGCTAAATAAATACATAACTAAATTGTCTCACTAAATACCTACATTAACTAACCAAATTATATCAATTTATAACTAAATTAGCTAACTAAGTTATGTCAGTACATAACTAAATTATCTAAATTAAATCAATTGGAAAAACAAAATTATAAAAAAACAGCATACTTGAGTTGGCTGACAGCCAACCGAGGGAGAGGGGTGGCCTCACAGGACGGCTGGTGGGGGGTTGGGTGGCGAAGCCACCAGGCGCGGCCGCCGGTGACCGGCCGGTCGGTGGGGAAGCAGGGGCCGCCCTCACCGCCGGTGCGTGTAGAGGAAGTTCTGGGGCGACGAGGACGGCCTAGGGAACAGATGGGGGAGCGAGGGAGGTGACCGGCGCGCGGGGGATGGCGGGCCGCGGCCTGCTGCGGTGGCGCGGGCGGCAGCCGGCGGAGGAGGCGCAGGCGATGGTGGAGCTGGGCTAGATGGCGACGACGGTGAGAGGGATGGAGAGACAGAGCGCAAGAGAGGAGAGACAGAGCGCGAGAGATAGCTACGGTGGCCGCGCCCCCTGTGTTTTATATCTCGGAGCCACAGATCTTAACTCCAAGGTCGGAGCGTTCCGACCTTGGAGTAAAGATCTGCGGCTCCGAGGTACCGGCCACATCAGCGCCACCTACGATGTCTTGGGCCAGGCATCTCGGAGCCAAGATCTGTGGCGCCGAAACGTGTTATCTCGAAGTCCTGAGTTCTGACACCGACTCGTGGGTCCATAGGCCAAACGTAAATTTTCTTAAAAAAAAAGGCTAAATTGTAAAAAATTAGGACGCGTGACGGCGAGTACGAGACGAGAGGATTCTGGCGAGAAGAGAACCGGGACAGCGGGAGGTTCAGGGGAAGGTGAGACGCTCGCTTCCACCTCCTGCGGCGTGATTCGGGCAATCGGGCTCTGCCGCTCCTTCTCTCCTCCCAGCATCCATCGCCACCCCTTGAGCTCTGCGGCTCTGCCGCCACGGCTCCACTTACCTACTACTACAGCTACAGGTGAGGTGATTCTCTCCTCTCCCCACTCACCATCCGCCAATCAGCGCCGATTCTCTCGAGAGGAAAAGTGAATCTGCCGCTGAGTGAGGGGAGCTCGTTAGTTCATCGGTTCTATTCGCTACAGACCGTGCAGGCTCCTGACTGGAACTAGGAAGGCATGCTGAGTGGCCACGCCGTGACACTCAGCGAGAGGAGCGCCTCCGGTACGCGCTTGGTCGAGGATGTAGCGCGCGAGGCAGGCGATGAGGAGGAGGAGGAGGAGGAGGCGGACGCCACCGCGAGAGTTGTGTACCGGGCCTCGTTCCAAGAGCTGATGCCCAACTACCTGCAGTACGACACCATCATCTGGGCACTCATATCCCTGCTGCTTGTCCTGGCGTGGGGGATCGGGCTGCTCCTGCTTCTCTACCTCCCGTACAAGAGATACGTGCTGAAGAGGGACATCCTGTCCCGCCAACTCTTTGTCACCGAGAATAAGATAGTGTATAAGGTATGGTATTTGGTAAACCTGTTGTCTTGACGCTTGGCTGTGCTGGAGTTCTCACCTCTCAGATCAACGCCGAATGGGTGTGAAATTTTTGCAGGTGACTAGGCCTTCGTACTTGCCGTTCATGGGGATAGTTAAGAAAGAGATTAAAGTACCTCTCCATTTGATTGTTGATGTTATCATTGAGCAAGGTACATAACTGTGTAGTTCCTATTTTGATTTCAACTATTCGCAACTTCTTGTTTATGCGAACCAATACGACAAAACAATCTCTGCATTTTACTAAGCTGAAAATACTATATGATTGATATGAAGTTCTGCTAGCGCCAGCATATGTTTTTCCTAATCCATCTATATACTCCACTTTTTCTTGGAACAATGCAGGAGAGCTGTGCAAACCTATATACCCCATTTGATGGATTCATTTGCATAAATCTGTAATTTGGTTACCTACTTCGACCAGGCATTGGTTCTTTGTAAAAATTCACTGAATGTTCAAGGAAAAAAAAATTCACTGATGGACATGTTAAGGCATTTTACTTATCTAAAAGTTGAGGGAATATATGCCTATCTTACACTAGTTCGTATCTCATGCATAAACTTGAACAGAAAATTGTGAAACGGCCTTCTTTAAAAGTTAGAACTGTATGTTTGTATGTTTCTGAAAAAGGATCTATTATGCAGGCTGTCTACAATCTGCTTACAGCTTATACACATTTAGAATAGAAAGCATAGCCCATGGGAAACCTGCTCCAGTGGATGAACTGCAATTTCATTGTGTCCATAATCCAGATTTTCTAAGAAAGGTGATTGCTCTGTGTTACTGCTTGCAGTGGACCTTATAAAGGTGTATTTTTTTTACACCTGTTAATCTGTTTTACCATCTTATATCCACAGTAATCCTTTCACGGTTGAAAGTAACATTTCGGTTTTGGACTTCTCCAATCACCTCTTAGCTGATTGTTTGCTGACATCTGTTTCTATTTTGTGAAGGTTATAATCAGAGAAGCTTCCAGGAGCATCAGAGAAGTCCAAAGTTGGAAAACTACATTGTACTCCAAGGAAGGCCCTTCTCATGTTCCAACTAGTGGATTACACTCACCTAGTGCAAAGGTAGTGCTGCAGCCCTGGTCATATGTTTGTTTGTACTGAAATTTAATTGCTCCTGCTGGGTGTCCATGATTCTAATGGTGGAATTACTATTTGCAGGTCAAAGCTTCCCCAATCCGCGCTGCCCTTGATTCTAAGGGTAAAATTCCTGACAATATATTGCTCCATAAGATTGAAGAACTTAATCGATCAGTGAAGGTAGGGGACTTATTTTTGTAATTCTGTATCATTTAATTGCTGGTGATATCTCAACATCCTTTATTGCCTTTTGTTTATGCAGAATCTTGAGTCTCTACTCATAGGATCACATAGAAGAGAATGATCTGATATTCTATTAACGCAAATCTGCTATCATCTTCGACAATTAACCCTCAATTAAACATGGAAAGAACAGGAGAAACAACCGGAGTATATGAACTCTGTCTTCTATTTAGTCCTGCAAACACCATGGGAAATTGCAAAACTGCTCATGCCGAGACCGAGCTTCTAGTTGGATGCAAGTTTCACAAGTTATCTGTTGTACATAGGTCATGCTGATTCTTCCAAGTTTCACAATTTGATGGACAAAGAATTACAGAATCAGTGATCTTGGATCATGAAGTAGATCAACGTACATGTAAGCTTGTTTACCGTATAAATTCTAAAATGGTATCTGGTGCCAAATGTTATGGCTGATGTGAATATGCTTTTTTAGGCTTTTATTTTGTCACTGATGTAGAAGCATAAGATGTTTGGATATGTTTGTTGAAGATATGTGCAAGGTCGCACCAGTTGAACTCATGCTGAAGCTTGGAGTGATGATTGAATTATCGTTTGTATAGAATGGATTGTGACCAATAAGAGGTAAAGTCATTTTTATTAAAGTTTAAACCAATCATTCGAAGGTGTAGAACTGCATGCTTGGCCCTAATGTTTGTCTTAACTTGATTAATGCCCCAACTGATAACCAATCAAGTATGTACCCGAAAGATCTTGTTTCTACTACCATCCAGGCTAAATTCAAATGATGTGCACGTGTCCGTAAGTTTGTATCCTTAGCTATAGTAACCAATGAACAAAATCAGTATTCAAAATGCTGATTACATCTTTTCCAGCTGATACTATCATACTAAAAAAGATTTGCAAATACTTATATGTAAAATACTAAATTAAGAGCTTGCATAATTGGACCTAATGTGAACGACAGTTTACCTTGATCTGAGTGTACCTTTATTATTGTTATTATTACTATTACGGTTATTATTATTATTAGTTTACTTGAAGTATAATTATACTCCATACAAGAATTCATAAATGAATTCTGGCCACAATGTGCATTACACTCTATTATGTTAACTGGCTCAGACAGCCTGAAAGCTTCCCAGCAACAGCACCAACTCTATGCATTCTTGACCTCTAGATCTGAAGTTTCTTTTGGATTCTCCTCACCATGTTGATGGCTGCTTACATCCTTTTCATCTTCATTCCATGTTTCCTTTGGTTGCTTAGCATCCTCATGACTGGTTCTGTTCTTTAATTCTACGGCATCTGCTGCTTCAACTGGCTTCTCTGTTGCTTCTTCAGGTTCACATGTATCTTTCCCATCTACTCCCTGAGGTGTTTCCTTTGGCTCAACTGCATCTTCAACGCGTCTCCTGTTCTTTACAACTGCATTTGGTGTTTCCTCTGGCTTCTCCACTGCATCAACTTGGCTGCTCGTATTTGTCACATCTGAATCTGGCAATTCATTTGCCTTCTCCTCTGTATCTTCATGGCAGCTTGTGTTAACATCGACATCTAGTGATTCTGTTATCTTCTCCGGTACACTCCCTTGGTTTGTCATTCCAGTTTCCTTTGGTTCTGGCACATTGTCGCTTTCAATAGTACTAGCATCTATGTCTCTTTCAGTTGTCACAGCGTTCCTTGCAGTATCATCACCCTCTGAGAGTGGAACAGTCTTCTTGATTATTCCAACTGTAACGTACTTGCTCTTGAATTTGTACTCCCATTCTTGCAAGGCCTCAACCTCGAACGGACCTAACCCCGAAATGTCACCAGTTAAGTCACCTGCTTCAAATGACATCTTTGCCAAAGCCCTACTCGCGTCTCTGCCAGCGAACAATGCGTACGGGCCACCAGGTCCATAAAATATCCTGCGAAAGGAGATGAAATTGGAAGATGAACATGTTGCAACCAGGAATATGTAATGCTCATGAACACTACCGGTTCCTGTAAATTGTAAAATCAACTGGGAAAATAGTGCTCAATATGGAAGGATAGGAAATAAATAATGTCAGAATCCAAATATTTGACATACAATATCATCCAGAACCAAGTACTTTAATGGTATCTGGTTGACCATCTAGTACTTGCTTTTTGCCGACATGAAGATTACTAACTGAAATGACGAGTTATTAATTTTCTAGTCCAACCATCTTCGTTTTGCTAATTTGTTTTTTCTTTCAGTAATAAAGATTAACTGGAAACTCTTATATGAACCATTTTTTTTTTAAAAAAAGTAGTACTCCGTACTAAAGATTCTATGAGAGTCCTTTTTAGAGAAAAGATTTCATGAGAGTTTTAGGGTGCTAGACTGCTAGTGTCTCCGTTCCCAAGTTTTTCCATCAGAAACAAGATCAAAACAGCAGGCTAGAAAGCATGTACCTGCTCTGCGTGACGTCGTAGATTTGGCCCTTGATGGCCATGAGCAGCGGTTTCTTGGGATCGGACCCATCGTAAGCTCGCAGCTCCTCCTCCGTCACCTCGCCGAGCTGCACCGGCGGCGGCAGTGGTTCGAGCGCCCTCTCCTCCGCCGCCACCTCCTCCTGCCTCCTCGTTGACGTCTGCGCCGGCCGCGCGAGCAGTCCTGAAACCGCGACGTACAGCGCCGCGGCCACCGCCGCGGCCGTGAAGAACGCCGCAGGAGTCATCCCCGTGTACGATGCGACGGCCGCCGTCGCCGCATCCCACCACTCCGCCATCGCCATGGGCATGGACGGAACAAGAACCAGCCGGAAAAGGGGCGAGGGAGAAGGTGTAGTGTATCCGACAGAGTAAGGTGGAGGGAGCAGCGCGAGGGAACAAGTGAAATGGGACGCGCGAACCGTGCGCCTTTTTTCAGAAGGCGCTGGCTGGGGGACAGACAGGGGGAGCACCGCGCGGTGGATGGGACTTGGGCGGTGCGGCGCGGTCTATGAGGGTGGTGGCCAGGCGGGAGCCGGCGAGTCAGCGTCGGAGAGGGACTTGCAACCGCGCGATTTTCTTCACCTTTGCAGTTTTCATTCACCAATCACCAGCCTCCCTGTCTCTCTCCTCGCTGAAGAAAGAAACGGAGAAAAAAGACCAGATTCGGAGAATGGAGAACTGGAGATGGGTTTGCAGTCATGTCACGTTTTCTGGAGAAAATTTGTCAAGTCACATTGTCGACATGAAAAATCAGGAATCGTGTGGTTTCTCTCTCTAACATTGAACATCAGGCTGTCAGTGTGCCAGGTGAAGGCGATCTTTTTTCAATTGGTGGGCTGAGGAAATCACATTATTGGGCTTTGGGAACCGTTTGCGAGGGACCGTGCGACCTGAGCCCACCATGCTGATGCTGTGCAATCAGTCAATCACACAGCCCAGTAGCCAGTGCGCTTGGAAACTTTATGCTGTTTGGGCCATTTTCTTCCTGAATCCTTGAGGCTAAGAGCAACTCCAACAGAAGGGGGCCCTAGCTGCCGCCGATCACCCCAAATAAAAATAATTTCCTCCCCCATATACGCAACAAATTAGGCTCAATTCAATTGTATTCTTGGCCAAACAGAAGACCATAGAGCAGACATGCACTAAAAGCCAAAATTGCTGACATCAACACATATCCCATACTTTTTTAGATTAAAAAAAGCCATATCTTCTAAACCAAGTATCATAATTAAAATCCGATTGCATTGCACCATCGTGTTTCTTGCAATAAACTCTTTAAAACAAGATCCCACGTGGATATATTTTGATAAAAAAAATTTAACGACCATTTATCTCATAATGAACCTATATTTAAAAATAATCGTCGAACATCACATCAACACTACACGAACATCGCACAAAATAGCATAGAACATCATATATATATATCATGAAATATAAAAAAATAAAAATAAAATTAGTGAAGTAATTAATTATAGTCTAATAAAAAGAAGAAAAAATGCTATCGAACATCACAAATACATCGTAGAACATCACGTTAAGACTACACGACATCGCTAAATATAGCATAAAACATCATATGTATACTACGTGAATATCACAAATATCATGAAAATATAAAATAAAAAAATAAAATCAATGAAGTAATTAATTATTGCCAAATGTAAAAAAGAAGAAAAGATGCTACCGAACATCACAAAATATATCCTAGAACATCCATGTATGCGTACTGAACATCACAGAATACATCGTAGAACATCACATTAACACTACACGAACATCACAAGAACATGGTAGAACATCACATTAACACTGCATAGACATCATGAAAATACAGCATAGAACATTATATGTATACTACGTGAACATGACAAAAAGACCATGAAATGTAAAATAAAATAATAAAATTAGTGAAGTAATTAATTAGAGTCAAATAAAAAGAAGAAAAAATGTTATTTAACATCACAAAAATATATCCTAGAACATCAATATATGTGTACTGAACATCATAAAATACATCGTTGAACATCATATTTCTACTCACGGACATAAAAAATACATCATAAAATATTACATGTATACTACATGAACAACACGTGTATCTGTAAATAAAAAGTCAAGCATAAAATTATAAATAGAAGAAAAGAAAGGAAAATAAAAAAGAATAAAATACGAAAATAGAAAATAAAATAAACAAAATTACTAATTCTATAAAAACAAAAATAAAAAATGTATACATGTTAAAAATAAAAAGATAAGAAAACAAAAAATAAATAAAAATAAAAAATTAAATAGAATCAAGGAAAGAAAACAAAAATAAAACTAATAGAGTAAAGTAAAAGAATAAAGAAAATAAAAAGAACAACAAAAGTCCACAAAAAATAAAAAAAGAATAGGAAAACAAATGAATGAAAGGAAAGAAGAAAAAGAAAATAGAAAAATGATATAAAAAGACTAATAAAATAACACCGAAAAAGAGAAAGAAAAAAAGAAGGAAAGAAAAAAGAAATAGAAGAAAAGAAATGAAAAATAAAAATAAAAAGGTATAAATATAAAAGATGAAAATAAGTAAAATTAAAAGAGAATAAAATATGACAAGAACAGTAGAACAGAAAAAACAATAAAATAAAAAAAGAAAAAGAAAAAAGAAATAGTTGAAAGGAAATAAAAAGAAAGAGGGAAAAGAAAACTTACGTACGTACCTCACCTGGACGTCGACGGAATCCCGCGCGGTCGCAGCTCCATCTATGGGCCACCCTCGCTTCGATGGATGTTGGGCCACGTTCGTGGGCTGCTTGCTCCAGGGCGAGGGGGGTCGGCTCGGGGCTGCTGTCCGACCGGTGGGCGACAATGCTTTCCGCAACAGCAATCCATACTGTGTAATCTTTGACTATTTTGAAAACGGTAATGATACAGTGAGGACGTCCGGACGACGTCGGACGCACCCGACGGGCACGACGCGGTGCGACCCATGCCTCCCGAGCCCACTCCCCCTCCCCTTATCCATTCGTCAGGCCACCGTGACCACATGCTCGCCTTCTTCTTTCCATTTCACTCGCTGCCCACGCGCGCCTCGCTCTCTCCGCCGCTGCGCCCTCGCTCTCCCCTGCCTGCCCTCCCCACACGCGCCACCGGCTCGTCGTCACTTCCTTGCTCTCTCTGGCGAAGCCACTTCCCTCTCTTTTTGACTCTTCTACCTCTGTGGCTTCCTTCGAAGTTGACGACGGCGGCGGTCTCTTCGGCCTTTCATTCCAGCGGATCCATGGGAGCCAACCTCCCCCGTGGCGGATCCATGGGAGGCGCTGTAGATCTAGCGTCGTGGGTGCCTCCTCCACCCTCGCGCGCCCTCCCTCACCACGACGGGGGCATGGGGGGCTTCCCCCGCGGCGGATCCATGGTGCACTTGGTCCCCCGTGGTGGATCCATGGGGAGGCGGTGCAGATCCAGCTGCTCGGTGGTGTTTCTCGACCATGGCATGCCTCCCCCACCTCGACGACGGCATGGGGGGCCTCCCCCGGTGGGGGATGAATGTAGCAGCGCCCCCCCCCCCCCCCCGTGGTGGATCCATGGGGGGCGATGCAGATCTGGCGGCGTTTCCCCTCTCCTTTCCCCCTGTTTCAGTAGTGTTTTTTCTGTTGTTTCATTTTCTTGAAAGGTATGTTTCAGTAGAACTATTTGGATGTTGGAGAAGCAGATCTGGACATGTTGTATGAGCTTTCCTCCCTCCCTCCTCCCCTTTTCTCTTCGCCTTGTTGCAATGGTTGTTTTGCATTGTTGCAGTAGTGTTTCAGTTGGTGTTGATGTGTGTTTGAGATCTTGTTTTATTTTTTTTGTTTCAACCGCATGGTGAAGTAGTTGTCGTCTGCTGTTGCAGTAGGAAGTTGGGTAATGTTTCAGTAGTTTTTCATGCTCTTTTTGGTGCAGTAGGTGTTCGTGGTGTTTTGCCCTTTGTTTCAGTAGTTGTTTAGTTGTTGTTGCATTAGTTGTCTTGCTTTGGTGCAGTAGGTAGTCATTCTATGTTGAAGCTTTATTTTCCTGCATTGTTTCAGTAAGTATTTGGTAGTTGGTTTAGTGGGTGTTTGGTTGTCGTTGCAGTAGGCATCATGCCTTGGTGCAGTAGGCGTTCCTTTGTCAGTTGCATCTTCAGCTTCTGTATGGTGTAGTAAGTGTTTTTTCATGGTGTTTCGTCGTTGTTGCATCTTCGATTCCTGCAAGGTGCAGTTTGTGGGGTGAGGATGTTGCAGTGTGGGGAGAGGGCGATTGTTGCTTTGAGGGCAGGACGAAGATCTGGAGATGGGGGGAGCGGATCCCCGCGCACGGCCGAGTTGCGTTCGATCCGCCCCCCCGCTCGCGTGGGGACATTGCGGGTTCCGCGTTAGGTCTGGAGATGGGGGGAGCGGATTCCCGCGCGCGGCCGGGTTGCGTTCGATCCGTACCCCCGCGCGCGTGGGGACGTTGCGGATTCCACGTTTTTCGTTAGCGTGGTTCGGGGGTGGAAGCGGGAGTGGGCTGGAATCCTTCTCCGGTGGCGCGTCCGGATGCTAGCGCCCGGATCCGGACGTCCGGGCGCTAGCAGTGCCGTTTTGAAAAAAAAAAGAGTCAAACAACTATTTTATCTGGCTTTCTAAAATAGCAAGACATCTATCCCGGAATTCTCGCATGGTAAATATAGCTTGCATGTGCCGCTAGCCATCTACCCCGCCATACTAGAAAGGTTGTTGGAGTTTTAGTTTGTTTATGGAGATTTCTATTTTAGATATTGGCTAAATCTAAATCTATTTTTATCAACTCTCTTTGAGTTGCTCTAAGTGAACAGCCAACTAAGGCTGTGGTAGAGCTGTTGAAAAAAAAAACTTCCTGAATCCTTGAGGCTAAGCGAATAGCCTACCAAGGCCAGCTCCAGCTTTTTTTTTTGCTGAATCCAACAGCTCTGCCAAATATTTTAAGAGAAGTGATTCTTCGCTGATTATGTGAAATGATTCTCTGAAATGAATTAAGAGGCAGAGATCTGAAAAAAAATAGCTTCTCCTGATTCTATAGAGTGATTTTCCATCATGATTTTGAGAGCTTATACTAAAGAATTAAAGAGAACCACTTTTCACGTGGAATCAGGAATCAGGAATCAGACGGAGAATCTGCACCAACCGTAGCTGATGGCCACAGAATGCAATTAAAAATGCAGTCTACATCGCTGCAGATAACAACGTACAGTATATATTACTATCTGCCCAGGCCGTGTTTAGATCCAGGAGTCGGGTGGCCGAATCGGCTCTGACTGCTACAGTGTTCCTGTCGAAACACTGTAGCTTTTGTTTTTTAGTATAAAAAATTGTCTAAAAAATGATTAATTAAACTCAAAATGTTCGTCTCGCAAAGTACAGCAAAACTGTGCAATTAGTTTTTGATTTTATTTACATTTAGTATTCCATGCATTTGTCGACATTTTAATGTGACGGGGAATCTTCTTTTTGCATAGTGTAATTTGGGTGGCCAAATTGGGAAAACAAGGGCCTAATTGTTTTCATTCGCTTGCATTTCTGTCTGCTTGAGCGACGGAACGTGAAGTCGTCAACGATATACAGCGTGCAGCGTGCTCATACGAACGCTGCACGTCACCACGGCGAGGGCTGCAAACAGTTCCCGAAGTTGACTATGCATGCATTTTTGTTGTACACGTAACCTTCGATGTACATCATATCTGATCTCAGAATGCTAAACTATTATATTGGTCATGTTCGTTTATCTTATAAATTGTATTTTTTCAGTCAATAAATAATATTTTTCTCTTATAACAAATCAGCGAATAAGTCCCATAATTTTTCAGCCGAACAGAGCCATTATGTCCTAATAAAAAAAAGCCCCAAATTGCAAAGGGTTTTTAACATGTAGCGAATGACCTGTAAGTTCTTTTTTTCCCGATGAAACAGGGAATGGCCTGTAAGTTCGTAACAGGATCAGATCTTGCACACGTCTTGCAGTCACCAGTCCATCCATTCTGTGTTCGCACTTCGCAGTCAATTTCAGGCCTCCACGTGTTTCTAGAGACGTCAAATCGTCAATTTTACATCTCATAGAGCAAGAAAATTAAGCAATGCTGGGACATAGTCAAAGCATATGTTCTGAATGCTGCAAATGCTTTCCATTTGCTAAGAACTACCAACGTGTCACTATTGAACTCCGCAAACATTGTCCTGCTGCCCAAGAAAGATGGTGCGGACTCCATTAGTGATTTTCGGCCTATCAATCTCATTCATTCCTCTGCCAAAATAATCACTAAAGTATTGGCGTTGCGACTTGCACCACATATGAACAAGCTGGTCTCTCCGAATCAAAGTGCCTTCATTAAGAGAAGAAGCATCCATGACAACTTCATGGTCATCCACAATGCAACAAGGCGTTTCCATAGAAACAACACTCCAACCCTTTTTTAAAAAAATTAGATATCACAAAAGCCTTTGACTCGGTGTGCTGGGAGTATCTACTCAACCTCATGCAGAAACTTGGTTTTCCTTCTAGGTGGCGAGATTGGATTGCTGCTTTGCTCTCAACTTCCTCATCACGGGTTCTACTCAACGGAGTACCGAATGTGCCAATTAAACATGGTAGAGGTCTACGGCAAGGAGATCCACTCTCTCCCTTGCTCTTCGTGCTTGCCATCGACCCTCTTCAGAAGCTAATTGACCTAGCTACTGAACTTCAAATGTTAACAAGATTGTGCAGTAGGACAGCCACCATTCGTACTTCAATGTACGCTGATGACACGGTCATCTTTGTCAACCCGGTTAAGGAAGATGTCACCACCCTGGCCAACATTTTAAATAATTTTGGTGAAGCATCATGCCTCCAAACCAATTTCCAGAAGTCAACCGTTGTCCCGATTCGCTGCGAGGCCATTGATCTTGAGGATGTCCTTTCAGATCTTCCAGCAAAAAGAGGTCATTTTCCAATCAAATATTTGGTTTTGCCCCTTTCACGCTCAAACGGGTTGATTTCCAACCTCTCATTGACAAGGCAGTGAATAAGCTCACCTTCTGGAACGGGCGACACATCAACCATGCTGGACGCATGACCCTCGTTAAATCTATCCTCACCTCATAGATTGTGTACATCAGCTCCTTGCGGGCACCAAAAGCAACACTAAAGGAAATTAATTGCAGACGGAAACAATTCCTTTGGGTTGGGTCAGAAGCATTAACTGGAGGTAAATGCAAAGTGAACTGGCCGCGTTCCACCAGACCCAAAGACTCTGGAGGGCTTGTAATTCTGCACTTGGGGAAATTTGCTAGGTCCCTGCGTCTTCGATGGTTGTGGAAAGAATGGGACGAAGAACAACAATTGCAAATTGGCCCGGATAACCCATGCAAAAATAATGACAAGTTATTATTTGCAGCGGCAACTTCAATTATAGTGGGAGACGGTGACAATATTTCCTTTTGGCACAGTGCATGATTTCAGGGTCTTCGCCCTTGTGATTTTGCACCCAGCGTCTACAAGTTATCTAGAAAGATGAATAGATAATTGAAAGGTGCCTTAGACAACAACAACTGGATCCGTGATATCAACCTTCAACACCCAGGTTTCACCGCCCAAGTCTCCACTAAATATATGCAATTGTGGCGTGCAGTCGCGCAGCTGTAGCTGCAACCAAACTCAAGGGACGAAATCACCTGGAAGCTAACCAAAGATGGGAAATACTCAACGAGCTCGGCCTACAAGACTCAATTTGTAGGCTCCTGCAAGACAAATTTTTGCTCCCTTATTTGGAAGACTTGGGCACCGCCAAAATGCAAATTCTTCAGATGGTTAATTTTACAAAACAGAGTTTGGACATCAGATCGCTTGGCTGCCTGTAATTGGCCAAACTCCGGAAATTGCCCCTTGTGCTGTCAGTTGCTAGAGTCCGGCTTGCATCTTTTCCAAGATTGTCGTTTCACTAGACGGTTGTGGGAAGGCATTGAAATGTGGGTTGGTGTACCTGGTCTACTACCGGTCAACTGGGTCCATGGCAAAAGTGTCATCGAATGGTGGAGTAACATGGTCCGTGTTCACTGTGGGGACAGAAAAAGTTTGCGCTCTCTGATTATCTTAGTGTGTTGGGAAGTGTGGAAGGAAAGAAATGCAATAATTTTTTAGCATAACGGCATAACAAATCAACAAGTACTAAACAAGATTAGAGATGAAGCGAGCCTTTGGAAAGCGGTCGGAGCAAAACATCTGGCAACTCTTCTACCTTTTTCTTGATCCTTTTCTGGGTATATTTTACTTTGGAGGCGTGACGGGCTAAAACGCCTTGTACAGTAGTCGTCTTTGGCTTTTTCATTTTTAATATAACATGTAGCTCTCCTGCCCATTTGTTTTATTTTTTTATATACAGAGCAAGAAAATCCACAAGATCAACCTCGCAGTTTGACTAGCTCCAAATAAGAAATTAATAAACATTGTGAAGTGTGAACTACAGATACAGAGAGCTTTTCCCTTGACGAGATCAAGATTCCTTCGCAGCAATTCGCTTATCTCGCTGCAGGGATGTCAGAGATGTTGACATCTACGGCAGATGACGAAGAGTGCGCCTTCAACGCCTGGTTTTGCATCGGAGCCTGCAAGCTGAAGCTTAGCTGAGTTTCCGACAGCTCCGGGAGTGGCGTGCTGCCATCCAAGAACTGCACGATCTGCCGAATGCCAGGGCGCGCACCGGGCAACGGGTGCGAGCACAGCAAGCTTAGCTTCAGCACCAGGCTTGCATCTTCGACGGCGAAGTCACCTTGGAGCCGCGGGTCAACGGCGTCGGTGATCGTCCCTTGGCGCCAGTGCTGGAACACCCAGTCCAGCAGCAGGCGGTGGTCGCCGTGCTCATCTTGCACGACCGGCCGCCGGCCGCAGCTGACCTCTAGCATGAACACGCCGAAGGCGAACATGTCGGACGCCTTGGATGCCCTGCCGGTGTGCCCAAGCTCCGGGGCGAGGTACCCCATTGTTCCAACCACGTGCGTGGTGTGTGGGTCGGTGCCATGGTCATACAGTCTCGCCAGGCCAAAGTCGCCTAGCCTTGCGTTCATCTCGGCGTCGAGGAGCACGTTGCTCGCCTTGATGTCTCGATGCAAGACGACTTGCTCCTGTTGCGTTTCGTTGTTCGTTGGTTCGTTAGATCGGGTACGGATCACAGTAGGAAGTAGTCAAAAAAATGATTTACAGTAGGTGTACAAGATCTAAAACGACTACTACCACGACTTCTAGTAAGAGGAAAAGGGAACAGAGAGAAGTAGGAATCGCAGACCATCGAGAGCCGGAGTCGTAGCAGTGGGGTTGGATGTCTCGTTCGCCGGCGGTGCCATCTGCGCGCCGGCAGCGACGGTCGGTGGAGATGAGAGTCGACGCAGTGACGATGGTGGCGCAGTGAAGACGGTGGCGACTTCCCGTCACTGGCTGCGCCCCTTCTCAGATCGGGATCGGGAATATCGGTGGGGAGTGGCGGCTCAGGTGAACCTCGTGTCTAGAGCCAGCCGACCCCCACCTCTATATATAGCGCAGTGTGACGGGGGCCCACCAACCATGTAGGGTTGGGCGCCCCCGATCAGGGCGCGAGAAGCAAGGCCCAAAAGGCCGTTGGGCCTAATGGTAGGAGATCAAAACCCAACATTCTCCCCCTTGATCTCTCATCATTTTCTTCGTTCTTTAATTTCATACTCAAACTTTCGATTCATATTTTTCTTGTTTCTATCCTATTCCATCGCAGATTAGTGTATTGAACTGTTTCATCGTCACAGCAATTAGTGCCGTTAGACTAACAGCCACAACACATTTCTCTGTTTGGAATGAAGTTTCTTCTGGGCCCTTCGTATGTTCAGGAATCATAGGCTTTCCCTTAAACCCATGCCGGCTACATGTTCTCTGAACACGTTGGGTGGTAAGCCCTTTGTGAGCGGATCCGCGAGCATTTTCTCTGTACTTATATGCTCAAGATTTATAATATGATCCCGAACTTTATCTTTTACAACATAGTACTTTATGTCAATGTGTTTGGCAGCACCACTTGACCTATTGTTGTAAGCATATTGTACTGCTGGGTTGTTATCACAATACAACCTCATTGGTTCATTTATATCATCAATCACTTTCAATCCGGGTATGAATTTCTTTAGCCAATTCACCTGCCCCGTTGCCTCATAGCATGCTACAAACTCGGCATACATTGTCGAGGATGTAGTTACGGTTTGTTTGGAGCTTTTCCACGATATAGCCCCTCCTGCGAGAGTAAATATATATCCTGACGTGGATTTTCTTTCTTCTCCCGCATAATCGGAATCTGAATATCCCTCTATCTTCAGGGAATCAGATCTTCTATACGTTAGCATGAGGCCTTTCGTACCCTGCAAATAACGCAGGACTTTCTTCACCAATTTCCAATGTTCTATTCCTGGATTCTTTTGATATCTGCCAAGTAACCCGGTGACAAAAGCCAAGTCAGGGCGTGTACACACTTGAGCATATTGTAAACTTCCAACTGCTGAAGCATACGGTACCGCTTTCATTCGGTTAATCTCATATTCATTCTTGGGACATTGATGTTCCCCATATCTATCGCCCTTGACAATAGGAGCAGGTGAAGAACTGCACGCATGCATACTAAATTTCTTCAAAACCTTTTCTATGTATGTCTTCTGCGACAGTCCCAGTACCCCCTTTCTTCTATCTCGGTGAATCTCTATTCCCAAAACAAACGAGGCCTCACCGAGATCTTTCATATCGAAGTTTGAGGACAAGAATTTCTTTGTTTCCATTAGTAGACTGACATCACTGCTAGCAAGCAGGATATCATCCACATACAGAATTAGAAATATATACTTTCCATTCTTGAATTTTGCGTAAACGCAATTGTCCTCAACATTTTCCTTAAACCCAAAACCTTTTATCGTTCTATCAAATTTCAAATACCACTGTCTTGAGGCTTGTTTCAATCCGTAGATTGATTTCTTTAGACGGCATCTCATATTGTCTTTTCCTTTTACAACAAAACCTTTCGGTTGTGCCATATAAACATTTTCTTCCAAATCCCCGTTAAGGAACGCCGTTCTTACATCCATTTGATGTAACTCCAAATCATAGTGGGCCACAAGTGTCATTATAATTCTGAAGGAATCTTTACATGAGACTGGAGAAAATGTCTCATTGTAATCAATCCCTTCTCTTTGCGTAAAGCCTTTCGCCACAAGTCGCGCTTTAAATCTTTCTATGTTCCCTTGGGAGTCATATTTTGTTTTGTAGATCCATTTACAACCTACTGTTTTGGCTCCTTTAGGAATAATTTCCAAGTCCCAAACTTTGTTGGTACTCATTGATTTCATTTCATCTTCCATGGCCTTAAGCCACTTTGATGAGTGGTCGCTTCTCATGGCTTCTTCAAATGAGGTGGGATCATCCCCCATCTGAAATTCTTCTGTTTCATAAACTTCATAGTCATTAGAAATAGCTGACCTTCTTGTTCTTTGAGACCTTCTAGGGGCCTCTGGCACTTGTTCCACATTGGGCTGTTGTTGTTCTTCCTCATGTGCGACGTTTGGTTCTATGGGGTCCTCAAGCACAGCCTCCTCAAGGACAGGTTCCTCATGTTCATTTATTATCGCCACGGGAGAACTTGCAACAGGTGTTGGCTCTACAGTGTCCTGCACTGTCGGCTCAACAGCAACAGGTAGCGTAAAGAATGGTTCTTCAACCATCGGAGTGGGTAGATGTACCCGTTTCTCCTGCAGGCTTATTTCTCGTGCTACCATGCTCCCCCTGATCATGTTATCCTCCAAGAACACAGCGTGTCTTGTTTCTACAATCTTCGTATGTCTGTCAGGACAATAAAATCGATATCCTTTCGACCTTTCTGGATAGCCAATAAAATGGCAGCTGACTGTCTTGGAGTCTAACTTTCCTATGTTTGAGTTAAACACTTTTGCCTCAGCTGGACAGCCCCACACACGCAAATGGTTAAGTGAGGGTTCCCTTCCTGTCCATAATTCATACGGTGTTTTAGGCACCGATTTGCTTGGTACCCGATTAAGTATGTGAATGGCGGTTTTCAGTGCCTCCATCCATAAACTAATCGGTAAAGTGGAGTAACTTATCATGCTTCTTACCATATCCATTAAGGTACGGTTACGTCTTTCAGCCACTCCATTCTGCTGAGGCTCCCCCGGTGTGGAGTACTGAGCGACTATGCCATTTTCCTGTAGAAACTTTGCAAACGGTCCAGGAATTTGGCCATATGGGGTATGTCGCCCATAGTACTCTCCACCTCGGTCTGATCGTACTATCTTTATTTTCTTATCATGCTGATTTTCAACCTCAGCTTTAAATATTTTGAATTTATCCAATGCTTCCGATCTTTCTTTAATTGGATAAATATAGCCATAACGAGAATAGTCGTCTGTGAATGTTATAAACGAATCATAACCATCCACGCTTTTCACAGGAAATGGACCACATATATCAGTGTGGATTATTTCTAAAGTTCCTGTGCTTCGTTTGGCATTTTTCTTAATTTTCTTGACATACTTTCCTTTGATGCAATCAACGCATTGTTCTAAATCTGAAAATTCTAATTGCGGAAGAATTGATTCTTTAATTAGCCGTTCCATTCTCCCCCTCGAAATATGGCCCAAACGACAGTGCCATAATTTCGAAGAGGCATCATCAATTCGCTTCCGCTTCTTAGTTACATTCGCAGATGGGGAATCATTCATATTCTCATCGCATACATTGTTCGTATTTTCATCAAGAGATAATAAATAAAGCTTGTCTTGTCGGAAGGCAAGACCAACACATTCATTATTAACAAGTATCTTACATTTGCCATTACCAAAATGGCAATCAATTCCGTCATCGTCAAGTTTCGAAACACTTATTAAATTTCTACGCAAAGAGGGAACATAAAGTACTTCTTTAAGTCTAAGTACAAAGCCATTATTCAATTCTAAAGATAAATCTCCAATAGCTTCAACATTGGCTTGCACTCCATTTGCAACTTTAATCGTTCTTTCTCCTCTTTGCAAGGTTCTCGTCCCACTTAACCCCTGTAAGGAATTTGCAACATGAGTAGTTGCTCCTGAATCAACCCACCAAGTGGATTTTGCATAACATAAATACAGGGATTCATCTACAAATGTAATAAATTCATCACCTCTTTTCAGTAGAGATTTCAGGAAGTCTGGACAGTCTCTCTTGTAGTGTCCCTTCTTAAAGCAGTGCTTGCATTGATCTTTCTCAGCTCCACCATAGGAGTTGTTCTGCTGATTTTCAGATTCTTGGGGTTTCTTTCCCTGTGAATTTGAGGAAGAGGCCTTATCCCACTTGGGTTTCCCTTGTGGTTTAAAGTTCTTGCCATTAAAGTTCTTTCTTTTGTTATCCTTCACAAAATGAGCGGACTCACTCTGTGAGGATTTTATCCTCTCCTCTTCTTGAGCACACATTGAGATAAGTCTTTCTATGCCCCATCTTTCAGGCTGCATATTATAGTTCACAATGAAAGTATCATATTCTTTTGGCAAGGAAGCAAAAATCAAATGAATCAGGAAATCATCTTTCTTCAAATTCATTTCTTTCAGCTTAGATGTCGTGGTGTTCATCTTCAAAATGTGCTCTCTGATGCTACCACCAGTATATTTTTCATTCACAAGTTTCTTTATCAGTGAACTTGCTGTGGCCTTGGTAGACCCAGTAAACTGACTCTTGATTTTATCAAGATATTCTGTGGTAGTAGCACATTCAGGGATTGAGCCCCTTATCTGTTCTTCTATGGTGGCCTTAGCTACCAATAAGCACTTGCGGTTAGAGAGGGTCCATTGCCTGTGTTCAAGATCATATTTCATTTTTATCTTAGCATGATCACGCTTTCGAGCAGTGAAATCAGCGTCAGATTCATTGTCTTCTCTCACCGGATCCACAGGTTCAGTGGGACACGGTGAGATGATGGCATAATCGACCTCTCCCAATGCAAGTTCTAGTTCATATTTCTCCCGCCACACACGGTAATTTGTCCCGTTGAGTGTCGGGATGTTCGAGATGTTCACAATGCATTTGCCTCCTGAAACCATATCAGAGTAAGTGAGAAATATTTATATATGAAATCATATGCTTTAACTCAACGTTGGTCAAATTGAAACATATAATTCATCTATGCAATAATTTTACATCACCGTTGGGCAGAAATAAAATTAATGCACAATTTTCATGAATCAAAAATTATAATATTGTTATTAACAACGTTGGTCAGAAAATAACAATACTACAATTCATCTTCAATTATTATTCATTTTCCAAAACCAAATTCTCCCGTTGGTTCGAATTTGATAATGAAAATAATTATATCAAGTACGCAGCGGAAACAATAAAATTCTCATAATGTTATTTTTTCAGAAGCACTAAAAAAAAATTTCATTATTTCTGAGCAAAATGTCGTTGGACAAATTTGCACGAAAATTCTTGTCAAAAATTCCAGTCAAATTCATCAAATTCATGTCAAAACTGCTTCTGAAAAAAAATAAAACGAAATTTCTTTCTTCTTCAATTTTGGCCCGCAGGCCTTCCTTTTCCCCGCGGCCCAGCCAGCGCAGCCGGCCCACGCGCGGCTCGGCCTGGCCAGTGGCGTGCGGCCCGGCTCGGCCGGAACCGGCCCGTGGACGGTCCAGACACCACGCCCAGGCCGCAACCTGGGCCTGGGCCGGGAAAGCAGCCCGATTCGTGCGCGCGCCTGGGCTCTATTCGGTCCAGCTCACCGGCGATAGATCTGAGCCGTCCATTTCTTCATCCAACGGTCGTGCGCAGAGATCGGATGACATATAACCTGGCACAGCCGCTCCCCTAAACCCTAACTCTCTTTTCCTATCTCCTTCACTCAGCTCCAGCCGCACGAGCGGCGGTGATGGCCGCTGGCTAGGGGTCGGGCTCGGCGGTGGCGGCCGCCGGCGAGCTCGCTGGAGCAGGGTTTTCTTCCCTCTTCCCGTTCTTTTCTCCTCCCCATTCTTCTCGCAGCAGCAGCGCCCTTCATGGCAGCTGAGCCGTGCCGCCGCCGGTCCCCTCGCCGGCGCGCGAGCTCGCCACAGGCAGAGCTCGCCGCCGTCGAGCGGACCCGCGTGTGGTGCGCATAGCCATGGCCGGCTCGGCAGGCGCAACCGGCCACGGTGGCCCAACCCCGCAAGCACCGGTGGCCACGGCCGACCATCCAGCCGAGCGCCGCCGGGCCTACGGTGACCTATTTCGCAAGCACGGCACTGCCACGGTTGATTTTCCCGATCCGCAGCGTTAGGGTTAGGATTCGTCTAGGCCGCACGGTTAGGGTTCGTCCATTTCTTTCCGATCCGAAAAAAAATTCCGAATCGGTGGTTCTTTCTTTTGTTCCTTTCCGATCCGAAAAGAAACGAGTCGAGTTCAAGTATTCCGTTTGATTGTATCCCGATCTAGGGTTCTTATTTCTTAACGAGGCTCCGGTACGATTGTTGCGTTTCGTTGTTCGTTGGTTCGTTAGATCGGGTACGGATCACAGTAGGAAGTAGTCAAAAAAACGATTTACAGTAGGTGCACAAGATCTAAAACGACTACTACCACGACTTCTAGTAAGAGGAAAAGAGAACAGAGAGAAGTAGGAATCGCAGACCATCGAGAGCCGGAGTCGTAGCAGTGGGGTTGGATGTCTCGTTCGCCGGCAGTGCCATCTGCGCGCCGGCAGCGACGGTCGGTGGAGATGAGAGTCGACGCAGTGACGATGGTGGCGCAGTGAAGACGGTGGCGACTTCCCGTCACTGGCTGCGCCCCTTCTCAGATCGGGATCGGGAATATCGGTGGGGAGTGGCGGCTCAGGTGAACCTCGTGTCTAGAGCCAGCCGGCCCCCACCTCTATATATAGCGCAGTGTGACGGGGGCTCACCAACCATGTAGGGTTGGGCGCCCCCGATCAGGGCGCGAGAAGCAAGGCCCAAAAGGCCGTTGGGCCTAATGGTAGGAGATCAAAACCCAACAACTCCCAATCCTCGTGGAGGTATAGCATGCTGGATGCGACGCCTTTGATAATTCGTAGCCTCTGGTCCCAGCTCAAAATAAGACTGTTTTGATTGTGCAAGAACTTGTCGAGGCTACCGTTTGGCATGTAGTCGTAGACTAGCAGCAGCTCACCCTTGCGCCGGCAGTAGCCAAGCAGCTGCACAAGGTTTCGGTGCCGGAGTTGGCCAATGGTGACCACCTCCGCGACGAACTCCTTTATTCCCTGCCTCGACTCATGGGACACCTTCTTCACTGCAACCTCTGTCCTGGACACGGGTAGCACTCCCCTGTAGACCCTCCCGAATCCGCCGATGCCAAGCAGGTGTTCGTCACAAAAACCTTTGGTGGCACGGAACAGATCCTTGTATGAAAATCGGTGCGGCCCAAACATGACCTCCCATTCCTCTGTAAGCTCCGCGTACTTGTGCCGCCGCCGACGGATCAGAAGGACGATGACAGCCAGTGCCGACACGAACGCCGCTGATGCTATCGGCAACACTATCTTGAGTACCTTCGACGGATCAGGTTTGGGGATCGTCACCGGCAAGGCTGGGAGTTTCGATATGTTTAGCGGCGGGGCCGGCCCGTCCATCCTGAAGCTCCATGCGAGCACATAGTGGCGGCTTGCGACGACGCCGGTGGACGACGAGAAGCCAACGTAGGCTTCTGACCCGTCCACGATCGCCGAGAGGTTCACTGCGGTGGAGAGCAGCGGCTTCCTGGGCTTGGGCAGCTCGAGGGGAGCCATGGTGACGTTGACCAGCGAGGTGCGCGCGTCGAAGTCCACCCACACCTGCGCCGCCGTGCGGTTCAGCAGGCTCATGTTCCGGAACGCGCCGGTGCCGTCCTCGTAGTATCCCGCGTTGTCCGCGGCCACGGACACGAGGCCGTTCAAGTTGATGCCGACGTGGTTGTTGCTCATGTCCCCGAACTCGGCGTTGACGATGGTGTCCAGCTCCACGGCCAGGAAGTGGTTGGTGGCGTTGCCGTTGTCGGCCGCGTTGGCCAGACCCATGTACTGGCTCTGCAGCGCCGTCGAGAAGTCGGTGCTCTTGGCAACGACGAAGGCCAGCCCGGGGCTACTGAGGTCGGCGTACTCGCTGACGATGCCGAACACGTAGGCGGCCGAGAAGGACCGCACGGCGCCGCCGCCGCTCGCGGCGTCGTGACGGAACCGCAGAGGGGAAGCGTAGAAGGCGTGGCCCTTGAGCAGCGTCGTGCCGTTGGTCAGCATGAGGAGGCTGTTCGGGGTCACTGCGGCCGTGCCGTCGAGCGTGACGTTCTTGCCGGCGAAGCCGGCGAAGCCGTCGAAGGTAAATTGGTCAACCGCCGCCGCCGCCAGGCGAAGGCGATGGAGTGTCAAGAAGAGAAGCAATGGAATGTGGCGCATGATTGTTGGCTTGCGATTGGTCTGCGCCATGGCTCTAGCATCGAGTGTTAGCTGAGCTTAACATGCTAAGAGCTACTCATATGGAAGATGGAAGAATCGGTCCGAGTAATACCGTCATGATAAGTGACGGAAGACGATTAGTTGGTCGTGTAGTTTGGACGTACGTGTCGAGATGCCAAGGTCTACAGTCTACACATATGGAAGAGACTTCAAAGATAAGCCTGGATGAGCGACGACGACGAATTGTACTTAATTCAGCACGGGCCTACAAAACTGCAAGAACAACTATTGGGACGACGGGATAATGCTAAGCCCAGAGTGATGTAGTTATCGTTGCACGGTCACTATGAAAGATACGGTGCTGGCGTTCTGCTAACAATCCTCTAGAAGACCTCAGCGACCTCACTCTATTCTGTGCTAAACCGCGTGTGTCCGCGCATCCCCTTCCGTTTTTTGTTTTACGTACGCAATGATTGTGGAATAGGTGTGCAATTCAGGTGCAATTATTTTAGTATTTACAAATTATGCCTGAAATGCTGAACGGTTTCCTCGAATTTGTCTTGCTAGCACGCGCGCCGAATAATAATTTTGGCTTGATAAGGGTCCTCAATACAATTAGCTCGACTAGATACCTAGTCGTCCGCCGAACAACTAGCTGGGCCAGCCCAAGAATTTGTATGGAGGGAGAATTTGGTCCACTATATATATATATAGGTAACTGTATCCACTGCTGAAACCATTTTGTGAGTGGACACTTAATTGCATGTGGCAGCAGGAGAAGTGGATGATGACGTGGCTCAAGGAGATGCTAAAGAATTAGGCTAGTGGGATTTATCTTTATAGGAGATATAAATAAGTATAGAGTGAAGAGGAGTGGAGGAGCTGCAACGAAGAATTTCCATCTAAGTGCTCACTTCTTTTCAAATTCTCGCTCAACTTTCTGTTTGCTTTGCTCTCCCTCGCTAGAGCTGGTGCCTCCACCTCCGCCCACAGCTCCTTCCTCTACTCCGCTCGCAGCTCCTTACTCTGGTCTATGCCTGGCCGCCTCTCTCCGGATCTCTATCTCCGGCATCCGCACATCTGTCCGCCTCCTCCACCTCCGCTGGGAGCTTCGCTCGTGCCTACACTTCCTTTCGTAGCTCCTCTCGAGCCTTCCCTGTCGGGACCCGCTCTGTCCGCTTCTCTCCTACCGAGGACTGGCCTCTTAGCACCCTCCCTGACACCTAGAGGGTGGTCGCCTCAAGCTGCAAGATGTGCTACCACTCTTCCTCCTCTGAAGGTTGGTGTTTGTGTCTGCTACTCTACTGCTATGTTACGACTGCTGCCTCCAATTTGTAACACATTTGTGTGGCTGTGCAGAGGATGCTCGACATCATGCAACTGTTGAGGGTTGGTGTTTGTGTCTGCTACTCTGCTGCTATGTTATGACTGTTGCCTCCAATTTGTAACACATTTGTGTGGTTGTGCAGAGGATGCTCGACGTCATGCAACTGTTGAAGTCTACTTACCTGAGTATGAAGTTGTGTCAGGAGGGGGTGGAGGTAATTCTGCCTTAACGTCATCGGCTGCTCCAACTAGAGCATCTCTAATAGCTAAATCCATATCTCAATTGCCACTAGATCTTGGTGCCATGGTTGAATATAATAAGAGGAAGACAATATCATCAGATCTAGGATGGAAATATGAGTTTTGGCTAGACACAGGGAAGAAAGAGTTTGCCCAATGTATTTTATGCAAAAAGGCTGGCCCTTTAGTTAGACATTAAAAGATTCAAGCAACACCTTGCCGGGGGCCTATTCTAATGCAAAGAAATGTGCTAGAGACTTTGAAATAGTTAGGCATGAGATGTATGCTTACTTGGTAAAAAAGTCAAAGACTTAGTTAGTTGTGGACACTGTGGTGGACACAGAAATAGAAGGTGAACATGGGAGGGATAGGGATGGTGTAACAAATGAAGGTAGAGGTGGTGAAAATAAACCAAGTTCTCAGAGAAAGTAACATGTTGCAAAGCAAGTTCCATGCTTTAGAGAAAATTAGTTTCTTGGCCCTTAAATAAGTTGTGCTTAGTCCCGTCCACACGCTGCCTTACTAGGCCCGCGCAGCAGATAGGCCCAACAGGCATGCTCACCTCTACATTTCTTCTACCTCTGATTTCTTTTCCAACTCGCATTCGCATCGGTGTCGTAGCCTCACCACCTATTCGCCCACCCCATTCCGCCCCGCCCCCGTCCCCTTCCCCCACCGCGACCCATCCCTCGCTGCGCCATGTTCTTCCCCCACCGCGTCGTGGCCCAACCCCTGCGAGCGAACAACGTTGGATGATTGCGGCCGAGCAGCAGCGAGGTGTTGACATTAATTAACGCAATTGCTAAATAGCAACGACGCTAAAAATGCATGGTAATAAATTAACATGTCTCTAAATACTAGTCACCTTTTATATTTACCTATACTTCTTAGCATGGAACTAGGTTGTTATCCCTAATGAATAAAGCTTAGAAGTATATAAGTGGCACTATGATTTTATATGACTAGACAGAAATATAAATGATATAAATATATGATCAATTAAGATTAAGAACATATGCAAGCGAACAGATAATTATACCATTGTAGTATTTTACCTAGAGTATTACCAGGTTGCCATTTATAATTTTACCACTGGAAAGGTCTAGCTAAACTTCTATCGAGAGTATTGATAAACTTTATATTCATGATAAAGAGAGTAAACCAATGTTATGCACCCTTACTCAATAACAGAGATAAGTCACATGATAATATATATATATATATATATATATATATATATATATATATATATATATATATATATATATATATATATATATATATATATATATATATAATGATCAGTCATCATAAATAAATAAGTAGATACACTCCGAGCTCCCTAACTATTACTAATAACGTAATCCAATCATAATATTAGAGAAATAATTCCTAAGTATTCAAGTTACATGTCAAGCTACTACACTAATAATCATCGTCAAGTAATACTACCATATGTCCCAACCACAATGGAGCCATGAACAGGAGAAGTTGAGTTCAGAAACTCCTGATATACGAATATATCCTTAACCAGACAATGCTGCTCTACCAATAATCCACTACACAGGGGGCGGACTATAGAGGACTCAATGGGCCTATAAAAGTCACACCCACGATCTAACACACGACCCCGAACAACTGGAGGCATCCACAGATATGCAAAGCATCTAAGCACCATGCTTATATAATGCATACCACTCATCTTATGGCCAAATAGACGAGCGCTATACGAACATGTGATCGAACTAAATAGTAACCTAACTATACTGAAATTGAAGTAGACAATGAACGATGCATTCAAGAACGTAATAAAGATGAAGAATAATGTTGATATTGCAATAATTGTGCAAAGACAGAATTACAATAAGAGTGGAGAACTAGAACATTACCAAAACTCCACACTCGCCAACGATTGGGAATCCAAGCTAGGTTGACTCAGCTTGAATTCCTCTAGACCTAATCTAACTATGCTAATGCTATGAACTAGAGGAACTCTGATGATCTAGGGTTTCTAGCTCCGAATGAACTGATCTTTAAATGACTTGATGCCTTCAAGGTGGTCTGCCCCTATATTTATACCCCGGTGGGACACAAGCGAGCCATTGGATCAAACCGACTTCACGTAGGGCTAGGATTGATCCTCAAGGTCGGTAGAAGAATACTCCAGAAGCTCGTGGAAGGGGGAGAAGGGGGTGGCCGCCTGGTCACCCCCGGCCGGCTGACCCCACCTAGCAGGCATTCGGTCTCCGCTTCGTTCCGGTGTCTTCTAGGGTCTTCTATAATATACTAGTTGAAAGGATCAAGATGCCCAAGAGGGGGGGTGAATTGGGCTTTTCTAAAAATTAAATGCAAGGAATAAATCCTATAAGCCGGAATTCACCCCTAGTGTCTACTTGTGTTCCTAGAGAGTCTACCGATACAAAGTTTTGCACCCTAGTTTCCAATCCTAGTCTAGCATGGCAAGTCTAGGAATGTAAACAAGCAATGTAAGTAAATACGTGAATGTAAATGCTTGAATGTAAAGGGGCAAGGAACACGGCGATGTTTTTCCGAGGTATCGGAGAGTCGCCACTCCCCACTAGTCCTCGTTGGAGCACCCGCGCAAGGGTGTAGCTCTCCCTTGATCCGTGCAAGGATCAAGTGCTCTCTACGGGTTGATTCTTTGACACTCCGTCGCGGTGAATCACCCACAACCGCTCACAAGATGAGTTGGGTCATCCACAGGCTCCGCCGGATGATCACCAAACTCCCAATCACCACCAAACCGTCTAGGTGATGGCGATCACCAAGAGTAACAAGCTAGAACTCTCACTTGACCACTACGAGCCAAAATGAGAAAGTGGATGCACACTTGCTACTCTCTAATCGCTAGTGAGGAACTCTCAAGCTTTGATTCTCAAATCTCTATCCTCACTAGTGCTCTTGCACTTCCTTGCACTCCAAAGGTGTTTATCAGCTGATCAAATGAGCAAGAGACCTCTAAAAAAGGTGGTGGGGATGTATTTATACACCCCACAGACAAAACGAACCGTTACCTGCTGACTCAGCAAAACTCGAGCTGACCGAACGCGCCGGTCGTACTGACCGGACGCGCCGGTCGCTTGTAACGGTCGAAAACCGAAAAACACCTAAGTGACCGGACGCACCGGTCAGGGGTGACCGGACGCGTCCGATCGTGCAGGGAGCTTACTGTACTCGCACCGGACGCGCGACCGCGTCCGATCGGTGATGACCGGACGCGTCCGGTCGTCTCTGGACCTTACTGGACTATGACCGGACGCGCCGATCACACCCAGGTCGCGTCCGATCGGGTGTTTCCCTCAAGTGACACGTGTTGACTTCTGACCACCGTGTCCGGTCCTCGCGAGGACCGCGTCCGGTGTTCAGAGCTGAAACCCTAGCCGCGGAACTGAACTGACCGGACGCGTCCGGTCATGCCGAGGACCGCGTCCGGTCATGGGAAAACAACCCGAAACACTCCGAAATGCGTCACAACTTGAACTAAGTTGCTTCCAACTGAACTTTGAGCTATTCTAGAGCTGCCTAGCGCCAAGTTTAACAAGTGTGCACCACACCTAAACATAGGATTCGCCTAGGTCAAGCTACCCGCTCATGCCCCCCTTTATAGTACGGCCAAAAGAGAAAAACGAAGATCCTAACGACTATTCCAAATGTCTCTCAACACCTCGACATCCGGAACTAACCGTCCTTAATCTTGACGTCACTCTTTTGAAAACCGAAATGATTTTCATCAAGGGGCATGAATACCATGGTGCCCAAAGCAGTTAAAACCTCCATGACCTAACTTATCAAAGTTTCTGCAAAACACACGTTAGTCATGGTAATAAAGCGTTGTCATCAATTGCCGAAACCAAACCTCGGGGCATAGATGCTTTCAATCTCCCCCTTTTTGGTGATTGATGACAACACTAAGATATAAAAGATTTGAGTTGAGGTTTTTGAACATGCATGGTTCACATAAGCAAAAAGCAATAAGCATAGAAGTGTTAGGAATTGCTTATGTGTCCCAAGCCAAAAGAGTGTACTCATAAGATAAGATAAAAAGCGTTAGTACACAAACAGATATAGCTCATAAGAAAACAGAGTAAGGCACGGAAGCACAACCTTAGAGCTATAATTAACAACGGTGACAAGAGATAACAAAGTGACAGAATAAAACATTAAGACTTAAGGTTTATCTCACAACGACATGTCACACGAATGCAATGACTGAAAAGTAAACATGATGCATGAATGTAGCACACAGGAAAAAACGAAAACCCTCTCTCAAAACTCCCCCTGAAACTACTCTCTCTCCCCCTTTGGCATCAAGCGCCAAAAAACAACTAATCTAAGGATCTGATGGGGGGACAGACGGAGTCGTGTCGGGTGCCGAGGTGCGCAGAGTAATCATGAAGTGTAGAGAATCGCCCTCGGAATCTGAACTATCTGGCTGACCCTCTGAAGAAGCATGTGGCTGTGTAACTGTCTGGGTCTGAACGACAGGAACAGGTACTGTCGTAGTAGCAATAATAGGATCCGTCTGAGTGACCTAAGCCTGTAGCGAGCCAATAGCAGGAGGATCTGTGGAGGCAACTGACGAAGGTAGAGTCTCTGTAGTACCAGTCCCTGTCACTGGAGGAATAGCTGCCTCTGAAGCTAACAACCCTGAAGAAGTAGCAAATGTAGTGTGCGAGGGCGTCGGCTGACCAGTCAACTCGCTGTAGGTTGCACTTAAATCACCGAAAGGTGTGCCTGTCAGGAGGTGAGGGCGAGGCTGGTCTGATGGTGTAAACCCCGTATGAATAGGCGTGAAGCTCGGGGACTGGAAAGACTGGGGAACCTGCTGCTGTGGAGATGTGAACTGGAAACCCGGCTGTCCCTGACTCGATGGATCAGAAGATGGTAAAGTAGAAGGCAGGACGGAAGCAGGCGTAGGAACCCCAACAGTGACTAGGTGGCGCAGGAGGTCCAAGTACTGCTGCTGACTAGCTGCAGTCTATCGCTGAATCTCATACTGCTGTCGCTGCATTTCGACCTGCTGCCTCTGGATCTCAAGCTGCTGACGCTGAAACTCGTCCTGACGAGCCTGAATCTGTGCAAGTGCTGCAGCTGTGTCCTGAGCCTGTCGCTGTATTTGCTGTTGCTGCTGCTCCTGTGCCTGGGTCAACCTCTCAAGTATTGCCACCATGGCTGGGTCTGTGCAGGAGGCTGAACCAGAGCCACCGGCCTCGTGGTCGTGAGACCGAGGAGACCGGTACCTGGGGATGGGCTGGTAGTCCTCATTAGTGCTGTCAGATGTCCCATCCTCAGGAAGATCAGCAGGCTGAGCGTCAAGATCTGCAAGCTCTGCCTCGGCAAGCTCATCAACTGTGGCGTCCTGCTCAGCTGCTGTCTCAGGAACCTCAGGTCGCACACGCTGTCCTGGCACTGGGGCCTGATCTCTGGTGACTGAAGCCCAAAGCTGACGGATATCATACTCAGGAAAAGCAGTGGTAGTATCTGATATCTCAGCTCGGATCTCTGCTGGTAACTGGATGGATGATCTAATAATAAAGCAGATCTAGTGTGCATAGGGCAGCTGTCGATTACCCTTGAAGCCCTCAGCTATGGTGTCCTCCATCTCACTAAGTATGAGATCCCAAATGTCAAACTGAGTCTGTGAGAGGAGGTGGTGAACAACCCATAGCTGCATCCGAGTCAGTCTCTCTCTGTAGCCAAGTCTGAGAAGTAGAGTGCGTCTGACTATAGCATCCAAAACCCTGGCAAGAGGTGTCAAGCTGGCAGGCGTGCGACGAGACCCTTCGCCAAAAGGCTCACGGAAGCAGGGTCGAACCAGGTCTGTAGGTGGCACTGCACCGCCATGAGGGCGTCTCGGTGGAGGAGTCTGACCAAAGCACAGCTGATGTATCTTTGTGTTGGAAGCTGGGAGTCTGAGAATCTCCCGCACTCTGGTGCTGTATAGGCGGTGATCGCGGCCTCGGAATGCAAAGTGAATGAAATCATGGGCAGGATCAATCCATAGTGAAGCATAAAACTCTCTGACCCATGTGCCGCAGTATGCACCTGTCCGTCCAAGAAGATCTGACAAGCCTGGCAGAAAGGACAGGTGCGGTCGTAGCTGCTCTCCCACAACCTCAACTAGTGACTCAAGTCGACAGACCCTCTGTGGTCGGAAAGCAATACCGCTGTCAACTAGAGCTCTGTAGAAATCCTCCTGGAGAGGGGTATAGAATCCTTCTGAAGCTCTGGGATCCCTCACAGGCGGAAACCACCGACTGACCTCCACGAACCTCAACCCCTGCACCTGACGTGCTGTAGCACCCCTTAAGTCAAAGTGCTCGACCGGGGGTGAACCTCTAGCTCTGGGAGGAGGACGTGCTCCACGACGCTGGCCCTCTGGCCTAGGAGACACCTGAGTACGTGCGCGTGTGAACCGGCCGAGGACGAACGGTTTTATGAAGGGGTTAGATCCGCGCGACACGTGATGACCGGACGCGGTGGTCGTTATGACCGGACGCGGTGGTGCAGCGTCCGGTCACACTCCAGTAAGCTCCTGGAGTGACCTGACGCGTCCGGTGATGACTGACCGGACGCGGTCAGAGTACGGTCAAGGGGAACTCGGGAATTCATCGCGAATGACCGGACGCGGTGGTGGTAACCGGGACCGGACGCGGTGGTCAACAGCGGCGCGTCCGATGCAGCGTCCGATCACTAGATCTGGAGTTGGTCTTCTAGATGACCGGACGCGCTGGTGGACGCCGGGACCGGACGCGGTGGTGAAGCATCACTGCGTCTGGTGCAGCGTCCGGTCCAGCGTCCGGTCGCTGTTCTTCGCCCTTCTTCGTTCCGAACAACGACGCGACTTCTCCCAATCAGGTTCCAATTCAAAAAGACACAAATAAACACCAATTGGAACACGATATGAGTGACCTCACTCAAACCCTCAACTTTTTTAATATATATTGCCTTAGGCTAGTATCATTTTTAAGAAAATAGGCAATAAACACCCAAGGAGCAACGTATGGCCATGCAATAGAGTTTTTGAACCTTTAGGAGCGTCAAAATGCTCTCTCTATCCATGGACGAACACAGAGGTTGCTCAAAGCTTAACCGAAAAGAAACGACAAGAAAAACAACCATGCATATGCAATGCAATACAAGAAGGTAAAACTAGAATGCTTATCAAGTTTGATCCACGGTTAGGCTTTTTCACTCCTCCAAGGAAGGGTTATCGTAACCGTGTTAGCCAAGCCCTAAAAACAATGCGATAAAAAAACATGGCATATTATACAATGCAATGCAAGGGACAACACACGCTCATTTTTTAAAGTTACTAGAATCAAGCACATTGAGTTCACTTCTTACACCTTCTAGTGATATGTCATTTTTAGCAACGTGATCTCTTAGAAAGTGATGGCGGATATCAATGTGCTTAGTGCGAGAGTGTTGTACCGGATTGTTAGCAATTTTAACGGCACTTTCATTATCACATAAAAGTGGCACCTTTTCAAGAACAATTCCATAGTCTAGGAGGGTTTGTTTCATATATAAGATTTGTGCACAACAAGCCCCCGCGGCAATGTATTCCGCCTCGGCGGTGGACAAAGCCACACTATTTTGCTTTTTAGATGACCAAGATACTAAAGATCTTCCAAGCAAATGGCACCCTCCGGATGTGCTTTTTTTATCAATTTTGCAACCGGCATAGTCCGAATCGGAATAGCCAACTAGTTGGAATCTAGCTCCTTTGGGATACCAAAGACCAATGCTTGGGGTGAGCTTAAGATATCTTAGGATTCTTTTTACGGCACTTAGGTGAGGTTCTTTAGGGCACGCTTGAAAACGAGCACACATGCACACACTAAACATGATATCGGGCCTAGATGCGGTAAGGTATAACAAGCTACCAATCATAGAACGGTAGAGAGTTTGATCAATCGGTTTACCTCCCTCATCTAGGTCGAGATGTCCATTTGATGGCATTGGGGTCTTGATTGGTTTGCATTCTTCCATCTTGAATCTTTTGAGAAGATCCTTGGTATACTTTTCTTGAGAGATGAAAATCCCTTCTCTCATTTGCTTTACTTGAAAACCAAGGAAGAATGTGAGCTCACCAATCATTGACATCTCGAACTCCTTCGACATCAATTCACCAAATTCCTTGCAATAATCTTCATTTGTTGATCCGAAGATGATATCATCAACATATACTTGACAAATAAAGATCTCCCCATTAAACTTCTTGGTGAATAGTGTGGTGTCGACCTTCCCAATGGTGAAGCCCTTCTCAATGAGGAAGTCCCGGAGGCGCTCATACCACGCTCTAGGAGCTTGCTTGAGCCCATATAACGCCTTGGACAACCTATAAACATGATTAGGATATCTAGGGTCTTCAAACCTGGGAGGTTGATTGACATAGACTAGTTCATTTATAAAGCCATTTAAGAATGCACTTTTCACATCCATTTGATATAGTTTCATATCATGATGTGATGCATATGCAAGGAGGATACGAATGGCTTCAAGTCTTGCAACGGGTGCAAAGGTCTCTCCAAAATCAAGACCTTCAACTTGAGAGAACCCCTTTGCAACTAGTCTTGCCTTGTTCCTCACCACTATGCCTTGGTCATCTTGCTTGTTTCGGAACACCCACTTGGTTCCAATGACTCTTGCACCTTTGGGATGCTATTCAAGTGTCCATACTTGATTGCGGGTGAAGTTGTTCAATTCTTCATGCATTGTAATCACCCAATCCGGATCTTGAAGAGCTTCTTCTACATTCTTAGGTTCAACGCAAGAGACAAAAGAGTGATGTTCAACAAAAGAAGCTAGCTTTTGGGATCGAGTCATTACTCCCTTTGTAGGACTCCCTATGATGAGATCTTGTGGATGTGCTTGAAGTAGTGGTGAATTTCTTCTATCAACCACTTGAGGAGGTAGATGGGGAGCATCAACATCTTGAGCTTGTGCCTCGGCTTGTTCATGAGAGACATAAGTGTCTTCATTTTCAACTCTCTCATTCTTGTCATCATCTTGAGGCACACGTGATGAAGATGGTGGATCAACAATTTGTACATCGTCATCATCATCTTTTGGCTTGATGTCTCCCACCGGCATGTTCTTCATGGCCCCCCTCAAGGGTTCATCACCTACATCATCATAATTCTCAATTGCTCCTTGGGAGCCGTTAGATTCATCAAATTCCACATCATATGTTTCTTCAACCAAACCGGTGGCATGGTTAAATACTCTATATGCTTTGGACTTTGATGAGTAACCAACAAGAAAACCAATATCACAACGTCTTTGAAACTTCCCTAGGTGTTGTCGCTTCTTGTAGATGTAACATTTGCAACCAAACACCCGGAAGAAAGAGACGTCCGGCTTCTTCCCATTAAGCAACTCATAGGGGGTCTTGCCAAGAAACTTTTGTAGGAAGAGGCGATTTGAAGCATAGCATGCGGTGTTGATTGCCTCGGCCCACAACTTCTCCGGAGTGTTGTACTCATCTAGCATTGTTCTTGCAAGGGTGATCAATGTTCGGTTCTTTCTCTCAACTACACCATTTTGTTGAGGAGTGTAGGTTGAAGAGACCTCATGCTTGATTCCAATTTCATCACAATAAGCTTCAATGTTGGTGTTGTCAAACTCTTTCCCATTGTCACTTCTAATCTTCTTTATCTTGACTTCAAATTCATTTTGAGCTCTCTTTGCAAACTTCTTGAAGCAATTTGCCACTTCGGATTTGTCATGAAGGAAGAAAGTCCATGTATACCTTGAGTAGTCATCCACTATCACAAGACAATAGAGATTACCACCCAAGCTCTTGTATGTTGTAGGCCCAAACAAATCCATGTGTAGAAGTTCTAGTACTCTTGAAGTTGACATGAAAGCTTTGGTTGGATGAGTGTTTGCAACTTGTTTGCCCGCTTGACATGCACTACAAGGTTTGTCCTTTTCAAACTTCACATCCTTCAATCCTCTCACTAGTTCTTTCTTCAATAGCTTGTTGAGAGTGTTCATTCCAACATGAGCAAGCCTCCTATGCCAAAGCCAACCAAGTGAGGTCTTGGTGAACAAACATGTCATCAAATTTGCATCTTCGGAGGTGAAGTCAACAAGATAAAGATTGTTGTATCTAAAGCCTTTGAATATCACTTGCTTGTCATCTATCTTTGAAACTTCCACTTCATTTGGTGTGAACAAGCATTGGAAGCCAAGGTCACAAAGTTGCCCAACGGATAACAAGTTGAAACTCAATGAAGCAACATAGAGCACATTTGAGAGTGAGTGATCATGTGATATTGCAATCTTGCCTATACCCTTGACTTTGCTCTTTGAATTATCCCCAAATGTGATCTTCTCTTGACATATTCCCTTCTCTTCAATGGTGGTGAACATACGAGGATCACCGGTCATATGTTGAGTGCAACCACTATCAATAACCCAATGAGATCCACCGGTCTTGTAGTTCACCTACACACAAAAGATCAAGCTTTTTATTTAGGGACCCAAACTTGAGAGGGGCCCTTGACTTTCTCAACTAGTGACTTGGCAACCCATATTTTCTTTGGCCTATTCTTGTTTGGGGGACCCAAAAACATGACTTTCATCTTTCCATTTGAATCTTTTCTTAGCATATAATGAGCATTGAAGGCGAAGGGTCTAGCATGCTTGGGCAAGGGTTGTGGTGGTGGAGTTTTGCATTCATGAGCAAAGTGACCTTCTTGACCACACTCAACACATCTCTTTGGCTTGGGCTTTGACTTGCTTTGTTGTTGTTGAGCTTTTGCTTTCTTCTCTTGATTTGCCAAGTACCCAATACCACTTCTATCCATCTTTATTATGGTGTTCATGAGGAGCTCACTTTGCAAATGTTGGCCTCTTGTGAACTTACTTAGGCCGGTCTTGAGATGCTCTTTTTCTTGCTTGAGCTTTTTGTTTTCTTCAATGAGTGACTCATTTGTTGGTTGCTTCTCAAGAGCCATCAAACCTTTTAGCTTCTTGTTCTCATTTGCAAGCTTCTCATTCTCACTCTTAATCTTGGCATAATCATCATGGTTGCTTGACTCAACCACACTCTTGCCTTTGCTACTAGAACCTCGCTCAATGCTTTCAATGATCAAGTCATCACATGATGTAGCTATATCACACTTAACAACATGGTTAGTAGCATCATGTGTCTCAAGAGCAAGTTCATTAGCAACCACAAAACCATCATAGTCAATTTTTAATATGGTGTATTTGTCCTTTAGAGAATTATGTCTAGTGATGAGCTCATCATGCTTCTTCTCAAGTTTATCATGTTGATCTTTAAGCTCTTTATAAGAGGTTTTGAGCTCCTTGAGAGTGGAAGACATCACTTCATTTTGAACTCTAAGCTCACCACTAGTCTTTTGAATATTTTCAAGCTTCGATGAGAGTGATTCATTTTCATTTTGAAGATCATCATTTTCACTTCTAGTTCTTCTTATGATTTTACTGTATTTGTTTAGCAATTTTACAAGTTCATCATAAGAAGGTGAGTCATATTCATCATCACTATCACTATCATCATCATCATCACTATCATGGTTTTGTACCTTTCGTTCACCCTTGGCCATAAGGCATAGGTGAGTAGTGGACGATGATGGTGAAGGAGGCGGTGAAGGTGGTGATGAAGATGTTGGTGAAGATGATGGCCCCATCACAAATGCGGCAACCTTCTCTTTCTCATCATCGCTCTCATCTTCGGAGGACTCACATGATGATTCAATGTCGGTTAGCCAATCACCAACAATGTATGCCTTTTCTCCCTTCTTCTTCTTGTGGAACTCCTTCTTCTTGCCATCCTTCTTCTTGTATGGCTTGTTCTTCTTCTTCTCTTCTTCTTCATCACTTGAATCATTTTTCTTTCCCTTGTTCTTGTTCTTGTACTTGTCTTTTGGTGGTCTAGAGCATTGATGAGCTAGGTGGCCAAGTTCACCACAATTGTAGCAATCCATCTCCAAGATTGACTTTCTCTTGCTACTTGTGAAGAATTTCTTCTTCTTGCCATCGACCTTGATGCCACTCTTGTTAAGCTTCTTTAGCATCTTGGTGGTCTTTCTCACCATGAGTGCAAGTGATTCATTATCAACATCACTTTCACTTGAGCTTTCTTGCACCATCATGGCTTGGCCCTTCTTCTTCTTCTTGTCATGACTAGCTTTGAAGGCCAAGTCTTTCTTCTTGGAAGATGATGAGCCCTCTTCCGGAGTGATATGCATGTACATCTCATGAGCATTGATTTTCCCTAAAACTTGAGTCGGTGTTGCGGTGGAAAGATCACTTTGGTGAAGCACGGTGACAATGTGTCCATACTTCTCAACGGGAAGCACACTCAAGATCTTCCTTGCAACATCCGATTGGCTCATTTTGGTGAGCCCAAGAGCATTGAGATCCTCTACAAGAACATTCAAGCGAGTGTACATGTCATTAGCACTTTCTTTGGGAAGCATCTCAAAAGAGTTAATTTTCTTTAAGGCTATGTGATAGCGTTCCTCACGCTCACTCTTAGTTCCCTCATGGAGAGCACAAAGATTTTCCCACAATTCATGAGCGTTCTTTGCATTACGCACACGATTGAAGATATCTTTGCCTAAGCCCCGGTAGAGTGCATTTTTTGCCTTTGCATTCCACCGGTCGTACTTCTCCTCGTCACCACTTGGGTTAGCGGGATTCCTTATGGGAGGAAGCCCTTCGGTTGCAGCTCTAAGGCACCCAACATCTATGGCTTCGAGGTGCGCCTCCATACGAATTTTCCAATATGGAAAATCGTCTCCCTCAAAAGTGGGAGGTGGTCCTTCCCCATTAGACATCTTGCTCTAGGCGGTAAAGCCTAAAAATAGAGCAACCTTGCTCTGATACCAATTGAAAGGATCAAGATGCCCAAGAGGGGGGGTGAATTGGGCTTTTCTAAAAATTAAATGCAAGGAATAAATCCTATAAGCCGGAATTCACCCCTAGTGTCTACTTGTGTTCCTAGAGAGTCTACCGATACAAAGTTTTGCACCCTAGTTTCCAATCCTAGTCTAGCATGGCAAGTCTAGGAATGTAAACAAGCAATGTAAGTAAATACGTGAATGTAAATGCTTGAATGTAAAGGGGCAAGGAACACGACGATGTTTTTCCGAGGTATCGGAGAGTCGCCACTCCCCACTAGTCCTCGTTGGAGCACCCGCGCAAGGGTGTAGCTCCCCCTTGATCCGTGCAAGGATCAAGTGCTCTCTACGGGTTGATTCTTTGACACTCCGTCGCGGTGAATCACCCACAACCGCTCACAAGATGAGTTGGGTCATCCACAGGCTCCGCCGGATGATCACCAAACTCCCAATCACCACCAAACCGTCTAGGTGATGGCGATCACCAAGAGTAACAAGCTAGAACTCTCACTTGACCACTACGAGCCCAAATGAGAAAGTGGATGCACACTTGCTACTCTCTAATCGCTAGTGAGGAACTCTCCACCTTTGATTCTCAAATCTCTATCCTCACTAGTGCTCTTGCACTTCCTTGCACTCCAAAGGTGTTTATCAGCTGATCAAATGAGCAAGAGACCTCTAAAAGAGGTGGTGGGGATGTATTTATACACCCCACAGACAAAACGAACCGTTACCTGCTGACTCAGCAAAACTCGAGCTGACCGGACGCGCCGGTCGTACTGACCGGACGCGCCGGTCGCTCGTAACGGTCGAAAACCGAAAAACACCTAAGTGACCGGACGCACCGGTCAGGGGTGACCGGACGCGTCCGATCGTGCAGGGAGCTTACTGTACTCGCACCGGACGCGCGACCGCGTCCGATCGGTGATGACCGGACGCGTCCGGTCGTCTCTGGACCTTACTGGACTATGACCGGACGCGCCGATCACACCCAGGTCGCGTCCGATCGGGTGTTTCCCTCAAGTGACACGTGTTGACTTCTGACCACCGCGTCCGGTCCTCGCGAGGACCGCGTCCGGTGTTCAGAGCTGAAACCCTAGCCGCGGAACTGAACTGACCGGACACGTTCGGTCATGCCGAGGACCGCGTCCGGTCATGGGAAAACAACCCGAAACACTCCGAAACGCGTCACAACTTGAACCAAGTTGCTTCCAACTGAACTTTGAGCTATTCTAGAGCTGCCTAGCGCCAAGTTTAATAAGTGTGCACCACACCTAAACATAGGATTCGCCTAGGTCAAGCTACCCGCTCATGCCCCCCTTTATAGTACGACCAAAAGAGAAAAACGAAGATCCTAACGACTATTCCAAATGTCTCTCAACACCTCGACATCCGGAACTAACCGTCCTTAATCTTGACGTCACTCTTTTGAAAACCGAAACGATTTTCATCAAGGAGCATGAATACCATGGTGCCCAAAGCAGTTAAAACCTCCATGACCTAACTTACCAAAGTTTCTGCAAAACACACGTTAGTCATGGTAATAAAGCGTTGTCATCAATTGCCGAAACCAAACCTCGGGGCCTAGATGCTTTCACTAGTATTTGCCTCGCGGCAAAATTCCAATTTTTTTTAATAATTAGGTATCTCTCTCCACTTTTCTGCGTAACTCCTTGCAAACATTAAAATTCAACCAAGCTCGTGGAATTCGTCAGATAACACCATAGTCTTCTATGTTTTCATGTATTTTGATCGTTCTCTCATGTTTATTTCACTATATATTGTTGACGTTAACGACCGTCAACACGAGGCCACACCGACGGGCGCGAGCCAAGGCCGCGAGCAGAAGTTAGGGAATGGTAGGAGGAGCGATGGGCCATGCTGATGGGCGCGAGCACGCGGAGCGACGTCCCCTTGACCCGAGTTTACTGGCTACCGTAGTTCCCCACTAGGTAGGTCGTGGCAGCCAGCGATGCCATATTTCAAGTGTTTCAGGCTTATATTTCAAGTGTTTTCATTTGGATGTTGCAAAAACATATCTGAGATGTTGCATACGTTGCAATAACAATATGCACATGTTTTTAGCATATGTTTTTAAGTGTTTCGGATGTTTCAGACGCATGTTTCAAGTGTTTCATCTTGATGTTGCAAAAGTAGATTTGGATGTTGCATATACATGTATGTTGCAAGGGTACGTTTTCGAGTGCTTCAGGTGTTTCATATGTGTGTTGCAAGTGTTTCATCTAGATATTGCATATGTTTTTAATGGCTACACACATGTTTTTCAAGTGTTTCAGACGTATCTTGCAAGTGTTTCAGTTGTTTCGGATGTATATTGCAAGTGTTTGATCTGGGTATTGCAAAAGTAAATTTAGAGTTGCACATGTTGTAACGGGACCCACCTATTGTAGCTGCTTGCTGCAGCTGTTGGGGCATCGTGAATGTGCGTGGGAAAGCGGAGGGGGATGGAGGCAGGGGCGCGGCGCGGGCGGTCCCAGGCGCATGAAACGGGAGTTGCTGGGGCGTTGTGCTTGCACCAAGTACGGAAAGCGGAGGGGAATGGGCGTGCAGCCCTGCGTGCATGGAGGCACTGGAAGTAGAGGGGGTGCGGGTGTCCGAACGGGAGGTGCAAAGGTTCCCGCGTGTGCGTGGCGCGCGGGTGTCCGAACGGGAGGCACAAAGATTCCCGCGTGTGCGTGGCACGCGTGAAATGGTGTAGCAGCGCTGGTGTCCGTCTAGATGTTCGGGCAGTAGCCACACCCTTTTTCTTTTCTTTTGAACTTGCCTATTTGGCCCTAAAACGAATTTGTTTTTTTTCCTTGACCCTTCAGTCCATTCCGTCTGCCTATGCCGTTAACCAGCACAAGGGGCGCGTGCGGAAAGACAGAAATACCTTACCCCTTCGTTTTATTGATTTTCTCATGGTTTTATTGGAAAATAGAGCTCACGAAGGGAAAATTGAAGTCTACCTTGATTTTGAAATAGCTTTAAGCCAAAGAATTGGTCAACAATAGATATATAGTTTGTGCAGATGGTGAGATGGATGACGAGGGCATGCAGAGAGCACAACTGCAATAAGATAAATAAACAAAACTATATGCAAACAATATTTTCAATTAAGAAAACAAAATTCTTACACCGAAAAGAGCTTGCTACCCGTGCAATAATGCGGGCCACATTGCTAGTTCAACTGGAGAAGAGAGGTATACGGACTCGAGTACTGTTCACAAGGTTCCTTGGGCAGTCAAAGGCTCAACGAGATAGTAAGGTGCAGTACCCTGTAGAAAAGCGAACGTATTGAAAACGGATGCTGTCAACCAGACTGGAAGCAGACTAGCAGAGGCTCGAGGTTTCCAAGGTTTGAAGTTTTGAAGTTACAAAGCAGTTTGGCTCTCCCAAAGACATGCTTCCGGTCAGTGCTTTCGTGTAAGCGCATACCAGACAAAGCATTAGCCGCTGAAATCATCGATGCTTAAGTGGCACAGCCACAATTTTCTAATCCGAATTAAGTTTACCAGGGCAACCGGTCAGCAGTGCGGTTCTACTAGTATCGCGTTTCACCTCATCACCTGCACCAGTATAGTCAGCATCAATGGCAACCAGGTATTGCTAATTGCACATGCAAAAGTTGGGTCACCGGCAGCAATTAGTAGTAAAAGAGACTCTCTTTTCTCTCTGACGGGCATATACACATCACCTGACCTCAGGGTTGCAGTGGTCACCGGAGGGAACAGAGGAATCGGGCTGGAGATCTGCAGGCAGCTCGCGAGCAACGGCGTTCTCGTCGTCCTGACAGCCAGAGACGAGAAGAAGGGCTCGCAGGCCGTGGAGGAGCTGCAGAGCTCCGGCCTCTCTGGCGTGATCTTTCATCGGTTGGACGTCGCCGACCGCTCGAGCATCACGCAGCTCGCGGAGTTTGTCAAGGCCAGGTTCGGCAAGCTCGACATCTTGGTGAGTAGCCTGTTTTGTAGCACAGCAGCTTCAGGTGCATTGTTTCAGGGGTTCAGTCAGTCTCACGGTTTGGGTTTGGGTTCTTCAGGTGAACAATGCAGCCGTTGGTGGAACAACCATCGATCCTGAGAGGTTAAAAGAGCTCCAAAAGCAGGATCCTAAGGCAAGTCTGCGAGCACATAGTTTGAATAACTAATTAAATTTTGCCAGAAACAAGTGTCTGGGTGTACAAAGATAGGATGAGTTCGACGGCTGAGAAATACTGTATTTACCATGGCTGCAGGAAGATATAAGAACTTTTGCGGATGGTTACATGGGAAGTCTGCAGCAAAGTTATGACCTAGCCAAGGAGTGTCTGGAAATAAACTTCAACGGCACAAAGGACGTTACAGATTGCCTGATCCCCCTCCTCCTGCTGTCCAAATCAGGAAGGATTGTGAATGTTTCTTCACAAGTTGCACAGCTTAAGGTAAGCTTAACCACTGAAGCAGTTGTAAAAAAAATCTGAATAAATTCACCGATGTTATTCAACTAAGTACTAACCGGTAACCTACACATATATATCTGCAAAAAAAATCACCTAAACCGTCAAATCTGGCACTGAAAGATTCGGGGGAAAAAAAAACCTGTGCAAAACTCTGAATAAATTCAGTGATTGCATTGCTCTTCCTCTACTAAGAATGCAACAAACAAGGGAGTGATGACGTTCTGCAATGCCTCTTCTTTCTTTTTCTCATCATCAGTTCATGTCAAACGAAGGAGTCATAAAGGTGCTAAGCGACATCGACAACCTCTCAGAGGCGAAGCTCGATGAGGTGACGAGCCTTTTCCTGGCAGATTTCAAGGACGGTATCCTAGCGGCTCGTGGGTGGCTCCCCGTGGTGTCGGCCTACGCAGTGTCCAAGACGCTGGTGAACGCCCACTCCAGGCTGCTGGCCAAGAGGCACCCGTCGCTGGTGGTGTGCTGCGTTAACCCGGGCTTCGTGAGGACCGGCATGAACTACGGCATGGGCCTGTTCTCCGCCGAGGAAGGCGCCACGGCGCCCGTCGCGCTCGCGCTGCGGGACGAGCCCGGCGACTCCGGCCTTAACTTTGAGCTGCTGGACGTGTGCGAGTTCTGACTTCTACCGTTCTAAGCTGCTGGACGTAGTGCGTGCTGCCGTGCGGGCATGTACTATGGCAGTGTCACTCGATCAGTTCGCAATAAACACGGTTTGAGATTGGGAGTTCAGAATAGTTTCATACTCTGTAAGAAGAAAACTTGATTATTGAGGGCTAAATGCTCTGAACCAATCTCAACACGTCATGTAAACAGAGACGGGTTCAAAGTCGCAGATGTCTGTCTAGTTGGTTGGTTCCTGATCAATCTACTATCGCTAATAATACAATCAAGACGTCTGGACGGATGGAAGCCTCCCTCCGCTCACTCCCGCATGCGTCGCTCGTCCAACGATCCTATCCGCTTGTTTCATTCGTGCGTCCAGATGCTCGCTACGCCGTTTCCTCCCTGCATCGCCGTGCCCATCCGCCCATCCCACTCCGCCTCGTCGTCGCCGGTCCCCGCAGCGCCGCGCCCCATCCCGTGCGCCCTCTTCCGCGCCATATTCCCCACGAGGTCCAATCTACCTCACCAGCCTCCATCACGCTGCCTCCTTGTCGCGGCAGGCCCACTCGCTACGACCGCCTCCACTGAGTTGGAAAGCCGCGGCCGCCTCCATCAAGCCAGCGAGCCTCCACGACGGATGCTCCAACAAGCAGGTGAGAGGGACGAGATTCGTGTGGCGCCACGCCCACCGGCGAGTTGCCCGTGCCGCTGCTGCACAGTGAGGTCAATGCGCCACCGTCGACCTCCGCGCCAGCGTGCCTCCATTCGTCCAAGCAAGCCCATGTTGCAAGAGTATGTTTCAAGTGTTCCAGATGTTTCATCTAGATGTTACAAGTATTTGATCTTGATGTTATAAAAGTAGATCGGAATGTTACACATGTTGCAGTGGATACACGTATGTTTCAAGTGTGTGTTCCAAATGTTTCATCTCGTTTTTCAGACTAATGTTTGCATATGTTTTTACACATATGAAGTGTTTTCAGGTGTTTTTTTCAAGTGTTTCATACGCATGTTTCGAGTGTTTCAGCTATTTCATACGTATGTTGCAAGTGTTTTATTTGGATGTTTCAAAAGTAGATTTAGCATTGTAGCTAGTGTTTCATGTGTTTCATCTGCCTTCAGACGTATGCTGCAAGTGTTATATCCGGATGTTTCAAAAGTAGATCCGATGTTGCATCTCTGTCTTCTGTTTTCTGTTGCCTCAAATTCGCCTCGGTGTCTCCTCCTCCCGGCGCCGGCTAGGCATCCGCCGCCCTCTCCCCTCTTCTGGATGCTGGCGTAGCCACCTGCTGCAGCTGCTGGCCGCGTGCATGTACGTGAGAAGCGGAGGGGGCGTGAGCGGGAACTCCCTATGTGCAGTCAGGCGGTGTGGCCCCGCGTAAGCGGGCGCGAGATGCAGGTGTCCGGGGGAGACGGAGTGCAGACGCACGTGTCCGGACGTCCGGACCTTAGCGCTGCCGATCCACCATCCGCACGGCCGCGCGGCCACATTTTCTAAGGAGATCTCGTGAATTGATACGGTATCTTGAATAGATATACGGGCGAATTGGAGTGGGTATACAGCGCCGGTATCAGTTTCCCTGGTATAACTAGGGATGAAAACGGTACGGATATTTTCCGACCGTATTCGAGACCGAATCCGTTTAGAGGGGTTTTAATCCGTCCGTATCCGAGTCCGGATATTTAACATCCGATACCGTATTCGTATCCGAATATTTAAATCACATATTTATGATGTCGATATCCAATCGTATCATATCCGGCATTTTTTATATTATCTGTATTCGAATTCGAATCCGGACATAAATATGAAAACAAATACGATATCAGTGATATCCGTCCGTATCCGATCTGTTTTCATCCCTAGTATAACCGATCATGTCACATATCGACCAACCGTGTGCGCGAGCTGAGACTTGGCCCAATAAAAAGGAGAAGCCCCTGTGTGACCTCGCTCCCCGCTGTGAGCCCTAAGGTTAAGAGGAGAGGAGCGCCGCCGCCGCCGAAGCCGGCCAAGCCCATCGATCAATCAAGATGGATAAACAGATGGTGTCTACGTTCATGGAGGTCACGTCTTGCGAGTCCCAGGCGGACGCCGTGCGGCACCTCGGCTCGTGCCATTGGAATCTGGATGAGGCCATCAATTTCTACTTCAGTAGGGGACAAGCGGAAACCGATGACGCCGGAGAAGCCAGAGTGGAAAACGTCGACGGCAACCAGCAGGAGGCCCACGTCGACAACGCTGAGCAGGACGACAACATCAGCACGAAGGAAGACGACGGCGGCATGCACAGCAGCAACGGGGAGGGATATGGTGAATACAACGACGAAGACTACGACAATATGAGCTACAGCGAGGAGGACGATGATGATACCTACTACGCCTCTCTAGCGGAGGAAACCGAAGGGGGTCGGCCGGCGGTGCAGCCGCCACCACAGAAGGAGTCGCTGCAAGAGCTGTTCCAGCCTCCGCACGAGCTGATGTACCGTGGATCCTTCCACGACGCCAAGGTGCACGCGGCGAGGAACGATCGGTTCCTCCTGGTCAACCTGCAGACATCCAGCGGCGCCGGCGATTTCCCGTCGCAGATGCAGAACCGGGATCTGTGGGCGGACGAGATCGTCAAGAAGGTGGTCGAGGACAACTTTGTGTTCTTCTTGCTTCGAACGGTGAACAGCAACGCCGCACACTTGGACGAGTGCAAGAAACTGGCTAATTTCTACAAGCTCGAGGTCGACCAGCTGCCGGCCGTGCTCGTCCTCGACCCGATCACGGGGCAGTTGCTAGCTAAGCGGAGCGGCACCATGATGCCTGACGAGTTCATGCAGTTTGTTGATGAGTACGTGAAATCGAAACCGAGCGCGATATCCATGCCCAAGTTCGTCGAGAAAACGCCGGTGCTCCCTGCACCTGTGGGTGCATGCGACGTGCAGGAGTTGGCATGGGGATCTGCCGCTGCAGCCGTCGAACAAGAGCCGACAGCAGTGTCCGAGAGCCCTGCTGCGCCTGCTGACGATGAAGTTGGCGAGCAAGAACAGGAAATTCCTAAGAACTCTGCAGTTGCCGGCGGTGCTTGCCGCGAACAAGAACCTGTACCGGTGCCTAATAATACTACTGAGTTGCCCGCCATGATGGTCGACGGAGACGACGACGAGCCAATGGAAGACGAGGAGATGTACAAGCTGAGGATTCGGTTCCCCGATGGCACCATGGTCGCCAAGGAGTTCGGCTGCAAGAGGAGGGTCGCGTCGCTCTTCGCGTTCTGCAGATCGGCCCTTCATGGTGGAGGGCAGCATGCGGAGGAGAAGAAGGCGATCCGGATCATGAGATTCGCTGGCCGCGCCTTGGTGGCGATACAGGACGACGATGCTGGTGCTACATTTGAGGATCTGGGCCTCAACTTCGCAGCCGTGTCAGTTGTTTTCGATGTCTAGCTGGGTCTTGAGAACCGCAATAACATTAGTCGAGTAGTCGACGTTTTCCTCGGTAAGAACTTGTGATACATTTGTTACAATTAGTCGGGTAGTTGACGTGTTTTCGATTTACTTTTGATGCTATATTTGCTAGTTCGTATTCACCTGTGTCCTTTCTTTTTGAAAGGAAGGTCCGCTCTGTTTACTGAGTAGAGCATGACCTCGTTTTCGCCGTGCGCATTTCATTACTAGCTGTTTTTTTAGCACGGCGTCGCACACAACGCTTGATACACCGATACATAATCGATAATGATACATGCCAGATGTCCGGACGGACGGACGCGGTCGTTCGCTCATTTCCCGCATCCGCTCATTCCTCCCGCCCCCTTCCTCCACCGCGGCATCTCTGCACCCGTAGCACCCACACCGCAGCGCTCCTCTGCCGAACCGCGCTCCCATGCCGGCCTCAACTTCGATGCAGGGACGGGCGCGACCCTGGCGGCGGCCCGACACGGGAGCAGATCCGGCACGGGCGCGCAGCCCTACTCCGGCACGGGACGCACAGCTTCGGCACGGGCGACCGGCGCAGCCTCCCCCTCCTCTATGTTCCTCGACCCTCGGCAGCTCCTTCCCCCACCCGGCGTCCTCCTCCCGCACCCCGGCGGCACCCCTCCCCCACACCGGCGTCCACCCTCACCGGGAGTCACTAATGCCCGCAGATCCAGCGGCCATGGCACTCTCTGCGCCAGGCTCTCTCTCCCCCTTTGCTGCAATTGTATGTTTCAATTGTTTCAGACGTTTCAGAGGTACGTTGCATTTATTTCATATTGATGTTGCAAAAGTAGATCGGGGGATTTGCACATGTTGCATATGTTGCAATTGTTTTCGGAGGCATGTTGTAAGAGTATGTTTCGAGTGTTTTAAATGTTTCAGCGGTATGTTTCATCTATTTTTTACAGACGCATGTTGTAATTCTGTTTATCTGGATATTGCATATATTCCACACATATGTTCGCATATGTTTTATTCAGATGTTGTGTATGGTTGCAATGGTTTTCAAGCGTTTCAGGTGTGTTTTTCAAGTGTTTCATAAGCATGTCTCGATTGCGTTCAGACGTATGTTGCAACCGTTGTATTTGGATATTTCAAAATTAGATCGGGTGTTGCATCTCTTCTCCTCCCACCTTCTGCTGTATCATCTCTCCCAGAGCCAACAGGGCATACGGACGAGGGGTGGGGTGATGGGCGCGGGACGAGGGATCTACTTGCGTCACGTTATTTTTTGATTCAAGCATACGTCGTGATTGGGAGTGAGATGCAGGCACAGGCGAACGGGAGCCGCATCCGGACGTAGGCCTCGGGCTGGACATTCGGGCGCTAGGCTTGCCATAATGTCTCTAAGGCCTTTGGGCTTTCTGACAGCTTTTAGACATCAGCTCTGAGACTTTCCAAAAGCCAAAAATCTCCGCCTTGGCTTTTGGCTCGTGAGAGTTTTTTTTTTGCTTTTTTCTTTTGAAAGGTCCTAAAGCTGAAGTACAAAAGCTCCCAAAAAGTTGAAACGAACATGATCTAAACCTTGAAACCAACAAATTTCTAGCTGGAGTTGCGAAACTAGTACTAGTTCAAAGATTACTAGTAATTTGCGTGCCCCCATGCGTGCATATCTAAGTAACAATTGACCCAACATAAGATAAGATTGATAATTGATATAATGTAATAGTCCATTGACATAGGTTTAAAGCATAAGCAACATATCGTTCTCGACTATGCTTCTGTAAAAGAATTAAACTCTGAATTTCTTTTTTTCATAGTAAGAACCCTAAAGCTAATCCTTGTCTATTGTTGTCAAAACAATAATATAAGCCATTTTTTTCATTTGGTACCAACTAATAACAAGAACTGCACTCTTTGATATAAAAGATCCCTGACATATAATGAGGAGAAAATGTATTAGATGTATGTGGGGGAAAAGGTAGAAGAATTAGACAAACTTCACTATTTGTTGCTGCAAAAGGATCACCAAATTCAAAGAAGATCCAAACCAACCAAAACCTGATATGCACCATCTCACACTGCACCAAATCTTAACAACAAATCCAGATAAGGTCTTGTTTGAATGTAGTTGGATTTGCATCAATCTACATATGTTGAGGTGGATTGGAGTAGAACTTGAACTAAATTTCACCCCAGTCCACCCTAACACATGTGGATCGAGGTGAATACGACAACATCCAAACAAGGTCTAAGGGGAGAAACTAACAACAAATCTAGATAAGGGGAAAACCCATCTCACGTCAGTTAATGGGCAAACATAGCATAAAAGGAATTATGTAGGGTTTGTCCAAAGCTAGCAATCACAACAAAATTGACCACTAATCAAACCAACCAAGAATGTCAAAGTTTGGTTCACCAAGCCTGCGACCAAGGAGGCATTCCACTCTGGTGCAGTGCTAACATATTTCACTTAAATCTACATAGAAAAAACCAGAGGGAAAAACAAATCCTTTGTACCACAAACTAATAGTAGTTCTTTACAAAAGAAACATGAACAACCAAGATTATAATGTGTATAAGATTTTTTTACCTACGATAAAGTGTATGAATAGAGCTTGGGTGAGGAACATCCGGGGAGTTCTCACAGTCCAAGTGGTCGTCGAATACCTTCGCCTTAGGGTGGTGTGTTGGAGGCCGTCGTGCTACGGCAGCAGGCTAAGGACAGGTTCTGTTGGCGCTTTAGCTCCGATGGCGTCTACTCAACGTCCTCGGCCTACAAGGCGATGTTCATTGGTTCCTCGACACTGAGGAGTGCAAAGGAGTTATGGAAGACCAGCGCGCCTCCAAAGGTTAAATTCTTTTTCTGGCTATCAATTCATAGCGGGTGCTAGACGGCGAGTCAAAGGAAGAAAAGAGGGCTGCAAGACTGTGAACTTTGCGCCCTTTGTCATCAGGAGCCGGAAACGATGTGTCTATATGTGAGAGGTTTGGGCAAGGCTGCGTGCTGCGCTGGGCTTCCATCAGCCGGCGCAGGTGGCACAGATGGTCGTTGATCACTGGCTTTCGGAGAGGAAGCTGATGCCGAAGGATTTGAGGAAGGCGTACGATTCATTGTTCCTGCTTGTCTTCTTGTCCGTATCTTTGACAGATTTGCAACCATGCCGGCTTGGCTATTGCCAAAGATTAATCTTGAGGCAGGACAGTGGGTGGAAGTAGGGTGTAGGAGGTTGATGCCACTTTTTGTTTGTTGGTCGCAAATTGTTTCTGTGTAATTTCGACTTTCGCAAACTTTGTGCATTTCTCCTTTCTTTTGTTTTCTTCCTTCCTCAGAAATCCGTGGCTTGCCTTGTGTATTTGTGTTGCTACCGTCTTAATGAAAAATGTGCTCGTTGCGGTCACGAAAGAAAGATAAAGTGTATGAACCTGGGTTGACATAATCAGATACTTTGGTTGCTACCTTCCCCCCTAAAATCACCACAATGCATATGACACTAATAGGAGACACCAATTTCTATACAACATGACAATGCACCACAACTAATTTCATAGCCACCAACTGAGACATAATCTACTCACATCATTCTGTAGCCCAAAAAATACAACAATAAGGAGAAAATAGAACAACAACCATTGGCCCTGAAGAATCACAGTAGGAGGGCTGCAATTTCTGTAGTTATTTCACCATCATTAAACACAAAATCATTAGCTTGTAATGGTACCCTACATTCAACACAATGTCTGCTGTATCGAGCCAGATTTCAAAACATAATATCACCATGGATAGAAAACAATGGGAAAGGCCAAGTCTAAATTTCAACTCTACACTCCTTTGAGCGAAGACAAAGATGAATCTTGGGCCTCATTTACATTTCAGGTTTTGGGCCTGCTTGGATGAAATGGAGTTAGGTACTAGTTGGACTAAAAATTAGCTCAATTTGGCTAGCTAATGACTAACAACTAGATGAAGGCTTGGCTAAAAAAATAGTACACCTAGTAGCTTTCTTGTTTGGATCACCAGAGCTAATTTTAAATAATTTTTAGTTAGCTAGCAATTAGCTCTTGTATCAAACAGACCCTTAATCCCCACGAACAATGCTAAGCTAACATACATAGTGCTGTCAACGTTGTGTGCTATTTGAAGATGAATAAATTGAATACCATAACATATGTTACCACCAAAACATGCTCAAAATGGAACATATTGACATTGCGCAACACACCTAGCGTCTATACAGGTTGATCCAACCCTAGGCGCCCGTGAAAATAAACGTCCAGGATGGATACCTGACCCACAGTTTCCTAGGTTGGGAATCAAATAGGCAAGAGCAAGTGGCTTGGCCCCATCGCCACCATGCCGCTGCGTGCAACAGGGCAACAGACCATGGGGGCCTAGCCCCATGCCGCTCAAAACCACCAAGAAAGCAGCGTTTGTCTGCTTGAGTGCTTGGGATGAGGAAAAAGGATGTTGGCGCCGCTCTCGTCCGCCTAGCGGAGAAGCTACTTGATGCGGCGGCAAAACCTGGGAATGGTCTGGAATCCAGCCCAAAACCACACCAGACCAATTCTCTGACGTGCATCCAGTCCACCCCACTGTTTGTGTTCCTGGACCCAAATCCAATCAAACCACCTTCTAATTTAAAATCAAACCAAACTGCGCATACTACTCAGACCGGTCTGAATCCATCTCAAACCTGTTTTCAAGCTTCCGATCAAACGCTTTATGCCTTGGTTTACTAACCTACTGTACATATGAATGTGAGCATGTATGTTAAGACATCAGTCAGGTTTTACCATTGGATCACCTAAGTTTACTTACAGTATAAATTTACAAAAAAACAAATAAACCTAATTAATTGAGTATTTAAATAAAAAAACAAAATGTGAGGCGAATCTAGATAATTTAAAGAACATAAATGTTAGGGGAATATTTAAACGGAGCCGCTGGTGCCTGGATGTCCGTCCGGGACGCTAGCATCGACCGTCTGCCAGCTCTAGCGATGCCTGCGGCAGCCGAACACATGAGATGCGTTTTGCAGTTGTATACATGGGACGCCTGTGACAACAATGGTCCTGTTCGGCTGCGCTGATAAGCCGGCTAAAAAACACTGTTGGCTGATTTGTTATGAGAGAAAAACATTGTTTCGACTGAAAAAACAAGCTGAAAAGTACGGATTATAAGCCGAATGAACATGACCAATATTCACCGATCACCATTGGATGACAGCTAGTGTATTTTAAAACTTCCACAAACATTAATATCATGTTGCAAGCAACATCCATCGATTATATCTTTTGTGGTGCTGTTTTGGTTAAGTCTGCTGAAACATTGATGCTTTGTTGCAAGCGTTGAATTTTAATTGGGCTAGGCCAATTTTAATTCAATTAAAATTAAATAAATCTGAAGTCCATATTAAATGATAGGTACAGCGAGTGAGCGAGCACTAGCACGTCGGAGCCACAAGCGAGTGCCCTAGCAGCGGGCCTGCGTCGCCTGGACATCGCCCACGCCGCCCCGAACGTCGTCATGTCGCCAGCTGCTTCCCATACGTATCCCATATGCAACACCCGTTCTACTTTCGAAACATCTATATGCAACAGTTGCATCATACAAAAGAAGACAGATGAAACACTTGAAACAAACGTCTGAAACACTTGTGAAAACGCCTATAAACATTTGAAAACCATTGCAAACATATGCAACATCTAGATGCAACAGTTTCTACAAACAAAAGAAGATAGATAAAACACATGAAACAAACGTTTGAAACACTTGCGAAAATGCTTAAAAACACTTGAAAACTATTGTAAACATATGCAATATCTATATGAAACACTTAAAACATACGTATGAAACACCTGAAATACTTGAAACATATGCTTGCAACATGCATATATATGCAACATCCAAATCCTACTTTTGTAATATCCAGATAAAATTCTTGCAACATACATCTAAAACAGATGAAATACACTTCAAACATATATGTATAGCCATTACAACATGTCTAACATTTTGATCTGCTTTTGCAAATCGATATACAACACTTACAGCATACCTCTGAAACACTTGAAACATGCGTTTTTAGCATAGCATCTACTTGTTACTTGGACGAATGGAGGCTCGTTGACGCGAAGCTCGACGCCGGCGAGGAGCTTGATGTTGCGGAGTGGCGCGGGGGGGGGGGGGTGCCTGTGGGCGGCTTCGCAGCCCGGCGAGTGGCTATGCGGCCACCGACGAGCTGTTGCGTAGCTCCCGGTGATAGGGCGGGGGGGTTTGGTCCCCCGCGGTGGAGGCGACAGCGCTGCTCGCGGCGACCGTCCCCCGCGCTAGGAAGGTGAGCAGCTAGAAGGCGGCGCGGTGGAGTCAACCGCGGAAGACGCATGCGCGCAGTGAAAGAAGGCCACGACAGAGAGGAATAGGGAATCAACATTTATTTTTTATGGAGAAACCGAGAGCAGGCTCTGTATTGGACTCCGCAGGCCCATGAAGGGCACGTCCGGAGCATCGGACGCCTGAGGAGAACATTTCCGTAGATAAATTTTTTTTTTATAGAGAGACGGGCTAACAGACACCCGGATCCTAGCATTATCATCTTAAACTTTTGCAACTTGCTAGAAAAACAATGAAATTATGTTATCCTATATAAATGAACTATATAATGAAAGTATTGCTCGTAATAAGTTTAATTATAAGGTTAACTTTAAAAAAGTGTCAGAATTATGGCCAATGTAAAAAAATTGACTTAAAACAAACCTAAAATATCTTCACATTTCCTAATGTAGTTGGTATTTAGTATAACTCGTCTACAAGTCTTGGCTGGTTGGCTATCACTATCACTAAACAGAAATATAGATTATTTATACTAGAACCTATCTATATGTTACTACTGCAATGCGATCATTTATACTAAATGGTGGCTCCGAAATATAGAAATATAGTAACGTCACAGCTGCACAGAAATGAAAAAAAGCGGGGAAGGAACCACGGGAGTCAAAAGTAACGTCACAGCTGCGCACGGACGGGTCGTCCGAGGAACGGACGCCCGCCTCCCAGCATTTCCGATATTTAAAAACCATTGGATCACCTCAACCTGCATGACGCCGACGGCGTTTCTGGGAGAGCCGTCTCTTCCCGTTAACCCGTTTCCTCCCAGTGACGATGGAAGATGTCCTTTTCTCAATTCCTGACCTGACGAATGGTGGCTCCGATGATCCCGTCGATTATCTCGCTCGCACGGTTGTAGTCGTGGCCCGTAGTCCGTAGATGAATCAATGCCCCAGGGAAGAAGCAAAACCGAAGTTGCCAATTCAACATCAACTTTGACAACAGATTAATGCATCATGCATGATGCTAACGAGAAGTTGTTTTCGCCCATGTGCCCAGGTAAGCTCGCCCAGGAGCCAGGAATTAACCTGCCTGCGCGCCGCCGGTTCAGATTTCAGAGCTGAAAGGTCAAGCAAGCACCCCCAACCATCATCACTCATCAGCCATCACCTGCCTAGTGCTCTCTGCCTTCCTGACTCCTGACTCCGGAGTACTCACTTCTGACCCGCATCCTCCTCTCGTCAACAACAGACCATATCAATACCAGTACTAGGATTCATAAGTATATAAACGAACCAGAACCATCTGTCTGTCTGCAATGCGATCATTTCAAGCCTGACGTCCGTCTCTGCTCGACTACCCTGATCTGCTCCTGCACCGGGTCAGCTGAAGATCATGGAAGGAGCCGTTCCCAAGCCATCGGAGAAGAGGTGCACACAAAGCACGCCTTTAGTTTCTGGCCGATCATTGATAGATCGGCAGCAGCTTGAGTTCTGCATCTTTACCTCTTCGATGGTTTATTTTCTTGTGGACGTCAGGGTGGCCCTGGTCACCGGCGGGAACCGGGGCATGGGGTTCGAGATATGCCGGCAGCTGGCGTCCAGCGGGCTCGCCGTCGTCCTGACCGCGCGGAACGAGGCGAGGGGCGCCGAGGCGGTCGACAGGCTTCGCGGCCTCGGCCTGCCGGACGTCGTGTTCCACCAGCTGGACATTACGGAGCCCGCCAGCGCTGCTCGCTTGGCTGATTTCGTCAGGAGCAAGTTCGGCAAGCTCGATGTGTTGGTACGCCTGGCTCCTTTCCACTTTCCCTGTCTGGCTGCCTAATGCTACTTCTGACGGTCGTCTTGGTGTGCATAAACTGGTTGCATGCTCTAATCGACTCATACTCTGCAGGTCAACAACGCAGGAATAATGGGAGTGACGATGGAGGTTGGAGGCGAGGCAGCCATCAAAGAAATGGTACGTATATAGAGAGGAAACCTGCTAGCATATATACTGAGCTGGGCTAGCATGTTACTACTTACTATCAGTAAATGTGGTTTGGTGTTAGACACTTACGCAGTTTGGGTGCATCGAAACAGATGGTAGGCAAGGACCAGAACGAGATTGCAGAATGGCTGAACCAGCGGACCACGCAGAACACCGAGCAAGCAGAGGAATGCGTCAGAATCAACTACCACGGCACCAAAACCGTCACGGAAGCGCTCCTTCCACTCGTGCAATCCTCCTCTGACGGAAGGATCGTCAACGTTGTTAAATGTAAAGATATATTTTGTATTTATCCCTTTGCTATTCCTAGACTTATGCGGCTGTGGTGAATCTTCCAGAATAGATTAGATAGAGTTTGTTGTAACAAACCACAGCCGGTTCTCTAGGGATGGAGCCTATGTAAGCCACCGGTGCCAGGCGTTTTGGCAACCATAAGAATTAACACGCAATCGGCCAGGAGCTCTAAGTTTGGGGGCCCTGCCGTTCCACCACATTGCGCCTCTGAAGCCTTTTTACATGGTAATCAGAGCCTAGGTCACCATGTCGTCAAGTTCAAGCGTTCCGCATCCTCTCTTCGGTGTTCCAATCACCGAGAAATTGACAAGGAAGAATCACGCGCCATGGCGCGCACTCGTGCTTGCAGCCGTCCGCGGCGCACGCATGGAAGGTTACCTCAATGGCAAGACTCAAGCTCCTGCGCAAGAGATCGAGGAGAAGAAGGCTGACGGTACAACCGTCAAGGTGCCTAATCCGGCCTATGCAGATTGGTTCGCCGAGGATCAGAAAGTCCTTGGGCTGATCTTGTCTTCGGTCGGGAAGGAAGTGCAGCCACAGGTCGTCGCTGCAGTGACAGCGGCCGAGGCATGGGGAGTGATTGAGAACATGTTCTCAGCTCAAACCCGTGCCAAAACGATGAACGTGCGATTAGCACTTGCTACAACAAGGAAAGGTAACCAGACAATTGCTGAATACTTTACCAAGATGAAAGGCTATGCAGATGAGATGGCAGCTGCGGGGAAGCCAATGGACGACGAGGAGCTGGCGGCCCATATCTGTAACGGGCTGGACGCTGAATTCAATCCGGTGGTGACATCTGTTACTGCCCGGACTGAACCGCTCTCAATTCATGAGTTGTACTCTCAGCTTCTTAGCTTTGAGACGCGACTCGAGCTTCAAGATGGATCGGGCTTCTCTGCAAACGCCGCCAATAGGGGCGGCCGATCTGGATCAGGAGGATCTGGGTCGGGTGGCTACAACAATCGCTACTTCAACTACAATCGCGCCCCTGGGCGCGGTGATGGAGGCCGTGGCGGCTCGCGTGGGCGCAGTCCCGCGCGTGGTCGCGGACAACAACGCGGGGGAAGGGCACAGCGCCCCAACCTTGGAGGCGTGGATGAACGTCCTCTTTGTCAAGTGTGCTTTAAAACAGGGCACACTGCGGCGAAGTGTTGGCATCGCTTCGACGAGTCCTATGTCCCTGAAGAACGGCACGTGGCTGCGGCGATGGCGATGAACTCCTACAACGTCGACACCAACTGGTACACGGACACGGGCGCGACCGACCACGTCACCAGCGAATTGGAGAAGTTGTCCTTCCGTGAGAGGTATCACGGGAATGATCAGATCCACACAGCTAGTGGTGCAGGTATGGAAATTAAGCACATTGGTCATACTACTGTTCCAACCCAGTCCCGTAATCTTCATCTAAACAATGTGCTTCATGTTCCAAAAGCTAGCAAAAATCTTGTTTCTGTTCGTCGCCTTGCTAAAGATAACTCTGTTTTCCTTGAATTTCACCCTGATTATTTTCTTATCAAGGATCAGGCCACGAAGAACACGATTCTTAGAGGACGATGCCACCGAGGGTTGTACCCTCTTCCATCAGATCAGTCAATAAAACAGGCGTTTGGAGTAGTGAAGCCGTCCATGTCTAGATGGCATAGCCGCCTGGGTCATCCAGCTTTTCCAGTTGTTTCCAAAATTATCAGCAGTAATAAGCTCCCATGTTCCTCTGAGAAAAACAATGATTCAGTTTGTGATGCTTGTCAACAGGCAAAGAGTCATCAACTTTCTTATAGTAGATCCTTTAATTCCTCAAAATTTCCTTTAGAACTTGTGCATTCTGATGTCTGGGGTCCTGCTCTAGATTCATTCGGGAGAAAGAAATATTATGTTAGTTTTGTTGATGATTTTAGCAAGTTCACCTGGATCTACTTTATTAAATACAAGTCTGAAGTGTTTGAGAAATTCCATGATTTTCAGGTCATGGTAGAGAAACAATTTGGTCGCAAAATTCTCACCATGCAAACTGATTGGGGAGGGGAGTACCAAAAATTGCATAATTTCTTTACCAAAAGTGGGATTGTGCATCATGTTTCCTGTCCCCATGCGCATCAACAAAATGGAGTTGTTGAGCGCAAGCATAGACACATTGTCAAAATTGGGCTTTCCCTCCTTGCTCATGCCTCTATGCCACTAAAATTTTGGGATGAGGCTTTTGCAACAGCTGTTTTTCTTATTAACCGTATGCCTAGCGCTACCATCCAGCATGAAACACCTTTAGAACGCTTGTTTAATCAAAAGCCTGAATATTCCTCTCTTCGGGTTTTTGGTTGCGCCTGTTGGCCCAACCTTCGTCCATATAATCAACATAAGCTTGAGTTTCGCTCAAGACAATGCGTTTTTATTGGCTATAGTCCTCTCCATAAAGGGTTCAAGTGTCTAGATGTGTCATCCGGTCGTGTTTTTATCTCCCGGGATGTTATTTTTTGATGAGTCTATTTTTCCTTTTTCTGAACTCCACTCCAATGCAGGAGCCCGTCTCCGTGCTGAAATTAATCTATTACCATCAGACCTTGTTCCTTTATCTATTCCTGGGGTGGAACCTGTAGCAGACCGTGTGTTTAATTCCGCTAATGCTACTCAACAGAATGGATCTAGTGCATGTGATAACAGGATCTCAGATTTGCCTCCTGGTGCGAGACATGAGAATGATGCGGCACGGACTCCTGGGCGATCTGCTCCGGGATCGGGGCTCTCCAACTCTACCGGCCCATCCCACCAACGTGCCAGCGCCACGGAGACGCTGGTTCGCGCTCCGGCACTGCCTGACCCCGCGTGCACGCCGGGTGCCCCACCTGGTGCTGACGCGCGGCCGAATCAGGGTTCAGGCGAGGGGGAGACAGGAGCTGTGCCTGTGCCTGATTCAGACGCTGCGGACGATGCGGCCGAGAGAACAGCGCCTGTGCCTGATACTGCAGATGCAGATCTCCCTGTTGATGAATCCTCTGTGCCAGCACCACATCACCGGACCCGGCTGAGTGCAGGTATTCGTAAGCCAAAAATTTATACTGATGGAACAGTCAGGTATGGTTGTTTTACTGCTTCCGGGGAGCCACAAAATTTAGATGAAGCACTAAATAATAAAGAGTGGAAATCAGCAATGGATGCCGAATATGAGGCTTTAATTAGGAATCAAACTTGGCATTTAGTTCCTCCAAGAAAAGGGATTAATATTATTGACTGCAAATGGGTTTATAAGATAAAGCGAAAAGCGGATGGGAGTCTGGATAGGTATAAGGCTCGTCTAGTTGCAAAAGGTTTTAAACAGAGATATGGTGTTGATTATGAGGATACTTTTAGTCCTGTTATTAAGCATGCTACTATCAGAACAATTCTATCTATTGCTGTTTCTAGAGGATGGAGCCTGCGGCAACTTGATGTACAGAATGCTTTTCTTCATGGTTTTTTGGAAGAAGAAGTGTACATGCGTCAGCCACCAGGTTATGAAAGCAAGGCTACTCCAGATTATGTCTGTAAGTTAGATAAGGCTCTATATGGTTTGAAACAAGCGCCAAGGGCGTGGTACTCGAGGTTGAGCAGAAAATTGTGTTCTTTAGGCTTCAAGGCTTCGAAGGCTGACACATCTTTGTTCTTCTATCAAAAAGGGCCTGTTACTATATTTATTCTTGTATATGTTGATGATATCATTGTTGCTAGCTCCACACAGGAGGCTATAACTTGTTTGCTGCAGGACTTGAGGAAGGAATTTGCTCTCAAGGATCTTGGAGAGCTGCACTACTTCCTTGGGATAGAGGTAAATAAATTGAGGAATGGTATTCTGTTGACCCAGGAAAAATATGCTAGAGATGTATTGCATCGTGTGGGCATGAAGGATTGTAAACCAGTAAGTACTCCTATGTCTACATCAGAAAAATTGTCAGCACAAGAAGGGACACCTCTTGGACCGAAAGATGCTACAGCATACAGGAGTGTAGTAGGTGCATTACAGTACTTGACTTTGACTCGACCTGATATTTCTTTTGCTGTGAACAAAGTTTGTCAGTATTTACATGCTCCTACGACACTTCATTGGGCGGCAGTAAAGAGGATCTTGAGGTATTTAAAACACACCATGAAGATTGGGCTCCGTATTAGTAAAACCTCCTCTCTTTTGGTGAGTGCCTTTTCAGATGCAGATTGGGCAGGAGATGTAGATGATCGTCGGTCAACTGGAGGATTTGCAGTATTTCTGGGGTCTAATCTGATAGCATGGAGTGCAAGAAAACAAGCCACTGTCTCCAGATCAAGTACAGAAGCTGAATACAAGGCTGTAGCAAATGCCACAGCTGAGATTATGTGGATACAAATTCTGTTATATGAATTGGGAATACAGGCGCCCAGAGCTGCCAAATTATGGTGTGATAATATTGGAGCTAAGTATCTCTCTGCTAACCCAGTTTTTCATGCTAGGACAAAACATATAGAAGTGGATTATCATTTTGTGCGAGAAAGGGTAGCAAGAAGATTACTTAACATTGAGTTTATATCTACAAGAGATCAAGTTGCTGATGGCTTCACAAAACCATTGCCGGTAAGACAATTAGAGATGTTTAAGAACAATCTCAACTTGAGAAGTTTAGATTGAGGGGGAGTGTTAAATGTAAAGATATATTTTGTATTTATCCCTTTGCTATTCCTAGACTTATGCGGCTGCGGTGAATCTTCCAGAATAGATTAGATAGAGTTTGTTGTAACAAACCACAGCCGGTTCTCTAGGGATGGAGCCTATGTAAGCCACCGGTGCCAGGCGTTTTGGCAACCATAAGAATTAATACGCAATCGGCCAGGAGCTCTAAGTTTGGGGGCCCTGCCGTTCCACCACATTGCGCCTCTGAAGCCTTTTTACAAACGTCACTTCAGCCTTTGGGCTACTCAGGGTACGTGCCCTGATCATACACAACAGATCATCACAGTTGGAAAGGAGGAAATGGGAAATCTATAAAAACATCCAATGCAATCTTCTTCATGTGTGTCCTGCTCTCTTTGGCGCAGTTCTTCAGCGGCGAGGAGCTCCAGCAGGAGCTGAGCAGCATCGGCACGCTGACCAAGCGACGGCTGGACGAGCTGTCGGCGCTGTTCCTGGAGGACTACAAGAGCGGCAAGCTGGAGCCCCGTGGATGGCCGACGGACCGGGTGTACGCGGCGTACCAGGCGTCCAAGGCGCTCGTCTCCGCCTACACCAGGATCCTCGCCAGGGAGAACCCGGCGCTGCGGATCAACTGCGTGCACCCGGGCTACGTCGAGACGGAGATGAACTGCAACACCGGTAACCTGACGGTCGCGGAAGGCGCCCAGGTCTCCACCGCGGTCGCTCTCGCCGACCAGGGCGGCGTCACCGGCGCTTACTTCGACCGCACTGAAATAGCTTCATTCGTGTAATCCTGGAATGGTGTAAAGAAGAACACTTCTTATCTTAGAGATACATATTGCTTTTCATGTCCAGCGCATTCTGTTCGGTCACTCAGTCCTCACCACTCGTTCCTCCTCTCAAGTAGGCATAATGTTATATATATATATATATATATATATATATATATATATATATATATATATATATATATATATATATATATATATATCGCTAAATCCACCCCCCTCAACTGCCCCACGGTAGCCCAATCTAAGTCCACTTAAATTTGTGTACCAAAGTAATCCAACTTCATATAAATGAATGGTATGGATCTGTCCTCAAGCCTTCTTCTCTTACTCGTTGAAGATCCGAAGGCCAAAATCATCTAGGTCATGCTCCCAACTTTTTGCGAAAATTATGAACCCACCCGTCGCTGGTTATGTTCATCCGGCTCGTTCTTTCCCTTCTTTTCCCCATCGTGTGAACAGTTTGTCCGTTGTCCTCGTCAGCAGCGAGCGGGCACACGGAGGACACGGGGAGAGCACGACGCATAGGATGTCGGATGGTGCGGGGAGAGCGCGGGGGACGCCGAAGGAAGCGGACAAGCAGGCGCTCCGCTCCGCCACGCGGGACAGCGCGAGGTCCGCCGATGCACGGGCGAGCTCTGCTGCGAGCTCTGCCGACGCGGGGCGAGCGTGAGATCCACCGCCGCGCGGCGACTGCGCGTGTTGTACCACTCCTGAGGCATCGCCACGGTGGCATCCAGACCATCAGTACCTGCTACTTGGCCTTCTACAACTTTACACTCGGTAGAGGAGTGAAGACGACGGAGAAGCCCGTGAAGGAAGCCAAGGGAGGAGGGGCGGCACTCGTGGATGGTGCGCGGCGCCGCCACCACATGGGCGTGGGTGGGCTCCGCCACCGCCACGCGGGGGCGAGCTCCACCGTGGCCTTACCTCTCCGTCTCGGTCGCCAGTGAGCCCCGGGCGAGAGGAAGAGCTATTGCGATAGGAAGAAGAAGTAGGCCGTGAGGCTGATGAGTGGTGCCCGCATGTGAGAGAGACTGACGAGATGGTAGATGACGATGAGCCTATGGAAGGCGAGAAGATGTACAAGCTGAGGATGGATTCGGTTCCCAATGGCACCATGGTCGCTAAGGAGTTCAGCTGCAAGCGGAACGGTCGCGTCTCTCTTCGTGTTCTACGGATAGGTCCTACATGGCGGAGGGCGTGCGGAGGAGAAGAAGGTGATCGGAATCATGAGATTCGTCGGACGCACATTGGAGGCGGTGGAGGACGATGGTGGTGCGACGTTTGAGGATTTGGGCCTGAACTGTGCAGCCGTGCCAGTTGTTATCGATGCCTATTGCCTAGACAAGTCTTTAGAACTGCAATAATATTAGTCTATTAGTCGAAGTTGTTTCATCTGTAAGAACTTGTGATATATTTAGGGTTTTTAATTTCGGTATCGCAAAAAATTCGGCCGCCATCGAAATTACTGAATTTCATGAAATTCGGCCGAAATTTTGTCGAAGTTTTTTTAGAGATTAACACATGAAGTATGCTTTTTCTAAAAAAAGTTTAGGTCTAAACAAATATTAGTATGATTTATGACTAAACATCAATTGAATAGAAGAATGTACAATATAAGCAATAGAAAAATATAAGTCTAGAGTTATATAGCACATGTATTAGTGTATTACAAAATTTCGAAATTTTCTTTTGGCCACCACCGAAATTACCAAATTTCGTGAAATTCGACCGAAATTTCACCGAAATTTTGAACCTATTTGAGCACAATAGAAAACAAGTCCTCAGTCCTGCACTTCTAGCTATCACAGAGTGGCATTGCCAGTTGCATACAACAACTTTTATGATCCACAGTTACATACAGTAGTCCTGTATTTAGAAATATTTAATGGTGTTAGTGTTTATTTGATTAGGTGTATGTGTCATACGGGAACAACGACTATTGGTGTTGGAATTCAGACTATTCATTGAACAAGTTCCTAATAAAAATTTGTGGGGGAAAAAGGGAGGAGTTTAAATAGGATTGACACCTTTTTAATTTAATAATGACAGGATATAAAAAATGAATTAAATACTTTATTTATATCCATAACCCATAACCCACTATTTTCATATGTATATGTTGGGTTGCCTAAATGTGAAGCATTAACTCTCAGTGACTTACGAGACCCAAAAGTCCAAATCCCTTATATATTCAAAAGTGAGGGAGTAAAGACTATGCAAGCAATATTTTAAATATTCTCATCTAAATTATATCTATAATTTGTGTTTCTTTATTAAATGAACCGAGAAGATATGAACTTATATCATAAAATGGGTTCAACTTTTGGTACAGATTGAATATGTGACATATCCTATTGTCTATTGTGTAGTTGAAAAGGTTCAATTATATTTACACGATTTATATTATACTAATTGACTTATAGAAAATTCATTAGTATCCTACAGAAATTGAGTCATTCTCGGACCCGTTTTGGAGGCACAAACACCGGACAATATGGCGTCGTTCGGCGTGCACGCTCTAGACTGTCTGGTGCTTGCATTATGAATGGGGTCTTGCCAAATTTAAGTGGGACACAATAAAAAATAATCTTAATTTATCGAACTCGATAGAAGCATTATGAATAGTTCTCATAACACATTCGTGTCGCACGTCCATATCCACTAGTTTAATTAATTAGTAAAAGAAGTGTATTTTTGTTACAAAATAACTGGCTGTTGTGTTTAGATTTGCTAGTAGGCATGTAAATTGAAGAAAGGTAGATGAGACTAGTCTCCTCGCAGAAAAGGTAGACTAGACTTCAGCGTGAAGGTTGCGTCACTTGGTACGTAACATTATCGGCATGACACGAGGGGAGTGACATCACAGGGGCGTACATACATGAACACTAGTACTAATATACTCCTCTATTTATAGCAGCGAAGCTCCAGGTGTTGGTGCCGTATATCAAATCACAGCTCAGTAGTCTTCACAAACTCTCTTAAACAAAGTGACTTCTACAAGATCAGCTCCCCGTCAGACACTCAGACATGGAAGCACACGTACGCGGGCAATATGAAAAAGAGTGAGCATCTAGCAATCTTCTTAAATATATATGCTCCATCCACCGCTCTGGATCTCATTTACTCTGTCTAAGCTATTGAGATTCTATTTCCAATTCAAAAGTACATATGATAAATAAACTTAGGCATTTTCTGTGTGTATCCTAAAACTTTGATGACACTTTTCTTTTATTTTTGTTCAGGGTGGCCGTGGTTACCGGAGGGAATAGAGGGATTGAGTTAGAAATATGCAAGCAGCTTGCTTTCAAAGGAGCCACGGTAATATTGACAGCGAGGGACGAGAACTCGAGAAGAGGGGTGTAGAAGCGGTAAAAAAATCTTGCAGCGCAGGGGCTATCCAACGTCCTGTTTCATCAACTGGAGGTTGGAGATCTCTGTAGTACTACACGTCTCGCTGATTTTATCCGGGAGAAATTTGGCAAACTGGATATATTGGTACTGCCTTCGTTTCTTAATAATTTCCCTTTCCAACGTCAGTACACTACATGTGAAGGGTTCGGAGTTGATCATGAATCACGGAACATTTATTGTTCGGAATAGCGCCTCCTCAAAGCATAGATGACCTTTTTAATAGGTGGTCAAAAAGAACTAATAAGAAACATAACGCATTATTATTGGCAGTAGCGTCGGCACTTTGTTGGACAGTTTGGATAACAAAAAACGATGTGGTCTTTGATAAATATAGACCAAAATCTTTTTTGTAAGTATTTTTCAGGAGAACTCACTGGCTCCAGCAGTGGGCAAAATTGCAGCGCTGTGATGATCTACGGGATCAACTAGTCTTAGCTGGGCAAGATCTAGAGACGTCAGCTTTGCATTTCTTTGATTCTAATGGGTGGTTGTCAACTAGATGTATTGGTCTTACTTAGTCAATACTTTACGCTCGTTTTTGTTTATCCATGTGTTTTGCTGTAAGTTGGAACTCTCTACAGCTTATGTGCTAGTCTACGGGCTAAATTTTATAATAATTGGTTTGATTCTATCGGTTGATAGATGAAGCCGGATATGAACTATCCTTTACTTTAAAAAAAAAGTCGCTACTTTGATTGTTTTCAGGTCAACAATGCAGCGATTGCCGGGTGCAAAATAGAGATCAGCGATCCAGAATCTTTTAAGTCAGAGGTTAGTCTGTAACTTTATAAGCAATTCCATTTTACTTTCAGTTGTATGCATGTCTACTTACAGAATTATATATTTATTATCCTCTTGATACCTCCTACAATGAAAGAGACTAACAATTTTCCATGCATGGATAATAGCTTGCAGGCATGAATGCTCAGGAAAAGCTAGAAAGGATCAGGAGGCACACCACAGACCCTTATGATAGAGCAGAGGAGTGCTTGAGAACAAACTACCATGGCACCAAAATTGTCACAGAAGCGCATCTTCCTCTCCTGTACCTCTCATCGCATGGAAGAATTGTAAACATAACAGCTCATGACGGACTACTCAGGGTAATTAAATTAACTGCCTTCAAGCAATGATGCAAAGCCATGCTAGAAATAGATTCGACAGCTAGATACATGTACCGCATTTTGCATTTACAAAACACTAATCTATTTAATTACATGGCTTCAGTTTTTCAGTGGTGAGGAACTTAAGAAGGAGCTCAACAACATCGATGGCCTGTCCGAAGAGAGATTAGACGAGCTGTCAGAATTGTTCCTCAAGGACTTCAAGACTGGCCAACTGGAACCCCATGGGTGGCTGACTGAAGGAGGGTTCCCTGCATATAAAGTGTCCAAGGCTCTTCTCTGTCACACCCGATTTTGCAAAGAATAAAACCAGGCTCGTCATATGTGTACCCAGGAAGTCCACACATACAACAACATAATAGAGATATCAAAACAATGTTTATATAAAGCGGAATACTTACTATATTAACACTTACAACTATCAGAGTGTCGCGGAACGGTCACTAATCTTTTCTTCAGGCTCCAACATCACAGGGACGGCTGACTGGTGGCTCCGTATGCCAAGCACTTCTTATAGACTTCTGAAAACTCCACTACACCTTTATTCTTCTTCTAAGCAGCACCTTACTACACACTGAAGTGTGGTGAAAATAGCAAGAGTGAGTCCATGTCGAACTCAACAAATATAACACAGGGTTCATGAGGCTCAAAAAGATAGACACTGGTTTGACTGCATGTAGCTTTTAATTGTCACAATTTTATTACATGAGTAGCATCAAGTTTACATTAATCCCACAATAAACATATGATCAATGTAAATATGAATAACGAATAGCAAAACACATATTAAACCAATAAATGTTCATCTATTCTGTGAAGGTCCAAGGCCGCTCGTATCCGTGAGCACAGCTAGTATACCAGTTTATTAAACTCTGCGCAGAGGTGTACACTTTCACTGTGAGTCGTGATTACCCATATGCCCGGGATCGTGACTCCCAAAACACTTTCAAGGTGAGCAGGCAGGGAAACACTATGAAGCCTTTCAAAGGTTCGTCTAACAAGTTAGGACCGCTAGATTTCCAAAGTCAGTCTGTGTGATACAACCACGCAGGGATCCACAGTCTGCTTTTCCCCATTTGTGCCATAAGGGTAACCTCTAACAAACTAGAAAAGGTCCTCATACTGAGTTAAAGCCAGAACCATATAGCCCTCACAGTTGTACTATAAATCCCGGATGTTCGTCCACAGATGAGTCCTTGTGGAGAGAAACTAGAGCACCAAGAAAAATAGCATCATGCTCTGGCCCTCTTTAAACAGTAATCAAAATGTCATCTTTTAGTGTCGTTGCATATTCCATTAATCATATTACAAGATCATAGTTTATGCTCAGCGCTAGCAAAAGCTACCTAATGCAAAATCCCATAGGTGACAAGGTATAGATAAAAAACTAGGAAAATCCTTAATGACATTCAAGGTAGACACATGCAATATGATTTTATGAGGTTAAAGTGAATAGGACAATAAGGAAATCCCATGTTATACTTGTCTTTTCCCAAAGTTAGCTACTCAGAATCTCCAGTTGCTATCTTCTGGACTCAAGTTCTCTTGCTTCGACTGTCGGTCCTCAGCTCCTAGTCTTCAGCGCTAATTAACCATACTTCTTCTACTCTCAGCAATCAAGTATAACAAACAGACAATAAACACAACTAAGAACAACACACCAAACAAAAGAGACACTTTAAAAGAGCGCACTAGACTATACGACATGATGCTATGATCGTGAAAACGTAAGACCGACGGACAACAGAGCTACCATCAAAGAGGACACGCGACTATCGAGGAGTTTACAACAAATCAGAGAAAACAACCTATACATTTGATTTATTTTAGTTAATGAATTAATGTGTTGGACTTTTTGGAGAAATATACTAAAGTGAAACTAACCAAATTATGTTGAATTGTAAAAGCTAACATTATACCTTAGCCATATTTTATTTATAAATATATCATATCATAGTATTTTAAGTCATTTAAATATTTATAAATTAGAAAGCATAAAGAATGTGATAACAGCTAATCGAATCATTACATGTTTCTTACATAAACTAAACAAGTTCTATTTAAGAAGCACTTAAGTTCTTATTAATCATGATAGCATTTGATTATTTATAAAAGACAAATTATAAACCAAAGTTACTTTTAATTTGAAAAGACAGTAGCTAAATATTAGTTAAATTAACTACATGCTTCATGTTTAACTAAACTAATTATGATTAAGAAACATTTAAGTTAATATTAATCAAGTTAACATTTATTTAAGAATGTTCTATGTATGAACCTAAGTCGCTTCTAATTTAAAAGAGCATGACATAAACATTAATCAAATAAACATAATTTAATTTGTAAACACATAACGTGACATGGTAAACAACGTTGCTAATGCGTCTCTTACGCCGGCACAGTCACGAAGCAACAAGAACGAAATTATACCCCTATGTTGCTTTTAGTTAGAAAGTTGTTAAATAAATATTAATCAAGTTGCATTTAAATAGATAAATTCATACTTGAGTGACATCACAAAAACTATCGCTACTGTATAGAGCACGACGCTACAAAACTATCGCAATAAGAATGGATTTACAAACCTAGATTCCTTTAAATCATATAACTAATTGCATGTCAATTAAATTAATATTTAATTTATATATAACTAGCATGTAACACGTCTACGCCGATAGTATGTAGCTTCAGTTGGCATGATCGCAAAATCACAAGAACGAGTTACTACACTAGGTTGCTTTTAATTAAAAATGCATTAAATAAATATTGCACGTAAATCAATAAATTTATAATTAGGTGACACGATATACGTCAGCACTACTACGTAGAGCGCAACTATACGAAACTAACGCAACTAAAACGGAGTAAAACGAAATTAAAACGAAGAAACGACAAAGATATAACAAACCAGTGGCAGAACCGCAAATACATCATCTTCTACCTCCATTCATCTGAAGGGTCTCGGCCTAGGGGCGACACGAGAAGGAGAAAAAAATATCTAATTTACTACACGAGAGATTTCTCGAACTAGGGGTTCCTCCACGGTAGTTTTGGTGTGCTTTTACCCAAGGGGTAGGTACGTATATATAGGGAGGAAAACTCCCTACCCCACGTCAACTAGCGATACAGTACTCATTGATGTTGCATCCTCCATTTTTAATAATAGGCCTAATTAATTATTAAAGCCCATTAGTAAATAAATGTATGGGCATTTAAGATTATTGCACACGGACTTCTGTGGAAAATGAGATATTTATTATTTTCGGAATTAATTAATTTCGTGGATAAAATAATTCTAGAAAAGTCCAGAATTATTATTTAAGTCGCGAAAAATACTCCGAAAGCTCCGAAAATTCGGGGAAATTTCTCAGAGACATTATGAAATATAAGGAACCCAAATAAAGTATTTGGAGCTCATAAAAAGATTGATGAAGAGATCAAGGAAAAAGATTAAGCTCACGGAAATTGAAATTTTAAATCCAGAAAATACCAAAAACTTTTCCGATGAGAAGTAAACGTCGTCCTATGGTATTTTGAAAATAATAGCACTCACCAACACCAAAGACAAGCATCAAACAAACACCACGTTATCAAATTAATATGAAAAAGTTTAAAACCACAATTTTCTATATTTAAATTAGCAACAACTTAACTTATCTAATAAATATATTCAAATATTGAAATCATTTATTTTATTTAGTGTTTTCCAAGCACAACCCAAAATTGAAAATTTTGTGGTGTGACATTCTCAATGCCTATTCGAGAATCATTGCAAAGAAGCACCCAACACTATGCGTAAATTGTGTGCATCCCGGCTTTGTCAGCACAGACATCAACTTACACAATGGAGATCTCACGGTTGAGGAGGGCGCCAGAGGAGCTCTGGTTTTGGCTCTCATACCCAAGGGAGGCATGACCGGAGCATACTTAGACTGCACAGTGGTTGCATCCTTCGTGTAACTCTTGTGTTGGTGATTGGCCATAGGATGCGCCCCTCAAGTTTCTTTCAAACACACAAAAAGGGTTTTCCATAGAACAAAGTTATTGCAATATAAAGTATCAACCTATGCTTGTACCGATAGAGATAATTGAATGAAATGAATGTATAAGACAACTTCGTACCAGAATCACCATACAAATGTTCGACCTTTAAATTGAAGATATAGTTTGGAGATACATGACTTCATCTCCAATTAATGTGATATTTATTTAGGAAACTGCTTTCAGTACAATTACTTTGGCAAAAGTTTTGTTCAGGCTTTTGTATTTAGTCATGTCTTTTTTGGGTTCATTTCTACTCAAAAGCTAGACCCACATAGGCAATGAGGTAACTGCTTTCAGTACAACTATTGACTTTCGTGCGATGAAAAACTCATTATTCACATTAATGTGATGGAAGAACTCATTATTAAAGTTAATGTGATGGGAAAACTCATTTCATGTCAAAAAGCAATGATTTAAAATATTTTATTTAAGTACTACACTTTTGCATTGTCCGAATGGTCATTCTAATTTATAGCATGTTAAATATTTATTGGGTAATACAAAAAAGTTATATATTTTTATTGTGTACATCAAAGGAAAACTAAGCTGACAAATTTATTTTGTAATTTTTGGACTTATAATTTATTTACTACTAGCAAATATGTCCGTGCATTGCAACGGGAGAAATAAAGGTATTAAACATTTGACTTATTCGCTTTAGCTTGCTACATAGCTACAACAGTACTATTCATGTGTTGATAGAGTTAGATATCATGACTGAGATCTCTCAATTTCCACATGTTAGCCCATGTTGAGATTTGTAATGTTATTAGAGATTTGCACCGGTATACGTGGATAACTTGGATCAATTGATTTATGTAATAATAATATTTTTTTTCTAATAATTTAGATCAACAAATTAAGGATGGACCTATTTATATTTATTTATTAGGCAATGGTAAAAATAGAGCTACATTTAAAAAATAAAAAAATCACGATAAGAGTGGCACTGGGAGTTGGGGACGCCACAGTCCTGCAGCAGGGGCAGCGAGACATGAACTAAGGAACATCTCCGAACGAACTGAACGAAAAAAAAGGGAGATAAATGAGAAGGAAAAGAGAAAAAGAACTGGACAGAAAACGGTTTATTCGGTCTTTTGGCCTGCTGAACGCCAGCATGGGCTTTAACTCTGGCTACCTGGGCTTGGGCCGCACAAGCACCCTGGTCTGCGATGCTCCGCAGGCCCACGTAGCTATCTGCTCGATCTGAACCATTGGTGCCAATCCAACGTATGAGAGCGCTCCTGGCAGGAACAAAACAATCAGCCGCCGCTGTCCAAAAAAAAAAAACCCTAGCTTCACTTTCTCTTCTTCCTCCGTCTTCCTTGCGTCGTGCAGCCGAGAGAGCGGAGCGGACGAGCAAGTGGCGCTGATGTTGGAACATGCGGAGCCGAGCTGAGGGGTGCCATCGACAGGAGCGCGCATGGCAGGCTGACCCGCGCCGCTGCCAGGCCGCTTGCCGGAGCTCGCGTGCAGCGATGGCCACGCGCGGCTCCGTCGAGCCACCCTCCAGTGGCGCTCAGGCATCCACGCGGTCTCGAGCGGCGAGCTCCAGAGCCCCGGCAGCCACGTGGCCCGCGTCCCTGGTGACTGCACGCGCGGCTCCGTCGAGCCGCCCTGTAGTGGCGCTCAGGCATCCCGGCGATCACGAGCGGCGAGCCCAGGTGCCCTGGCGGCCGCATGGCCCGCGTCCCTGGTGGCCGCACGCCTCCACGTTGTGGTGTGCAGCCGCCATCGTGTTGGCAGCTTGGGAACGCGCGTGCGACCTCTCGCGCGCACCCAACGTGATCTTCCCCTGACGCGACCCCGATGCGCGCTCGAAATTTTGTATCCCTCTGTCTCCTTTTGATTTGGTTTGACCTGATTTATATAGTTGCCTAATCTTATTCTCGTCGATAAGGATTCCTATTCCTGTTTTTGTTTACGTCATCCAATTCCGATGGGAGAGGGTTCACGCCTACAGAATGGAAGAGAACGTTGTTTTATCAGTTCAAGCGTTCAAGCACGACGAGAAAGACAATGAGACAATTGTGATTTAGAGCTCTTTTTCGATTCGATTTGGATGTTTGGCCAATTTCTTCTTTCCTTCTCTTTGCCCAACGTTACTGTAATCCTGTGTCCTGCCCCGTTCGGAAGGATCTGTGACGTGCCCTGTACCGAAATCTCCAACGCTTATATGGATTCCAGAGTTCTTTTTTGATACGGCTATAGAACTGATGAAAAAAAAGAAGCGGGAGGGGAAAGGCCAGACGCCCAGACCAAAAAAGGCCGGCCAAAGAATCGGAGGAAATTTTGCCGGATTTGGACTTGGATTGGATTGATTATAAGAGTTCGATTTGGGGAGGAGTTTATTTTATTTCCATTTATATTCCATTGCGTCTGAGGCTATTTTTTAGTCCGGTCTCCGCCTTATAAGTAGCCAGACAAAAACAACGCAGACAAAAAAAAAACGGCGGAAATTCGGCAGACAGAAGAAAAGCAGAAACGGCAGACAGAAAAGGGGCGGAAACAAACAAAAAAAAACTACAGAATTTTTTTCTTTTAAATATTTGGTATAGATGATATTAACAATTGTTAACTTATTTATAAAAAAATATAAAAGAAAGACGGTAGTAATACAAATTCAGGGTTGAAAACGAAATTACGGCCTACCTTTATTCTCGGGTGGTAGATCCACTTGGGACTGAAGGTGGGCTGTAATTTTGTGGCCCGCTAAAAAATGTCTTCTGTTCCGGTTAGAGTCACCAATATAGAGTAAAGGGTCTTTAGTCTTGACTAGCAATATATGCTCGTGCGTTGTAACGAGGACAATTTGTTATATGGTGGCATGTCAAGGTTGATAATAAGTTAGCTATTTTCGTAGAATTTAAATGAGCTTGGTTCAACCTCAAATCAACTAAATCCAAGGCTTTAATAAAGGCTAATTATGAAAAATTAAGAATAAATTAACTCAACTAAAATTGGTGATATTGTGTGTATACCGATCTATTATGAGTTTAACACAAAGATTAAAAGTAAGCAACAACCACATGTCCACACACGTGTTGCGAGTGGGCGAGTGGGTTTGGATGTCTAGGACATGGCATTGAGTGGTGTGACGTCAATGAAACTTAAAATGAGAAGGGATAAACATTATTTTTTAGTATCCATTAAAAACAAACAGTTGTATACCAAAATTTTTCTCATTGCTTCCGGCTTACCTTACCTATTTCACATGAGAAAAAGTAACCAAAAGTGTTGCTCCTCGGTAGGGGTACAGTTACGAAATCAACATGTATACGTAAACAAATCGGAAACCATGCATGTAAGTACGTTGGAGAAAAATTAAAAGCAAAAAAATGCTGCAAATCAGAAACCATGTGCGTACGTATACGTTGAGAAAAAACGGTAGAAAAAAAAATCGTGTAAAGCCAAAATTGCACTCGTTCCATAGGAAAAAGAACTACTTACAAAAGTAAACCAAAAGCGCTGATCTCCGAACACAAACCTGGAGACACGGACGCACATAAATCATAACTGGACTCTCACGCGGACATCAAAGGGAAAAAACATGATACGTATATAAATTGTACTCGACTTCCACCGTCTACACAAGAACTTAGGGGGTGTTTGGTTTGGGGTGTTAAAGTTTAACAAACACTGTAGCATTTTCGTCTTATTTAACAAAAGGTTTTCAATCTTGGACTAATTAGGCTTAATAGATTCGTCTCGCAAATTACTCCTAATCTGTGTCGACATGCATGCAATTAGTCTACATTTAGTACTCCATGTATTTGAGGGAACATTGATGTGACGGGAGTTAAACTTTAACAAAAACTAACCAAACACGCCCTTAGATAGAGGGAGGTGTCCTTCTGGATGTTCCGGATCAATTGATCTTGATCGGACACAAAATACAATTCAAGATCGGTCACAATTGAAGATCTTGACTTTTGTTATTGTGGAAGTAAATTGGGTCCTCTAGGCCGTACGGTTCCATTGCCAATCTTTTTCTTTTCTTTTTTTTTCTGAGCACTTGCTCTTTGTACCTTCCGGTTTTCCTGTATTCTCTATACTTTTGTTGGTCTTTCAATAAAATCCTGCCCCTCCTGTTTCTTTGGAATTGGATTCCTATTCATGTTACCACCTGGGATCGATGGATGGGCTGAAATTTATAGATATAGATTTGGAATTCTTCTTCTATACGATTTAGAGCCACGTAGATTCATAGTTTCCTTCAGGACTCCACGAGACAGACGACGTGCTGTGTTCGAATCCTACTCTAGATACAATTTGTTTTTTTTTTGGCATGGTTGTTCCACATCCACTACTATAAAAATGCGTACAGACCAAAATAATGCTATGAAAAAACGGCGCAAATTTTGTCTCTTTATTATTAGGGATGGATTAATGGCTCCAACCGAGACTAAAGGTACTACCAACAGAGACTAAAAGGACATTTCGTCCCGGGTCGTGGATTCAACCGGGATCAAAGGTCCCTACCCTATATAGGGTTGGCCTTCTCTCTTCTCCTGCCCTTTACTGTCTTCGATCGAATCGATCTCCTCCGAGCCACCGCTGGCGCGCTTGCTCGATTGCCGTCCCCGTGCCACCGTCCGCCATTGTCCTTGCTACGACCGTCCACACCGTCCATGTCGCGGCCCCCTGCCCCATCGGTGCGCCTGACCAAGCTTCTCCAACACACGCCACGCCAACGCGCGCGCCTCACCGGCCCTGTTGTCGCCGTCTCCTCTCCTGCCCCGCCACCTGCTCCTCACCGGCCCCGCAGTGGATCGGCATCTCACCGACCCGAGTGCTGCCACCGCTGTACGTCGATCCCGGCCGGACCCAGCTCGTGTGCACCTTGTGCACCCTCTGGTTTTTGTCGTCGTTGCTGTCTACCCGTACGTCCACACCGCGTCCCCCTACCCCGCCCATGCGCGCCCGGCCGGTCAGCCTCTCGCTCCCATGCGCGCTGCCGCCGTACATGTTGTCGCTGTCCTCCTGCGCGTGCGGGGCTATGTGTGAGTACACTGTGTGTGTGAGTGTGATGATGTGTGTGGAAAATTAAAACAGATAGAACATATATAGAGAGAAAAATAGATGATTATTAATTGCATGGTTGTAGAATTTTGATATATTGGATATTATATATGAATTTTGATATATTGACTTTAGTGATATATTGTATATTGTATATATGCCTAAACCCTAAACGGCACAACCAAAAGCACAATAGTGAAGTACATTTCTTGTGCTATGTTTTTCACATTGACATAATTTGAAGTTTATTATAAAAACATTATCTAAAAAGCTCCCCAAAAAATACTAAGCAATTAAAAGCACATTAAGGGTTTTGATAATTCTAAGCATTTTCTCCACATTTCTCCAACATAGACCCTAATTATTTATTGTGGTTGAGTAAACTTAGAGTTGTTTGAGCACACTCTTTTGCTGAACTAAGAATATTTTCTTGTGAAGACGGAACATTATTTTCTAAATCTAGAACATTGCATCTACTCAATAAAAAATGTTCCATCTTCATTAATAAATTTTTATCTAAACATATCTAAGTGAGATCTTGTTTCGAAGAATTTACTATAAGAAGTATAATGGTGCAATCGAAATTTAATTTGGAGTCCCGGTTTGATTCTTGCACGGCTGTATGCATGAGTGATGGCTAGGTAGCTCCTAATCAGTTTTGTGTAGAACTATATATTATGATATATGAAATGACCCATTATAAAGCATTCAGCCCACTGCATTCGGCCCACTACCGTTAATCCAATCAACAACCGTGAGAAAATTAATCTGCCGACGCGGCGTTGTTGTCCGATCGTCCGGCCGTCGCATCGCTGCCCCGGGTGACGCCACACGCCAATCACAGGCCAATTGTTTCAAAAAGGGACATAATAAGTGATGGGTGGGGTGACGCCACCTTGACAGCAGCCTACTAGCAGGCATCAACACTACTATAGTACTTATACTAGTGTAAAATTATCGGCATGACGGGAGGGGTGACGCTACCTAGACATGAGCCGACAGGCATGAACACTACTTGTGTATATATAGCTAAGCTCCTGGTGCTGGTGGCGCATCAATCTCACAACTAAAAAGAATAAAAGGAAGACAATTGTTTGGTGTGGTAAGTTTTTGATGTTACCGTCCATCCACCCATGCGATCCCGCCCATCGTCCCTCTCCCCACCATGTGCCATCACTGCACAATTACCGCATCCCCAGATGGAAAGGAAATCACCCAGCGCGTCTACCAGCCAGCAAATTGGATCGACGCCGTCTCCCCTTAGCGATCTGCGACTGCGAGCACAGATGGAAGGCGCCGGCAGGTCATGCGTCGTACCCGCAATCCATCCACGCATGGACGAAGCCAGCGGGGGGGCTGAGGGGGCTCCAGCCCCCCTACTGCTGCTAAGCTAGTGGAACTTCTAGTGCTCTTCTTCCAATTTTAGACGCAGATGTATAAGGTAGGGTGGGCTAAGACATTTATTTTTTATACGTATTTTGTGAATTTCATTGTTAATTGACGTTTTAAATATAAGACTACTATACTTTTTCTATTACGAGGAATTAAAGTAGAGCTAAGTCACTGTAACACTTTTTTTTAGCCCCCCTAAATTTTTTTCTGGCTTAGTCCCTGCATCCACGCTATGTGTATCATCGACACCTCCTCTCCCTCCGTGCCCTCGGCGCTCGTGCGCCGTACCACCCCGCCTGCCCCCTTCCGCTGCCAATACCGCAGCCCCACCCTCCCCTCCCCTCCGTTGCCAATATAACGGGAGGAGACCACGCCGGCGGCACCATGGACACCGAGCCCTTCGAGGAGGCAGAGCTCCTGGCGCTCCCAGCGTCCCCCGTCGCGTCCCCGCCTCGCCGCCTGCCCCGTGTCCTCACTGCTACCGCCGACCGACACCCCCGACGACGACAGCGATGAGGATGGCAGCCTCGACCCGCTATTCTCGGAGACCATCACCACCGTGGGTGGGACCCGCTGGACACGCCGGCCGAAGGGGACGGTGAGGAGGACGACGACTGGCTCGGCTACGGCGGCCTCATGGAGGAGCCGCGGAGGGAGCAGATGTCGGCCAAGAAGCGGCTCGACATGGACGAAGCTGACGGGGAGGTGGCCTCTGGGGGCGGGGGCGGAGGCCAAGGGTAAGAGGAGCAAGATGAAGAGGAAGGTTGAGGCGTCGCCCAAGGAGTGTCTGGGAGAAGAAGCGGTCTGAGAAGGTAACCGGTCGTTCTCTCTTGCTCGCTGGATCATGTCGTTGGTTCATTGAATTGTGGCCGGTTTTTGCTGATGTGTGGTGCTGTGGGTTCGTGTGTGTGTAGGAGAGGAGGGTGCAGCTTGATTCGATCTATGCTGAGTCACAGAGGCTGCTGCGAGGTATACATACACGTCAACTGCATATGGGAGTAGAATTTAGATGTTGAGATTTTATCTTCGTTCTCATTTTTGTTCTTTGTAGGAACAAGGAGGGCGTCCTTCAAGCCAATTGTGCAGCCAGTTCACAAGCCCATCTCATATATCCTGGTCTCCTGGACAAGATACGCCTTCGTAAGATGGAGGTTCAGAAGCTAAAACTGGGCATTTTCTTTTCGATTTGGCATTCATGATTTATTGTTATTACTTTCAAACCGGCATATATGGTGAAAATCTCATTTCCTCTTCCTTGCTTTCTATCCTATTCGTATGCTGCATATGAGCAAGATGTTAATAGCTGCTCAAGCATGCTCTATGATCTTCGATGAGAAACTGTGGAGCTTTAATCCTTTGTGGGTTTAGCAATCCCAGCCCTAAAAACATGTGTGCTTATGCTCTGTGGTTCACCTGAATTTCAGTGATTGCTGCTGCCATGGTTAGGTGTGCTTACTCACAAGGAGAGCAACGCAGCTACTTTCAATGCATCCATAGTTTAATTTTTGCATGGACATCTCAGTGAAAGATATAGTAAATCATCAAATTGAAATGGCATGTTCAGTTTAGCAACGCACGGACATCATCAAATTTTCCGCTTCGTGTTGTTTAGCTCTATTGTGTACCTCCTTAGCATTTAAGTACTAATTGTTTAATCCTATATATTGCAACATTTTAGATGCTATGTACTGATTTATAAGTAATTCTAGCATGTATGTAATTGGCATGTTCAGTGATTTTACCTTTCTGCCAATTTCAGAAAATTGAAGTTCTGTTGAGTTTTGCCAATTTTAACATATGCAAGACATTCATATGCGTAGACAAAAAATTATATATGCAAGAACTACTCTTTAGGTACACAATTAATTCTAAAAACGACAAACTGCATGGTAAGTTGGACAATCAATGGGTCGTGCCTTACAACCCTTACCTGCTTATCATCGAATCTCCTTAGTTTTAGTATTAAACTTATTTAGCCATCCATGTTGTGTTCAAATGAAAACTGTAGTTAATCCAGACAGTTTACTTTGACACCGTGTTACTCTTCTGCAATTTTGTTGTGCTAACATGAAGGACTCTCAATTTGTTCATTTCAGGCAGACGAGATATTTGTTCGATCCTTTAAAGATGGATGCCTCTGATAAAATTTGGCAAGCTTTTGTTGTGTTCTTGCCAGGACAAACAATTGGGGTTCAGGGTGACCAGCCAACCCACTCCAATGCTATTGATTTAAGGGGATTCAGGGTTACCATCCAATCCACTCCAATGTTGTTGATTTAAGGGCAATCACCAGAGAGGATGGAATGATTGCAGATTGGTTGAGACCTCCCCGTCAAGATCCAGCGCTTGCCAGCTCTGTCATCGTCGTCTGTCACACCCGGTTTTAAGGACAAAACCAGATGTACACTATATGTGAAATAAAGAAGTCAAATCTCACATATAGCCGCAGATAAGTGTAATATCAAAAGACAAATGCTTATTTAACATAACGCAGTAGTATAAAATATACCTTAGAGAACAACACAGCGGAAAGACAACTCCGAGCACCGGGTGTAACCTTCACTCCAGGATCAAACTAACTGGTTGATCACAAGCCTAACAATTCCAGAATCTAGAAAATCGGGTACCCTTCCTAAGATGTGGGAAATAGCAAGAGTGAGTCCATGTCGAACTCAGCAAATATAACATAGGGTTCATGAGGCTCAAAAGGTTTGACACAGGTTTACTGCGATAGCTTTTATTAAGTCATCTTTTAGCAATTGAGTAGCAACAAGTTTACCATAAGCCCAAATAACCTCATGATCATGTAAACGAGAATAATGTATAGCAAGAAACAATAATCATTAGTGAACATCAATATCATCAGTGTTATCATTATCATCAGCGTTCATCATTTATTCTGTAAGGGTCCAAGGCCACTCGTGACCGTGAGCACTGCTGTTATAACAGTTTTACACTCTGCAGAGGTTGTACACTTTCACTGTGAGTCATGTTTACCCATATGCCCGGGATCGCGACTCCCAAAACACTTCCAAGGTGAGCAGGCAGGGAAACACTATGAAGCCTTTCAAAGGTTCGTCTAACAAGTTAGGGCCGCTAGGTTTCAGAAGTCAGTCCGTGTGATACACCACGCAGGGATCCACAGTCTGCTTTACCCCATTTGCGCCACAAGGGTAACCTCTAACAAGCTAGAAAAGGTCCTCATACTGAGCTAAAGCCAGAGCCATTTTAGCCCTCACAGTTGTACTGTAAGTCCCGGATTTTCGCTTACAGATAAGTCCTTATGGAGAGAAACTAGAGCACCATAAAAACAACCAAATATGCTCTAGCCCTCTTGAGCCATGTTTCTATAAAGAATCTTTTAAACGTTTATTGCATATACCATTAGTCAAGTTATAGATCATGGTTATTTATCTTGAGCGCTAGCATAATACTACCCAATGCAATGTTCCATAGGTGTCAAGGTACAAGATACAAAAACTAGGATATCCTTAGTGGTAACAAGGTAGACACATGCACATGAATTAAGTATATTAAAGGTGAATAGGAAACAAGGATAATCCCATGCTATACTTGCCTTAAATCAAGATCCTTCTTCTGATCCAAATCTTCAATTAATAGCTTCTTGAATTTCCACGTAAATCTCACCGACTAGACTCGATCAACAATAGCAACAACATTCATCCAGAACAATCATGCATAGACAAACAAGACTATAATTAGAACAATACACCAACAGTAAGAAAATAAGATAAAAAGTCTTTAAAATGAATCTACAACTCGCTAGGATCACACAGACGCGAAGATCACGAAAATCGGAGCTAAAACGACAAAGTTATGAATTTCTAAAGATTTCCTATAGAAAAATAAATACTTTAATTAAAAACTCGAAAATAAATTAATCCAAACCTACTGTACAGTTCTATCATCATGTAGAGCTCGCAAATATGAACCTAACGCAATTTGAACGGGTCAAATCAGAGTTAAAACGGAGATTCTACGATTAAAACAAGATTAGTGGCAAAACTGTAAATATCAGAAAACGTATTTTTCATTTACCGAAACGAAATACGTTTTCAACCGATCAAAGCGTACTCTGAGCTTTACGTTTTAGGACTGCGGGTTGATATACTAAAAACTCAGGGTTTCTTTTACAAAATCACAACCGAACCGGTATCTTCTAATTCTAGCCGTCGGATTTAAAATGAACGATCCAGATTGGATCGGGGAGGGAGAGAGAAGACGCCGGCGGCGCTCCGGCCGATTTCCGGCCCGTCGGTGAGCTCCCGCGGCGGCGCCATGGTCGGGACACACCAAAACTCATCTCCGGCCACCAAACGACGAAGGGGAAGCACCAGAAGATCGAGCAACTCACGGCGAACTTACCCCGCGCGAAAACGAGACCGGAGGACGGCCGGAAGGTGGTGGCTAGCTCGGGATGGCGGCGATGGAGGCGGTGGAGCTTGCGGTGGCGGTGCTAGACGGCTACGGCAGCCCCAAAAGGTTGGAATGAGGGCGGAAGGGTGCGGGGGCTCCGTTTTATAGCCCGTAGGCATCGCTAAGTAAGGAAGGGAGGGAGATTCGAGAAGGATTCGATCTCCGTATCGGGTAGAGAGAGGAAGGCGGTGGCGTCCATTTTCGGAAGGTGCCGGAGGAAGAAGAAGGAAAGGAGAACGGACGCTGACCGGTGGGACCGGCACGTCAGTGGCTCGGTGCGGGACGCGGCCGCGCGCGCGCGAAGACGGGCCAGCAGCCGCGACTTGGGCTCGGCCCAGGAGGAGGATGCGGGCGCGGGGAAAGGGAGAAGGAGAAACGGGCCGCCGCAGCAGGCCGGGGAGATGGGCTGCGGAAGAGAAAACGGCCCGAGAAGAAAAGAATTTCCTTTCCTTTTTCTTTTTCTAATTTTTCAAAACCATTTTTCAAAAGATTTTCAAATCCAATTTGAATTTGATTTAAAAACTCATTACAAAATTCCAAATGCAGCAGCATGAATGCTCAATCATGTTTCTACCATTATATTTGATTTTAAATTTATAAAAATTATTATTATCCTAAATTTGCATACTCACAAAAATATACAAAAATCATATTTCTCCTACTTTTCTTCTTTTCAAAATTTTAGGGTGTTACAATTCTATCCCCCTTAAGATGAATCTCGTCCCGAGATTCGGAAGATGATGATAAAAGAGATAATGACACTTTGTCTTTATTTGATCCTCATTTTCCAAATTACTTCTTTCGTGCAGAGTCATGAGACAGTTTCTCATATCCTGACTGACTAATCTGCCTAAACATAATCATCTCTCCAATTGAGCTCCTCCAATATTGTTTGTTCCTCTGCTATAACTTCTGTAAACTCATGATCCACTTTGCTATCCTCGGTGTACCTATCTTCTAATTGATCATTCTCGTTTTCCTCAGGTAAGAGTCGACCTCCTTGATACTCAATTTTTTTCCCTGATGGTGTTGTTAAGAGCATTGTGCACCGAGTACCATGAATCACTCCTTTATGTGCACAGAGCCATCCATTACCAAGAACCACGCGAATTTTAAGTGACTCCAACACAATGAGTGTTGCGATGAATTTTTCCTTGTTTATGACAAGACTGACATTCGGGCATATCTGATCTGCCTGCATTTCTCCCACTGGGGTTTGAACTAGCAAAGGCCTCCTCATTGGACACTTCACCATCTTGCACGTCTCTACCATGTCGGCGGAAATGAAAGAATGCGAAGCACTAGGGTCAAATAAAGCAAAAACTTGTACTGAACTTACTTGAATATAACCTCCCACTACTTTGATAACTCCATGAATTTTATCCATATCCACATTGCTCAGTCTTCCATTGATATAGTTTAGCTGCGCTTTGCTTCCTTGAGCAGGCTTCTTATGGACTTTCCTTTTTCGCTTTCGTCGTTGTGGATTCTGACTTAGTTCACTCCCAACTTGCTCTTCAACATTGTTGTTTTGATAGTGCTCAGCTTCATCATACCCATAACATCCTTCAATAGCAGAAACATCAGTCTTTTCCCACATATCAGTGCGAGACGTCATATAGGACTCCTGAGTCATGAGACACGACACTTCCTGTCATCAAGTGACCAACATCAGCAATCACGAGCAAGTACAGATGATCATAATCATGAGCTATCTAAAGGGACAACTCTCGCCTCCGTGGATCCAGAATTATCAACCTTGTATATAGACATTTCTTGCTTGAGAGTGGCAACTCAATCATGGAGACTAAACAATACTTTCAAATAAAGAATTAAAACTTAATAAACCTTCTTTGCATTGGCTACCCCCCTTAAAATAAGGGACACCAAATAGGGTAGCTTGAACCCTTCTTCTAGATGAGCTAAAAAGTGTTCTGACATCCCAATGATACTCCTGTGTATGGGTAAGAACAAGAAATCTGAAATTTCTCACGAGCAGAAAATCAGCAGTGCAGTAAAACAGCTGTAACTCTCATTTTGTTAATCCAATGAAGCTGTAGTTTACACCGATGGAAAGCTTATAAAATTCTCTACAACTTACTTATAGAACACACTTCCAGATTCTGCAGCTAACTTGACCGAAAACAACACATAACAGATTCTGTTCCAGGTTTCAGACAGCACAGTTGCATCGTCTTGTGATTTTTGTATCTCCCAATCCAAAATAGCTATGAGGGTAGTTCTTGCATTTAGAGAGAGATGTTGAAGTCCACTCTTGTCCAGAATTTTCTCATGATTTTTGGTCTTTCAAGAACAGAGATATAAGTTGATAAAGACAGGCTGCTCCGAAAGACAAGATATAGAAAGCAGGAGATAACCAAAACCCAGCTATTTATTTCATTAATCCTTATACCTTATACATATAAACTAAATGAAATCATGGTCAAAGCCCACGAGATCATTCCACTCATTACAAAATTCCAACTCAAGCATAAACATAAGCACAAAGCAACTAAACACTTAAATGTTCATTAGCCACACATTAAGACGACTCAACTTGGCTACTAACAGTTTTATTACACGGGACATAACTCCTATTCCTTAAACATGGTGTGATTGTAGCAGCATCCAGAGTAGATAACGTCTCTTACATTCCTTATTGCTTTATATGGACATCTGAATCTCTGCATCCCTCTTTACCATTCTTATAACTCATACCTTAAGATGGGTCAACCTGGTATCTCTTCGGTGTAGATTTAATACCCTCATACTCAATCCTTTCTCCTAAAAGTGTAGTTAGAAACACTGAACATTGGGCATACTCAATCACTCCTTTACAAGTAGATAACCAGTCTATTCCAAGGATAACATCAATGCCCATTAATTCCAAAACAATGAGGTTTACCTTAAAATTTACCCCCTTTATGTCAAGACTAACTTGTGGGCATACGCGGTCTGCCTTTATTTCACCTCTTGGAGTTTTAATCATCACTGTTTTCCCCCTTGGAAGCATAAGTATGTTATGATCTTTTACATATTGTCTAGATATGAACGAATGTGAGGCACTGGGGTCAAACAAAACCTTGGCATTTCCTGAACTTACTGGAATTGATCCAAACACGACCTCCTTAGCTCCAGGAATGGTGGAAATATCCACATGTTTCAACCTTCCATGGATGTAATTTCTCTTTAATTTATTTCCCTGCACATGCTCCTTTTGGACATCCTGTCCTGGGTCTTGCTGTTGTTGATTCTTCTGTGGGCAAGATTTGATATAATGTCCTTCCTGCTGGCAATGGTAACACTTTCTCTTAGCTGGATCTTTTGTGATGTCATACTCCAAGGAACTGTTGTTTGGTATGCTGCTATCTTGCTGGCCATAAAAGTTCACCTTCGTCCCTTTGGCTTGTTTCCTAGCTTGTTTGACCTTTCGGGGTTGATACTCCTTATAGGTAATTGTCCACCCATCTATGACTACTTCATGGGGAGTAGTTTTAGCGGGAGGGGCTTCTAACTCTTTAGGGTTTAGATTTGTTTGACAGGGGATCAGGGCTGCATGTGACAATGTAGTATAACTCGCTTGCTGATTGCTTTCCACAAGTGGTTCTAATGAGATTGTCTTTCTCTTCTTGTCCATGTTGATCGCAAAATTTGGATCCACCTTGAATTTCCCCTTATTAGACTCGTTTCGAAGACAGGGAAAACCATAATGCTTACAGCAGTGACATTGTTCCTGCTCTCCAAATGCCTTACTATCAACATCTTTATTGGATTTCATATTCTTCCAAGCTTCTACTACTTGTATCTTCTCTGACCCCTTAGGTATGTTGGCTTGACCTTGAGATAAGCATCGTTGAGAATTCCCATGTTGTGCCATTTCTTCTAGTAATTGGTTTTGCATCGCTAATGGTTTCTTGTCAAAAGTGAGCAAGAGCGACACAATTCAGTCCTCTTAACCTCTGAAATCCATAGTCTTCTCGTCACGAGCCGTCTAATAGATAAGGAGAAAAGGTTCAAAATAGAGACAAGGTTTTTATAACAGAACGGGGATAGAATTAAGCATAACTTTGAGAAAATAACAAAGTTAAAGAGAAGCAAGAAATAGGCAACAATGAGAACATGCTAAACGTCCAGTTCTAACTAGGCTTGCGTCCTACAGTCAGCATTGCTCCGATACCACTCTGTCACACCCGGTTTTAAGGACAAAACCAGATATACACTATATGTGAAATAAAGAAGTCAAATCTCACATATAGCCGCAGATAAGTGTAATATCAAAAGACAAATGCTTATTTAACATAACGCAGTAGTATAAAATATACCTTAGAGAACAACACAGCGGAAAGACAACTCCGAGCACCGGGTGTAACCTTCACTCCAGGATCAAACTAACTGGTTGATCACAAGCCTAACAATTCCAGAATCTAGAAAATCGGGTACCCTTCCTGAGATGTGGGAAATAGCAAGAGTGAGTCCATGTCGAACTCAGCAAATATAACATAGGGTTCATGAGGCTCAAAAGGTTTGACACAGGTTTACTGCGATAGCTTTTATTAAGTCATCTTTTAGCAATTGAGTAGCAACAAGTTTACCATAAGCCCAAATAACCTCATGATCATGTAAACGAGAATAATGTATAGCAAGAAATAATAATCATTAGTGAACATCAATATCATCAGTGTTATCATTATCATCAGCGTTCATCATTTATTCTGTAAGGGTCCAAGGCCACTCGTGATCGTGAGCACGACTGTTATAACAGTTTTACACTCTGCAGAGGTTGTACACTTTCACTGTGAGTCATGTTTACCCATATGCCCGGGATCGCGACTCCCAAAACACTTCCAAGGTGAGCAGGCAGGGAAACACTATGAAGCCTTTCAAAGGTTCGTCTAACAAGTTAGGGCCGCTAGGTTTCAGAAGTCAGTCCGTGTGATACACCACGCAGGGATCCACAGTCTGCTTTACCCCATTTGCGCCACAAGGGTAACCTCTAATAAGCTAGAAAAGGTCCTCATACTGAGCTAAAGCCAGAGCCATTTTAGCCCTCACAGTTGTACTGTAAGTCCCGGATTTTCGCTTACAGATAAGTCCTTATGGAGAGAAACTAGAGCACCATAAAAACAACCAAATATGCTCTAGCCCTCTTGAGCCATGTTTCTATAAAGAATCTTTTAAACGTTTATTGCATATACCATTAGTCAAGTTATAGATCATGGTTATTTATCTTGAGCGCTAGCATAATACTACCCAATGCAATGTTCCATAGGTGTCAAGGTACAAGATACAAAAACTAGGATATCCTTAGTGGTAACAAGGTAGACACATGCACATGAATTAAGTATATTAAAGGTGAATAGGAAACAAGAATAATCTCATGCTATACTTGCCTTAAATCAAGATCCTTCTTCTGATCCAAATCTTCAACTAATAGCTTCTTGAATTTCCACGTAAATCTCACCGACTAGACTCGATCAACAATAGCAACAACATTCATCCAGAACAATCATGCATAGACAAACAAGACTATAATTAGAACAATACACCAGCAGTAAGAAAATAAGATAAAAAGTCTTTAAAACGAATCTACAACTCGCTAGGATCACACAGACGCGAAGATCACGAAAATCGGAGTTAAAACGACAAAGTTATGAATTTCCAAAGATTTCCTATAGAAAAATAAATACTTTAATTAAAAACTCGAAAATAAATTAATCCAAACCTACTGTACAGTTCTATCATCATGTAGAGCTCGCAAATATGAACCTAACGCAATTTGAACGGGTCAAATCAGAGTTAAAACGGAGATTCTACGATTAAAACAAGATTAGTGGCAAAACTGTAAATATCAGAAAACGTATTTTTCATTTACCGAAACGAAATACGTTTTCAACCGATCAAAGCGTACTCTGAGCTTTACGTTTTAGGATTGCGGGTTGATATACTAAAAACTCAGGGTTTCTTTTACAAAATCACAACCGAACCGGTATCTTCTAATTCTAGCCGTCGGATTTAAAATGAACGATCCAGATTGGATCGGGGAGGGAGAGAGAAGACGCCGGCGGCGCTCCGGCCGATTTCCGGCCCGTCGGTGAGCTCCCGCGGTGGCGCCATGGTCGGGACACACCAAAACTCATCTCCGGCCACCAAACGACGAAGGGGAAGCACCAGAAGATCGAGCAACTCACGGCGAACTTACCCCGCGCGAAAACGAGACCGGAGGACGGCCGGAAGGTGGTGGCTAGCTCGGGATGGCGGCGATGGAGGCGGTGGAGCTTGCGGTGGCGGTGCTAGACGGCTACGGCAGCCCCAAAAGGTTGGAATGAGGGCGGAAGGGTGCGGGGGCTCCGTTTTATAGCCCGTAGGCATCGCTAAGTAAGGAAGGGAGGGAGATTCGAGAAGGATTCGATCTCCGTATCGGGTAGAGAGAGGAAGGCGGTGGCGTCCATTTTCGGAAGGTGCCGGAGGAAGAAGAAGGAAAGGAGAACGGACGCTGACCGGTGGGACCGGCACGTCAGTGGCTCGGTGCGGGACGCGGCCGCGCGCGCGCGAAGACGGGCCAGCAGCCGCGACTTGGGCTCGGCCCAGGAGGAGGATGCGGGCGCGGGGAAAGGGAGAAGGAGAAACGGGCCGCCGCAGCAGGCCGGGGAGATGGGCTGTGGAAGAGAAAACGGCCCGAGAAGAAAAGAATTTCCTTTCCTTTTTCTTTTTCTAATTTTTCAAAACCATTTTTCAAAAGATTTTCAAATCCAATTTGAATTTGATTTAAAAACTCATTACAAAATTCCAAATGCAGCAGCATGAATGCTCAATCATGTTTCTACCATTATATTTGATTTTAAATTTATAAAAATTATTATTATCCTAAATTTGCATACTCACAAAAATATACAAAAATCATATTTCTCCTACTTTTCTTCTTTTCAAAATTTTAGGGTGTTACATCGTCCCGCCAAGCAAGAAGGCGAGTGGGACTAGCACTGCACAGCTCCAATGCACCCATGTCGCCAATGCACTCATGTCGTCCTCCAGCACCACAAAGGCCAAGCATGTCAGCTAGTGCCCAAGAGATTGAGCTCGGCAATGCCATGGACGACGCCTAACAGCTGTTCGACAACATGCTGAAAGGTTTGTTCTCACATGGTTGATGGTGTTTGGGTTCATGGCATGCATGCTTCTCAGACTATTGCTGCCTTGTTCAGAAGTACACCACGGAGCAAGGTTGTTAGCTAGCATGAATGGTGGAGGACAGCCGTTGGTCATTTGAACAAGCAATGCATGCTTGCTTGCTTCTGGAGTATCTTTGGTCATGACTCAAGAATACGTTTTTTTCTTCACCCCAAGAACAACACTTGTGATCTTCGACAAGCAATTTATTTTTGCTACTAATTGCCTGCTATTGCCACTGGTGGCTGCCATGATGTTTAATTGTTTATACTGCAGTGAGCAGACTGCAGATATCTAATTAGGTATGTTACTGTGTCAAACTGTAGCCAGCCACTTACTGCTCAAACTGGAATATATTGTGTGAAATGCTTGCACTGCCACTGTATATGTGTGTGAACTAATTTTCTGGTGTGAAATTAAATGTCACTTTATGGTGGTATTTTAATTTTTATAGTACTATTATTTTATTGTACGATCCGTGTGTTTTTAATATAAAATGTTAGCTATCCCGTAACAACGCACGGGCACGCTACCTAGTACATTCATAAATCACAACTCTGGTCTCTCCACAAACTCTCTTAACATTGCTTTAGAAACAACACACAAATTCGCACAACATCAGCTACCCGTCATACATGGAAGGAAACGTATGCGGGCAATACGAAAAAGAGTGAGCATTTTGGCATCTATGTTTTCTTCTAAAATATATATTGCTCTCATTTAGAAAAATAGCTGTATATAAGAAATTTATATTCCAAGGCAAAAGTACATATGATAAATTTATTCATAGATATTCATTTGATGGGTATCCTAAAGCATTGAGGATTCTTTTTTGTTGACGCTGAAGATCGCTCTAAGCCAACACACCAGCGAGGGCCTTGGACGTCCAAGATGTCTCACAAGACCTGCAATGTAGCAAGAGACGAGACGTAACCGTCCTAACCGATCTAGAGATCGATAGGGCCGATGTAGAGCTCGTTCTCGACCGAAACGGCTTCCGAACCACTCCCATAAGGGTATGTCGGGGAGAAGCATGTGGATGATCTCCTAGGACTAGTAAGGCCACCTAGGATGCCGATAAATCTGATGGAGAGGCTTGCCGAATAGTAGGGTAGAGGGTTAAGAGGAGAAAACTAGGGTAAGATAGGAGTTTTGGTTGTTGTTTTGTTAATTAGATAGATGGGAACTCAATCATCCATGATCCTCTCATATATATAGAGGGAGTGGTCTTATCCCAGTAGGAAACCTCTTCAAGCCTTATTTTTAAAGTTTCCCACGAGTTTAGAACAGTTCGGATCAGAATCCAGAAGGCCAGATCCGAACAGCCCTTTTTATTAGGTCTGTCGCAAGTCCCGACTCGGGTTGAAAGTCCTGACATATGTCGGAAGTCCCGACATGGGTCAGAAGTCCCGACTCGGGTCAGCAGTCCTGACCATCGGAAGTCCTGACTCGAGCCGGAAGTCCCGATAGCAGAGCATATTTCCGGGGGCATAACTCCTTTATCCGGGCTCTGAATTAGACATTCCATATATGTTTTTTTGACCGTCTCGATGAGAGAAACGCAATGGTGAAGTTTGTTCTATATTTTGACAACTTCACAAAATAGATATTTTTGAGTGTCAATATATGCCCCACTGTTTTCAGGTGAATAATGCATTAACCTGAAAACACTTAATTGATCCAAATACAATAAAGCTGAACAGCGACGATACCCATCTCATCGGCTGCTCAGCGACTAAGGGCGATGTATACATCGGCCATTTTTTTCTAAGGGTGATACATGTATCGGCTATTGCTTGAAGAGCACTTAGGCTTATTGCCAAATACTTGGAAAATACTTTTTCAAGTACCTCTCATTGAATGCTCTATTGAGACGTTTACCTTGCAATGTCTCTAGCAGATAGAAATTACCGTATATGACTTTGATCACTTTGTAAGGACCCTCCAAGTTAAGTGACCACTTGCCAAACTGATTGCTCTTTGATCCAATAGGTAGCATGATTTTTCACACCAATTCTCCTATTTGGAAGGATTTGCTCTTGACTTTCTTGTTATATGCCCTGGCAACTCGAGCTTTATCTTTCTCTATCTCCTTGAGAGCCTTTAATCTTACATCAGTTACCTCATCGATGTTATCCATCATCAAATCATGATACACAATGGCTGATAGATCATTTTGTTTAGCAAACTTGTACGCATCTAAATTCACCTCGACAGACAACACAGCCTCTTGACCATATACCAACTCAAAAGGAGTAGCTTTTGTAGCACCATGCCTTGAAATACGATGTGCCCATAGAGCTTCAGACAAAACTTCATGCCACCTCCTTGGATTCTCCTTAATCTTTTTTTATGATCTTGATCAAAGTCTTATTGCTAGACTCAGCTTGGCCATTAGCTTAAGCATAGTATGGAGATGAATTGAGCAACTTGATCTTATATAATTTGGCAAATTTCCTCACCTCTTTAGACACAAATGATGTCCATTGATCTATAGTTAATGTCTGAGAGATGTTGAATCTATGTATGATATGCTTAGTAATAAACTCAATCACTTCTTTGTGTATCATATTCTTCAAATGAACTGTCTCGGTCCGCTTAGTGAAATAATCTGTAGCAACCAACACAAACTGATGTCCTTTGAAAGATGGGGGATGAATTTGGCCAATAAATTCTATAGCCCCCAATCACGAAAAGGTCATGGCTTAATGATAGGATGAAGCATAGCAGCGAGCACAAGCTGAACATTCCCAAACCTTTGGCACTCTTCACAACCTTTGTAGTATCAAAAACAATCGGTCATCATGGTAAGCCAATAGAAACTGGCTCTATGCAACAACCACTTCATCTTCAGGGCCGATTGATGCATACCATAAATACCTTCATAGACTTCCCCCATAGCCACTCTTGCTTGATCAGATCCTAAGCACTTTAGTAGCAAATCTTCGGCGATTCTTTGGTAAAGCTCATCATTATGCAACATATACTTGAAAGCACTCCACCGAACACTTTTGTCAACTTAGCACTTAGATCACATAGATATGCCAACAAGGGAGTCTGCCAATCACATAAATCGGCCCCAACATCACTAGAAGTTCTGCCGGGTCGATTTGAAAGCTTCTTGGGCAGATTGGCCGGGTCGGCCATAGGTGAGTCGACTAAGCCGACTGGGCTAGCATCCATCGGGGTGTCGGCTAAGCGACTCGTCTGTACCTGCATGAGAAAATTCTAAATCTTCATGCATCGACTTTTCTTGAATGTGAAAGTTACGCCCCCGACGTCATAGCCAGATGCTTGTTGAGCTGATATGTTGGCCCTTTGACTTTCATGCCTCGGAACATGCCGAATTTGAAATTCGGCAAGAGAACCAATGATATCGAGGTAGGCATCAAGACAAACTCTTAGTGATCCTTCTAAGTATTGAAATTAACCAGCAACCTGTTGTACCACCAACAAGGAATCACCATAGGCCTCAACATGTTTTACTCCCATGGACCGTAACATAATCAACTAGAATAATAGAGCTTGATATTTGGTTTGATTATTAGTGCAATAAAAATTCAATCGACTTGACATCTCAATTTTAGCACCTCTAGGGGAATAAGCATAATACCAACACCTTGGCCATCTTTGCAAATCGATCCATCAAAATATAATTTCCAGGGTGTAAAAGTAAGGTAATTGATTTCATTATTCAATCCAATACCACGCTCAATAATAAAATCAGCAAGGACTTGACCTTTTAAAGCTCTCAATGGTTCATAAGTCAAGTCATATTCAATTAGTGCATATGTCCATTTTCCTATCCTTCCACGAAGAATTGGCCGATATAACATGTGTTTTATCACATCGGCTTGGCAAGCAACAACACATGTACTAGACAAAAGATAATGTCTCATCTTAGAAAAAGCATAGTACAGTGATAAGCACAATTTTTCTATATGGGCATACCTTGTCTCGAGATCAAGAAGACGGCAACCAAGATAAGAAATTACATATTCTTTACCTTCGTCTTCTTGAGTTAAAACAACCCCAATTATCTTCTCTTCGATAGCAATATATAACTTGAAAGGAACTCCTCTCCTTGGTGCACAAAGAACCGGTGGTGTTGACAGATATTCCTTTATCTTCTCAAATGCCTCTTGTTGTTCTGCCCCCAAGTGAATTTAGATTCATCCTTCAGTTTCTATATGGGGGTAAAAGGAATAATCTTCCCAGACAAGTTAGCAATGAATCTCCTCAAGTAGTTCACTTTTTCCAAGAACTTTTGCAAGTCCTTCTTGCATGTAGGTGCCTGAACTCCCTTGATCTTTTCTATCCTCGTGGGATCAATCTCTATTCCTTTATCATGAATTATGAAGCCTAAGAACTTTCTAGCCGATACTCTAAAAACACATTTGAGTGGGTTCATCTTCAATCCGTAACGACGCATCCTCTCAAAAGCAAGACGCAAATCAGCCAAATGAGATTTATGGGCAGCCGATTTAATCATAATATCATCAATGTAAACCTCTATAATCACCCCAATTAGATCATGAAAAATCAAATTCATAGCTCTTTGACAAGTAGCACCTGCATTCTTTAGCCCAAATGTCATCACAACCCACTCAAAGAGACCAACAAACCCAGGACATACAAAGGCCGTCTTCGACATATCTTCTTTGGCCATGAAAATATGATTATAACCGGCATTATCATCAAGAAAGCTAATAACCCGGTGTCCTAAAGCATCATTGATAAGCATATCGGCTATAGGCATAGGATATTCATCTTTTGGAGTAGCTCTATTCAGATCTCTAAAATTAATGCAAACTCTGATCTTCCCAGAATCTTTCTTCTCAACAGGCATAATATTAGAGACCCACTCCGCATACCTACATGGCTAAATAAAGCCCGCTTGCAAGAACCGATTAATCTCTTCTTTAACCTGATCATAAATTATAGAATTAAATCGGCAAGGGTGTTGCTTATATGGCTTGAATCCATCCTTGATGGGGAGCCGATGCTCAACAAGCTCTTGGCTTAGCCCAGACATCTCTGTATAATTCCATGTAAAATAATCACACATATTCCTTAAGAAGTGCGATTAGCTCAAATTTGTAATCGGCTTCCAAGTTTTGATTTATAAACGTCGGCCAGAGCACAGAGCCATCCCCAATATCAACCTGCTCCAAAAGGTCGGCCAACGTAAATCCTTGGCCCAACTTATCGAGCTCATCAAAATCATCAATCGCTTCACAGGCATCGGTCTTATTAGCCCAATAGTGATCAACACGATGTTTCAACCATTCAATATTTATATCCATTAATAAATAATTACATGATAATATTGAGCCGATTATCAATCAGCTTCAAAGATACAGGAATAAAACCACCTTGCCTGGTAACAGTAATAAATTCATAGCTAGAAAGATCTCTACCAGACAAGCAACCAATAACACCATGCCCCCCAAGCTTAGGAGCATCGGATCCAATCACCACGGCATCATCCACCCATTGAATAAAAAACTAGTGCATACTAGATGGTATGCAATAGTTAGCATGGATCCAATCACGCCCAAGTATTAAACTATAGCTACCTTGCACATCTGCAACAAAGAATGTCGTGGCTAGGGTCTTGTTTCCAATAGTGAGTTCCATATTAGCAATCCCTCTAGCTGAAATAGGAGCACCTCCTCCCACTCCAGTGATTATCATATTGGTCATCACCAGCTCCTCATCAGTGCCACTAAGCTTCTTGTAAAGCGCATATGGCATCACATTCACAATTGCCCCATTATCCACCAACATGTTATGGATCAAAGTACCATTGATATGACCCTTCACATACAAAGGCTTGAGATGATTGATAGGCTGTTCTGGTTTCTTGAATGTGGCATCTTGTATCGAGAAGTTGAACACCGCTACGGCTGAATCGTCCTCAACGATGTAGTAATCGGTGGACAAAACAACCACATTGACATTTCCTCTTTTCGGAGTAGCTTCATAGTCAACCATCTCCTCATCAGGAACCTTAGGCACCTCCATGCCAACTATAGCAGCAACAGTGAAAGCAAAATCATTGGAGGACACCTCGGAGGCCATTGGGACAGTAGGAGTCGGCTTAGCCGACTCTGGAGTCGGCCAAGCCGATTCTAGGGCCTCTGGAGCAGTATCAGCAGGGGGAGTCGGCTAGTCGGCTTAGCTGACTCTGGCACATCCAGGCTAGCAAGAACAAGGACAGTCGGCTTAGCCGACTAGCCAGTAGCAACAGCGTCATTTTGATCTTTCGGAGGGCTTTCGACGTGCTCAGGGTTTAGGACTTCACCCTCCATCTTGGTAAGCATATCCCGCTTCTGTTGCTTATGCCAAGCACGCTGCAACTTGCGCCGTTGAGTTTTATTCAACCCATGAGGACACCACACGGGTTGGTGACACTTGGAATCTCCTTTGACGCACTCTCTCTTCTCATCTCCAGCAACTTCTTTATGAACTTCATCTTGCTTTTGCACTGGAGTTTCTTCATTTATAATTGGTCCATCATGGTTAATGACAGGTGCTTCCATAGAGCCGATTTTGATGGTTGATTGAGGCCTAGCTCTTGGCGAAGGAATAACAGGAGCCTCAACCTTCTTAGGCACGTAGACCTGTCGCATTGGTGCTGTCACACCCGATCCAATTTGAAATTTGGCCCATAGTGGCCCATGTGAATGTTATGAGATATTATAGAGAGTTTAGTCCCACCTTGATTGTTTAGAGTGGGATAGACCAACATATAAGGCTTCTAGAGTCCATCTCACCATCCCCGGGTTAATCCTTTTACGCGAAGCGAGGACGAAAGCGTAAGTGGGATGGTGGTAGGTGTGGTTCATTCAGCGTGCAGAGTGGATCTGAGCCGTTTGGACTCTAGGGCGTTACAAAATGGTATCAGAGCCGACCTTCGCAGCCACGGGCGCGTGCGGGCCAGGGGCTAGACATGGGGTTCATTGCGCGTGTAGGCTCTGCGGAGTGCACGGCGTGGCACATGTGCCAGCACTGGGCGCACGGTCGCGTGTGCTAAGAGGGAACGTTCCTGGTTATCGTTTGCCTGATTGTGGGTATGTTGGGCCCGACGAGGACGTCGGGTTCTTTGAGGGGGGTGTATGTCACACCCGATCCAATTTGGAATTTGGCCCATAGTGGCCCATGTGAATGTTATGAGATATTATAGAGAGTTTAGTCCCACCTTGATTGTTTAGAGTGGGATAGACCAACATATAAGGCTTCTAGAGTCCATCTCACCATCCCCGGGTTAATCCTTTTACGCGAAGCGAGGACGAAAGCGTAAGTGGGATGGTGGTAGGTGTGGTTCATTCAGCGTGCAGAGTGGATCTGAGCCGTTTGGACTCTAGGGCGTTACAGGTGCCCTTTTCTGAACCTTGTGAAGCCAAAGCCTTGAATGTAATCATCTGAACTTGATTCACACCGTTAGAGCTCGATTGACTATTGTCCAATCGGCTAATGACGGAAGGTTTTTGAACTAGACCAGCAGGCTCTTTCCTTCTTTGTTGGCCTTGCATAGGTGCAAGCGAGGGATACGACACCCAAACTCCATAAGGACCCCATTGTGGTGTGACTGGAGGTGGAATCGGGGGTCCCCAATGAGATACACGAGGAGCAACTCTCTGAACTAGAGCTGCTGCTTGCATCACCACCAATTGCTTAACATTGTCATCTTCTCACTTAGGCGGAGTAGATTCTCTTTTTTTTAACGACTGATTCTTGGAATCAGCCTTTTCTTGCTTATACTTGGCTATGAGCCTATCAAAAGTGTATGGTGGCCTCACCTCAAGCTCCCCTTGGTTCTTCTTCTTATTCGTCTTCTAAGTACCAATCTCCAGCCTATGTGGAACAAATGTGCGCAAAACTTGAAAGCTGAAGGGGCCGAGTGAAGGGTCGAGATGGCGGACTAGAGGGGATGAATAGTCCTTTCTAAAACTTAATCATGTCGGCTAATCGAAATAAGTGCGGAATTAAAACTATCGGTCTAGCCAAGACTACACCCCTCTATGTATAACTTTAACACCTTACAAAGATCCTAATGAAGTGACTAAGGTGCCGGACTAGCAAGAGCTTACCTATCCAATTCTAGGAGCAAGGTCACACAAACTTATACCACTAGTACTTTGCACACCAGGAAGCTCCTACACAACTAGTAAGCAAAAGCACAAAGCTCCTAAGCTCACTAGCAATGCTCAATAACAAGGCTATGCAAGCTAAATTAGAGAGCGCAAATTACTTAGCTACACAAACTAAGCAATGTAACTAACAAGGTTACACAAACCAAATTAGCCACGCAAAGGGAAAGCTTCTAGCTACACAAGCAAGAAGATAACTAGCAAGCTACACAAGCAAACAAATATATATGAAAGTAAATACAAGCTTGAGTTGCACGAAGGCAAACCACCAAGAAGAGTAGACAATGTTGACACGATGATTTTCTCCCAAGGTTCACTTGGTTGACACTAAGCAACGTCCCCGTTGTGTCAACCAACACTTCGTGGTTCGGTGGCTAATTAGTATCCACAACCGAGCTCTCCCAAATAGCATCGCAAGAACCCACCATCAAGTGTGATAGCTCAATGACATGCTCTACTAGAGTTGCTCTTCGCGATCCCCGCGGGGTGAGCATAATCCCCCTTATAGAGCTTCTCCGGAGCCTCGCACAATTTTCTTGCGAGCTTCGACGGAGCCACAAGCCACTAAGCCGTCTAGAAGGTGGCAACCTTCAAGAGTAACAAGCACCACTGGCTTACAACACGAACACCTAGTGCCACTCGATGCCATCTCACGATGCAACACACTAGAATCACACTCGCAATCGATTCGCACTCTTGCAAGCATAAGTGAGTTAGAGGCTCTCCTAGCACTCCCAAAGCATGGATACTAAGTCCCAAGGATGCCAAGCACACAAACAAATATAGACGTTGCCCCTTTACTGAGCGTTTTTCGAGGGCAACAGACACGTTTGTCGCTCAATCAACAGACGTGGCCAGCGTCTATCGCTCCTCAGCCGCCCGCGATGAATCTTTGCCACGTGTCTACGATTGAATGAGAACCGTTGATCTCCAACAGTCAGCTCATCTCACGCTCAGATAGGCGACGCATCGGACGCAACACAGTACCACATTAGACATGGCAGCCCACGCACCAGACGCAGTCTAGAGAGCGTATTTTTGTGCTCGGTCGTCGGACACGTCTGACGCTTCATCAACAAACACTGACGTCAGCGTCCAATGAGCACTCAGAGCCATGCCACCTCGCGAACAGCTAATGTCACCTCCACCAGATGCTAATGCATAGCGTCTGATGTAGCGCCACCAGCGCATCTGACGCACACCCGCTAGCACGTGCCACCAAGGACTAAGCACCAGACGCAGACGTCAGCATCCGACACCTGCGAAGCCAGCATCTATTGCCTGGTTTTCAGTAGAGAACTCTTCCATGACTTCGTCTCCTTTTCCATCCTTTGGCACAATGGAAAATAAGCGTTTCATCTCCACGAAAACGCCTGAATCCCGCCTCATAAGCTCGGCGAGAGGGAGAGAGGAACCTAAACCCCTCTCTACTGCTCAAACTCCACCGCCTTCGCAAATGTGCCAACACCAACAAGTGTTCACCACCTTGTGCACGTGTGTTAGCATTTTCATAATCATTTTTCTGAAGGAGTTAGCCACTCAACTTGCCACGCCACTCGATCCTAGCAACGATGTAAAGTTAGATCACTAGAGTGACACTAGATAACTGATATGCAAACAAGTTTGCCCCTCTTAATAGTACGGTCATCTATCCTAAACCCGGTCATGCACTTCTCTACACAACCTTTGACCGGTGAAATGAAATGCCCTAGGATTATACCTTTTCCTTGCGCATTCCATTCCAACTCATCCAATGTTGATGCAACACATGCACCAACCAATCACCAAATGATATGATCCACTTTATATCATCACATGACTGTATTGGTTCATCGATCTTGATCTCACTTGCTCTTTACCGTTGCCTTGGTCCATCGACACCAAGTCTTGCTCAAGCTTTACCGTCACACGTGGTCCCTCACTTCAAAGCCTCCGACTTGCCTTTCACACTTGCAACCGGTCCGTCGAGCCAAGTCATGTCTTGATCTTCTCCACCTTGATCACATGACTCAATATCATATCTCATATGCAATGAGCTCCTCCATTATCACATGTGCAAGCTTTTCAACATCTCCAAGCCATTTCCACCTCCATGGCATTTGTTGCTCACACATATGTATATGTGGACTAATCACCTGTGTATCTCACATAAACACAATTAGTTCACCTAAGGTTGTCACTCAATTACCAAAACCAAACAAGGACCTTTCACCGAGGCTGCTAGAACTAGGGGAGTCAGCTAAGCTGATTGGAGCAGTCAGCTCAGCTGACTTGGCTAAGAGGGAGGTTGAATCGGCTAAGCCGACACCCTGAGTCGGCTTAGCCGACTAGCCCTGCTGCTGGGTGGAGTCGGCCTGGCTGACTGCTCTAGTCGGCCTAGCCGGCCTCTGCTGTGCCACCACCATTTCATACCACCGTCGCCTTCTCAAATACTGCGTTGATCCAGCGGTGATCCTTAATTTGTTCTTGCCTTCATCGTCCTTCTCTAGCACCACCTTGCGCCCCGAATTTATTTTGACATTTGGTGCTACACGTGGTTCGCCGATAAGCATATTCTTGCCTTAAGTTGTATCAGCTTGCTCGGGACGAATCAAAACAGCGAGTGGTCCTGCTTCAATTGTATGCATTGGAAAAGGGACCTTATCAACTTGCATATCAGAAAGACTCAATCATCCCTCATTAAGGGCCGATTGAACCTGCCGACGAAAAACATTGCAATCATTAGTGGTATGAGAAAAAGAATTATGATATTTACAATAAGCTCTTCTTTTTAACTCATCAGCTGAAGGCAATGTATAATTAATTCTAATATAACTAAATTTCAACAATTCATCAAAGATTCGGTCACATTTAGAGAAATCAAAAGTAAACTTCATCTCTTCACCCTGATTCTTATGAATCGGTTTGAGAGATGGACAAATAACCATCTTATTCTCTGCTGGACATTTAATTTTAGCAGGACAAACTTCTTTATTATCATCATCAGAACAATTGGAATAATCATCAACAATATGCATATTATGACGGTTAGACTTATAAGTTTCACGAGACTCTTTAAGACGCGATTCAGTTGAAACGACCCTTTGCAATAGTTGATTAACATTCACAAACTCATAATGTTCAAGTTTATCCCTAATACTAGGACGTAAACCAGCAAAGCATAAGTCAGTTAAATCTCTTTTAGAAATCATTAAATGAAAGCATCGGTTCTTAATTTCTCTAAATCGCTTAATAAAATTAAGAACAAACTCATCACGACCTTGACGAACCGATGTAAGATGAGACAATGTAGTTTCATGGACACCGGTATAAAAGTGACTATGAAACTTTTCTTCTAGTTCAGCCTATGAACCAATAGAATAAGCTGGTAATAAAGTAAACCATGCAAAAGCTATGCCAGTAAGGGACAATCGAAAGTTATGAACTTTCATAAAATCATAAGCACTAGCTTCACCCAATTATGCAAGAAACATACTAATATGCTCCATGGTAGATTTACTATCATCACCACTAAATTTATTAAAATCAGGTACCTTCCACCCATCAGGTGCTTTCATGAAATCAAAGTGTGAAGGGTATGACTTACGGTAAGTAGTCCTACTAGGCTTGATTTGTACACCTAAACTCTCTTCAAGCGATTTAGATAATTCCTCCATAAACCGATTTAAAGTGTCATTGAAATCGGTAGAGGGAGCAACAGGTGCAGCAGGTGTATCATCAAGTATGAGGACTTGGCTTGGTGACTTCGGTGGGTTGGGGAGAATGTTTTGCCCCGCCAAAGCCAAAGCTCGTCTAGATACCACTTGAACTAAACTAGATATCCATTTACATTGTTGTCTTGTTCTTGTACTCTTATCATTGTCATCATCATGAGCTTCTATTGTGACTTGAACTATATTGATTTGCCTAAGCTTCCAAGTCCAGTTTGATCTAATAACAAGCTTCTTCACACCTCATGCTAAGGGTTATCTTGCCAATATTGTACTTGTCACTTGTTAGCAATCCAAACTAGATCAAGTGCTTTGGGTTTACTAGCTCATGAACAAATTCATACACATACCGCTAGATCATTTAATCATTCAAGCAATAGTGGTAGGCTTATAAATTTAAACATTTTCATTTGTCATGCATGATCCTAATAAGCATGTACTATATGCACTAACCGCATACTAGTAAGGGATGAAATGATCATGCACATTACAATGATACATTGGCTATCTTGGAGTAGAGGATAGTCACATAGATTTCAATTCATTACTCCAATAGCAATGTGAAGTCCAATTTATAAGCTTGGTGAAGACCAATCATCATAGAGAAATCCATTTTTCACCCATATAAAATGAAAACCACTTATGATGAAGTGCACTTTCTCTTGAGTTGTGGTTAGCTTGCTTCATCTTTTGTTCATTGTGCTTGCATGAGAGAACTACTTAGAATACCACTTGAAATACGTGACTAGCTCTCTTTTGGGTGTTACTTGCTTTTCTTGATCAATCCTTTCGATTGCTTCAACTAAGCATCTCAAATATCTCTCGGATCACCACTTCCATATTAGCCTTCCAAGTCCCAAACTTGGTTTACCTACCAAAGGCGACAAGCCCCTACCAAAGGGAGAAGTGACCTCTTTTCAAAGAACTATTCTTGATACTCACTTGAAATTACATTGTTTGATTGATCTAAGTGACGGACTTAATTTTGATGAGTAACCTTGAATCCTTCTTTATGTCCTTTTCTTTCTAATTGTTTAAGTCATTTTCTTTCTGCCAAATGATCTCTAATCATCACTAGAACTTAAACTTCATCTTCATCTTGAGTTTGATCTTGATCTTCAAATTTGAGTACCAAATATGTACACCAAGTGCATTCTACCATCAAATAGCCTTGTACTCATTTATTGTCATGCTTCTAGATTAATCCAAAACCAAACTTAGGTACCTCAAACACTTGTAAACATGATTTCAACTTGAGGGCCTTTCAATCAAAGCGACTCTAAATATATCCAATAAATGTCACTTTTCTGGCAAATTCTGTACCCTTCAAAGAAAAATATATATCTCCCAATGTACGAATCCAAATACCATGAAATTTAGTGGAGATGTGCATTACTGAGTCATCTAGCAGCTGTAAAAATTTGAGCTTCATTTAACTTCTAGATTGCTACAAGATTTCAATTTTTCCACCACTGCTACATGCTGAAAACTGCTGCACTATAGATGACAAGATCCACTCCACAATCAAAGCATCTCTTATCCAATTCTTATAAAATTTGTACAGCATTTCATACCATAAGTTTAGAGCATGTATACCAAATTTCAAACCAATCCAAATAGATTTGATCACTTAAACATGGCTAGGATCACAGCTAGCTCAGATTTTCGATATATGACAGATTTGAACCAATGAAACAGTACCACATGTCGGTTTAAGGACTGTCCGCTTAATTATGAGTTTACACCCACATGTCAGATTTCATGCTAGAGCATCACGTCAACTAATAGACTGTGGCATAGCTACTTTGAACAGGGATTAGGGTACTTAAGCAGTTTGGAGTCCTAGATATAATTTGGAGACTCGAATGAAAATAACATAAAGCCCTATTTGAATCCTTGGAATTGAATTCATTTTAATAATTATAATTTAGATACTTATTAATTAAGTTAATATGATTATATGTGGATTATATTTGTATATTATTGTTGGCTATAGAAGAGAGATACTTATGTGTTGTATTTCTACCGTAGAGAAGCGAGTTGAAGAGCGTGTTATAAGTTGCAAAGCAGAATCATTGAATGGTAATCTATAGAATTAACTTCCATCTGCCACCCTATGAATCTAAGATAGGCTTATATGTAAACTTTGAAAAATGGTGGAATGTCAAATTCCAAGCCAAATAGTCTAATTTATTAAATAGATTTTAATTCCTCCGAATGAAAGTATCCAAACGGTCCCTAATAGTTTAGAGACTGCTAATGTAATAATTAACTCTTATTTTGAGAAACTCAGATACCAGAAGCATGACAAACCAACAAATATACCGGGCGTCCGGATCTCGAAATTCTAGCACAAGATTAAGAGCAATGAGCAAACCTTTCGTGTGACGAATGTGGTGGCGTCCCCTCCCTGCTATTGTTCCACAGGAACTTTTTTTTTTCTTCAGATGGTCACGGAAAAGTAGACAGCGGAAAGCCACCAGTGACGAGAGGGGTGACCTCACCAAGAAAAGCAGGGCCTCCAAGCACGAACCGCCGGCGATATATAAAGGGTTATTTTGATCTATACCATTACAATTTTCGCACTTCTAAAATATACCAGTGCTATTCATCTATTTGGAAATATGCCATTAGGATTCATACTTTCTTTGAGTCTTGCCATTTTATACGTTTGATCCGGCCTTGGGCCCATCTGTAGGTCAGTAAACTTTAGTATGTCCAGTTATACCCCTGACTCCCTGAGCATATGGATAAGGTACTTGTGCTCTGTTCTCGCCGCCGCCGCGTCTCAGCTCTCCTGGCTGCTGCCGCCATCAGCCATCGGTCGCCACCTCCTCCTCTCAGCTTTGGTCATCGGCGTCAATCCTTTGTTGCCGCCGCAGTGTCTCAGCGCTGCTCGTCGCAACCCGCGTCTGGGTGCTCCATCTTGATGTATGATGCTGAGGGAAAGTCCGATGAAGGGAGTTGCAAGCTCGAGAACAAATTGGGCAGAGGTGAACGAATATTGTACTGGCTACTGCTGCCTTCAGTTACCGATAGCTGTAGCTTGCATTTCAGCGGCTACAGTAGATGATGAGAAACTGAAAGTAACTAACTGTTGAATCCATTGCACATAAGAACAACTGCAGGCAACAACAGATTGCTGAAAATTGCAGGCTTTGATTTTCTTTTCGTTCGTGCTTTAAGTACACGAGGAATTAATTAATTCAGACGGCTATACGAATATATACATTTCCTTTTTTCCTTGATCGTTCTCTCTCTTCTATAGTAAATTCGGGTCGTCACACCCAATCAGCCTCCCGCAGCTTGCCGCATGGCCGCACGGCTTTGACGACGTGCTTTTGCGGCACCGGTGGAGAAGGCGACGAGTGCTGCGGCAACCGATCGTCCAGGGAGCCGAAGAGGGACTCACGCACGCACTGAGCCGGGCCACACCGAGCCTCCTGTGCTAGCAGCTTGTAACTCGCTCCTTGCCTCGATTCGCCTGCGCCGGCGCCACCGCAATTGTCCTGCGCCGGCTCAGGTCCGTGGAGAAGGAGGCGAGAATGGGGACCGATTTGATTCGCTGGGCGGCCGGCTGGGTGAAACTCGTGAGGAGCAGGGGCAATACCGTCCATACATATTTTCAGTAGAGGTACACAGACCTGCATATGGATCCAAGGCTGGATCAAACGTATAAAATGGCAAGACTCAGAGGAAGTAGGAATTGTAATGGTAGGTTTCTAAATAGATGAATAGCAGTGGTATATTTTAGAAGTGCGAAAATTGTAATGGTATAGATCAAAATAACCCATATATAAATGAGGAAAAAATTGCATGGAGACGGTATGCAGCGTGGTGCCGTGCATATCTAGCCTGGTTACATGACACGTGTCTCCGCAGCCTGTACTTCCGGACGTCGTGCGTCAAGAGCCGAGCCGAGTCGTGCTCCAGAGTTCTCGGACTATAAGCTGCTGAGGAGCCGTCTGTAGGTGCTGTCGTTGGATCCGTTCTGGAGGACATGCGTCAATCATCGGAGGCATGTACGTGTTATAAAACATGTTGCCAGCGGTTGGAATCTTTTCCTCTCCGTCTCTCATAATCAATATAGTAGATGAAAGTAGAACACATAGACACAAGATGTAGGGAGACTATTCTTTATTCCTCTGAATATTAGTGATTACAACATAGAGCTCCCACGTATATATAGTCCTGCCAAGGGCTAAGAGTTTTGGTAAGAGCCCACATACAAACGGACTAGGATTAAGATTTCTCCTTCTCCTTTCCTTCTAGGATTAAGTCTGTATGTTTTACAACACTCCTCCTTGGGCGATTACCACGATATGCACATGCCTCGTTAAAAACTCCATCCGAAAACCCAGTGGGAAAAAACAGTTCTTGGAGAAAAGAGTACATTGCATTCGTTAATTGCATTGCTTATGTTGTCTCATTAAAAACCTTGTGTGAGAAACCTTCAAATAAAAACTCACATTGGAAAAAAGAGTACAACATCTAACCTTCTTGGTTATGTATTCTTCAGGATATTCTATTCTTCATGAATAGATATTGATCTTCATGATATATGCATAAACTTCAGTGTTTTAGCAAATATGATCTACTTGATGTTTGTAATTCTGGTGGTTTACCTTCAAGGTAGATGTAATAAAATATACTCCCCCTCATAAAGCCATCATTTGAACTACATTGCTCAACCACACATTTTATAAATGTATGCTTAATAATGGTATGCAGTACCATAATACTATATCCTTCAAAATGTTGGCTCGAAATTCTTCTATGAATTATAATATGAGAAAATAAGAGTGATATACTTCATGCATAAATGACCACTTATTAGTTGTGCAAGACAAAAATTTATCCTTCAGGGTAATAAATCATATCAGAGGATTATGGGGGTAAATAACTTACAATATTCAATATCTTCGAGATAGTACACCAAACTTATTATTCTTCCTTAGTAGATTTTCAAATTATATGTTCTACAAATCTTCGAGATTTTGATTATACCACTAAATAATAAAAATCCAGTCTCACATATGACATTTAGGGGACAATTCAATTGCCAAAATCACCACTACTCTTATACCTTCATGGTATTTAGAGGATATCAACACTTCATTTCTAGCTTTACAGTATACACTTTCTAAGTGTTTATATGATTCCTCATTTTCTTTCTCTCAGGTCTCTATTCACTTCAGGGATTAATGGTGTTTATTCAAGAATCGACTGGTAAATCCTTCATGGATTGACTCCTTCAAGGACTTTCTCATTTTTGGTGACTAATATTTCTTTTCTATAAGATATATTCTCTGCTTCATGAGAGATTGTTATGTGATATACACAATGAGATAGTGTTATTCACTACAAAGTCATTTGATGACTCTTCCTTCTAGGACATGCCCTTCTTGAGACATATATATTCATTCATGAACATATTCTACCTTAGACTTTTTAAAACTTATATGAGATTTAATTTTCATATGTTATGATTTATATTCTTCAAGAATTTTATGGATTTTCATAATCCACTTATTAACTGCATATTCCATATTCATTCAATTCATTTGCCAGAGGTATAGCAGAACATTTATTTCTTCTTAGTAGGGGATTTAACCTCAATTGCTTTCTTCATTGACCCGATATAATCGCTACAGGCGACTTTGCCATGGACTTTATTTTCTGGATCCGGGTTCTCATAAGAGAAACATTTGCAATTATAGAGGTAGTGTTGTTGACAACTATTATTTTCTCCCAATATTCTCATAATATGAGATTATTCTCTGTCTCTTTGTCATTTCTCAAACAAGAGATGATTTGTTGTTCTGCGTACCCAACACTATGATGCGCGCTTATGTGTTGGATTTCATCTTCATGATGATCCTCTTCATGAGGTGCTTGACCTTCTTCGTGAGGTGTTCTCTTCATGAGAATAAAGGAGTTTGTTCTTATTTTATTTACCAAGTGTACACTAAACTATAACCCATAGGCGTCCCCATAGATTTTAGCTTAATAATATACAACATTTAGTTTACTACTAGTAAACATAACTTCTGATTTTTCTATAACTTCAAGTTACTCCTCTCATTTTAAATATATCTGGCATATGCTCTGCTTCATGCTTCACAAGAGCATTAGTCAAACTATTGTTTGATTTAGTGCATGATACTATTCATACTTTAAACTTAAAGGAATATTTTCTCTTAAGATAACTTTCCTTCCATGGAAATAATATTTGGCATTCAACATATCACTTTCCTTCTATGAAAATAATATTTGGCATTCAACATAGCCTTTCTCTCCCCCTAATACCAATATTAGATCTATAATAACATACTTCAAAAGATATCCCCTATCATGGGCTTAAAATAATCAAATTCATGTGTCTTCAACTACAAGTGGAGGCCCATTCATGTATGCTATAAAAATATATGGGAAATATTCAAGCACATATTTAAATACAGGGGTTATTATACATTATATGCAGTGAGCTAGAATACATAAAGTGCAATAAAGAATGTTCGTCATTCCTGTAAACTCTGGGGTGTTCTCCTCCTGATTTGCACATATTGTAGTTCAAAAAACTATTTCATTATCTAGCTTCTTTATTGTTTAGCCAAAAAAAATGATCCAATTACTCATACATAAAAACGGACCATATATTTCAAAAGTATAGATATGCAACATTCAAACTTACAAGGAATTTCTTCTATAATTTTCTAACCAAATGTCTTTTCTTCATAAATCCCAAATCATCATTAAGTGTTTTATCTATTAACTCAATTTCCACTATAATTCAGCCCATTCAAGTGGGTCACTTCTCCATTTAGTTAATTTCAATATAAGCAACTCCCCCTGATCATAGGCTACTTGGCCATAGACCAATATATTGCTTATGCATGCAACACATTGAAAGCAAAATATTTCTTAGTTCAACGGGAACTATATAGACATAGTATACTAGCTAGCCAATCTAATTATGGGGGAAAGTAACTATTAGCTACAAAATATAGCTTCTTTGCTAATATTCATGCAGGAGTGGAGATAGTTGCAGCTCGACGAGAGCACAACATAGTGATACACATTCAAGTGTAATGTGGAATATTGGTATTCAATCCAACGTAATAGATAACAACAAAATACAAAGCTACAAGCTTACTTGCAATTAGTGCAATGTAGAGAAAGTTAATTCAGCCGGAAAGAACAGGACTATAACTTCAAGTCCTTATACATGCACTCAAAAATATATTTAGGAAGGCTATGCCTATTAAATATATATTATCCACATTTTCTCATGCCTTTACTCAAAATTCCTCTCCCTTTTCATGCCATAATTACTTCAAGCAGTAATATGCTTCTTGCATCTATGAAAAATCATTTCAAATGTTCAATAGAATTCAATCATACTTCTAGTATTCAATGGTTCTAGCATGAAATTCACATATCCAGTATACTATTCAGTGTACAACAACATATTCAGGGTAGGACATAAACTTCTAGTTTCTGGGCTCAAGTATTAAATACTTGGTTTATGGATTATACTCTTTCTTGGCTAAATTGGTCTTTCTAAGATCACTTTATATGCCAGTATAGTCCAATTGTTCATGTGCTTCTAGAAAGTTTAATTTCCCTTCTACCTACATGGTAGTGGTGCACAAAGAACGATAACCTTCATGGTTAACTAAGGCTTCTTCGTGGATAAATTAATGCAAAATTTATTTAGATAGGCAATAGGCAATTGTTTATATGTAAAACATAATTCATTCCATGCAAGGTTAACATATATCACTACAAGTAAAAATTGCAACTAAGAATATTAAATGCTTTACATTGGTCTTCAAGCCAATAATTTAACCATTAACTCTTCTATGAGTATACGAGAACCACTTAATTCAACGGGAATTAAAACTTAATGCACCACCACTACTACTAATATTCTTGGATAGTAATTTCAAAGATAAAACAAATATGTAAGCACATGATTCAAGTTCTTCTTCTGGAGAAACCTTAAAAATTCTTATCCGTTCTTACATGTCTTAGCTTCTATGCTTGACATTTAGCAGCTTCATGCATGCTCTACTTCATAGTTAGGAGTACAACATATGCAAGTCATATATCCTGATTCGTAATGCTGTCCAAAAATTTCAACTCAATTCTACTTGATATTGAATAATTATGGATGATAAATTTAAATACTTCTAGTACTTCAATGCTCTCGGTCTTTCTATTTCAAGAAATATTTCTTCTAGAATTAGGCAAAGTCTTATTTACCATCCCGTCTTTTATGACTTTTAATCACAAAGCTTCAAGCTTATTGTATTTTTTCATAGAGCAGCACTATATCACGTATGGTCATATAGCTTGAAAATTCAATTTGCTTTATTGCAATCATAATGTAGGATATCTTCTAGAATTTCTCATTCAGCGAGTCTCATAAGACCTTCGGGATTTAGCTTAGTCACATACTCATTCTTTGAGAGTAATATAAGAAACTATCCACCACTTCAGTGGTAATAGAATATCCTACTAGAATTTAATAAATGACCATGCTATATAATTTTGTCATTCAGGACAAGTCCAGGATATTCCTTCTTCATGAAGGTATGCATATATTATTATTACAAATCATGTGCAAATAGGTTTACTGTGTGTAAACAAGTAGCAAGGTGCAAAAAGATAGTGGATGGTTATCTAAAAATATTCTTAGAAGCAACCTAGCATTTTTCAGGATATAATCATGGTACATGCTAATTTTTAAAATTAATATCAACCATTCATTCATCCTAAAAATTCATTATGCTAGAAAAAAATGAGTCTCTCAAAAGTGATAAGTCTCAGATCTGTAGAAATTAGAGAGCTCGTATATCTTATAACTATAAATAAGTACATTCAAAGTAGCACTGAGCACGCGTCCTCTTTACACGAGTAGAAAGTAAATACCGTAAAATCATGCCTAGACAATTTTATTTTCTGTAGGAAAAATCTAAATTTCTCAAGAATTCATTTGCCGTCAAATTTCAGCTTGACAAGCTAATTTTTCTTTATTTATATCTATCCAGATTGATTCTCTCATTGTCATCGAGAAAAAAAAAATACACGCTCTATTCTACCTTCAGGGTTAGCTGGCTCCACCTTCGGTCGATTATGCAACGACTAGTAGGCCCAATTCAATTTCAACGGTCGTGGTCGTGGGATATCTGGTTTCAACCCAGGCCTTGTTTAGTTCTCCAATTCTCTCCAAATTTCACTATGCAAAAAGAAGATTCCCTGTCACATCAAAATGTCGGCAAATGCATGGAGTATTAAATGTTGATAAAATAAAAAACTAATTGCACAGTTTTGTTGTACTTTGCGAGATGAATATTTTAAGCCTAGTTAGTCAAAATTTGGATAATTTTTACCAAATACAAACGGAATGCTACAAGAATTCTGATACAGTGTTTTTCTCCCCTATTCACCGAACTAAACGAGGCCCAGGTTATGCTTGATTGTCGTGACCAGCCAGGACACCGTACGTACGTGTAAGTCGCCGTGCGGGGCGGTAGCTGCATGCGGCGCGACAGCAATAATTCGGTCAGTCGATACGATGACCTGTACGTGATCGTTGTGGCGTAATTCGATTAACGGCCGCAATGCCACACGCACGGAAAGGTGCCGATGACTTCAGGATGACAACCTATATACGTACGTACTTGGTATGTGTACTGTGTGGTAGACCTACTTGATTTTCTCTTGTACAGAGATCCATCATGGTCTTTATATTCAATGCCAATGGCAATCCCTTCCTGTATATTAAGGATGCAGATTCTTCTATGTAGATGGACATGGCATACGGGCCAATGCGATTCGGCGACCGGCGTGTTATTCTCGGCAAGGGAGATGGCTAGCCCCTACACACCACGCACGGGGCGACGCCGCGACGCACATGCTGGTGCAAGAGCATAGTGCCTAGGACTTGGTGGCGTGTAAACCACATGCTTATTCTTTTCTTTATTGTATAACCCTAGATGCAATTCTGTATGTACTGTACATATTTTAGATATACTTACAGAAAGAGTCCGCTCATGACGTGCAGGCCACGTAGCTGGAGCGTACGATGTGTGTGGCAACGGCTTCAAGCCGAGTATGGCCCATGAACCATGCAGGAGGTGGATTGCCTGGGCATGCGGGTCATATGCGGTGACATGGACTTCTGGCCCGGTGGCATGCAAGCCAATAATAATAACTAGGCGATGTTACCGTATCCTTTTTTCTAAAAAAAATCTAGATTCAACTCATGTAGATTCCATTACTATATGTATATACTTCGAGTATATGCACTTCATGTACAATTCTATGCGCACATAATATATAGACCAGCTCGATGGCTACACAAACAATCTGCAAGATGTGTTTCATACCTCGTAGACGATGCCAATTTGATCTACGTCACGTGCCGCGTAGGACAGTGATTAGTAGATACATACCGCGTAGGGCGTTTGACATTGTCGTAGATCTGCCTGATCGGTAGCAGGTAGAGGTAGTAGATCCGTTCCGCTAACAACGTCAGGATGTCGACGTCGTCGAAGTAGTCGCGACAGGGACGTCGGCACGAGCGGCGGCATCGTAAATCGGCGGCGACTTCAATGGCGATGTCGACGTAGAGCTTGTCGTGCTGATAACGTGTTATAAAACATGTTGCCAGCGGTTGGAACCTTTCCCTCTCCGTCTCTCATGATCAATATAGTAGATGAAAGTAGAACACATAGACACAAGATGTAGGGAGACTATTCTTTATTCCTCTGAATATTGGTGATTACAACATAGAGCTCTCACGTATATATAGTCCTGCCAAGGGCTAAGAGTTTTGGTAAGAGCCCACATACAAACGGACTAGGATTATGATTCCTCCTTCTCCTTTCCTTCTAGGATTAAGTCCGTATGTTTTACAACAGTATGCACGGCGCCACGATAGATACAGTTTCCATACGATTTGTTTCCTATAATAAAATGTGGACTGCAATTGCATCATCCCATCTGAGTGCCCAACCCAGTCTCCAATCTCCTCTCTACACACGTGACCTTTTACCCCGTCTTGCGCAAGAACTAGCTTTCAGTTGCATAGTATGGAAGGAAGCACAGGCAACCAATCTGAGAAACAGTGAGCATCAAATCTCTTTGGCAGCAGTACTGCAGTGTGCAGTAGTACTATAAGCAATGTCTAATGCATAAGAATTTACAAGAGTGTTGTGATAGCTTTATGTGGCTTATCTCAGTCAAATGTAATTTTTGACAGGAAATTTGTGATATTAATGTCATCTTTTTTCTTTGTTAACAGGATCGCTGTGGTTACAGGAGGGAACAAAGGAATTGGGCTAGAAATATGCAAACAACTGGCTTCCAACGGAGTCACTGTAGTATTGACAGCAAGGGATGAGAAGAGGGGCGCCAAAGCAGTCAGCACGCTTGGGCTATCCAACATCGTATTTCATCAGCTGGAGGTCAGCGATCCGTCGAGCGCTGCACGCTTAGCTGATTTTATTAAGGAGAAGTTTGGCAAACAGGATATATTGGTATGGACGTATGATTTCCCCTTCTTCATACTGCAATTATGCGCAATTCATAATGTGCTTTTTCTAGAACACGCAAAAGATTTGTGTGGGTTCATGCATGTGCTTGTGGTAAAGATGTGAGTAGTTTAAAAAAAAAGGAAAAGACGCCAGTAGCTTTGGATTATTCGTGTTCTGACTTCAACATTATTTATTTACTTTTTTTTCGAACAAACATTCTTTATTTACTGGTGGTTGTCGATGGATTTATGCTTTTGCAGGTCAATAATGCAGGAATTACTGGAACGACGTGGAGCGTCGGCGACCCAGAAATTTTTCGTCAGAAGGTTAGTTAACCAGTAACTACTCAGCATGCAAGGGTCTCACTTAAAGAGAGTAACAGCATTTTATTATTAGGAAAAAAAAGGGTCTAGCAGTATATAAAAGATACAAATATATTTTGTTGTGTGGAAACAGCTCGCAGGCATGGATCTCATGGAGAGGATCGAAACAATCCATAAGCACATCACGGAACCTTATGAGGAAGCAGAGAAGTGCTTGAGGACCAACTACAATGGGATCAAAGCCGTCACAAAAGCATTGCTTCCTCTTCTGCAGTCCTCATCCCATGGAAGGATTGTTAACATGTCATCTGACTATGGACTACTCAGGGTAAATGGCCGGCATATGTATAGTTATCCTACATGTCATCCTTCAAAATAGATTCATCGAGTGCAATATTTATATATGCAAAAGAAAAAAAAGTTCAGAACATTGCAAACCAAGTAACAATTCCATCATGCTCCAGTTTTTCAGTGGAGATGAACTTAAAGAGGAGATCAATAATATCGGCTGCTTGTCGGAACAGAGGCTGGACGAGTTGTCCGAATTGTTCCTCAAGGACTTCAAGGATGGCCAACAGGAGGCTCGAGGGTGGCCTACGGGAGGCTTCAGTGCATACAAAGTGTCCAAGGCTCTTGTGAATGCCTATTCCCGCATCCTTGCGAAGGAGCACCCGTCACTGTGCATCAACTGCGTGCATCCTGGCTATGTCCAGACGGACATGAACTTCCATGCTGGGAATCTCACGGTCGAGGAGGGCGCACGGGGAGCTCTCATGATGGCGATGGCACCCAAGGGAGGCGTCACTGGCGCGTACTTGGACAAAACCGAGGTCGCGTCATTCGTGTAATGCGCTCCCACCGTAAGTTATAGGGCAGGCAGTACCGCAGTAATAAAATTCCATGGAATATATCAATTTTCCGAAGTTTCTTGAGTATATTGATTATAATTTGGTTCATGCCAAGAGGTTCTTCAAGTCAGAATATGCAGTGTTCCTAGTACGTTTCAAAAATGTTACTTCCCCTCTGTTGTTCAAAGGCTAAACAATCTTGTTTAATCTCTTTGGTCTGGTTAATTTTCTTTATTTTCTTTTTTATTTCTTGAATCCTCCCTGACCTCTTGAGCCTCGTAAAGTTTGGTTACTTCGCTTTTTTATTAATATGTCCAGTAGGGGCTTGTCTATAGATAGATGGCCAAATGGGTCCAGCACGATGGGCCAGCACGGGCCCGGCCCAAAAAAGCACGCTAGCACGGCCCGGCACGGAGCTATAGTGCTAGTGCCAGCACGGGCACGATCTACGGCCGTATATGGGCCGCAGGTTCAGCCCGTAGTGTTGGCACGGACACAGCACGGTTAATTAGTCGTTGGATTGACTTACAATATTTTCTAACCGTCGAACCCTACATAAAAAACAACTCTCTCCATGTTCTCTCCCATTCTCCTCCCTCCCAGCCACAACTTTTTCTCCACTCGCAGCTTGCTACCTGCTCCCGAGTCCTAGGCTACTCTGGCACTCAATCCCCTGCCTCTCTCTCTCTCTCTTCCTGTGGCCGTCAGTCCCAGCCACTCCCTCCTCTGCCTGCCTCTCTCTCTCTCTCTCTCTCTCTCTCTGATGGCGTGGCTACGGCGGCAGTGCTCGGCCAGGGCGCATCCGTGCGCTGCGGCGGCGCGCGGCTGGAGGCGAGTCTGCTCGACTGGAGGCGAGTCTGCTCGACAGTGACACGTCTGCAACTTGGCGGCGCTCGGCTGGGGGGCGGCGTGGCGCGTCCGCGTAGCGTTGGCACCGACGATGACGACACTCAGGCCGGCACGGGCACGCTGGGCCGCCGTGCTCATAGTGTCGGCACGACACGGTTGCGAGGCTGTAGTGTCGTGCCTAGGCCGGGATGCTGGCACGGTGGCACTATGTGGCAGGGCACGGCACGACAGCGCCGCCGTGCCCAGTCGTGCCGTGCCTCGCCGTGGCTGGGCAGCCCGTATAGCCATGCATATGCTTGCCCCTCTTGGTTTCACCAAAAAATATATAATTTGGTTCTTGCCAAGCCAAGAAATCATGTAGCTTCAACTACGAACACATGGTTGATGTTTGCCATGTGTGTTGAGTTGATGATGAGTGATTGTCAGGAGATGATCAAGTTTTGGTTGAGTTTGGAGACTAACCATTGTGTTGAGTGTGGTGTTTATGCAACATGTCTCTTGGCTTGTGGGGCGTAGGTGTGGAGCACAGAGATGGCCCATGGCTATGGAGAAGGATAAGTAGAGACGTGTGACGTGAAGCATAGATCGAGGGAACAAGGGGGCCGGAACACTGACCGTGGGTGGCTGACACTTGGGGACATGGATAACAAGTGTACATGTGGAGTAGATCGTGTTGACCAAGTCAAGACAACGGTTGACCAAGTCAAGTAGAGGCACAAGAGGACTTGGTAATCGGGCGGTCGAGGATGGACAGTGACACGTGTCGAGATAATGGAGGAGGCATAGCAAATACACTCCTCCAGCTGGGTTTGGTGGTTCAGGCCTCAAATCCACGGGTGGACGGTTTGCGGATTTGGGCCTCAAAACCTAGGATGAAGTTTGGGATGGACTTGGGGGGCATGTGGCGTCATCGTGAAGCTTGCGTTGATGCAAAGTAAAGTCGTGAAGAGCTCATGGTTGCCGGATACACGGATCTCCGCTTGACCATTTTTGCTCTAGGGCTAAGTGGTTCATACAAAATATCTAAGAGCAAGTTTAGGATTGTGTAATAGCTTTGTAAATAAGAGAAGTGGTTGCCTAAACCAGCCCATCTCTTTCAGTTTAGCTTTCATGCATCTAGGTTATTTTCTTAAGCCATAGCCAATTGTAGTTTTCGCTACGCTGAGATCTGCAGTTGAGAGAACCATTCCTCTGCATGTGTAATATTTCCTTCGTAAGAACCCGACCTTGTTGATCTTGAAAATAAAGCAATCATTCCTCTAAGATCTAAGTTCAAGTCTTGTTCTTGTTATGGATTTGGTTTTTCTCCTTCCTGAACACTCTTGTGCTTTTGATGGATTTTGATTTACTGCATGTTTGAGGGTGATTTGAGTAGATGGATTTGTTCTAGGACATCTGAGGAACATCTTTACCGAGTGATTTGGGCAGATTCCTCACGAGCACGGAGATCCACCGTTTGGAGGAAAAACTTGAGAAAACCCTCTTTTCTTTGGAGTTTTGCAGATCTAAGTGGATTCCTTGACTTTTGGTGATGATCTTTGGGGTATAGCTTCTATTCATCCTAAGGAACTTCTATGCAAAATTTCAGATTTTTCATAGCTCATTTGAATTTATTTCGTACTCCCTCCGTCCAGGAAAGAATGCAATTCTAGTACAGTCATGGTTTAGTATCATAAGTTCGATCAATTATAGAAAAAATATCAATATTTATGATATCAAATAAATATCATTAGATTAATCACGAAATGTATTTTTATAATAAATTACTTTGGAGTTGTAAATGTGAATGGTATTCATTAGAAATTTGGTCAAACATGAACCACTTTTACTGGCACGCAACCTATAGTTGCATTCTTTTCTGCACAGAGGTAGTATTTTTCTTAGAGACAGTTCCGGTAAAATATGTGTAAACCGACTCAGGCCGGTTTTTCAAGTTGCTCCGATTGAGCTGATTTTTGGTGCTAGGTGTTTTTAAACTCCTCCACCAAGTTTCAAGTCTGTTTGAAATCATTTGATTTGCTTTTGACTTTTCACCTTCGTGGGCTGAAATAAACTGGCTTCAGCTGGTATGCAACTGCATCCGGGTGGTTTTTTTTGTTAGTTTCCAATTTTGCTTGTTTTGGTCTCCATTTTCATTTTTTTTGGTTGTTCCGTTGTATCCTCGAGTCTCACTTGAGTACATCTAACCATCAGTTGGCGTGTGTGCTCTCCTCGAAGTTTTGGGTGTTTTTAACGCTTGGTTGGGCGGTGTTGGTACAATGGGATTAGGCTCCCATGACCCCACTCTGATCGCCTTGCTAGGTCTTTGATCATCTCACCTTATCTCTCTCTTTCCTAGGGTGATACATAATAATGTTTCATTTTTCTTTCAACACAAAGCGGTTAAAGGTGCTTTCTAAGCAATATCCACATGACAAAAGCATCAAAGAAAAATATAAATGAATAAGCATGCAAATTTTTATCACAAACTTATATAGGGAGAAACAAAAAAGAGAGAAATTACACTATAAATATTAGCCACATGCAACCATAACATTAATAGTTGCGACATGCTACGACTTGTAGTTTGATTTCTCTTGTTTTGTTTCTCCTTACACAATACAGTACCACACGTCCGTTTAGGGACTGTCCATTTAATTATGAGTTGTAGGCCCACATGTCGGTTTCATACTAGACATCACGTCAACTAATAGACTATGATATAGCTACTTTGAATAGGGATTAGGGTACTTAAGTAGTTTAGAGTCCTAGATATGCAGATTCATAATTTAGAGACTCGAATGAAAATAACATAATAGTTTAGAGACCGCTAATGTAATAGTTTACTCTTATTTTGAGAAACTCTCAGATAGGAGAAGCGTGACAAACCAACAAACATACTGCGTCTGGCTCTAGAAAATCTAGCACAAGATTGAGAGCAATGAGCAACCTTTCGTGGCGTCCTCTCCCTGCTCAGGATGGGCAAAAAAGAAGTGAGACCGAAAACTAAGACCGAATAGACATAGACCGAGACCGAATAGACCGAACTCTTGGTCATAGGTCATTAGTTCGAGCGTTACATCTCAAACCATATTTGCTTGCTTGAGTTCGGTGGCCATCACTTAAAAACCGAACAGACCGAGGCAACCCAATGCGCTCTTGTATTTTCCCCATGGGCCTAATACACTAGAGGGCCCATCAGCCCACTGTATATAATAGGATTACTAAATTTTGTCCCATATCATGGTACAATGAAGTAGTTTTTTTTAAAGTTGTATCTACCCAGTCGCTCACTAATTGATCGGACCTCTATCTATTCTCTAATTCAGCTGATCCGATAGTACCTGTTTTTGGAATGTCCAGTACCAAAGTCACTGAATGGGTAAGTCACCAATCCAATCCCTTTGACAAATCGGGTGTCATACCGTACTATACTTAACGTGTATAAGCCACAAGCTAACAAAGCTATCCTTATCACTTTTCACGTAACCAGCCCGCTCGTTTTTGCTCCGCCGACCGCCGCGGCCGGAAGCTGCATCGTCGTCTGGCGCGTGCGGCGTGCAGCCTCGACTTTTCCTTCCAGCTTCCTCCGTGCGATTGCAAGTCCATGCCCGAACTCTCGTCTACTCTAGTTCTCCCTTTCCTTTCGGTCACCTTCGGTTGAGACCGAAGACCGAACCGACATTTCGGTTCACCGAATCATCAGTTAATGATTTGTTTAGGTGTTCGGTTCTTATTTTGCAAAGACCCATTTTTTTAAAACCCGATGTACCCGAACCGAATTATCGGTCTAGACCGAACGTTCACCCTGACTCTTCCACGGGAACCTTCTTTCTTTTTTGTTCAGATGGTCACGGAAAAGTCGTACAGCGGAAAGCACTAATGACGAGAGGGGTGACCTCACCAACAAAAGCAGAGCCTCCAAGCAAGAACTGCCGGTGGTATAAATGTGGACTGGATCATCCAATCTCAGTGCCCAACTCAGTGTCTCCAATCTCCTCTCTACACACGTGACATTTTACACCGTCTTGCGCAAGAATTAGTTTTCAGTTGCATAGTATGGAAGGAAGCACAGGCAACCAATCTGAGAAGCAGTGAGCATCAAATCTCTTTGGCAGCAGTACTGCAGTAGTACTATAAGCAATGTCTAATGCATAAGAACAAACAAGAGTGTTTTGATAGCTTTAAAACATATCTCAGTCATGATTTTTCTCTTCTTGAGTATCATATGTAAGTTTTGACAGGAAATTTGTGATATTAATGTTTTTTTTTACCTTTGTTACCAGGGTCGCTGTGGTTACAGGAGGGAACAGAGGAATTGGGCTAGAAATATGCAAACAACTGGCTTCCAATGGAGTCACTGTTGTATTGACAGCAAGGGATGAGAAGAGGGGCGCCGAAGCAGTCAGCACGCTTGGGCTATCCAACGTCGTATTTCATCAGCTTGAGGTCAGCGATCCGTCGAGCGCTGCACGCTTAGTTGATTTTATCAAGGAGAAGTTTGGCAAGCTGGATATATTGGTATGGACGTATGATTTCCCCTTCTTCGTACTGCAATACTCCTATATGTCTAGTTGATACATGTGTAATTAATGTATATATAGCTTGTGATAAAGATGTGAGTGTTTTTTCAGTTGCTACGGATTCGTGTTGTGACTTCAGCATTCTTTACTGATGGTTGTCGATCAATTTATGCTTTTGCAGGTCAATAATGCAGCAATTACTGGAACGACAAGTAACGTCGGCGACCTAGAAACTTTTCGTCAAGAGGTTAGTTAACCAGTAACTTCTCAGCATGCAATCAGAAAGTTTATGTATTAGAAAAAAAAAGTTCTAGCAGAAAAGTGACAAATATATTTTGTTGTGTGGAAACAGCTCGCAGGCATGGACGATCTCATGGAGAGAATCAAAACAATCAATAAGAACATCACGGAACCTTATGAGGAAGCAGAGAAGTGCTTGAGGACCAACTACCATGGGATCAAAGCTGTCACAAAAGCATTGCTTCCTCTTCTGCAGTCCTCATCCCATGGAAGGATTGTTAACATGTCATCTTACTATGGACTACTCAGGGTAAATGGCATATAGTTATTATCTTACATGTCATCCTTCAAAATAGAATCAAGTGCAATATTTGTATATGCAAAAGAAAATTATGCAATTCTGCAAAGTGCAAACAAATACTAATTCCATCCTTCTCCAGTTTTTCAGTGGAGATGAACTTAAAGAAGAGCTCAACAATATCGAAAGCTTGTCTGAACAGAGACTAGACGAGTTGTCAGTGTTGTTCCTCAAGGACTTCAAGGATGGCCAACTGGAGGCTCGAGGTTGGCCTAAGGAAGGAAGGTTCGTTGCGTACAAAGCGTCCAAGGCTCTCGCGAATGCCTATTCCCGGATCCTTGCGAAGGAGCACCCGTCGCTGTGCATCAACTGCGTGCATCCTGGCTATGTCGAGACGGACATGAACTTCCAGGTTGGGCATCTGACGGTAGAGGAGGGCGCACGGGGAGCTCTCATGATGGCGATGGCACCCAAGGGAGGCGTCACTGGTGCGTTCTTGAACCTCACCGAGGTCGCGCCATTCGTGTAATATGCTCTCACCATTACAGTACAGGCAGAAAATTATACGCAACCAAAAAGAGGATACTACTGTTGGTGCCGTGCTACAATTCCTTGCAAGTTTACCTTTCCTTCGGAATTGATCTTACACTTGTGTATGTTATTGTGTATAATTGCATTTAGCAATTCAAGGTATGTAAGTATTTTTTTAAAATAAAAAATAAGAGTGCTAGAAGTTTGTGGGTGAATGTGGGGCATATAGCTAGTTATAAAAATTAATTAGATTTGCCTTCACTTTTTCAGTCGTCCTACATGTGTCTAGTTGAAATACTTCCTTAGCCATTGTTCAACTTATATGAAGTACCGGCTTATTACATAATTGTTTGCCATAAGTATTAACATAATGTAAATGTGATTTTTGTCATCAAGAAAATAGTTTTCAAGATTGTTAAATCATGGAAATTTATATGCTCATTGTGTGGTCTAATTAAGTATTCTAGTGTTGGCCTCTCTAAATTTATCCTCAAAGCTTCCATCGCTGCTTGCATCCTTCGTTTTTCATGGAATGTGAAGGAAAACTTCATGAGTTGGAAAAGCAATACACAGTAGGAAGGAAGCAAAATGTTAACACCCATATTCTCATTTCATCATCATGAATCCAGAGCCTCATAATACAGAATAAGCAATTCAACATGCACTGTTACAATCCCAGACTGACTAAAATCAAGCTGCAGTTAGAGGCAGAACAAGGCAACATAACAACAACATATATTTGTGAAAACTACTCACTGAATGCAGAGTTCGTATATATATAGGAGATAAGACACGTCTCTATTTTTCTTTGCGTTTGCTGCTAATCTTTGTTCTACGCCGACTGCGCGGGTGCTTCCGGCTCAGCCGCGCCTGCATCCGCCGGTGGCTCCGACGCGGCCTCCGCAGCCTCGTTCTTCTTGGTCTGCGCCGTCTGGATGAGGTGGTTGTAGCTGCCCTTCTCCTTGAACAGCTGCGAGAAATGGATCTTGCAGTAGAGGATTCCGTTGAGCGCGGCGTAGGAGGAGGTGGTCAGGATGCAACCGCCGTGCGAGCACTTGAAGCAGCTTTTGTGGTACGACTCGCCTTCTAGCGTCATCTGAACAAGAAGGTTAATCGTGCCAACATTAGCATCAGTTGTGGTGATTGATTTGATCAGATAATCGTGTGCTACTGTTTGCCGGAGGTGCAGAAACAGCATTTCTGTACCTTCTCCAATGGATACACGGTTTTCTGGCAGGCTGCGCATTTATCTTGAGTTCCAGAGAATGCAGATGATAGCTTGCTCGGAGCCTTTGCCTGCAGAGATTTTCGAATTGGCATCGTGCATGAGTAGTCAACTATTACTGATGATGACAGGACCAATAAAGTTTTAGAACTTGTCAGATTGGAATCATCTGTTTAGAAGATTTGGGAACCGTACCTGGTCGTTCTTGGTTGAAGATGCTCCACCTGAGTAACACGACGAAAGGGTCAGAATTGCATTGCATCAGAACCAGAGTTCAGCGTTACAGCATAGGCAAGTTGATGCGCTCTGGACGGGTTCAGAAACATAGAAGCACTCAAGCACAGTACTCAGCCGTAGATTACCTTGAAATTTCTTGGAGAAGGTCCCTGTCTCCTTGAAGAGCTGTTCAAAGTGCGTCTTGCAGTACAGGACACCGTCCATGGAAGAGTAGCTGCTAATCTAGAGGAGAACGCAAGCAGAAATGAAAATGAGCCCACATTTGTACATTTGCATCTGTCGAGATGAATGAATCAAATAAAACTAATAAAGCAAAGCTTCATTTCTTTGGACGGAAATGAGCAGCGCATTGCCGCACATCACAAGAAGGCGAATACGCATGAGGAGTTGATCAGGCCATAATGCCATACGCATGCGTACCGAGAGGGTTCCCTTGCAGTGGCTGCACTTGAAGCATGTCTTGTGGTACGAGACGCCGTCGGCGGTGAGGAGGTCGATGAAGTGGACCGTCTTGTCGCAGGTTTTGCACTTGTCCTGCGTGCCGGTGAAAGACATGGCGATCGAGCTCTGCGCCTGCGCCTGCACCTGCCAAGACTCCGGCCGCTGCTCGTGCAGTCGTGCTGGCGGTTCCCGGCCGGCAGGCAACAACAACCGATGAGCAAATGGGCGCGGACGGAGCAGAGGAAACGCTCGCTCGCTCGCGATTCGGGGAAGGAAGGAAGAAGCAGAGGTTGACGTCTCGGGAGCGAGACGGATGCTCTTTAAAGGACAGGGGCGTGAGCTCGGGAGCAAAGATAGGAGGCGCGAGGGCTCTAAACCGCACAGACAAATTCAGGGAGCGGTGGCGACGCCCCTCCCGTGTCCGGCCTCGGCGTCTCCGCGGTCTGTCTGTCCCGGCCCTTCTCCTGTTTCCCCGGGCGTGTCTGGAATCTGGATGGACGAAACGCTCGTTCCTCTGAAGGTTGTGCGAGCCACGAAGAACAGGACGTCGTGGTGAGAATGATGTTGCCCATCTCGGCTGCCACCGCCACACCGTCGTGTTCGGCAGTTCTTCCCGTTGTTATTTTATTTTTTTGCTTCAAAAAAAGGGAGAGCGCTGCATCGAGCAAAGCGGCCCAGAAATTCATAAATGGACCTTACAGCCCAGCACCTTTTATGGGCCATTAAACGAACTCTCACGGGCTGCTTGCGAGCTCTGTTAATGGCCCTCTCACGGGCGGAAGAAATGCATGCCTGATGTTGTTGATTAGCCTCCGTGTAGCGCCCCTTGTGCCGTGCGTACGTAGATGGGCTTGTGCTGTGCAGAAAATACCGGGCGGCCCAGCGAACCACGGCTGTGGCGCTGCGCTGAACAGCGGAGCTGGAGCATTGATGTGCACGGCAACTAAGGGCCTGTTTAATCGCAAAAAAAAAAAAAAAACTAAGGGCCTGTTTGTTTAAATTTTTTTGCTGACGTCTATGAGCTAGAAGTCAGAAGTTAAAACAAATAGTCCAGATATTAAACTGGCTTTTAAAAAGTTAAAAGGCTTACATATAAGAAAATAGACTAAAAGCTAATAAGAAGCATGTTAGGAGATGTTTTTGTGAATTTCAGTGTACTGAGAAACTAAAAATTTGGGGTTGTTTAGTTGGTGAAAAAGTTTGGGTTCGGCTACTGTAACACTTTTCGTTTTATTTGGCAATTTATGTCCAATCATGGACTAATTAGGCTTAAAAGATTTGTCTCGTGATTTACAACTAAACTGTGTAATTAGTTTTTTCTTTCGTCTACATTTAGTACTCCATGCATGTGCCGCAAGATTTGATGTGATAGATACTGTAGCATTTTTTGGGTTCACTTTTCGTGAACTAAACAGGCTCTTTATTACAAAGTCAATAGAAAAACAAACAGCCAGAGGCCACAAAGGCAGGTGTTGAGCTAAAGGACCAAAAGTTGCAGGCTTGCAACTCAAACAAATAGACCCTAAAACTTTGTGGAGCTTCGGTTTCTCCGTAAACGGTAAAACCATAGAAAACTTCATCGTTTTTTTATTTTGGCTTTCAAGCTGTTTTCGCATGTACGTGTTTAGCATAGCTTTTGATCAAGACGATTTACAAGTCTCAACAAAAGCCCTACTAAAGAGGGCATAAGGAGTGTTGAATGGGTTAATCTGCATTACACATGCATAGATTTTTTTTTCCTAACGGGTTTCTATTTAGCTGTAGACAAATTGCGTCCTACTCTCATTATTTCAAATTATAAGATTTTTTGGTTTTTTAGATACATGATTTTTGCCATATAAACAAAAGCTATGTATCTAGAAAAATCAAAATGTCTCGTAATTTGGAACAGAGAGAGTATTAATTTAGGGATTATTTGGTAAGGCTTCACCTTGCTATAATTTGGCACCAACTCTTGGGCTACCATGCGGAATTGTAGCACACATACCATCGAGAGAAACGGCTTAGGTCCTTGCAGATAGTCCTGGGAGAGAGGAGGAGCCTCTGAAGCCTTGTTTCTTTGGCAGTGTTTGTTGTGGCTTCTCCACCAATTTAATTAAAAGCTCTACCAACAAGCAAATACAAGAACGGCTTTTGAAGCTAAAGTCAAAGCAAAAATTGGTGAAAGCCAAATCTGTTTTGGATAGAAGCCAAAGCCACCAACTTCGCTGTTTTCGGAGAAGCCCACACCCTTCACTATAGCGTGCTAGAGGCGGAAGGCCTTAATATTATGAAATAGTTCTCTCTCAACAAAAAAAATGTGCTACTATTATGCCAGTCTCAACGGAGTTTTCACGTCACTGTTTCTAACACATCCAGATTTTGAAAAATAGTACAGAAGAGTTTCATCCTCATGGAACTTTCTCTACTCCCATGAAACTCTTATCATCTCTCTTCATTAATATGGTGTCACATCAACATAATTAATGCCTATGAAACTCTGATGAAACTCCATTGAGACTGACCTTATGGATCGCGGAACGCTTTGGAATCAGTAGCTACACAATTTTTTTTCTCTCATGGATGGCCATTGTTTTTTAGCATTGGTCAATAATGTCAAACTCTGTCATAATGTTTCTAGAGTGAGTTTATAGCTGCGGCTATCACTTCGTAATATTTAGACTGATGCCTTACCTTTGATAAGATTGAAGCCGGAACAATTTTCATTATTAAAAAAAACAATACCTAACTTACGGAGATAACTTTTCACAACGGATCGAACCAATTGTATACCGGGCCCGGATTTGCTAGCTCGTCATGCATTCTCTCACGCCATGTTTAGTTACCCTCAAACTCCTAAATTTGGCACTATGCAAAAAGAAGATTCTCCGTCATATTAAACTTGTGGTACATACATGAAGTGTTAAATGTAGATAAAATTTAAAACTAATTGCACAGTTTGGTTGTACTTTGCGAGACGAACATTTTGAGCCTAATTAATCAATGGTTGAACAATTATTACCAAATACAAACGAAATACTACAGTACACTACAGTGTGTTACTTTTTTTTTTAGAATCTTCTGGGTCGTCGTGTCCTCGTCCAAATGCAGGCAAAAGTCGTTCATTTTTTTTTTGCCGACGGGTAAAACTGAACTGTCTGGCATGGCTCGTACCTGGTCGCTGTTCTCAGTGATTCGGTGAGAGGTACATACCACCTGGTACTTTTGTAAGTACGCCAAGGTAGTATTTATATTGACAAAGGTGAAAATAACTTTATTGGAACTGGTTGAATCACAGTATCACACTGGCCAATGACTGCAAGCAGCAGGCACTCATTCCATCTACTGTGTCGTGCTCAACAACAACTTGATGTTGAACCCCTGTCCGTTCCAAAGATTACTAGTATAATGAGCTTTTGTTCACCGCAAACGTTCTGCGCATTATCACTAAGAAATACGGAGTACTAATACTACTCTAGGTGGCCTATAGAGTGTAATAATATATAGGGCAGGTTTTTTATTTATTGAAGAATTCAAAACCATCTCATGCATGTTACGTTGGCCGTTCTAGTATATATGTCTCATAGAGAATTGTCGTAGTTTGTTTGGTAATGACGGCCCTTACGTACCCTAAGATGAAATACAGTATACAGAGGAGTTGTTGAGAGGATAAACAGATTCCTAGTAGTCAGTCAGCTCTTCCATCCAAATCGCAGTATGAAAAAAAAAACCAAACAACTTGTCTGACTTGAGAAAAACCAAAAAAAAAAAGTTTTAAAAAAAACATGCATGGCTGCGACCCTTATTAACAACTCATATATGGGAGTGTTTAGGTGGAGATTGGACTGCAGTTGGAAAGTCCGAGTGGTACTGCAGGCGGTCAGCGTCACATGCAGTTGTTACTTACCTACCCGGCCGTCCTGTTCCGGTGCTAATTAAGTTGACAAACTGCCAAGGGGAAAGCGAGATATGGACTCCTCTGAATCCTGACATCGAACAAGTTCATCTGTCGGCTGTCTGTTGTCATATACATACTCTACCTCTAGCTAGCTGGCTGATGTAGATCGATCTTTTACACTTGCGTTTTTTCTATATTCATTTTTTCTTTTTTTTTGGCTTTATGTAGATACTAGTCTCCTTGTTACCAGTACTATCTTGTAGTGCCATGGGCACAGTATGCGATCAAACGTTTGATGCACTGCCATTTTCATGAAGTTGTGCAGTAACTTCAGAAACTTTGGATGCCTGACGACCTGCAACACACAACGACCACGGGGAGGGAACAGGAACGCAATGCATGCAACAAGGCAGATGGAAGAAGCAAAGTGCCACCCGATAGATATGGGACATGAGAGCTTCAAGGCGCGATCGTACGTACTGATCCCCCGTCCATTCAGACGGGAGTTGCTGAGTTTGGAGGCAATGCTGCTCCAGCAGAGTCCCGCCCGCCGATGAATGCAGCGTGGTGCGGACGTCCAGTGCAGAGTCACGCATCAGTCACAGGGGCGGGAGATGGAATCGTCGCCCGGCGCCCGCCCTAATTGATGGTTTGATCACGTAGCAGGACTAAAAAAAATCGGTGGGAATGGAAGCGAACCGAGGAAAGCCGCAACTTGGTTCTTCTTTCGTTTCAATGAGTGTGCTTCGACCGTACTGCCTCGGTGAGCTAGACAGCACGCAACTGCCTCTCGAGTTCGTCTCTCGTTTTACTTGTGCTTCCCACTCCTTGCGACGCCACCAATCATCGGCTACAGTCGTCAAGGACTGAACCAGCTACATACTCGCCACAATTATCTCAAGTCCTGTATCAATTTGGCGCTATGGTCAAAGGGGTATGTAGCCGGGTAGGATACAGGACCAGATGATCAGCAGCTTTCTTTTCTCCTCTCGAAGAAACCAGCTTTACTTACTAGGAGGTAACCTCAAACAAATTTGAGCCATTGATTTTTTTTTATTTTTAATTAATCAATTAATTAACATAGAACTTTTTTTAAAAAAACTTAAATCCTCAAATCACGGGAGACTCATGAGTGGGCGCATGACCCTTCCTTGTTTGATCCTTTGCATGCAAAGCCTTCCGTCCATGCAAACCCATGAGGTAGGGAAGTTGAGATGCTTTGAACCTCTAAAAAAATCTAGCTTTCCATGGACCATGATATATATAAGTTCCTTTTCACAATCCAAAACTGAAACAAACATGTCCTTACTGTACTTGAGAGGCAAGGACTTGTTGAAAGCAACAAATGTACGTATACTTAAATTTTGAGCAACAGTCTATACACCTGTAGCTGTAGGTATTAAGAACAAGTATATATAGACCAATATAATCATGCATTCTGCATCGTCTAGTTATAATCAATTACTAGTTGTCAACTTGCATTGGAAGAAATTGACAGCCTGTTCGCCTGAGATTATTTTCTTCCCATGCATGCAGCTAGTTAATCTGCACAGTCAGAGTCATGAGCAATGCAACAGCACCTTGTCCACAAGCTTATAGTATGTATCTAAGTTTAATCACCGGTCAGTAAATGATCCAGTGGTCGGCTTCACAATTTGTCGTCTTACGCGAGAAGTTCTTCTACACTAGCTCATGAGAGGCATGCAGCAGTTAATTTTAAGAAAATACTAGCTACTAGTTATTTAGTATTAATCAAAGAGAGACACCTAATCCGCGAGCTTATTGTTAACTACAGTTGAAGCACCAGTCAGCAGATCCAACAACTTCACGATTCGTCGCTTTCCCTTCTACTTTTTGTATGTATATATCTCCAATCAAAAATTCCTAGGTGTCGATCTCAACAGACGACAGTAGTGTTATTCCGCTGTGTTTCCTTGTTAGGATTTGCAAACACGCATGCTGCATTTGCAACTTTTATAGTTTTATTTGTTCTTCGTGTGGTCATGATGTATAGGAGCATGTTTGGCTCTGTCTGTATATTATCCGTAAATACGGGAAAATAGCTCCGATCCACTTTTTGTAGCCGACAATGGCCGATACAGAAAATTTGTTCCGTAAGAGTGGCGTTTCTGGTCTCTAGATTGATACATTGCACATGTCCATTATTTCCACCATATGCATGCTCCACGAAAGCTCACGAAACTACAAATTAAGCGGGTAGTTCAGGATACTCCATGAAATTTGAAGGACTATAGGCGTTAGTACACTGTCAAAATTCTGTGAATGATTGAGTTTGTCCTATTCTTCAGCACTACTTTTCAGCGAACGAACATTATTTTTCTCTCACAAAAAATTAACATAAGCCAAATTTCAGCTAAACAAACAGACGGTATCAAGTGGACAATCTCTTGTCATCGTATGTATTTATACGTCATCAAGGGCTACGTTGGCCATTAGTTTCCTGTCAGTTGACGCAGGATCCATGGAACGGATTCTGCTGGAGTTCGCGTGTCTGTTTCAGATGCTGTTGCAACTGAACGTCTGAACCTCACCAGTGTTGACCCCGCATATTGTATGACTAAGGTTTACAATTTTACATGGATTTTCCTTTTGCGAGGATATGTATAAGATTTACATGGCTCACTTCAGTCGCTGATCCAGCTAAGTACGTAGTACTGAGAGGTTTGCCTGTTGCTGCATCTTCAGGCGAGGCCAACTGCGACACAGTTATCTGCACTTCTGTATCAGTTGGCACTTGGCACTACGGTCAAAGCGGTAGGGTACAGGACCGAATGATGAGCGGATGATGAGCTTCTTTCTTTCCTCCTGTCGAAGAAAACATGATTCCATCTACAGCTGCTTCCTTATGCTGTACAAACAAGGCACTACTAAATCAATCTGTTTCTCTAGAGTTTAGATTTCTAGAAAAATGCTCGAAAACCCTAGGGAAACCATTTCCCTACCGCATTTAGTAGAAAATGTTTTCTCTAGAAAAAAAATATGACCAATCTTTGCCTATGGTTTTCGAGTCCCCAGGAAACCATGCTAGCATAGTGACATGAAGTCTGACCAAGCTTTTTAGCGTTGTGGTTTTTCCTTTTGTATGCCGTGGAAGGCCCTTCTCTTGCTAGCTCAAGGCTAGTGATCCATGCCGCTCAACGTGTTTGTACAAATTTACTTTTCTACCTTAAGTGATAGGCAGAGCTCCTGCCATTTTTTAAAAAAAAATAGTAACATGAGGTAGCCTTGCTTACATGGAAAGGTATTACCCATAGAAGTTTGAATTCTAGGGAAATAATTTGATTTGGCAAACACTCTATTCCTAAGGCTTTGAACCCCTATGGGAGCTTTGGAAACGCTCCTTTATATGCTTGCGAACGGATATATGCACAAGCGAGTTTTGTAATGACAAAATGAAGACAAATGCAAGAGGATTTTTTTTTACATTTAAAGCCATGCAGTTTATTCCAGATCTTGCGTCGTTATCGTTTTTTTTAATAAGTTTTAGGGCATGTTTGATTCAGATTTCAACCGTGGTTTAGGTTTTTTACAATCCAAAAAAACTGGAACTAGAAGGCAAATTTTGACCCCATATTCCACGATGCAGCTAAGCTAAGGAACACTCCACGAATTACACAGGATCCGGTTTCCAATTAGGGTCAAACAATTATATGGGACCCACATGTAAATCTCCAAATTTACTAAGAAAAATGCGCAGAAGCTAGAAATCGATCTACCTAATAACTCCATCATGAGAAAGAATGGAGCTTAGCACGATGCTACGGATTATGATGTGTTCATTGATGGACTTCCAATTAAACCAGTGCTAAGCTCAAATAAGAATGATATTCATATAAATATTTTTGTTTCATTCATCTCCTGAAAGCCCCGGATTCAATATAGCCAAAATATTGAACCACGATCCATATCAGGATTCAAAATTTTGTCAAAATTTCGGTAATTTTATGGTGGCTGAAAATATTCAAAATTTCGTATTACATTAATGCATGTGCTTTATTCTAAATACATAACTCTATATCCGCATTTTCTATTATTTATGTTGTATATTTTCTACTCAATAGATGTGTGGTCATAAATCATGCTAATATTTTGTTTAGATCTAAATTTTTTTTAGAAAATCATATCATTTGTAATTTTAGTGAAATTTTATGAATTTTCGTAATTTTGGAAGTGGCTGAAAGAATTGAATACCGAGAAAACCTGGTCCATCTTAACAAGATCTCGCAACCTGACAATCCACTTTCTACCAGTTTTCTCAGCTTTTGATATATGTTGTCTTAAAGGTACCCCCACAAAGAATAATCTAGCGCACCCAAAATAAGTACAATATACTCCCTCTATCACAAATTATAAGTTATTCTAATAACTTTCTTGAAGAGCAAAAATATCTCAAGTTTGACCAAATTATATAATAAAATAATAACATTTATGATACCAAATAAGTATCATTAGGTTCTTCATTAATTATATTTAATAGTATAATTATTTGATGTCATAAATCTTTGTAATTCTTTTTATAATTCTGGTCAAACTTTAGATGCTTTAACTTTTTAAAAGAGTTAAAATGACTTATGATTTGGAACGGAGGGAGTATTTGTTTCAGCTTTTGACCCTCAGCTTTCACAATCTAGCTTTCCATGGACCATGATATATGAGTTCTTCACAATCCAAAACTGAAACAAACACGTCGTTACTGTCTAAGAAGGCCATCACAACTTGACAACTGCCTATGGACTCCACTTAATACCACAGATCATCGATCAGAGTTAGGCAAGGATGCTTTGTCGACAACGTCGCTTCAACCTCCCCTCTCTGGAAGATGCTTTACTGTCGTGCGCGTGATGACCCCTACATTTGCGGATACTTTGCCGCTTCGTCGTCTCGGCCGGATGCTTTGTCGCCGCGTGTCCATGCTGATTCTTGGTGGATACTTTGCCACTACGGCTTCATCACCTCTGTTGGCAACCATTGTGTTGATGTAATCTTAGTTCTTGGCTAGGGTTGTAAGGTGGATGGTCCTTTTCATTTTGCCTCCCTTCTCTCTTCTTGCTTTGGTTCGGCTGCTTGTCTGTGCGTCGCGTTGGTTCCCTCCTTCTACGGTAATCTATGGATTATTTAGGGAATGTTGTAACCAGTCACATTCTTCTTCTACTTAATGAAATACGTGTCACGAGGACACGCTTGTGAAAAAAAAGAGTTAGGCAAGGACTTGTTGAAAACAACAACAAATGTATGTATTTAGATTTTGAGCAACAGTGTGACCTGTAGCTGTAGGTATTAAGAACAAGTATATATAGACCAATAATCATGCATTTCTGCATCGTTAATTATAATCAATTCCTAGTTGTCAACTTGCATTGGAAGAAATTGAGATTTTTTTCACCCCATGCTCATGACATGCATGCAGCTAGTTAATCTGTAGAGTCATGAGCAACGCAACAGCACCTTATCCACAGACCACAAGCTTATATTTAAGTCTAAATGTTTAATCACCTATCAGCAAATGATCCTGCGGTCGGCTTCACAATTTGTCGTCTTAAGCGAGAAGTAGTTCTTCTACACTAGCTCATGACACTGGTACAGCCGAGCACTCCAATGGCGGTTCAAGATAGGTTTGTAGTGGCGGATGGCAGTACCGCCAGTGCCCTTCGCCAGTTATTTATAATCAAATCAAAGAGAGACACCTAATCCGCGAGCTTATTGTTAAAACTACAGTTGAAGCACCACTCAGCAGATCCAACAACTTCACGATTCGTCGCTTTCCCTTCGCGCGCGCGTATATATATATATATATATATATATATATATATATATATATATATATATATATATATATATATATATATATATATATATATATATATATATATATATATATATATATATATATATATATATATATATATAAGTTATTCTGTAGCTACCTCTGTTTACGATAATTTTATATACTAATTTACGACAATGTCAATACATATTTACGATAGCTGGGTTACTATAACACATGGGGATATTTACCGTAACATTGCAGTAAACCACTGAGTAAGGAGTTACTATAATCTCATAAATTAGCATAACAATTATTGTAACTCAAAGTGGCTACAGAATAAGTTATTTTGTAGCCAGCTGTAGGGTAATATATATATATATATATATATATATATATATATATATATATATATATATATATATATATATATATATATATATATATATATATATGAAATTTGAAGGATGGGCTTTAGTGGACTGTCAAAATTATGTAAGTTCCGTTACCACGTACGGACGCTATCAACTGGACGATCTCATCTGGTCATCAACTGGGTATGTCTGTATTTATACATCGTTGACACGGAAGCTGTACCGTATATCTGCACGTCGTCAAGGGCTAACAAGTGACCCATATAGGCACCTAATCCCAAAATAGGTAACAAGAGATCCAAAATCAGCTTTCAATAGACTATCTATACGGAAGACCCATTTTAGGTTGCCTGAGAGACACAACATAAATATGAGCATCCTCTCTCCTGAAAACTCATTTACAGAAAGGATTCTCTTTTGAGTCCTGTTGTCAGAGAAGATGCTCAATGATTATTAAAATCTTTGCCTGTAGCGCTACCAAAAAGTCAAATATGTCTTGTATTTTGGGTGTTGTGGTTAAAGATGGTCTTAATCGGCCACTAGTTTCCTGCCAACGCAGGATCCATGGAATGAATTCTGCTGGAGTTCACGTGTCTATTTCAGATACTGTTGCAACTGAAACCTCCCCACAGTTGACCCTGCGCATTTGTATACCTAAGATTTACGTGCATTTTCCTTTTGCGAGGATTGTATAAGATTTACATGTCTCACTTCATTCGCTGATTATCCTTACCCACCATCAACATTTCACTACCCGCACAGATTTTGTCACATATTCACGCTTGTTTAGTCTACAGGATAAGATACGGCTTGATTTAGGTCGATTTCAATTTTGTGCATTTCAGATATGAGGAATTGAGGATTGAGGTCACAGTAATAGGATGTTTGGTTTGCGTAATGAGTTAGTCCACTATCTTTTCACTCCTTGCTATTTTGTTTAGTTTGTAGAATGAAATAGGTTGATCCGTCGTCACCTCATTTCTCACAAACTAACAACTAATACTAGTACAAGGAATGGAGTCATTTCACCAAATTTGAAAAATAGACTCATGGATACATCATCTGATCTAAAAGAATGGAGTAGTTCCTCAAATCAAACACATTGTAAGTTTATTTTGTTGACAAAAACCAAAGGGCATTTGATTGTTTTGCCTCTGCACGGTAATGGCAATTTAACCCCCTCACGTGTCGATCTATGGCAACTCACCCATAAGAATGGCAAATATTGTAGTTAATCGTTTTCTGGCGTATTATTTTCGAATGTAAAAACTAAGAGTAATATATGATTCTAATCATCCAATCTAATTAAATGAACGGCTTATAATTATTTTGGAGTACCACAGTAAAGCCCCAAACTATGGATATATAATATACAAGTAAGCTAATTATTATACCTTAAAAATAATTTCTACTAGCAGATAAAATGGTGCTTCTACTAGCGCTTCCATCCAACAACACAAAAGTATGAGAGGTCCGTATAACCGCCTGTGAAATGTCAACCACCACCAGGGAAAATTGGTTCAAGAAAACAAGAGCGAGAAGGGGGGGGGGGGGGGGGGGGGGGTTTATGCCTAGGCCACACCACAGAAGAACCTTACGGACGTACGTAAAAATACACACATGTTATTTTTTATAATTTAAACGTGTAATATCTTCCTTCGCATAGGTCTTCGTTACCATCCACTACATAGCTATTGTTAACAATAATATGAGAATCATTCCTTTTGAATCGTTGGTGGAAAAGGAAATTGACTCCTCTAAAAATTACTCTAAAAATTGTCTTTTAAAATAGATCCGAGAACTTCTAATAAATATTTAGACCCCTAAATAATCCTAGAAAATGTCGTCCAAACTATAAAGTTTTAGAGATCCTATTGAGCTCTATAATTTTAATATAAAGTTTATCTTCATCGACTTCGTATGAAAAAGTATCAATTTATGTGTGCAGCCTTTAGAAATGGATTTTTAGTGGTAGCCGCTTGCGACAACCGCCACTAGAAATAGATTTTTAGAGGTAGCCACTTGCGACAACCGTCTATAGAAGTGGCCCTATTTCTAGTAGCAATTTTTAAAGCAATCATCTATAGAGATGTCCATTTCTAGTGACAGGCACTTAAGACCACCGCCACTAGAAATGCCCCTATATATCTGGAGGCAACCTTTGGTCATAGGCTCACTGGCATAGAACACAAGTGGAATAGTTGTCAACCACCAGTAGGAAAAAATAGGGACACTAGTAAAAATAATTTTTGTAGTAGTGCTACCTCATGATGGATTATAAGAGTACAATTAGGTCGAATCGTGTACTTCCTTCTTCGACAACCCCTTTTCTTTTCCTTGTCTTATGACTTCCATTAATTCCGATGCGTTAGGTTTTTGGGTTGGGAAAATGGAACCTGCATCAAGGTTTTGCCACTACTACACAAATGCTTTTTAGAAACATCTCCAATTTTTATCAGTGATTATGCACCTATGAAACTGTCACTAACTAGGATATGGAGAACTGTAGCAAACAAACCAACCCTGAAAATCCAATTTCAAGGACAGTTCCCTTGTGAAAAACCGACCCTAGAGATAATCGCATTTTCAAGGGTGGTTGTTTTAAGAAAACCACCCTTGAAAATTTGATTTTTAGGGTGGTTCGCTTAAAAGTTAAGGACCTCCTCTAAAACTAGGTGATTTTTAGGGGTTGTTAACTAAATCAATTTTTAGGGGTTGTTGGCTTAGTCAACTCCTTGAAAATAGCTTTTAAACAAATAAATTTATAACTTTTTTCAAATGAATCTAATGAAGACAAAAATTATATCAAAATTGTATAGTTCGATGAGATATAAAACTTTGTGGTTGATAACTTTTATATTTGAAATTTTTTTAGGGACCTAGATGTATTATATTAAGTTCTTCAGTTTTGAAATTTAAAATTTGTAATTTTTCAAATGACCTCGGATGGAGACGTACCCTATATCAAAGTAGTAGTGCTCGACGAGATATAAAAATTTGTAGTTGAAAACATTCCCATTTGAGATCACTTAGATTTCAAAATAGATGATGCAAGATTCGTATATGTTAATACAAAACGACAGCATCCATGTCTGGTCACAAATTACCGCACGGTGCAGTGGTAGGAAGAAATATACATGAGGTGAGAGATCTTAGATTTAAGTCACCACATATGCTCTTGTGCAAACAACACTAAAAACAACACATGATAACTATGACGGTGTAGTGGCCCCTAGCCACTTGAAAAAAAATCTTACTTTTACGATTTTTACAAAAAAAAACATTTTAGGGGCAGTTGACTCAATAAAATCACTTCTAAAAAATGATGTTTAAGAACAGTAGATTTAATAAAACCATCCTAAAAAATTGATTGTTAGGGATGGTTTTAAAACCGCCCCTCAAACTGTCTTATTTATTTTGATCGTATCTAAAAATCTTTTGTGTGCTAATGTGGTGGACTTCAGTTGTAGATGAATGAGCTCTACTGTCGGCGACACGCAAGCAGCAGGGGGTCCTGTACTGCCCGCCGTGATGGTGGTGGAAGATGGTTAGGCGAAGACGGCGGTAGGAACGTCATCGTGGTCAAAGTGATTAGGCTGGCCATGCATGATAGAGGGTTGCGAGTTGCGACTTCAACCGTGGTTGCAACCGGAGCCAGGTGGGACATTGAGTGGAGAAGGCATGGGAGCTTGCACATAGATGGTGTCGAGTAGAATAGTACAACTGGATGAATTATATTGATCATCAATAGTGTACATATATAGGCCTTTGGCCATGGCTATACATGCGGTCTACACAGGATCGAGCGGAGCGAGCGGCCTGGCGTGCTAAGCGGGAGCGCGGATGACCGCAGGGCATGCGTGCGGCAGTGCGTGCTCTATGGAGCTGGAGCCGTTGGCCAGTGCGCGAGCGTGGCGCACGATGCCGTTGGAGGGCGACGCTGAAGACGCTGAAGACTCGGTTGGAGCCGTTAGCCACGATTGGCGGTGCTCCGCTAACACCCCCCGCAGTGTCGACGTCGGCAGTCATGACGGAGAGGCTGTCTCGGAAGTCGAAGAAGAGCGCCGAAGGCAGGCCTTTGGTGAACACATCCGCAAGCTGTCGCGCGCTGGGAACATGCGTGACGCGGAGCTCGCCAATGGCTACCTTTTCCCTGACTAAGTGAATGTCCAGTTCAATGTGCTTGGTGCGTCGATGGTGGACGGGGTTCTTGGACATGTATACCGAGGAAATATTGTCACAGAACGCCACCGTAGCTGATGGGACCTTGCACAGAAGCTCGCCGAGTAGTTGCCGTAGCCATGAGCATTCGGACACCACATTGGCAATGGCGCGATATTCCGCCTCGGCGCTCGACCTCGATACCGTGGTCTGTCGCTTAGATGACCACGAGATGAGGGAGGAGCCAAGGAAGATGCAGAACCCGGACATAGATCGCCTCGTGTCCGGGCAGCCAGCCCAGTCCGCGTCCGAGTACGCCGTGATCGACGGCGAGGAGATGGAGCGCAGTTGAACACCGAGATGAGCCGTGCCCTTGATGTACCGAAGAATGCGCTTGAGCATGGTGAGGTGAACATCCCGCGGCGCATGCATGTGCAGGCAAACTTGTTGCACAGCATATGCTATGTCAGGGCGGGTGATCGTCAGATATTGCAGTGCGCCGGCGAGACTTCGGTAGGATGTGACGTCGGCGATGAGTGTGCCGTCGGTTGCTGAGGCCTTGCCCTTCGTGTCCGCTGGAGTGGCGACAGAGTTGCAGTTCGTCATGCCTGCGCGCTCTAGCAGGTCCTCGGCGTACTGTGTCTGGGAGAGGAAGAAGCCGTGGCTGGTTCGACGAACGCTGATGCCGAGGAAGTGGTGGACGGGTCCCATGTCCTTCACCTTGAATGCGTCCTGCAGCCGCTTGACGAAGAACTGAAGCAGGGCTGTGGACGAGGCGGAGAGGATCATGTCGTCGACGTACAGCAGCAGGTATGCCTGGGCGCCGGCACGGTTGTACACGAAGAGGGAGGTGTCCGCTCTTGACTGGACAAAGCCGAGTGAGGTCACATGGCCGACGAAGCGATCGAACCACGCCCGAGGAGCTTGGCGGAGGCCGTAGAGGGAGCGTGACAGGAGGCAGACATGATCCGGCCGCGCTGCATCAGCGAAGCCCGTGGGCTGCTGACAAAACACTTGTTCCTGCAAGTTGCCATGTAAGAAAGCGTTGGAGACGTCAAGTTGATGAGCCGGCCAATTACGGGATGCCACCAGCGTGAGTACTGTTCGGATGGTTGCCGGTTTGATCACCGGTGAGAAGGTTTCGCCGAAGTCTATGCCGGGGCGTTGATTGAATCCACGGACAACCCAGCGAGCTTTGTAGCGCTCAAGGGTTCCGTCGGGTTTCATCTTGTGCTTGAAGACCCATTTGCCTGTGATGATGCGAGCGCCGGGTGGCCTGGGAACGAGAGTCCAGGTTTGGTTGGCCTGCAGTGCATCGTACTCAGCTTTCATGGCCGCGTACCAGTTGTCGTCCTTCAGAGCCGAGCGAACGGAGCTGGGCACCGGTGAGAGGGTCCCCGAGGCCGCCAGGGCGTACTTGGGGTTCGGCTTGTGGATCCCGTCACACGCGCGGGTGACCATGGAGTGACCGGCGGTAGCTGGTTGGCGCAGCGGTGCGACCGGAGGCGACGGTGGTGACGACGTCGTAGGCGACGCCGTGGGCGACGCGGTGGGCGACGCGGTGGATGGCGTCTTGGGCGTCGCGGGCGGAGGCGTGGACGATGCTGCGGAAGCCGGTGCAGATGTTGTAGATGGTGCAGCGGGCTGTGCGGGGACGCCTCTCGAACGCACAGTCCGTGCGCGCGTCGGGTGGCGCGGCAGCTCGGTGACGAGACGCGACGGCGTGTCGTCCTCAAGTTGAAGTGATGGAGGACGGGGCGCGGGCTCGCTGATGTCGGTTGCGCGGAAGGGGAAGACCGCCTCGTCGAAGACGACGTGCCGGGACGTGATGACGCGACCGGTGGTGATGTCGTAGCATCTGTAGCCGCGATGATCAGCTGGGTACCCGATGAAGACGCACGTACTGGAGCGCGGGGCGAGCTTGTGCGTAGACGTGGCGAGCATGTTGGGGTAGCAGCGACATCCGAACACCCGGAGTTCGTCGTAGGTGGGAGGCACGCCGAAGAGGAGTGAGTACGGCGTCTCGGATGCCGTGGCGCGGCATGGACGCCGGTTGATCAGGTACGTGGCCGTGGCGAGCGTCTCAGCCCAGAACGCTAGGGGAGCTGCACTGTGAATCAACAAAGTTCTGACACAGTCATTAGTGGTGCGCAAGATGCGTTCCGCCTTGCCGTTTTGCTGCGACGTGTAGGGACACGAGAGTCGCAACTGAATGCCGAGAGAGGACAGAAGAAGGCGCATGGCATAGGAATCATACTCATGGCCATTATCTGTCTGAAAGGAGAGGATGGGAAGGCGAAATTGAGTCTGAACATAGGCGATGAAGGCATGTATTGTCGGAAAAACGTCAGATTTATTTCGCAGGGGGATTGTCCAAAGATAGTGTGTATAATCATCGAGAAAGACAACATAATATTTGTACCCGGAATGACTGTAAACAGGAGAGGTCCAAACATCTGAATGTACTATTTGAAAAGGGAAAAATGTCTGAGATGCTGAATTGTTGAAAGGTAAACGGGTATGCTTGCCCAAACGGCAAGAACTGCAAGAGTGACCATCAGCTTTATTACATGAAAATGAAAGTGTTGTAAAATTTGAGAAGTAACAGGTTGGCCGGGGTGCCCGAGCCGCTGATGCCACAAGGATGCCGTCGATGATGCAGTGAGGGCTTGATGGTGAGGAAGACGCAGGGGGTAGAGATCACCGCGGCTCTCACATCGGAGCATCTCCTCCCTGGAAGGAAGATCCTTAATGGAAAAACCAGATGGGTCAAATTCAATGGAAACATTATTATCCCGGGTTAATCGACGAACTGAGATCAAATTTTTGATGAGTGAAGGAGAAACAAGGACGTCATTCAAATGTAAAGGAGAGGAAGCAGTGGGGATCACGGTGCGTGCTTGGTGTGTGACAGGCAACCGAGCACCATTGCCCACTATGATTGAAGATGATGAAGGTCGAAGGGAATGGTAGGGGAGATTACCGGGGTTGGAGGACATGTGCGACGTGGCACCGGTGTCAAAGTACCAGTCGGACGTGCTCTGCGGCTGATGTGGGACGCCGGCCAATTGGAGAGCAGCGTAGAGGCCCCCGGTGTCGAAGGAGTTGACGGAGCCGTGTAGGGACGGTGGCTGTAGGTGAGAGGCCATCATTGCATGCTGAGGCTGGAACGGCGGCCGCGGACCCATGACTCCCGCGCCCGGAGCGCGGAAAGGCATGGACCATGCCTGCACCATGCCTTGCCACGGGTGAAACCCCGCGGTCCAGGGCGTGGTCTGAGTGTTGTTGGTGTTGGAGCGCGGGTTGCCGCCGCCGTTGCCTTGTTTGCGGCGGCGGTTGTCGGATCGGTTGCCGCCACCGCCATTGTTGCTGCGGTTGGTGCGCGATGCGGAGGAGCCGGAGGTGCCGTCAGTGGAGCCGTGCCCGCCGTGCTCAGAGGAGTTGGAGGAGCCGTTGGAGCGATCACCGTGGGTGACGGTGAGCGCCTGCCCAGCCTCGACGTTGGTGTCGTGGTTGAGGCTGAGCTCCTCGAGGATGAGGAAGGAGCGAGCGCTTTGGAAGGTGTGCGGCGGGTACTTGGAGGTGATCACCGGCTTGACGTAGCGGTACCGCAGGTTGAGGCCACGAAGGAGGTTGAGCACCTGGCTTGGCTCGGAGACGGGGTGGCCGATGTCGCAGAGTTGATCGGCGAGGCGCTTGAGCTTGGTGCAGTAGTCGCTGATCGTCATGTCGCCCTGCTGCAGGGAACGCAGCTCAGCCTCTAGGTACACGGCGCGCTGCATCTCGTTGTCCTGGAAGAGACCGGCGACGGTGTGCCACAAGGTGAACGCGTCGTGGCGATCATGGCGTACAGTCTCGAAGACGCCCTTGGAGACGGTGGCGAGGATCCAGTTGACGACGCAGGAGTCGACCTTGCGCCACTCGCCGTCGCGATCTTCATCGAGGGTGGAGGTGAGGACGTGGCTCTTGAGACCGAACTTGCCAAGGGCAGAGTCGAAGAAGTGCCGCCACTGGCCGAAATTGGCCTCCTCCATGTCAAGGATGACATGAACATGGTGACGGATGGAGATGCCTTGGATCTGAGTGGAGGTGGGCGCGAGGACAGAAGCACCATCCTCGGACTCGGAGGAAGATTCAGAGTGGTGGGAAGAAGGAGCCATGGGAGCGGAAGAGGAGGTGTGGCTTAGGGACTCTGGAAGAGAACCAGGGACGGTGATACCATGTAGAGTAGAATAGTACAACTGGATGAATTGTATTGATCATCAATAGTGTACATATATAGGCCTTTGGCCATGGCTATACATGCGGTCTACACAGGATCGAGCAGAGCGAGCGGCCTGGCGTGCTAAGCGGGAGCGCGGATGACCGCAGGGCATGCGTGCGGCAGTGCGTGCTCTATGGAGCTGGAGCCGTTGGCCAGTGCGCGAGCGTGGCACACGATGCCGTTGGAGGGCGACGCTGAAGACGCTGAAGACTCGGTCGGAGCCGTTAGCCACGATTGGCGGTGCTCCGCTAACAGATGGAGCTGAATAGATGTCCAGTATGGGCGTGATTGGTTGTAGAGCAAGCCTTGAGCCAGGGTGGTCAGGCTGTGCAGGACCAAAGAAGCCGGGCTGAGCTCGTGTAAGTGGTCGTGTTTGATTGTCTTTGTTGTTGGTTCAGTACGAAATGAGGTGGTTGCATGCATGCATTAAAGTTTTGGGTGTCTGACGCATGGGCCCCTACAGCGTGTGTGAATCAAGCCGTCCTGCATAGAGAGGGAAGTGAAAATTGAGAAGACGGAGGCGTGCGGGGTGGATGAGGGTAGATGGATGAAAGGATGCAGACAAAAGGTGCAAGCAGGGGAACCAAATACGGCCTGTGCACCGAGTGATGCTGGATGGGCCTTCGGACGGCATAAGCGGGGCAACCAATAACGCCCTATGTGATATTCAATCTAGACTGTTGCTTCCTCGTCTAATGGCCAGGAATTCGATAGATTTAGGGTGCAAATTTCTGTCATCAGATTTCAGATAACTAGCGTGGCCTTATCCTGTTTTGTCATAAAAAAAAGGTGGGGGGAAGCCCGAACTTTTGCACAGATGGTATAGCACACAACCAACCTGGATTTAAGTATTAGAAGTGGCAGTTCAGAAATGATGATAAGGAAGCTTCTTATTGTGCTATTGGCTGCAAGTACCGTCCTCCGATCCCTCCTGGCTTCCTAGCTAGTTATAGCTGTCTGTACCAGCATGTTTCAAGCAGTGTAACGATCGAACCTCTTTGTGCTGTTATTTTTTAGATCCAAAAAAAAAAACAAACGAAGAAAGGTTAGCACCATTACTATCTGACTCCTGAGTCCTGAGAGGCCACTTTGCACGCCACACCGTGAACTAGCAATCATGTGTGATTGTGTGATCTTCTGTAGAGTGGGATGGGGTTTGTTTCCAGGAGCAATCATGCATTAGTTGCGGCTACTGTATCTGTGTATAGGAGTATGTTGATAGCAGTCGATAGTGGAAGGTAGTGGTCATATATAAAAATCAAAGTAATATAGAATTATATATATATATATATATAGACGGTTTAATTTAACTCTGCACGTGAGGGCACTGCTGCACAACGGGGCTTTAGTCCCGGTCCAAAAGGACTTCTAGTCCCGGGCTGCGAGCCGGGACTAAGGTTTCGGGACTAAATGTCCCACCTTTAGCCCCGGTTCTCAGGCCCGGGACTAAAGGGTCCCGGTTAGTAATACCAACCAGGACTAAAGGTGCTGCCAGGCATCGACGTGGCGCAGCACCTTTTAGTCCCGGTTGGTAAGGTTCTTTTTTCTTTTTCCTTTTTCTTTCCAATTCATTATTGATTTTGGTTTTCAGTTATATTATTTTCTAATTTATTCTTCGCTGCTATTATCCGTATACGTTGCACCTATACGAGAGTGTTATTATTGCACACAAATAAAGTATGAAACTATATATAGAGAGAGAGAGCTATACATATACGTACATACACATTACATTTATAATAATATACAAGTAATCAAGTGTTCGGCCGCCGGTTAATGAGTTACACAAATGTTTGCCCGTCACTCAAAGCTCATATAAGTGTTCGTTCTTGTTTGGACTCTCCAAATTCAACCTAGGGTTGTGGTGGAACTCGCCGTCTTCCGGGATGACATGATCGTTGATGAAACCTGCGATCGTCTCCTGGATTGCGACGAGTATTGTGTGCTTGAACACTTGTTCTTTCAATTCTCACTCATTCCATTTGAATTAATTAAAGGAAAAGATATTAATATACATAAGATTTATTTAGTTTCAACAAATAAATAAGATATGAATTTACTGTATACACATATTACTTACTTTTAGCATCTCTTTAGCAGGTGTAAATTTGCTACACCGCATGTACTCGCAAACGTAGTATCCACATAAATGGGTTCCGTACGGTTGTCTGGACACCCACTTATGTAGAATAGGAGAGGGGAGTGGCACTTTCAGATCCGTACGATATCTTTGTTGTAGCCAAGCCTAAGCCCTGCCCAATAAGTCAGTCGTTGATTAGGTATAGCATAGTAAATTAAAGGAGCAGGCAACAATAATTAACGAATAATAGAACTTACCTCTGGATCATGTCTATCATGTCTTGGTACATTGTCATCTCTTTTCTCATTGAGTCCCACACATTTATAGTTTGTTCCTTGATCTTAATCTCAATGAGTATCCAGTGATCCCTGCATTTGTTTATAGAGTCAATATATATATATATATATATATGTTGATTGACTAAGACATGATATAACACAACACTTTACCCTATATTGTAAGGGAAGAGTATCAACTCCTTATGTCTTTGGTTATAAAAGAACCTCCGGAGTTTTTTCTCCATTTTCTTGATCTTCGGATTGAATGAATCTTTAGTCTTTGTGTCCTTGTACACGACATACGGATCGATAAACCAATTCGATCGTCTTGTTTCAATCTGAGTTCTCTCATCATGTGTCTGCACATCGTGAGCATAGTTATTACGAATACGTACATATGTTAGAGTGGGATTATTGATTAAAAGAAAGAATCACTTACAGACAGTAGCAGCTTATGAGAGATTTGTCAAGAGTATCCATATAGAGAAGCTGGTGTACTTCACTAAACTGTACCCAAATGACGTCATCTCCACGGAAGTAGTGACGGTCTCTGACTTGGACGCCCAGATATTGTTCACTTTGATGTTGTGCACAGAATCTCAAGTAGTACTCGTGCAGCTTGTATATTTGTGTACCAAGATTTTTTACCTTTACAGGGTCGCATAGACTCCTGCCATATATGTACTTCCTCCGCCATTCATCAACAACTTCGGCCTCTTTAATAGTTGTTAGTTCCTCCCGGCCGAGAAGTTGTTCTAAGGAAAGCCCAGTCACATTCATCCACTTGGCGAGTTCATCTAAGTCCACATCATCAGGTACCGACATTTGCATCAAGTTCATGTTGGAACCATATTGATTCTCAACCACTAGTGGCGGCACTGATTGCTGCGCTTGTTGGCCGAGCTGTGCAACATCTTTTTCTGCCGCCTTCTTTTTTCCTTTTGTCCTCCTTGATTTTCTTTATGATAGTACGCTCATAGTCTGATAGTGGCGGCGCTGGTTTTTTACTAGCGGCACGCTTCTCGTCTTGCATAGCCTGCACCAATTTACGTAGCTTTACACGAGGATACATTAGGTATGGCTTCTCTTGCTTTGCTCGTGCGTCAGCTTTGGTCTTTTCAAAGAACGCTTTCACTTCTGCCTTGACTGAAATATTAAGTTCTTCATCAGTCTTCTCGTATGAAAGCTTGGTCATCTTCGGGATCTTCGTGACCACAACTTGTTTCTTCGGCGGAGGTGGTGGGACCGATCTCTGTGAGCCAGCGGGCCTCTTGTTCCTTGATGGACCAGCCGGTGCTGATGAGGTGGCCGTTGTCGGAATTGGCGGAGGCGGCGGTGGCGCGATTGGAGCTTGCTGTTGTGGAGGAGATTGGGCCGCTGGCGGCGTTGGAGTATGTCGTGGAGGAGATACGGCCAGCGGTGGGGATGCAGCCTTGTCTTGTATGAAATCATCGTCATCGTCGTGTCCCACGGCACTGTGATCATGTGGTGAATGGATAGACGGACTTGAGAAGGTCCTAGATTTAAAAAAAACGAACAAGGTATATACATGAGTGAACCGTAATTAGATACAGTACATAATTATTGAAAAGCAATTGCGTTCACAATCATCCACACCTTGGGTTCGGTGTGGTGGCGGCGCCCCAGGAATAATGATGTACCGTTTCTTCCAACATATGAATGTCTTCTCCGCTTCACCTAGGGTCTTCTCCCCATCACCACCTTTGATATCTAGAGCCACATTTTCATGGCCTTTGACCACTCTATCCACTGAGACACTAGCATATCTGGGTGGTATTGCGACCGAGTGGATCCTTGGTGTCTTGGTGGGGTCGATAGGAGATATAACATTGGTAGCCACCTTGACTGTGGCATTCCCCTCCGGAATATGCAGCTCACAGGATGTCAATGGAGCGGTGACGTCATCCACCGGGAAGCGCATCCCTGTGTCATCATCTTGCCTCACAGGCACCTCCGTAGAAGCACAACTGCTTTTCAACTGAGCTGAGCCGGGGCTAATGTTGGCGGCTGGATGTGACAAGCTCTGGAGGCGGGAACTTACAACTTCCTCCACAACCTTTCTGATTTTCTCATTCATAGTGGCCTTAAGCGCTTCCTCCCGCTCTAGTGCCTTACGAGCCACTTCACTGGTCTTCATAACAGCCTCCTCCAACTGGCGTAGCCATTCCCTGTCCTCTTCCTTCTTTCTCTAGCGGCTTCTATAAGTTTCTCTGTCCTGAGGGAAGGCATGCTCCCACGACACGGAGCCATAGCCTCTCGTCCGTCCACCGTGCTCAGGGTTTTCCATGGCATATGTCAGCTCATCTTTATCTCTGTTCGACTGCCACTCTCCACTTTGAGCGACGGAGCGGGCTTGATGAAATCTTTCTGCTATAGCTTGGATGCGTTCCCCATACATGACCTTTCCGGTCTCTAGGTCTAGGCAGCCTCCATGAACAAAAAACCGGTGCTTGGCGCGCTCAGGCCAGTTGAGAGATTCTGGCACCAACCCCCTGTCAATTAGCTCTTGCTCGGCTTTTTTCCACTTAAGAATGGCAGTAGGGTAGCCACCTGATCCCATCGTATGGTGGTAGGTCTTGTGTTGGACATTCTCTTGGTTCCTTCTCGCCCGTTGTTGATCCTCTTCCGATGTCTTGAACTGTACAAACTCGTCCCAAAACGGCCGCAGCTTGACAAAGTGCTTACAGTTGAAATCCGGAATCTTGTTCTTCTTGATATAGTCGTTATATAGATTCTTCTTATAGCACTGGAATTGTGTGGCCATCTTCTTCATAGACCAATCCCGAACTCTTTTCTTCAACTGTTCATCGTTTGTGTCTAGCGTGAAATGTTGCAACACGTCACCCCAAACTAGTTCCTTATCACGGTCGGAGACATAACTGATTTCTGGGCGTTGCTTATTTTTCTTCCATTCACGGACATTGATCGGGTTCCTATCCCGGGCAAGGTACCCTAAGTGGTTAACAAAGGCCCTTGCATGGGGTCCATGTGGCTAGCCTGTTCCCTCGTCGAAATCCGTGATAACCAACTGGCCCTTCATCGGTTTCTTCGGGCCTCGTACTTTTCTGCTGGTCCCCGTGGTTGTCGTTGAGACAGAGGGCTATGTAGGTAGAAATAAGACAATTAATAAATGAAATTTTTTTGAATTTCATGTATATAAACATAGGAGGCTACATATATTACAGACATCGCCAACATTGTCTTGGTCATTCGGGTCGACCAAGTACTGAGAACCGTCATCGATGCCCTCAGGGTTCTCATCGCCTTCACGATCGTCATAACGACCTTCTTCAGCGCTACCGCGGATCATGTTCAACAATATTTCTTCGTCTTCTCTCGGGTCGACCATTTCTGCAAAAATATTTAGGGTTTAGGGTTTACAGTTTAGGATTTAGGGATTAGGCATTACTAAGCATAAGAGATCGACTTACATATATTAATGGGATATCATCTGGATATAAGTGTAGATCAAGGTAATCATGCAGCAACGGTATCGACCAACTCCTACTAACTTAATACATGCAATAACAAGTAAGTCTATCACAAGTTGTATTTCTTAATTAAAATAGATAATTTTAACTCATGGAAAAACTATTCAAATTTCAAGTTTAATAGTTTTCCTAGATATTACACACCATAGAGAGTCTACATAATTTTTTTCATAATTTTATTACACTCCTAAAATCTTGTACAAAAATAACAAAAAGCAACTGGAATCTCTATCTCTCTCTCTCTATATATATACGCAGGTAATGAGGAAGAGTGAAGAAGGGCTAAAAATAATAACGTCAACACAATTATCATGTAAAATTAAGTGCTAAGGTTGAGGCTTTCAAAATGGACACAACATGTATATTAACTTAAATTCTTGAAAATATATTAAAAAATTTTTGTCTTACCTTGTCATAAAGAATCTAAGACTATATAAATTGTTAAGAGTGTCGTATTCTTTTCACAGAAGATAAAGTAAGATGAAAAAAACCGTTCATTCTTTAATGTTAGGTATACATATCGTTCATGAATAATCGATGCAAATATATTTGAAAAAACTATGAATTAATTAATATCAGCCATTAATATGAATAGTTTCCTAGCACCCATTAATATGAATAGTTTCCTACTGCCGTGTATATATATATACACATATATATACATATATATATATATACATATGTATATATGTATATATATCCACCGCTGGCGGCGCCGGCGCCAGAAGCGCCGCCCCCACAGCAGCTTCGCCGCTGCCCATGTCCAGGGCAGGGAAGCTCCGGCAATGGCGCACCGCTGCCCATGTCCAGGGCCGTAGGGGTCGTACCGGCGCGTCCGGCCTTGGGGCAGCAGCAGCCCAACGTTACCGAGAGGAGCAGAGGAAAGACCTGGCGGCGGACGCGGACGCGGACGCGGACGATGACGAGGGCGGGGCGTGGCGGTTCTCGAGCGGTGCTCGGGAGATGGCGGCGGTTCGTGTTTGCGCGTGGGTGGGGAGAAGGAGGAAGAAGGCTGGGCTTTATAGGCCACAGACCTTTAGTCCTGGGTCTGGCCACCGCCCTGGACTAAAGCCCCTTTTAGTCCCGGGCGGTGGCCAGACCCGGGACTAAAGGTCCTTCCACCAAATTCCGGCGCCTGTTTAGACGCCAGAATTTGGTGGATTTTATTTTTCACCTTTTTTCCTTTCATCTTTCTAAATGCATAGTAAATTAAATATTTATCAAAAAAATTTCAAAAATACACATTAGTTTAGTTTGACTCTATTGTGCATTACATAAATTGTAAACACTATTTTTTTCAAATATTTCATATTATCCAAAGTAAATGTTATTTATAATGAATATTGTGTTAATGCAAAAATATAATGGGCAATTAAAATATATAAAATTGTTGGCTTTCGACAGAAAATTTGTTTTTGGTCATTTGGACGTTAAACTTTTGTTTCTTCAATAATAATTATCCAAATGCGCGACATTAATTGTCTAAATTTGAAAATTTAAAATTTTCAGAGATACACGTCAGTTTTTGAAACCCTGGATGGTCTCGAATGGAAAACTCATGAATACAAAGTTTGTTCCACTCATCAAGACCTACATTTGGTCTAATGGTCAACTTTTCATTTGTAAAAGTTCGAAACACTCAATTTTGAATTTTGAAAGAATTCATAGCCAAACGCCGGTTTTCGGAACCTTGGGTGGTCTCGACTGGAAAAGTCATGAATACCAATATTGTTCCACTCATCAAGATCTATATTTCATACATAGACCATTTTTACATTTGACAAAGTGTTGACAAAGTGTAGTTGAAAATCTACAATTCCCACATATAGTTTCATATAGTTTGTGTGAGATTCAAGATTTGGTGAGTATTGTTTATTTAAATTTTTTCAAATAAAAAAATAGTCTATATACAAAGTTTGGATCTTGATGAGCCCTAACAACTTGGTATTCCAAAGTTTTTCATTTCAAGTCATTTAGTCTGTCATTTGACCAAGTCTGACCAAAACCCGTCTTTGATTTTGAAAACATGTGTCTGGGACTTGCCAAATTTATCCAGATGAAAATATGGTCTATGTATCAAATGTAGATCTTGATGAGCTCTAACAACTTGGTATTCAAAAGTTTTTCATTTGAAGTCATCAAATAGGCCATTTGACCAAGTTTGACCAAAGTCAAAAAATTGGTTTTTAGAAACACACATTTTGACCGAACCCTGGATGGTCTCGAATGGAAAACTCATGAATACAAAGTTTTTTCCACTCATCAAGACCTACATTTGGTCTAATGGTCAACTTTTCATTTGTAAAAGTTTGAACCACTCAATTTTAAATTTTGAAAGAATTCATAGCCAAACGTCAGTTTTCGGAACCCTAGATGGTCTCGACTAGAAAAGTCATGAATACCAATATTGTTCCACTCATCAAGATCTACATTTCATACATAGACCATTTTGCATTTGACAAAGTGTAGTTGAAAATCCACAATTCCCACATATAGTTTCATATAGTTTGTGTGAGATTCAAGATTTGGTGAGTATTGTTTATTTAAACTTTTTCAAATAGAAAAAATGGTTTATATAAAAGTTTGGATCTTGATGAGCTCTAATAACTTGGTATTCCAAAGTTTTTCATTTTAAGTCATTTAGTCTGTCATTTGACCAAGTCTGACCAAAACCCGTCTTTGATTTTGAAAACATGTACCTAGGACTTGCTAAAATTTATCCAGATGAAAATATGGTCCATGTATAAAATGTAGATCTTGATGAGCTCTAACAACTTGGTATTCAAAAGTTTTTCATTTGAAGTCATCAAATAGGTCATTTGACCAAGTTTGACCAAAGTCAAAACATTGGTTTTTAGAAACACACTTTGACCGAACCCTGGATGGTCTCGAATGGAAAACTCATGAATACAAAGTTTATTCCACTCATCAATACCTACATTTGGTCTAATGGTCAACTTTTCATTTGTAAAAGTTTGACCACTCAATTTTGAATTTTGAAAGAATTCATAGCCAAACGCCGGTTTTCGGAACCCTGGATGGTCTCGACTGGAAAAGTCATGAATACCAATATTGTTCCACTCATCAAGATCTACATTTAATATATAGACCATTTTTGCATTTGAGAAAGTGTTGGCAAAGTGTAGTTGAAAATCCACAATTCCCACATATAGCAAAGTTTGAACCACTCAAATTTGAATTTTCAACACATAATGTTACAATTATATTACACAAGATGTCAAATACACATTATTAATTTGAGTTCACTACCTATATCAAGCGAGTACAGTGGTAAACTTTTTCTTGATGTAATGCCCTTGATTATGATCATTCCGTAACCATGGAGTGTACTCAGCAGCGAGCAGGATGCTTGGGTCTTTGGCCACACAGAAGGATGTGGTTCGTTCATCCTTTTCATAATCCTCTAACATGTCTGATTTGTCTTCAATTCCCACAATGTTTATTTTCCCTGTAAGAACTATGTGGCGCTTTGGCTCGTTGGTTTTTTTCTCGTCATGTTTCCCTCTCTTGGGTTTTGTAGACATGTCTTTCACATAGAACACCTGATTCACATCAGCAGTAAGGACGAATGGATCATTTCTATACCCAATATTGTTGAGGTCCACTATTGTTATTCTGTACCCCTTATCGACTGATACCCCTCCATTCATCTTTACCCATTGGCATCGGAATAGAGGGACTTTAAAATTATGTGCATAGTCTAGTTCCCAAATCTCCTCTATGCGACCATAATATGTCTTTATGTTCTCATTCGATTCCGTAGCATCCACGTGGACACCACTGTTTTGGTTGGTACTCTTTTTATCTTGGGATACGGTGTAAAATGTATTTCCATTTATCTCGTACCTTTTGTACGTGAGGACGTGCCACGCTGGTTGCCTAGCCAACAAATACAGTTCATCTCCAATAGTTTTATCACCCTGACATTTTTTGTGCAACCAATCACCGAATGTTTCCATGTGATGACGCGTAATCCAAGCCTCATTCTTCCCAGGATTCTCGGATCGTATAAAATTCATGTGTTTCTCAATATACGGTTCCACCACAGTGGAGTTTCGAAGAACTGTGTAGTGCGCTTTATTAAAAGAATCATCACCCTGGCTGATATATATTTTCTTTCCTAGTGTACCCTTTCCACCAGGTCTCCTCTCATACCGTGATTCAGGAAGACCAATCGGGTCAAGGTCAGGAATGAAGTCCACACAGAACTCAATAACCTCCTCTGTCCCGTATCCCTTGGCAATGCTTCCTTCTGGCCGACCCCGCTGGTAAACATATTTTTCAGTACACCCATAAATCTCTCTAAGGGAAACATGTTGTGTAGGAACACAGGACCCAGGATATTAATCTCTTTGACCAGATGAACTAGGAGATGTGTTATGATATCAAAGAAGGATGGAGGGAACACCAACTCAAAGCTGACAAGACATTGAACCACATCATTCTGTAGAGTAGCTAGATCAAAAGGATTGATTGCCTTCTGAGAAATTGCATTGAGGAATGCACACAGCTTCACGGTCTTCTTTGTGTCATCGCAACAACTTTGCGTGCTCCTTGTTTCTGAACAAGTCGTTTTAGGCGTGGAATTATTAGAGCATACCACATAACCTTGGCAGGGATTCTCTTCTTCGGACGTTCTTCATCCTCAACATCGCCAGGATCATCTCGCAAGATCTTGTACCGTGACGCATGGCAAACAGGGCATTCATCTAAATTCTCGTGAACACCACGGTACATGATGCAATCATTAGGACATGCATGTATCTTCTCGATTTGTAATCCTAAAGGGCAGATGATCTTTTTTTGCTTCGTATGTAGTGATGGGCAATTCATTAGGCTTCGGAAGCATCTTTTTTGGATCTTCAATAATTTTCCAAATGCCTTGTCAGATATACCATTCTCTGCCTTCCACTGTAACAACTCTAGTGTCATGCCTAGCTTTTTCTGTCCATCTTCGGCCGATGGGTAGAGTAACTTCTTGTGATCCTGTAGCATTTGGTCAAACTTAGCCTTCTCCTTTTCACTTTCACAATCTCTCTGTGCATCACGAATGACATCACCAAGAGCATCGTCATCTTCAGCGATACTGTTTTCTGTATCTGCCTCTTCTTCAACTTCCTCCATCGCGAAGTCATAGTATTGAGCAAAAACATCGTCAGGGTCCGCTTGTTCTTCTTCACCTTCTTCCATCATAACCCCGGTCTCTCCATGCTTGGTCCAACAAATGTAGTTTGACATGAAACCCGACTTGAACAAGTGCAAGTGAATACTTCTTGAGCTACAAAATTCTTTCAAATTCATACACACGGCACATGGGCAGCACATAAAACCATCCCGCTTGTTTTCCTCTGTCACTCTGCAGAATTCTCGTACGCCCTCAATGAACTCGTTGGAGCGGCAATCGACATTGTACATCCAATGGCGTGTCATTATCTGCATTATATGGCATCACATAATTAAAAGCCCAGCATGAGAAAAGAGCGCGGCACAACCTTGTCTAATTGAGTTCAAAATTTTATAAGTGATTCTTCATTTCATAAAATTAATTTGTGGACATTAATAAAAAGATAGCAAAATCATAAAATTTGTATTTTTCTATTAAAAGGTGTAATTTTATCTCTAAATAAAATTAATTTGAAGAATTTTTAAAGTTAAAATAAATTTGTTTCAAAATTACAAAGAATCAACATTATTTAATATTTTAAAATGAGAACATGAACAAATTAAAGTAAAAAGTATCCTAAAAAGTCTATAATAGAACTGAACATTATATGTGTATACTACTTTCTAGGTACTATAATTAGCATCGTTCATAAAAATTTAAACATGAAAAGTGATTGGAGCTAGCAATATGAAATAAAATAGCCATATACAATATGAATTTATATATGGTGCTGCTAAAACATAGGAGGATGAAGCTAGCAAGCTTTCAAACAAATCGACGACGGCGTAGAAGCGTTTGAAGTGGATTGATCGCCGGAGATAACACAAGCAAGAACAATGGAAGAACAAGCAACAAGAACATAAACAAGGAAGGGCTCGGGCAAGGAGGAAGAAGATGGAAGTTCAATTTATAAGGGGAGGTTTTAATCCCGGTTGGTAACACCAACCGGGACTAAACCCAGTCCTATAGTCCCGGTCGGTGCCACGGACCGGGACAAAAGCTGTAGTCCCGGTCCGTGGCACCGACCGGGACTAAAGGCAGGGCTTTAGTCTCGGTTGGTGTTACCAATCGGGACTAAAGGTCCCTCCCGACAGCGCCTGACAACAGAGCCGCTGGCGAGGGACCTTTAGTCCCGGTTGGTAACACCAACCGGAACTAAAGGTCTATTTAGTCCCGGTCACCGAAATCGCCGAGACTAAAGGCATTTTGGGCGATCGACGAAATGTCAGTTGTGTAGTAGTGGGGAACTAATAGCATAGCTGTTGTGCTTTCATTATTTATCCACTTTTCCTAATGGTCAGATGCCTGAGTTTTCAGGCGATACCATATCCACTTTTGCTTTGATTTTTCCTCCATCGAGCTGAATCTCAGTCTTTACATGCTTATAAGCCAACGATGAAGATTTTTACCTGAAAACATACTATATTTCAGACACCTGAAATATAGCAAGTTCCTTATTTGCCCGGCTATATATATACACTGCCAGTGATAGTTTGGAACATGTCTGAGCGGTGACATGTGTCATTGGTAAGGCTAATTAAGCATGGCCTATATAATGCTCTAGTTTCCCCAGCTACTACTAAAATTTTTTTTGTCTCCTTTGGTTTGCACAGATAAGATACAGTTGGACAATTGCTGTCAGATTGATACAAGCAGTACACTTTCAACCATATCATCAGCACATACTGGAAATGTCCGCGTGGTGGCGATGCGACGTGCTACGTACTGCTACTAGTAACATTGGATGATGGAGCACGGGAATCTTCCTCTGGAAAGCGTTACGCACTAGAAAACGAGGAAGGGCGTTGTTGCGCGTTCCATCGAGAGCCTGTTTAGTTCACGAAAAGTGAATCCAAAAAGTGATACAGTATCTGTCACATTAAATCTTGCGGCACATGCATGGAGTACTAAATGTAGACGAAGGAAAAAACTAATTACACAGTTTAGTTGTAAATCACGAGACAAATCTTTTGAGCCTGATTAGTCCATGATTGGACATAAATTGCCAAATAAAACGAAAAGTGTTACAGTAGCCGAACCCAAACTTTTTCGCCAACTAAACAACCCCAAGTAGAAAAATCCAATGCATGGACGGGGGCCACGCTGCCCGCTGCGCGCTGACAGTGCAGCCTATACATACATCATCACCATGGCACGACCTCTCCATTTTTTCCCCATGCAGGATGTCGCCGAGCACGACGGGTATTATTATAGAGTTTATTACGATCTCACGGTCACAGAGCATATATGCATGGCCGTGCAGGTCGATCAGTCATATCAAACTTTCATGGCCACGCCCATGCATGCATATATTGCTACGTCACGGCTCGATCGCACCATGGCCATGGCGGATGCACCGCGCGCACGTCTTTACAGCTGCCCTTTATTAATAGCCCGACGGGAAAATATATAGTAGAGCATAAACATATCTCCTCTGATCTTCTCTTAAACTTTGGGTGGCATATGCAATTGGGACACTTGGAAGAGACCAGGGCTCAGTTTGTCACGTGTAACCCCTAGAGTTGAATCTCATCAGCTTACTGATGATGAGCCCTGATTCATCACCAGAAGAAAATAATGAAAGTTATTGACCTTCGATTGCAATGCATGATCGTCGTCGTCGATCATGTCAAAAGGGATTATCAATGTACACGGTAGGTGTAGTATACGGAGTACAAACATCGCATGACCTTCGATTGCCGCACTTTTCTAGTATTTGATTGAGCAGCTGGGCAGCCCCATGCCATGCGGCCGCGGATGGGCGGCGGCCACGTACACCGCATCCCCATTTGTTTGGACCCCTGACGGCCAGAGACCTGCCGGACAGCGCGAGCAGATAAAGGGCTGGTTCGGCTGGTGGAAAAGCCGGCTGATTTCGGCTGATTCAATAGTGTTCTGTGAGAGAGAATAAGCTGAAACAAGCTGAAACAAGCCGAAACCTGACTTGCAGAACAGGGCCAAACCCTTTTCCTAACTCCTGACAGCCAGGCAGCACCAGCCCCGCCGGCCGCTCCGGTCATCCGGAGCCTGACCCCAGACAAATCGAAACATCACACACGCATGCGCACCGTGACACCTGACACAGACCGCCAGCGAGTTTTAGTGACAGCACCAGCTGGGAACGGACGCCGCCGCGCCGAGTTGGTGTGCGACCCCCCTGGCCGGCCGCCTCGCCAGGGCTAGGGCTAGCTAGCTGGAGTCCGGGCGCTGCGGCCCATCGATCGGTCTCCCCACTACGTTCCCATGCGTGCATTGACCAGCCGCCCGCCCGCCCGCGCGTCGGTGACGGACGGACGCGCCCGCGCCGCGCGGCACACGCACGGGCAGGAGAAAGAGGAGATATCGAGCACCCGGCCCCGCATCCGCCGATCCGCGTGCGTGCGGACGGGGGAAAACGCTGGAAACCCCCGTGATCTCGTGGACGATTCGCCCCGCTTTGGCTTTGGGTCCGTGGTGTGCGCGGCCGGGCGCGGCAGGTGCGTGCGAACACACGTACCGGTCAGCGTACGGCTCCGCCCGCCCGTGCTGGCGTCGGCGGTTCCGCTTGGCGCCCGCCTACGGGCACCGCCCGCCCCCACCTAAACACGGACCGGGCGCCGAGGACTTGGCGCCCGCCTACGGGCACCTTCGCTTAATGGGGTGGAGCGCACCAGCGTGGTACACCGACGCCGGCAGGAGTTGGCCAGCGCGGAAGGAGAGGGCGCGCGACGTCCTGATCGAGCCCAACGGTCCGATTTGAAGCCGAGTTTAATTTTCAGCCACGGGCCGGCGAGATTACCTGTCAAGCAACTGCGAAAGCGTTGAAAAATTCGAGGGCGTAACCCCGGGCGGGGCTGGAATTTGCGCCTTCTTTTGGACTTGGTGCTCGCCCGCGTTGAATGCAGGGCAAAGGACTGACTCCGTGTCACGGCTGTGTGACAGTGTGTGAGTGAGTCCTGGCTAATAAGCTGCGTGTCCAGCTCCTGCTACTACACATTCTTGGCTTCTATTTGAAGCAACACAAGTCCCTTTCTGCCGTAAAGAAAAGGGACGGACGGGCAAAGGCAGATAAACAATTCTTCTTTTTTACATAGAGACCCCCACTGCACACTTTGGGAGCAACTGCGGGGGCGAAATGCGAAAGGCGTCAAGAACATATAGGGTTCGAGTCGAGGCTAGTACAGCCTTACAGTTACAGGTGTCCGACTGATGATCTGCGGTGGATGCTGATTTTACCGTTTGATATAAAACCATTAGTAGGTGCCAGTAATGTAGAAAGCGACCCACGTTCAGTATGGATCGGAGAAAGAAAATTGCCGAGGAAAGTGACAGCCTCTAGGGTCGTCGTCGTCGTCATCGTCACAGGCTCCTCCCAGCCGGAGCCGGGCGCAAGTTGGCCACGTCAATAGTAGTACAGTTTCCAGCGCTATTGAGTGTAGTAGCAGCAGTGCTTTCTTGTTCTGCACTTCAGGCCAAGGCCATCAGGTCACAGCTTTGCCTGGGTTAAATCGCGGGTCACTTGGGCAGTTGACCCTGCTCTGCGTGCCACTCACCGCCAGCCCCCGTGACTAATTCCAAGGCCTGGCATCGCACGCTGGCTGAAGGCTCACTGCCTCGCTGTGAATACTGAACCCCAGATGCAGAATTTTAGAACGCTAATTAAGTCATTATAAATGTCCTAAGAAAGTCTCGATGTTTTTCCATAATGCAACAAATAAGTAAGTAGCGCGAGGAAAATTTTGGTGTGATGGCAGCGCCTCTCGCAACAAAGAGAAAGCGGAGGGCTTCCGGCACCGTTTGCCTATAAAAAGTCCTACCAACTGCGTGTCCTGTTGAGACCCCAGAGCGCTCCATTCTAAAGGCGTGTAGCCGAAGCCCCCTCTCCGGTAGCTGATCTCCCCCCGCTCTGACCCTCTGTGCTCTGCTCACCGGCTGCCTCCCCTGCTCGGCGAGCTCGCGGCGGCGGCATTCTCCGGCAATGGGGTGCAAGGCGTGCGACAAACCCAAGCCCAACTACCGCAAGGGCCTGTGGTCGCCGGAGGAGGACCAGAAGCTCCGCGACTACATCCTCCTCCACGGCCACGGCTGCTGGAGCGCGCTCCCCGCGAAAGCCGGTAAGACCGACGACTCGCCGCCGCTGCGTGCGTCTGCATTCCTGTCGAGTGTGGGAGGAGCGGAATTCAGGTGCTTCGGGTGCATTGCGTCCGGAATTCAGAACCCGATCAGTGCCAATTGCCAATTGCTGAGGTCCGAGAGGCGAGAACAGAGCCGTGTTGTTACCTGAAGGAATTCTTCTGTTAAAATGATCATCATTAAGGAGTGCTCCTGCTGTTTTTTTAATAGGGTATAAATGAATTCCTCTGGCCGGCTCACTCTCGAGTCCTGACTGGCCGCTTCTTTTCCGAAAATGAAAAAGAAAGCTCTCTGCCTTACGTTTCGTGGCACGCGGTAGTTTTATTTCATCTGATTGATCATAAACAAATGTGCATTAAGCATTGGTCTCAAAAATTTGAGGAATTCTGTCTGTGGCGTCGGCATGCAGGGCTGCACCGGAACGGCAAGAGCTGCAGGCTGCGGTGGATCAACTACCTTCGGCCGGGGCTGAAGCACGGCGTGTTCTCCCCGGAGGAGGAAGAGACGGTGATGAGCCTCCACGCCACGCTCGGCAACAAGTAAGCAAAGCACCACACCATCCATACCGCGCACTGCTGCTTGACACCGTCGGTCTAGTCCTCCCACGCAAATGATTGAGACGACACACAGTTCTCCACGTTGCCCTGCCTGCCCTCTCGCTTTTGCTGCCATAATTTTCTCCACACTGCTGCTACTGCCTACTGCTGCTACCGTGCTACGTAGCCGCTGCTATCCCTATCCTTGCATTTGTCCCTGTCCCTGCTCTGCTCCGCTCCGCTCCGCTCCGCTGCTCGGCACGGCAGGCAGGGCCGAGCTGGCCGCCGCTTCTGGAACACGCAGAACCGATCGAAAAAAAACGCGGGGGCGATATCGAAAGGGAAAACCGGTGACGATGGCCGCCGAGACCTTTTCCGTAGTGGAGTCCTCGATGCTGACGTGCACGCTCCACGACGCTGCACATTCGAATTTCGGAGGAGATTTTTTTTTCATCCCCCGCTCCGAGTGCACGTTGCGATGATTAGAACGGTTTTTCTTTGGCGCAATATGTATAGATATATATTTGTTTATTACTGGATGGAAAAAAAAAGGTGTGGACCTGCTTTAGTGGCGCAACAGGGACAAGTTGGGCCGGCTAAATAATGAGAACTTAGTATAAACGCTAAATGCCATACAGTAGAGTTGCGTCCGGCTGCAAGTTATCTCAAGCCCATTTTGCCCTCTCTCTCTTTTTTAATTTCTGTACAGTACTAGAGTATCATTTTGGGAGGGCGTTGTACAGGGAATTGGATTAGCAACAACATCGTCCTTTCAGTATGTGGCACAAGCACACAGGGACGACGATAACATGCCGTCGACTACTAGGACCAATCCGTGTCTTGCGAGTTAATGAGAACAGCTGCTTTGACAAATCCGAACTGGCACGTAGCAGCTAGTTGGCTCACGAGGAGATGAGATTCTTTATTGGGGGCCCTCGCAATTATGCCCACCAAAAAAATCAACGGCCCGGTGGTGGCCCACGTGAATAGACTACGTACACGCTTGTCACTTTCAACCGAGCGACACATTTTCTTTTCTTTAGCCATCGGCACGGGGAAAAGGCCGGAAGGAAACCTCAGCTCGTAAGTCGTAATGCAAAAGGTTTGGTTTTCCACTAACCCCACCGACAGAAATGGGGAGGAGCTTGGGTGAACCGCAAGGCTAGCTGTGCCTGTGCGTGCGTGCGTGCGTGCGTGACATGCGACACTTTTTTTTTTCCCCCAAGTCCAACGGAGCTACGTAGCGGCTTGGTTTCTTGACGCCGATTTTGTGCTGCAGGTGGTCTAGGATCGCACGGCACTTGCCTGGCAGGACCGACAACGAGGTCAAGAACTACTGGAACTCGTACCTCAAGAAGAGGGTCGAGGGCAAGGAAGGACCGAGCACGTCGCCTGCGCCGGCGGCGTCCAATTCGGGCGCCGCCGCCGATTCAGACGACTCGCACTGCGTCAAGCCCGGGGACGACGGCACGGCGCAGGAGGCGGCGGGAGCCAACCGGCCGGCGGACTCCGCGGGCTCGTCGGAGCCGCGCGAGTCGTCGTCGGCCGACTCGAGCTGCCTGACGGACCCACCCGCCTGCAGGCCCCACGCCGCGCCCGTGGCGGCGCCCAAGGTCATGTTCGCGGACTGGCTGGACATGGACATGGACACGGACTACTACATGGGTGGTGGTGGCCCGCCGCCGGCCGCAGCAGCACCTGGTCTGGGCGCTGCTGCCGCTGCGGGCGTGGCCGGCACGGGGGATCGCGATCATCCTCAGGTGATGAGCCAGGGGTCCGTGCAGCAGGTGGATGGGCCATCCGGTGTCGATGTGTCCCTGCACGGGTTCGGTGACAGCGGCGCCAGCTGCTGGGAGTTCCAGGAGCACTTCGACGACGGCATCGATCAGATGCAGACGGCCGGCTTCTGTGACCTGCTCTCCATGAGCGACTACTTCGGCCTCAACTAGGTTCTGTCTGGTTGGTGATCGATCGTTGGTGAAAGGATTTGCGTTTTTTATTTAAACTTTATTAGAAGTTTCGATGAAAGGCTTGCTTGTGATTGTAAATTATTGTCGTGTACGTATAGATATATAGATGAACTTAAAAGCAGATATAAAAGTCAAGGACCTACCGTGTAAAATGTTGTCGCGTTTGTTGCAGTTCGCTTCGGACAGTAACAGAACCGACGGAAGGAAGAGAATTATATATAGGAATAGAAAATAATGAGAGTTGCACGCTTGCAGCTAGCTATTGGGCTGCACAGTTTGTGTTTTCTTAATTCGAAAATGAGACATCATCTTTTTGTGTCTTTATTTCTTTCTTTTCCAACTGATGGACATGGACTGATGGGAACTCATTTAGTGTGGCAATCATCTTCGCTAGCACTGTATTATCAAATGGAAACATCTACGCAAATCTCACTTTCAGGGACCCGCTTTGAGGACACTACCTTTTCTTTTCTCTCCATCGTCGGCGCCGGGTTTTTTATGTGTATGTAGGAGTAACAAGCAAATATAGTGAGATTCAAAAAAAAACTAACAAATTAAATATAGTGGCGTGTTGTAATAGACCGTATTATATAGCTTGTGTGCCAACTGAACAGCTTGGGCGGCGAGAGCCAAAGTGCTAATTTTTGCAAGAGAACTCTAAAAACACGGGCTTCCGAAATTGTGAGTTGGCGTGTGCAGCTCACGCTCTCCCGCTCTTCTATTTTGCTCTCTCTACCCTCTGGTCTATCACCGATGTCAAGGCTCCATGACACCCCATGCCCTGATGGTGGAGGCATTTTGAGGACAAACAGATTGCAGCCATGCGCCCCAGCTCGCCATCCAACAGCAACGACGGCCAACGCCGCATGCCGGCGTCACCACCACCATCGCTATAAGAAAATGGCCTTGGGGAACTCTAGGATTTTGCCCACTGTACGCCATTACACTTTCTCGGTGCGTCTCCCAACCACGTACCATCTCGATCTCTCCCTTCTCCTACCATGTCATCCACCCGAGACGGAGCAGGACCAACCCCTCCACTACCGGAGGATGTAGGTGTTGTCGATGGAGGAGCAGGACACAAGAGGGCACGATGAACACAACCAAGAGGACCACGACGCTGATTGGTTCATCCCGTTTCCTTCCTATTTTTTTCTTTTGCTCCTTGTACAATCTTGATAAGGGCGATTGAGCCAGTAGGGGACAAGTCGAGGAACGATAAGTTGTCAGTTTATTGGACTTCTCCTGTGTATTTGCCCGTGATGGCAAGGCTTCTCATGCTAGTTTCTCTTTTCCAGGGATGATCGTCAGCGAGTGTCACAACCACGGGTAAAGGTGTCATGGTTGGTGCCAATGGTCACCACACGCATCCACATCACTCTTTGTATTTAATTCACGTGAAGCATTTACAATACAAGGAAATTTGTATATATGTCTTACTAACCAGCCTAACACCAGATGTGTTGCGACTTGCGAGACAGGGGCGGTTGGAATACATATGGGTGACACAAAGTAGGTCCGTTGATTATAGGTGGCACACACGATGATGTCCATGTGCTGTGTGTGTTCGGAAACTACGTCAAAGGCGGCATAACCTACGATTGCACATAATGAGGTGCATGACAACGATAGGTGACGAAGGGTTGCGAACAAATGATTGTTATGGTGAGGAGGCCTTTGAGCTGCAACACCTCCATTATTTGCTTTTGCGTCTCAAGAAAAGTAAACATGAGTGACACATACAATGTGGAGCTCTCCTGGAGCTGAGAGGCATAAAAACTTAGTGTGCCATGTAAGATAAGGAGCGAAGACGAACCCATAGAAAAGCTTGAGAATTAAAATGATCATTTTGATAGTTCACAGATGAAACCAAATCTAAAAGTAAACTTTATAATAACAAAAATGACTGTCTAATACTTCCCTCCATTTAGAAAACTTGATGTTCTAGATTAAAAAAAATATTCAAAAAACTTGATGTTTTAGCTCTTGAATAATATTTTGGTAACAAAAAAGCTTGAGATTGGGTTATAGATGTCTCTATGCATTTATTTTAACCTAGGCTTATTCCTTAATTAGCGTAGTTCATTTTTAATAAATAAAAGTAGTGGTTTCTGTAGAGCACCAATACGTCTTAAAAGTCCTAAAATTATTGTGCTTTTGATAGAGGAAGTAGCTTAGTACCCCGTCCATCCACAAAAGAATATAATTTTTATTTTTTGAGGATTCAAACAGTTTAAACTTTATCTAAAGTTATATAAAATGTACTAACACACAAAATAAGTACCATTAAATTAATTATAAAATATATTTTCACAATAAAATTTATCAAATACATAAATGTTAATACTATTCATTATATACATGGTCAAACTTAAAACTTTTTTGATCGATACAAATTTTATAGTCGCATACTTTTTAGATTGTTGGGAGAGTAACAAATTAAGTAAAATAAATAAACTTTAAAGGTCGAAACGGTCACTTTAACCTTTTATAAGAAGAAATTGGGCATCCTGCCTACACTGCGGAACCGAGGAAGTTTCCAGGGCCATTATCGTAATTGCTCCTCCATTAATCCTAACCCACCGTTGCCCTAAGGTTTCGACGATCCGGCGACGCTACCCTTCCGTCGCTCCTCCCCCACCCACGAACCCTGCCGGAAGGGCAAAAAGGGGTTCGAAATCGGCCCTAATCCAGGAGCCAATCTTCTAGACTCCACCTCCCAAATCCTTTTCCCGATCCGGGCAAGTCCTCCTTCGATCCTGCATCCTCCAGCCGATTGCTGAGAAGATCTAAATCCTCCTTGCAACCATGGATCCACGCCCCAGGTATCCTCCGGGCATGGGCAACGGCCGCGGTGGGAACCCCAACTACTACGGCCGCGGCCCACCGCCGCAACAGCCGCATCAGCACCACCACCACCAGCAGACATCGGGGGCGCATCACCACCAGCAGTACGCGCAGAGGCAGCAGCAGCACCACCACCACCACAACCACAATCACCATCAACAACAGCAGCAGAACCACAGTCACCAACAACAGCAGCAGCAGTGGCTGCGGCGGAACCAGATTTCCCGCGAGGCCACGGGCGCAGCCGTGACCAGCGAGCCGAAGGCCCTGGCGCCATCCACGGTAATAGCGTTGATTTGAGGTGAGATGACCTGAACTTAGGGCTTTGGTAATAGCGTCGTGTTACCATCGTTCTTGGTGCGTTTTAGTACGTAGTTTAAGCACTGGGGGCCAGTGAAAGCCCAAGTTTCGTTTTGGTAATTAATGACACCAAGTTGCTAATGACATGTGTTAAGTGTTTTGAGTTAGGCATAAGCAACACATGTGATGAAGGTGTATATGGCAAGGAGTGGTGGCCACAAGATCACAAAGAGATGGTGCATGAACATGAAATGATGATCATGGTGGAGATGCACATAAAATGAAAGACATAATGATCAAGTGGAGGAGAAGGATCTAAGAGCGCAAGGCAAAGGTATAACCATAGGGGTTTTTCCTTTTGCCGGTCTAAGATGAGTAGAGAAGTGATTGACCGGGTTTAGGATACATAGCCGACTATCAAGAGGGGCAATCACGGTTAGCTCGGAAATCAAGTGCCACTAGATCAATGTCTTGAGCATATGCATTAGGATCTAGTAAAGAGCTAACATAACACCTTGAGAAATGATTGTGAAATGCTAACACACATGCACATGGTGGTGTACACTGGGTGGTGTTAGCACTTTTATGAAGACGGTGGAGTTTGAGCGGTAGAAAAGGGTTTAGGTTCTTCTCTCCTTCCCGCCGAGCTTGCGATGCGGGATTCGGCGCTTTTTGGGGAAGTGAAACGTCTATTTTCTATTGCGCCGGAAGTCAAAAAATAAACGGAGGTAAACGGAGGTCACAGAGGTGACCGGATGCTGGACCGGACGCGGTCTCTGTATGACCGGACGCGTCCAGTCAGCGTTCAGCGTCTGCGCGTCTTTCAGTTTGATGATCGGACGCGCAGCGCGTCCAGTCACTGTCGACCGGACGCGTCCGGTCGTCCAGGGAGCTTACTAGACTCTAATCGGACGCTGGCACTATGGCGTCCGGTCAGTTCTACAGCGCGTCCGGTCATTGTTTCGTTGTGCGCTACTCAGGCCTGACCAACGCATCCGGTCAGTTGCGGGACCAGCGCGTCCGGTCGCACCCAGCGCGTCTAGTCAGTTTGACCAGTGCGTCCGGTCAGTGCTTCGCAACTTAGCCGTTGCGCGACCGACGCGTCCGGTCAGTTTGACCAGCGCGTCCGATCTGCGCGACCAGCGTGTCCGGTCAGCGCGATTTCGGCTGTTTAAGTTCCTAACGGCTAGTTGCGTACCCCTTCGCTATAAATAGTCGTTGGCTAGGGTTTGAGGGGATCTCTTGCACATTTTGAGACCTAGAGACATCCTTTGAGCTAGAGAACAACCCCTCCACTCATCTCTTTGCATAGTTGCACATCTTGAGTGAGATTGAGTGAGATTCAAGTGTGTTGCTTGAGAGTTACATTCTAGAGGCACTTGATCTTCGAGTTGCTGCGGATTTCTTGTTACTCTTCCGTGTTTCCCGACACGGTAGACGGCTTGGAGCAGCGGAGGTGATTGAGCTCACAATTGGAGATTGTTGGAGCCTTCACCAAGTGTTGTAAGGGGTTCTTGATCCTTTCCCGTGGAAGTTCGCAAATTGGATACTCTAGTGGAGCTCATGGCTTGGAGGATCCTCATCTTATGTGCGGTTGCGCGGCGCCCACCGAGGGCTCGACTCTTGATAGTCGATTAGCTCGCGAACCGACAAGTGGGTGTATCGCCACAACGGGGAGTAGCTTGCCGGGAAGCAAGTGAACCTCAGGATAAATTCTTGTGTCATTCTCTTCCCGAGGATTTCTCTTGTGTAATTGATTGATTGGTATTTCTCATCTCTTCACGGCGGTATAATCACTCGAAGCTCTTCTCTCGTATTACTTCTTGTTTATAGCTTGTAGTTGTTGTTGTGTTTAGTAAATAGCCTTGTACTAGACTTGTGTAGGTGGCTTGCTTAATTAGTTAGAGCTAGTGCTTTTGCTTCGCCACCTTTCGTACTAACTTGTGGTTAAGTAATTCTTGTAGAAGTTTTAATTAGGCTATTCACCCCCCTCCTCTAGCCTATTTGGACCTTACAAGTGGTATTGGAGCCGAGGCACCATTTATTTGAGGCTTAACAACCTACGGTGAAAAAGAAATGGCTCAATTAAGCTTGCACATCAACAACACCAAGAAGGCACCTCACTTTGATGGCACAAATTATGTATATTGGAAGGTTAAGATGACCGCACACCTAAAGTCAATCAATAGAGAAGTGTGGAAGGTCACCGAAATAAAATTTGAGGTTGCTAATCCGGAAGCACCAACACCGGTGGAAGAGAAGAAGCTCCAATGCAATGACATTGCCATTAGTGCTCTTCATGAAGCATTAGATGACAAGACCTTTGAGCAAGTGAAGAACATTGAGATTGCTCATGATGCTTGGGCCAAGCTAGAAGAAACATTTGAGGGCACCGAAGGCACAAAGACCGCTAAAGCATATATCTTGCAAGAAAAATTTTCAAGCTTTAAGATGCAAGATGATGAGAGTGTACCGGAGATGTTTCATAGGTTGCAAGTCATTGTCAATGAGCTCAAGGCACTTGGTGAGGAGGTCAAGGATAACCAATTCTCTATGAAGTTCTTGAGAAGCTTGCCCAAGAGGTTTGATACATTGATCACCGTGCTAGTGAGGACTACATTGAAGGATTCAACTCCTCAACAAGTATTTCAAGAACTAATGACCGATGATTCATATAGAGAAGATGATGAGAAAGAGGAGTTGGTCAAAAAGAAGAAGGAAAATGAGAAGAAAGATGATGAAAAGAAGAAGAGTGTGGCATTCAAAGCCACCATATCCAAGGGTAAATCCAAGATTAAATTATCAAGTGATGAAGACTCAAGCTCTTATAATAGTGATGACATTGATGAGAAGATGACTCTCTTTGTCAAATAATTTGGCAAATTCATGAAGAAGAAAGGCTATCGTGCAAGAAGGAGGAAGAACTCATCCAAGAAGAGTGAGCATACCATGAGATGCTTTAGATGCCATAGCAAGGACCATGTCATTGCAAAGTGTCCTTATGATAGTGATGATGAAGATGCTATCAAGAAGGAGAAGAAGAAGCAAGAAAAGAAGAAGAGCTCTCATAAGAAGAAGAATGATTCTCATGTTGCTACATGGGATAGTGATGATTTCTCAAGTGATGATGAGGATGACAACAAGAGCAAGAAGAAGGGATATGCTAGCATTGCCATCCAAGAGAAGGTCTCCCTCTTCGACACTCCATCGTGCTTCATGGCTAAGGCCGCTAAGGTATCATCCGACGATGAGAGTGATCATGATAATGCTAGTGATAGTGATAGTGATGAAGAAGAATTCACTAAAGATGAACTAATCACTATGCTAAAAGATTGCACTCAATATTTTAAAGAATCTAGAAAGTAGTGCAAGGGCTTGCTTAAGGAAAAAAACCTTATGCAAGAACTTGATGAGCTTAGAGCATCTTATGAGAGTCTAAAGGTAGACCATAAGAAGCTTCAAAAGTCTCACACTAAGCTTGAAGAAGCCCATTTCTCTCTAGTTGAAAAATGTGAAAACATGCCAACTAATGTTGAGAAAGCTAAAACTTGCAACATAGGCATATCATGTGATATAATTGATGAATCCTTTCATAAGCCTATTGTTGTTGCTCCCACTAACCCTTCATGTAGCGCATCTACATCATCCTCATCTAGTAGTGATGGTTTTACTTATGACTCCACACTTATAGTTGAGAATGAAAATCTCAAGAAGGAGGTAAAAGAGCCCAATCATACATTAGCTAATGCTTATGGTGGTGAGGACTGCTTGCTTATGTGCTTGGGTAGCCAAAGAGCGTCTCTCTACAAAGAGGGATTGGGCTATAACCCCAACAAAGGTAAGGCCGCTTTTGCTCCTCACAAGACTTGTTTTATGAAGAACAATGGTAGCTATTTCAAAAGTTACAAGCAAGTTGGTTACATAGAGCAACAATGCATGAACAAGAAATCAAATGCTAATGTATCCTCAATTAAGTTTGATTCTTTCTATATGCTTACCAAGGGTACAAATGGTGTTCATGCTAAGTTCATTGGTGCACCATGGATGGGCTCAAAGAAGAAAGCTATTTGGGTACCAAAGAGCTTAGTCTCTAACCTTGGAGGACCCAAACAAGTTTGGGTACCTAAAAAGAATTGATCTTGTCTTGTAGGTCAATTACAAAGCCAGAGGAATGCATTGGGTGCTTGATAGTGGGTGCACTCAACATATGACCGGGGATTCTTGTATGTTCAAATCAATTGATACAAGTCAAAATGGTGGTTTTGATGCTATCACCTTCGGTAACAACAAGAAAGGCAAGGTCAAGGGGCTTGGTAAAATTGCTATCTCAAATGACATGAGCATTTCTAATGTGTTGCTAGTTGAGAGCTTGGATTTCAATCTTTTATCGGTGGCACAACTTTGTGATCTTGGCTTCAAGTGCATATTTGGTAGTGATGATGTTGAAGTCATAAGTGTTGATGGATCAAATTTGATATTCAAAGGATTTAGACATGGTAGCTTATACTTGGTTGACTTCAATGATAGTGAGACACAATTGACATCATGCTTGCTTAGCAAATCTAGTATGGGATGGTTATGGCATAGAAGGCTTGGTCATGTTGGAATGAAATAATTGAACAAACTTTTAAAACATGACTTAGTTAGAGGCTTGAAAGATGTGACTTTTGAAAAGGATAAACCATGTAGTGCTTGTCAAGCCGGCAAACAAGTTGGAAATTCACATCCTAGTAAGAGTGAAATGAGCACATCAAAGGCATTTGAGCTATTGCACATGGACTTGTTTAGGCCAATAACATACATGTAACACTCCGGTGTTACGCAAGCATTTGCATTGCAATCATAAGCATGACGTTTCATATCATTCATAATCATATGTGCTTAGGGTGTACCTTTAGTAAAATAAAAGTGTGGAAACTAGTATTGCATAACATGTTGTGATAATGTGCTAATGACATTCATCAAATTTGTGCAACTATAAATTTCATATCACTTAGAATTATAGGTGAAATTTTTAGAGCCACTAAATCACTCAAAGTTTTGTCAAAGATTTGTTTTAAAAGGGTTATTTGAAAATATTCAAAAATCCTCCCTAAATTAGCTTTTATTCTAAAAATCAAAATCTATAAGAGTTTTGAGGTTGGCCCCTTAATCAAAGTTGTAGAGAATTAAATTCTAAGCAACTTTTATTTTTGGGTCATTTCCAGAAAAAGTCATTTTCTTGCTCAAAATGAGATTTGAAAACTATTATTTGAAATTTCTTGAAAAATAAAAATGGAAAAGGGCTTTTCTTAGTCGCGGGCCGCCGCCTCGTTTTTGGCCTGCTGCTGGAAGCGGCCCAGCTCCGCTCCCGCACGCGCGCGCCGCAGCCGCCGCCTTGGCCCGGCCCGCGTCCGCTCGGCCTCCCCCTCCTCTTCCCGCTCGCCCCGCGCCTCGCTGTCCGTCGCGGCAGAACGCGCCCGCCGCGTGGCGGACGCATGCCGACGACGCCCCCGCGTGGCCGCCCGTGGACCCCGCGCGTGCTCTGCCTCAAATCTCCGCGCGCATCCAGTCTCTATCCCACTCGCCACTCGCTCGCTCCCTCTTTCCCTTCCTCCGGAGAAACCGAGCGGGAGCGCCGCTCACCACCGCCATCCTCGCCTTCACCGCCGTGTTCCGGCGACGCCAGTCCACCGCAGCTCGATTGCTCGTGCACGGAGCTCCGCCACCCTCTTCCCTCCTCCGAACGAGCGCCACCATCCCCTTGCTCACTCCGGTAAGGCTCAATCGAGCTCTTCCCGCCGCGCCACTGCGAACGGAGCTGCCGCGCTCGCGCTCCGGCCACCGTCGCCTTCGCTCCTCCCCATCTCTCTCGAACTGCGCGTTGATGTTCACCGTGTCCCCACGATGGTGTTGCGTGCCTCGCCTTGTTCGCTCGAGCCCGGAGATAGCCGCTGGCCATCGGCGGCCGTCGCACCGCCGCGGTGGCGAGCACCCGTGCGGCCGCGCGCGCTGCCCCGCTCGCCTGCGAGTGCGGCGAGTGGCTGGGCCGGCCGGTCTCAACGGGACACGGCCCGTTTTCTTTACCCCCGCGCGCGCGTCTCTGGGCTGAGCAGGCCGGGCCGTCTGCCCCTTCTGATGCCGGCCCGTTTCAAAATAAAGATTCAGTTTTTATTTTCTCAGTTGGAAATAAAGTGCTTAGCAATTATTTGGGTGATTAAATGTGCTCCAAAAATTGTGAAATAAATTTATATGGACTCATTGGAACCAGATCTACAATATAAAAATATTGCATGTCATTTTTGGGATACTTTTCCGTATGATTTTAATTAATCATGTATATTGCTGATAACTTGAAAAATGTGTAGAAAAATCTATAGGCTTTAGAAAAATATGGTTTCAAGTTTGTTAATCTTCTTATATCATGTACTTCCTAGGAAAAATATGTTTCATGCATGTGCTGTGGAAAACTTTGGAGGAGTAGTTCAAGTACCTTTAATGGCTGATTTTTGTTATTTTTGCTAGAGAGCAAACTTTGTATAAAACATGCATGTGATAATTTTTGTACAGTCATAGTATGCTATGAAGAACCTAGGAAAAATATTAATTCTGTTGTTTGACACTTTTCATAGTACAAAGTAATTTCATGCTCATTTTTATGCTATAGCTTGTCATTTTTGTATAGGATAGTTTACTTATCCAAATGCCATGAAATTTTTATGGTTGTCGGTTTAGGGTAGTATTATGCTACTGTAATTTTCTTAGATTTTTAGGATCATCAGAAATACATGTTGCTATTCAAACCTATTATTATTTAGGGTTTAAGCAAGTGTTGCTTTAAGTGTGATTAAGAAATTAGTAAAGCTTTGGTGTATCTTTGAAGCATTTCATAAGATATGTTAACTTAACATAAGAGTAGTAGAAGAGAATGCAGTAGATGACATGTGCTTGTAGTATATAGTTTCTTGGATGATGTTGACTACCTTGCATTTCAACATATCTATTGCATTCATCTCCTTCGATGCACGTTTGCATAATCACTTACGCACATTGCATCATACAGGATCGCAAACCGAGAACCCAGTCGTCTTACCCGAGGAGCCAGAGGAGCAGCAGGAGGTGACAGAAGCCGAAGAGGAGGTCGGTGAAGATCTCCCAGAGTGCCCCGACCACCGTCTGAGCTCTTTTGAGAGAGGCAAGCCCCGGAGCATTTCTCTACCGGTTTGCAAATAATTTATTATTAACTTTACTTAATTTGATGCATTACGTTTAGGAGTTGTTTGCAAACGTTGCTGCATTATACCTTGCTTACCTTTGTTATACTATATCCTTGTTACCCTGGTATCCGCAGTCGAGTTAATGCTTAGCTTGCTTAGACCGGTAGAAGTCGGGTGATTTCCTGTCACCTGCGAGCTATAGGTGGTTACCTGGATCTGCTTGGATGACTATGAAGTCATGGTATAACTAAGTGTGAAATGAATTTGAGACCAGGCGGAAACTTGCAGGGTTTCGGACTGTAGTGTTTTCCGTCTGTGTCGATTAAGGACCGTCCGTTGTTGGACCTCGGGTCATGTTGAACGCATGCCTCACATTTAGCTGGCCAGATAAAGTACCTCCCGACCGCGAAACTGGGAGATTATTCGGGCCGAGTGGATTGCCCGCAACGCACTGTACCGGAGCAGTAGTGGCAGGATACGGGGGCACGATGATAAGGCTAAAGAGCAGTCGGGCGGCCCCGGGTACAAGTGGTTCCTGGCAAGCTCGCGACTTTACCTGAATGGTTGACTCGGTGACCAACACCTCACTTTAGCGGGTGAGTGAGGTTTGTGTGAGGAATAACTTACCAGCTGGTTAATAATCGATTCGAATCGCCATCGTTCACTGGATAGTGAACACTTGACTTGAGCTACTTCATCGTAGTAATATTGATGAATCACTTGGAAAGTTATGTGGAAGATGATATGATAACTATTGTTAATGATCAATGGTAATCCTTACTTGCTTAATTACATGTTACTCTAGCACCAGTGCAAACATAGTTGACAGGGTAATAAAGAGTTAATTACTGCATGCTTTTAGAAAGGAATTGTTAAGTTAAAAATGCTTTTCTTGCAAATGAGTCAGCTATCCCACTAGAAAGCCTATCATGATTCCTTGGTGTCTTTTATTTCTGGTTTATGATGGGTAAGTCTAGCTGAGTACCTTCTCGTACTCAGGGCTTTGTTCCCACTTGTTGCAGATGGGCAGATGTATTACGGCTACTGTATCAACTGCCTCTATCCTGCGATGGGCGAAGCTTAGGACCATGGGCAATGGTCATTCGCTACTTCTCGTCTGATGCTTTTGCTGGGGATGATCACAAGCTGGCACTTTATTTCAAAATGTTGTGTGTGTGCGTGATTTGAACTACCACTTCCGCTACTTTTTATTCAAACCTGGTTTATAATAACTATGTTTAAACTCCGATGTATTTTATGCCGTGAACTTTTATGTAACTTATGATGGTGACCGCTAAACTTAGTACGATCTTGGCTGTTACGTGAAATGGTTTGAAATCCGTCGAGATTTCACGGACTACCGGGTTATACGGGCTTAAGTTTGTTAAATTGTCCTCCCGTTGGATGATTTTCCTACTTAATCTCGTATAATTGGGCGGTTCTGTTATAGCTGGCATCGGAGCATGGTTTAGCGTGATTACTGTTCATAAGTGTATTTAAAACAAAATTATGTTTAAAAAGTGTGATTTTAAAACTAAAGGTGTGCCAATGGTCATATCCTGTATGCCCAGTTAAGGACTCTAGGTGGCTATTTAAGTACTAACTTAGGGTTCTTGCACCATATTTCTCTTTCGTTGCTCATACGGCGTGCTATTGTATGAGTGCCACTTAATTGAGTGGTAATGTATGGATCAGTTACCTCTACGCTTTGGTAAGTGTGAGCTGTGAGAGCATGATCGGATACACCGCCGATCTAGGGAGAGTGCTTATATGATACTAGAATAATTACATGTTTTACACATGTTTTTATGAAAGTATCGCATGTGTGGGTATTCCGTCCGTTGAGGTGATGCCGTCAATAGGACGATGTGTTTAGGTAGATACTACCGTTGTACACGCGTCTGGGGATTCGTGTAGAGCGTGTAGGTAGATTTACTGCTTTCATGCATTCATGGGGAATGGGCTGAAATGAATTTTCTGCAGGTACATAACAGCGTTTATCGTGTAGATCGAATTAGTTACGTATATGAGAGATCGTTTGTATGCCACCGAATTCATCGTTAGATGTCTTTATTTTCTAAGTTTGTGAGAACGTAAGACTCGCGCATGCATCATATTGCATGTGCATTTCATTCATAACATGCATTCCTCCCCTTATAAAAGGATTATCCCAGTTTGATAAAAGTGACATCAACTTAAAATATGTTCTCATCGGGTAATTTAAAACTTGTGCTACAGATGGCCCGCACGAAGCAGACTGCCCGTAAGTCCACTGGCGGAAGAGCACCCCGTCACCAGATGGCCCCACGGGAGCGCCGCAGCACGGACACTTTTCTAAGTGAGTTTGGCATGCCTACCTTGCTTTGGAGAGTGCTCCATGATGTGGGGTACCCAGAGGGTCAAGAGCCGGTGTACTCCTGGAGTGAGAGCCAGTTAGCTGAGGATGGACTTGCGGTAGTGGAAATCACCGTCCCTGCTCTTGGTGATGCGCCAGAATGGGATGGTTGGCATTTGGAGTTTGAAGGACGCACTCCAGTTGAGGGTGCAGAGGGTGCAGCCTTTCACGTCATCCGAGACATAATGAGCAGGTTTCCTAATGAGTTGGCAGCAGCTTTGGCCGGTACTTTCCTGAGAGATGATCCTCGTGATGCCATTTGGGTGCAGCCGCAAGGAAGTGCCCTAGTTAGAGGCCTAAGTGAAGGATGGGCTAGCGACAACCACGCAATGAGTGCCATGTATGCAGCCATCAGAGCATACCAGGGTCTTGAGAGTACCTATTGGACCTTGACTGGTCTGCGTGGGGATGACCGGCTTGAAGCAAGGAAGCAGAAGAAGAAGTAAGCACGTGCTATAGCTAGCTTGCAGGAGCAGTTGGCCGACATGAGCTTGCAGCGAGATCAGGCTCTCGAGAGAGGTGAGAGTGCTATGCAGTGGGTGCAGACGTTGACTCAGGCCAACAGAAATGCAGACCGCATGATGAAAGAGCTAGTGCAGGAAAGGAATGAAGCCTGGAACGAGAGGGACCTTCTGAGGCAGAGGGTCGAGGAGCTAGAAGGGTATAATGCCAACTTGCATGAAGAGTTTCATGCCCTCTACAACGGGATGGGCCCGTATGCTCCTCCGGACGCCGCCCAGATGGACGTCGACGACGACGCCGCTACTAAGGGTAGCGATGGTGACGCCTCCGACCTCGATGATGGCCCCGAGGAGTAGGCTAGTTGCCTTGCGTTAGTAGCTAGGTCCTGTCGCGATGGCCTTCTTTTGGTTTCCATGTATCGTGTTGTATCCTGTTCGATCTTGAGACTGGCGATCTTTTGAATCTTGGTTGTGTATGCGATGCTCGAACGTATAAAAGTCCAGTGTATGTATGCTGGCAACGTGGTTGTATGGAACGCGATGTTGCATTCGAAGTAATTTGATTAGTGATGTTGTTTTAATTGGAATGTGATTATTGTGCCTCTGTTTTATTGCATGACTTGTTCTCTCCAATAAATTCAGTATGGCATGATTGTTCATTCGAATACAATTACTACCACTTCGCTCAATTATTACTTGTTGCTGAAATATGCAGATGGCAAACACTCGCCGTGCCACGTATGAGGCCACTGAAACTGGTGGCAACGGTGCAGGGGCTGGTGGGGGTGGTGCAAACAACGTCAACCGCCAGAAGCCACAGCTAGAGCCACAATTGCCCCCTCCTCCACCGCTCACTGTAGAGGTATTCTTCGCACAGTTCCTTGGAAGCCAGCGCAACGCCGAGTAGTCACAAAGGAATATGGAAGATTTTCTGCGTACCATCGCTGAAAATGTTCAGAGAGGAAATAATCAAGATGGTGGCCATTGGGTGAACCAGTACAGCAATTTCAAGGATTTCATGGACACCAGGCCACCTATTTTTAAGGAAGCAGCAGAGCCACTCGACGCTGAAGAATGGATCAACACTATGGAAGATAAGTTCCGTATGTTGAGACTGACAGAAGTTCTGAAGACAGAATATGTTGCACATCAGCTACAGGGACCGGCAGGGATGTGGTGGAAGCATCACCGCACCACCTTCCCTCCCAATGCCTAGATTACTTGGAGAGAATTCACTGAAGCGTTTAGAGGAGTTTATATTCCCCCAGGGTTGGTTGAGATGAAGCTCGAAGAGTTCTTGGCCTTAAATCAGGGTACCAAGACTGTAACACAGTATCTGCATGCCTTTAATAGCTTGTGCCGCTATGCTCCAGACATGGTCGACACAGATGCAAAGAGAATTGCTAGTTTCAAGAGAGGGTTAAGTCCGAAGATGATGAAGCATGTGGGTACCAATACCCGCGCCAGGTTCAATGACTTTGTCAGTGATTGTTTAAAACAAGAAAAGAACAACAACGCCTACACTGCATCCAAGAATCGCAAGAGGGTGTTTGAGTCAGGACCATCCCAGTCCAGAGTTGTCACTGCAAACCGTCTTTCTTATCGTCCGTCCGCACCTGGTGCAAGGTTCAGGCCGCCACAGCATAAAACCCAGAATCACAGGGGACCACAGAAGCCGTACAAGATGGCCGTGCCGCCAGCAAAGATCACCGCAGCTGCAGAACAGAGCAACTCCAATGGAGCTATAGGATCTGCTGGTACAGTGAAGGGGGCCTGCTACAATTGTGGTCAGCCAGGCCACTTTTCAAAGTTCTATCCTTATCCGCCTAAAAAGAAGCAACAGACTTACACTGCCCGTGTACACCATACCACCGTTGATGAGATTCCTGAGAGAGAGCCTGTAACTGCCGGTAAGTTCCTTGTTAACCATCACCCTGCAGTTGTTCTATTTGATTCTGGATCCTCGCATTCTTTTATTAGTCAAGCATTTGCATGGAAGCATGAACAACTATGCACAGAATTGAGTTATGGTTATCGTATAAGTTCAGTCAGGGCTGATGTGTTAACCAATAAGATGGTTAGAGGGGCAACCCTTGAGTTAGGTAGTCGGAAGTTTTGAGTGAACCTGATAGTTATGTCTAGACTAGTTTTGGATGTTATAATAGGAATGAACTAGATGAAGAACTGGGGGGCAGTCATAGATACAAGCAGTCGGTTGCTTACCCTTAAGGATCCCCAGGGAGAGAGTACTTTTCAGGTACCATTGCCCAAAAGAACAGACCTTGTGAGTGTGACCTGTGCCATGAAAGTTGTTCCTATCCACCAGATCCCGGTAGTATGTGAGTTCCCGGATGTGTTTCCAGACGAGTTACCTGGCCTTCCTCCAGATAGAGATGTTGAGTTTGGAATCGAGTTGATCCCCGGGACAGCTCCTATTTCGAGGAGACCCTATCGGATGCCTCCGGATGAGTTAGCTGAGCTGAAGAAGCAACTGGAAGAACTGTTAAAGATGGGGTTTATCTGACCGAGTAAGTCTGATTGGGGATGTCCTGCCTTGTTCGTAAAGAAAAAGAAAGAGGGTACTCTGAGAATGTGTGTGGATTATCGACCTCTTAATGCTGTAACTATCAAGAATAAATATCGTTTGCCTCATATCGACGTTTTGTTTGATCAGTTGGCTAAAGCTAGAGTGTTCTCCAAGATAGACCTAAGATCAGGGTATCATCAGATAAAGATCAGGCCACAAGATGTCTCGAAAACCGCCTTTTCTACCAGATACGGGTTGTACGAGTATCTTGTTATGTCTTTTGGCTTAACAAATGCTCATGCATACTTTATGTATCTGATGAATACGGTTTTCATGCCAGAGTTGGACAAGTTTGTAGTTGTCTTCATTGATGACATTCTAGTATACTCTGAGAATGAGAAAGATCATGAAGAGCATCTGAGAATTGTCTTGACCAGACTGAGAGATTATAAGTTGTATGCTAAGTTCAACAAATGTGAATTTTGGTTGAAGAAAGTTCCTTTCCTTGGTCATATTCTATCTGAGAATGGAGTTTTGGTAGATCCGAGCAAAGTGCAAGAGGTTATGGATTGGAAAACTCCAACCATAGTGCCAGAAGTCAGGAGTTCCCTAGGGTTAGCTGGTTACTATCGCCACTTTATCCTAGACTTCTCGAAGATTGCCAAGCCGATGATAAGTCTGTTACAGAAAGATCACAAGTTTGTGTGGACAGAGGAGTGTGAGACAGCTTTCCACACCTTGCGGAAACTGTTGACCACTGCTCCAGTTCTTGCATAGCCAGACATCGAGAAACCTTTTGATGTGTTCTGTGACGCATCAAAAACAGGATTAGGCTGTGTTCTGATGCAAGAAGGAAGAGTCATTGCTTATGCCTCCCGTCAGTTGAGAAAACATGAAATCAATTATCCGACACATGATCTTGAGCTTGCCGCCGTGGTGCATGCCTTAAAGATTTGGAGACACTATTTACTTGGTAATGTGTGCAATATTTTCACCGATCACAAGAGTCTCAAGTACATTTTCACCCAACCAGAATTGAACATGAGACAGCGAAGATGGTTAGAACTAATTAAAGATTACAACTTGAATGTACAGTATCACCCTGGGAAAGCCAATGTGGTAGCCGACGCTTTGAGTCCAAAGTCGCATTGTCTGAATATGCAACCCTTACTCGAAGATGGTTTTAATCTAATGCACCCTGCCGTGTTACATAGTATTCAGATCAGTTGCACCTTGGAGAGTAAGATAATAGAAGGTCAGAAAGCAGACAAAGGGATATTCCACATCAAAAAGAAAATTAAAGAACCCTCAAAACACTTCAGAGTGGACGAGCAGGACGTGTTGTGGTTCGACAACCGTCTTGTTGTTCCGAAGGATAGAGAGCTTAAGAATAAAATTATGGATGAAGTTCATCACTCTAAGTTGTCCATTCATCCTGGCAGTAGTAAAATGTATCAAGAACTAAGACCTCGCAATTGGTGGACAAAGATGAAGAAGGAAATTGCAGCTTATGTAGCCAGATGTGACACATGTTGTTGAGTGAAAGCTATTCACATGAAACCGCCGGATTGTTGCAACCTTTGTCAGTCCCTAGTTGGAAGTGGGATGATATAAGTATGGATTTTATCACAGGTTTGTCCACTACTCAGAAATGCCATGATTCGATTTGGGTAATCGTGGATCGTCTTACCAAGACAGCCCACTTTTTGCCTGTCAAGACAGTTTATAGACTACCTCAATATGCCGAGAAGTATATTGCGGAGATTGTGAGATTGCATGGCATACCGAAGACTATCGTATCTGACAGAGGGTCACAGTTCACTGCTCACTTTTGGGAGCATTTGCACAAAGGTTTGGGAACTAGTCTGATTCGTAGCACTGCCTATCATCCTCAAACAGATGGTCAGACTGAAAGAGTTAATGCTGTTTTAGAAGATATGTTAAGAGCTTGTGTGTTGTCTTCTAGAGGTTCATGGGAGTCGTTGTTACCTTTAGCAGAATTCGCGTATAATAATAGCTATCAAGAAAGTATCAAAATGGCACCTTTTGATGCTCTGTATGGACGAAACTGTAGAACACCTTCAAACTGGATTCAGCTAGGAGAAAGAAGGTATTATGGTATTGACTTCGTGGAAGAAGCCGAAAAGAAAGTTCATATCATTCAGCAAAATATGAGAGCAGCTCAGTCATGTCAGAAAAGTTATGCGGATAAGAGAAGGAGACCACTTGTGTTCGAAGTTGGTGACTATGTTTATCTAAAAGTCACGCCAATGAAGAAGAAGCGGTTTGGAATACGCAGAAAGCTTGCCGCTAGATTTGTAGGACCCTACAAAATCTTAGAAAGGAAGGGTCCAGTGGCTTACAAATTGGAATTACCAGAATCAATGGGTGCTATATTCCCAGTTTTTCACGTATCACATCTCAAGAAATGTTTGCGCGTTCCAGAGGAAATAATTGAACCTCGAGGCATAAAACTTAAGTCAGATCTGGTGTATCGTGAGCAACCAGTTCGAGTTTTGGATTCCAAAGAAAGGGCTACTCGAAACAGTGTGGTGAAAACATATAAGATACAATAGAGTCATCATGACGAAGGGGATGCATCTTGGGAAACGGATGAATACCTACAAAAAGCATACGAAGATTTTTATAATAAATGGTTCGTAACCCAAATCTCGGGACGAGATTTTTATAAGGGGGGAGGGCTGTAACACTCCGGTGTTACGCAAGCATTTGCATTGCAATCATAAGCATGACGTTTCATATCATTCATAATCATATATGCTTAGGGTGTACCTTTAGTAAAATAAAAGTGTGGAAACTAGTATTGCATAACATGTTGTGATAATGTGCTAATGACATTCATCAAATTTGTGCAACTATAAATTTCATATCACTTAGAATTATAGGTGAAATTTTTGGAGCCACTAAATCACTCAAAGTTTTGGCAAAGATTTGTTTTAAAAATGTTATTTGAAAATATTCAAAAATCCTCCCTGAATTAGCTTTTATTCTAAAAATCAAAATCTATAAGAGTTTTGAGGTTGGCCCCTTAATCAAAGTTGTAGAGAATTAAATTCTAAGCAACTTTTATTTTTGGGTCATTTCTAGAAAAAGTCCTTTTCTTGCTCAAAATGAGATTTGAAAACTATTATTTGAAATTTCTTGAAAAATAAAAATGGAAAAGGGCTTTTCTCAGTCGCGGGCCGCCGCCTCGTTTTCGGCCTGCTGCTGGAAGTGGCCCAGCTCCGCTCCCGCACGCGCGCGCCACAGCCGCCGCCTCGGCCCGGCCCGCGTCCGCTCGGCCTTCCCCTCCTCTTCCCGCTCGCCCCGCGCCTCGCTGTCCGCCGCGGCAGAACGCGCCCGCCGCGTGGCGGCCGCATGCCGGCGACGCCCCCGCGTGGCCGCCCGTGGACCCCACGCGCACTCCGCCTCAAATCTCCGCGCGCATCTGGTCTCCATCCCACTCGCCACTCGCTCGCTCCCTCTTTCCCTTCCTCCGGAGAAACCGAGCGGGAGCGCCGCTCACCACCGCCATCCTCGCCTTCACCGCCGTGTTCCGGCGACGCCAGTCCACCGCAGCTCGATTGCTCGTACACGGATTTCCGCCACCCTCTTCCCTCCTCTGAACGAGCACCACCATCCCCTTGCTCGCTCCGGTAAGGCTCAATCGAGCTCTTCCCGCCGCGCCACCGCGAACGGAGCCGCCGCGCTCGCGCTCCAGCCACCGTCGCCTTCGCTCCTCCCCATCTCTCTCGAACTACGCGTTGATGTTCACCGTGTCCCCACGATGGTGTTGCGCGCCTCACCTTGTTCGCTCGAGCCCGGAGACAGCCGCTGGCCGTCGGCGGCCGTCGCACCGCCGCGGTGGCGAGCACCCGCGCGGCCGCGCGCGCTGCCCCGCTCGCCTGCGAGTGCGGCGAGTGGCTAGGCCGGCCGGTCTCAACGGGACACAGCCCGTTTTCTTTACCCCCACGCGCGCGTCTCTGGGCTGAGTAGGCCGGGCCGTCTGCCCCTTCTGATGTCGGCCCGTTTCAAAATAAAGATTCAGTTTTTATTTTCTCAATTGGAAATAAAGTGCTTAGCAATTATTTGGGTGATTAAATGTGCTCCAAAAATTGTGAAATAAATTTATATGGACTCATTGAAACCAGATCTACAATATAAAAATATTGCATGTCATTTTTGGGATACTTTTCTGTAGGATTTTAATTAATCATGTATATTGCTGATAACTTGAAAAATGTGTAGAAAAATCTATATGCTTTAGAAAAATATGGTTTCAAGTTTGTTAATCTTCTTATATCATGTACTTCCTAGGAAAAATATGTTTCATGCATGTGCTGTGGAAAACTTTGGAGGAGTAGTTCAAGTACCTTTAATGGCTGATTTTTGTTATTTTTGCTAGAGAGCAAACTTTGTATAAAACATGCATGTGATAATTTTTGTACAGTCATAGTATGCTATGAAGAACCTAGGAAAAATATTAATTCTGTTGTTTGACACTTTTCATAGTACAAAGTAATTTCATGCTCATTTTTATGCTATAGCTTGTCATTTTTGTATAGGATAGTTTACTTATCCAAATGCCATGAAATTTTTATGGTTGTCGGTTTAGGGTAGTATTATGCTACTGTAATTTTCTTAGATTTTTAGGATCATCAGAAATACATATTGCTATTCAAACCTATTATTATTTAGGGTTTAAGCAAGTGTTGCTTTAAGTGTGATTAAGAAATTAGTAAAGCTTTGGTGTATCTTTGAAGCATTTCATAAGATATGTTAACTTAACATAAGAGTAGTAGAAGAGAATGCAGTAGATGACATGTGCTTGTAGTATATAGTTTCTTGGATGATGTTGACTACCTTGCATTTCAACATATCTATTGCATTCATCTCCTTCGATGCACGTTTGCATAATCACTTACGCACATTGCATCATACAGGATTGCAAACCGAGAACCCAGTCGTCTTACCCGAGGAGCCAGAGGAGCAGCAGGAGGTGACAGAAGCCGAAGAGGAGGTCGGTGAAGATCTCCCAGAGTGCCCCGACCACCGTCTGAGCTCTTTTGAGAGAGGCAAGCCCCGGAGCATTTCTCTCCCGGTTTGCAAATAATTTATTATTAACTTTACTTAATTTGATGCATTACGTTTAGGAGTTGTTTGCAAACGTTGCTGCATTATACCTTGCTTACCTTTGTTATACTATATCCTTGTTACCCTGGTATCCGCAGTCGAGTCAATGCTTAGCTTGCTTAGACCGGTAGAAGTCGGGTGATTTCCTATCACCTGCGAGCTATAAGTGGTTACCTGGATCTGCTTGGATGACTATGAAGTCATGGTATAACTAAGTGTGAAATGAATTTGAGACCGGGCGGAAACTTGCAGGGTTTCGGACTGTAGTGTTTTCCGTCTGTGTCGATTAAGGACCGTCTGTTGTTGGACCTCGGGTCATGTTGAACGCATGCCTCACATTTAGCTAGCCGGATAAAGTACCTTCCGACCGCGAAAGTGAGAGATTATTCGGGCCAAGTGGATTGCCCGCAATGCACTGTACCGGAGTAGTAGTGGCAGGATACGGGGGCGCGATGATAAGGCCAAAGAGCAGTCGGGCGGCCCCGGGTACAAGTGGTTCCTGGCAAGCTCACGACTTTACCTGAATGGTTGACTCGGTGACCAACACCTCACTTTAGCGGGTGAGTGAGGTTTGTGTGAGGAATAACTTACCAGCTGGTTAATAATCGATTCGAATCGCCATCGTTCACTGGATAGTGAACACTTGACTTGAGCTACTTCATCGTAGTAATATTGATGAATCACTTGGAAAGTTATGTGGAAGATGACCTGATAACTATTGTTAATGATCAATGGTAATCCTTACTTGCTTAATTACATGTTACTCTAGCACCAGTGCAAACATAGTTGACAGGGTAATAAAGAGTTAATTACTGCATGCTTTTGGAAAGGAATTGTTAAGTTAAAAATGCTTTTCTTGCAAATGAGTCAGCTATCCCACTAGAAAGCCTATCATGATTCCTTGATGTCTTTTATTTCTGGTTTATAACGGGTAAGTCTAGCTGAGTACTTTCTCGTACTCAGGGCTTTGTTCCCACTTATTGCAGATGGGCAGATGTATTACGGCTACTGTATCAACTGCCTCTATCCTGCGATGGGCGAAGCTTAGGACCATGGGCAATGGTCATTCGCTACTTCTCGTCTGATGCTTTTGCTGGGGATGATCACAAGCTGGCACTTTATTTCAAAATGTTGTGTGTGTGCATGATTTGAACTACCGCTTCCGCTACTTTTTATTCAAACCTGGTTTGTAATAACTATGTTTAAACTCCGATGTATTTTATGCCACGAACTTTTATGTAACTTATGATGGTGACCGCTAAACTTAGTACGATCTTGGCTGTTATGTGAAATGGTTTGAAATCCATCGAGATTTCACGGACTACCGGGTTATACGGGCTTAAGTTTGTTAAATTGTCCTCCCGTTGGATGATTTTCCTACTTAATCTCGTATAATTGGGCAATGATAATGACAATGATAGTGAGTTCAAGAACACAAGAATTGAAGATTTGTGTGATGATCTTGGTATTGGACAACAATTCTCACCAACATACACTCCTCAATCCAATGGTGTAGTTGAAAGAAAGAATAGAACTTTGATTGACATGGCTAGATCAATACTTAGTGAATACAATGTGAGTCATTCATTTTGGAGTGAAGCTATCAATACGGCTTGCTATTGTAGCAACCATCTCTATTGCCATAGGAAGCTTGGGAAGACACCATATGAGCTATTGAATGGAAAAAAGCCCAACATTGCATACTTTAGAGTGTTTGGTTGCAAATGCTATATTCTCAAGAAAGGCACTAGATTGAGCAAGTTTGAAAAGAAATGTGATAAAGGTTTCTTACTTGGTTATTCTACCACAAGCAAGGCATATAGAGTTTGAAATCTCACAAATGGCACCTTAGAAGAAGTTCATGATGTTGAGTTTGATGAAACCCAAGGATCTCAAAATGAATCTCAAAACCTTGATGATGTGAGAGGAGATCAATTGTCAAATGCAATGAAGAACATGGACATTGGTGATGTTAGGCCAAGGCAAGTTGACGATGATGATATTTATGTGATCAACCAAAGTGTGCAAATTGATACAAATCAAGCAAGCTCTAGTGGTTCTCATGATGAAGCTCAAGTTTAAGGTCAAACAAGTGGAAGCAATCAACTCCCAATACTCTAACCTACTAGTATTGCAAGAGATCATCCATTGGACCAAATTATTGGTGGAATTCAAAGTGGTGTTCAAACTCTATCAAGGCTAGCATCCTTTTATGAGCATTACTCATTTGTGTCACTTGAAGAACCTAAGAAATTAGAAGATGCTTTGAAGGATTCCGATTGGGTAAATGCCATGCATGAAGAACTAAACAACTTTGCTAGAAATCAAGTTTGGAAACTTGTTGAGAGGCCAAAGAACTATAATGTGATTAGCACTAAGTGGGTCTTTAGAAACAAGCAAGATCAAGATGGCATGGTTGTAAGGAACAAAGCAAGACTTATAGCACAAGGATACACTCAAGTTGAGGGTCTTGACTTTGGAGAGACATATGCACCAGTTGCAAGATTAGAGGCAATTAGAATCTTATTAGCATATGCTTGTGCACACAACATCAAGCTCTATCAAATGGATGTCAAGAGTGCATTTATCAATGGCTACATCAATGAAGAAGTTTATGTTGAGCAACCTCTCGGTTTTGAAGATGACAAGAAGCCCGACCATGTTTACAAGCTAAAGAAGACATTGTATAGTTTGAAGCAAGCACCTAAAGCATGGTATGAGAGGTTGATGGACTTTCTCCTCTCTAAAGGGTTCAAGATGGGAAATGTTGACACCACTCTCTTCACCAAGAAGCTTGGAAATGACTTGTTTGTGTTGTAAATCTATGTGGATGACATTATCTTTGGATCAACTAACCAAGACTTTTGTGAAGAGTTTGGAAATATAATGGCTAATGAGTTTGAGATGTCTATGATTGGAGAGCTTAGTTACTTCCTTGGACTTCAAATCAAGCAAATGAAGAATGACACTTTTGTAAGTCAAGGCAAGTACATCAAGGACATGATCAAGAAGTTTGGATTGCAAGATACTAAGCCAATGAGTACACCAATGGGCACCAATGATCAATTGGGTATTGATAATAGTGGAAACATAGTAGATCAAAAACAATACCGGTCTATGAATGGAAGTTTGCTCTATGTCACCGCTTCTAGGCCGGATATGATGTTTAGTGTGTGCAAGTGTGCAAGATATCAAGCTTCACCTAGAGAAAGTCACTTGAAAGCAACCAAGAGGATATTGAGATATCTTAAGGGCACTCATGATGTTGGATTATGGTTTCCAAAGGGGTCTAATTTTGAGTTGATTGAATATTCGGATTCCGACTATGGTGGATGCAAGATTGATAGAATGAGCACAAGTGGCACTTGTCAATTGCTTGGAAGGTCTCTTGTTTCATGGTCATCAAAGAAACAAAATAGTGTTGCACTATCTACCGCTGAGGCCGAATATATTAGTGACGGTAGTTGTTGTGCACGATTGCTTTGGATGAAGACAACTTTGAGTGACTTTGGAATCAAGTTCAAGAATGTGCCATTGTTTTGTGACAATAAAAGTGCTATCAAGATGACTCAAAATCCGGTTCAACATTCAAGAACCAAGCACATTGACATAAGGCATCACTTCATAAGAGACCATCAACAAAAGGGTTATATTAGCATTGAGAGCATTGGCACCGGAGATCAACTAGCCGACATCTTTACAAAGCCACTTGATGAAAAGAGATTTTACAAGTTGAAGAATAAATTGAACATACTTGACTTCTCCAACTTGAAATGAGTGCACCCCCACATTTTTATATGACATGCCTCTCCTCCAACATAGCAAGGTAAAGTTGTTTGGCATATCATTCATACTTTGCTAAGGACATCGTTAAAACATCTAGACATATTTGCATGACAAATAGGCTCATTCATGAAAATCAAATGAGTTTAGATGTATATATGGTACCACTATTGCTTCTATGTTTGATTGATCTAGTGGTAGCATATGACATGTTTGTGGGCTTGCAAACCTAGTGTTAAATCTAGTAAATGAGCTCATGATGTGTAATTCAACATGCTCAAGATAACCCTTATACTTTATGAGGTGTGAAGAAGCTTGTGCTTGGATCAAACCGAATTACATATTCTAGGCAAGTGATCTAGATTGAACCATAATTTAGACTCCCTCATATTGATTGACTTATCTCTCACTAAAATTGGCACCTTTTTGGTGATTGTTGACAAAGGGGGAGAGAAAAGTCACAAAGATAGAAAAAGTCACAAAGATATTGCAAAGAGGAAAAAAGATATAATAAGGGGGAGAGAAAAGTCACAAAGATAAAAAGTTAAGTTACAAAGGGGGAGAAAGGGATCAATTAAAATTGAGCACACAAGTAGGGGAGCAAGCTCATGAATTATTTGTTGCATTTATATGTGCATTAACATGATGAAGTGTTGTATTGCAAAGCTTAAATTCATTTTCATGTTTGTATGGTGTATGCTAGAAATAGAACTTGAATGATGATTTGTTAAGAGTAGTTTTACAAGTGGTATCTAGACACCTTTTGCTTATAATGATGATCTCACGGGGTACTTTAGTGTTTGTGATCTTTACAAGTGATGTATTACAAGTGGTGTCTAGCTACATCGATGCTAAGGGTGGTATATAAAGGCAACTCCGATTGGTATCACGCTTCAAAGGTCCATTCTATATACCTTAGCATCAATTTGATAGTAGTAACTCTCCCAAAATTCAAATTCATACATATGTACACAATTGAACCAAACTCATGGAAGCACATATGTAGGGGGAGCTAATACTATCGAAATTGAAAATTGATTTCATTACATATCTTTGTGATGGTTGTCATCAATTACCAAAAAGGGGGAGACTGAAAGCCCAAGTTTGGTTTTGGTAATTAATGACACCAAGTTGCTAATGCCATGTGTTAAGTGTTTTGAGTTAGGCATAAGCAACACATGTGATGAAGGTGTATATGGCAAGGAGTGGTGGCCACAAGATCACAAAGAGATGGTGCATGGACATAAAATGATGATCATGGTGGAGATGCACATAAAATGAAGGACATAATGATCAAGTGGAGGAGAAGGATCTAAGAGCGCAAGGCAAAGGTATAACTATAGGGGTTTTTCCTTTTGCCGGTCTAAGATGAGTAGAGAAGTGATTGACCGGGTTTAGGATACATAGCCGACTATCAAGAGGGGCAATCACGGTTAGCTCGGGAATCAAGTGCCACTAGATCAATGTCTTGAGCATATGCATTAGGATCTAGTAAAGAGCTAACATAACGCCTTGAGAAATGATTATGAAATGCTAACACACATGCACATGGTGGTGTACACTTGGTGGTGTTAGCACTTTTATGAAGGCGGTGGAGTTTGAGCGGTAGAGAAGGGTTTGGGTTCCTAACGGCTGTTTAAGTTCCTAACGTCTAGTTGCGTACCCCTTCACTATAAATAGACGTTGGCCAGGGTTTGAGGGGATCTCTTGCACATTTTGAGACCTAGAGACATCCTTTGAGCTAGAGAACAACCCCTCCACTCATCTCTTTGCATAGTTGCACATCTTGAGTGAGATTGAGTGAGATTCAAGTGCATTGCTTGAGAGTTGCATTCTAGAGGCACTTGATCTTCGAGTTGCTACGGATTTCTTGTTACTCTTCCGTGTTTCCCGACACGGTAGACGGCTTGGAGCAGCGGAGGTGATTGAGCTCACAATTGGAGATTGTTGGAGCCTTCACCAAGTGTTGTAAGGGGTTCTTGATCCTTCCCCACGGGAGTTCGCAAATTGGATAGTCTAGTGGAGCACATGGCTTGGAGGATCCCCATCTTGTGTGCGGTTGTGCGGCGCCCGCCGAGGGCTCGACTCTTAATAGTCGATTAGCTCGCGAACCGACAAGTGGGTGTATCGCCACAACGGGGAGTAGCTTGCCGGGAAGCAAGTGAACCTCGGGATAAATTCTTGTGTCATTCTCTTCCCGAGGATTTCTCTTGTGTAATTGATTGATTGGTATTTCTCATCTCTTCACGGCGGTATAATCACTCGAAGCTCTTCTCTCGTATTACTTCTTGTTTATAGCTTGTAGTTGTTGTTGTGTTTAGTGAATAGCCTTGTACTAGACTTGTGTAGGTGGCTTGCTTAATTAGTTAGAGCTAGTGCTTTTGCTTCGCCACCTTTCGTACTAACTTGTGGTTAAGTAATTCTTGTAGAAGTTTTAATTAGGCTATTCACCCCCCTCTAGCCTATTTGGACCTTACAGCCAGGCTTTGTTTCCCCTGGCAAAATCGAACCAAATGCAACTTGAGGCTTGCTATATTTGTGCGCAAACCCTGGTGATTGGTGTCTCGTATCGGTAATTTTTGTGGTTTATTGATAACCAAAGATGTCTTCCGAATTCTCATTCCACATAAGTTGGGACTACTAAGACTACTAGGGTTTGCTGCATTTTAAATTCATAATTAACCAGGTGACTATTAGTACCCTTTTCTAGCAGCTAGTAACGTTACCCTTACGTCGACGGTAGTAACGTTGCCCTAAGGTTTAGTAACGTTCCCCTGGCAAAATTGAACTAAATGCAGCTTGACGCTTGCTATTTGTGTGCAAACCCTGGTGTTTGGTGTCTCGTATTGGTAATTTTTGTGGTTTATTGATGCCCAAAGATGTGTTCTGAATTCTGATTCCACATAAGTTGGGACTGGTAAGACTAGGGTTTGCTGCATTTTAATTTCGTAACTAAACTAGGTGACTAGTAGTATCCTGTACTAGCAGCTAGTAACGTTTCCCAATTGTTTGATTGGTTTATTATTGATAGCGACATGATTATTAGCAGCCATTCTTGTGGAGATAGTTATACTGGAACTATGCTTGTCTATGTGCAGTTCGCAAGATTGGAAGGCCCAATTGAAGCTGTCGCCTCCAGATACACGCTACAGGACAGAGGTAAGTTATGGCATTTCAAGCCCCCCTCCCTGTTGCAATTTTAGAATGTTATAAATTCTTTCTCCATCCCAACTACCCAAGTTATAGGTCACTTTAGCTGTGTCCTATGTCAAAACTTCTCTTACTTTGACCCAGTTAATTGGCAACTATACTTACATCTGCAGGTTCAAATAAATGCAGTATCAAGGCATACTTCATGCAGAATTTAATGAAACTAATTTGATGTTGTAGACGTTTGTGATTTTTCTTTGAACTTGGTCAAGTTTACATAAGTTTTACTTAGGACAAAGCTAAAGCAACCGGAGGGAGTGTCACCCTAAACTTAGAAACAGTTAGTTTTCATATGCACTTTGCCCTGTTATTTCATTGTTATTCTAGGAAAGAAACTTGATGCTGGGCTCAATTTTTCATTATTCCATTAAGATTCGTTGCAAGACTTGTCTTTATCCAATGTAGAGTTAGTCTGTTGTAGCAAAAGTTCAGCGTAGAGTTTGTTTGTTTAGTTTTTAACCCTTACATCACAATCACAGTGGAATATGATTCTGATCGCCAGATATTTTTAAGGGATCTAAATTTGATGTGTTCTTTTACAGCCAAGAGTCATCTTCAAACAACCCCATATTTATGTAATTATTACATGGTTGATGGTATCTATTTGTGTAGTACTAGGATCAACTTTGATTCATCCTATCTAGCGATGCCAAGGGAATATGATTCACAATACAACTGTATATTGGCACTGTCTAGACAATTAGCTGGCACAGTTGAACTCATAAATGTTGTGCTGCCCAGCTTTCTACACATGTTTTTCTGAAGTTTCCTTGCGCATGGCATATTGACATGCCTTTTTGGCCCAAAAGGGAAAAAAGTTCTAAAACGCTATGATTTGATTTATGTGTTATTTTTCTCTTCTCTTTACCACCTACAAGTTTGGTCTTATCCGGAGCCTTATGTTGCTACTACTCTGCATTCGTGATTTATTATATTTCCCCTTTCCCTTTAAATATTTTTCAGGATGTTACAGCCACCAAGGGAAATGAGTTTGAAGACTATTTTCTCAAGCATGAACTCCTAATGGGTATATATGAGAAGGGATTTGAAAGACCCTCTCCTATCCGAGAGGAAAGCATTCCTATTGCTTTAACTGGTAGTGACATTCTTGCAAGAGCGAAGAATGGAACTGGCAAGACTGCTGCATTTTGTATTCCTGCACTGGAAAAGATTGATCAAGAAAAAAATGCTATTCAAGGTCTATTCTAGACTCTGGAACTTTATTTGATATCCAACGAATTTGAAAGATTCTAAGATGATTTAAACTTGATCTCTTCCATAGTGGCGGTGGTCTTATTTTATTTTTCATTACTCAGGTTCCTTTTTTGTGTGCATGATTGTTCTTTGATATTTAGATGTAATTTTCATTGCATATATTCATGAAAATGCTTGAATAAGGTCTCTTTATGATTTGCAGTTGTTATATTGGTTCCCATAAGGGAATTGGCTCTACAAACATCACAAGTTTGCAAGGAGCTTCGTAAGCATTTGAAGATCCAAGTTATGGTCACCACTGGTGGAACCAGCTTGAAGGATGATATTGTTCGTCTGTACCAACCTGTGCACTTACTTGTTGGAACACCTGGGCGTATTTTGGATCTTACAAAGAAAGGTGTTTGCATTTTGAAGGACTGTTCAATGATTATTATGGATGAGGTAATTTATTTCAAGCTTTATCTGAGTGCTTTTGTATTGCTACCTCATGTAAATGGCCAGTTTTATCACTCTTGTGCTGCATTTTATTCGACAATATATCTTGCCACTTGTTTGTAACCTTAATGTCAAAGAGAATCCTGTCGGAAGGAGAGTTCTTTGCAAGTTGTTTATTCAATGTTAAGCTTTTCATTAACAACCAACGCTTGTGACCACCAAAAGCAAATTTATCTATAAATCAGTGAACGTCTGTGTCAGAGTTGCACCCTAAATAGATTACCTAGTGGTTGATTCTACCTGCACCTATCTAAATTTGCATTTCAACATAGAATGGGAAATTTTCTTATTTTGACAGTCAAACTCTGGATAAGATTTGACCCAAAAATAGCAGGGTTTAGTGTTGGCTGTAAGATGGTGGTGCACTCTTTGTTGAAACCATGTTGTGCATGGCGTTGTCACTTGGACTCTATTAAGTTAGTTGCATAATAAGATGTGTAAAATAAGAATGAACAAAGTGGTTAGAATGATCCTTAAAGATCATATGTAGGCTTTAACGAGTCCCTTTAAAACTTTCAGTTTGAAGTTATGCTTCCTAGGGACAAAAATAGTACCTAGTGAATAGAAACATGTTAGTACTCTGTTATGCATCATTTAAGTTGCCAATGAACTGTTCTTTTTCTCGAATAACATTTTGTTTGAATTATTTTGTTATTGTAATTTTGGTCCTTCATTCTTGACCTTTCCACAGAATAACCATATAGATATCTCTTCCTTTTCCAGGCAGACAAGCTTCTCTCTCCTGAGTTTCAACCTTCCATAGAACAGTTGATTCGCTACCTCCCTGCTAGTCGACAGATTTTGATGTTTTCAGCGACATTCCCTGTGACTGTTAAGGAGTTCAAGGACAAATATCTACCTAGACATTATGTGATTAACCTTATGGACGAACTTACACTGAAGGGAATTACACAATTCTATGCTTTTGAAGAAAGACAGAAAGTTCACTGTCTCAACACCCTCTTTTCCAAGGTTTTGCTGATGAAATCATTTCATGATTTATTTGACTAGGCATTTTGCTTCCAACCTAAGTCATGACGTGCAAGTCATTCAATTGTTGATTGTTTTGGTACAGCTTCAAATCAACCAGTCAATAATATTCTGTAACTCTGTAAATCGTGTTGAACTATTGGCGAAGAAGATCACAGAGCTTGGCTATTCTTGCTTCTATATTCATGCAAAGATGCTACAGGACCACCGTAATAGAGTTTTCCATGATTTCCGTAATGGAGCATGCAGGAACCTTGTTTGTACTGGTATGCTACTTATTTTCTTGTGGACTCACTCTTTTACAGACATTTTTTTCTTATGTACAATGTTCATACTTCAATGTCAGTGTTAAGTCATCCGTTTCATTATCCCTGTCAGCAATATGCTAGTTGATAGCATAATTTGAACTACTACTACGATTCATTATGTTGCTCCATAGTTCACAATGCACACTAACAAGGACCTTATCCCTGTCAGCAATATGCTAGTTGATAGCATAATTTGAACTACTACGATTCTTATGTTGCTCCATAGTTCAGAATGCACGCTAACAAGGAAGTATTGGATATAAGCAAAAAATAATAATGTGAAATAACCATCCATAACCTACTGAATGATGTGATTCAATCAGTTTCCTCCTCCAAAGCATTGTAATTCAGGGTAGAGAGGGCTGGCTGTGACCTCTTGGTTCCTCAATATACAAAACATTTTGAGATGTATTCTCCCAAGGCTATGGAGAAGCATAGTGAAACAGAGGACATGCAAATTGCTAAGGTCGAACATTTGTCTACTAATTTAGTTCATGCGGTGAAAGCTAAAATGATAAAGATGCTAGAAATCCTTCAATGTCAATCAATTCTGTCTCCGCCATCTTTTTCTATCAATTGGTTGCTGGAATGGTATTGTGTAAGATTATGAATGTAATGTTTCTGTTAAACAAAATGTGAAGGAGCCTTAAGCTTTTGGACTTGGCATGTAGGTAGTTTGTTGTACTTCTTGTTTCTGTTTTCTAACCAACTCTGCGCCTTCTGTTTTGCAGATCTTTTTACAAGGGGAATAGATATCCAAGCTGTGAATGTTGTTATCAATTTTGATTTCCCCAAGAACTCTGAAACATATCTCCATAGGGTAGGATTGATTTAACTGATCCTTTTATTTATTTTCATTTCATTTCATAACCTAAAATTTAAGTGCGACATACTATGATGCATGGCTGACATATTTTAGCAGTTTAAGGCACCTTTGAAATAAAAAAAAACTTGCCATTTAACTTGTTTACAGATTATCCTTAGTGATATTTAGGAGTTGAATCTGTCTGTTGCATTCTACTTGTGGCATCCATCTCTGGCAATTTTAACGCCCTTTTTGGCTTGGCAGGTTGGTAGATCTGGGAGATTTGGTCACCTTGGTTTGGCCATTAATTTGATCACCTATGAGGATCGGTTTAACTTGTACGCAGATTTGCCCACTGCAACTTTGTTGACCTTTTCTATTCCCCACATTGTTCTGACTGAATACTGTTTCTGGGAACTGGTATAGGATTGAACAAGAGCTTGGGACTGAAATAAAACCAATTCCTCCTCATATAGACCAGGCTATATATTGCCAATAATCTGACAGTTTTCATCTTCATTCATTTGTCCACGAATAATAAGGAGACAACTTTTGTAAATACCAGCTCATCAGGTAAATCTTTAAGCATAACTTAACAATGTCCTAAAAAATGCTGTTTCAACTGATCCTTTTGCATGCTTCATAGAATGATTTAGTGGTTTTGTTGCCAGAACATAAAATTGCTGAAACTCTTTGATGTACTTTAGATTTGAAGTTGTACTCCTATATTGTTATCATTTTTTTGTTTCATAGAAGTATATGTGCAAGTATGAAGTAAGTGGTGTTTAACTGCCGGCTAGGATGTTTCAACCTGCGATTGACTAACATATTATTAGTTAATCTACCTTTTGTCCACAAGACATAATACTCGGTAACTGTGTTCTGACCATTTTATCCAGATCTCCACAAGGAGCCATCAACTTCCTTTAGCTGCTTTACAGATTTAATACCTTGTCATTTGCATAGTGGCGGAGCTGAGCGTAGATTGTTATTGTAGATTATTTATTCATGAACTTCAATGGTTTAAGTCTAAATTCAAACTTGAAATTCTTAACATAGTTTCACGGAAATGTTCCATTGCTGGAGCCTGGAGGTTACTGGAAAGCTTGGCATCCATTTGGCTTTTAACCTGCAAGATTTCAGTCGATCGTGTTTATTTAGTGTGTATGTGTATAAGCGCATGGGAAGAGCGCATGCGAATAGAGTTGACCCTCTGTTATATGTGTATGTTTTATGGTGTTGATCTCGTTTGGTGCATCAGAGACAATTCTATTTTGGTGGATTATGTGAGATGAGGCACCCAACTTTTCTGATTACCTTGTCATGCTGACACTATTATTGGCTATATGAGGGCAAATGTCCTTCCACATTAGGCACAAAGTAGTGTACTACTCCGTCCCTTAATGTTAGTCGTCCGGAAAGCGTGTCTGTGAGGGAAATACGGTTTTCTAGAGACAAACATTTAGGGACAGAGGGAGTATATTGGTAGGTGCCTATTCCTAGACCTGTCCTTTTAGTTTCTTTGTATTTCTCTTTTTTTTCATCCGTTGTGTCGTTAGCTGTTTCACACAGGACATTTTAACCCTGTTGCTGGTTCTGGGCGTGTGGTCTGTGGGTGCTGCACACAAGCTTTGTTGCCCAAGTCGAACTTGGGGATGTGTGTGCCTCAGATGGGTTATTGGGTGTGACAAGTCGGCCATTGTGTGCCTCAGATGGGTTATTGGGTGTGACAACTCGGCCATTCCACTTGAGGTCTGTGGAGTCTGAACGGTAGTGAAACGGTTAAGTTTGCCAATAATCGGTGGTAAGCTGCATCATGCTGTGCTGTCTACCCCTGCAGCCATGTCTCTTTGCTTGATGCCATGACCATTTAGATTCTGTCCGGTGAATGTAATGCTTGGATAAAATGTTCGTCTCGTTTGTGCTGAAATGTGTTTGGCACAAGCAACTTGTCCATGCTATGGGTACAGAACTGTTTACTTGTTTCTTTAATAATAACAAACTTCGCAGCTCGTTTTCTACTCTCTTTTTCGTGTTACCCTGAGGTGCTCTGGTTTGAGAAACCTTGGAAACAAGCACAATTTATTTCTTTTATCACTACTATATATATATATATATATATATATATATATATATATATATATATATATATATATATATATATATATATATATATATATATATATATATATATATATATATATATATGGCCACATGGTTGCCCCTGGCCCCTTGTTTATGTGGTGTTTTTCCGCACCTCAACACTGAATGCCTTTTAATTAACAGGGATGTTTGTCTATTTAGAACGAGAATGATTAAGGCAGTGTTTAGTTTCTTCAAAATTCCAAAAATTTTACAAGATTCTTCGTCACATCAAATCTTTAAACGCATGCATGGAGTATTAAATGTAGATAAAAAAATAACTAATTATACAGTTTGTCTGTAAATATCGAGACGAATCTTTTGAACCTAGTTAGTCCATGATTGGATAAATTTTACCAAATAACAACGAAAAGTGCTACAGAAACTTTACACTCACTTTACAACCATCTAAACACACCCTAAGTTCACCTTCTCTACCTGGGCGAGCCCTTCTCTCGCCATGGCTTTGGCCCGGTGAGCTAAAAGGGGCAAGGGCAAACGATCTCTCGCTCGCTCGTGACACTCCTTTGTTTGGCTGCAGAATGCAGTCCGGTCAGCATAGGTGCGGTCAGACACGCATATACTGGTAGGCTATCCGCATTTCTCCTAGTTGATTTTGCAGCGCCATATTTGTTTTGAGGTGTGAAGCTTTCCCCTGTTTGCTGTATCTCGTTTTTAGAATGTTTTCTGCCTTCCACCATATACGAGGACAGCTAGGGTGTGTTCGCTTCGCGAAAAGTAGCTGAAAACTTACTGTAGCATCTTTCATTGTTATTTGGCAAAATTTGTCCAATTATGGACTAACTAGGCTCAAAAGATTCGTCCCGACATTTACAGACAAACTATGCAATTAGTTATATTTTTTACCTATATTTAATGCTCCATGCATGCGTCGAAAGATTTGATGTGATGGGTAGAAGAGAAAATATTTTGGATTAAGAAGGGAAGTGAACAAGGCCCTAGAGGTGAAATCCAAAGGAAGCACCAAATTATGCTTGGCCAATCGCCATAGGGGGCAGCTGAGCTACATACAGTACGTTTTTAACCGAGGGTGTGTTCACTTCGCGAAAAGTAGCTGAAAAGTTACTGTAGCATTTTTCGTTATTATTTGGCAAAATTTATCCAATTATGGACTAACTAGACTCAAAAGATTCGTCGCGACATTTACAGACAAACTATGCAATTAGTTATCTTTTTTACCTACGTTTAATGCTTCATGCATGCGTTAAAAGATTTGATGTGATGTGTGTAAGAGGAAATATTTTGGGTTGGGAGGGGAAGTGAACGCGGCCCGAACACAGGAAAGAGCTCCTGAACTCTGAGGACCTCATGACGGCTAGTTCTAGAGTTCCATTAATACGCGAAATCTCATCGGGAAAGTAGTAAGCCCTTGTTTGTTTGGTTCCTCAATTCTCTCTAAATTTTACTATGCAAAAAGAAGATTCCCCGTCACATCCAAATGTCGGCAAATGCATAGAGTACTAAAGGTTGATGAAATCAAAAACTAATTGCACAGTTTTGTTGTACTTTGCGAGACGAACATTTTAAGACTAGTTAGTCAAAATTTGGATAATTTTTACCAAATACAAACGAAATGCTACAGAAATTCTGATATAGTGTTTTTCTCCCCGATTCACCGAACTAAACGAGGCCTAAAGCTTGTTGCATGACTCGGTCAGAAAACTTGGCAGCACTTCTGGTTCTTCTGGAGCACGAGCATCTATCCTTTTGAGAGAAGAAAATTACTATTACTCCTGCATTATCTCCACGCTACAGAGCCTGCACAGTGCACACGTACAAGTACGTCGTACCGCAAACAAATTTTAAGTACTCGTACAAGGCAGTAGCAATACTGGTACTGTACGTAAGAGTAGGAGAAAAAGAAAGCGAGCCAGGAGCGGAGCGGTCCTGCTGCTGTCTGCTGAGGCCCCGAGCCCCCGAGGCCCGAACACATGTCCGGCTGTATTATCATGATGGCGATGCCCGGATGCCCCTCGCCACCCTGCGACTGCCACTGCAGCAGGCAGCAACTGTAAACAGCAGCGCCGCAGCGTCAGGAACTCTCTGAACTCCGCGCCCCATGTGTTCTCAAATTCTCCCTAAATTTTACTATGCAAAAAGGAGATTCCCCATCATATCAAAATATCGACAAATGCATGAAGTATTAAATATAGATGAAATCAAAAACTAATTGCACAGTTTTGTTGTACTTTACGAGACGAATATTTTGAGTCTAATTAATCAATTTTTGGACAATTTTTACACTAAAAAACAAAAAATGCTACAGTACTCAAAGTGACACTGTGCCGAATCGGCCACCCCGAGTCGCCAACTAAACACGGCCGCCCTTGCTCAAAATCCGAGCTGCGTACGTACTCCGTAGGTCTCAGGCTCCTCATTGAAGGCCACTCCATGCCCTCGTCGTCGCTCCTCAGCCTCCGTCGCCGCAGTGTGGTGTACTACGCCGGTACCCCAACTCAACTCATCACCGTTCCTGTGGTGTGGTCGAATGACGGAATGACAATTATTTTTGTGTTCTTTTTACTGTATTTTCTATACTAGTATACAACGGAAAGGGTCTCTAGTCCAGTGGCTCGAGTAGCTCGGCTACAGGAAAAGATCCTCCCTGCTTTCATTAAGACGAGCTGCACCGGGAACGGTACGTGCACACGGTAAGAGATAGATCAGCATATAGCGTGGAGAAAGCGTCGCAGCGGGTACGCAAAAACGAACGGTAAACGCGGGACGCACGCTATTCCTGGCGCGGTAGCGGGCGCCCTGCATGCGCGAGCGCGGGGCCCGCGCGTCCTCGCGCCTCCCGCCGCTAGCCGCTCGCCGGAGGGAGCGCGCCCGCCCGCTGGAGCTCGCGCGGCCGCCCGCCGGAGCTCGCGCTGCCGCGTGCGCCCGCCTGCCGTCGCGCTCGGGGAGGGGCGTCCCGGAGGGAGCGCGCCCGCCCACTGGAGCTCGCGCGGCCGCCCGCTGGAGCTCGCGCGGCCGCCCGCCGGAGCTCGCGCTGCCGCGTTCGCCCGCCTGCCGTCGCGCTCGGGGAGGGGCGGCCCGCGCCCGCGCCGTCGCCTCGTCCTCCTTGCTCCTCCTCCTCGCCCGCCGGACGGAGCAGGGCCTCGGGAGGGAGGGAGGAGGGTGCGCCGCCAGCCCGCCACTGTGGAGCACCGCTGCGGGGGAAGAGGGTGGCCGACGCCCGCCATCTTCTTCTTCGCCGGCGAGGCGGAGCAGGATCTCATGAGGACACCGGCGGACGGGGACGGCGAGGCCCGCCTCCACATCTACTCCCTGCCACGCGCCCACCGTCGAGGTCGCCTGCTTGCGCCGGCAGCGCTCGGCCGCGGCGGCGCTGCTCGGCGGATGGACGGAGGACGGCCGGCGCTCGCGTACGGAGGAGCCCTCGCCCTCGCGCTCGCGGACGGACGAGCCCTCGCCCTCGCGCTCGCGGACGGACGGAGGAGGGCCGGGGCCGGGGCTCGCCGGCGCGAGGAGGGCCGCCGCCGGTGCTGCTCCTCGTGGGACAGGGCTCGCTCGCGCGGGGAGGGAGATGCCGGGGCGCGGGGCCGGTGGGCGGAGGACGCGAAGAAGCGATGGGGAGAGAGAGAGAATGGGACGGGGGAGGGAGGAGGGATAATATTAAAAAAAACTGACAAATGGGCCCGTAGTAAATAAAGGTTGATATAGAGTATGAATGATTGTGGGAAAACTGTATATTTTATGATGATCAGGATGAAATATTCCTTATAAAAGATGGAAATAGAGTACCATGAGTACGGGTATTCTAAGGCCACCCAGCGCTCCTACAATGGCGTGCTGTCCTAAACTTACCCGGCTACAGGAAAAGATCCTCCCTGCTTTCATTAAGGCCACCCCAGCGCTCCTACGTGGCGTGCTGTCCTAAACTTACCCATCTTAATAAAGTAGCTAAGGCCTTGTTTACATGCACTCTAAAAGTTGAAATTTTTTCACTCTCTCCGTCATATGAATCTTTGGACCCATGCATGAAGTAGTAAATGTAGGTAAAAAAATAACTAATTACACAGTTTAGTTAAAAATCACGAGATGAATCTTTTGAGCCGAGTTGGTCCATGATTGGACAATATTTACCAAATAAGACGAAAGTGGTATTATTCATCGGTTTAAAATTTTTTCGCAATCTAAACGTGGCCTAAGTCATCTTGCTGGTAGCTTGCAGAGATATTAGATTCTCCTGCAGAAGATGTTATGGCTTGGCTGACATAAAGCATGGAGCTACTGGCACAGAAGGTAAAAGCTAACATGTAGCCAGGAGAGAGAAGAAGAGATAGGGACACAGAACAAAAAAAAAGGCACTGCTGCCTGCATTGTGCTTTCCTACGAGACTACTACTGTCATATGCCTGCATTAAGGCTACCCTAAGTACTCCCTCCGTCCCATTGATTGTGCAACTATGGAAAACGTATTGTTCAAACTGTGTCAACTTTAACCAAATTTATAGCAAAAAGTATTAACATTTATGTCTCGAAATAAATTTATTATGAAAATATATTTCATAACCAATCTAACGATACTTATTTTGTCTCATAAGAGTTAGTATTTTTTTATATAATTTTAATCAAAATTTGCGATGGCTGACTTCTCGGGATGCGAGAATTGCATATTCATTGGGACGGAGGGAGTACTTAGACAGACAACTAAAGTTGCCCTTAGGACCTATTGCTGTAGTTCAGTTCGAACCAAACACTAGAGTTGCCCTTAGGACTAAGACTACCCGTAGTGGGTACTCTAAAACGATACTCTAAAGCTTTAGAGTATAAATATAGAGTAAAAAATGCTGCACTGGGTACTCTAAAACGATATTCTATTCTTTCTCTCACTCTATATTTAGAGTGGTACAGTGCTTACTTTATACTCTAGAGTGGCGGGCCCCACTAACTAAACAAAGAAAAAAATGCTATAACTCACAAACCAAAAATCCAAATTAAATTTCGATTGCACCATTAAATTCGTCTCAATAAATCCTTCAAAACTAGATCATACATGGATATATTTAGATAAAGTGACAAGTGGGTCCCACGGTGGATAGAGTGGATAGAGGATGATATAGAGGATGGATGGGTGCGGGAGAATTGATTATAGAGGAGAGAATCTTGCAGACTAGGACGTATAGAGGATGAATATATAGGTCCATGAGTGCGGGTAGGCCTCGTTTGGCCGGGTAGCTCTACAATTCAGTACAAGAGGAGCCAGAGTCGGAGGAATAGTGCTAAGGAAAGTCACAGTAAGCTATGCTAAACAGGTCTTAAGGGAGTACGAAGCTGTGTTGTAGCTTGCGAAGGAAAAGATGGTAAGGAGTGTGAAGCTCCATGAGGAAACAAGGAGAGAGACATAGATAGAGATGTGTTGGGAAAAAGAAAATAGGAGAAGAGAGGTGCATTAGGAAGCGAAGATCATTTGGAATAAAATTTGAATCATATAATGTCAAAGTATTTTAGGACGAAGAGAGTATGTTCATTCACGGATGAATGAAATTAAATAAAAGAACTACTTAGGTGAAAGGAAATCATCGCTCTAACATTTTTTTGGTTTTGTAAATATGAAAATAGGGATCTGCTATATTTCAGGTGCATGAAATATATCCTTTTGTTCAGGCAACGGCTACACAGTGGATCACATCCGAACGCAATGAAAACTAGAGAAAATTTCTTCATTGCCACTAAAAAATTATAGCACTTCCTTTGTTGCCATCAAAAATTCCAAATTTCCCTCACTACCATCGAATAATTTGTATGCTTCCCTGGTTGCCATTTCTGTTAAAACATACAAAGTTATAGTCACTGACACCTGGGCCCTACCGTATTCACCGTCAACATGTTCTGTCCCAAAGGCACGGAGCTCGCAGAATGGTTCGCGTTCCTGATCGCGCCGCCGTCCACGGACGAGCCACCCGCAGGGAGCTTCGGCGGTTACCTCGGCCTCACCAACGCAACCACCGACGGCAACGCCACGAACCGGATCGTCGCCATGGAGCTCCACACCGAGAAGAAGGCGTAAGGCCCGGACGACAACCACGTCGGGCTCAACGTCAACAGCGTCGTCTCCATCGCCATCGCCTCGCTGCACCCCCTCGACATCGAGAATTCGAGACCTCGCCCGTCGTTGTCGTCAAGTACGACGTCTGGGTCGAGTACGACAGCGCCGGCGCCACATTGCGGTGCGCATGGTCGTGTCGGGGAAGCCGAAGCCCCGGCGCGCGGTGCTCTCTGCGCCGCTGGACCTCGGCACGGCCGTGGCCGAGTGGTCCTACTTCGGGTTCGCGGCGTCGATGGGGCGCAAGTACCATCCAGCTCAACTACGTCCTCGTGTGGAACATGACGCTGGAGAAGCTCCCGTGCAACGGCGTCGGCGGCAATGGTGACGGCAGGAGACGGATGCTCGGGCTCGCCATAGGAGTGCCCATGGGCGTGGCCGCGGTGTTGGCGCGGTCGTCCTAGCGTGGTGGAGCGGCAGAAGGTGCACGGCGACGACAGCAACAGCAGCAGCGCCATCACCGGCACCATGATCTGGAGCCTCGCCGGCGGGCCGTGGGAGTTCGAGTACCGCGAGATCCGCAAGGCCACCAACAACTTCGACGAGAAGATGAAGCTGGGGCAGGGCGGGTACGTGGTCGTGTACCAGGGCATGGTGGTCGGCGACCATGCCAGCCTCCTCCTCGCGCTGGCCCGCGCGACCTATTCGCGCTGGACCCCGCGTTGGCGCGCCAAGGCCACAGCTGCGCCGGGGCGCACCAAGCGTCGCCTGTGGAACGGCCTGGCCGTGCCTAACCTTCTCTAACGGCGTTGATGACGGAAATGGCAACCAGGCAAGCATATAAATTATTTGATGGCAGTGAGGAAAATTTGAAAATTTTGATGGCAACGAAGGAAGTGCTATAATTTTCAGTGGCAACGATGAAATTTTCTCTGAAAACTAAGCGCACGAAGAAGGCCATTCAACAGACAAAGCATCGTCTGACCGAAATACAAATTTCAGGCGACTGTTTTATAGAAAAAGTGATGAAAAATAACAGGGTAGAATTATTTATCAACGAGTGAGTTAGTCAATTGAGCATTGCTTAGATGGTTAACTATGTCTGATTAGGGGCGGGACAGGGCTCACATGCATTCCGTGCGCTGAAATTGCATGAAGAAAGAGGAATAGAGGATCCGTTCACCTTTCAGGCAATCAGGCTCCAGCCAGCGGGTTTTGCAGTAGTACTGCACACGAAAGACCCTCGCCCTCATCAGTCCCAAAACATGCCCAGGCAGCGCCATATATCCAATCAACCAGCGCATGGCATGGGGGCACGGCGCCATGGCCGCACGGTCCGACTTCGATACGCAAAACCAGAACCCCTGAACTCCCTTCCCTTTCCCTCCCACTCCCCACACCACACCACCACCCCTCTACTCCGCCGTCTCGTCGCAGGCAGCAGGTGAAAATCTCCGCCATTAAAGCGCGCCCCGGGGAAGGGATCCTCCTCGGCCGCAGACAAAACCCTCCTCGTCATCCGCGCCCGCTTTCTTCCTTCCTTTCTCGCCCACGACGCCCAGCCCAAATCTTTTGTTTACCCACCTCCCTCTCCCAGACTCCCACACATCGCACTCTCGTGCTTGGTGTCGCCACAACGCGTTAGTTTCAGTGCGCGTTTGTGCCGTGGGGGTTCGGGAGAGCGAGGGAGCGCAAGCGGTTCGGCGGGCGGCGGCGGCCGATGGGGAGGGCGCCGTGCTGCGACAGGACCAAGGGCCTCAAGAAGGGGCCCTGGACGCCGGAGGAGGACAAGCTCCTCGTCGACTACATTCAGACCAACGGCCATGGCAGCTGGCGCCTGCTCCCCAAGCTCGCAGGTCAGGATTCCGTTCCTCTCTTGCTTTCCATTCCATTTCTTCGCGGTTTCCATCCATTCCACCGTCGTCTTCTTTCTTAGTTCTGCTGCTCCGCCGGTCTCGTCGCCTGACTATTGGCGCCGCGCCGCGCGCAGTGGCCTAAAATGTGAATCAAATTCCTCCTCGGTGTCAACGATGCTTATCCTGGGATCGCAATCGCATGCAGGGCTGAACCGGTGCGGCAAGAGCTGCCGGCTGCGGTGGACCAACTACCTCCGGCCGGACATCAAGCGCGGGCCCTTCACGCCCGAGGAGCAGAAGTCCATCGTCCAGCTTCACGCCATCGTCGGCAACAAGTAAGGCCCTAGTAAACTTGCCGTGCCGAGCTATCTAGTCCCTGCCCGTCGTCCCATTCGATCGATCTGTGGCAGCAGAGACTAGCACGTTTCCTCTCTGATGATGCATTCACTCACTCAACTATAGCTTAAAGAGCTTGCACGGCACCGCCAGTGTCCTGCTGCTCGGTGCTGCGGCAGCGCCCCACTGTTGCAAAGCATCGCGCCGCATTGAATGATGCCACCTCCGTCCAAGCCATCGCGTCCAAAACCAGTTGCATGCTCATATTCGATGATCGGTGGTTGCTACTGCTAGGACTTGAAAGTATATTGATGGGTTTTTTCTGGTGTTGTTGGTCCTGGTTGGTACCACAGGTGGTCCATGATCGCGGCGCAGCTCCCTGGGCGGACGGACAACGAGATCAAGAACTACTGGAACACGCACCTCAAGAAGCAGCTGCGCCGGATGGGCCTCGACGAGCCACCGCCCGGCCCGGCCGCCGGCAGCCCCGCCGCGCGCCACATGGCGCAGTGGGAGACGGCCAGGCTCGAGGCCGAGGCGCGGCTCTCCCTCCTCGCCACCGCCACCGCCGCCTCCTCCTCCGGCGCCACCGCGACCACCGCCGCCGCCACCACCTCCGCCTCGTCCTCCACCACCGTCGACTTGAAGGCCTGCTGCGCCAAGCCCGCGGACATCTTCCTGCGCCTGTGGAGCTCGGACATCGGGGACTCCTTCCGCCGCAACCGCAAGACGGCCGCGGCGCCGCCGGCGGTGCCGCCCGCGCTTCTTCCTCCGGCGCCCGTCGTCGTCAAGAGGAAACAGGACGCGATGATGATCAAGCAGGAGCTGCCGCAGGCGCTGCTGCTCGGTCCCGGTCCCGGGGACGACTCCTCGGCGGCGTCCAACGAGACGGAGGTGGCGGAGGCGCTGGAGGAGTACCAGATGTTCCTTGACTTCGCCGGCGAAGAGCTCGGACTGTTCCACGTCCGGCACGGCGGCTTCTCGCTGTTCCCGCCGCTCGACGTGCTCGCCGAGGCATCCCTGGACACGGCGGCGTTCAAGTGAAGACGTAGCGAGCACCACGTACGTACACGGTAATACGTACGGCAAGCGGCAGTGGCCGTGCCTCTACGGCTAGCTATACGCCTCTATACATGCGCGCATGTATGTATATGTGCATGTCTCGCGTACCGCGGGCTGGCGCGCGCGCATACGTACGTGGTACTCCTGCGTCTGACTACTAGCATCAGGTTGTGTTCACCTCGCGAAAGTAGCTGAAAAGTTATTCTAGCATCTTTTGTTGTTATTTGGCAAAATTTATCCAATTATGGACTAACTAGGCTCAAAAGATTCGTCCCGACATTTACAGACAAACTATGCAATTAGTTATCTTTTTTACCTACATTTAATGCTCCATGCATGCGTCGAAAGATTTGATGCGATGGGTGGAAGAGGAAATATTTTGGGTTGAGACGGGGAAGTGAACAAGGCCTCGTGAATGTTTTTTTGGGTTAGGGCAGCAAGTGCGTGGTTAGCTTGTTAACCGGGGTTGGTTTTGGTAGGACATCATGGTGTATTATTGCCTGTATGGGATCTCTGTTCACTGGAGATGCTCTGATACATCAAGTGATGTTCTTCCATCTTCGGGCCAAATCGGGAGGTCAAAAATGTATGCAGTAAAAGATTTCTCAATGTAGCATTTTCGTTTGTATTTATGAATTTTTGTCTAAATATTGACTAATTAGGCTTAAAAGATTCGTCTCGTAAAATACAACTAAACTGTGTAATTAGTTTTTGATTTCATCTACATGTACTCCATCCATTCGTCGGCATTTTAATCTGATGGAGAATCTTCTTTTTGCATAGTGAAATTTTAGGAAAAATTTAGACAGTGTTTAGTTCACCCAAAATTCCAAAAATTTTACAAGATTCTCCGTCACATCAAATCTTTGGACGCATGCATGGAGCATTAAATGTAGGTAAAAAAATAACTAATTGCACAGTTTGTCTGTAAATGTCGAGACGAATCTTTTGAGCCTAGTTAGTCCATGATTGGATAAATTTTACCAAATAACAACGAAAAATGCTACAAGAACTTTACACCCACTTTACATCCAACTAAACACACCCTTAGCATCTAAACGAGGCCTCAGCTACATTCTGGGACTGCTTTTCGCACAGGAATGTGGAATGTTTAGAGCGGGGCCAATCCATCAATGGGCTATGTCCTACCACTATTTTCCTATTTCTTTTAAAGAACATTTTACAGCTTTTCGTTTTGAAAGCTTTATGTATATTTATACACATATAACTTTACTTATAATATTTTGATGAGGGCAAAATCTAATCAATTACAACCATTATCGCAACCTTTTCAATACATCTTTGGACACAAGTTTAATGAGCAAACTTATTATGATAACTTTTTAGCACAGTCTTTCCAACGCAGCTTTTACTCGTAACTTCTTATGGAAATCTATTGTTACAATTCTTAATGTAACTTCTATAGCACAACTTTTATGAAAATCTTTTTTTACATACTTTTGTGAAAATCTTGTATATGGATGTGTTCGGTATTCAACATCTTTTTGAAAATTTATGGGCACAACTTTGTGGATAACTCTTTCCAAATAATCTGTTCAAATTTTTTTTGTGGCACATAGAGGCAAAATAGGTAAGTTAGAGATGAAAATAGATGAAAAACAAAGAAAAAAAGAGAGATAAGACAAAAGAAGTAAAAAAACCAATTAGGAATGTTAATCATTGCACTCTTGGCTACCCACGTAGTAAAAAAATAGTAGTTTCATCGGCTCTTAGCTTATTCAGAGAGAAGAAAAAATAGCTCCTTGCTATGGTGCACGAACAAACCGGAGCTAGAGCCGCCTAGAGCCCTACCAAATAACGCCTTAACGAGGCCTGCCTGTCAATGAGCATGTCGCTTTTGTGGTGTTATGCATGAGAAGCACTTCCATTTGAGGTGGGGATTGGCAATAAGAAAAATAGATAGCCATGGACAACTAGGACAACCTAGGGTCGTCTCGCATTATATTATTCTCTTAGTAATTGATATAATTGAGGTCTAAAACTCATGCGGGTCACTAAAAGGTAGGATTCACTATGCTTATTTATGGTTAGAAATAGAGATTTTGGTGCTCTCCAACAACTTCTCTAATTACATACCCAATATATAGGTATTCTCTATTTTGAATTTCTCGCTCGCTAAAAATGGAGAGCGAGCTTGACTCTTTAGAGTGCACATAAGATACAAAACAACTATTGGAGAGTGCAGTGGAAAGATATAGAAAACAATTTTTTTTCAAATAATCAGAGTTAGCTTTTTAGAGTGCACACAAGATATAGAAAAATTATTGGAGAGTAGAAAATATAGAAAATAATTTTTATTCAAATGACACTACAAATGATGATTTATATAGTGATGACACTTGGAGATGCTCTAAGCACACACAAATTGGCATGATTTCATAATTTAGGTGGGAAGCTTTTTTCCCGGTAATTACCGAACAGCACGAGTATGCCAATCCACATTGGTTCTAGACCACTCCTATTACTAGACAGGGCTAGAGACCAAGACCCCCAAAAAAAAAACTCGACCTGAGCCCAACCTCAATCATTTCTTTTAATTATTTTTCAACTCAAAAAGTGGACTTTTATACCATTGAACATTACTAGGCAAAGAATTCAGACTGAAAAATCCTTGTTTTTTTTGTCCGGTCAGCCCGCAAAATGGTCGGATCTACTTTGTACATGTGTCTCTAGCGGTTATATAGCGGGATGTAAAATTGTAAAAAGACATACGTAAGCTAGACATTGTACCGGGGCTGTTTAGTTGGCAAAATTTTTAACGAAACGCTACTGTAGCAGTTTCGTTGTTATTTGGCAAATATTGTCCAATCATAGTCTAATTAGGCTTAAAAGATTTGTCTCGTCCATTTCGTCTAAACCGTGTAATTAATTTTATTTTTTATCTATATTTAATGCTTCATGTATGCGTTCAAAGATTCGATGTGACGGGGAATCTGAAAATTTTGGCAAAATTTTTGGCATCTAAACAGCCTCTGGACTCCGTTGGTCGAAATAATTTTTACATGCATGTGCCTCTCTGGATGGTCGGCTGATGCAACCACAAGAAAAAGGCCCATCATCATATGATTCAGTTTTGTTCTTCCCGGTCACCATTGTCCGTCTGTCCGGCCATACCTGCATGTTGTTCAGGGAATTTGATCATTGCATTGCCCCTAGCGTGCCCGTGTCATATATGCTGCGCTCTCACCAGTCTACTGATGCTACAGTATTGACCCGAATAGTGCCTGTTCTGTTCATGGTACAAACATGGCAAGTCTGAATTCGATATATACGAATAGATTATGCGTAAAATGAGTTTTTTTTAAAAAAAACAATTATGAAATAGATTTAGAGTGGGACGGTACTCCACCTTACCTGCATACAAATACAAAATGTATTCATCAGGGGTAGGCTTCCACCAATTGTTGCATCTCATGTTACGGTGGGTCATGATGCCACGTAACATTGGGTTAGGGCCGGTTCAGTTCCAAAAAATTTTTTGGCAAAATGACACTGTAGCGATTTTCGTTATTATTTGGCAATTAGTATCCAATCATGATCTAATTAGGCTTAAAAGATCCGTCTCGTCTATTTCGTCTAAACTGTATAATTAGTTTTATTTTTTATCTATATTTAATGTTTCATACATGTGTCTAAAGATTCGATGTGACGGAAATCTTGAAAAATTCTGCAAATTTTTTTTTTAAAACTGAACAAGGCCTTAGCTGTGCTGTTTCGCGGCAGTAGTACTGGTCCAATGTAACATGCATGCACCATGCATGTGTGCTGCTGGAGCTAGTGTAGGATCTGTGCTGGCTAAGCCTTAAGGGCACGTACAATACAACGCCCAGGAGTGTAGGAGTATATGATTAGAGACCACGAATTACTCTGAGCAGGGAACCAAGCAACATACATGTATTGAGAGATTAATCATAAGGTCCTGTTCGTTTGTCTTATAATCCGTGCTTTTCAGTTTATTTTTTCAATCGGAACAGTGTTTTTCTCTCACGACAAATCAGCGAACAGAACTTTTAGCCATGACTTTTCAGCGAAGCGAACTGGCTCAAATTGCTAAAATTACACGTACTATATGTACACTTTCCTGTTTTCCTGTTTCCTTTAGCACTGTTTTTTGCATCCTGACTCAGTGAAGTAAAACCGTGTGGGCTCGAAGTCGCAGGGGTCCCCAGCGAACGCCTGTCTTTGACTTGTTCGCATTCAGTAAGGGTGTGTTTAGATGAAAAAGTTGGGGTGAAAAGTTACTGTAGCATTTTTCGTTGTTATTTGGTAAAATTTGTCCAACCATGGATTAATTAGACTCAAAAGATTCGTCTCGAACTTTACAGACAAACTATGTAATTAGTTTTTTTTTACCTACATTTAATGTTTCATGCATGCGTTTAAAGATTTGATGTGATGGGTGGAAGAGGAAATATTTTGGGTTCCTGTAGGAAGTGAACGCGGCCTAAATGAAAATGAACCGGTTCGCGGAGGGGGGGCAAGGAGGCCAACGCAACGAGAGAGAATTCATTGCCGAGCCCAGACAAACGGCCAGAAGGGGGAGCAGTGAAAAGTTTCCCCAACACCTGCGGCTGCCCGTGGGCCGTGGCTTGGCAGGACGCAGGAGAGAGAGAGAGAGAGAGAGAGAGAGAGAACAGAAAAGATGCAGCGGCCGTCAGCTCGTGCTCGCCCCTGCCCTGCGACACGGCTAATGATTTCCTTTGTGAGATATTAAATGTCACGGCAGCTGATATTGTGGTCCTTTTCCCATGGTGTCATCGTGCTTACCTAGAGCTTAAAAAAAAGCATAACTATGGGCCCAACTAATAATGCTATTCAAATCCATTGTTTCATATCAATCGATCTTCAAATTAAAGACGATATGTAATATGAGCTAACTGTGTTGCATTTACGAGGTCAGTCTCAGTGAAAGTTTCATATGTGTTTCATTTGCACTAAATAGGTCGTTATATAGGTACTTTTGATGACATGACAGTGTATTTAAGAAGAGAGAAGAAATGAGTACTCTTGGCACGATTATCAACTCACTATGAATCATGAAATTAAATATCTATGAAACTACGTAACGAAATTTACATTGAGAGTGAGTGTTTAATCCAAGTTCTATTTCATTCTATATGATATGATAGTCTTAGAAACAACACTATGAAACTATATAATGGTGTTGTGTGAGCCTCATGATAGGAGTGGATGAACCCACAAGGCAAGTGTCCGTGTTATAGGCTTGAGTCTGCCGCTCGATGGCATTGCTTGATATACCCTCCATCCTAAAAAGGATGACATTTTCGTTATAAATCTAGACAAGCACTTATCCAGATTCATAGCTAAAATGTCATTCTTTTTGGGACGGAAGAAGTATATTTAAAGAGAGTAAGGCACACGAGAGAGAAAGATATGAAAAATGAATAATTTTATTCATATCTAGAATAATTCCTCCAAATCCCGATTCTTCTTGTGCTTGATCCAATTCTCTCCTACTACTACCCTGCTTGGTCTGTGCTCTCGTTTATGAATTCATTCGATCCATCGACCGATTTCCAACGAGTGTGGTTTGTTGAATTTGACGATGTTCCAGTGAGCTCATGGGCATCGCCCAAACTCGTGTAAATCATGTTCCCGCAAATCAAATTGTGGAAACTCCTTACCCACGTCATTGCGGAAATTCTCAGGGCATCGTTATAGGCCAGGGATACATGGCAACGTCAGAGAGCGTGCGAGAAATTTGAAACTTAACAGAGTTCCTGAGGTCAATGAAAAACTTCGATGAGGGACAGTGGGATGCTGAAGTTTTCCGCATGGTCTGGGAGATCTCGGGTACCTCTTTGTATCGCTCCGAAACTAGATTAGTTTTGGATTAACCCAATTATGTAGATAAATAAAAAAATTGCGTCCCTAATCCCCTAGCCCCCCTTGGCATCACCTCTCCTCTTATCCGTAAGGTTCATGTGTACCACATAATGTTTACTCCGTTAATCTATGAACATATCATGACATAAGTAGATGCAAATTCCTTCATTTATTAATAGCTCTCTCATCTCTCGTTAGTCACATGATTATATCCATACAAAGAGAGAGAAGCCCCGTGCAACGGGTGATCACATCGCCTCACCGCAACACAACGTTGGATGCTCAAGGGAGAGGGGTGCACATAGGAGTGCGAGAGCAAGTGAGCGGAGAGGAATGGAGGAGGAGAGGAGACAATGTCCAGGAATAAAATTGGAGGTAACCCTAGGCCGCCGGTGGAAATGTCCCCATTCCTGCGCGTGCCTGCCAAGGCCACCCACGGGGGCAGATGTCCGTCCGTCCAATCCCGTTCTCTCTTAGGGCCGGTTTAGATCCAAAAAATTTTGCAAAACGGCACTGTAGCTCTTTTCGTTGTTATTTGGCAAATATTGTCTAATCATGGTCTAATTAGGCTTAAAAGATTTGTCTCGTCCATTTTGTCTAAACTGTGTAATTAGTTTTATTTTTTATCTATATTTAATGTTTCATGCATGTGTCCAAAGATTCGATATGACGAGGAATCTGAAAAATTTTACAAAATTTTTTGGGAACTAAACAGGGCCTTAGTACTACACGCAAACAAACACGTGCTATAGCATCTCATTACTCAACCTTGTTAGCTTGCTCTAGGAAGGCAAATATACACAATGGCTTCCATGCACGACGTCACAATCTATAGAAGTCTAAAAATGCATTGAAAGCCCAAAGGCGGGGGCTCAAAGCGCGTAGTACTAGCACAATGCCACCCTACTAGCACACCCTACCTTCTCGAGTGCAAACAAACAGCGGGATGAGTCCAACGAAACAGCGTGAGCACAGGTCGTCTGAGAACACAGCTCGTGGTTTGGCAGCCGGCCGGAGCAGACAGGACCAGACGAGGACCCAGGAAGACAGGAGCCCACGACGGACGGACATAAATGCGGCTCTGGGCATCACGCATTGAATGTGGAGTGCCGATCGGCGATCAGGCCGCCAAAGGCCGGCCATGCATGCACTGATGCACTCGACTCGACTGCCGCGGACAAGCATAGGAGGAGGACGGGATAGCAGGCCCAACAGCGTGCGTTTCGACGAGGCTTACCCCAATTCTCCCCAAATTTCACTATAAAAAAAGAAGATTCTCCGTCACATTAAAATATCGGTAAATGCATGGAGTACTAAATGTTGATAAAATCAAAAACTAATTGCACAGTTTTGTTGTACTTTACGAGACGAACATTTTAAGCCTAGTTAGTTAAAATTTGAATAATTTTTACCAAATACAAACGAAATACTACAGGAATTCTGATACAGTGTTTTTCTTCCCAATTCTCTCGTCTAAACGAGGCCGAGGAGAAGAGATTGCAGCCGTGTAGCCCTGCAGCAGGCAGCAGCAAGGGTGCCTTGATTGCTTGTGAATGTGCACTGCCTCTGCCACCCGCGTCGAAACGGGGAAAAAGCTAGCGCGCCCGGTGCGCCGCTGCTTGCAGTACACGGACGCGCGCTGGCCGATTTGACTGGACGGGCCGGCGAGGACGTGGCCGACCGAGCGTCCAACCAGGCAGCAACAGCAAGGCAAGCGGAAGCCCCGACCCGATGGTTGCACGAGCGTCCCGACTCCCGATTCTCCTCGACACTCGCCAGTCGCCACCTACCCGGCACTCGGGGTGTTTAGTTCGCGAATTTTTTTTTTGTTTTGGGTACGATAGTTTTTTTTATTTGATAATTACTGTTTAATTATGGATTAATTAGGCTTAAAAGATTCGTCTCGCGATTTTCACGATAAACTGTGCATTTAGTTTTTTTTGTTTCGTTCACGGTGAACGTAGCACCAACGGCGGGGCGATGGCGATCGTATTTAACCTTGCAAGCGGGCGGGTTGTGGACAGCCGCGAACTCACAAAGCTCGCCGCAAAACTGATTAAGCGGGTTTTGCGGCTGGCCACTAGCCCACATTCGCTGCTTCATATACTTCGTGGACTTTAGCAGCCTTGATGATAAAACCCGCAAAAGCCCGCATACGTGCGTACGTCGTCTGTTTGTTCGCTCTTCGCTGCTTGTATTCGACTTGGACACGACGACGCAGGGGCGGATCTAGGATTTTGGGTCACTGATGTCAATATAAAATTATCAACTGATGACAACGACTTATAGTGAATAGTAATACATAAACGAGTGAAATAACAGTCTAGAATTGTTTCTAGAAACAATAATAAATATTTACCTCTTAAAGAAGCATTTTCCGATTGTGTTTTTCCATCTTTTGAAAGCGATCAATTATAACGTTGACCGGGATTGTCGCTAGAAACTCTGGCTCAACAAAGCAAATGATGCAATCATTCATAAACTTGTTGCCAATACGGTTACGCAATATCGTCTTCACAGTTTTCATGGCCGAGAAGCACCTCTCCACAGATGCAGTGGCAACAGGCAAAACAAGTACTAGCTTTAGGAGCTGATAGACTAATGGAAAAGCAAGATGCTTCTTTGTATCCACCATCAGTTTAGCAAGTTCTGTAATAGTATTCAATCTTGAAAATCTTTCATCAGCTCGCACATTGTCAATGTAAATAGGCAGCTTATGAGCAAGATCCTTTAATTGATCAGGGCTAAAATCTTTAGGATAGAGTTTAGCCAATTCCAATAAGCTCTCCAATTTGAAATCAGCAAAAGAATCCTTAGGACTAAAAGCAACCATGAAAGTGAGCAAATTAGAATTTGTTTCACCAAACCGATCATTGAACTCTGTAAGTAGCATATCCACAACTGAGTTCAAATAATCCCATCTGTAGTGCTGATAATTGGTCCGGTTTGTCTTTTTCCTTGGTTTATGGCGATCAACATACTCTTCTTCCATGTCCAACTTAGGAATACCATGCTCTTCACAAAAGGAATATATTGTCTCCAATAAAGATTCCCATCCATCATCTCTAATCTGCTGGAATTTTTGCTTGGTTAACTTTACCTCTAACATGGCCTCCAATATATCCTGATCTTTCCTTTGCAAACAAAGTGACAAAGAATTTGCATGCCCCAATATAATTAACATCAAGTGTAAATGAAACACAAAATCAAAATCCTTGAGATAATCTAGGAGACCACGCGCTTGACACCTCTTCTTATCATTAGGGCCATCTTTTTCCACATATTGAAGAACTTCAATAATAGAAGGAAACAAGCTGTTAAGACTCTTAAGGGTCTTATAGTGAGAGCACCAACGAGTGTATCCAGGTCTTTGAAGAGATTGTTCCTGATTCAGTCCTGTTCCAGTACAAATCTGTCCACTCCCTATTGCTTTCTTCACCCTCTCTTGTTGACTTTGTCGTATCATGTCTTTTCTCTTGCATGAAGCTCCAGCCACATTAAGAAGAAGAGATATCATGTCAAAGAAATCATCAATGTCATCATTCTTTTTAGCTACTGCCACAATAACTAACTGAAGTTGGTGGGCAAAGCAGTGGACATAATATGCTGACCTATTCTCTCTCATTATCAAAGCTCTCAATCCATTGAACTCACCTCTCATGTTGCTTGCTCCATCGTAACCTTGGCCTCTAACTTGTTTCCAACTCAATTTATACTTGGCAAATAAATCATCAATATTAGACTTGAGACATGCAGATGTTGTCTCGCTGACATGAACAACACCAATAAGTCTTTCTTTGAGTACTCCACATTTGTCAACATACCGCAAAACCACAGCCATCTGTTCCTTGTCTGAAACATCAGCAGACTCATCAACCAACAGACAGAATACATCACCACCAATTTCTTCAATGATAGAATTCACTATGACCTGTACAGAAGCACAAAACACATTATAGATCATTTTACTATTACATTGGATTCAAACATCTTTTGTAAAAAAGAGAATGGAACCAATATTACCTCTGCAAAGCAATTAGCAATGTCTTTCTGGATTTCTGGAGCTACCATCTGATGATTTTCAGGAGCATTTCTTAGAACAACCTTCTTTATCTTTTCATTTTGCTCTGCCAAAAGTTTCACCAACTCTAGAAAATTCCCCCTGTTACCAGACTCTTTGCTCTCATCATGACCACGAAAAGCTAATCCTTGATGTAACAGATACATAACAGCATTTATCGAAGTACTTAGTCGAATAAAATACTCCTCTTTAGCAATATCTCTCTGTCTGCTGAGCGCAAACTCAATGGATTGGCTTGGCCTCAACAAATTATTGCATCGCTTCACAGCTGCATTGTGATAGCTATTTATCCCTCCTACATGAATGTCTAGTCTTTTTTTAATATTCCATAAAGAAAATCCTTTTGCAAATGCATCGTTTCCACCCTGTCCTTCAACGCAGTCTCTAAACAGATAACAGTATAGGCAAAAAATTTTATCCACCTTCTCACTATACTCAAGCCAAACATATTTTCTAAACCATTCAGGATTAAACCGCCGTGGAACATTTGCTATGATCGATTGCGGATACTTGAAACTAGGTTCTGGTCTATGAGGACCTCTAATCAAATATCTTCTCCTTATCTCTTCTTGTAGCTTAAGACCAGGATATTCAATTATTCTCTTCCTATCAGCTGGATCATCAGAAAGATCATCTAAATTAACATCTTTTGGTGATAGTATCAAAGAAGGACGACCTGTGGCTGTAGCATTGATGTTTGATGCACCAACATCTCTCTGTGAAGTCCCTTCATCATTGGCCGCTGGTGGTACTTTTCTTTTCAAGAATCGATCCATCAAATTCTTGCTTCCTCTACCTTGCTAGCTGTACAATTAATTAATGGTTAAATTAAATCACCAATCAATAAATTAAAAAAAATCCCAACGAATCAGGATACAGGGGAAACCTTACCTGAGTACCTGACGCACAAACGGAGTGATGCAGGATTGCAGGCTGGCAACCGATGGGGAATGGGGGATGACTGATGCTGCTGCCCGCAGCCCGCCGCCGGCCGCTCTAGAACAAGGCGACGTCGCGTGCGGCTTCGTCTCGGCGAGTTGCAGAGTCGGCGTCGTTTGTGTTGTTTCAGCTTTGCTGCAACCCTTCGTGGAGAAGGAAACGGAGGCCATGAGGCTGGACGACGAAGGATTCTTTGATGTGGGCTGAGGCACTGATGTCATTGGAGATTTTGGGCTGCTGTCATCTGATCCAATACAGAGGAGTATACCTGGGCCGGGCCAAATGCCACTGCTGTCACCTGACATCAGTGCCAATATACTGGATCCGCCCCTGCGACGACGCACACCCCAAAGGACTCGCATCCCATGGTGACACCTCGTACACCACGTCCGCCCGCTGCAGCGCGAGCGCGCACGTGAAGGACACACGATGGCGCCCTTGGTGGACGTGTAGTCCAACAGTGAAGCAGCTAGCAAGAACACCTCGCCCATGGTGATGGCCTCCGCGGCTTCCGGCGCTGCTCGGCTCAGACACCCTGTGCGCTCACCCGGCCCTCCTGGACGGCCTGATCTTCCTGACCACCGTCACGGCAGCTCTGCTGGCGTGGGACGCGTCACCGGTAGGGCCTGCTTGGGCGCACGGCCGCGGCCGCCGCGGTCTCCCCACGACACCCGACGTCAGATCGGTACGTCGTAGCGATCCTTGCGGGTTCTTACGGCTTTATCTCTTGTCCAATGGACTTCGTGGGTTCAAAGACGTTGGGCCATAGAAGAATTGCAGCTGATCCGTAACAGCCACGAAGGGAAATTTTGCGGGGCAGGCGGGACGGGTCACGTTAACAACCCGCCCCGCCTGCAATCTGAATCGTATTCGTACGCGGCATACACACAGCACCCTCGTGCCGTGCCCGAAAGGAAGACAGGCACTGGCGGCGCTGCGTCTGCGCAGCGCAAGTCATAACTGCGTCCGGAAAAAGGTGCGCTGCGCCAGGAGAGCGCGAGAGGAAGGGTGTGTTTAGTTCCGCGAAAAGGTGTAAAAAAAAGTACTGTAGCATGTTTTGGCTTTATTTGGTAAATAGTGTCCAATCGTTGACTAATTAGGTTCAAAACGTTCGTCTCGCAAAGTACAACCAAGCTGTACAATTAGTTTTTGATTTCATCTACATTTAGTACTCCATGCATGTATCGCAAGTTTAATGTGACGAGGAATCTTTTGTTTGCACAGTACTTTTTTCGAGGAACTGAACACACCCGAAGAGGAAAAGGCTGTGCCGATACGATCGCGTCAGAGCGCATTCCCAGTGGGGTGGACCGGTGGAGTCGTGGAGACGTGGAGTGGAGGAGGTCGACACTGGACAGGTCGCTGTTCGTGTACCACACGAGACACGAGAGGATCTGAGAAACACGACAGAACACACAAATTACTCCGTACTAGTGTGTAGAGTACGCTAGATTTGTTGGTGCCGTGGACCCAACGGGCTTCGTGGGTTCAAAGACGTTGGCCAATACAAGAATTACAGCTGATCCACAACAGCCACACATGAAAATTTTACGGGGCGGGCAGGGCGGGTCACGTTAACAACCCGCCCCGCCTGCAATCTGAATTGTATTCGTACGCGGCATACACACAGCACCCTCGTGCCGTGCCCGAAAGGAAGACAGGCACTGGCAGAGTGGCGCTGCGTCTGCGCAGCGCAAGTCATGGTGTGTTCGCTTCGTGAAAAGTAGATAAAAAGTTATTATAGCATCTTTCGTTGTTATTTGGCAAAATTTACCTAATCATAGACTAACTAGGCTCAAAAGATTCGTCTCGATATTTACAGACAAACTATACAATTAGTTATCTTTTTTACCTACATTTAATACTCCATGCATGTATCGAAAGATTTGATGTGATTGGTGGAAGAGGAAATATTTTGGGTTGGGACGAGGAAGTGAACACACCCATAACTGCGTCCGGAAAGGTGCGCTGCGCCAGGAGAGAGCGAGAGGAAGAGGAAAAGGCTGTGCCGATACGATCGCGTCAGAGCGCATTCAGTGGGGTGGACCGGTGGAGTCGTGGAGACGTGGAGTGGAGGAGGTCGACACTGGACAGGTCGCTGTTCGTGTACCACACGAGACACGAGAGGATCTGAGAAACACGACAGAACACACAAATTACTCCGTACTAGTGTGTAGAGTACGCTAGATTTGTTGGTGCCGTGGACGCGTTCGGCACTCGGGCATCATCGGCTATTTACTGCTGTATTCACCACAAATAGCAAATAGCACTATTCTACGGGGGTGTCTAGTTCCTGTCCTAAGATTTTTCATCCCGTCACATAAAATGTTGGGACACATACATGAAATATTAAATATAGACGAAAAAATAACTAATTATACAAATTGCAATAAATTTACGAAACGATTTTTTTGAGCCTAATTAATCTATGATTTGACAATGTTGTGCTACAGTAACATTCGCTAATGACGGATTAATTAGGCTTAATAATTTCGTCTCGCGGTTTCCAGACGAGTTACGTAATTAGTTTTTTATTAGTATCTGAATACCCCTTCCGACATCCCATGAAATATCCGATATGACACCCCAAAATTTTTCACCCCAGGAACTAAACACCCCCGTACGACTTATTTACGATACAAAACGGTTTTGTCTAAGAAATTCATAAATAGATTTAATTTTAGGAAATTACTAGCGCCGGGACATCCAGAGCAGATGAGCGCGTCCGGACGCCTTCCACATGCTGCTGCCCCAGCCCGCCCGCCCGCCCGCGTCTGCTGCTGCGCCATACCGCTGCTGCACGCGCACGTCTGCCCCCCGTCTGCCTCGCCCCCGCCTCGCATGGGTACCCCGCTCCCGTCCGCCTCACCCCGCCCCACACACGCACCCCGGCTGCGCCCGCCACTCCTTCCCGTGACCCCATCCTCTCTCCGCGCAGGCGGGACCTAGGCACCCCATCTGCCGTCCCCCGCTGGCCGCGTCCCTTCTAAGGATGGCAGCGGATCGGGTTCGGGGCGGATATCCGTGGGTTTCGGGTCATGCGGGTTCGGGTTTTGGGATGATTTCTCACCCACGGTTTTCGGGTTCGGTATCAGGCTCGGTTTTGGGTTTGGTTTTCCACCCGTGGATATCCAATGGATATCCGAAATAAATCATTTAGAATTAAAACTCATGTTTTATAATATGCTAATAATAACTTGTTTACTTATATTATTAAATCTATTCAAAATTGACTCATGAAAATATTTATTATTTGTTGCCTCTTATTTATACATGTGAATATGTGTATATTTATTCGCGGGTTTCGGGTATCCATTCAGGTTTCGGGTATCCGCGGGTTTGGTTTTGGTGATGGATTTCCACCCGAATCGGTGTTCGGTTCGGGTTTGGGTTTTGACTTCGGGTTTCGGTTTTGGGTGCATGGAGACTCCACCCGATCCAAACCCGGCCATCCTTAGTCCCTTACCCCAGTGCGCGAACCGTGCTCCCATGACTCTCTAAACATACCTCTTGTCGGTGTTCGGACCCGAGGGGGTCCTAAACCAACGAGTAAATGTTGCGTGTCTCTTTCCTGGATGGTGATGCAAGGAGAACACAGGGGGTTTATCCTGGTTCGGGCAAAAGAAGGCCCTACGTCCAGCGGGGGGGGAGAAGTTTGTATTTCCTTGCACTGAAGTGCTCGTGTAGGGGTTACAAGCATGCGAGAGAGGGCGTCGAGCCCAAGTCTCAAAGAGAGGAAAAAGAGGACAAGGGTGATTGTTTGAGATATCGATCTCTATCTTGCGTCTTGCCTGTTGTCTCTTGTTTTTCTTCCTTGTCCCTCCCCGTTGTAGAACCCTGGCCTGCCCTTTTATAGGGCGAGAGGAGGCCAAGACGACGGGGAGCCTTGAGGTGATGTTTTGTCGATTCCTGTTGAGCTGACCGTAGCGACGTGCTCAGGGATGGCCGGCCATCCCTGGACACCATGGCGTCGTGGGAGACGAGACGGCGAAATGACCCGGAGCGCCGTGCCACACCGTCCTTCCCTTGCCGTTGAACTGTGCCGAGCGTCGAGGTTGGGTCGAGGCCGGGTCGAGACCGGATGGATAAGGCCGAATCCCCGAGATTGCGGAGAACGGGCCTTGTCTTATCCTCCCTCGAGGGTGATCGATGGTAAACAGTGCGCGGTAAGGTGGGTACAGTGATGGTTTTCACCTCCCATCACGGGATGGGCGGTAAAACAGTGAGATCTGACACGAGCATTGTTCCCATGTCAATCCTGGTCGCAGCTATGCCAGTAGGTGGTAGTAGGTAACCACATTAAATGCTATGGCTTTTGTCCTGGGTAGGTAAAGAGAAGGAGTCAAGGCGCTCGACCCGGGCTCACGCGAGTCGGAGTTTTTCCCAGTGGGCGGACGAGCCTCGCGCGGGTCGGAGCGCCGTCGAGGTACCTTGCTGTACGGGATGGGGCGCGGTCGAGGCGCCCCGTCGAGCGGGCCTCGTACGAGCCGGAGCCAGAGCGCGGTCGAGGCGCCCCGTCGAGCGGGCCTCGTACGAGGCGGACTGGATACGCGGTCGAGGCGAGCTGCCTTTTATTGCGGTTTCAGTCGTTTTAGTTTTTTATTAGCGATGGATGTGGGTACCCCCGTACTTGTTGGTACCGACAGTAGCCCCCGAGCCTTTGGGTGAGTGTGTGATCACTCTCCCAGAGGTTTGTTTGAACTGGAGTCGTAAAGTCGTGATTTTTTCCGGTGGGGGCGCGCGAGCGCACCCGCCGGGTGTAGCCCCCGAGGCCTCGGTGGAGTGTTAAGACTCCTTTGAGGTCTTGTATTCGTTTTATTGGGGAATGATTCGTTACGGTCAAGCCCTCGAGCCTCACGCGCACGAGGTCGATCAGAGTCTCGGCCGTCTTTTGTCGTGCGACCCTCACGCTCCTCCTTCAGGAAGGAGGAGGGGTGGGGAACACCGTACTACCCCTGTTTGGGCGAGTTCCGACGATCTCCGGTGAGCTGCTAGCGGGGGAATTCGAGTGAGAGCCCGTGCCCCAGTCGTTAGGGGTCGGCTAGTGGCCCGAAGGCGCTCTCAAAGATGCCAAGAAGTGGTCGTGTGGATATCGATTCCCTGCGACAGGATTCGAGGGCTCGGTGCCTCCCCCGAGGGGATTCCTACGTGGACCTCCTCCTTTGGCCTCGAATACGTCCTGGGGTGCCTCGAGAGCGTGGCTCGAGCCCTGGCCATGTACGGGCGCACCCCTGGTTGTCCCTAACTTTGTTACTCGAGGGCAGCTGTCGAACCCTGGTCGAGGGCCAGCTTTCGATCTCTCAAGGTTTAGGTTTCTGCGGTCGAGCCCCCGAGCCTCGCGCGCGCGAGGTTGATCAGAGTCCGGACCGTCTTTTACTTTTCGTCCCTCACGCTCCTTTTCCGAAAAAAGGAGGAGGGGTGGAGAACGTCGTACTACCCTCGTTTGGGCGAGTTCCGACGGCCTCCGGTGAGCTGCTAACGGGGGAATTCGAGTGAGAGCCCGTGCCCCAGTCGTTAGGGGTCGGCTAGTGGCCCGAGGGCGCTCTCAAAGATGGCAAGAAGTGGTCATGTGGATCTCGATTCCCTGCGATAGGATCCGAGGGCTCGGTGCCTCCCCCGAGGGGATTCCTACGTGGACCTCCTCCTTTGGCCTCGAATACGTCCTGGGGTGCCTCGAGAGCGTGGCTCGAGCCCTAGCCATGTACGGGCGCACCCCTGGTCGTCCCTAACTCTGTTACTCGAGGGCAGCTGTCGAACCTTGGTCGAGGGCTAGCTTTCGATCCCTCAAGGTTTAGGTTTCTGTGGTCGAGCCCCCGAGCCTCACACGCGCGAGGTTGATCAGAGTCCGGACTGTCTTTTACTTTTCGTCCCTCATGCTCCTTTTCTGAAAAAAGGAGGAGGGGTGGAGAACGTCATACTACCCTCGTTTGGGCGAGTTCCGACGGCCTCCGGTGAGCTGCTAACGGGGGAATTCGAGTGAGAGCCCGTGCCCCAGTCGTTAGGGGATGGCTAGTGGCCCGGAGGCGCTCTCAAAGATGCCAAGAAGTGGTCGTGTGGATCTCGATTCCCTGCGATAGGATCCGAGGGCTCGGTGCCTCTCCCGAGGGGATTCCTACGTGGACCTCCTCCTTTGGCCTCGAATACGTCCTGGGGTGCCTCGAGAGCGTGGCTCGAGCCCTGGCCATGTACGGGCGCACCCCTGGTCGTCCCTAACTCTGTTGCTCGAGGGCAGCTGTCGAACCCTGGTCGAGGGCCAGCTTCCGCTCCCTCGAGGCTCATACCGGGCTCAGGGCCCGTTTCCCAGGTATCTGGGAATATCCGTCCGCGGATCCCTCCTCGCCCGTTAGCCGGGCGCGTCTTTTTAGGAGGGGAGGCGAGATCGACGCGGTAGTGGGCGACGTGGCGTACGGTTACGACGTGGGGGACGGCCACGTGCCCAATTCCTGCGAGATGTAAGGAAACGGTTAGGTGGGCGCATTTAATGTGGGAAATTGTTCCTACCTTTTCGCGCGGCCGTTGGGCATCCGCCTGGGCATATAAAATCAAGGCCTAGGGGTCTGCGTTCCCCACCAGTCCCTTGCGCTCCTGCAATCTTCTGCCTCAGACAACCCTTGCCTTATTGCGCTCTCCGCCCACGTCGCTGCCGCCACCGCATCCTCTCCGTCTACCCCCCTTCCGACAGCACCGATGGCAGGAAAGAGCCAGATCCTCCCCGCCGATGACTGGGCCGCCTCCTCGGTGATGGAGAGGAGGTTGGAAGAGTTGGTCGAGGATGGGCTGCTGTGGCCAAGGACGAGCAGGTCGCAGCCAGAGTGGATTGCGCCGCCTCCTGCCCACCGGGAGCCGGCGCCCCGTGAAGGGTACGTGGTGAGCTTCGTCTGTTTCCACGAGCGGGGGTTTGGCGTGCCGGCATCCGTCTTCATGCGCGCGCTCCTCCACTACTACCAGGTGGAGCTTCACCACCTTGCCCCCAACGCCGTCGCGCAGGCCGCCATCTTCGTGGCAGTCTGCGAGGGCTACCTTGGGGTGGAGCCACAGTGGAACCTGTGGCTTCACCTTTTTAAGGCCGAGCTCTTCGCCAAGAAGGCGGGGGAGAAGGGCGTCCTGTGCGCGGCTCGAGTAGGGAGCTATGTCCTGCAGGTGAGGTCGAGCCGGGAGGATCTGTACATCCCGGCTCGCCTCATCTCTTCGAACAGCGGGTGGCATGAGGGTTGGTTCTACCTCTGCAACGATGAAAATCAGTTGCCGAGGTACACCGACCGCGTGCTGACCGCTCGAGAGGATCGCTGGACGTACGGAGTGCCGGAAGCCGAGAAGCCGCGCCTGGACCCGCTGCTGGCGGCGCTGCAGCAGCTTAGCCTTCCGGGCTTGACAGCTGCGACGGTGGCCATGGCCTTCCATCACCGCAGAGTGATGCCGCTGTGCCGGCGTCGTCTTCGCCTCGACCAGATGACTTCGGAGGCATCTCTGGAGGGGACCCAGATGTCCCATGAATCCCTTGCCCTCGAGGAGGTCCTTCGGCGAGCGCGCCGGATGGTTGGGAACTTCAAGGTGGAGGAGGCCAACTGGGTCCCCATGAGACCTACCGAAGGGTTCGAGCCCGTGGTTCGTATCTTAGGGCTAGTATGTTTGCTAATTTTGTTTATTTTTGGATTTTGCTGATTTGGTCGAGGCCGGCGCGTAGGATTTGTCGGCGCTGCGGAAAATGCGTCCGCCAGTCCCAGAGGACCGGCCCGCCCGGGAGGCTCGACGCCAGCATGCCTCCAAGAAGAAGCAAACCAAGGAGACGACCAAGAAGCGGGCAATCCGCAAGGCCAAAGAGGCGGAGGCGTTGAAGAAGCTCCGGCGCCAGCAGACCATCGACGGGGTCCCCCTGGCGCCGTCGCCTTCCGAGATGATCTCGGGGGAGGACGACGATAGTAGCGGCGAAGACGATGACGCCCTGTCGCGGTATGAGGCCGCGACCAGACTGGAGGACCTTCCCGACATTCGGCCCCTACTGGAGCCCATCAGGGGGACGTCCTCCTCGGTCGTCATGATTGAGGCATCCGAGGAGGAGGAGAAGACTGAGAAGGAGACGGGCCCCTCGACGGGAGGGGCCGTTTTACCCTGGACCCAGTAAGAGGGGTCAACGGGGATGCCCGCACCAGCCCAGGCCCCGCGAGCTCGGGCAGGGGCTGGGACGGCGGTACTGGCGTCGTTATCGGCGGCGGCGTCGGCAGGCGTGAGAACCCGAGGCCAGCTGGCCTCGGAGGCACAGAAGGCGCAGGGCGGTGCGTCGGTCAGGGCCCCAAGGAGTGCCCGGCCTGCTGGTGGGGCCGCTGCGAGGCCACAATCGGTCGCCCCGGGAGGCACAGATCGCATGGGGTCGAGGCCCTTGGTGCCGATTTCCGGGTAAGCGTTTCTGCTTGGTTGTTTTGCCTTTCTCTAGATCCGTTGGTTGACATTTCTTCTCACTTTGCAGGTTAAAGCGGAAGGCGAAGCCGATGGGGCCTACCCCCATGAAGTCGCTGTGGGCCAGCGCCGTTGTCCTTAACCGGACGGCGGAGCAGGATGCGGCCTGGGTCCGGCAGGTCGAGGCCGCGAAGGGGCGCCTGCGATGACGGCAGGGGGCAGCGGATGCCACGGTGGTTGCTGGCCCTGATCCTGCCGTGGAGGGGTCCGAACCGACGGAGATGGTGGCGCCTGGTGCGGTCGAGGCGGGGCCCGGGTCGTCGGCGACGGCCGAGGCTGCCATCGAGGTCGTGACGGGCGAGGCACCCATCCGCGGCGCGGAGCGGGCGGGTGCTGACGTGACCATAGAGGAGGTCGTGTCAGCAGAAGAGGCGCCGGCTCCGGGGGCGCCAACGGTCGAGGCGCCGGTACCGGAGCCGTCGTCGGTCGAGGCGCCAGCTCCGGAGGCACCGGCGGTTGAGGGGCCAGTTCCCTTAGGAGGGCGGGCACCCATGACCGTGGACCTTACCCTCGACGACACCCCCCTAGACAAAGGAAAACAAGTGATGGGGGTCGAGGGGGGCGAGGCCGCGGATCAGGCCGGTGCCTCGACGGCCGTTGGAGAGGCGAGAACTACGGGCGAGGTCGGTCCTTCCGCAGGACCGGGAGACGCCCCGGCCGGGTCATCGTCGTCATGGCCTGACATCGCTGCGCTGGCGATAGCGCGGGTAGAGACGGAGATACCGAGGTGGGGGGCCATCCCTCTAGTTTAGGGACGCCGTGAACCCCGACACCGAGCCCATCTTCGTCCTGAACGACAAAGATGAAGTGCACCGATGGGAGTACCTCGAGGGCGTCCGCCGGCACCTTGATCGATTGCTCCAAGTGGCGTCCGAGGCCGTGTCGTGGAGTATGCGGGATGTCACCGAGGTATGATCGACCCGTCGTCTTTCTCCGTGGTTTTCTTGGTGTCTTTTTCCCTCGGCTTTTTAACCTTTTTGGTTTTCTCGGATTGCGTTCAGGAGCTAAAGGAGTACTCCCGCCGCAAGTCACTCTTCATCTAGGATGAGAGTGGCGTGTGGGCCGCGCTGTCTCAGCAACGGGTCCTGGTCGAGGAGGCCCAGAAATGACTTTCTGATTGGAACACCGAAATGGCTGAGCTACGCGTCACGTACGCGGTGGTGAAGGAGGAGGCGATGCAGGCGTGGGCGGCCGAAGCCGTGATGCGCACTGACATGGACAAGGCTCGGGAGGAGGCTGCCCAGGCCCGCAGGGATCTCGAGCCCCTGTCGGGACGGGTGAAGGAGCTCGAGGAGGATGTCTCCCGGGTTAGCCGTCAGCGCGACACCCTTAACGTCGAGGTCGAGCAGGCCACCGCTCGTTCTGATGCTCTGAAGGACACGGTCACGACGCTGAAGGGAGCCGTCCAAGAGAAGGACGCAGCTCTCGAGTCTGCTCGGCAAGAGATCGAGGCGCTAAAGGCGACCATCAGTGACAAGGACAACGCCCTCCTAGGGCTCGAGCGGACGTGCGGGGGGCTTCGCAACGAGGTCGTGGGCCTGCAGACCCATATCGAGGGTAAGTGTGATTGTTACGGCCACGACGTTGAGGGCCTCGTGTTGGGTATTAATTTGTTTATCGTGTTTCAGAGCTAGAGAGGGAGAATCGAGAGGCCCAATCTTCTGCCAACTCTTTCCACAGCCTCCTCAAAGCCGAGATCGGGAGGACCAAGCTGCTCCAGGGCGCGATCACCACCGTGTGTGACGGCCTGGGGGTCGAGCCCGATGCCGACACCGAGGAAGATGTTCCGGGGAACTCCTTCGTTCGTCGGATGGTGGCGCTGGGCCGCCTTGCTCGGGAGAAGATACGGGACGGCCTCCATCACGGCGTAAAGAGGGCGCTGGCCGTTGTCCATTCAGGGTTTGTGTTCGACATAAAGCTCGTCGCTGAGGGCTTCATCACAGACCCGGATCGGACGGACGAGAAGAACGAGGATGCCTGCCTGGAGCTGATTGAAGCCGCGGAAGAGCCTGGAAGCCGTCTGGCCTCGCTTTTTGAAGCCGAGGTGGTTCCGCCTGCTGACGATGAGGGCCTGTGAGCCAAATCTAGGCATGAAGGCCCATGTAATAAGTTAGTATTTTGAATTTTGGTTGTGGTGGCCTCGAAGGCCCTAAGAACTCGAAACATAAACCGGTTCGTGGTTAATTTAGGTTTATTCGAGCTTTTCTTCCCTTTATCGCTTGGATCGTGTTCTCGCGTGATTTACTTAGCACGCAGTTGCATCCTTTGGCGTAAGGGAGCGAGTGGAGGTACCGTAGCCTCGGGGGCGTAAGTGATCTCACGGCTCAACTGCCCTCGAGCTTTAGGGTGATGTTGCGGCCTTGTAAATCATGTGAGAGCCTGATCTAAGCGACAGGGGTATGTTCTTTTTTAAAGTTAGGAACCGTTATTTAGATCTCCCTAGCGTGAAGTCGCACCTCTAAAAGGTGTGAGGGGTGAGTGGTGGTACCGTAGCCTCGGAGGCGTAGGTGATACTCCTGACTCGAGAGCCCTTTCGAACCTTAGGGTGCTCTTGCAGCGAAGTCGATCTAAGAAGCGGTTCTTAAATTTAAAAAAGAGCATAAGTTTTTTCGGGGACTGGGGGGTTCCCCCCTTGTAGCCCCTGAGGGAGGGTCGATTCTGGGAGTGCAGAGTCGATCCTTCCTCATTGTGAAACGAAAGTTTGAACATCGCTGTATTCTTTATTGATGAAAAAGAAAATACAGAGCCTCGAGGCTTTTTAAGGAAAGAAGCGATGTAGCTGTTCAATGTTCTAAGCGTTGGTGAGGATTTCGCCCTTCTCGTTGGATAGCTTGTAGGTGCCTGGCTTTAGTACTTCTGCGATGATGTACGGCCCTTCCCTTGGTGGCGTGAGCTTGTGCCGTCCCTTGGTGTTCTGGTTCCACCGTAGCACCAAGTCGCCGACGTTGAGGTCACGCTTGCGGACGTGTCTGTCGTGGTAGCGTCGGAGACCCTGCTGGTACCTGGCAGAATGCAACAGAGCCACATCTCGGGCTTCCTCGAGCTGGTCGAGGGCGTCCTGTCTTGTGGCGTCGTTATTTCTTTCGTTGTAGGCCTTCAACCTTGGGGATCCGTATTCTATATCAGTTGGGAGCATAGCCTCAGACCCATAGACTAAGAAGAACGGAGTGAACCCCGTGGCTTGACTCGGCATTGTTCTTAGGCTCCATAGGACCGAGGGTAGCTCGGCAACCCATCTTTTGCATTGTTTATTTAGTTTGTCAAAGATTCTGGGTTTCAGGCCTTGTAGGACCATGCCATTGGCACGTTCCACCTGACCATTTGTTTTTGGATGGGCCACAGCTGACCAGAGCACTAGGATGTGGTGGCTGTCGCAGAAATCCAAAAACTTTTTACCAGTGAACTGGGTGCCATTGTGTGTGATGATACAGTTGGGGACCCCAAAGCGATGAATAATGTCGGTGAAGAAGAGCACAGGTTGCTCGGACCTGATGCTGGTGATAGGGCGGGCCTCGATCCACTTGGAGAATTTGTCGATTGTGACGAGCAAGTGGGTGAAGCCGCCAGTTGTCCTTTTCAAAGGTCTGACAAGGTCGAGCCCCCAAACGGCAAACGGCCATGTGATGGGGATAGTTTGCAGGGCATGTGCCGGAAGATGGGTTCGTCTCGCATAGTACTGACAACCCTTGCAGGAGCGTACTAGCTTGACAGCGTCAGAGACCGTGGTCGGCCAATAGAATCCTTGTCGAAAGGCGTTTCCGACGAGGGTTCGAGGTGCTGTGTGGTGACCGCAAGCCCCCGAGTGGAGATCGCTGAGCAGGTTCTTGCCTTGCTCATTTGTGATGCATCGTTGGAGGATACCAGTAGGGCTACGGCGGTAGAGCTCTCTGCTGTCGCCCATGATTACAAAGGTTTTGGCCCGGCGTGCGATCCGTCAAGCCTCAGTCTTATCCGAGGGGAGGTCCCCTCGGCTGAGGTAGTCAAGGTACGGGACGCGCCAATTAGGCTCGAGGTCAGACGGTGGGGTCAAGTCTTCCACCTGCATGGCTTCAGCCCTGGTCGAGGGAGCTTCTGCCTCAGGTGGAGGGTCAAGTGACGTCCCATCAACCCCTCCGTCTGGCCCGAGGTCGACAGATGGCTGCTGAAGGTCTTTTGCGAAAACGTCCGATGGAACCGTAGCTCGACTGGACGCGATTTTTGCTAGTTCATCGGTGGCCTCATTGTACCTGCGTGCGATGTGGTTGAGCTCGAGGCCGTGAAACTTGTCCTCGAGGCGTCGTACTTCTTGGCAGTAGGCTTCCATCTTGGGGTCACGGCAGCTCGAGCTCTTCATGACCTGATCGATCACGAGTTGGGAGTCGCCTCGTACGTCAAGGTGTCGGACCTCGAGCTCGACGGCGATTCTCAATCCCGTGACGAGCGCCTCGTATTCGGCGACGTTGTTAGACGCAGGAAAATGAAGCCGGATGACGTAGCGCATGTGAACCCCGAGGGGTGAGACGAAGAGCAAGCCCGCGCCTGCTCCCGTTTTCGTCAATGACCCATCAAAGTACATGGTCCACAGCTCCGCCTGAAGCTGTGCAGGAGGAGTTGGGTGTCGGTCCACTCAACCAGGAAATCTGCTAACACCTATGACTTGATAGCTTTTCGCGGCGCATAGGACAAGGTCTCGCCCATGAGTTCGACTGCCCATTTGGCAACCCTACCCGAGGCTTCCCGGTTCTGGGCTATCTCTCCTAGGGGGAAAGAAGAAACCATAGTAATCGGGTGACCCTCGAAGTAGTGTCGGAGCTTGCGCCGTGTCAGGATGACGGCATATAGCAGTTTTTGGATCTGTGGGTATCGAATCTTGGTTTCTGAGAGCACCTCGCTAATGAAATAGATCGGCCTCTGGACGAGCAAGGTATGTGCCTCCTCAGCCCGTTCGATAACCAGGGCTGCACTGACTACTTGTGATGTCGCGGCGACATAGAGTAAGAGTGGTTCCCCCGGGGTTGGAGGGACGAGGATTGGTGGGTTAGAAAGTGTGGCCTTGAGTTTTGTGAGAGCCTCCTCAACCTCAAGGGTCCAGGAAAAATGCTCCGATTTCTTCAAGAGACGGTACAGAGGGAGTGCTTTTTCGCCAAGGCGCGAAATGAAACGGCTGAGTGCCGCCAAGCAACCTGTGACCCTCTGTACGCCCTTCAGATCTCGGATGGGGCCCATCTTGGTTATTGCAGAGATTTTTTCAGGGTTGGCATCGATGCCGCGTTTAGACACGATGAACCCTAAAAGCATACCTCGTGGGACGCCAAAGACGCATTTCTCTGGATAGAGTCTGATGTTTTTTGCCCGGAGGCATTTGAACGCAACGTCGAGGTCGTTGACCAGATCGTCGGCTTGTTTGGTTTTGACAACGATGTCGTCGACATAAGCCTCGACGGTCGACCCGATGTGCTTTCCAAAAACATGATGCATGCATCGCTAGTACGTAGCCCCCGCGTTTCGGAGACCGAAGGGCATCATAACGTAGCAATACATGTCAAATGGGGTGATGAATGAAGTTGCAAGCTGGTCGGACTCCTTCATTTTGATTTGATGGTAGCCGGAGTATGCATCTAAGAATGAGAGAGTTTCATATCCCGCAGTGGAATCAACGATTTGGTCAATGCGTGGCAAAGGAAAGGGAACTTTTAGACATGCTTTATTTAGACTGGTATAGTCTACACACATCCTCCATTTCCCACTCTTTTTCCTAACTAATATAGGATTAGCTAGCCACTCGGGATGATGAACCTCCTTGATGAATCCGGCCTCCAACAGCTTGTGTATCTCCTCGCCGATGACCATGCGCTTCTCCTCATCGAAGCGACGCAGGCGTTGCTTCACCGGTTTGGATCCGGCCCGGATCTCCAAGGCGTGCTCGGCGACTTCCCTGGGTATGCCCGGCATATCCGAGGGACTCCATGCAAAGATGTCGACGTTTGCGCGGAGAAAGTCGACGAGCACTGCTTCCTATTTAGGATCGAGGGTGGCGCTGACGTTCAGCGCCTTTCCCTTGGGATCAGCGGGGTCGAGGGGTACGAGTTTGACATCTTCTGTGAGCTCGAAGCTGCCGGCATGGCATTTTGGGCCGGGAATCGCATTGGCGAGGCCATCGAGGTCTGCAGCCAAGATCGCCGACTCCAAAATAGCCTCGCCGTGCTCGACGCACTCGACGTCGCACTCGTAGGCATGTTCATATGAGGGCCCTACAGTGATGACACCGTTTGGGCCTGGCATCTTGAGCTTGAGGTAGGTGTAGTTCGGGATTGCCATGAACCTGGCATAGCATGGGCACCCTAGGATAGCGTGGTACGTTCCACGGAATCCGACCACTTCAAAAGTGAGAGTCTCCTTTCTGAAGTTGGCCGGTGTGCCAAAACAAATAGGCAGATCGACCCGTCTGAGGGGTTCCGCCCGTTTCCCTGGCACGACTCCGTGGAAGCCCCCGACGCTAGGTTGGAGGCGCGCTCTCTCGACCCCCAAAAGGTCGAGGGTCTGGGAGTAGATGATGTTGAGGCTTCTTCCGCCGTCCATGAGCACCTTGGCGAGGCGTGTGTTGGCGATGACGGGGTCAACAACGAGCAGATAGACTCCCGGGTTGAGGACGTAGTCTGGGTGGTCGTCACGGTCGAAAGTGATGGCCACCGCAGACCAATCAAGGAAGCGGGGAACTGCCGTTTGTACGGAGAAAACCTCACGCGCGTTCTCGCTTGCGCTGGCGCGCCGAGAGGTGGGTCGAGGGCCCTCCGTAGATCATGAAGCAGTCGTGGATCTCGGGGAATCCCCCGTCCTTGTCGTCACTCTTAGGGTCCTCCTTCTTGTCGTCCTTCTTAACGCCGGCACCCCCAAAGTACCTGCGAAGCATATGACAGTCTTCGAGGTTATGGTTAGTGGGTCCCTTATGGTAGGGACACGGCTCTTTGAGCATTTTGTCGAGAATGCCCCCGCCGAGGGGCCTCGAGGCTTCTTGTGCTCGGTAGCAGCGACGAGCTCGTCGGCCGGGGCCTCAAGCTTGCCCTGCTGGCCTTTCTTCTTCTTGCGGTTGTTTCTCTTGGAGCCCCAGGTGGAGCTCGCGGGATTGTCAACCTTCTGTTTCCCCCTTTCCAGGTCGCCACCAAAGATTGCACCAACCGCCTCCTCGCCGGCGGCGAAGTTGGTGACAATGTCCATCAATCCGTTGGCAGTGAGTGGAGTGTTACGGCCCAATTCTCGGACCAACTCCTTACAGGTGGTGCCGGAGAGGAAGGTCATAATTACGTCGGAGTCGGTGACATTGGGGAGCTCGGTACGCTGCCGGGAGAAGCGCCGGATGTAATCCCGGAGGGATTCACCTGGTTTCTGCTTGCAGCTCCGGAGGTCCCACGAGTTGCCGGGGCGCATGTAGGTCCCCTTGAAATTTCCCTCAAACACCCTTGCAAGATCATCCCAGTCATGAATCTGTCGAGGTGGGAGATCCTCGAGCCAGGCTCGGGCGGTGTCGGAGAGGAACAGGGGGAGTTGTCGAATAATGACCCGGTCGTCGGTGGCCCCGCCCAGCTGACACGCCAAGCAGAAATCGGCGAGCCAAAGTTCGGGTTTGGTTTTGCCGTTGTACTTGGTGAGAGTCGTGGGGGGGGGGGGGGCGAAACCGAGCCGGGAGCACCGTCTCACGGATAGCCTTACTGAAGACCCGAGGACCCGGGGGCTCGGGTGAAGGGCTATGATCTTCCGAACTGTCATAGCGTCCGCCCCTATGGACGTGGTAGCCTCGAGGCACGCCGTCACCGTGCTTGCGCGTGCGGCGCTCGACGATGTTGCCACGGGTGTCTCAAGGCTCGTGGTCGTTGGTGGTGGGCTCAGGGGCCAGAGCTACCCGGTTTCGCCGGGCAGGCTCGGGGTGAACCGAGGCTTCTCTCTCCTGTCGGGAGGGCTCGATGATCCGCTCCGAGGCTGCCTCGCGTCGCCTCGAGGCAGAGCTCTCGCCCTGCTGCATGGCGGCGGTCTCGAGGAGTTCTCGGATTTCATCTCGAGCCCGACGGGCGTCGGGGTTTGATGGCTCGGGCATGTTGCGGAGGAGCATGGCAGCGGCGACGACGTTCTGGCTGGCTCGAGCGAAAACCGGGGGGTTGACCACCCGGTCCTCGTTGATGCGACGGTTGACGTCGCGAGCTCTCTCGCGAGCTCTTCCGCCAAGTGCGCGTTCCGCACGCTCACGCTCGAGGGTTTGTTGGAGTAGATCTAGGTTTTCTCGTTCCTCGTCAAGCCTGTCCTGCAACTCACGAATCTGCTCGAGTTGCGTCCCTTGATCTGCAAGGAACTGAGGGTCGCCTCGCTCAGCAGGAAGCTCGACATGAGGTGGCGTGTGCCTTCCTTCGACTGGCTCTTCGTCCTCTGATTCCGAAGTGCTTTCAACATCGATGTTGAAGCATTCGCGGGTCCGATCATAGGTGTCATCAGCCGAGTCGGAGTTAGGAGCGCCAAAGTAGTAGTATGACGGGGGAATGTGTGGCCGTTGCAAATCGTCACTGGGGTTGCGACGTTGAGAAGTAGTCACATGGGGCTCTATTTCCGGTGTCTCCGTAGAGTCCCGATAATCAGAAGCCGGTGTGGATGCAACGAGGTCCAGAGTGGAGCGTAGATGGTGCCCGGGGAGTTCCTCATAAGCACTCAAGCGAGTGCTCACGAAAGATGCGTATACCCGGGCAGCCGAGTCTAGCCCAAACGGAAATGGTGATGGAGATGTTGCTGCCCGTGCCGGAATGGATGCTCCGGACAGTAGTGTCTCACCGGACGGGGGAGCGGCGGGATTCTCCGTCGGCATGTTACCCTCAGTCAAGCTCGTCCTACCCAAACCTTCCACAAGGAGATCTGGGCCGGCGCCTGGCTGGGGGGTGCCGGACCGGGGGATCCCATCACCCTCCGCGAGGTGAAGACGGTGGTTGTACCGGGCTCGTCGTCGTCAGGCAGCCCGCGCCCGCCTAGAGCGACGGTACCGGCAGATTGCTCCCCCAGGCTGGGAGAGCTCATAGTCCTCGTCGGTTGGGTGCCTGGGTGGAAGTAGGACCATATCGTAGCCATAGCCAAACGACATGAACTCCAAACTCCCGAACCAGATCACCGTGGCCAATGGAATAGGGCGTTCGGGGTCAGCCATCCAGGAAAAAATGCGAGAAAGCGACATTGGCACGCAGCGATCCCCTACCTGGCGCGCCAACTGTCGGTGTTCGGACCCGAGGGGTCCTAAACCAACGAGTAAATGCTGCGTGTCTCTTTCCTGGATGGTGATGCAAGGAGAACACACGGGGGTTTATCCTGGTTCGAGCAAAAGAAGGCCCTACGTCCAGCGGGGGGGAGAAGTTTGTATTTCCTTGCACCGAAGTGCTCGTGTAGGGGTTACAAGCATGCGAGAGAGGGCGTCGAGCCCAAGTCTCAAAGAGAGGAAAAAGAGGACAAGGGTGATTGTTTGAGATATCGATCTCTATCTTGCGTCTTGCCTGTTGTCTCTTGTTTTTCTTTCTTGTCTCTCCCCATTGTAGAACCCTGGCCTGCCCTTTTATAGGGCGAGAGGAGGCCAAGACGACGGGGAGCCTTGAGGTGATGTTTTGTCGATTCCTGTTGAGCTGGCCGTAGCGACGTGCTCAGGGATGGCCGGCCATCCCTGGACACCATGGCGTCATGGGAGACGAGACGGTGAAATGACCCGGAGCGCCGTGCCACACCGTCCTTCGCTTGCCGTTGAACTGTGCCGAGCGTCGAGGTTGGGTCGAGGCCGGGTCGAGACCGGATGGATAAGGCCGAATCCCCGAGATTGCGGAGAACGGGCCTTGTCTTATCCTCCCTCGAGGGTGATCGATGGTAAACAGTGCGCGGTAAGGTGGGTACAGTGACGGTTTTCACCTCCCATCACGGGATGGGCGGTAAAACAGTGAGATCTGACACGGGCATTGTTCCCACGTCAATCCTGGTCGCAGCCATGCCGGTAGGTGGTAGTAGGTAACCATATTAAATGCTATGGCTTTTGTCCTGGGTAGGTAAAGAGAAGGAGTCAAGGCGCTCGACCCGGGCTCACGCGAGTCGGAGTTGTTCCCAGTGGGCGGACGAGCCTCGCGCGGGTCGTAGCGCCGTCGAGGTACCTTGCTTTACGGGATGGGGCGCGGTCGAGGCGCCCCATCGAGCGGGCCTCGTACGAGTCAGAGCCGGAGCGCGGTCGAGGCGCCCCGTCGAGCGGGCCTCGTACGAGGCGGACTGGATACGCGGTCGAGGCGGGCTGCCTTTTATTGCGGTTTCAGTTGTTTTAGTTTTTTATTAGCGATGGATGTGGGTACCCCCGTACTTGTTGGTACCGACACCTCTGAAACACGAACACTTGCAACATGAAACATTTGAATGCAACATAAGTCTGAGACACATGAAACATTTGGAATACACACTTGCAACATATGTATGAAACACATGCAACATCCAGATAAAACACTTACAACATGAAAACACTTATTGCAACACAAGAATGCTGAAACATTTTGAACATACTCCTGCAACATATGTGTGAAACATGTGCAACAACCAGATTAAAAATGCTTGCAACATACATCTGAAACAGATGAAACGTTTTGAACAGACGCTTGCAACATGCCTCTGAAACACTTGCAACATATGTAACATCCCGATCTACTATTGTAACATTCATATGAAACACTTGCAACATACATCTGATAATATCTGAAACACTTCAAACATACATTTACAACATAGGGGGAGGGACAGGCTAGGGCTGGTCGATTCTGTGGGTGAAACACTCCGAGCGGCAAAATGTGCGAGCACCACCGGCATGGGCCGCGCTTCGTGGGTGCCCTTGGCTCGGTGGGGACCGACCTGAGGGGCGCGAAGGCACCACCAGCGCCACAGAGGCAGGCGGCGCTGCCCCTGCCCGATCTCGTCCGCATCGCTGGATGCCGTCGCCGAGGGAGGATGCGGACCGAGCTCTGTGGAGAGGAAGAGAGACGAAGGCCGATTAGTGTTTCTTTTTTGTTTATTTATTTCTTGATATATGTGTATTGAAATGTTTGTTAAATAAATAAATAAATTATTGAAATGACTACCGATAAGTATCTTGTTTTCAATGGGTGAATTGGTGGAAGGTAACACTGGATTTGATCATTGACTTAACACCGGATGTTTGTTAAAATCCCTAGATGGTCGTTGATAGTGGCTTGCATCGGCTATTAAAACTTTCCGATTGTTTGGATTTCTTAGGGCACTCCTAACGGGGAATTAATGATGATTTCTATTTCTATTAAATGACTTGTTAACTAAGCAAAATACTGACGTGATAGTTTAATTAATGAGAAAAAAGATGAAAAACGCATGAAACCGTTTCTACTAAACGAAACCACATCGACTCTTGAACCGAGGCAGGAAGAAATGGCGATTCCACTGTTGGGAAGAAACCAGCCGTTTCTAACAAGTTGGGGGCCGTGATGGCTCGCCGACCGCCGCTAGGCGCACTCGCCGCGCCGCCACTGCACGCACTCGCTCACGACGCCGCTATGCGCGCTCGCCGCCGGCCACCGCGCTCGCTCATGCCGTCGCTGCGCGCTCGCTCTGCTGGCCGTGCGCTCGTCGACGGCCACCGCGCTCGCCCTCACCGCCACTGCCTGCGCTCGCTTTGTTGTGCGAACGGAAGCTTTCTATTGCGAAGGGGATGGAGTGATGGACAGAAAGAGGCGTATGCTGTACTAGCGCTGGTTTTGTGGACGGGAAGGCTCGGTGGGCTGATTGAATGTGTGAACAAGAGCACACCTGATGACTTTCCATCTTTTTAAGTCGAATCTTTTATTTCCTCGGTGGCAGCCAGTAGGTTCCATGTAACCGTACTAGCACCGCTATTTTACATACGGAGTATGTCCATCTATTTTGGGATTTTTTTTAACTGCAAAGGTGCCATTATTATGGGAGTAATATTTATTACGCGAAGACTCCTGCATTGTGTAAGGTAGATTCTATAGACGATTATTTGTTGACGTGATTGTCTTGACATCGCGCATAGTTTCAACCATAGGGACTTCCCGTATCAGAGTTGGTATGAAATTTCGAATCCGGTTATGACAATTTGCTTCATCTACGGGATAGGAATGGGATGCGGTGAGTCTTTATGATTTTTTACCTCGTATACGTCTGCGTAGCAAACAATCTGAATTTTTTTTCTCGAATACGCATGAGTATGCGTATCATTGTATTATGTAGACATATGTTTCAAATTTACAAGGGTTTGCCGATGCCGGCCCTACGAAAATTAAGCGCTACATTGTTGGGATACAACTGGATGCGATCATCACTACCCCTAGGCTTGCGCTATGGCTGCTAAACCTTTTGCTCCGGCCTTGATCCATCAGTCAGCTTCGGCCTTGATAATCTGGAGCAGCTCGTTCATGGAAGATAGTGCTTGTCTGAAGCAACGGGCGTTGCATTCTTTCCAAACCTGCTAGGAGACAAGGGCGAAGAGGCTGTCCAAGCCATCCCGACGTTCGCCGTTCCAGAGTGTGCGTAGGCGTCGCCACCAGCGCCAGACTGTGGGCTAAGGTTGTGGTGTTTGCCGCCTGAGTGTTTGGACGATGCGATGCCAGAGCTCCTTGGTGAACGGGCATGTGGCTATGATGTGGTCGATTGACTCTGGTTCTTGGTCGCATAGGTAGCAGGAGTCCCTTGCGTCCAGTCCGTGCCTTCTCCTTCAGTCGGCCGTCCAATGTCTCCGGCGGAACGCAAGCCACAGGAAGATCTTGACCCTTAGAGGAGCCCATGTTTTCTAGATCAGTCTGTGTCCTTGGAATTTTGTTGCGCCGGCGTGTAGCATTGCGTAGGCAGATTTGGCCGTGTACTTCCCATCTGCTGTCCATCGCCAAATTGTGCGATCGGCTTGATCATTCAGTTGAACGTACTGCATCCGGTCCAGAGCTCCAGGTATTCAACGATGACCGAGGCTGAGAGGGCTCCTGTGATTCCGCGAACCCACGCTCTGTTGCTCAGGCCTTCTCTTACAGTCAGTGAATTCCTAATTTTGCCTGGGACATGCTAGATCAAGTAGGGTGCGTGGTCTGCTATGGTGTCCCTCTCGAGCCATCTGTCTTTCCAGAACAATGTTTGTCTTCCATCACCGAGCGCGGTGAACATGGAGACTTTGAAGAACGCTTGTACCTCCGGCGTCGTGCTGACAGGTAACTGACTCCATGCCCGGTCCTGATCAACCTTCTATAACCAAAGCCATCTTGTTTGCAGTGCAAAACCGGTTAGCTTGAGGTCACTAATGCCGAGTCATTCATCTTTTGTCCAAGCACATTGATGCGTGTCACTGTAGCTTCTACTACTGTATGCATTGTTCCCGTCTGCCACTTGTGACAAAGAACCAAAGACTCGGTCCTGTGATTTCAGCCACAGGCACACATGAGTTGCACTGTACAAGGAGACGAGAGAAACCAAAATAAAGTTGGAATAACGCTGAACACTCTTGATACAACTACAGTTCACTGCTGCAATGCTACACGGTGCCGACAGTATTGCACAAACTGCAGCAGTATACTAGAGAAGTTTTACGAATAAAGAGATAGGTTTCAGGAAAGAAGAATCATTTCTTCTCCTTGTCTTTTCCTCCAAATTATCTGCTGCAGATCAGAATTGGCATCCGTCTGTTCGGTCGCACTGCTTTCGTAGGGTATGCCTCTATCAACTAAATGCATCGATGCACTGTTGTTTTAATTAATTTCGTCCACTTTATAGTTTTTCAAAAAATCTTAGGTCTTCGTCTTTTTTATATAAAAAATCTTAGATCTTCTTTGGTATGAGTTTAAGTGGCTCCAACTTGTCGCTATAGGGTCAGGAGGAGCTAGAGCCGGTGAACACAACTCCGGTTCATTTGTGGGGGAGAAATAAATTAAAGTGCTTCTAGTATGTGCGAGGCATAGAAGTAGACAAAGTTGTTTGAAGACATGCTAAATAGGGCCTTCGATGCACTTAGGACAACATAATCCTTATAGTAGAAATTAATTTTGATGCACTTAGGAGTAAGTTGTTTTAGTTTTGTAGCGTCAATTCAGTACCACCAACGCGACTGGAAGCCTGGAAGGGCTGCATTCCGTAGGGGCTGGGTCTAATCAATCCGGCCCATGTCATCTTGAAATGCACCAATGCCTGGGCCGACCTACGCGAGCAAACCCATTGGCGAAAGGAAAAAGTCTACTTTTCCTCCTCCAACTTTTACGAAAGTCCGCTTTTTCTCCCTCAACTCCAAAACCGGGCAAATCACCTCCCTCAACTTTTCAAACCGTGCATTTTACCTCCCTGGAGCGGTTTCGAAGGCGGTTTTGCTACAGTAAACGGTGGTTTTGCTACAGTGAGACGGTTTTGTATTTTTCTTTTTTTATTTATTTCGGCTGAATCTTTGAAAAATCATATTAAATCACAGAAAAATCATAAAATGAAAAATCCAATTTTGTTGCACTCCACATGAGTAGATCTACACAGTGAACATATAATATGGTATCCTTTAGTACAAAGTTTTTGCTATGAAGGTTTTGCCTTTTTTCTTTTTTATTTATTTCGGCTAAATCTTTGAAAAATCATAGTAAATTACAGAAAAATCATAAAATAGAAAATCTAATTTTGTTGGACTCCACATGAGCATATCTACACAGTGAACATATAATATGGTATGCTTTAGTACAAAATTTTTATTGTAGCTTTAGATCTATGCTTTTTTGTAATTAATTAAAATAATTCATAGCTGCAGCTTCTATAATTATTTTGTTGGACTAAAGCATACCGTATTATATGTTCACTGTGTAGATCTACTTATGTGGAGTCCAAAAAAAATAGACTTTCTATTTTATGATTTTTCTGTGATTTACTATGATTTTTCAAAGATTCAGCCAAATAAATAAAAAAGAAAAAGACAAAACCTTGGTAGCAAAAATTTTGTACTAAAGCATACCATATTATATATTCACTGTGTAGATATGCTCATGTGGAGTCCAACAAAATTAGATTTTCCATTTTATGATTTTTCTGTAATTTACTATGATTTTTCAAAGATTTAGCCAAAATAAATAAAAAAGAAAAAGGCAAAACCTTCGTAGCAAAAACTTTGTACTAAAGGATACCATATTATATGTTCACTGTGTAGATCTACTCATGTGGAGTGCAACAAAATTGAATTTTTCATTTTATGATTTTTCTGTGATTTAATATGATTTTTCAAAGATTCAGCCGAAATAAATAAAAAAAGAAAAAGACAAAACCGCCTCACTGTAGCAAAACCACCATTTACTGTAGCAAAACCGCCTTCGAAACCGCTCCAGGGAGGTAAAATGCACGGTTTGAAAAGTTGAGGGAGGTGATTTGCCCGGTTTTGGAGTTGAGGGAGGAAAAGCGGACTTTCGTGAAAGTTGAGGGAGGAAAAGTAGACTTTTTCCTTGGCGAAAACAAGGCACCAAGTCCAGTACGGAAAAAGTCTACTTTTCCTCCCCCAACTTTCACGAAAGTCCGCTTTTCCTCCCTCAACTCCAAAACCGGGCAAATCACCTCCCTCAACTTTTCAAACCGTGCATTTTACCTCCCTGGAGCGGTTTCGAAGGCGGTTTTGCTACAGTAAACGGTGGTTTTGCTACAGTGAGTCGGTTTTGTCTTTTTTCTTTTTTATTTATTTGGCTGAATCTTTGAAAAATCATAGTAAATCACAGAAAAATCATAAAATAGAAAGTCTAATTTTTTTGGACTCCACATGAGTAGATCTACACAGTGAACATATAATACGGTATGCTTTAGTCCAACAAAACAATTATAGAAGCTGCAGCTATGAATTATTTCAATTAATTACAGAAAAGCATAGATCTAAAGCTACAATAAAAATTTTGTACTAAAGCATACCATATTATATATTCACTGTGTAGATATGCTCATGTGGAGTCCAACAAAATTAGATTTTCCATTTTTATGATTTTTCTGTAATTTACTATGATTTTTCAAAGATTTAGCCGAAATAAATAAAAAACAAAAAGGCAAAACCTTCATAGCAAAAACTTTGTACTAAAGCATACCATATTATATGTTCACTGTGTAGATCTACTCATGTGGAGTGCAACAAAATTGGATTTTTTATTTTATGATTTTTCTGTGATTTACTATGATTTTTCAAAGATTCAGCCGAAGTAAATAAAAAAAGAAAAAGACAAAACCGCCTCACTGTAGCAAAACCACTGTTTACTGTAGCAAAACCGCCTTTGAAACCGCTCCAGGGAGGTAAAATGCACGGTTTGAAAAGTTGAGGGAGGTAATTTGCCCGGTTTTGGAGTTGAGGGAGGAAAAGCGGACTTTCGTGAAAGTTGGGGGAGGAAAAGTAGACTTTTTCCAGTACTATATAAAAGTCTCTGTAGGGGGCCGGCCTAAACCCAGTGCGGCTTCGCATCGATCAGTGTGGTACAGAACAGGCCAGCAGCTGGTAACGGTGCGGCCTGTCAAGAATCTAGCTTAAGCACTCAGCCCAACATAGTGTGACCAAGTTTCCTTTTTATACATTGTTTTTTTGTTTCTACGTCAAAAAGATTTGGAAAAAAGGTGAATTACATCGAAGAATAGATTTTACAAACATATGCCTTATCATTAGAGAAAATTAAGTATTACATTCACTCTTCTATGCTTGTCATTTTGATCGACGACAGTCTAACTATGCACCAGCAGTATCACTTGTGCACCATGAATAGTAGACTATACAAACAATTAACAAGGGTAACAATTACACAAGCTGATAAAGTTGCACCATGGTTTTATAGTGCACAAATGAGAGAGCCTAAAATTCAAACCTTCCTTATGCTCCAAAGCACCCAAGAAGTTTCTTTGGGGCTACCCCTTTGGCACGGTACTTAGCTGCCATCTCCTCGGCTTTGAGAACTTCTTCACCACGCTGGGCCATAACCATCGCTCTCTTTTCCTCAGCCTGCCTATGGATGATTGCCTTTTTGTTTTTCATCTTCTCAGCATATTCAGCTTTTTTCTTCTCCAGTTGTTCCTGAACATTAGCCCCAAGAGGTTAGATGTTTTTTCTTTTCATTTAAAAGTGATCGCATATTCACATGCCATATATTATGATCTACCTATTACATTAACATCAATATATTTATTTTCTCAAAAGCAACTAGACATCATCAATACTAAAAAAATAAACCACTATGTAAAAAAAACAATTTTCAAGACCTTACTGCTAATTTGTAGTACTCCCGCTGATTGTGGTTGTTTTAGAATTATAGTCTGTCAAACTCCTTTAATGTGATCCATCAATATAAGAAAAGTTTAAGTTACACAGATTAACAACACAGGTTGATGATACTTTGATAATATATAGTATTTTTGTATTTATAATAGTATACTTTGCAATAAATGTAGGTAAAAGTATCATATTTATGATAGTATACTTTGCAATAAAATGTCATGCTTTGGAACATGTGGTTTATTATTCATCATACAGAATACTTTGTTGTTCTAAATGACTTCGAGTTGTAATCAGACGGAGTTCTAAAATCTAAATAGGATAGAATCATCGTCCTTTAAAACAATGTATAACAGGATAAACGAAAATATCAAACTTACTTCCTTCTTTTTCAACTGAGCTTCTATGACTGCCTTCTTTGTGTTCTCCCATGAAAGAATAATAGATTGTTTCTTAGCAACCCTGTGACATAGGGATTAGTTAGTTGATTAGTCACGGTTTTGTGATTTATTTTCTTAATAGATACACACACTTTCTAATGAAATCATGCAACAACATAATGTCATGGCCATCATACATTCGTGCTCCTGCTTGCTAGCATGTTTTTTTCTCAATACCTAGCTGTTGGCTTAAACATGTTGTACCACTGAGTCTGAAAGGTCGAGGGTTTAGGTACATTAATTAAAAAAATATAGTAGAATTTTCTTAGAATGTTTAGGTATTTAGATGTTTGGAGAATAGTTTTGCTCACAAAAATAACCGAAGAAGAAAATGTTGCTCATGACAACTGATAATTGCCATCTAGCACAAAATTGACTAGCTATGTGAGAAACTGGAGAATACAACTTGGCAACATACTTGTTGTCTGCTTTTGCCTTCTCATTCTCTTCCCATGCTTTAATCAAAGAGTTCCTCTTCTCTATTTCCACCTTTGCAAGAGCAATGTCTAAACATAGGTTACTTTAATTAGTCAATTCTCATGATTATACTATATGCAATAGGAAGAAAAAAGGATCAATTAATTACCTCTGTCATTTGAGTTCCTCGGCGTATTATTCACAACACAAGGTTTATCAGCCACCTCTGGGAAGCACAAACGTATGGAACTTATTCAGAGTTTAACCTAAATGACTTGATCAAACATTTCCCCTATCGAAGACATGCAATAGTAGTATTCAAGGAATCATGTACATCTTAACTTCATGCACCTTTTTGAGTGTGTTGAGACATATCATACATAGTTGAAAATTGTTAGATACTCGATATATTTTACTAATTGCATGTGTTATAGCATATTTGGTAGTTAGGATTGTAATCCGGTATTGCCATATGTATCATAGGAGGCATCTTCCTCAGTCCCCACCATATCCAAGTCTACATGCTCTATATATAGCGTCCGAGAGGCTTAATACAATCCATCCCACGCATTATACTCAATCCTTCCTACTTTTGAGGTTTTAGAATTTCGCTCCTCTGCTAATAAGGCTTCCGCTACCACCGCTTTGTTGCCTTTGGGGAGATTGATCTCCACCGAGGGTAGCGCCCATGTGGGAAGGTTTAGGCTGTGGACCTAATTGATCTCCACCTCAACCTTGGCTCCTTCAGTGGCAAAAGGGGATATCGTCTTTATGAGCTAGGTTTCTACTCCAGTCGCAGCATCTGCATTGTGATCATTAGTGCGTGGTACGCTGGAGGTTTGCAGACCACCAACCGTTGGCCAATGCAACGGCAGCATACCGTTGTTGTTCTGGCTTTCTCTTAATGAAAAACGGGCTACAACTACGATGGGTCTGTTCGAGAAAAAAAAGCATTTGCATTGTGATGTCGCTAAGAGTGCGGAGGATGTTAGTCTTCAACTTTTCTTCAATCTAACCGTCTTCGAAGGTCGAACTATGACTGTGGAGAGATTTTAAAGTATACTTTGTACTTAGGATTGTAATCCAGCATTGTCATATGTATCGAGGAGACAACTTTGCGTCCACCGCCACCCGATCTGTGTATTCGATATATACCACGCTCAGTGTGCAATCCTTCCTGTTTTCAGCATAGGCTTCCTGTAGTTAGCAGCGACGGAGCCAGCGCCCGTGCTACCGGGGCTTCAGCCCGGGCTACCGATCGAGGGAACGTGGAGCCCCTCCTCAGCCCCACCTTAATTTTTTTGCCTAATTCTATGGATTAGGAAGGGCTAAAATCTTTTAGAAATGGAAAAATGGCTCTTTTAGTTATTGGGCCTTCATAGAGACAGAACATCACAACACAGGCCCAAATCCAATCGTGAAACAAACCCTATTGGGTACGGGGTACCATCGGCCGCTGCATCCCTCCCGTCCCGACTCCTCTTCGCTTGACATTCTAGCGGCGGCGGCGGCTTCCTCTTCCTTCGTCGCTGCATCTTCTGGCGGCTTCGCGTGAGGCGGGACGCAGGCGGCCACGGCGCTCGGCCCAGCGGCGCGGACGCACAGCGGCCAGGGCGCTCGCCGGCCTTGCCCCAGCGGCACGGGCGCGCTGCTGCTGGACAGCGGCGGGGAGCCGAGGAGGCCAGCCGCAGGCAAGGACGCGACTACGCAAGGTGGGCGGGCGGGCGCCGGCGGCCGCAGCGTGCAGTGCTGCGAAGCTCTGGAGTTTGGAGGCAGGCAAGCGAGCATCAGCCAAGCAACAGAGCAGGTAGGTGATTTTTTAAGGGTCATTTTTAACTGTAAAATTGAGTACGCATTCCATGATGTGTGTTGTATGTTTGATTATGATAGATTTCAATTTTTTAGATTTTCAGTATGTCGAAAAGAACTTTGATGAACTACTATTCAAGTGCAAGTGGCAGTGGCAGTGGCTCAACTCCACATACTAATGAGAGCACAAGTCAACCAAAGAAACTGAGGGAAGAGTTTAGTCATTCAAACCTAATTGCTGACCCTGCACAACGCAAACCAATTGATTCTTATGATCCAGCAATTAGAGACCAATTAAAGAGAGCATATGCTTTGAGTGGTCCAACCCAACCTCATGAATTTAAATTTCCTTCTAAATGGATGGTTGATCAATGGAGAATGTTTCAAAAGTCTTGGTTTGATGAATTTGATTGGCTAGAGTATAGTGAGTCCAAGGATGCTGCTTTTTGCTTATATTGCTATCTTTTCTTTAATTCGGGAAAGCCTAAAAATTTTGGGAGTTCTATCTTTGCACATCAAGGTTATATAAATTGGAAGAATGCTAAGGATACTTTTCAGAAGCACAGTGCTTCCAAGAATCATACAGAGGCTAGACTAAAGTGTGATGATTTTATGAACCAAAGGACTAGTGTGGGTCGAAGAATAGTTGAGGTAAGCATGGAGGAAGAAAAACAATATGAGATTCATCTAACATCATCTTTAGATGTTGCAAGATTTCTTATATATCAAGGGCAGCCTTTTCGTGGAGATGATGAGAGTTGTACTTCCTCAACAAGGGTATGTTCAGAGAGATGGTTGATTGGTATAAAGATAAGGTAAATATAGTCAATGATGCATATGAAAAAGGTTCTAAAAATTGCCAGAAGATATCTCCAGATATACAAAAGGATCTTGCAAATTCAGTTGAGAGGATATTTTCAGCCTTGAACATTATAAAGACAGATTTGCGCAATAAAATGGGTGATGAATGGCTCAATGATTTGATGATATGTTATACTGAGAAGGAGATATTTAGAAAGATTGATAATGAAAAGATCAAAAAGCGGTTTCAAGAGATGAAAAAGCGACATATGTTATTGCCTAAAAAAGTAGTGGTACGCTCTATTCTCTTCTAAATTTATAATTTGGAGGTCTATATATCAATATATGTATGACTAATCGATTATGTCTATTTTGTGTAGGTTGCTACTTCGGAGGAATAATGTGGGGGGTGGGGAATTTATTAGTTTCACAATTGGTCCTTTCGGTATGAATGAACTTCATCTTTTTTTTTCATGCTGTATTTTGTGAATTTCGTCATTGGTCGACGTTTTCTATATAATATTAATTCAAGCTATTATATATATGATATTATGTGGGGGCCATAGTAGAGATAAATTACCGTAGACTTTTGTTCAGCCCGACCTAAATTTTTTCCTGGCTTCGTCGCTGGTAGTTAGGATAGGATTAATTGCATATCCCAGGCATATGCAATCGTTCTTGCTTGAGTCTTCCTTCGACTTCGCCTGACCATTAACTTTGTTCATCTTTCTAATTGGCATCGAACTAAGGCACTCTGAGACAAAACTGCTACAAAAATGGTATTATTGATTCTTTGGGCCTGCATTCGATAGCCTACAAACACCATCGTAGTTCATACAAAACATTTAGTAATGAACTTGTCAATCTACTCCGTATCTAATAGAGTAGCTGGCAACTGGCAAGAGATGGGGCCAATATTTCACATGAATGGGATCGGATGCTACGAAATTTGCAGGATGATTTTTCACCAGCAGGCATGCAGATTTCTGGCGGAAATCAGTTTCTGATACGATACGCGCACCTGAGGATTCTTGTCAGTTCGGTTATGCCGTGTTGCCGACAATTGCTGGACCGCAGTAGGTAAGGTAACGGTGATGTAGGAAAAAGGTAGTATACGTACGAGAAAAAGGCCCTTTCGGAGACCAAACTTTATTAAACGCATGGGTTCGACGAGATTAGATAAGGACAACCTTATTTCGACACTATTGCACAATCCATGCCACAAACTGACAGCGCTCTGGAAATTCACGGAGGAAAACTGCATGTGCTTGTGCGACGAAACGGAAACTCGCATGTTCCTGCTGCTACTACCATACTCTAACAGCAACATAAAAGTTCAGGACAGGGTGAAAGGACGGAGTACTTGTACGACTCACTGTCAACGACGACGAGGGCCTTGGAGTCACCGGCCGGCGGCCCGGGCGCGGGGGCGACGACCTCCTCCTCTGCCACGGCCTTTGCCGTTGCCACCGTCTCCGCAGCCGGCGCCGCCTCCACCTCCTCCTTCGGTCCCTCCGCAGCCATCTCGCAGCTCACGCTGTACAGCACAGACGAATCGGCGTTGGCTGCTGAATTTTCTGGAGTTGTTTTCGCAGCAGCTGGGTGCCTAGGTGACGCAGCAACATATACGTGACCGACGCTGGTGCGCGCCGATAATATATACACAGCCGGCCGGGTTTGATTAGCTAGCTGGCGTGGAGCGAGAGGCTCAGAGGTGGGAAAAAGCTTGCGAGCAGGCGCGCGAAAGTAAACAGAAGTTGGGTGCAACCGTAGGACACCGCTGGTACGCTCGCCCGCTGTACAGCGTTCCCAACCGCTCGTTCGAAAGCAGACAGCTTTGATCGCCTTCATCGTTGCGGTCCTCCGTGGAAACTGAAAATTCCCGATCTGCATCAGCCATATGTTCAGTTCAGGGGTACTTCTGTGGTTGGCTAATACAATGGTTTGCAATTGCAAATGTCGCCGCGCGACGGCCGTACCGAAGCTCTGATGGCCGGCGTTGGCGTGTTGACTGTGAAAAAAAATTTTGATGGGCATGGCGCCATTTGCCGAGGCTCTGTTTAGTTCTAAAAAATTTTCGCAAAATTTTTCAGATTCCTCGTCACATCGAATATTTGACACATGCATGAAGCATTAGATATATATAAAAAATAAAACTAATTACACAGTTTAGACGAAATGTACGAGATGAATTTTTTAAGCCTAACTAGACCATGATTGGACACTAATTGCCTAATAACAATGGAATTTGCTACAGTGCCATTTTAAAAAAATTGCAACTAAACAGGGCGCGAGTTCTTCAGGTGGTAGCTGTTCAGAACTGAAAACAGAGGCAGCTTCCAGATAGGACAGGCGCAGTGAATTGATTCCAAGCCCTTGTTTAGATCGAAGAAAATTTCAACCCGATGAATAGTACCACTTTCGTCTTATTTGGCAAATATTGTCCAATCATGGACCAACTAGGCTCAAAAGATTCGTCTCGTGATTTCCAACTAAACTGTGTAATTAGTTATTTTTTTTACCTACATTTAATACTCCATGCAAACGGTTAAAAATTGATATGATGGAGAGAGAGTGAAAAAACTTGGAACTTTGAGGCAAACTAAACAAGGCGCAAGGTGAGCTTTAGTACTGCCTTTTGCGAATTAAAACACCATTGCCAAACAGCTCAGATGATGCTTGTCGGCACGTTCTCCTTCCTTTCAGGTTCTTGCAATCTTCCTTTTTCTCGTTTTATTATTTGATTATTTGATGCATCATGCTGATAACCTGTAAAACAACCGCACAATGGTTATGGGCTATTAGGCAATGATGAGTTAATGATACTTATGTGCTATCGATGGCACTTCCATTATATTATTTAAAGTGCCCCCTCTCTTTAAATTATGCTTTTCCGTTGGATTGTCACTGACTCACTGAACAGCACAAAGTGGTTGGGTTGAAGGTTCTGACAAGTTGAATTTACTCCGGCTAAAGTCTAGTTCCTCTTAAAAAAAACTAGTTGTGTCTGTAAGTAATGTATGGTTCGTTGCTCTTTTTACGACACTTTACTAGAACTTCATAAACTAGTAACTGCTCCAAATTGAGCACAAACATGTATTGCTTTGGACGCCCAGCTAAAATCTTAGTTCTGTCTGCGAGCAGCGTATGGATCGTTGCTCATTTTAGAGCATCTTCGAGAGTTCTCTAAATCCCTTTCTAATCCTTTTTTAATAGGATGAATTTTTTTAGCAAGATAAAAAAAACCATCTCCAACAACTTCTAATCCTCCTAATCTTTTACAACTTGGGAAAAGTCACCATGTCCGCGTAAAGTTACGCGCTTCCGAGCCGCGCGTATCTTCTCTCCCCACCCGTGTTTGTCGGCCAATCTAAAGGCAGAAGGACGTAGAAAGAATAAAGAGTAGGAAAAGGTTCCTGATGCAAATATATAAAAGTGGTTAGGATAATTTAGAAATAGTATATGATTTCTGATGTAAAATTGTCTTCTATATTTTAGGAGTGGATTATTAAAAACTCATAGAGATGGCCTTCTTTACTCCTTCTGATATTTTTTTTAGGAGTTGTAAAACTTTATGGTTTTTAAAAAAAAAATATTAGATACTCTCGGAGATGCTCTACAACTCTCGAACTTATTAGTACTCTAGTATTAGTTCATGACTTTGTAGGGCTGAGGCCATGGTATTTCTTTGTTTTTGCTGCAACTGCTTTATTCTTAGCCTCTGGTATGATCGTACCAACCATGATTGGATTTTCGTAGAAGGATGACCAAGCGTTTATTATTGGACATCCTCGAGAAATAGTGTAACAGAACTGACCAAATTATAAGAGCACAAGTACAAAAACAAGCACCGAAGCGCTCAAATTTTCGAACTTGAGCCCATATAATCCCGGTAGTCAATCGAAACCACGAAGGATTTCAAACCAACTTGCTTACAACCAAGATCGCATCATTTAACATACAACATCATACGTTACATTTCACAAGTAGTTCCGAAATAAGTTTACACACACGGAGTCGTAATTATTACAAACCAAGTTTATAAAGTAGCGGAAGCATAACACACGCATTAATTCACATACTACTGCCGGTCTTAATGATCAACATACCGCAAAAGCATTAAGGAAAGTACATAACAGACGATCACGCCCGAGTGATCTAGTCCTCGTCACCTGCAGTGTGGAGACAGGTCTTGCAGAAGCCCTGATAAAGCATGTCATCTGCAACAGGAGGGAATAAACCCTGAGTACGGGAATGTACTCAGCTAGACTTACCCGTCGAAATGGAAAATAAGAGACACCAAGGATTATGCAAGGCTTACACAAGAGGCTAGCTGACATCACATTTTGCATAAAGGCATAAGTAATTAAAACTCTTATAACCTGTACTAGCAGTTCTTTTTAGCATTTACCTGTCATCTATCTTAGCACCCGTACTAAGCATGCACTTGATTATAATCAAACAATTATCATCATTATATCCAGAGCAGGTATGAATTGTGGCAACATTGTATCATTCCCTTAACCACCTGTTCATTTAATGAGATCTACGTTGCCGCTGCTCAAGTCAAGTGCTCACTAACCGGGAGCGACGACGATTCGAATCGAATTTCTATCCAGCTGGAGGGGTATTTCTAACACTCACCGTGCAGACCCCTACCAGGGTCGCACAGGCCACCGTTTCATATGATTCAGGAATCGCGGGTCTGAATGATGTCGCGACCCCAAGGGCGACACTCTGCCAGGTGATAGGGACTCTAACCCCCCTTGGTCTCACGCCAATGACCCCAAGCACATCCTTTCTCTCCTCCAAGAAGCAACCTACCATTCGATTTCTGGCCTGAATCACATTACTCGGCTTCGCGGTCGGAACGGCTTATCCGGCCAACTAAGTGTTAGACTGCGTTCAACATGACTCAAGGACGTACAACGAATCGGTCCTTAAACGACTCAGATGGGCATAGCTCCACACCTAAGACGTGAAGTGTCTTGCGGCTGTACTATCAAACTCCCGCCCGGTCTCAATTTCATTTTAAAGCATGGTTCCATCCACGATAGCCATAAAGCCACTCGTGACTCCTTCCTACATCTCGCGGATGACCGGAAATCACCCGACTTCTACCGTACTAAGCAGAGCTAAGCATTGATACGTGCCTAAACCTAAATTAGGATTTAAGTACGATATCTGGACAAGGACAGGTATAATGCAACAATTGTTTTCATACAACTCCTACAACTTAATGCATTAAACAATTAAAAGTACTCAAGATAGATTTATAAATTGATGGGTTCAGCATGCACCGGGGCTTGCCTTTTAGAAAGGTCGAGGGCCGGTGGTCAGGACACTCGGGTAGATCTTCGGCAGGAGCTTCGTCGCCGGTTGGTTCCTCTGGCTGCTCCGGCTGGTCCTGGACTTCCTCTGGAATTGCTCCTTCGAACTCAAGGAGTGTCACCCCCTCCGGTACACCTATTGCATGAATGCACAATAAATATCATGGATGCATAATGGGTGCAACATGCTCGGAATGAAATGCATTTTAGCAATAAAAGTACTCTATTCAAGTCACTTCCCCATTACGTGCAAATCTCTTCTCCGGTGGAGAAGTACTTACCTAATCTACCCAACCTAATGTACAATTGTTCTGCTTCAGTTAAGGCCCTAACACCTAAAAATCATAAGAACAACATTGCTTAGGTTACCAACACAAATCATCAATTAGCATGACAACAATTTCTGGACAGCAGCTACGTGTTTTTATCATAGCTGGAGATTCCTAACTCCAAAAGATATGATTTAAGACAATATGGAAAACTTAAGAAATGCACTATAATTCATTTTCAGATTTCAACCCTAAATTCCTAAGTTTTCCGTGTCGAAATTTCATAAGTTCTAGAATCCGTCCTCTCTAAACAGAGAGTAGTAATTTCTGGACTGTCATTTAAAGAGCAATAACTCCCAAACTACCAAGCCAAATGCTCCCAAATTTTGACACAAGCTAGTTTATCAAGCTTACTATAACTTTGGTATTTACAAGTTTTCCAGCAACCACCTTTATCAAAGGTTAAACCTAGAAATACTACCAGCTGTCCAGAAAACCTAGAATTGCAAAGATTAAATATTTATTTATGTGGCAAACATCCCTTAAGACCAAACTAATGTTACCACAAGTTCACATAGGTCACAAAACACCAGAAAGTAAGGTTTGTCTGCCTAAAATATTTATTTATACTCATTTCTTAATTTACTTAAGTAATTAAGTGGAATTTTAAACATATATGGAAACTACTCCTAAAATTCTACAAAATTACAGGAGACTCTATGAACCAAAAAGAGACCACTGTAAAAAGTTGAACTAAAATTATATACAGAAACTCTCTAAACAAAATTCACAAGCCCAAAAGGCTAATTTTTGTATAATTAACAAATCATATTGAAAAGTATCAAACAACAGATTTCATAATTTTCTTGGACACTTTAGGGTACCAAGACATTCTCCAAAAAGTTATAAGAATATTGCACATGTAGAAAAATTACAAAAATTCATTTAAGTATTTCCTAAAATAACAAGATAGCATTATGACTTGAAAAGTACTTAAGCACTACTGTCCAAATTTTTACCAAAGCTAGAGCAAGTATAAATTAGCCTACCCATCAAATTTCATGATTTTTGGAATACTACAGCTCAAGTTATACATTTAACAAATTTGCCTTCATTTCAAAACACATTTGAAAGATCTATTTAATTCTCCCAGAGACTAAACATCACATACCCAATTTATATTTTTCTAAAATACTAAACATCATGTAGATCCTAACAAAATTTATCTCATAATTTTTGGGCAAGTAAAACCCTAGATCTATATTTTCCAACAACAACAAAAATTTGTGACAAATATAAAAAAGAAAACAAAACTGAACCCTAATTCGCTACTGTTGCTGGGCTGGCCCGGGAACAGACGCGGCCCACGACGCGCGCGGCCTGCTCAGGCCATCCCACCCGCGTGCGCGTGGGGCTGACCGGAAGGCTCCACTGGTCAGCGAGAGAGGCGGAGGGGAGGAGCTACGGTTGCCGGAGATCGCCGGCGGTGAGCCGACCGGCGAAACTGAGCGGACGAGCGCGACCACGTCCTCGAGCTAAGTCGATTGGTGGCAAGAACGGGGCGACGAAACCATGGGGAGGCGCTCGTCATCGGGCATGGCGGTCCACGGCCGCGGCTTGCCGACGCCGACGAGCTATACGGCGGCTCATCCCAAATGACCGGTCCCGTGAGCATCAGCGACTCCAGGCAGACCCAACGCACCTAAGAATGAAGACGGTAGAGCACCAGAGGAGCACGGCCACACTACGGGAGCGCTCCGGCGAGGAATGTCCGAGGCGGACGGTGGCGGACACGGCAATGCCGCCTTACCTCCCCACAATTGACCCAGCTGCGAGGTGGAAGATGGAGGGGGCTTCAAGGCGGAGCGGTGTGTGAGTTTTTGTGGACAGTGGTGCGGTGGTGCACGCACACGAGCTCGCCAGAGTGGAGGCAGGAGCTGCGCTCGGTTGTTCCGCCCGGTGGAGGGGAGAACGGAAGGGAGAGGGAGGTGTGGCGCGAGTGAGGCAGAGACCGTCGTCGTGGCGGCCTTGAAGGCTTGGTGACCTGACGGGTGGGACCGCGGCCGGCGTACGGCTGCCACCGCGCGGCCACGCGTCGGCATTGCCCTGCCATCGGTCGGCCACCGATTAAAGAACGGTCGACTGAATCGACGAGGCCGAAACGGTGACTGACAGTGAAAGTTTGGCGCTGATTATCTTCCAAAACAGCTCGATTCGGTCCAAGATGACAACATCAAATTTGTAGAGCTATGTGAGGTCAACAAGTTTGTCAACTGGAGTTTAGACTGGTTCGGCCTAGATTTGAAACTACATAGCCCCAAAGCGGTGCCCTTTGAAACTGAAACGTGTTTTCAGTTATTGAAACCGACTGAAACCCTATTTTCTAGACACCATATTTCCTAAACCATTTAGAACTAGGTGATGGTGATGTTGACAATGTTGTAGAGCTAAGTGAGTACTACAAAAGTGTCAACATGAGTAGGAGCTGGTTTGGTCTAGTTTGCAAACTACAAGCTTCCAAAGTAGGTCACAGTAAAACTGGGGGACACTTGGAGACTTAGAAAATTTCTAAGTGTTGAGACAGCCCCTCTAGCTGACTTGTGGGCCATTTTTGAGCATGTTCTGGCCAGTTTCATGATATGGTCATATTGAGACTTTTGTTCCCCATAAAATTCCCTACAACTTTGCTTAAGGGTGCTCCTCCATGCAAGGTCTCTAAGCTAGACTTTTTAATTGGTCAAACTAGAGCATCCTAGGGCTAAATGGTGGTCAACTACACCTTGGAGGGCATTTTGGTGATTTTGGTCAACATGAACCTTGCTCCATTAGTGACCCTAAGTATAACTAAGGTGTTGTAAGATATAATTAGCTACCCTCCCCTTTTGTTACACCAACTGCCTAGTGTCACATGATGTGAGCCAAACAAAATTCTAAAAACAACCACATTAGTTGCAACCACATAAAATAACATGAAATGATGCATGCTTATGCTCATGCAAATGCAATGCAATGCAATTATGGAGCTAAACACCTGAGGTGTTACAAATAGCATAAGATATTGATAGAATTATCATAATGATCTCGAGTGAATATTAGTACTGATTTTATCTTATGTTAAGTAGGGGAGATGGAAATATTAAAACTTTTTAATCCAAAATGGAAGATGAAAGTTTTTAAATACAAAGGTGATCATTTTTTTTTGCACAAATGACTCTTAATGGGCGTCCGTCCCCATTCGGACCCCGCGCGATCCCACTCCCCTATCCCACCCCGCACGACTCACTTCTCAAAAAAAATGTTGCTCGTCCCACTCTGCTGGCCGCCGCAGCCATCCCCGTGCACGCCGTGTGCGCCTGGCCGCCCCACGCCGCCACCGTGCGCCCCCATCCTGCCCCGGTCGCTCACTCCGCCATCCCCCCACGCGCACCCATCTTGCGCCGCCCCCGTGCCCACTCCGCCTACTCATGGCCATCCACCCCGTCTCTGACCAACTGTAACACCCCTGTGTTATAGTAACTAAAAGTTTGTCATATCATCATATGCACTGCAAAGCATTTATAATTAAGTTAACTATGATGTGCATCAACTAAAATAAGTTACATTGTTTAGGTTGATCGTGTTTCTGTGTTGTGTGACTCGAATCAAAAATCCTAAATTCGAATGTCACCACAATTGCTTAGTTTGTGCCCTATATAAGTTGAGGTGAGCGACTGTGTTGTACGCTAGTGTCAAGTGTAGGGTATGAGCTCAAGTTCAACTCATAAAATGAAGCTTCAAGTTTGAGTTTGAATTTGGAATTCAAAACTTGTTGCAAGTTTTTCGATTCAAATTTGAATTCAAATTTGAGAAATTATTAAAAGGTTTTTCAAAGTCAACCTGGTCAACCAAGAGTGACATTTGGTCAAACATGTGATGCTTGACTCAATGATGCCCTTAGATAATGGTGTGATCACTAAATACTCACCAATTAATGTAGCAACAAGTTTCAATTTGAAATTCGTCCGGAAACCCTAAAATTCAAAACCCTGGATTTACCCCTTTTCGTGTAATTCAAAATCTAAGAAATTTTTGGGGGGTGAGCCAAAAAGCAAAGTTGTAGATCTGGTTTTGTTGTACAACTTTAGTCTTCGGAGTTTTCAAAGTTTTAGTGTAAAAGTTGGAGTAATTTTAATAAGATTCAAATCCCAGATTTGCCCCCTTTTCATTTCCCTATATCAATTTCAAAATCGACACAAAATTTGAAAATGGTTTGAATATAAAAGTTGTAGGTCTTGGCTAGATGTACAACTTTCGTATTTTGAGTATTTGAAGTTTCAATGTAAAATTTAAAGTAATTTTGAAATTAAAAATTCTATAAAATGTCTCCTTTTGATTTCAAATTCAAATTTCAAAATCCAGGCTCAATTTGAAAAAGTTTATATTGAGAAATTTGTAGAAAATTGAAAATTGAGCAACTTTTGTTTTTACATATTTTCAACTTTTATAGAAATTTTGAGAGTAATTTGCAAATTTTAGTCAGTGGCATTCTTGTAATTATTTCGAAGTCAGTCACCAACTGCAGGGTGCCACCTCCCGCCGTCGCCGGCGACCTTCGAACCCCTTCCAGGCGTGCCCGCGGTCGCCACCTCATGCTCAGCATGGGCAGGCATCCATTGTGTGTCGCTTCCCCGTTGCCTCGCCTCGACTATAAAGCCCGCACAGTCGTCGTCATCGTGTTTTTCTTTTCCTCCTCTGCTTCCTCACCGTCGCCGTCGTTCTCTCAGCCGCTGACGCACACCACTGCCACCAATTCACCTCTGGCCGCGCCCTCTCGCCCTGTTGTTGGCAATAGCGTTGCGCGTCGAGTGAGCCCCTTCGCGTGTAGCCTAGCTGCCCGAGCCGAGCGCACGTGATCATCTTCTTCCGCACTGTTCACCGCGCCACCGCAAACCCGCCACCGTGGCCAGCTGCCTCCACTGCTTCTCCGTGCCTACGGTTTGCTTAGCCGTGACTGTGGTGAGCCACTGATGCTCTCTGTCCTCTTATTTTGACCGTTACAGGCTTGTCTTGCCGTGGCCACAGGAGCCGCCGCCACCGTGGCCGCCATGGCTGGGATGGAGCTCCCTCCGGGATGCTTGCTGCGGTGTAGAGCGTCGTAATAGGTTCGTGGGGTCAGGGTGGTCGTGTTGGTGTAGCTCAGTCTCACCGGGGTCTCACCGTCGGTGGGATGGCGGTCAGCGGTCATCGTTGGCCATCAGCCGGAGTGAGGAGGGGATGACAGGCGGGGTCGCCTCGTTAGTGAGAGAAGCGTGAGGGGGGGTTTGCTAGGCCGGCTTGGCTTTGCTGGGCCAAGCAAGGAGGGGAGCGGGCCGAGGGAGAGGGAAGAGTAGCGCGTGGGGGTGGGCCGTGCGTCCATCTGGACCGAGCGAGGGAAGGAGAAAGGGAAGCGGCCCGTGTTGCCGATTTTGTTTTTCTTTTTCAAAAATGTGAAATAGTATTGGTTTTTGTTTATTTCAGTGGAATTTTTGTAAAGCTCCAAAAATATTGAAAAATTTTGTTAAGCCTATTTGTACTGTATACTATTTAGAAAAAAATATTAAATGCCAACTTTAATTACTTTTTATAAGTTATTTAATTAGCTCAATTAATTAATAAATGACTTTTCCTTAATTTTTCTAGGCTTATTTAATTGTCCAAAAATTCTAAAAATTATTTTGCAACTTAGTTATGATATAAACTTCCTAAAATAAAAATTTGAGCTTAATTGGACAAAGTTGATTTTATCCTTAATTTATGCTTTATTAATTAACTAGTTAATCTTGTAATTAGAACTTAATGACTTAGGGTTGTTTGGCTTTGTGATTGATTGTTGACTTTGGGTCATTAACACTTAATGACCCTAAGCACCTTTAATTGATTGTTTGAGCTCTCTTAATCATTAGTGTTAGGGCTTAATTGGTATTATTTTATGTGATTAACGAAAGTCATTAACGAAGTAGTTAAACTAATGAAACTCTACCTCGGGTTAGGTTAATGTTGTTGTTAACCACGGTACCGTGAAGGAAAGTTGTACTCAACTTTATAATCGTACTCTGCATTTACTGAGCATCATGTTTCATACTTCATCATGTTGAGCATACATTATCTTCGTGTGTAGTCTCCATGAACGAGGAAATTACCGAAGTGGAATCCGTCCCCGAGGAAGAGCCGACGTCCGTGGAGGTGGGATTTGACATTTGTGGTACTGACCTGAAACCTGAACTTCCCGTTGACCAAGGCAAGCCCCGGATGCATTTAAACCTTCCTTGTGTTTTGAAAAGCTTTACTTCACTTTGTTTATGCTTTGTTGCATTCAGTAATAGGAGTTGAGTGATAACCTAATTACTGCATTACCATTCTTGATACTTCAATATTATCTTGTTACTGTTTTATTTAAAAATGCTTAGTATGATTAGCCTTACTTAATGAGAAAACTTTAAAAATGTTTAACAAAGTTTGAAGGATTGTTGTGGAATAACTGAATGAATGAATTATTATGTTAATTTGAGATCAGCCGGTGGACTTGCATCGGGAAATGAGTCTCAATGTAGTGTTTGAGATTGTATCGGTTAATGACCATACTGTTGTAGGCTCGTCTGTGTTTCGAGACTTTGTAACTAATCATATGCTCCGGTAAGTCTAAGACCTCGGTAATTCTATCATGTGAACGACCAACCGCGCACTAGGAGTGGAGAGATGGCGAGAGTAGTGTGTACCCTCATGGCCAAGGGCTGGATTAGAGGTGTACTGTACTCTCGGGTGGCGCTGGGCCTAGTCACGTGTTGGAGGATCCGAGTGGAGGTTGATATATGTCGGTTAGAGTCCTACATATGTCGTGTAGTTAGAGATCCCCAGCTAGGTATAATCGATTCGAATCGTCGTTGCTCCTCGGTTAAGGAGACTCGATCGCCTGACCTACATCGTAGTTAATAAAGTGGAACATTGGTCGAAGAATAAGAAAGAAGTGATACGAATTATCTGATCTAGATTAGGATCACTTACATTCTGTTAATGATTAATTCTAAAATAAAACATTGATCATAAGCATTCACTATTAGTAGCTTACATGCAAAAAGAACTTTGAATCTCGCTAGAACCTTACCTTGATTCCCCTAAACCCGCATCTCTGAGTCTTCTCTACCCTTTTTATCGGTTAAGTCTTGTGGAATACTTTTGTACTCAGGGTTTGTTGAACCCCTGTTGTAGGTGTGTCTCATGAGCAGGTTTGTTTCAGACCCTGCTGCATGACCGTCTTTGCGGTAAGTGTCGATGAGATATGGTCGGCAGTCTACCGAGGGGTATGCCCAAGGTAGTAGTTTGTCGACAGACAGGTGCGCAAGCTACGAACTAGATGGTGACGCAAGACAACACACGAGGTTTATCCAGGTTTGGCCGCCGTGAGGGCGTAATACCTACGTCTTGCGTCAGATTGTATTGTTGCGTGTATTAAGATGTGTTTTGAGGGGGTCCCCTATCCGTCTTATATAGTCTGGGGGGCAGGGTTACAAATCTAGAAAATAATCCTAGTCAGTTACAATTGTCATAGCAGGCCAGATAAAGATTCCTATTCTAAACGACCAGGATCTTGCTTGGTCTCTAAGTTTGCTTTCCTTCCTTACGCAGGACGCCGAGCAGATCGACTAGGTCGCGCATCATCCTTGTCATGGGCCGAGCCCACTGATCTGAGCTAGCCCAAGCCCAGCCGTAGGGGTATAAGAGTTAATACCCCACAGTAAGCGACGACAAGTAGTTTGTTTGGCTCTTGGGCAGAGTGCCACGTTTTGGTGGTTGTAATAAAGTTATTAATGCTACTCCACTACTATAGTTGTAATAACTAAACTTAAGGTTTATAAGTTTGGAACAAAGGGTTTGTAAACTTATGTTATGTAAGACTTTCACATTTTTACTCTGATGTAATTTATTATATAAAATGTTGTAATACTGTGATGCCTCTGAAATATGATCCTGCTCGGAAGATCGTGGATGATTCAGGTTTTCCGAGGACACCCGACAGACTTCTTAAGTTCTACGGTACACATGTATGTTGTTAGAGGTCTATAAGACAATGATAAGTACATGTGGGCCATATAATTTAGAAGGTTCTGCCACACCAACCATCCTGTCACGACCATCTACCACCGATCGCCCAATCCGCGCTCACGCGTCGAGGCCACGGCGAGCACCGCCACCTCCACCGCGGCGCCAACGGGAGAAGGTTCTCCCGTCATCGGCCAGGACATCGTCTCCCGCGGTCAGCCGAAGACACCATGGCAGAGAGGATCCATATGTTGCAAATGTCTATTTCAAGTGTTTCAGGAGTATGTTGTAATTGTTTCATTTTAATGTTGTAAAAGTAGATCAGTGGATGTTGCACATGTTGCAAGTGTTTTAGAGGCATGTTGCAAGTATATGTTCAAAAATATTTCATCTGTTTCTAGACAAATATTGCATTTATTCTGATATGGATGTTTCATGTGCTTCACATAAATGTTGCAATAATATATTCCAAATGTTTTAGCAGCTCAGTCTTATGTTGCAGCAAGTTATTCCATGTTGCAAGTGTTTTATTTGAACTTTTTATATTGTTCGGCTGGGGACGAGTTAGGGGCTGGCCAACGGGGGCGCGTGGCTCGCCAGAGGCCTAGCGGACGGGGTGCTACGGTCGGTCGGGGGGGGTGCATGGGGCATGCTCGTCGCGTGCATGGGGCGGTGCGAAGGCGGACACAGCGGGTTGCGAGGCGAGATGGGCGCGCGGGGCACGCCAGAGGGCTAGCGGCCGGTGGACAGGGGTGGTTCGTTCAAGGGGGTGTGCTTGGGGCGTGCTCGTCCACGCGTGGGACAGGGGTGAAGGCGGACGTGGGTGGGCTAAGCAGGCATCCGGACGCTAGCCATGCGTTTTTTTACAACAGCCTACAACTAAATCTGGTATTGTTTCATATTAATTTGGGATTTTCATGCTGGACGGCGCCTACTCGGTGAATATGTGTTTTGCCACAGTAGTAACATTGGACCATATAAATTGATTTGCGAAGTTGTTGTAGGGGCTTATTTAAATCTCATAACGGTTGTGTGAATTTAAATTGAGCCAATTCCCTCAGTGTCATTGAAAATTTTACCTCTTCTCTCACTGCAATCAAAATTTTCAAACTTCCCTCACTACCAATGGAATTATTCACACTTCCCTCATTGCCATTTCCTTCAAAATTTGTTAAGTTTGCTGTTAAGTTGATCTAAAAATGACCATTTTGCCCCTTCTAAGCAAATGTGGTTAAAGTGTTTCACGCCTTTTATCTCCAAACAATAGTAGATATCGGTGGATAGGTGGGTTCACATAATCTGATTGGATTATAAGAATCTCCTATATTCCATCTACTTGGATCTCATTCTCATAATTATCATGAGATTCAAATACAGCCATTATTAGGGTTATATGTTTGACGTAGTTTTTAGAGCGTAACATCAAACTAAAATAGACTGCATTTGGAAAAAGAGCTCATCCTGTTTACTCTTGGCTTTGGAAATCCTCCTGCCAACCCAAACGCAAAGTGTTTTTGTAGCTGCTACTAAAAGATCGTCTTAGCACTCACAAACTTTTAGAGGAAGAATGTGGCACTTGAGGATTACAATTGTGTTCTCTATCACTTGGCTACTGAAGAATCATTGCTCCATCTTTTTCTTACATTGTCCTTTTGCTATGGCATTGTTGGAATATATTGGGTCTAGCCCCTATGATCAGAAGTGATATCCTGGAGACCCTTTCTTCTTTCAAAGAGCAGCTTCGCTTACCTTTCTCCGTGGAGATCATAGTCTCCTTGTGTTGGTCCATCTGGTCAGCTAGGAATGATAGTATCTTCAAGAATTTACAACATTCTGTGGCTGCCTACAGAGCACCTTTCGACAAGAAATTGCTCTACTTAAGCTTAGAGCATAAGCTAAATATCAGCCATTGTTCAAAAATTTTTTCTTTGTATATGGCTAGAAGCTCTTGTGTAATTGCTTTAGTTTTCTTTGTGTCTTTCTTTGTCTCCTGATTGTAACTCTGTTTTCAATAAAATTTCAGTAGGGGCAACCCCTCCAGTTTCCTAAAAAAAACATTAAGAATTTTTATGATCTAAGGCTTCTCGATCATCATCTTAACCTATCAAAATATATTTCCTTGTTTATACTCTTTGGTGTGGTGGTCTATCTTAAAAAAAGTTTTGACTCAAAGAACCGTCCCCAACTCCCCCCCATTTGCCCATTTGCTGATTTGCACGCGTTGTGCGTTGTGGGCTTGGTAATGCAATCCACTTTGGAATTGGCGGGAACGGTTGCAGGGGCTCGCTCTTTCCCTCCAAAACTGCTGCCGAGACATTCCATATTCTGAAACTGCCCTCATTCCCGATCCCGACCTCCATCGATCGGAGACGAAAGGGAGAGAGGCAGCCCAGGCGGCGAGTGAGAAGAGGATGGATCGGCGCAGTGGGAGCAAGCGAAAGGAGGCCAGGACTGCCGCTGGCTCTGGCTCCAGCGGCGACCGCATCAGCGCGCTGCCGCTGGAGCCCCGCGCGCAGATCGCCTCCCTCCTCTCGTTCGACGAGACCGTGCAGTTGACGGTGCTGTCCCGGCCGTGGCGCCGCATCCACCTCCACACGGCCGTCGTCAAGATCTACCTCCACGTGCTCCTCTCCTTCAGGGACATCTACTTCGACGAGGTGCACTCCGTCCACGGCCTCCTGGACGAGGACGCGATCCTGGCCGTCCGCGTCGCCCTGGGTCGCCGCGCGCAGGAGGCGTCCTCGTCCAAGGTGGACACCCTCAGGCTCGTCTCCGACATCGACGACCGCCGCATGATGCGCCACGCCGCCCGCATCGTCGCGCTCGCCGACGCGCGCGTGATCCGCTTCGCGGCACCCTTCGTCGTCAGCGAAGGCGTGCGGAACGCATGGACGCTCGACCTGTCCCCCGCGGCGCGCGAGCTGGAGGTCTTCACGCGGGGCCACCTCGCACCCGCCATCGCCGGGCCAGGCGCCGCCGTCCTGCAGAAACTCGGCCTCGAGAACGCGGTGATCAAGGAGTGGCCGCGCCTCCCGTCCCTGGTTTCCCTGGACCTCAACAACGTCACCGTGGAGGCCCCGTTCGCGCCGGGTGCCTGGTGCCCGCTTCCCGTGTGGACATCCGCCTGCCGCGGCTCAGGTTCCTTGACCTGGATTCTGTCGACATCGCACCGCGCGACCAAACCAGCGCCGCGGAGGCGCCGTGCGGAGTCATCACCATCGACGCGCCGGAGCTGACAGAGTTCGAAATTGAGGCTGGAGGCACCACAGACTTCAAGTCATTCACGCTGCGGGCGCCGAAGCTGCGCCTCCTGGGCTGGTGCAACCAGTACGCCGAGCGCATGGTCATTGACGTCGGCAGGCCGGGCAGCGTCAGGTTCGGGGGAATCAAGTTGATGTCGATTTACTCACGCGGGATGGAGTATTACAGGGAGCAGATGATGCGAATGCTGCAGGGTCTACTCCCCAACATCCCACCGGAAAACCTCGACGATGTTGCAAAGTCAGGCACAGGGCATATACACTCCATCGATTTCGATTCTCCTTTTGTTTTTCTCCCATGTCAATGGCATTTGAATTACTATGTTGGATGGATCCCTTATTTGTGCTGGCTGTCCGATTGACGCAGGCCTTATTTGACGCTGGGAGACTGGTCTGACAGCGATGACGACGACGAACCCAGGCACGAGACTGAGAAGCAGCTCACCTGCGACATCAACGGCCTCATCATGTCGCACGGTATATGATTCCAGAATAGAGTCAAGTTTTGATACATCCCCAGTGCAATCATCGTTCATTCGATCGTTGGTTGGATTAATACTTGTTATAATAGGAACAAACACTGTACGTGTTCATCTCATCGTCTGTGATGAATGAACGTTACCCTTTGTTTGAAGTCTTGGAAAATATGTCAGAAGTTGGACCTGCTGAATCATGTCGGTCTCTTTTCTTGCCTTGCATTGATTAATCCTAGCTAAAGCGCATGCGTGGACACGTCCACTGTTTTCAACCTAATCATCGAACAAATATATGCAATCCTTGTGTTTGTCTGTGTAATGTATGCTTAAAATCTGTTGATCAGGTTTTGTTAAGATTTTTTTGGCTCATATGAATTGTGTGCTTAACATTGGTTGATTAGCATTTGTTAGAACTATCGTGACTATTCCATCGATCCTGCTCCGCACGGGTCTTAAATAACATGAGTATTAGAAATTTATATAAAAAATAAAAACTCATTTTTGTTAATCTTTGCTTTCTCTCGTTTGCTTATATTCTAACACAATACTCATGTATATATTTTATTACTGTATCAGTTGTGATAGACTTTGGTTACTAATCGCTTTATATAGTTTATTTGGAGATACATTTGACAAATATATGATATTGATAAAAATCCAGTCAAAATTTCAAGGATTTGTCCACTCATAGCTCTCAGAATTTTAGTTTGTTTGGAGATAAAAAAAATGATCATTGTTGTCAAAATGATATGGGCACATTCGTCATGAATAACACTTATTAGACATTATCATAATAGTATGTTGATAGAAAAAATATTGTCAAATTGCATCTCGAAGAACAAAAAAAAATGTCAAAAACGTTATTATTATTTGTGATCGTTCAGCTGTCAGCTTATATAATATCAACAGGCATGATTTGCCGGATGTGGAATGGACTCTCCATCTTTATTATGAACAAAAAAACATCAGTTTGAGTTTTTGTTGGTGGTAGCTAGACTGGTCCTTTCTCTGTTTCAAATTATATGATGTTTTGATTTTCTTCTAGATGCATTTGTTTTTACAATATGTCATATAAGTGTGTAGCCAAGGTTATGAATTTAGAAAAGTCAAAATGTCTTATCGTTGGAATGGAGGGACTATCTATGGTTGCTTTCAAGGACAGTCTATCACGAGAAGAAAAAATTTAAAAAAAAAAAGCACCGTCCTCTAAGAAATTATTCATGATTATGTCACCTAGCTAATTGGTCTGTGTTGTTGAGCGAATCTATTTTTTTATGGAAGTTCTGTAATGCTTGAGAATTCCTACAGAACAGTTCGCTGATATTCATTTTGCGCATATTTACTATAGAAAATGAACAAATGATAGACAAAACCCAGTAGTTAATTTATTCAGTTGAAACCATGGACAAGCAACAATTCTGTAAAGAAAAACTCAAAGGGAAAGTATGCCATGCACCAGTTTATCGACGGCCTGTTGAGAAGACCCGCTACTCTCAAGGCATGTGTCGACGTCAATTCGAATCACACATCAGCATGGCCTAGAACGCCCGAGGGCCCACATGCGAGGGATGAAGCGGAGATAAGCTATTTTTTCAGCTTCATCCCACCTCATCTTTTTATGAGAGTAGAAAAAAAGAAGCTTCACCTATAAAGATGTATACAAAAAGGTGTTTGACAAAAAAATTTAACTTCTAATAGCTCATAAAGTTGGTGAAGTTGTGCTAAACAAGACATGTATAGATAATTTTAAGGTAATGCTGGGTATAGAGCGTCCGTCTACCCGAATGGTGTCGATGGCGAACCGTGACATAGCCCAACGATTGCTCATCCACTCCCCCTCGCCCCAAACCGTTCTAAAAAAAGAAAAAAAAACTTCTTATCCCTTCCACTCACTCCTCTCCACCATAGCGCATTGTGGCTGCCACTCTGTCCCGTCCCAAACGCTGCCACTCTGTCTCGCTGCTGCCGCGTGCCCATCTGGTGCCGCTCGCTCGCCCCCGTCGCGAGCGCTTCTCGCGTGCTGGAGCTGGTGGTCCTCGCTCTGCCTGTCATGCGCGCCGCTCACCCGGCTGAGCCAGGACCAGTGCTGGTGGCGGTGGTGCACGCGCTGTTGGTGCTGGTGCACCTGGCCAAGCCAAACCTGGTGCTGATGACGGTGGTGCTCACGCGCCGCTGCTCGCTGCCGGCTCCGACCCCGGTGGCTGGAATCGACCGGCCCCGTGTAACAGAACCGACCAATTTATACAAAGTAAGAAAATCATACGTTGGAGCTGACACTTAGCCTACTTAAGTCCGTATAAATCCGGTAGTCCGTAAAACCACGAATGATTTCAAACTTTCCAATGACTCAGCCAAGATCGTCGAGTTTAGCGGTCGCCATTCACATGATTACATAAGTCCGCATATAACATAATACATTGGAGTTCGAAAGTAAAATAGTTATTACAATACCAAGTTCAAATAAGTAGCGGAAGCAATTAGTTTTCAAACCACCAACACACCATTAGTTTGATACAGTGCCTGGTACTTATCACATCCACAAAAGCATTGAGATAAGATATAGAATGACCATGCCCATGGTTTATGCATCTTCCATCGCTGGATACAGGCAATTGATGCAGTAGCCATAATACATCTGTCCACCTGCAACAATGAGAATAAAACCCTGAGTACGAGAATGTACTCAGCTAGACTTACCTGACATGACAAAAAATAAAGTGACTCTAAGAATTATGAAAGGTTGTATAGTGGGTTGGCTGACTTATTTTGCCAAAAGCATATTTAATAATTAAAGAATATTTTTACCAGAACTATTACATCAAGTTAATAGTTATTAACCTATCGACTAGATTTGCACCTATGCTAGAGCATTCATGTGATTCAAGCAATTAATGATAACCATATGATCATTAGCATTCCATCTTATCATAACCATAATAACCAACCGAGTGTTCCATAAACATTACTACGGTGTTGTGGCTCAAGTCAAGTGCTCACTATCCAGGAACGATGGCGATTCGAATCGATTACTAACCAGCTGGTGATTTATTCCTCACATAAACCACACCCACTTGCCAGTGAGCTACAGATCATCGAACCAACTATTTAGATAAAGTATCGAGTTTGCCAGGAACCACTTTACCCAGAAGCTGACAGACTGCTCTTTGGTCTCACCATCGTGCCCCCGTGTCCTACCACACCTGTGGTAGTACAGTGCGTTGCGGGCAATCTACTCAGTCAGAATAATTTTTCGGCTTCGCGATCGAAATGTACTTTATTCGGCCAGCTAAATGTGAGACATGCGTTGAACATGACCCGAGGGACAACAATGATCGGTCCTTAACTGACACAGACAAAAATCACTATAGTCCAAAACCTTGCAAGCTTCCGTCCGGTCTCAAATTCACTTCAACACTTGGTTATATACCATGATACCACATTTAGCCAAACAAGATCCAGGTAACCACCTATAGCTCGCAGGTGACAGAAAATCACCCGACTTCTACTGGTCTAAGCAAGTTAAGCATTTACTCAACTCCGTATATCAGGGTATAACAAGGATATGATATAAAGAGGGTAAATAAGGTAAAATATAGCAACAGTTGCAATCAATTCCTAAACTTAATGCATCAAAGATAATTAAAGCATAAGTTAAACATTTGCAAACCGAGGGAGAAATGCTCCGGGGCTTTCCTCGCTTGAACAAACTCGGACGGTGGTCTGGACACTCTTGAAGTTCGTCATCGGCATCCTCCTCGGCCTACACCTCTTGTGTGAGCTCTTTCTGCGGGACTTCCTCGGCTGCTTCCGGCTCTGCTGCTACTGACTCCTGCAATCCTGTTATGATGCATATATGTAAGTGATAATGTAAGAGGTGCATTAGATGAGATGGCATACGATGATCATGATTGCATGCAATGTAGATGATCATGTTTAACCCTATTTGACAGAGTAGGTGTAATTCTCTTCTACCAGGTAGTCAACATTATCAAGAACATGTACCATAAGCACATGTCATCTACTGCATTCTCTTCTACTCTTAACTACCATCATGCATCGCTAACTACCATATAGCCACAACACAGGTACTACTACACTAACACCACAATGAACTAACATGCCAAATCCTACCAACAAGTCAAGGTGCTTCAAAGATACACCAAAACTAACAAATTAAACTAATCATGCATAAAGAAGATTATTTTATTTCAATTTAAACCAAGGCTACAATAGCAACATGTATTTCTGGTGTATAGAAAAATCTAAGAAAATTACAGTAGCTTAGTCATGCTTAAGATAGCCTACCATAAATTTTTTATTGCATTTGGATAAGTAAAACAACCTACACAAAAAAGGAAAGAAGCATGAAAATACTTTGTACTATGAAAAGTGTCAAACAATAGATTTAGTATTTTTCCCATGATCTACATTGCATTGAATCACTGTACAAAAAGTTTCACCTACATTTATTATTTTTGGCTCTAGCAATTGTACAAGAAACAGTAATTAAATGCACCTAATTTACATAGCCACATTTTTCCTCATAACATGCATGTTATATATTTTTCACAGAAAGTACATCTCAGGAATAGATAAACAAAATTGGAATAATATTTTTCTGATGTATATTTAATTTACTATGCCTTTTCCAAGATAATAACATTTACAAGGATTAAATAAAGCTACACAGAAAAGTATCACAAAAATGACATGCAATATTTTTAACATGTAGATCTCATGACCAGGAACCCAACAAAATTGGTTTAACAATTTTTGGACAAGTATTTTGCAAACTATGGATTTTACAAGATTTAAATCAAATATGAAATTCATTTTCTTTGTTTATTTGAAAATCTGGCTGGCTAAAACGTTAGGTGCACCCAGATCTGCACATAGGGGTGCCCCTGCGGCTGACGTGCGGGCCCCTTGCACTGACTGGCCCCACGCGCCAGTGGGCCGAGCCCGGGCAGCCGTTGACCAGCGGCAAGCTCGCCGCCGGTGCGACCTCTGGTGACGGGGAAGGCACCAGCGCGCTCCCCGCACCGAGGCGCGGGAGCTCAGGAGGGAGCTCGCCGGCGGTGATGGCGAAGCGGCGGCGCTGCATGCCGCCGTGGAGGCCGGTGCGGGCCACGGCGAGGGCCAAGGAGGTGCGCATGAGCTCTAGCGGGTGGAGGCGGTCGTAGTGCGTGAGAGAAAGAGAAGAAGGCAAGGGTGGAAGGGGTTGCCGGCGGGAGCCGCGACGGCGAGCTCACCGCGGGGACGAAGACGACCGATTTGGCCCTTATCTTCGTTGACGACGGCAGCTAGCGAGCCGATGGTGAATAAGAGAGCGAGGCGGGGCTGTGGGCCACAGCAATCGGGAAAGGGTGGGGCAGAGCGGGCGCTGCAAACTCGGTGGCGACGGCAAGGGCGCGCGGCGGAGTTGTTGCCGCCGCCGCTGCTGCGAGCGGAGAAAGGCGAAATGGCGAGGAGGCAAAGGGGGGCGCCGGTGCTGCGGTTTTGGAGGCAGGCGCGCGGGGTCCATCGGACCGCCACCCGGCGAGCGGCATCGACGGCGTACGGTCACGCGACGGCCTTCCTCTGCGCCCGGTTGGCTCGGGCGCGGGCAGGGAGGCGAATGCGCGGAGGCAGGCCGGGCTGCTTCCTAGCTGGTCCGAGAAGCAAGGCGGCCGACCCGTTAAGAAACTAAAAACTTTTTCTTTTTATTTTCTAAACAAAACAGCACAAAACCTTCATTTTGAACAAGTTCCAAATATTTTTAAAAGATGACCCAAAAATAAAAGTTGTCCAAAATTTTATTCTCTACAACATTTCTTTAGGGTACATTTTGAAATTCCAACTAGATTTTGAAATAGAGATTTAAAATCCATTTTTAAATCAAAACTCTATTTTGGAGAATTATTTTTAAAAGCATATTTTGGCAAAACTTTCAATATAAACTTTGCTTCAAATTGTGTTCAAAACATTTCTAAGTTGTTTACATTAACAAACAAACATGTAAAAAGCATAACTAACCTTAAACTAGCTTTCAACTGTTGAAAACAAGTAAATGCAACATCTATGTTTCATTATCATGTTTCACATGTTTCAGGGTATGTTTCACTTATATTGCATGAAATGCTTATGAATGCATGATGATGCTCATGCACATGATTAGCAAATGCCTAATGCATGCTTAACACCAGGGGTGTTACACCCCGGCCTTCCCCTCCCCAATGTTGCATATGTATGTTTCAATTGCTTTAGACGCTTCAGATGTTTGTTGCAATTGTTCCATTTTTTATGCTGCAAAAGTAGATTGGGGGATGTTGCACTTGTTGCAAATGTTTCAGATGCATATTGCAAGCATTTGTCCAAATTATTTTATTTGTTTCTAAACGTATGTTGCAATCGTTTTTTATCTAGATGTTGCATATGTTTCACACATTTGTTACAACAGTATGTTCCAAAATGTTTCAGTTGTTTCAATCTTATGTTGCAGCAAGTGGTTTCATGTTGCAAGTGTTATATTTTGGATGTTTCATGTGTTCCACACACATGTTGCAAGTGCATGTTTAAAATGTTTCATCTGTGTTCAGATCTATGTTGCATTCAAATGTTTTTTTATGTTGCAAGTGTTTTATATTGTTCGGCCAGGGCGAGCCATGGGGCAGGCGTACGGTGCGCGCGGCTCGTCGGGGGTGGGCGTGCTACAGACTGGGGTGCTGGGGGCGGGGGAAGAGTGCTCTGGTTAGAGGCGTGCCGAGTCCTGGCTCTCGATTGCCGCCTGTGCGGAGAAAGAGGAGCAGGTCTAGAGAACGATCGACGGGCGCAGATACGGGGGCGGAGTGCACGCGTGGGGCCCGAGGAGTACCTCGCCTCGCCGGGAGGCCGGTAAGTGTGCCAACGGTTGGGCGGCAAACCGTGTGAACTGAAATTGATCAGGTTCCAGCAGCTTCTTGCAAATGCGCAGCTTATGAATTGTAAGGGATTTAATCCTCTTCAACCTATTGTTATCATTTTTAACCTCCTATAATCCCCATCAAACCGAACAAGGTCTATGGTGATCTGAAATTGCATGATTTCAGCGTTACATCACCTCATGAGTCCAACCGTCGAAGGAGAAGGACCCAACTTTACTGGACCAGTCCAAGCGCATGCGTCATCCTGGTTCCTTGACCTGTTTAAGCACATAACTACAGGATGTCTTAACAGCAAGTTCAGACCTTCTACTAAAATAAAAGAAGTTTAGATATGAGGTCTACGGAGTAAATTTCATATTTGCATGCTACAAGGTCCACAAGGCCATCTTGTACGGCTGCTTTTTTATAATTAAGAGCCGATCAGGAGGCCATCCAATATCTGTATTCTGTAGACAGAAATGGACGTACATTTATGGTGAATCCCCATTTCCTAATCACATTACTACAGTAGGGTTTTAAATACAAGTAGGCGGTACATCACATACAATCCCAATTGACAAATATGCCCCTCACCATCTTATAGGATTATTTTTGGACAAAAATAACTCCATTATGCTTTTCTCATGGATTATAGCAATCCAGTGCAAATAAATGGACACTGAGACAATAGATAACTCAATTATGATAGTGAACTTGCATATATATAGCACTTATCACTTACTGTTAAGCAGTTTCAGTGGCTGCTTCTGAATCAGGACAACTCAAAGTCAGCTCAATTTGCAACAAATATCAGCAAAACAGTAGAGATAGCACATTTATCAAGCAGGATATTCATGAAAGCAAATACACACATTTATGAAGCAGGGTATTCAGTTTTGCATATACTGAAATTTGAAGTATCACAGAATGTATATACACACACAATGAAGATGCACTATCTTCTTATTGTGATAATTCCATCATCTTCTTCTCCTTTAATAAACAGATATGAATATCTTATCTCCATATGGTAACAGCCAATCCTGGCAACTGCATATGCTGTACATTTCATTTGTACTAGTTTTCCGGAATTGGAGCATAACCCTGTGGTTCTTCGAGGCGAACTGGAGCTATAGCAGCCACCACAACAGAGGCACCAAATAACACGACAACCAATGCTGTGAAGTTCACCAAGAATGCCTCTGTGCCATATTTGTCGAGACCTGAGCTCTCGAGGAAAGTGAGCTTCTCAAGAAAGCCGAGTTCTGCATTAGCCAATGCTAAGATGTAGACAAAGAGCCCAAAGAGTATGTGCCAAGGAAGAACACCCTTCTTCACGTTTGGTGCAGCACCAGGGAAGAAGAATGTAACAAATCCAATTATCCACTGTGATAAATAAGGCAAATGTAAGGTCATTCTATCACTGCATAACTGTGCGAGTGTTGACTTCAGACTAAAATGCAGTTTCTCATTTCAGAAATTGTGTTACTCCATCATTTAGCTCTGAAAACCAATTGAGTTTCTCATGACGGTTGGTTGTTAATCAACTAAGAAGAGCAAGTATGAAGCTCACCGGCTACCAACAACATATGCAAAGTTTATATTTCGAAAAAAAAATACATCTCTTGTTGATTCAATAAAAAAAATCAAAATAAATGCAATAGTGTTGTTAGTGTGTCAAAATCGTAGTCAAAGAAGAAATCTAACTTTGGCATCATACGCATGACCTTACCTGAATACCATATAAAGTAATTGTTCCTATCCCAATCCAAGAGTGCAGACTGTAAAGATTGGCAATCCCACTCTCATTGTGATTTTTGAAAGCAAAGTATATTCCAACGGCACCAAGGACAAGTGCAATCCCGTGGAGAATTAGATGGATCAGCTTAGTTGTGTCATGGTTCGTTGTTGGAAGTACCCTGTATACCATTATGGCTGACAACACGAACAAGATATTACTAAACTAAAATTTGTCATGTGACAGAGAAGAGAAGTCTGAAAACATTTACATCATTTACCTTCACCGCCGATAATAATATAACCGATAAGCATAAGAACAGGGTGAACCTGCAATATTTAACATGTGATGCACTCTGAAATGCTGCAAATCAACTTATTATTCTGATTCACTAAAATTGCACAGACAAAACAATGCTTTGTAACTAAGCCTACAAACTTTAAGCCAAATAAACACAAAGTACGTGCTCTGCTAGTTTTAGCTAGAGATTCTGAATAGCAGCATAAAGTCCTGGATTGTGGAAAACTGAAGGTCCAAAACATGATGGCTGTTTGTGGATTCTAGCTTATGCCCTCTCTCTCTCTCTCTCTTGTGTGTCACTATAGTTTGCCACAATCCTGTAAAATCTATGTTTGAGCGGATTGTTGGATTCTAGAATCTGGGCGAGCTGGATTGTGCAATTTAGGGTAAAAAGCTACTACGGGTTATAAAAGCTAGAATCCGCAATCTCTGGCTGAAGCAAAGAAGGCCATGCCACACGCTCACAAACAGAGCCTTCGTATGCAGAACGATTAAGAGTGAGTTAACCTCCCACAAAGCAATTCTCGAAATCGCCAAAGCTAAAGTTAACAGCAAATAGGTTAAACGTACAGAAATGCTATACAACACACATGTGTTTTAGCACCAAAAAACACATGGATTTTTTTGTATCTATGACTCTGGGGCCCACATGTCATAACGAACACATAAACACCCTCCCCCTCACCAGTTTCTCTCTCACCCGACTCCTTCCCTCACCCGACTCTCTCTCCCTCTCTCTTTCTCACCGGCGACCACCGGCGCCGGCGACGGCGACCGGCGAGCTCACCCCGGCGCCCGCGCCCGGCGCGCCTCCCCGTGCCCACGCCGGCCATGGCAGTGGCGGCAGCGGCGGCGGCGGTGGATCCGGCTGCAGGTAGGCCTCTCCTCCTCCTCTGCGATCTGTGATTTGTTCTTCCATAGAAAAAAAATTGTTTTCTGGGATCTGTGATTGTCTGGAGGTAGAAGAAGGCTGGAGGTGACGAAGGCTAGAGGATGGAGGTAGAAGGGTGGAGGCTGTTGGATCTTAATCCTACGGTGAAAAAAAATTCATGTGTTGAAACTGTATAAAACAGATGGTAGTGTAGTAGACAGACTACGTATCATCAAGACCACTGCACTATATCACTTTTTTAATAATTCTATAATCCAGCACTTTCTAGCTCGTGAAGTAATAGTTCTATAATCCAGGTTTAAATTTCCTCACTTTCTAGCTCGTGAAGCAGCCTACAAACACTCGCTGTCGACGCGACATCAAATCTTACTTTTACTGTTTCAAAGGGAAAACGGAACAGATCAAGGGAAAAAACGAGGCTAAAAAAAATTGTCGGCGTCGAAGCAACCAGCGCCTTATGACCTTATCCAATTGAGGAACACAGCACGGGAAGGGGGGAGAGGCACTGAGGCAAGTAGTACTCACGTTGAAGATGAGGTTCTTGTTGGTGGCCTCGATGGCGAGCCCGCCGCGGAACTGGATGGCCCAGACCAGCACCATGGCCGCTGCCGCGACGGCCAGCGCGTGCGCCGCGTACGTGAAGGGCGCCGCCCGCACGCCAAGGCCAAGCGCCATCGCTCCGCGACGCTTTCTTCCTTTTCCTCTTCGTCGGCCCGGTTGCCCTTGTCCCCTGTTTGCCCCCCCGCGAAGCTGCTGCTGCCTGCCACCAACGCTCTCAACGGCGACGCAATGAGTGGAGGGAGAGAGACAGAGAATGCGGAAGCGTGGTGTTCCCGCACCGTCTCCTATAAATGGCAGTGATGTCATTGATTTTTTGTTATGTTTTAATTCCTGTTGAAAGGATTCTGTTCTGATATGGTCAAAAAGATAAGGCCAGGTCGGGTAAAAACCTGTGCACGCCAAGGTTCGATGCGAAAGGAGGTAAAAAAATGGCACTATCCCGTCGCTGTTTTGTTTTTTTCGCTGTCACTGGGCATTCCGTTGAAGGTTGAACTTGTTCGGTGTACGGGTAGCTTATTTAGGGGGTGTGTAGTTACCGTCCAAAATTTTTTCAACCCATCACGTTGAATATTTGGACATATGGATAGAGTACTAAATGTAGACGAAAAAGAACTAATTATACAGTTTGTTTGGAAACCACGAGACAAATCCTTTAAGCTTAATTAGTCTATGATTAGCCTTATGTGCTACAGTACACATATGCTAATGACGGTTTAATAAATTCGTCTCGCGACTTCCAGACGAGTTATGTAATTAGTTTTTTAATTAGTATCAAAAACCCTTCCGATATTTCATAAAACATCGGTGTCCAGAAACTTTTCGTCTTCCATCTAAACACCCCTTCGTCGTTAAACTTAGTAATTCGTATTTGTAATTTCTCGTGTTACCGCGAGCTTAGGTTATTTTTAGGCTTGCCTTCGTGGCTCCGCATGTGTGGGGAAGAATCAAGGTGTGCCCACCTGCGTCCGCGGGACCCAGCGCGAGAAAGCAACAGCAAATCGCTAGCGTGGAAAAACTTGCACCGGTCAGGCGACGACTGGTTGGTTGTTTTTTTTTTTGACAACAGACTGGTGGGTTGTTGAAATTCGTGATCAGGAGCTGTGCGCCTGTGCCCTCGTTTAAGTATTTTTATTTATGTCAGGCGTGTGACGACTGATGTGGTATCTAGCATGGGTCTCCGACTCTCCGTCCACCGGCCACCGCTCACAAGTAGGGATCCAAACGGATCGGATACGGACGGATATCATTCGTATCGTATTTGTTTTTATATTTATGTTTAGATTTGGATTCGAATACGGATAGTATAAAAAATGCCGAATAGAATATGATTGGATATCGACATCATAAATATGTGATTTAAATATTCAGATACGAATACGGTATCGGATGTTAAATATTCGGACTCAAATACAGACGGATTAAAACCCCTCTAAACAGATTCAGTCTCGAATACAGTCGGAAAATATCCATACCGTTTTCATCCCTAGTCACAAGGCTACAGGTAAACGGTAACTGATCGCGGTGCAAGAGGGCCGCGTGAGAGTTGAGACTTGCGTTTGCATTTTTCAGCCTCTGGAGGACTCGTCGCTTCGCCAGGATCCTCAATTAAAACTAACTTAATTAAGCATCTTAACATCAGGGCATTTGGTCTAGTGGTATGATTCTCGCTTTGGGTGCGAGAGGTCCCGAGTTCGATTCTCGGAATGCCCCTTTTCTTTTGTATTATCAGTATCATTTTTCTGCTGATTTACTGGGCAGCGTGACGTGAAACTCAGCTGGTTTTTTCTTTGGCAATTTCTTTTGATGTTTTCAGGCATGCGAATAAGATACGATTGATACAGATGTCGTGACCGTACTATTTCACCAGAATCACGGTCACGTTCGTTTGGCTAAAGTACTCTTGCATTTGTTGTCGTGGGAGAAAAACGTCGTTCGTTGGCTAAAAAAAAGTATGATTTATAAGACAAATAAACAGGACAACAAAATCCTTGTTATATTTATTTCTAGTCCTTGCTTGAAACATGACACCAAGACTATATAGAGAGAGAGAGAGAAAAAAAAAAGTCTACTTCACCTCCTCAGCTATGAGAGGTGGACTACTTAACCTCCTCAACTATAGAACGGTCTATTCTACCCCCTGAACTTTCCAAAACCGATCTAATTACCCCTCTTTTGAAACGGTAGATGTGGTACAGTAACCGCGGGATTACTACAATACCAACGTTTTGCCTTTTTTATTTATTTTTGCTAAATCTTTGAAAAATCATAGTAAATCACAGAAAAATCATAAAATAAAAAATTCAATTTTGTTGGACTCCACATAAGTAGATCTACACAATGAACATATAATATGATATGTTTTAGTACAAAGTTTTTGCTATAGATTTTGATTTATTTTTTTCTGTAATTTGGACTCCAATTTTATTGTACTAAATCATACCATATTATATATTCACTGTGTAGATCTACTCATGTGGAGTCCAATAAAATTAGATTTTCTATTTTATGATTTTTTGTGATTTACTATGATTTTTTAAAGATTCAGCCGAAATAAATAAAAAAGAAAAAGACAAAACTGCTGACATTGTACCAAGACAGTTGTACTGTAGCAACACCGCCGGTACTGTAGCAAAACCACTGTCTAAAAACCGTCTGGGGAGTAATTTGACCTGTTTTGAAAAGTTCAGGAGTAGAATAGACCGTTTCCTAGTTGAGGAGGTTAAGTAGTCCACCTCTTATAATTGGAGAGGTGAAGTAGACTTTTTTCCTCGTAGTTCCACCCGTTTCAAACAGAATTACAAAATCGCTACTTTGCAGCTAAATTATGATCCGTGTAACCGTGCACGCGTGCAACGGAAAAAAAAACTGTGCTAGAGCTAAGTTGTATTCGCTGACTTTTCAGCCAAAAACTAGAGTGCGTGTGTATTCTAGCTTGATTCGCTAGCGTTGGCGCCAAGGGAACCGCTGCTTGGCTCGTTCGTCTGCTGCGAGCCGCTGGTAGGAACATCCGACTGCGCCGTCGTCAGTTGAGAGTCGCCCGCCTCTCCGGCCGGCGCGCTGTGCTCGTTGTCGTCGTCTTGCTTATTTCTACTCGCGGCCACGACGGGTGCCGCGGCCTGGCCGGCGTACCGCGTCTGGGGAGGAGCCGGCCCAGGCGGGCCGTACGGGAACGGGCGCTGGCGTGGCCGCTTCGGGAACGGGCCGCGGCCTCCTTGGAACGGGCGGGGCCCTTGAAACCGGCGCTGCGGCGCGGGTGGACGTTGTTGCCCTTGGTGGAAGTGGAACGGGTTGGGCCATGCCTGAGGCTGACGGTGCTGCGGCGCGGGCGGTCGTCCTTGGAATTGGGAGTAGAACGTCCGGGGTACCGGCGGCTGGTGGTGGTACTGCGACCCGAACGCGGGCTGGCCTCCGACTCCGAGCGACGGGATCGCAGCCGGCGGGCGGTTCTCCAGCACGTTCGGCGGCAGATCGCCTCTGTTCACCAGGTACTCCGCGGCGAGGCGGCCGGCTGCCATCAGAACCGCTTCCCTCTCTTGCGGCGTCATCTGCTGTTCAGGCAGCACCGGCGGGTGGTAGGGTTGGCCTCGCCCGTAGCGGAAGCCGCTGCCATTGCCGTTGCCTCCTCCAGGCTGCATCGTCGGTCATAACTAGACGAGACACGGCGTGTTTCTTGATGTCCAGCCAGACGTCGAAGGGTTCCGCCGATTAAAAGGCGCCGAAGTCCGATTTAGAGCAGGCATCGAATTGCTTTCTGAAACCGTATGCCTACATATATTCGTCTCCGACTTTTTTTTTTTAACTCTATTCGTCTCCGACTTGGACACACGGAGAGCGTTCTTTTAATTCTCTCTTTAGAGGAAGACGCAGGCAATATGGCCTAGTTTTTGGAAGAAAAAAAACAATGTGGCCTAGTTTTTTTTTTGAAAAAATAGCAATATAGGGCATCTATCAGTTTGAGTTATATATATACTAAAAGTATAAAAAATTATAAACAGCAATACTACCTTAGATGCATAGCAAAATAGATGTACCAAAAAAGTCAAAGCGACTTATAATTTGGAATGAAGAATATTTCGGAAGTTTGTGGCTTCGTGTCGTCTCATAAAGTGATGCAATCTGTGGACCTTTGACATGCCTAAGATATCGAACTAAGCAGTAGACTACTGACATGTAAGCCTGATAACATCAGTGCCATGCAGTCAAACAAATGGGATAGACAAAATACTTTTGAGGATACGCACCTTTGGGGATATGCCATACCCTCACAGTTTCAGAAAATAAATAGGTATCCATGCAAAGCATCAACAAGATTACTGAAGTGAAACCTGAATCTATAGAAGATGATAGTGGCAGATAAATTTCATAGGTTGAAACAGACAGGACATACGTGTAACAAGGATACATTCAATCATTCCCAGGAGTGCTAAAAAATATGTACATTGACAGCTCCTGCCAGGTCAATGATGGTGCAAAGTTCTCATGAAGAAATATTTCATGTATTGTCTTAACCAATTAAAACATAAAAAACTTGCATGTGGGGCCTTTTTCTCCAAGAATAACATGCTCAGGGTGTCCAGAACGTTACTGGACCTGACAATCTACGGAGCTTCTTCCTGGTACCTCTTAGGGAAGCCACATCCAACACCGGGGCTGCTTTGATGTCTCCAGATCAGCTTGGTTTGTTTTTCGCTCCCATGTGTTGCAAATGTAAGTTTCTGTTGAAGATTATCTAGATTAACTGGCATCCTAAACACTAGCATACAAAAACAAATCTGCAGTATGTAAATACATACTTGTCTTGCTCTCTTGTCAAGTGGAGTCCATGTTGGCTCGATGGATGGCACTATGCTCTTTCCATGATTTATACTAGGCTGTACCTTGAAATCCTTTCTTACCCTATGGCTCTGTGCTTTAGTTCCTCCCCTGCCTTTCTCATACCTGTGAGCCTCATTTGAAGGGCTCTGGTCTCTCAAAAGGGTGTTTATATTTCTTCGATGTCTGAAAGATTCAATATCTGAAGGGCTCTGGTCCCTGAAAGGAGTATCTGTATTTCTTTGATATCTGAAAGATTCAATAGGAGGAACACTCAGGATTCTAGAGGAGCCATCCCTTGTTCTTGAATTTGACCATGTTGCTGAAACATTGCATCTAGATTGTTCTTGGCGTGCTTTTCTGTTTTCATTCATTTGCCTTAGATAATCCATTTCCCAGCCTGAGCCTTGTGATGCTCCATGACAGCCAAAATCCTGTTTCAGAAAAGGAAGTGAAGATGCTGGAGTCTGCATTATTTCCTGTCTTGGTTCATGATATCTGCTGCCCAGATCATTTCTACCTGAGCTTGTGGCAAAATCCTCATGCACATTATCTGTCCATGTTTGATTTATACCACATGAAACGTCCCAGTTACCAGGGTCATTACTGATCTCCAATGCGGATGGAAATGCTGGATGACTGGAAGTTATACAGGCTGATGGCATGCTCGCACGAAAGGAACTTCTGATTGGCTGTTTAGCTCCCAATTTGGATTGCCTAGAGAAATTGCATGTGTCCACCATACTGCTAGCCCTTTCATTGTATGTTCTGAAATTTGGAGTCAGCTCATTGATGAAGTCATCATCTATTATATGAATCCCAGTTACAGCATCCACATCATACTTTCTTGGCTGACAAGAGACACCTTCACTACCCATATTCAACCTTTGATCAATCATAAAGACTTCAGGGAGGTCAGGCATCATATCATCTATGTGAGAGAATTTCCTTAACTTAGGTGGTGAGAATACCTTGTCATTTTCTACACAATCACCATGCAATTGAGTACAAGGATTAGGGTGAGCAGGGTGACTAACTGCTGCTGAAAAGTCTTGTGTGGCACACCTTTTCTTTTTCCTTGCAGACTGCAACAATGCACTACTGATATCTGAATCTACGGAAGAGCATTCAGTCATAACGGACTTTGATTCACCTAGCTCACCGAATTTGCACAAAGCACTGAAGAGAGAAATGCTCTGTGGCGGCAAACGATACTTTTCAACAGCCTGAGTGCGTTGCTCATGTGACCATCTGAGGAAATCCAGAAGAGTGCCAGAAGAAAGTATCATGTGTGCAGACAGAGGACTAACTGAAGGGAATGCCGTGACAAATGACTCAACCAGACTTTCTGATTCAGGTATTTGTGGACAAGGAGCTTGATTTATCCTAACTGCATTCTGGATGCAATCGAGAATGATTTGATCTGTTGATTTGGGCGTTTGTGAGAAGAATAGCTGCAAGTTCATGTCCAGGCTAGCAGCTGAAGCATATAGAGAATCAGATGCCTCCAATACAGCAGAAAGCAAGTGATTTTCACCCTCGAAGACCTGCAAAAGTGGAACAGATAATTCATTGTGTTGCAATATACCAAAACGAGCACAACCACTCTATTAGGGAAAATTAAGGACATTAACAGGAGCAAAAGCAATTACCATTATGCAGCCACAGAAACAGAAGCTAAGTGCCATCAGAATGTTGGTAGCAATATCCTCTACCAAATTTGTTATACCAGATGTGTCTGACGATATTGTTAATTCACTGGACCCAGAGGTTCTTGTATCATACCATAGTAAACAAATTGCAGCGGTAAGTATTAGGTCCACAGGCAGATCAACATCTCGCTCTACAACCTGCATACCTCCTCTCTCCAAAGCTAGTATCTGCTGATAAGATGATTTTCGAGAGAAAAGCATATTCTTTCCATGATTTCCAGTATTTACAACAATCACTGCCTCTGGGCCAGGTATTCCTGCTTTTGTGCTGTCCATTTTCTCACTGAGAGGAAGGACACCAGCAGATTGGTTGTCTTGGGGAGCTTTTATCACATTCGCAGATACAGAAGAAGTTGAACTGCTCTTCTCAACTGCAGGCACAAAATTTTGTGAATTGGCAATGGTTATTTGGTTCAACATATTGAGCTGTTCAGCTGCAGTCACAAAGTTGTGTGGATCAACAATATTCTTTTCGTTCAGATTTCCCTGATTGTGCAGTTGAACATCTGCTGGAATCTTTTTTGATGAATCAGCAGTGAGATGATTGGCCTGCAGATGTTGCTGTTGATTTGTTGCCGGTATAAAGTTTAATGAATCAACAATACGCATTTTGTTCATCTTCTCTTGCAAGTCTTTCTGAAGTGTATGCAAAACAGCATCCTGCAAATAACAAGGAGAGGAAAACTTTGGATCTTCTGGTTAATAGAAACATATGTACCCCATTAGCCTTTTGAGGACTCCCTCAAAATGACTTTTGAACAATTCAGTATGCAATGCGTACCACTTTAATTATCCAGTGTGTAAAATCCATGTTCATCAAAACTAGGGATCATGATAAGCAGATCTTATAGTTATTTACATATTTTCTATTACACATTTGAACAAAATTTGGTGAGTGATGTGTAGAAAAACAAAATTGCAGTCTGTATTTTACTTCCATTCTCTGGTCTAGGAATTTATGGAATTCCTAGAGACCAGAGAAACCTGTAATGTAATCAATACTTAGTTTTATCAAAAAAAATATTAACTTGAATAGATAATAGATATACTTAGGCAATAACTAATAAAGCAGACCCACGTTTCATATCAGTAACATAATATTTTTTTTTGAAAAAACCAGGAGGAGAAAACCCCCTACTGAACTCATTTTTAAAGATATCAGTCTGTACAAAAGAGGAAAACAAACTATACAAATATCAGTAACATACATGTGTGCTTATTAGCAAACAGCAAAGTTATGAACAGAATGACCGAAATAGATACAAAGATTCCCCCTAAACAAAATTTAATGAGTTTAACTGCGAAAAAGTGATTGATAATCACCAATGTGGATTTCAAATCCTGGTCTGTGTGATTGTCCTCGACAAGAGCATTTGGAAGGCCTTCACCATCCACTGTGACATAGAGGAAATGCAGTGGTGGCAGTCCATCTAGTTTGGGAGCCAGAGATAACAAGATAGATGATTTATTTGGACCTCCATATTCCAGTACCATGCAAAACTCACTGAAAGGGAATGAAGCTGGGATGTTCCTTCAAGATGGAAAAGAAATGAATTATATTATATTTGACAATAGACACACTGAAAACATAGAGCACACAGGAAAAAAAACATCATTTATGACAAATGACAGGAAACTTTTTGGACACCCTTATAATTGTATGCTATTTTTCTATAGTGTAGACGTGGCCTATATGTGATTTCTAAAATGTTGCCCATGCATAAAAATTTGAACTCTAAAGTGTTTTGTGATTTCATTTATGTCAGAAAGTATAAAAGGCTACAAAAGAATCCAATGAGTAAGCAGGCAAATTGTTTGCAAAAGAGGAAAATGATTCTAAGCATAAAAAAGCTGATGCTCACCAAAAATAAGTTTCAAATTTGATATTGAAATTTCTGTACATTTAAAAATGATGTGAAACCTCACCTAGTTTCAAATTATGAGCATTCATAATAGATTCTTAATCTCTTAGTAGACTGAATCATTTTAACATTTCAATTAAAAAAATAGAAGCAGAATATACTGCATGAGAACTGATTGCATCCTTCCAGAAATTACATTGATCTCTAGTACGTACAACAGACGGAGAATTGATTTCACCAGTTACAATCAATTAGTGACATCGCTTAAGATACCTCCAAAATTAGGCATTTGGATGCTTTACCTGAAGCATATCTTTTATTCATCTTTATAGTTTTATTATATATAAGTAGTGACATACCATGCTTAAGAACGTATCACAATATGAGAAGTTATCATGAAAGATTAAGTGGCTAACTGCAGGAACTAAATATGTTTCTAACATTGATTATATTTGTAGTAATATAACTGAAAAGATAAGGAAACAATGCAGATAAGCCTAATTTGAATTCACGTGGACTTACTTGTTATCTAGCAGAATGCAGTCTGATTTCCATAATTCTTCCAGCATACATGTTTTAGAGTTTGTCTTGATCACCGGATCTGAATAAGTGGTTGAATGGTATGTTTCAAACTCAACAGATGTTATCTTCATGGCAGTTAGCTTTTGACCCAATGGCAACCAGAAAGCTCTATCAGACACTATAAGGATCTTTCGGCCGATTTGGGTATTAGATCTAAGGATTGTCTCAATGACAGATAATGACGGATGAGACTCTAGTAGTTGCTTCTCAGCTTTCAACCGAGCTTCACCAATGCAGCGTTGAAGATTTCTTAACCTCTCAGGAATATTTTCAAATGTTCCAGTCAAATTGCCTACATACAGATAGGCAGCATGCAGACCAAAGAAACATAGGTAATATGCAACCTGTTTTAATGCATACAGTACAATAAGCTCCATCTTATCTTCATATTTACAGTAGCTATACAAGCCTTCTGAACCTTCCCCTGTTATCAGTTCAAGAAGCTTTTGCTTTGAAATGCTTAAACCTTGCCCATCGGAGAAAGAATGCCTGAAGTATGCACTTTCTTGCAAAGCAGATGTATAACTTACGTGGATGTCTTTGATAAGGCCTTGAATAAGATCTGAGAGGTTGACAGGATGAATTTCTATGAGTTTGTTAACTCTAGGTCTGATTGAAAAAGGAGCTGCTTGTTTTGAAGAGGGGATGAAGGTAGAAATATCCTCATTTTTCCTTACTTTATTAGTGTCATTTCTCACATTTAAGTAGAAGCTTAGCCCATTGGACTGTGACGTTGACTTAAACAATGATGATTCCTTTTCTGGACTCAATTTATCCATGTGGCTATGACCTCTGACATCACTTTCTAGCATGTTCTTCTGAGTTGTTTCCAAATTGGCTGATGGATCATGAGGTATAGGCCCAGGAACATAAATCTCATTCTTCTTGTCCTCATGTTGAAGCTTTGCACTTCTGGGAAAATCCTCCAGAAAATTAATGTCAAGCGCTGGCATCTGCTGGCAACTTATTTGCAGTTCAGGACTTAAACTGCAAGGCTTTACTTCCTCAACCATACTCGCATAAGTAGAGCAACTCTTCTGATTGCATGGCCCTTCTGATAAAAGATGCCAATCCAAATAGATCCCATCTGCTGCAGATAGAGGAAGTGGTTTTAGGGAGCAAAGTACTTTTATAGGGGGAAGCATAGATCTCATTGCTTTATCATCAGGTAAAATAGGTGTAGGTAGTGATTTGAAGGTATCATCAACTAGAGCCCATTCAGAGCTAACCACTGATTCATAGAAAGATTGTGCTTGATCAAAGTCATCTTTGAATATTTCCTCAGATGTATTCATCTCAGCTTTCACTGACTGAACAAGTGTCTTAAAGGTATCCTCGGAAGGAAAGTTGATAGTCTCTACTTCCTCCAAGAGAATGGAGCAAGGAAAATCTGAACAGGTCCCATCAGGTTTGAGAGGGTATAATGCTGACTTTTTATCAAGTAAAATATCATGATTGATCCTCACAAAATCCATTTCTGCTACATCCTTTGCTGTAATTGGTTTATCTGCTTGATACTCCACACGTGGGGCATCTTTGCAAACCAAGGCAAAAATGTCCATATCACACGATCTCAAGAACTCAGTTGAGCCAAATGATGGAAGACGAACTTGTGCTCCATCATATAAGTGTTCAACAATATTATGAAAAATATTGGATACCACTGTCTTTGCTGGGCACTCATCAAGCTCCCAAGAAATCATACTAGCCTCCAACTGGGGTATTATTTGACCATTCTCTAGTCCTGCGATTTCCATGCAGGAGCTATCTTTAGCATAAGGACAGTTCATATCATCATCATGTTTTACAGGGACTTCTACTTGATAAGTTGACTCTGCAAGTTCAGCTGGATATGGTATTCTTGTCTCAGTATCAATATCAATGAAGTCCTGCAATAAATCAGAAGGAAGTTCGAGGACATGAGCACACTGAGAAACAATATAGTAAGAATATGATGCTTTGAGTTCAGACTTCATAAATCACAATGGAATCAAATGAACAAATGACAATGAGCATGCTAATCATAAGGTGTTTACTCCTGAAACCATGGACAAGAAACTAACAAGAAAACCCTATGTTATGTTATCATGCATGTGTTGCTGATGATGTACGTTCATATTAATATTGTAAGTGCAACAGTATAAAGCATAAAAAAGGCAACCATCAACTTGTATCAGAAGATAGTAGATTTCAATGATCCCAGTTAACATGTCATGTGCCAAGAGCTTGTGGTTCTAAGCACAGTATTTTCATCCATCTCTCAGAACCAAACTGCAGCTCCAGACATAATGTGGATTAGTGATCCCTATTAACATGTGACTTGCCAAAGAGCCTGTGCATCCAAGCACAACATTCTGATTCATTTCTCATAACTAAATTGCAGCTCCAACAAATATGGAATACAGAGTAGTAAATAGCTTAAAACTTAGATGAGATGGTGTGGAGTACCGGATGGATTTTCACGTCTGGGACACCAAATGAATAGTTGACACAAGCATCTGGCTCTTCATCATGAAGCGATGCAATTTTCTTCTGCAAAACCTTTGATACAATGAAACATCAGAGTTTGAGCCAGAGCAGGAACTACATAAAGTACAGGTGAAACTATTGAGATGCATCTTACCAACAGGAAATCGACCTCTGGAACCTCAAACATGGCCTCCAACAGGCCCCCTCGCTAACACCACATCACACAGAAACCACAAATAAATCTCCTATGCAACAATCACAGCATAACAAAACAAGCAGAAACTACGATCACCTTGGTAACTTCTGAGGCCTCCAAACTGAGTCCCTCTTCCTTATCGCCCTTTGTGTGGCTGTCGTCCAGTCCCTGAATGAACACACATAATTTTCAGAAATACTCCATGGTGAGAACATCAAAGCCGAGAAGCGTATGGAAAATCCAAACATACTTCACTTGCCTTGGGGATTCTGAAAGCAACGGGATCCATCGAGCTAAAACCATTCCCGTACACGCCCCTACCGTAGAGATAATCATCCAGCAAGCCCTGCGAGAAACCCCTGAGTTACACAATTTCACGCATAGAAGCACGGAATTGACAAAACCACACAAATCACGACTTCATCACCCATCCGAACTGCCCCTCACTGAACCCATACGGCTAGAGAGTAGAGAACGAGAACTCCTAAGGCCTTAATGCGCGGCCGGCTCACCTCGTCGGCGGCGGGGATATCCGGCACAGGCAGGGGCTGCGGGACGACGGCGGCGAGGAACTCGGTGAGCGCGGAGTCGAAGGGGAGTGAGTCGAGATCATCGCCGGCTACACTCGGGTCGGGTAGGAAATCGGCGGAGAAGGGGAATGGGTTGAGGAGGTGGGGATCGGGAGGAAGAGTCGGGACCGGGAGGGAAGGGAAGGGCAGGGATGCTAGCGCTATGGCTAGGTCGGAGGAGGCGGTGGCCGAGGGCGACGGCGCGAAGTAGTCGGTGGTGAGGAAGCGAGTCCGCATGGTGCCCGGTGAGGCGCCGCGGTGGAGGGGAGGGGGAGGGACGGTGGGGACTAGGGAGACTGGAGGAGTGGCCTCAGGCCTGGCCGTTTTGGTTTGGAGGAGCGACGGACTGTTGAGTGTTGAGACGGTGAATTCGAAATTCGAATTAGAACACGAGCAGGGACTCGAGTATTGGGCCAAAACTGCTGTCATGATGCTCAAAATGCCTAAAGCATCCAACATGAGGCCCATTAGCCCACTTGACTGGCGATGGAGCAAAAACCCAGGCTCTCCACCCAGTGATGCGATTGTACTCAATATTATATATATGAATATTTGTGTAGTAGGGAATCTATTTTCTAATTTTTTCATAGTATGTCACACAACGTCTGCAGTTGGACATGGTGCAATCATAGAAGGATACAATCTCTTTTCAGTATTTAATAATGGCTTTGTTCTATAAGGTCACTTTGTGTATGGAATTCTTCTCAGCAAACACTTGACTAGTATTAAACCATTAGATATCCAATCCTTCCTATACTTAAAAAGTAGCATTTTAAGATATTGAAGTGTTGCAATAGATCTCCTATCTTATCTCCCATTATATTATATTTTCTAAGAAATCTCCTAAAAGAAGCACTATTTTTCCTAGCAACCTCCTCTCTCCTATCGCAAAATAAATATAGAAGACAAGTTTTAGGTAATCTGCTACAATAGTGCTCTCCTGTATACTAAACTAATTTTAAAGCACTCTCCTAAGACAACTTATAGGTGATGCAATATAAGAGATTTGGTGGAGTTGCTCTAACTGTATATAGTTCTTTGTGGTTCGACACCGAGAAATTTTGAACTTTGTAGCGCAGTGTGCAGCGTGTTCTACAAAATCGCTTTTCATATAATATTGTGGAGAGACTTGAGAAGCACAATAAAAAAATATTTTTTGTTCCGTTGTTCTTATAGATGGTTATGTATCTCCATGTGGCTCAAAACATAATGTTGCTGAATAAAAAGTGTCTAATGACCAGCCTGTTCGCTTGAGCTTTCCGCCGCTTATTTTCAGCCGGCCAGCAGTATTTTTCTCTCACATAAATCAGCCAACAGTACTTTCAGCCGCTTATTTTTAGCCCAAGCGAACAAGCTGCGTCAAAACCTTATGTTTTCTAATGTTACTATATATTATTGCACTGATTTTTTTTTGGCTCTGGTAGCAACCCATAGGCACACAAGTACACAACTAGTTATTAGTGGTACTAATATAATAAGTTACTATTACTAAATTCCCTCCTAGTAATTTTTAAGTGAAAAACTCATGGTCCTTCAAAAGATATCATCTGCATGCAGAGCCTCCTACGCAGCACGTGGACGCGCCCTCCTGAGTGATCGGTGCTCCATGTTTCGATCCATCACCCGGCGAGAAAGAAGGAATACCTGCTGGTCCAGATCTCTCAAAACGAAGCGCTGGACAAGGGGGCGATGGCTTCGGCGGCTGCGGCTGTGATCCCGGACGGCCGGCGATGGAGCAAAGGTCCGGGCTCCTCGTCGTCGCCGGTGACGACGGCCATTTTCCTCTTCTTCTTTGTTGTCGTGGTCGGCGTCCTCGTGTCCGCCCGCTGGATAACCACCACTGTAAGTGCAAGAGTTTATATTTCTTCTTCTCCCATTGCGATCTGAACTTCTCTTCTCCCATTGTGATCTGAACTTGGTTGCATTTCGGATGTTCTCTATTTAACTGTTGTTTCGCACATTTGGATGGGATAATTAGGAGCAGTAGTAGGATTTGGTGGTAGGAGGTTAGAAAATATTTTGTTTGTTTCGTGGTGCGACCGCGAATAAAAGTTTACAGAATCGCCTCGCACCAATCAGTTCTCCGAGGAAGGATGGTAAATGAGTGTATCCTTGTTATTCAGGGTAACTTTGTGATACAATTTTCCATTTAGAAACCCAAAATTGATTCGGATTCCATCTAAATTCGCCCTCTGATTTTTTTTTTCATGAACTAAATAAGCCTGTGACTAAAAATCAAATTCCAAACTTAATTTTCTCCACCACTTTCAGCGCTAATTCCCGTACTCTTCCCCAGTAGACAGTACTAGTTGTCAAAGGCACCGTGAAAACGTTTGTTTGACGCGTTTCATCTATCGCTGTTCAATGATTTGCCTATTGTTCTTTCGGTTCAGTTACTCGGATTGGTGCAAAGACTAGTTTTACTGAACCGATGCATGGGCATTAGCCTAGGAGGAAGTAATTAACAATCTTTCAGTTGAGTCTGATTGACGCAAAGAGTAGTTTTACTGAACCAATGCATGGGCATTAGCCTAGGAAGTAATTAACAATCAATTTAACGTGTGCAGACTCATCTGTCAATCACCAATCTGGATCAGTGGAGCTCAAAGCCGGTAGGTAAGCTCCGACCCTTTATTTCCAAACAAAATTTCTGCTATCACTCAGAGAAACATACTCTTAAATATGCTGTTCTTGCTTGCAAGTTGCAACGCCACAACTCCTACGAAAAAAATATGCGAAAAAAATGGGGATTTCGTATTCTTACTATCAGCATAACCATCTGGGGTTAAATTGGATGCGCCACTGATGAACTCATCATGTTCCCCTTTTCCTCCAATTTATGTTTCCTTACTGTTTAGTGTTTAACACAAAGAAGCTGATAGCATCGCACCAAAAACACACACAAAAATCAATTTAAATTATTTTTTATATATAAAAAGGGCCGATTAAAATTTCTGAAAAGCCGACAGGACCGTTGATCATCGTCTTCCTCTCCCTGCAGGCTATCTTAACCGCGACGCAGACCACCTCCATCCCGGCCATCCCAGCCGCACCGCCGCCGCCTCGGCCGACCTACTCCCTCTCCTGCACGGCACCGCCGCTTCCCCGTGACCCGACCATCCCCAGCAACATCTCCCAGACCCTCGACCTCGTGCTCTCCCCCAACGCATCCTCCGCCTCCACTTGCGCCGCCTTTCCTGACCCGCCGCCGCCGCTCCCCGCCAACTCCAACGCCTCCTCGACCTGCCCCGCCTACTTCCGCTTCATCCACGAGGACCTCCACCCATGGCGCGCCTCGGGGGGCATCACCCGCGCCATGGTCGACCGCGCACGCGCCACCGCCAACTTCCGCCTCGTCGTGATCCGGGGCCGCGCGTACATCGAGCGCATCGCGCCGGCATTCCAGACGCGCGACCTCTTCACCATCTGGGGCATTCTGCAGCTGCTCCGGCGCTACCCCGGCCGCGTCCCTGACGTCGACCTCATGTTCGACTGCGTCGATTGGCCCGTCGTGCACGCCGACCAGTACGAAGGGGAGAACGCCACGGTATTGCCGCCGCTCTTCAGGTACTGCGGCGACAATGAGACGCTAGATGTTGTCTTCCCAGACTGGTCATTCTGGGGCTGGTAAGCAATCGATCATACCTTTCTTTTTGGCATAAATTGGTCATTTTTGTTTTTTCGTGCATTGATACGGTTATATCCGTATTCATCACTGCATTCGTTATAACACAGTGAATTCAATGAGAACCAATTGCAAAAGATTAGTGCCATTTCTAATGTGTTTTACTTTGGGAGCTACTAAAGTGATATTGTGGTTGATCTGTTCTTTTGTGTTGTGATGTTCAGACAAAGCACAAACACTTAATGAACTGTATGTGATGACTGATGATAGGCCTGAGATCAACATAAAACCGTGGGATGCTCTGCAGAAGGAATTGAATGGTGGGAACAAGAGGGTGAAATGGTTGAATAGAGAACCTTATGCTTACTGGAAAGGGAATCCAGATGTTGCAGTTACAAGGCAGGAGCTTGTTAAGTGTAACGTCTCCAGTGAGCATGAATGGAATGCAAGGATTTACAAACAGGTACTTTGTTTCTCTTTATGTTATATCACACTTTCTTGTACTCGGAGAATTTGTGATGGCCCAGTGTCTTCCCATGAGCAAAGTTCCATTATTTTGTCAATTTTGTTGCCCATAAAATGTTTAAATCCTTCAGAATTAGTGGGTAACTACTTTTTCAATGAAACAGTTCTAGTAATGATGACCCATGATTGATTAGCTTTTATTTTTCCTTTTTGGTCGTTTAGGATTGGCTCAAAGAGATCAAGGCAGGATACAAACAGTCAGATTTGGCTGGTCAATGCGCACATAGGTTTATTTTCTTTTCTTGCAGACAAGTTGAAATTTACGCTATTCTGTCAATAATACTGAGATTCTTTCTTTGGGTGACAGGTACAAGATTTATATTGAAGGATCAGCATGGTCAGTCAGTGAGAAGTACATTCTAGCTTGTGATTCCATGACACTAGTGGTTACACCAAAATACTATGATTTTTATTCAAGGGTGCTGATGCCCATGCAACACTATTGGCCAATTTGGGATGACAATAAGTGTAGCTCCATAAAGTATGCTGTTGACTGGGGAAACTCTCACAAACAGAAGGTATCTTTTTGTGTACATCTTTATTATATCAGTACCAAAGCTTCACTGCATTACTTGGCTGAACTTATTGGCACAAGAGAATCAAAACAGGTCCTTCGGTTATTTCCTTGTTTGATCATGCGATGTGATGCAGCAGGAGGTACATCACTAGCCTTGACAAGCTGGTGCTTAGTTGGACTTGGGCCATTGTTTTGAGTTAGGTCCCATATATTAGTCACATATGTAAATAGGTTAACTAGATCCAGGTCTCAGACTTGTTACAGTGAACCTCGTAACTAGAAGAGAGAACAACTTTTTAACACAAAATTATAAGAGTAATATGTTTATTATAAGCCTTCAAAACTACTGCTAGACTGTACAACATTGTATAGTAGTAGAAAGGACGGAAGGTTGGCGAAAGACGACACGAGAGTCAAGACGACAGGTATATGTGCTAAAAATGAGTTAAAAGTGTGCTTTGTTTGATTAGGCACCTATCATAAGGTAAAGAGATTGGTCAGTGCATGTTAGTTGTTAGTGTAACAAAGCTTCACTACAGAAGGTATCTTACTTATTTGCATGAATGATGAAATACATTGGTTATAAGGTGCCTTGTGCTGTCTGAACTCAGGAGATATTTCTAGTGTCACCTATATTAATCAAACTACCATGATGTATGTCATGCTCAGCATAATTCTAGGAAGCTTTTGCTAGATCAATTTTTTAGCTTGTAATGTTAGGCAGATTCATATTTTAATAGAAGACAGGTTTTTCTCCTTGTAGTATATGTTATAGCTGAATGTTCTGTGCTTTAACCATGGCATAAGTATAGAAAATAACTGTTGAAATAACTTGTGAGTAGTGAGTCACCCATTTGAATACTTGTCCACTTTTCTAATCCAATTTTCCTTGATTTTTCATAAGTAATAACATATTGGAGTAAAGAGCACACCTTTTCTTCTACAGAGAATGCTTTGTTACGTATATTTGTAAAGGTTTTGCATCTTTTGATAGTAACCATATCCATGTATCCCACTGCAAATATAGGCACAGAGAATAGGAAAGCAAGGAAGCAACTTTATTCAAAAAGAGCTCAGCATGGAATATGTATATGATTACATGTTTCACCTCTTAACTGAGTATGCCAAGCTCCTAAGATTCAAGCCAACAAAACCACCTGAAGCTATTGAGGTCTGTCCCGAATCTTTGGCTTGCCAAGCTATAGGCCGCGAGAAGAAGTTCATGAAAGACTCCATGGTGAGATCCGCCAGCGATGCTGGCCCATGTGACCTGCCTCCTCCTTTCAGTCCTGAGGAATTCAAAGCGCTGCAGCGTAGGAGAGAGAAGGCAATGAAGCAGATCGAAACATGGATGCAAAAAGCTTCGAGGCCCGTGGATAAGAAGCCCTGAGAGCTTCATGCTTTTCCCTCCCCAATACACCCAATTTTTGTAGTGCTAATAACCACAGGCATTCTTATCTGATTGAATCAAATGTATGGTTCTATAGAAGTTATAGATGGTTTTAGTTCTCCAGATCTCATCAATGTACTTCTATTTGTCGTGTGCCTTATATTTTTCTATACTCTGCTTTAGCTGTAGGATGTAGCGATATTGCTCAGTGACCCTTTCGACCTTAGAGTAAGAGTAAAGAGTGTGTTTGTTTAGAGGTAGTTGAGGGGAGGGTTAAGAGCGCTTAGATGGACGGATTTCAAGACTTTTTGTTTGTTTGGTGGGATCAGAAATGTGGCTTTAGGAGCATGTTTGGTTTTTGTGGTTCTTGTTGGCCAAGCCAATATTTGGCTAGCCAAGTTTGGCACCCATTTAGGTCTTGTTTAGTTAGTCCCCTACTTTTTTTTTGAAACAATACAGCAAACTTAATTCATTCAAGATTGTTACATCATTGATCATGAGATATAAAATAAAGGGAGTTCATCGACCCAAATACAATTCTGCCTTTGTTGCAGAGCTCTTCTTGCTAAATTGTGGGCCACCTGGTTTGCCACCCTACTACAATGTTCCATAGATATATCTTGAAAGTCACTCCATATAATATTACACTCATCATATATTGCAGCTGCCGAGTTCGCTGAAAAACCTCCATCCTTCATTATTTGTACCACCTCCATACAATCAATCGGTTGCACCCTTGCGCTAGCATCAAACCCTCTTTAAGCGCATAAGCCTCCACCATTGGTGCATCAACAAGATGTGGTACAAAGCTGTGGACTGCTGCTAACACACCTCCAGAACTCTCTCTTATAATAGGGCCAACACTTCCACAGCCCCCATCTTCTTCTAAAGCTGCATCAACATTCACCATAACCTTACCCTCAGGAGGCTTCTTCCATCATTGCCTTAATCTTGAACCTTTCTTCATTGCCAATTTATAGTTCTTGGTAAGTGCCGCAATAGCCATGGCAGACCTCGATGGTCGCTGGACGGTCTCTCCATGGACAACTTGCCGGTGCTCCCACCAAATGTACCAGCCGGCAGTGATAACCAGCTCCGCGAAGCCCACCTCAAGAGCATGAACTTGGTCATCTGTTGTAATGATTTCCTCAAGGATTTAATCCCTACTTAACGGTATTGGAAGGGGCCAGAGAGATTTAATTAATCCCTCTAAGACCTTGTTCGGTTAATCTTCAATTGCAGGGATTTAGGGGTGGGGGTGACTTGCAGGGGATAAAATCCACTTCCAATTCCCTCGGTCTGGGCAAGCCCTGAATCCCCTCCATTCTCCACCAAACTAAACGAGCCAAGGGCCAAGAAAACCGAGTGGCCTCGATATGACTAAAACTGCAAAACAAGGTAAGCCACATGTTCGGTTCATCGATCACTATCACCCGAACTAGCAGCCTTGATGTCTTCAGTTGGTACATTGCTTCTCTTGTATTCTTTCTTAACCTGTCTTAAAATCCTTTGTAGGCTGAAGCACTACTGGCAAGTAAAATTGTGTATTTTGTTTATCTAATTTCACAGGATAAGGATTCAATGTGAAAAAAGAATTATAAGGATGAAACGTGTACATAAATTAATTAACTGATCTTCACTCATTCGTCCTTGACGGCCCGTAGCTCGCGGTTCCTCCTCTCAGCTAGCATCGACTTGGTTTTCTCCAGCACACCAAAAAATATGGATCCACCGATGCCAATCCACAGCACTCGCGGCTCAATGCCCTGCCATGTGTCAACATAAATATATCAAGCCTAGTGCTCTGCTGCACCAACACTTGTCACTAGTCAGAGAACATGAATACCAAATTTCAGAACATGAGTACTCGGCGTGAGACAACTGAAAAAAAGGCAGTTGGACAAATGATGACAATGTCTGGGGCATGCACAACACAGGAGAGGCCGATGCAATAGAACGCAGCAAACTAGAAAGATCGTTGTGTTGTGAACTGCATCATATAGTTTAAAGCAAACTGTAACTGCAAGTCACAATTGAAAACTCATCTAACGGGGAAACTAAAAGCTTATACAGTTTCAAGACAATAAAAAGCTTCCAGTTCACATAACGTAATCTAGTGTTTGTTTTCCATTTTAAGAGTAACGAAGCTGTTCAAAGTGGTGCTTTACCTTCAAGAATGCTTTAGGGCCCTCCTCTCTGAGGATTGTCTGAGCACAGCTTACAATTCCAGTGTATTGGTTCCCTTGTCCCTGCAATTACAACCAATATGGAAATAGTCAGTAATGCACGAGATTTGTGTGGAAAGTCTTCATACAAGGATTTGTTGGAATATGTGTGTATTAGACCCATGAGGCTAGGCCCATGAGGCCCATGTATGGTTATCTATATAGCTACCCTTCTAGGGTTAGCCCAAATCAATAGAATCATTTTCCCTAACATGGTATCAGCAGCCTAGGGTTAGTTTCCTCCCCACCCATCCCCTTCCCAGCCGCCGCCGCTACTGGTGGCCGCCGCCGCCGGCCACCGGCGCCATGGCCGGCACTCCTCCTTCTCATCCTCTCTACAGCTATTTTCCTCCCCTCTCCTCCTCCTGGGCCCAAGTGTTGGCGGCTCCTCCTGCAGGTGCAGGCGCGGCCGCTTCTCCAGGCGCGGCCCTGGCAGCCGCCGCCCCTCCTCCTGCCGCCGCCCCTTCTCCCGGCGGGGCCCCTCCTCCAAGCGCGGCCACTCCTACAGCCACGGCCCTGGCAGCCGCCGCTCCTCCTCCAGGCCCGCCAGGCGCGGCCCCTCCTCCTCCAGGCCCGCCAGGCGCCACCCCCCCTCCAGGCCCGCCAGGCACCGGCGCACCCCCTCCGGTGCTGACCGCGGTGGGGGATGCCGGGGCGGAGGTGCACGCGCCTGCTTCTGGCCTGCACCTGCAGCCGCCTGGGGTCACCCTTCCCTTGGCCGAGGGGGCTGCTGGCCCTCGTCTGCTGCCGCCGGGAGGCGTCCATCCCCTGAACGCGGCCGCGATAGGGACTGCTCTGGGCCTCCATCCGCATCCGCCTGGCACGCTTACCGGCGGCCGAACTGCACCTCCCCCGCCTCTCCACAGCCCGGGTCTGGACTCCGCCCTCACCGCAGCTCTCGTCGCTGCCCGAGCTGCCGCCGCGGAGGGGCAGGCTCGTGTGCGCGCGGCTGCCCTCGTGTGGGAGCGTGAGCGCGACACGGCCGACGCCCTGGCACGCCAGATCGCCGAGGCGGAGCAGCTCCTCGCCTCTCCCGCCTCCCACGACGCTGGGGCCGCCTCCTCCGCCTCCTTGGGACGCCGCGTGTCCCACACCGCCGTCCTCTGGCACGACCCGGCCGACCCGCTCGTGACTCAGCTGCATTACCAGGCCGGGGGGGGGTCCAGAACATTCGCCTCCTCATTTCGATCGTCCTCGAGCCGGAGTCGCCCTCCTACACCCGCTGGAGGGATCTGGTGCTTCTCACTCTCCGCCGCTACGCCCTTGACGACCACGTCCTTGTTGACGCCTCGGTCGTCGTTCAGACACCGTCCTGGCTCCGTCTCGACAGCATCGTCTTCTCCTGGATCCTGGGGACGATCTCCCTGGACCTCCACGACCTCGTCCGCAACTCCCCTGATGCGCGCCGAGCGTGGCTTGCACTTGAGGGACAGTTCCTAGGCAACGCCGAGGCCCAGCCTCTGCGTCTCGACGCGAGCTTCCGCACTTTCGTCCAGGGCGACCTCTCCGTTGGCGAGTTCTGTCGTCGGATGAAGGGCATGGCAGACTCTCTTGGCGACCTCGGCTGGCCCGTGGAGGATCGCATCTTGGTCCTCAACGTCCTCTGCGGGCTCAGTGACCGCTACGCCCACCTCAGGACATGCATCACTCGTCAGCGGCCCTTCCCCACCTTCCTGCAGGTCCGTGACGACCTTGTCATGGAGGAGCTCACTCAGGGCATCCAGCCGGGGTCCGTCACTTCTTCGGGGTCCTCGTCTTCTTTGACGGCTCTGGCTGCTACTTCGCCGCGTCCCTCTGCTCCACCACGTTCGTCTGCTACACCGCCGTCGTCTCTCCTGGGACCCCCTCCCTCCGGGCCGAGCGGGGGTGGGAGGGTCGTGGCGGTCATCGTCGCCGTGGTGGGGGTCGCGGGGGAGGCCGTGGTGTCACCCAGGCTCTGGCTGGTGGTCAGGCACCGGCTGGACCGCAGGGGGGGTCACCATGGCCGTCGTTCCACAACCCGTGGTCAAGGCGCATCTCTATGTGGCCCTACCACGCTCCCGGGGGTGAGCCTCGCCCACCGGTGGCTATGTTCACTGGAGCTCCACCTCTTGGCGTCTCCACTGCGCCTACATGGGCTACACTCACCAGCACCCCTCCTGGGGTTGCCGGCTGGGACCAGCGGCCTTGGCTCGCTCCTTCAGCACCATGAGCCTGACTCCTCCTGTCGGACCGGAGTGGATCACCGACTCGGGGGGCCACCTACCATACCACCCCTGACCCTGGTATACTCTCGTCTGTCCATTCTCCATCTTCTTCTCTCCCTTCGTCCATTATGGTCGCAAATGGTTCGTGTCTTCCTGTCACGTCTGTGGGTACCGCCGGTGCTCATGGCTCCTTTCGTCTTCCTGATGTTCTTGTTGCTCCTTCTATGGTTCACAACCTTCTTTCTATTCGCCGTTTTACAGCTGACAATTCTTGTTCTATGGAGTTTGACTCTTCTGGTCTTACTGTAAAGAATTTAGCTTCCCGGCGTCCTCTGCTCCGATGTAACAGCACCGGGCCCCTTTACACTCTTCGCTTCCCGGCGGCTACTTCCTCTACTTCGCCGTCCGTTTTGTCAGCTGCCTTCGTCACTCTACTTCCTCTACCACTTGGCACCGGCGCCTCGGCCATCCTGGACGTGATGCCCTGATGCAGCTCAGTTGTAGCTCCGGTCTTCCATGTACTCGGGCTCCTGATGAGCATTTGTGTCATGCGTGCCAATTAGGCTGATATGTTCGTCTTCCTTTTCATAGTTCTACTTCACATGCGGCCCGCATTTTTGATCTTGTACATTGCGACCTATGGACATCTCCTGTCATCAGTATTTCCGGTTACAAGTACTATCTTGTGGTGGTCGATGATTTTTCGCATTATTCGTGGACTTTTCCCCTATGTGCGAAGTCCGACACTTTCCCCACGCTCCTTCACTTCTCGTGGGTGTCCACACAGTTCGGCCTCACCATCAAGGCCGTCCAGTGTGACAATGGTCGTGAGTTTGATAACTCCACCTCCCGCGCCTTCTTTCTCTCTCACGGTGTTTAGTTGCGCATGTCTTGCCCATATACCTCTTCCCAGAATGGCAAGGCTGAACGGATGATTCGCACCACCAACGACACCGTGCGCACCCTTCTGTTTCAGGCCTCTCTTCCTGCTCGCTTCTGGACTGAGGGCTTACACACCTCCACCTACCTCCTCAACCGTCTTCCTTCCGCTGCCTGTCCCGCTCCTACGCCACACCACGCACTCTTCGGTACCCCTCCTCGGTACGATCATCTTCGCGTCTTCGGGTGTGCGTGTTACCCCAACACCACTGCCACTTCTTCCCACAAGCTGGACCCCCGCTTCACTCTCTGTGTCTTTCTCGGGTACTCCCCATATCACAAGGGGTACCGGTGCTTTGACCTTACCTCCCGTCGGGTACTCATCTCTCGCCATGTGGTGTTCGATGAGTCCGTCTTTCCCTTCTCCAGCACACCCACCACTACTCCTGTTCCTGATCCCTCCTCCCTCTTTCCCGCTGATACAGTGGTCCAGCCACTTTTTCCGTGGTCTCCTGCAGGTACTGCTTCGCCACGCTCCTTGCCGGACACCTGTCCCAGCTCCCCGGCGAGTGCGGGCCCGGCGTCCCCTGGCGCGGCACCGACCTCTCCGGATGGCGCAGACTCGGGGACTTCGCTTCCCGATACTGCCCCGGGGGGGCCGTGCCGGTCGCCGTGGTCCGGTGCTGCCCCGGCACCTTCACCTGCCCCGGCACCTCCTTCACGGTTTGCTGCGCCGGTACGGGTGTACCAGCGCAGGGCGCGGCCGCCTCCACTCGCGGTACTTTCTCCGCCGGGCACACCGACACCACCGCCGCAGTCCCCGCCGGCCCGTGTCGCACCGCCGGTCTACCACCCGCCGCTTCTTCACCGACACCCGCGGCATGTTCACCCGATGGTGACACGGCACGCGGCTGGCACACTACCACCCCGGGTTCTTGCTGCGTCGACCGGCGACGCGCCGATTTTTCCTGTACCCTCTTCCGTCCGTGACGCCTTGTTGGATCCCCACTGGCGCCACGCGATGGAAGAGTACGCCGCGCTCTTCGCCAACCAGACATGGGAGCTGGTGCCCCGGCCGCCGGGCTCCAACGTCGTCACCGGCAAGTGGATCTGGACCCACAAGCGTCGGGCTGATGGCACTCTCGAGCGCTACAAGGCTCGCTGGGTTCTCCGGGGTTTCACTCAGCGCCCTGGGGTTGACTATGATGAGACCTTCAGCCCGGTGGTCAAGCCGGCCACTGTCCGCACAGTGCTCTCATTGGCGCTTGCTCGCTCATGGCCCGTCCATCAGCTGGACGTCAAGAATGCTTTTCTGCACGGACTTCTCACCGAGACAGTGTACTGCAGTCAGCCGGCAGGGTTCGTTGATTCCTCCCGTCCTAACATGGTCTGCCGGCTCAACAGGTCTCTCTACGGCCTCAAGCAAGCACCCCGGGCGTGGAACCATCGGTTTGCTGCTTTCCTGCTGACTCTGGGGTTTGTGGAGGCCAGTCTGATACATCTCTGTTTATCTATCACCATGGAGCTGACACTGCGTACTTGCTGCTCTATGTTGATGACATTGTCCTCACAGCCTCCAGTAAGACCTTTCTCCGCCGGATCATTGCCGTTCTTCAGTAGGAGTTTGCTATGAAGGATCTGGGTGTGCTCCACCATTTCCTCGGGGTCACTGTTGAGCCTCGTCCTGTCGGATTACTTCTTCACTAGCGGCAGTATACTCGGGATATCCTGGAGCGGGCTGGGATGACTGACTGCAACCCCTGCTCCACTCTGGTTGATACTCAGGGCAAACTGTCAGAAGCTGAGGGCCCCCCAGTGTTTGATCCCACTGCATACAGGAGTCTTGCTGGTGCCCTTCAGTACCTCACCTTCACCCGGCCGGACATCACCTATGCAGTTCAGCAGATCTGTCTTCACATGCATGATCCCCGGGAGCCCTACCTCACGGCTCTCAAGCGCCTCCTCCGCTACCTCCGGGGCACAATCGACTACGGCCTCCTACTTCAACGGTCTTTCTCCGCCGACCTTGTCGTCTACACTGACGCTGACTGGGCGGGGTGCCCAGACAATCGGCGCTCCACCTCCGGCTACGCTGTCTTCTTGGGCGGAAACCTGGTGTCCTGGTCGTCTAAGCGCCAGCCTGTGGTCTCCCGGTCCAGTGCCGAGGCGGAGTACCGCGTTGTCGCTAACGGCGTGGCTGAGACCTCTTGGCTCCGGCAGCTTCTCGCTGAGCTGCACACTCCGCCCTCCCGGAGCACACTGATCTACTGCGACAATGTCAGTGCAGTCTACCTCTCCACCAACCCCATTCAACACCAGCGGACGAAGCACGTGGAGATCGACCGACACTTTGTCCGTGATCGGGTGGCCATGGGCGAGGTGCGGGTCCTTCATGTTCCGACCACCTCCCAGTTCGCGGACATCTTCACCAAAGGCCTCCCGTCCTCGACCTTCAACGAGTTTCGCTCCAGCCTCAACATCACTAGTGGCTAGTTGCGTCTGTGGGGAGAACTTGTGTGTGTTCTTTCTTCTTCTTGTTCAGCTTGTAACTCCGCTGCGCCGGTAGTTCAGACTGCGGGGGGGTGTTGGAATATGTGTGTATTAGGCCCATGAGGCCCATGTATGGTTACCTATATAGCTACCCTTCTAGGGTTAGCCCAAATCAATAGAATCATTTTCCCTAACAGGATTCACCTGAACCATCAATCTTGTCTTCATGACATCGAGGGGAGTAGTTATAGCTCCAGTGATGGCGCCTATCATAAAGTTAAAGCACAGGGTATATGGAAGTGATTTTGTCAGAAAGAGGAAATACGAGAACCCAAGAGAAGGCAGTCAGATTACAAATACTGAGGAAGCAAGGTGAGAATTACAAAAGATTAGACTGAGAATTTAGTTATACCAGAAAAAGCACCAATAAGCGCATTCTCTGGATCATTCAACTCCCTCCTTGCCTGGATAAATTGTCAAAAAATATGATAAGAATCCTGGAGAGTTCAAGTTACAGTTTATGCTGGACATTGGTACAACAATTGATATCTAGCTAGACTCCATCAGTCAAGTCATTCAGTCCAAGAAATCGTGCGGGAACAGATTCTGGTGAAAATAGTAGGCATGCCAAGTCACATCTGCATGTTGTATTAGACATGATAGCAAAATGCTGATCATAGATCCATAGCACAGAATTTGACCCTACCAAAGTCATCCAGGGAAAACATGGAGCAACTAATGAATGCTTCATATTTCTGAACTGTAAGTGGTTTGAAGCCACAGATATTCATGAGTAGTTCAACAGATGGGAGAAAAAAATAGTAGTCTCAGCAATCAAACAGGAGTACCACAAGTTTGTAACCAATTCGAAGCTGCTCGTAAATGCAGAATTGAATGGCATCGAATGGAAGATCTCGAAGTAGAAAGGAACCATAACCCTATAAACCAAAAGAAGCAAATAATATAATGGATAAGATTGAAAGAATTGTGAGTGGGAATAAAATTTACAAATCAGATAAACAGTAATTCATTCTTCAAAGTTCAAATAGAAGTCAATATTACACCTTAAAAGATTGTTGACCAAATAAGATGCCAGAATATACGTACAGCATACAGTCCTTTAAACCCTTCTTTACCGACAATGAGACGAACAGCATCAGGCGCAGACTTGAATTGACCGGTTTGCATTCTTTGTTTGACCACCTGAATGCAATGAGATCTAATTTGGATGCAGCACAACACTATCTGGAGTAGGAAAATATAAAATTACAAACCTCTGTAGGGACACGGACAAGGGAAGCAGCAATGCCACCAATGGCCCCTGCAGTCTGTAGAAATCGCATTAATCAATATGCGGTAGTAGAGATTAAGCATCCACAGAGAAGACACAAACAATATTCTTTGGTGATATAAATGCTAAAATGTGCAGGTATAAAATTAAAGTACATGGTATAAACAGCAAAGTTGAACAATAAGCTCTGTTTGTGCTAACTTACAAAATGGGCAACTGCACTCAAATTTTCAGGAAGTGTCTCCAGTAGTTTTCTTTTAGTCGGCTCATACACTCCGACGAATATTGCAGAGGCCCTGCCATGAATTACAGACTATGCTATGAAAATCAAATAGACAGGAAAGACGGCACAATGGAAACAAAACATAGCAATTTCATCTCATGGCGTCTTCACGGAAGTTAAATTGTTGAATCTGACTTCTTAATAGGTTCATGGCAGTTAGTTAAAGGTAAAATAACAACAAATTACCCAATGAACATGAAACGAAGACAAGAATTGCACCCTCCCATGAATTGTTACATATTTATTTCTTCAATACAAAACATGATGATACTTTGAGGTTGGAGCATGATGGATACATCTTGCGCACTGAAATTGCTTATAGGAAAGCATGATCATGCACAATTAACCAACACAAGAAGTATGACCAAGAGATATCGTGTACTCACGGCAGGACACCAGCTAGATTTCCAGCCAATCCAGAATACAAGCCTTTCCATTCAATTCGGCTTCCACCACGAGCAGCCTGTGCAGATCACAAGCTTAAGACAGCATGTACATGAACTCTAATATGCCGGTAAACAATAAGCAGAAGAAAATGGATTCATCTAGGAAACTAAAAGCGTAAAACAGTAAATTATAGACTAGACAGAACACTATTTGACCATCAATGGGGAATGGGATTGAAGGCACATTTAGATAGGAATTTTGTACCCAATACACATCACTTCTCTTATTCTTGCAATACATCGTGTTATTAAAACAGCTATTGTGCAGAGGGAAATTAAATTGACCTGAAGCCTGGTTTTTATAGTATCAATAGGGTACAATGCTGTTTCCACAACAACACCAGCGGTTCCTCCAGCTATGCTTCCCTCTGAAATGAAAAAGGTTATACATAAGAACAAGTTTGCAACTTTTTTGTTATTCTTCAAAACAACAATTGCCAATTCTACATCAGAAGAAAAGAGCAGGAAAAAGTGCCAAGCCACATTCTATTTAATGGAATGAGCAAATTTTGTAACAAAGGTACAACAAACTTGCACACAAACCCTCCGGCAATAACCACATGACCAAATTTTCAGAAAGTAACCTAGTAACTCCCAGACCAGCAGGATTAACATATTGCATTTAGCACACTCCTCAATCCTCATTACACCACCTAAATAGGGAACTGCCCAATAACACTGACTCTATGTTTGAACATTCATTTCCAGCATTGCAAAAGTTGAATTCCAGCATGAAGCATGTGAAACCAATTTGTAGTGGACGTTGAACCTTCCTAGCTTACACCAGTGACAATGAGCAACCACAAGTTTGAGCTACACTCAGAAGAGACATCCAACAAAACGAAGCAGAGAGTGCTCCTGGAGAGATATCTTTCAAAAAAAAGTACTACTGGAGAGATATAGGAGAGACTGACGCACCGAGCAAAATTTGAAGGAAATTAAACGATTTCTCTTCTCCGCCTTCTCCCATGTCTGACTGCAGTAGTGAGCAATGCAGGAGCGGACCAGACACATATACACCCGATAATTTTTATACACAAACTCAAGTTAGTACGTATCATATCTATTATTTATTGTAATATAAATGGGTCAGATTCAATCCAATACAAATTACTTATAGCAGGGATTGGGGTACTCGGTTTCGCGCTGCAGGAAGGGGAGAGAAGAGTCGGGCATACCTGGTGGGTACTCGTCGCCTGCGAAGAACTCTAAGGGCGGCGGCGCTCGCCCAGTCGAAAGGGGCGCGCGAGAGCCGAGGACCGAGAGGCGAACGGGGGAAAGAAAAGACGGGTACCGAAGAACGAAAGGCAGCGACGCTCTCGAGCCGTCAGGATGGATGCCAGTGCCGGGATATGGCTTTGTTTACGTGCACGTGTATTCATTCGTGCACGTGATGGGGGAATACCATCGAACTTAGTTTAATTCTATTTCATTTCACTTGAGATCTCGTTTAGATGCACATGCATTTATCTTAATTCACGTGTGTTGAAGTGGATTGAAGCGAAATTAAACTAAATTTCATTTCCTTCTACTCCAACCCACGTGGACTGAAGTGAATACACGTGCATCCAAATAAGCCCTTAGGCTATCCGCACTCATGGTCCTCTATATTTATCATCTATACGTCCTAGTCAGCAAGATTCTCTCCTCTATACTCAATTCTCCCGCATCCATCCATTCTCTATATCACCCTCTATCCACTCTATCCACGGTGGGACCCACTTGTCACTTTATCTAAATATATCCATGTGTGATCTAGTTTTGAAGGATTTATTTAGACGAATTTAATGGTGCAATCAAAATTTAATTTGGATTTTTGGTTTGTGAGTTATAGCATTTTTCCCTTTATTTAGCTAGTGGGGCCCGCCACTGCACACTATAGAGTAAGCATTGTACTACTCTAAATATAGAGTGAGAGAAAATATAGAGTATCGTTTTAGAGTACCCAGTGCAGCAGTTTTTACTCTATATTCATACTCTAAAGCTTTAGAGTATCTCTTTAGAGTACCCACCGCGGGTAGTCTTAACACTGAATTGAGATAAATACATGCACATCCAAAAAAGGCCAAAAGAAAGGCTGGAGTTTGGATGGGGCCCAGCATCTGGACATCCATGTCGCATGTCTACTTTACGTGGGTCCCAAGCCGCTCCGTGTTCTGTGCCCGCTCTATGTCTCGCGCCGCTCCACGTCCCACGTCCGCTCCGTCTTGAACTGTGTCCACACAATTTTCCGCGCCTGCCGCTCACGCCCCCTCCACGTGCATGCAGGTGGGCCCAGCAGCTGCAGCAGACGACTACTGCAGATAGGGTTCTCTGCAACATATGTAATACCAGATCTACTTTTTAACATCTAGAGAAAACATTTGTAACATACGTCGAAAATAGTTAAAATACTTGTAACATACATCTGAAACACGAGGGAAACATGTTGAAAACATATGCAACATCCGGATGAAACACTTGCAATATAAGTGTGAAACACATGCAACACCAAAATAAAACACTTTGTAACATAAGTGTGAAACATATGCAACACCCAGATAAAACACGTGCAACAACCGTCTAAAACAACTGAAACATTTCGAACAGACGCTTGCAACATACGTGTATAACCATTGCAACATATGTAACATCCCGATCTAACATCCACATGAAACACTTACAACATACATATGAAACAGCCGAAATACTTGAAACATACGCTACATTCAAGGAAGGAAGGGAGAGTGAGGTGTAGCCGGAGAAGCCCACTCCGGGTCTAGCCACTCGGAATCTCGTGATGTCGTGAGCTGAGGTCGAGCGTCACGGCGGTGTCGACGTCAACAGTGGCACGACCTCCTGATGGGAAACAACGGTGTCGGCAGCACCTCGACGCGGCAAGGGCGGGGCACAACGCGCAGGGGCGGGGACCGGGCACGGCGCGATGAGGCGGAGTGGGCGCGGCGGGAGGTGGAGCACGGCTTGGCAGCAAACGTGGCGCGGCTCGACGCGGGATGGGGGTGGCGCTGTGAGGCAGCTTGGGGCAGACAGACGGCGTGGTGAGCTGCGACGAACGAAGCGAGGAGTTAGGGATTTCTGTCGGTTGTCGCAGTGTAGATGGAGTAGATAGAGGAGAGAGCGTAGATGGGCCGATCGTAGTGCTGGAGCGAGCGCGGAGTAGAGCGTCCGATTTTTTTTAAGATTTCGGACGTATGTTTTGTAGTATTATCGTTGTTTTTATCAGTTGTTAAGTCTGCGTCTCAAATGTTTTTTTACAAATATAAAAGTTAGCCATTTTTTCTTTTAAAGTTTGATATAGTTAGTTCTAGGCCACGTTATGATAGTCGCTGGTTACTTGATTCGCGACCAACAACTCTAGAGCCTCTTTGGCAGAGCTTATCTTGATTTTAGATCTTGTACTGTAGCATAATCTAGTGTTACTACAGGACGAGCTGGTGAAGCCATTCCAAACTACTCTCTCCGTTCTAAATTATAAGTCACTTTAACTTTTTTGGTACATCTATTTTGCTATACATCTAGATATAATAATATATATAGATACATAATAAAGTTGATGAATTAAAAAAAGTCAAAGTGACTTATAATTTAGAACCGATGGAGTAGCTTCATTGACTTCTCTTTGTTGGTAGTTTATTTTAGAAGGAAAAGAGAAGAAGAGCTCATTGGTTCAGTGTCAAACAATGTTGCACCGTAACAATGACTTTGTTGCGTGAAACTGAAACTATATAGAAGCTCCACCGAATCTTGTTTCTCTCATGTTTTTTCTCTCACACATTGGACATGTTGTTGCCTCATAGGCTTGGCTTCTTTGTTTGGATATGCCCTTGTCTTGGCAGAGTCCCTCTCGCTCGATAAACTTTATTTTTAGAACGGGCAGCAAAAGCTTTGCTGTAGATTTTACTAGACGATAGAAAAAGAAAAAAAAAAGAGAGATTTACAAGTATCTACAGGATGGCAACAGACTTCGTAGAGCTACCACAACTAGGGGGTCAACTACCTAAAACTGCAAAAGATAAGACAGAACACCTAGAACTACTGAAAACTGCACACGAAATCAGCAAAGATGATCACCGTGAGGACTTTAGGATTCAGCCACGACTGTCCTTGGCGCCATGGCCAAACTGTATTGCATAATCTCATCTTTGCATAACCCATCCACTTGAGTTGGATTGAGAGTTTTTTTGTTGGAATTGTTCCAAATATTCTACCAAAAGTAGGTGGAAATTGTAACACCCCGGTGTTACGCATGCATTTAGCACCTGCAAATCATGAGCATAAGCACCATTAAGCATTCATGAGCATTTCATGATATATAAGTGCAACATAAGCATTGAAACAGGTGAAACATGTTAATGAGACATAGATGTTGCATTTGTTTGTTTCACTGGGCCTATGCTGGATTTAGGTTCACTTGATTGCATACATGTTTGTTGCAGTGTTTAAATAGCTTAGAATTGTTCACCAAGTAATTTGGAGCAAAGTTCCTTTTGAAATTTTCCTAAATTTTGCTTTTAAAAATATCATTGAAAAATAAGGTTTTTATTTGAAAATCAACTTTTTAACCCTAGTTCAAATCGGTTGGGATTTTGGCTTTGTGTCTTTCAACAAAGTTGTAGAGCACAAAATCCTGATCAACTTTGTTTTTGGGCCCAATTTGTGAAAATGCTTTTTGTTTGCTCCAAAATGTGTTTTCTTTGTGTGCTGCTATTTAGAAAATAAAAAGAAAAGGATTTTTATTTTGGGCCGCGCCCTCGCCTCCGGCCCATCCGCGGATTATGTTTAACTGGAAATTTAAGTTAGTAGGAGTTTGGTCGATACCGTTGCTGCATGATTATGTTTAACTGGAAATTTAGGATTTGTGTGACTTTGAGATTTCTTGTTGACCTTGGATCATTAACATGTGATGATCCATGACTTCTTAGTGAGTTGCTTGAGCTCACGATTAACTTGTTAACTATGATTTGTTAATGATAATTAATGTATTTAACATAAATCATTAATGGTTAATGATTTTTTTGTAAGTAATTAGTGGTCTTGTGATAGACTTACTTTCTTATTAGATGCAACCTCTTGGGTAAAAAGTAAAGTTAAATAGTTTTCTTAACAACATCTTAATGTGATTGAAGTTGTTTAATACTTGTGTTGAATTGTAACTGTACCACGAAGGAAAGTTGTACTCAAGTAGATAACTAATGTTTATCCTTTCTAAATGTCTCTTGTATGCTATGCTTTGTTCATCATCATGCATCATGGCATGCATTTCATCATATTAAGCCTCACATATTTGTATACGTGTTGTTTGCACGAGAGTGTTTTGGATCGTGTCGATCAAACTTCGGAGAAGGTGATCCACCCATGGTGTTGGTGTCAAACTTGACTTCTACGAGAACTAACCACCGATGCAACGAAGGCAAGCCCCGGACATACAACCACTCTTTTATTTTATAAATGCTTTATTACACTTTAAGTCTAGTGTAATGTGCATTAAGTTAGTAGGAGTTTGGTCGATACCGTTGCTGCATGATTACCTTGATCTCTATTTATATCGAGATGATATCCCACTAGTAAGTGTAGGTCGATCCCTTATGCTTAGTAATGCTTAGACTTTAGTAGAAGTCGAATGGTGATTTCATTGTTCACGAGAAACAGGTTTACTCTTGCTTCTACTGACCTAATGACAGGTCATGAGAGCATATGAATAAGAATATGGTAATATTAAGCAAAGACTGGGCAGGTGGCTTGCATCGTGAAATGAGTCGATGTAGTGCTCCGCCTATGTCGGTTAAGGACCATACCGTTGTAGGCCCGCTTGTGTTTCGAGACTTTGCAACTTGCCACATGCTTCGGTAAGCCTAAAACCTTGGTAATTCTATCATGTGAACGTCAACCGCGCACTGGGAGTGGAGAGATGGCGAGAGTAGTGTGTACCCTCGTGGTCAAGGGCTAGATTGGAGTTGTACTATACTCTCGGGTGGCGCTGGACCCGATCACGTTTTGGAGGATCCGAGTGAAGGTTGATATATGTCGATTAGAGTCCTACATGTGTTATGTGGTTAGGAATCCCCAGCTGGGTATAATCGGTTCGAATCGTCGTTGCTCCTCGGTTATGGAGACTCCATCACCTGACCTACATTGTAGATAACAAGGGAACCTGGTGATTATGGAAAAGAGATGGATATGAAATGTGATGCTTAATACAAGTGATTGAGATAGAACAGGTACAAATCTAGCTATAATAAGCTTCATTGAAACTAATGCTAAAACTTATTTAAAATATTGAAAGTAATGATCCACTTATAGTAAAGCTTTTCTGTAAAACTCCTCTTTTCTAGCTTCACTACTTCCCTTAAGCCAGCATATCCTTGGTGTCTTTTCCTTTCACCGGGTAAGTCTTGTGAGTACCCTCATGTACTCAGGGTTTGTTAACCCCTGTTGCAGGTACTAACTGATACTGCTAATCAGGTCATGTTAGTAGGCTCGACGTGATCTGGTTGTCCTCTCCTGACTTAGGTGTTCTACCTAAGTTGTCTTCTGTAGTTTTACTCGACTTCCGCAATTAAAATTAAGTTATAAAAGTAACTTATGTTTATATGTACAATACCGTTTTAAATTCTTCCGCACTCTGATGTAAAATTTTGTAATAAATGTTGTAATATTGTAGTTACTCCTTTGTTGATCCTGTGTGAGTTGTAAAATGGGGATGATTCAGGTTTCCCGAGGACACCCGACAGACTTCTTAAGTTTTGTGGTACACATGTATGGTTGTTAGAGGTCTTTAAGACGATAACAAGTACATGTGGGCCATATTATTTAGGAGGTTCTGCCATAGCAGGCCAGAGCAGTCACCGAAGAAATGCAATATTTTCTGTAGATTCAACAAGTCCATAGGGCAGGGTTTTGCAAAGAGTGCTGCATCATCCGCGTAAAGGGAACATCTTAAATTTGCAGCTTTTGGAAGAACCAGCTGAAATAACTCGAGCTGTGCCACACGTTCTATGGTCCTTTGCAGCAGATCTATGGCTGAGATAAACAGTAGTGGTGACAATGGGTTACCTTATCTGAGGCCTCGCGCATGTGGTATGTTGTGACTTGGTGCACCATTTATCAAGATTTTGGAAGAGGAGGATCTAAGAAGATCTGATATCCAATCACGCCATTTGGTGCTAAAACCCAGAGCTGCTATCTAGTAGGTATTGCCAACCTACTGAATCAAACTCCTTGGAGATGGCCAACTTGATGAAAAGCGCAGGTTGTTTTCTCTTGTGGAGGAATTATATTACCCTCTGAACATACAGAAAATTATCCTGAATGCATCTCCGCTTGATGAACGTGTTTTGTGCCTGATAGACTAACTCATTCATATGTGGGGCCAGCTGGGTTGCAAGGATTTTTGTATCGCTCGATAAACTCATGTCTCTATTTAGGTCATAATTGGATCGACTAAGAATTATGAAAAATGAGATAAGACAATGAGAATGTAATCCAAAGGGATGAAACCTAAAGAGAGATTCATAAAATCCAACCAACAGATCTTGAGAATCCGACTATCCACCTCTATCCTATTATTTGGAGATAATGGGTGTTAAACATATTCAACCACCTAAAATTTGTGTCTATAATCCAAAAATCCAAATATACCTTATTTTTTATCCATAATCTAAAATCCTGAATCACTATCTAGAATCTAGATTCCAATAATCTCCAGGAGATCCAAACAAACCGTAGTTAACACCAAACTAGCCAGATTCACGTGTCTACACGAACGCTTTCCCAACACTAATCTATGTCGCTAGATGGGAATGACAAGGAGAGGATTGAGTGAGTAAAAAACAACTCACTAGTGAAAGAGCCCCAAACACAGCACATGAGTGATCTTAAGAGCATCTCCAATGGTTTCTAATAGATCACTTGTCAAATCTATGATTATTTCAATTCTAAGAAAGAGTAAGGATCAAATTAATTTGTCATCTCCAATTTTTTTTATTAATTTACTTCTAAAAATTCAAAACACAAGGGCCATCAAAGTTTTTTCCTTGGTCCTCCTGTTTCTCCTCGTGTTGAGGATACAGTGCATCAAAACGCTTAGGCTGGTGACAGCGGTGTGGATGCGCATCTCGGGCGACGACTACACCTTCTTCAACTAACCACATGCTAAAGACGTTGATGGGCCTCATGCAGCTGCAAGTCATTGGCCTCTCGAATGCCAAGATCGTCATACTTGACCTCAAAACGATAATAGACGGGAATGATGATGGAGATGGCGAAGGGATTGTTTTTTTATAAGTCGACCCAGGGGGAGTCCCCACCTGGATTATATTAATGGTGGCTCCATAAGCCGAATGTTTGAAATACAATTTTCGCTACATGTGCGCATTACATTCAGTAGCTAAAATGGAACACCATGCATCCGCAATTTCTTTGTCTTTCTTTGGTAATCTGGCCTTCCATGGGCCGAGTTCTGACTCGCACGCCGCCAGCGTCGTTGAGCAATCTTCTCTGAACACTGTGTTGTTCCTCCTCTTCTAAATGTGCCAACAGCATAACATCATGAAGGTTCTAAAGTGCTTGCTTGGGATATGTTCTGGCGATCTGATCTCATACAGTTTTTGAACCGGCCAAGCTGCCTATGTCTCTATTTGGACAACTGCCTAGAATTCTTGCGCCGCCATGGATCCAAAGATGACATGAGCCAGCATTTCCTCTGCAGCCTGACAGATGTCACACACCGTTAGAAGGCATTGGATTCGATGGACGATGGACGACCACGGCGACGGCTACCATGGTTTGTGGGGTTGATCAAAAGGAGGGGTGAAGAAGCTATACTAACTATATGAACACCACGGTATAAAAAGAAGAGGCCCTCTCTAGGATCTCTCAATCCATCCCAAGTTGTAGCCACTAATCATGCAGTTGTTAAAGAACTGGGAAGGCACTCCTATAAGCTCTATTTGTCTAGATCTTATCTGCATCAAGAAGGCACGAAGACTTCAGCAAACCTACAACAACTCATTGAACAAGTGAAAGTCCTTTGGTTTTGGCTAATTGATGAAACCTAGGACTAACATTTGTATCTAAGTGGATGATTTAGATAAAGGTGGTCATTGAATATGAGACACGACATTGACTCATGTGACCAAGATGATGAAGACCAAGATGATGCTTGGCTTGATGGACCGGTTGTGAAGGTGAAGGGCAAGTCGAGGCTTCGAAGCGAAGGACCATGCGATGGTGAAGCTTGAGCAAGACTTGGCGCCGACGGACCGATGCAATGGTGAAGAGCAAGAGAAGTCAAGGTCGATGGATCGAGACGGTCATGTAATGATATGAAGTGGACCATATCTTTTGGAAAAACAAAATGGGCTCAAGGCAAAGGTATAACCATAGGGCCATTTTATTTTGCACTCAAGACACCATAGAGGGTGTGAGTGGTTTAGGATCGATAGCCGAACTATTAAGAGGGGAAGTCTTATCGGTTATTCGACGCACGGGTGCCACTAGGTGAATTCATGAAGTGCATTGCATGTAGGGTCTAGTGAGCTAACTAGAAAATCTTCGAAAATGATTATGAAAATGCTAACACACGTGCACAAGGTGGTGATCACTTGTTGGTGTTGGCACATTTACGAAGACGTTGAAGTTTGAGCGGTAGAGAGGGTTTGGGTCTCTCTCTCCCGTCGAGCTTGCGAGCGCGGGATTCAGGCGTTTTCGAGGAGTTGAAATACCTATTTTCCACTACGCCGGAAGTCAGAAAAGAAACAGAGGCAAACGGAGGTCACAGAGGTGACCGGACGCTGCACCGGACGCGGTCATGGTATGACCGGACACGTCCGGTCAGTTCAACGCAGCAGTCAGGTGCGCAGGTGCTAGGGTTTACAACTGGCGCGTCCGGTCACTCGCGGGACCGGCGCGTCTGGTCAGTCGCCCAGAGGTAACTGCAGTTCACAAGGACGATCTGATCGTTGAGGGAGCTTACTGGACTCTAGCCGGAAGCTGGCACTATCGCGTCCGGTCGTCGCAAGGAGCGCGTCCGGTCATGTCGTTGTGCGCGCGGTGCTGTGCGATCGGCGCGTCCGGTCATGGCGTTTGACCGTTGGCACAGTGACCGTTGGAGGATCGGACGCGGTTGAGCGCATCCGGTCAGTTACGACCGACGCGTCCGGTCATCCCGAAAAGGACCCAGTGAAGGGGTATAACGGCTCTATTCGTTGGGATGCTTATAAATACTTGTTGGCCGGCCCTTGGGGAGGTCTCTCGTGATTTCTAACATACTTGTGCATCCTTTGAGCTAGAGCTTCTCCTTCCCACTCATCTCTCTTGCTTGATTGCAAATCAAAAGTGAGATTGAGTGATCCCAAAGTGCATTGCATAGCTTGAGGGCATCTAGTGGCACTTGTGGGTGGTTTAGCCGGTGGATTTCTTGTTACTCTTGGAGAGTACCGCTCCTAGCCGGCTTGGAGATTGTTGGAGGCGTTGGCAAGAGAAGGAGATTGTTCTTGGCCACCTCCGATTGATTGTAAGAGGTTCTTGTGATTTCCTCGGCGGAGCGCCAAAAGCAACTCTAGTGGATTGCGCGTGTCATTGAGTTACCTCACTTGAGAGTGGTGTCTTGCGGTGCCTTGCGGGGCGTGCCTTGAGGGGCAAGTGACTTGAGGGTCACACCGAGGAACCATCTAAGTGTTGGTCGACACAACCGGTGACGTAGCTTGTCGGTGTACAAGTGAACACCGGGTGAACAAAAATATTGTATCTTTTGTCTCCCGGTGATTGGTCTTCATATTGTGTTGTTGTCAATATTGATTGATTGTATATCATCTTGGTGATTGGCAACATCTTCACTACACCGTTGATATAAGATACACAATCCTCTCTCTTGCATTTACATTTACTAGATTATCTTGTGTAGCTCTAGTGGTAGCTTTTGCTAGTAGTTGTTAGCTTGCTCACTAGTGTAAAATTAGTGACATAGCCCTTGTGTGAACTAGAGATCATAATCTACTAGACTTGTGGATAGGAGACTTGCATCACAACCGTAGGCTAAGCAAAACTCGCTTTGCGCCGTTTGTTATTCTAACAAGTTTGCTTAGTGGCTTGTGTAGGATTTTTTATAGGCTATTAACCCCCCTCTAGCCATCTAGGACCTTACAACAAGGTATGTGCAACATTTGTTCATTCATGTTCTTGTGTCCTTGGGATGCCGCAGAGCCAACAGTAGTAGTTGGTCATTGATGGCATCGAAGCTGAGGTGTGGGCTTATTGATCAAGTTTGACGTGTACTATGTGATAACGTGAACACCGTGGAGTATGAGGAGGCCGAGTAGGAGCTTTCGTGTCCCTGAAGTTAGGTCATGTTTGGTTCAGCTTCTAAAAAGTGCTACTGCAAAAAAGTAGAAAGCCAACCAAATGGGTGAAACCTGAAGCGGCTTTTTCACAAGCTATTTTCGCATAGTACAATTTTCACAGCGTCTTAAACCCTACTTTTGTCTTTCAACTTTTCCAAATAGGTAGAAATAGATATGTTTTATAGTTATGGCAACAGAGAGAAAGAGAGAGAGGTGGGTTTTATATTTTTTTCAACCAAACAACTATAGTTTTTTCATAGCATATAGCTCACAGAAGTTTTTCTATAGCTAGCTCACGGCTGAACCAAACGGACCCTTAGTATACCATATTCTAGGAATTAGGAGTTTGGGATACCTCACTGTGCAACATGGATACACGGTTATGAGATACTCCTATCCTATCACTTTATGGTGCACTTCCTTTTTCGTACTTGCGGTCTCGAAAGGCATATAAGAACAGAAAGATCTGCTGGAATTTTGTGTCATAATTCAGATTGTATTAGCATGGACATTCTAACGCTTCGTTAAATGGAAGCTGATAGGCTGAAAAGTTACTGAAAGGAGGTGATCAATCAAGTACCATGAGTACCCAGAATGTCTTATAATTCAGATTGTATTAGCTTAGGCCATTTTAACGCTTTGTTAAATGTAAGCTGAAAGACTGAACAGTTACTGAAAGGAGGCCTCAATCAAGTACCATGAGTACCCCAAAATGTCCACCTTTTGTTTTCGTCATTGCTATCCAACCTGTAGCAGAACCCTAAATATGAGTTTTGGTACTTTGGTCCCTCTTAACAATGAATAAAACACTTCACGCAATTCACAAAAGAATATCTATATTTCCACTGTTTCAAAGAAACCATTCTGTTAATATGTGTTGAAGGATGCCAACAATTAGTCAAAATCTTTCAAAAACCAAAAGGCTACACCTCAAGACCTCAAGTCGCTTGCAAGCTGATAACAGCTGGTGTTGGTAACTATGACATTGATTGGCTAAAGTTTATAATATGAATCAGAAAATTACAATAGGCATCAGATCCTATGATAAACAGACCACTGAGTTGTACAACAGCAACCACACACAGAGCAATACAATTTTGTTTAGTTCAGAAAAAGCCAAACACGACAAATCATTACATGCACTCATCTCTTCATGAGGAACCCTAGCAGTATTCCCAGAATAGCAACCACCAGTACTAAAACTAATGAGAAACCACCATGCTGCCTGCTGATGTCTCGCCTCAGAAGATCCTATCAAAATTCCAATAAAATTATAATCAGAATAAATCTGCCCTGCCACTGAAATTGATCCAAGTGTTCAGGTATCCCTGTGGCAGGAAGCAATGCAACAGTAATCCATCCAAAGAGCATTCCAGGCATATCTTGGTATAGTTTTAGAAGTAACTTTAACCTTTAATTTCTCTTATATTATAGGTTAATTGCTATAGGATCAAAACCATATCAGAAGCATTTTAAAATGTGAATATATAGATATAACTTCTGTACACTAGACAAGCATATAATTTGAGATATTTGTTGGTTCAAACCTTATACTTCAGATAAAAAATACGCTTTATAAAAGTGGATGGAGGGATCATGTGAATCTGCACATGTAGTTCTACGCTTGATGGAATCATGAAAAGCAAAAGGAACTAAAAAGGAGAACGAGAGAAAGGGATGGAAGATACAAAAAGGACAAGGCTACATGTAGCCCATGTAAAACAGATGTACTAAAAAGGAACCAGGGTACAATCTGAAATTGATCTGTAGAGAAATGCACAAGCTATCAACAGAGCTATAACACAACGTTGTCTAATTGTCTAGCCTAGAAAATAAAAGCTAAATGTAGCCTACAGTCAAAGGTAACAGAATTGCACTTGAGCCTATTAACTGTTTGCATAATAAGCAAAAAACCAATGAGGCACTGACCAATTCTTGTCGAAGCTTGTTGTTCAGCTCAACAGCAGAATTCTTCTCCTCCATCAGTTTCGAAATCAAAGCAAATGGCTACAAAGGCATAAATAGACCATGTCAAGCCTCTAATGGAATCCATGATACCTACCAAGGCCTCGATTGCTTTGTTTTTAAAAATTTGCTGACATGCTGAAGGATACAGGTAGAATGCTAATACATGAGAGCATAACACAGCTAATCAAGGTCTGTTTACATCTAAATTTATACAGATAAAGGACAAATAATTGATGCACGAACACTTTTAAAAAATGCAGTAAAGGACATTGTAGGCACACGACAATAATAACAAGACTGCAAATGTCGACTGCGAGAAGATTGAACAAATACAGTTAAATCTGCTATAGCCGAATAAGAGACTAAGTTGAATTAACAGTTTGAAGCAATGCTATGGGCTTATAATCTATTTGAGAGACTAGTCATAGGATATGTCATTTGGAAACAGTATATCCAATGTCGATTGCTTCAAGTAGAATGCTCTTAGATGAATTATCTAAGACAGATACCGGAATGAGCTCAAGTGATACATTTAGAGCAATGGTTAACTCCATCTACTTCGGTGCAATATTTAAGCAAATGACGTGCTGACGCTACAAACTTGATGACTTTTGAGGTATGAGTACTTCAAGTGCAAAAGTACTACATCTAGAATCTTTAGTAGGTACAGCTTGACAAGTTTTATATAAAGAGGTTAACCTCAGAGATTATTTTTCCTGATTCTTTAGGTTCTTTGGTTTCCTGCAAAGAAAGAACCACTCTCAGTTTTAGAAGGTGGATATTGGGAGAGAGAATCAATTATCAGTGCAAAATGTTATAGCCAGGTGGCAGAGAATAAGCCAAAGTGTTCTATCAGACAGTAACTTGTTGGCATAGATCATGAAATACATGCTGCAATTATAGAAGAGTAAATTCAAAAACCTAAAAAGTATTTTGACAAGGGTTGAAAAATGCAACTTTAGGAGCCTATTATAGAAATCTATAACTATTTTGACATCTTGCAAAAAGCAACAACTTCCTCAAAAACCTAAAAACTATTTTGACATCTTATTGCAGATTGCATTAAAAAAACATCTTATTGCAGAAAAACTGCAACTTAGGTTTCTGCAATATGCCCCAAAGTTGAATTTTTTTGTGACCTTAGTGTAAATACTTGTAGGTTTTTGAAATCTACTACTTATATAACAATCAATTCTAAAATCAAATTCTTACCTCTTGATAACTCAAACTGCCCAGATTACCATCCTCAAATCCTTCGCTTTGAGAGGACGATGGCACTACATAAACTACCTTCAATTTCACTTCATCCACTATATTGCCTGAATCTTTGGTAAACTACATATAAAGAAAACTCCCGCTAAGTTATAATAATTGGACAGAGAAAACTACCAATATAAAACGCTGAACCACAGAACACACTAAAATGTGACTTATTACCATGTCTCCAGTGACTTCCTTTGGCATGATCTCCTTGGCCACAATGGCGCTCTGTACAAGGAATTTGTCCTTGCATTGCATGTCTGGTGGCACGTCCCGCTGCGCTTGCATTGTAACTGAATCCAATGACCCACGGTGGGTATATAATATAAGATGATAAAACAAAGCCAGTTATGTCATGATAATTATGCGATCCACTAAATTACCAACAACATTAGCTTTAGACCGGGGTGCCACCATGCCATTGTTTGGCCGAACACAGTACTTTTTCGGGCTTGTTGTCTTAACCTACAGTCGCAATGTTGCACAAGTTCAGGCCCTACGGTACCATTTTGTTTTACATAGCTTCTTCTGCCCGAAAATCCACAGGAAGGATTTCGTTTACCTTGAAGGCGATCTGCTTGTCTGTCTTGTTCGTCAGCTGCAGCGTGCAGGAGATCTGCTTATTTAATTCGACTGCATGATACAGAGAGGCAATCAGGAAACAAAGGAACAATACATGACGACCGCGGATTACCTCAAAATGACTAGAAACCAGAGAAGAAAAATCGAAATGAACCCAGAAAGGATAAAAAAAAAATGAACCCGAGAAACAGTCCATATAAAATTATCGAATGGAAGCTCGACACAGCACATCACACATCAAAATTTCCCCGGATATCTATGGAAGCTACGGTGATTAATCAGAAAATCTCAAGGAAATCAATAGAATCCGCGAGGAAGAAGAAAAAAACAAAATACAAAAGACACGTACATGGGAACCGGAGCTCGATGGGATCGATCCCGAGCAGCTCCCCGGACTCGGTGCTCATCCTGGGCAATCAATCGAACGGGACGCAATCCGCGGTGGTGGGAGCGGCGAGGTGGGGACTCGGAATTTCGATGCTTCCCCTCCCCTCCACTCCCCCTGCCTCCTCTCTCTCTCTCTCTGTTTTTTCTCCGACTATCTATATTCCTGAAGCAGTGGAGCAGAGGAGGGAGCGGAGGAAAACGGAGGGTCGAAATCGGGGGAAAAAGCTCGGGATTTTGGAAGGAGCGAGAAGCTGCCCTGGCTGCTACCGCGCACCGGCGACGTGGCGACGCAGAATATTCGTGTGAACGGACACGTCCGCGCGAGGGAGGCGGGGAGGTTGTCCGTCCACAGGAGCGAGGCGAGGCGGGGAGGATGCGCGTGGGTCTCTTTCCCTTCCCCCAGCTATGAGCTGCTGCTATCTATCTGCCCGCCCGTTTTTCTCCGGAGGCGGGAGGACGGAGGACGGGAGGGGTCAGAGCTCTGGACTCGGGAGGCGGTTGGTTGCCGCGTTTACATCCGAGGCCGTTTCGCGTCCGCATCGCGTAGGACTTGTGCCGCCCCCGGCGGCCCTGCCGGTTCTACTGGATTTCCGTCGGTCGCCACAAACGCTCGGCTCGGTTCGGACTCGAATCCGGGCCTCTCGTTTCGCGCGACCGCCCCGGGCGTCAACGGTGTCTTCCTGCTGCCGGCGGCAGCAACACGCAAGTCGCGCGAGGTGTCACGCTCCGGGCCACATGTTTGCCGCGGCCGGGGTGCAATTTTTCCGTGCCGCCATCTTCGAACGACCGATTTATAGCGAACCGGTGCTAAGGCCTCGTTTAGTTCACGGAATAGGGGAGAAAACCACTGTATCAGAATTCTTGTAGCATTTCGTTTGTATTTGGTAAAAATTATTCAAATTTTGACTAACTAGGCTTAAAATGTTCGTCTCGTAAAGTACAACAAAACTGTGCAATTAGTTTTTGATTTCATCAACATTTAGTACTCCATGCATTTGCCGACATTTTAATGTGACGGGGAATCTTCTTTTTGTATAATGGAATTTGGAGGAGAATTGAGGAACTAAACAAGGCCTAAGCTAGAGTAGAGTATATACTACTCCTACACCCGTATTGACAAGCACGTGTTGTTGCGTTGTGTACCAGTACCATCGTACTCCCTCCGTACCCGTAAAACTTGACGTCCTGGCCTCCCCTGCCGTTTTCGAAAAACATGACGTCCTGGCCTCGCGGTAGCGCATTTGGACGCGTTTGCCCTTGGGCAGTTGGGCTCGCTCCCGTTCCACTTGCCTTCCGGTTCGGCATTAATCGCGCGACGCCTTTTTTTCTCTTCGGCCTCGTTTAGATGTCATCCAAATTTTTCGCTCTCTCTCAATCACATCAATTTTTAGCCGCTTGTATGGAGTATTAAATGTAGGTAAAAAAAATAACTAATTACATAGTTTAGTTGGAAATCACGAGATGAATTTTTTGAGCCTAGTTGGTCCACGATTGGATAATATTTGTCAAATAAGACGAAAGTGGTACTATTCATCGGTTTGAAATTTTTACTACATCTAAACGTGGCCTTCGTCGCCGCCCGTCTCGGAACTCGTGTAGAGACAGACAAATCAATCGCCGCAGCACGCTCTGGCCTGCCTTCATCTCCCTCTCGCAGCACGCTCGCCGCCCGGCACGCTCGCTGGACTCGAAGGCCATGGAGTCTGTTCAGGCGCAGCACTCCGACGCACTGGACTCGGCCATGGAGTCCGTCGATGCGTGGCGGGCGAAACGCGAGGCAAACCGAGGAGCAAGCCAGAGCAAAGCTAGCATGATATCAGCATGTCGTCATCTTGGGATTTATTGCCGTTTTCCTATGTAAAATAATTCCAGAAATACAATAGAAATACAGTGGCATGTACGTCCACGCCATGCAAAATGAACAGAGCAACAAAAAAGTAGTGGACGGCAGAGTTCGAACCTGAACCACAGCACTCAACCCTCCACGCACTAGCCATCTCAGTTGGTTTACTTTCACATAGAAAGAGCACCTACAACTTTATTTATTAGGGGCAGAGATGGAAAACTAAACTCTAATTAATTGCTCCTTGCCTCCTTGGTTACCACAATCATGTCCTAAACGTCAGGTTTTTTTTTTGGATACGGAGGGAGTACCTTGGTCCTTTTCCCGAAGCCAATTGTGAAATGATGTCTCCATAGAATTCTAGCTTGCAACTTCAAGCAAACCTGGTACGGTGTTGCTATTCTTGAACCGGCATGGGAAGCGCTTCTGGTTCCTGTTTTTGGTGGAGACTGCCGGATTTGGCCAACTGGCTCCTGAGTAGGAGTGGAAAGTAGACAAACAGGAATATCCCGTCACACAGAGGGTTCTACTTCTACCTGACACTCGGGGGGTCGCGACAAGTTATCCCAGATGCACACGTTGGAATAGAAAAGGGGCTGGATGAGGATGATCCTTGATGTTGCTCCGTTTGTAACGAATTATGATACTGTATCATATAGGAGTAGTGTCCCCGAAGAGTGATTAATGTTTTCCTCACATGTCTATGCTTCATACGGCAAAGTTATTAATAATCGGACTTCCATTTTTTAAAAGGAATTCCTTCCATTTTTACCTGAATTCAGTCTGGGGCAATTTGAATCTCATATGAAAATCTATAACAACTTGCAGAAAGAAAAAAAATCTCATCTCAAAAACTTATAAGAAAAGAAAGTTTCCCACGTCCAAATAGATCGAATATAAGCTTACAACCTTAGCATCAGAGCTTTGAGGATTTCCTGGGGCAAGTTTCATCTGTGTTTGTTTCCCCCTACTAAACTTTAGTCTCTGTCACATCAGATGTTTAGACACATACATGAAATATTAAATATTGGCTAATTACGAAACTAAATACACAAATTGAGACTAATTTGTGAGACGAATTTTTTAAACCTAATTAGTCCATGACTTGACAATGTGGTGCTACAGTAAACATATGCTAATGACGGATTAATTAGGCTTAATAAATTCGTCTCGCGGATTACTGAGGACTTATGTAATTTGTTTTATTATTACTATCCGAACATTCGATGCGACACCCCAATGTGACACCCTTAAATTTTAGTCCCTGGATTTAAACACCCTAGTCTAAGGAAGATTACGGACAGTGGCAGCCACGTACTATGTCCGTCTAAAAACAATGCACTTCTAGCTACATGTGTTAAGTCACACAATTATTAGTTTGACCAATTCTTTGTTATCGGTAAGCTAATAGTTTGTCACGCGTAGGTGTTTTCAAAGGAGGCCTGCAACACAAAAAATGAGAAAAGCTCTATCCTTTTCCTTCTAACATTATCATGCCACCACATAGGGGCTTGTAGACAGCAAAAAGGGGTATTCTATCACTACCAACTAATTTCTTCTTACCTAGGATAATAAGCTTATAAGTTTGGTCTTTTACTTTAACCTAGATGAAAGTTTTAGTTTAGACGTGACCTTTTCTTTTTGGGCGTGAAGCAAGGTTAACCCAAAATACACAAGCATAAAGTATTAGTTCTCCCAGAAATTGAGGTAATCCAGCCACACCTTCTAGTAAGACTACCTTGTTACAACTTCACTCCAGTCGCAAGACTAGCCTTAGACATCTCTCTCCTTACGGTTAAGGGTAATCACTTCAAACCTCTAGCCCAAACTCCTATAGTGTGATGGGTGGGGTGTACAAGGCCTAGGACCAGATTCACCGCCATATGGGTAACTAGCACATTCTAGCAATTTTCTACTTCATACAAGCGAGTTGCAGCGTGCAATCCGAACTATCAAACTCGACAAATTCGTACCCTCTAAGTTGGGATATGAGAGTAACTATGTCTAGCGATACTAGATTTTGAGAATCCATACCATAGTTTTGACCTCAAACTAGGATTTATTTTGTAGACAGTGGCCCAAATGGCTACCAATAGGGATAAACTAGGGTTTGTTTTGTCGACGGTGCCAAATGGCTACTAGTAGGGATAAGTTAGTGTTTCCTTATTCTATTATTAATTAAATTAAATTGATTTAACTCAACGATATAAAAATACAAGACTAATATATGTTACAAATCTTCGTATCCAAAGGTCCCTAAGAGCATCTCCATTGAATTGAGGATATCTGATCCCCTATATGGAGCTAAAGGGGATTGAGAAAACACTCTTTTGAAGTATTGGGGACTGTGCTCCAGCAGATTGAGGAAAATATCATCTCCTTTTGCGGTTGTGGATGAGGTGTTGGTGCCTTGAGCCCCGAGCTTGAAACTGTGTGTGTGTGAGAGAGAGAGAGAGTTATTGGGTTGTTGGGCAAGACCAAGGCACCCATAGCACTAGCAGCTGTCCATGTTCTGCAATTGCCAAGAAAAAATAATAACACTGACTGCATCCAACACCGAAGCGTTGGAAGCGCTCTTTGTGGACGGTGGAAAGAGCTCGTCCAAGCAGCCGCGAAGACGCAAGACCACCTCCTAGGTCACACCGCTGCGTCAGTTTTGGTTGTTTTCCATTTATGTAATATCGAAACGAGAGGTCTTTTGTTAGGATGGTCCAACTACGACTGTTTTAGGTCAACCTCCTTCGGCACTCAATATAGGCGCATTGTCTGTATGTTTAAACTCTTCTTCTTGATACAATGATATGCAAATCTTTTGCGTATTCAAGAAAAAAAGATGTAAATCAAGTGCCTACGATGAGGACTCATTAACATTTTGCAATTTGTTAGAGACAGGAGAATTGAGATTTTGCTTATACTGTGTAGATCCGCGAGCATTTTTCCAGCATGAGTGTTAGAGATATCAACAGGTACGTAGCACTTGAATAGTTGTATATTAGTCATTTGGTGTATGTTGAATTAATGAATTATGTTAAGGTGTTAGTAGCCTGTTAGGGACTGCTATCTTTCTAATGGAAAGTACCAACTTCAATCTTTAAATTTGCCATATTTTAGTTACTCAATGTGAGATATGTCGATAATAAGAATATGATGTGCATGTATGACCTTTTATCGTCCTGTTACTAGCAAATGTGCCCGTGCGTTATAACGGAACCCAATACGTGGTGTAATCATATTTCATATCATTTTTAGACACGAGTTTTCCTAACTCATATGAGCAAAGGTCATGAGTGTGGGTTACATACGAGATATGGAGGATGTGGTATCATACTCTGCATTGCTTATTGCAGACATGAGTTGTTCTAACTCATATGGTCATGGATCGTGAGTTTGGTACATATACACGAAACATGGAGGTTATGGTCATGGATCATGAGTTCGGTACACATACACGAAACACGGAGGTTATAGGTACTGTTTGGGAGGATAGTCCAAATAGTTAGTAGGAGATGCACGGAAAAATAGAATGAAATTTAGAGCCTTTAATATTAGGCCTTGTTTAGATTGAAGAAGTTAGAAAAATTTGGAACTGTAGCATTTCGTTTTTATTTGATAATTATTGTTCAATTATGGACTAACTAGGCTCAAAAGATTCGTCTCGTGATTTACATTCAAACTGTGCAATTAGTTATTTTTTATCTACATTTACTGCTCCATGCATGCGTCCAAAGATTGATACGATGGAGAGAGTATGAAAAAATTCTAACTTTTGTGCTCATCTAAACAAAGCCTTAGTTATTATGTCCGCTAGGTATCATGTTATTTGAGGAACGGAAATCGTCAAGACGGGTACACTGTAACACGAAGTTCCAGCTACGTTTTCCACCACGAACAGTCGAACACGCGTCCTCTGGTTGCGACAGGCTACATTTCTCTGATCACTTTCAGAAAGTCAGAATTGGTAGAAGTTTCGTGAAGGATATCAGACACTTCGCCTACAGTAGAGAGAAAAAAAATGTTGAGCAGCTATGGTCAGTGGTCACGGTCCAACAGTGCGATGCACGAATGGTATAAGTCCCACAGTCCACCGCGACGCTAAGGCGTGCGGACGAAGCACAGTTCAACAAGCGCTTCAAGTACGTTTCCCAGGCCGACCTTATCGTACAGTAGATTCGTCAGTTGCCGTTCTTCTGCGGATGGCGGACAGAGACATGCGCCCGCCCGCGCCCGCCCAGCGAAACTACGGCCTGGTTCGGCTGGGCTAATAAGCCGGCTGAAAAGGCTGATTTGGTGTGAGAGAAAAACACGGTTACAACTGAAAAACAAGCTGAAAATGTGGATTATAAGCAGGATAAACAAGACCTACGCCATTAGCCCAATATCCAGTTGTTGTGCCTTGAATGATGGGTTCTCTTGAGAGACTGGGCCTTGAATGATGTCTAGTGGGCTCCAGGGGGTTAGGGCTTAATCTTGTCTGGTGGGTTCGCAAAAAGGCCCGCGAAAGGAATGCAAATACTACGTGAACAAGCGTACTGTGTATATCAGTACATGGTGGTGGTTTAAGTTTTACAGTAGCGGGCTCCACGGGCACCGGCACGCGTACGCGCTACAGCGGCGAAGGACCCCACCGGTCAGGCGTGAGCGTGCCCCGCGCACACGCTTCGGAAGCAGTGTGGAGAGCCCGGGGATCAGTAGTCACGTCATGGGGGCAGACGCGCAGAAGCCTCATGATTCATGGGCACGCAGATGCAGGAGCGCCGACATAGATGCCTGGTTTAGTTCCAATTTCAACTCCAAATTTCACTATGCAAAAAGAAGATTCTCATCGCATCAAAATACCGATACATGCATGGAGTACTAAATATTGATGAAATTAAAAAATAATTATACAGTTTTGTTGTACTTTGCGAGACGAACATTTTAAGCCTAATTAGTCAAAGTTTGAACAATTTTTACCAAATACAAACGAATTGTTACAGTGCATATTTAATGCGAACTGTAGCAATTCGGGAGCTCCAATTCAGGATCTAAACCAGGGCAGAGGCCTCGTTTAGATATCCAAATTCACCCTAAATTTCACTATGCAAAAAGAAGATTTCTCATCACATCAAAATATCGGCACATATATGGAGTACTAAATATAGATGAAATAAAAAACTAATTGCACAATTTTGTTGTACTTTACGAGACGAATATTTTAAACCTAATTAATCAATATTTAAATAATTATTACCAAATAAAAACAAAATTATCAGTGATTCGGGCACCCGAATCAGGCATGTAAACGAGGCCAGAGTATACTCCGCCGCAATTACCAAATAAAAACAAATTCGCACTCATGCGTCGCTGGATCACACCACTTCGTACACAGAAATCACGGCGCCCACACGTCTCGTCAAGGAAAGCACGCACGCTGGCCGCGGCAGTGCTGGCCGGCGGCTTGGTCCCTGTTCACTTGGCTGATTTTCGGCGGCTGCTGATTTGGTTTGGCTTGGCTGAAAACACGGTTCCATGATTAGAAGGTAGGGCTGATTTTAGCTGATAAATTTAAGTGAATAGGTTTAGGTTTTATTTGCGCCCTGTTCGTTTAAACTTGCTTATCAGGTATGGTACAGTGTTTTTCTTTCACAACAAATCAGTTTCAGTCGACTTATCCGTATCTCTCGTAATAAATCAGTTTCAGCTGACTTATCCGCTCGAACAACATCTTGCTCTCTCGCTCGGGCCGCACCGGATATATACTCCACTAAGACTAGCCGCACCGGCTACGGTAAACAGCTCCTGCAGGATGATTTACCGGCTCAAACGGCTACAGCGGGATACTGTAAATGCTCCTGCATGTGCTCACATACGCTATTTGTAGCGCAATACCGGACGTCCGGTACCAGCCGCGTGCGGCCCCAGCACGCGCGATGAAGCATGAACGAGTGAGAGAGAGCGTGGGTGGGAGGGAATCTTGGGTGGGCCTCATGTTTTCAACTGTGAAAAAATGTTATAACTCCCAAACTAAAAAACCAAATTAAATTCTGATTGCACCATTAAATTTGTTTCAATAAATATTTCAAAACAAGATGTCACATGGATATATTTAGATAAAGTGACAAGTGGACCCCACAGTGGATAGAGGATGATATAGATAATGGATGGATGTGAAAAAACTGTATATTTTATGGTGATTAGGATGAAATATTCTTTTTAGAGGATGAATATAGAGATGCATGAATGCGAATAGTCTAATCGGCAGTCCGTGCGCGCCGTGCAAGCAGCAGCTAGGTAGCTTCTCTCTCGGCTCTCAACCTCGTTGTTTGGGCCGCCGCCCGGCCGGGAGCGAGCGCACGTACGTACGTGTTCGTCCAGGGAGACGCGTATATAGGACTTGGAAGCAGAAAGCACGCTCTGATGGTCACTGGATGGATGCATGGGATGATCCACCGCCCGGTCCGGCCGAGTATATAGGACTTGGAAGCGCTTGATTTTAGCACGTTTCGGACTAGACTGCATTGCATGCTGGACATGTACACCATTGCAATAACTAGGAGCACATGGAGTATGTTATATTCTAAGAGCATCCGAACAGATCATCTATTCCTCATCTCCTAATAAAAGTATATATATATATATATATATATATATATATATATATATATATATATATATATATATATATATATATATATATATATATATATATATATATATATATATATATATATATATATATATATATATATATATATATATATGTGTGTGTGTGTGTGTGTGTGTGTGTGTGTGTGTGTGTGTGTGTGTGTGTGTGTGTGTGTGTGTGTGATCTTTTATTACTATTGGTGATCCGTGATCGTAGCTTTTTTCTTGGCTTTCTCCAACAGATTACCGATATCTTTTAAATTAGATATGGAAGAGAGGGGTGGATTTAATTTTGAGTAATTATTTAAATAAAACTTATAGATATTATTACAGGTATAGATGAGTAATACTATATGTTGGAACAACCACGATACCTTATATTGCGTTTAATTGGTATTGTGGATGGGAGTAGTTATCAGAGATGCTCTAAGCAGATCAAGGCAAGAATAACACCTACTTCTAAATCTAACCCATCCGTAATTGGTTCGGGATAAGAAAAACATCCAAACACATGCAACCACAATATTGAAAAATGTTAGCTTGTCATGATTAAGTACAAAATCTTTCTCCTTTTTTTGGGACCTATACTTAGTATCAAACAACATTGATAGGAAAGTAAAATTTTACTTTGTATACATGGTTAGATTACAAATTAAAGACGCTAGAGAAATAGCCCAAAAATGTGTCTCTTATTTCTCAAGACATTATTCGCAAGCAAGGGGCCAAGAAAGGTTTCTGAACTCAAAGACTCTACCTAGATATTGGAATAATTAAAATAACATCTATCTTGTAGGATCAAAGAATTGTGCCATCAGGTCAAGAACCACCCTATTTTTTACAAAGCTTGAACACTATTTTCCGTTTCCTAGCTTCCTAACATAAAAAAACCAAATGAGATGGTGTGCTTGTGTTGCTATTTATATTATTTGTGGCTTGCCACCTTATCAATAAAAATCATGTGGGACAGGGTTACTCTTACTCCAATGAAGACCACATAAAATATTTTCATTAACAGTTCTTCCGAACATATTCCCAATAAAAAGATGGACAAAAATTCATTTTTTTCCTCTACACAAAGTAAAAGTATACTTGTCTCATAGATGATATATTTCAAAATTTACTGCATAAATTACTCCAATAGGTGAAACCTAATTCCATTTTCCTCCATTTATGTTGACGATTTTTTTTAACAAATTTAATTCTTGAAGTGGAAAATACTTTGTGAATTGTGAGCGTAGGGTGGGGGAGTACTCACCCTCGCTTTTATAGATAATTTATGTACTACTGAACTAAACAATATAGTTCATTTGTGGATTTATTAGTTAAAACTTTCCATTTCAATGTTGATTTCCCAAGGGAACAATGCATAGATCTAATCATGTTATTATTTTGCAGGTCACTTTTTGATTGACATACATAGTTGTTATTTCTAAGTTAGTCTTCAAATTGTACATTTCCAAAAGAAGTCTCAACTAGTCTTAAACAGTATAGTCCAGTTGTGAATTTAATTTGATTTTCCTTCTAAGTTCCGTTCCCAAGGGGACAATGCATTGTCGACCAAACAAGTCAAATTTAAATTAATTACCTAGGTTATTATTTTGCAATCTCCTTTTTTCATTTAGAAATATGGGATTTGCTAAAATTCAGGTGCCTATATTTTAACTTCCTTTCAGGCGACAGTTGTTGCATATGTTTTGCACTAAAATTGCACTTTTGGTTCATTACAATTTCTGTAGCCACAATCTGCAATTTTTGGTTCTGAGAATAAAAAGCCCATTAGACAAAACCACGGACCCGACAAAATCTGTTTTGTGTTGGCACAAAGACAATTAACAAGTTATAATTATTTTTATAGTCAGACAAGGACAAAAAATGATATGTTATGACACAAAGTAACAAATCACAGAGTATAATTTACTTGTACTAGTCGGTGCAATAAGAGTGTTGCCTGAAATTATCTTAGAAGTATTGTGCGTATTAATATGTTGACTACTATTTTGAATTGTCCTGACAATAGTGACTGTGCAAGTTGACAACTACATTAATTAACCGCAAATCAATTAATGCAATATAACCGCAAACGTTGAAAGAAATCACATAGGCAGTGTTTAGTTCCTTCAAAATTCCAAAAATTTTACAAGATTCCCCGTCACATTAAATCTTTGGACGCATGCATGGAGCATTAAATGTAGGTAAAAAAATAACTAATTGCACAGTTTGTCTGTAAATGTCGAGACGAATCTTTTGAGCCTAGTTAGTCCATGATTGGATAAATTTTACCAAATAACAACGAAAAGTGCTACAGGAACTTTACACACACTTTACAACCATCTAAACACACCCATAGTAGTAGTACATGGAAAAGGAGGAAGGAACATATATATGGCACTGTTGCCAGATTTACCAGATGCCGAACTAGTTCTCCATGGTAAAAACATGTTCTTGAACAGACTCAAACATGGGATTGGAGGAGGCACAACGACTTCTCTACAGGCGAATTGAAGAGGTCCAGGAACAAAAAAATAAAAAAAGAGAGAGAACATGAAATGAAAGGGATTGAAATAGAGGAGACAATCAAGTCTGTACCTATAGGATCATCAGTGGCCTAGTAGGTGCTCTAACTTGATTCTCCATTTCTACCCCCACATTACTCTAGTTAACGACACGCCGTACTGAGATCAAGATCTGAGACGAAACCCTAGAATGCAGCACAAGGGCGATAGCCACGGCGTGCCAGATTCAGAACATGCCTGCCTAACCAGCTAGAATGGAGTGATGCCCATGTTGGCTGCTGCAGCCGCCGCCGCGGCGTAGATACCATCTTTGAGAAGTATGTCTTCAGCGCCATCCTGTATATCACAGCCCAGGAAACAGCTAAAATTAAGATGGGTGCATGCGTGCTGACAAAGTACAAAACTTTGAATTACAAAATTAAACTCAAGAGAAGCATATATATGGTAATCGAGTGTTGCTGATGGTAAATTCTCTGTCAAAGTGTCAAGTGAGGATTTGGAGGCATACAAATATATACATCGAGTTATTAGGGTTTCAATGTCAGCTTTATTTGATACCTGAGTCTTGAAGGTCTTCTTGAGGCCCTGGTCCGGCATGAGGCCGAAGTGGATGTGTGGGAAATGGGCCCACTGATAATAAGCACAAATCAGAGAAAGCCAATGCAACATTAGTAGAGTACTTCGAAGCAAATACTGGAAACGAACGCTAGCTGTATCTGTATGCTGTGCCGGTGGGGCAGCAAAGCTAATAGCTTAAAGCTCTCATTGGCACAGAGAGCCACAGCCCACACCCAGGCGCAAGCAGCCAGCACCAGACACAAGCTGTCGCTGTGTCCATGCTGACATTGTAAAGTGATGGGTCAAATCACAAGACACGCAGACAGCAAGTTAGCCATAGTATAGTTTGTTACTGCTGTGCGTCTGGGGAGGAAGAAGAAAGTTAGGCCTTGTTTAGATCGGCAAAGTCGGCACTAAAAACACTGTGCAGATTTACTATATATTTTTGTTTTTATTTGGTAATAATTGTCCAAACTTTAAGTAATTAGGCTTAAAATGTTCGTCTCCCAAAGTATAATAAAACTGTGTAATTAGTTTTTGATTTCATCTACATTTAGTACTCCATATATATGCCGACATTTTAATGTGTTGGAGAATCTTCTTTTTACATAGTAGAATTTAGGGATGAATTTGGGTATCTAAGGCCTTACATTCTTTGCGGCTGCGCTGAACGCCTCCCGGTGTGTGATGTCCGGGTTACCGGCCTTGATGCGCTGGATCTCGTCCCTGTGCACGCAGCCAGCAGCACACATTTACTAGCAAGAAGACGATGAGCAAGCGTGCAGATTGCAGGATATGGTGGCGCATATATGATAGAGATAACTGGTAAAGGGGAAATGCATTATATATATATATGTAGGGGTAAAAATCTTACTTGATGAACCGGTTGTATGCCGACGGGACTCTCTGCCTCTTCTCCGGAGCTGCAAAGTTAGATTTGTAGGGTTAGATTCGAGTCAGCACAGCATGCATGATGCATCCGTAGGAAACATGGCCGGATGGGTACGCTTATCTAGAGCTAGCAGCAACTACTTCACTATGCATGCCGACTGTTTGCAACCGAAGAGCGATGGATATGGGCAACCTCTGGCTACTACAAGACATGATTGTATGTCTCGCTAGGCTATCCATCGATCCCGATAAGGTCCTATTTTTAAATAGAGTAACCCCCTATGTTCCATGGACACGGTGAAAAATGTTCATGTAACTTAACCTTAGCTTGTGTATATGTATTCTAACACTGCACGCAATAAGAAGGGGTCGTCGTTCATCCAGTTTTAAGCACAAATCAAGTTTTTATTATTATTCCTGCAGACTGCACGAACATGGTGATCTGCGTGCCCCTACTCAATGCAAAAAAACTGTAAAACAACAACAAAATGTACGGGAAACTTTGTGCGGTGTTGTGCTCCCAGGAACAAACAGTGCGGTGCACGGCTTTCCCGAGTTCACCGCCTCCACATCACGCTGTTTGCTTTGAGTCTTTGATTAGTGTAGTGATAAATACCCTTGGTTCGGAAAAGTAATGCAGAAGAAGTACCAAAAGAAATAGAGGAGAGAGAGAGAGAGTGTGTGGGGGATCAGTCTAGAATCCAAGGATCGGAAACAGAAAGAACAAGAAGTCCTTACGCCTGTTCACCGACGGGGCGGTGGTCTTGGGCAGTTCGGGCTCCTGCTGCACAGGCTTGGCTGCCGGCATCGGCGCGGCCGGCAGGTTGCTGGCACAGCTGCTGTTGCTGCGGCCCGTCATGGTGCTGCTCAGGTTGGCGCTCGCCTGCTCCATCAGGAGGCTCGGCGCCTGGAGCGCCAACTCGTCCTGCGCAGCCGCAAACAAAGCAAGTTACACACACTCACTGATCTGATCTCAGTGGTCTGAGGTTGGCTCTGATGAGCGCGCTAGCTGCAAAACAAAGTTAACTAGGGACGACGAAACTTAACATGCACTAGCAGGTTAAAGTAGTGTCAAACTACTTGAAACGAACGAGTTGGATGGGTTTCGTCCATATATACCAAGAGGCCATGCGGGGATGTGGGCGAGAGCAAGGAGTGACCGAAGTTGAGATGGTTGGCCGGCGGCGCGGCGGGCGGGAGCAGGAGGCCGCGGAGGTTGACGGAGAGTAGGTTGGCGCAGTGGCCGCAGCGCACCGTCACCGTCTTGAACAGGCTGCTGCAAGGCACGCCGACCTATATAGAGAGATGAGTCAATCAACACACAGAATGGAAATGGATAATAACAAGAAGCGGAGCAAAGAACGAAGAAGCCGGCCGCAAACACAAACAAAGTAGCTGCGTGTGCTAGCTAGAAGAAGTGGAAGACTGGAAGCGCGCGGGGTGTGTGTCGGTAGGTGGGAGTGGGGCGCTCGATCTCGCTCGGCGCCACCGCACGTACGGCGAGGATGGTGTCGCAGCAGTTGCAGTGCACGTAGCAGAGCTGCTCGGTGGGGGACGGCGCGAGGTGGTCCAGCGGGAAGGCGGCCGACGACGAGGACGAGGACGACATCATGATATGATCTCGAAGTATGACCGAAATGTGGCAGCTAGCTGGTAGCAGCTCCCACCACCTCCACCTGAGGCGCTGACGCTGTCGTCGAGATCGATCGATCCGACGAACGAGCTAGGAGTCGTCGAGGATTCGCCTTCTTGGTCGATCCGGCTAGCTAGGGCAAGGAACGGATCGCAGGGAAAGCAAAGGTAGCAGAAGAGCGCGCGTGGTGAGAGATCGGAGGAGGAAGGAGGCTGGGGGGAGTCTCGAAAGGGGAATTTTATACGACTAGGAGAGGAGGGGCAGGAGCCAGAGATATCCTTTTGGTCCCCTTTGATTTGATAGCTAGCTGCCTGTGGCTGGGCTGGCTAAACTTGCGATTTGATGGACCTGCCCGATTCGAGAAAGCCTCGGATCTGTCGTTGTTCCTGATTTGATTGAAAGCCGATCGAATGAAGCTTGCAGCAACAACCAACCCAAGCAAGGCTACTCTTGCTTGCTACTACTTCTCCTACTACTGCATGTGGATCTTGCGGCGAGCGTCGAGGGAAAGGCAGGCAGGCAGGGACGCGCAGGAGGAGGAGGAGGCGGCCGACGGCATGGGGTGTGGACCGCGGCGGACAGTGTGGTGGATATATGGCCCTGGACAAAGGGAAAAGCGAGCGAGAGCCGTTGGTATATGTGACTGACGGGCGGCAAAGCAACACGCCAAGCGCTACCTCCGCCTCGCCTGTCTCCGCGCACTGCTCCGGCCGGCCGGTCGGCATCTCGAGACTGTTGGCGACTGCAAAAAGCTGGATGAGTGGTGGGGATCGCCCGGGCCCCGGGCCCAACTGTGCCACGATGCGCGCGGTCTCCCTCCCCCTAGTCCCCTTTGTGTGCCCCTGCCCTGCCGCGGCCGCGCGCGCGATCCATCCATCCATCGGCCGCCCGCCGGGCGCCGGCACGCAAGGTCGTGCGTGCATCCATGCGACCGATCGGTCGTGCTGTAGGTGACTCGTGTGCGTGCGCGGGATATACTACGGAGCACCGGAGTACGTGTGTCGTGGTACGCGCGCGCGCGTTCCCTTCGTACGTACGTACTCCTATACTAGGACGTCTCTGTCTTTCTCATCAATGTGCCTGGGGGACGCGTTGTGTCGCCGCGCAGGCCAGCAGATAGAGCAGTCACACACGTAGGAGTAGTATATGTGGGGTGGGGGAGGATGATCGATCGAGCGGCGGGCCGATCTGACCGGTCCGGCGCGAGAAGGGCTGGTGGTGTTTCTTCGCATAACCGGGAGCGTTTTCGTGAGACAAAAGCCTGACCGTGGTCTGGCTCGATTTTCCTGGGCATGGACGCTACGGTGTGGAACCCAGGCAAATGGGGCCGAGAGGCCAGGTATTTCCTACCTACGTAAAGGTAGTGACCTAGCTACACTCCTATGTACGTACGTGTATAGACTGTAGCCCGGCCGTCTCTCAGAGACATTACGGCTGACGATAAGTAAACGGAAGATGGTATTACGACCGGCCGGTGCAAAATTTGGTCTAAAAAACAACTCAATGTCGGGAATCCTATCTGCCCATCTCTTTTCCCCGTCATGAATCATGTTGTCGTTTGAAATTATGTGTGATATATGCTTGCATATTAAGTCTATACATAGACTATCTCCTGGTTATATATTTTGGATTTTTTCGATTATATTATGTAGGGCCCGGCTCAAGCTTACTATTTGTGGCTGCAAATGTAGGTTGGTTTAACCTTCTCGATTTTTCTCTAAGCATGCATAAGTAATCCTACAACTTACTGTGTGATTTCCTTGTGCGCTGCTGTGTTATTAGGAACTTAAAAGTAATTTCAAATGATCTCTCTATGAAGGAACGCACTACGTTAAGATGTCAAAGCAATGACGCAGCCAAAAGTAAGTGTGCCAGTATTAAATCAAGAGTACAATTCATGAGCGGATTTTGGCAGAGAGTGTCATCCCGCTTGGTCCTCTAACTCAGGAGATGCTATTTTTGAGTCGTCAAACTTTGCTTCAGGTGTTATTTAGTTCCATAGCTCAAGAAATGCCACTTTTATCGGATCCGCTCCCTACGCTGGTGTGGCATGTTGATCATGCATTGACATGACCCGTCATATGGGGCCCACATGATGGGTCCATGTCTCTCATCTCTTCTTCATTTCTCCCTCCTCCCTATCTTGGTGTCACCTGCTAGTCATGTTGGTGCCCTTCCTTTTCTTCCTTGTCACCATGCTCTCCTTTCATCCATGACCCAACACCGTCCTATAGTAGTAGCAACAACTAGAGCTGGCCCTCATCCATCGTGGAGAAGTAGAGAGAGAGGATAGGTGGACCTAGCATGTGGGGCCTCCATATGGCGGACATCAATATGAACACTCAACATGCCACACTACCATGTTATTGTAGGAAGTGGGTCAAGACCCATTTGGAATCCGATGACACCTATAGCAAAGTTAAGTAATCCAAAAGAGCATTTCTTGAATGACACTCAAAGCTAAGCTTAGAGACTCAAAAAGTGGAATTTTCTAAGTTGGAGGACCGTGTTGATATATACTCCCTACCAAGTTCGAGGACCGCTCATGAACTTTACTCTTAAATCTATATTGAAGGTCATCACCTAGGTACATAACCTACATGTCATTCAATCCAGGACCCAAGTAAAGGCCCATCACTTATATGATGTGCGAAAGTGGCGGATATTTAGTGTCTAGTACTGAAGTCATAGTTAGTGCCTCATGGGCAATCCTGGGCATGCTATCATCCAAATCCAAGCATAGTTGAATTGGATATAATTAAAGTTTTTAAATTCCAAATTTCATAAATGCAGGCATAGGTAAGTTATGCCAGATTACACTAATTGAGCTAAACACTTGTCCACAAGATCAAAACGTGACTATTGACATCAGTTATGCTAAATTACCAAATAGATCGAATATAATAGCCCGGAGTGGTGGAGAGGGAGGTTGCATTAGGGCTCGAGAAGAATTAAATCAACAACCTTAACTTAGCAACAACTACTTCACCAACTTGCATCTTTAGGCCCTAGAACTAAGTGAGATCACACTAAAGATCATCCTTAGGGCCATCACATAATGTCAAGTCCTTAGTTGTGAAAATGTAAAACAATGAACTAGGGGCACACTACCAAATAAAGAATCCTAGAGGCACACAAGAGCTTCTTGCAAACACAACCACACAATAAGATCTAGATGTGAAGTAAATGCAAGAAGTACAGAGCGGACAAGAGTTGACTAAAATTTTCCCCATGGTATCGAGGTGTTGGAACACCCCATAGTCAATGTTGATGCACCCTCTAAGGGTTCAGTAGCATTTGAGTCACCAAGACCTAAGATCACTAAGAGTATCCCTTCTCCATCTCGAGATGGCGGATCTCAAACCATGTACAAGCCACCATAACTTGCAAGGCTCCCACAAGATCAACAAAAGATCAAGAAGCTGTAACGGATCAACATGATTATACGAGATTAAGTAAGAAAATCTTTCACCGAGGCAGATAATTTACCAACCTTAAGCCCGTACAACCTGAGATTCCGTGAAATCACGAAGGATTTCAAACAAACCAACATTCAACCAAGATCGTACTGATTTAGCAGCCACAGTCACATGCTACATAAAGTTCACAACGAGAGTTGAATACATCGGAGTTCAGAAATAAAAGTTATTACAACACGAGTTCAAATTAACATAGCGGAAGCAAATAGTTTTAAACCACACACACACACTTAGTGTCGGTGTTCGGACCCGAGGGGGTCCTAAACCAACGAGTAAATGCTGTGTGTCTCTTTCCTGGATGGTGATGCAAGGAGAACACACGGGGGTTTATCCTGGTTCGGGCAAAAGAAGGCCCTACGTCCAGTGGGGGGGAAGAAGTTTGTATTTCCTTGCACCGAAGTGCTCGTGTAGGGGTTACAAGCATGCGAGGAGGGCGCCGAGCCCAAGTCTCAAAGAGAGGAAAAAAGGACAAGGGTGGTTGCTTGAGGTATCGATCTCTTGTTTTTCTTCGTTGTCTGTTGTTGTCCGGTCGGGTGCTTCGTTCCTCTCCTTCTCGTAGAACCCTGGCCTGCCCTTTTATAGGGCGAGAGGAGGCCAGGACGACGGGGAGCCTTGAGGTGATGTTTGGTCGATTCCTATTGAGTTGACTGTAGCAACGTGCCCTAGGAATGGCCGGCCATCCCTGGACACCATGGCATCGTGGGAGACGAGACGGCGAAATGACCCAGAGCGCCGTGCCATACCGTCCTTCCCTTACCGTTGAACTGTGCCAAGCGTCGAGGTTGGGTCGAGGCCGGGTCGAGACCGGATGGATAAGGCCGAATCCCCGAGATTGCGGAGAACGGGCCTTGTCTTATCCTCCCTCGAGGGTGATCGATGGTAAACAGTGCGCGGTAAGGTGGGTATAGTGATGGGTTTCACCTCCCATCATGGGATGGGTGGTAAAACAGTGAGACCTGACACGGGCATTGTTCCCACGTCGATCCTGGTCGCAGCCATGTCGGTAGGTGATAGTAGGTAACCGCATTAAATGCTATGGCTTTTGTCCTGGGGTAGGTAAAGAGAAGGAGTCGAGGCGCTCGACCTAGGCTCACGCGAGTCGGAGTTTTTCCTAGTGGGCGGACGAGCTTCGCACGGGTCGGAGCGCCGTCGAGGTAGCTTGCCGTACGGGATGGGGCGTGGTCGAGGCGCCCCGTCGAGCGGGCCTCGTACGAGTCGGAGCCGGAGCGCGGTCGAGGCGCCCCGTCGAGCGGGCCTCATACGAGGCGGACGAGATGCGCGGTCGAGGCGGGCTGCCTTTTATTGTGGTTTCAGTCGTTTTAGTTTTTTACTAGCGATGGGTGTGGGTACCCCTGTACTTTTGGTACCGACAGTAGCCCCCGAGCCTTTGGGTGAGTGTGTGATCACTCTCCCAGAGGTTTGTTCGAACTGGAGTCGTAGCGTCGTGATTTTTTCCGGTGGGGGCGCGCGAGCGCACCCGCCGGGTGTAGCCCCCGAGGCCTCGGTGGAGTGCTGGGACTCCACCGAGGTCTTGTTTTCGTTTTATTGGGGGATGATTCGTTGCGGCCGAGCCCCCGAGCCTCGCGCGCACGAGGTCGATCAGAGTCCCGACCGTCTTTTGTGCGACCCTCACGCTCCTTTTCGAAAAAAGGAGGAGGGGTGGAGAACGCCGTACTACCCTCGTTTGGGCGCGAGTTTCGACGATCTCCGGTGAGCTGCTAGCAGGGGAATTCGAGTGAGAGCCCGTGCCCCGCTCGTTAGGGGTAAGCTAGTGGCCCGGAGGCGCTCTCAAAGATGCCAAGGAGTGGTCGTGTGGATCTCGATTCCCTACAACAGGATTCGAGGGCTCGATGCCTCCCCCGGGGGGATTCCTACGACGACCTCCTCCTTCGGCCTCGAATACGTCCTGGGGTGCCTCGAGAGCGTGGCTTGAGCCCTTGGCCATGTACGGGCGCACCCTTGGTCGTCCCTAACTCTGTTGCTCGAGGGCAGCTGTCGAACCCTGGTCGAGGGCCAGCTTTCGCTCCCTCGAGGCTTAGGTTTCTGCGGTCGAGCCCCCGAGCCTCGCGCGCACGAGGTCGATCAGAGTCCCGACCGTCTTTTGTGCGACCCTCACACTCCTTTTCGAAAAAAGGAGGAGGGGTGGAGAACGCTGTACTACCCTCATTTGGGCGCGAGTTCCGACGATCTCCGGTGAGCTGCTAGCGGGGGAATTCGAGTGAGAGCCCGTGCCCCGTTCATTAGGGGTCAGCTAGTGGCCCGGAGGCGCTCTCAAAGATGCCAAGGAGTGGTCGTGTGGATCTCGATTCCCTGCGATAGGATTCGAGGGCTCGATGCCTCCCCCGGGGGGATTCCTACGATGACCTCCTCCTTCGGCCTCGAATACGTCCTGGGGTGCCTCTAAAGCATGGCTCGAGCCCTTGGCCATGTACGGGCGCACCCTTGGTCGTCCCTAACTCTGTTGCTCGAGGACAGCTATCGAACCCTGGTCGAGGGCCAGCTTTCGCTCCCTCGAGGCTTAGGTTTCTGCGGTCGAGCCCCCGAGCCTCGCGCGCACGAGGTCGATCAGAGTCCCGACCATCTTTTGTGCGACCCTCACGCTCCTTTTCGAAAAAAGGAGGAGGGGTGGAGAACGCCGTACTACCCTCGTTTGGGCGCGAGTTCCGACGATCTCCGGTGAGCTGCTAGCGGGGGAATTCGAGTGAGAGCCCGTGCCCCGTTCGTTAGGGGTCAGCTAGTGGCCCGGAGGCGCTCTCAAAGATGCCAAGGAGTGGTCGTGTGGATCTCGATTCCCTGCGATAGGATTCGAGGGCTCAATGCCTCTCCCGGGGGGATTCCTACGACGACCTCCTCCTTCGGTCTCGAATACGTCCTAGGGTGCCTCGAGAGCGTGGCTCGAGCCCTTGGCCATGTACGGGCGCACCCTGGGTCGTCCCTAACTCTATTGCTCGAGGGCAGCTATCGAACCCTGGTCGAGGGCCAGCTTTCGCTCCCTTGAGGCTTATACCGGGCTCGGGGCCCGTTTCCCAGATATCTGGGAATATCTGTCCGTGGATCCCTCCCCCGCCCGTTAGCCGGGCGCGTCTTTTGGGGGAGGCGAGATCGGCGCGGTAGTGGGCGACGTGGCGTACGGTTACGACGTGGGGGACGGCCACGTGCCCGACTCCTGCGAGATGTAAGGAAACGGTTAGGTGGGCGCATTTAATGCGGGAAACTGTTCCTACCTTTTCGCGCGGCTGTTGGGCTTCCGCCTGGGCATATAAAATCAAGGCCTGGGGGTCTGCGTTCCCCTCCGTTCCCTTGCACTCCTGTATTCTTCTGCCTCAGACAACCCTTGCCTTATCGTGCTCTGCGCCCGCATCGCTGTCGCCACCGCGTCCTCTTCGTCCACCCCCCCTTTCGACAACACCGATGGCAGGAAAGAGCCAGATCCTCCCCACCGATGACTGGGCCGCCTCCTCGGTGACGGAGAGGAGGTTGGAAGAATTGGTCGAGGACGGGCTACTGCGACCGAGGACGAGCCGGTCGCAACCGGAGTGGATCGCGCCGCCCCCTGCCCACCGGGAGCCGGCGCCCCCGGAGGGGTACGTGGTGAGCTTCGTCTGCTTCCACGAGCGGGGGTTTGGCGTGCCGGCGTCCGTCTTCACGCGCGCGCTCCTCCACTACTACCAGGTGGAGCTTCACCACCTTTCCCCCAACGCCGTCGCGCAGGCCGCCATCTTCGCGGCGGTCTGCGAGGGCTACCTTGGGGTGGAGCCGCAGTGGAACCTGTGGCTTCACCTTTTCAAGGCTGAGCTCTTCGCCAAGAAGGCGGGGGAGAAGGGCGTCTTGTGCGCGGCCCGGGTAGGGAGCTGTGTCCTGCAGGTGAGGTCGAGCCGGACGGATCTGTACATCCTGGCTCGCCTCATCTCTTCGAACAGTGGGTGGCACGAGGGTTGGTTCTACCTCCGCAACGATGAAAATCAGTTGTCGAGGTACACCGGCCGCGTGCTAACCGCTCGAGAGGATCGCTGGACATACGAAGTGCCGGAAGCCGAGAAGCCGCGCCTGGATCCGCTGCTGGCGGCGCTGCAGCAGCTTCACCTTCGGGGCTTGACGGCTGCGGCGGCGGCCATGGCTTTCCATCGCCGTAGGGTGATGCCGCTGTGCCGGCGTCGTCTCTGCCTCGACCAGATGACTCCGGAGGCATAGCTGGAGGGGACCCGGATGTTCCACGAATCCCTTTCCCTTGAGGAGGTCCTCCGGCGAGCGCGTCGGATGGTCAGGAACTTCAAGGTGGAGGAGGCTAACCGGGTCCCCATGAGACCTACCGAAGGGTTCGAGCCAGTGGTACGTATCTTAGGATTAGTAGGTTTGCCAATTTCGTTTATTTTTGGATTTCGCTGATTTGGTCGAGGCCGGCGCGTAGGATTTGTCGGCGCTGCGAGAGACGCGTCCGCCAGTCCTAGAGGACCGGCCCGCCCGGGAGGCTCGATGCCAGCATGCTTCCAAGAAGAAGCAAACCAAGGAGACAACCAAGAAGCGGGCAATCCGCAAGGCCAAAGAGGCGGTGGCGTTGAAGAAGCTCCGGCGCCAGCAGACTATCGATGGGGTCCCCCTGGCGCCGTCGCCTTCCGAGACGATCTCGGGGGAGGACGACGACAGCAGCGGTGAGGATGATGACGCCCTGTCGCAGTATGAGACCGCGACCGGGCTGGGGGATCTTCCCGACGTTCGCCCCCTGGTGGAACCCATCAGGGGGGCGTCCTCCTCGGTCGTCGTGGTCGAGGAGTCCGAGGAGGAGGAGAAGACGGAGAAGGAGATGGCCCCCCCGACGGGAGGGGCCGCTTTACCCCGGACCCATCAAGAGGGGTAGACGGGGACGTCCGCACTAGCCTAGGCCCCGCAAGCTCGGGCAGGGGCTAGGACGGCAGTACCGGCGTCGTCATCGGCGGCGGCGTCGGCAGGCGTGAGAACCCGAGGCCAGCTGGCCTCGGGGGCACAAAAGGCGCAGGGCGGTGCGTCGGTCAGGACCCCCAGGAGTACCCGGCCTGCTGGTGAGGCCGCTACGAGGCCACAATCGGTCGCCCCGGGAGGCTTGGGTCGCACGGGGTCAAGGCCCTTGGTGCTAATTTCTGGGTAAGCGTCTCTGCTCGGTTGTCATGCCTTTCTCGGGGTCCGTTGGCTGACGTTTCTTCACTTCGCAGGTTAAAGCGGAAGGCGGAGCCAATGGGGCTTACCCCCGTGAAGTCGCTGCGGGCCCGCGCCGTTGTCCTTAACCGGACGGCGAAGCAGGATGCGGCCTGGGTCCGACAGGTCGAGGCTGTGAAGGGGCGCCTGTGACAACGGCAGGAACCAGCGGATGCCACGGTGGTTACTGGCACGGACCCTGCCATGGAGGGGTCCGAACCGACGGAGATGGTGGCGTCCGGTGCGGTCGAGGCGGGGCCTAGGTCATCAGCGACGGTCGAGGCTGCCGTCGAGGTCGCGACGGGCGAGGCACCCGTCCGCGGCGCGGAGCGGGCGGGGGCTGATGTGACCATGGAGGAGGTCGCGTCGGTGTCGGGGCAGGAGGCGGCCCTGGCGGGCGGGTCGCCGTCGCAACAAGACCCGTTGGCCGAGCCAGCGGGTATGGTGGAGGGCGGGGCGGTCGAGCCCCTGACCGGAGCGTCGGAAGAAGAGGTGCCGGCTCCGGGGGCGCCTACGGTCGAGGCGCGGGTACCGGAGCCGTCTTCGGTCGAGGCGCCGGCTCCGGAGGCGCCGGCGGTTGAGGGGCCAGTTCCCCTAGGGGGGCGGGCACCCATGGCCGTGGACCTTCCCCCCGATGACACCCCCCTGGACAAAGGGAAACAAGTGATGGGGGTCGAGGGGGGCGAAGCCACGGATCAGGCCGGTGCCTCGACGGCCGTCAGAGAGGCGGAAACTGTGGGCGAGGCCGGTCCTTCCACGGGACCGGGAGACGCCCCGGCTGGGTCGTTGTCGTCATGGCCCGACATCGCCGCGCTGGCGATAGCGCGGGCAGAGGCGGAGATACCGAGGTGGGGGGGCGTCGCTCCAGTTTAGGGACGCCGCGAACCCCGATGCCGAGCCCATCTTCGTCCTGAACGACAAAGATGAAGTACACCGATGGGAGTACCTCGAGGGCGTCCGCCGGCACCTTGATCGGTTGCTCCGAGTGGCGTCTGGTGCCGTGCGGAGTATGGGGGATGCCACCGAGGTACGATCGACCCGTCGGCTTTTTCCCTCAACTTTTTAACCTTTTTGGTTTTTTCAGATTGCGCTCAGGAGCTGAAGGAGCACTCCCGCTGCAAGTCACTCTTCATCCGGGATGAGAGTGGCGTGTGGGCCGTGCTGTCTCAGCAACGGACCTTGGCCGAGGAGGCCCAGAAACAGCTTTCCGATCGGAACGCCGAAATGGCTGAGCTGCGCGTCGCCTACGCGGTGCTGAAAGAGGAAGCGATGCAGGCATGGGCGGCCGAGGCCGTGATGCGCACTGGCATGGACAAGGCTCGGGAGGAGGCTGCCCAGGCCCGCAGGGATCTCGAGCCCCTATCGAGACGGGTGAAGGAGCTCAAGGAGAATGTCTCGCAGGTTAGTCGTCAACGCGACACCCTCAACGTCAAGGTCGAGCAGGCCACCGCTCGTTCTAATGCTCTGAAGGACAAGGTCATGACGCTGAAGGGAGCCATCTAAGAGAAGGACGCAGCTCTCGAGTCTGCTCGGCAAGAGATCGAGGCGCTAAAGGCAACCATTGGTGACAAAGACAACGCCTTCCTTAGGCTTGAGCGGACTTGCGGGGGGCTTCGTGACGAGGTTGTGGGCCTGCAGACCCATATCGAGGGTAAGTGTGATTGTTACGGCCACGATGCGGAGGGCCTTGCGTTGGGTATTAATCTGTTCGTCGTGTTTCAGAGCTGGAGAGGGAGAACCGAGAGGCCCAATCCTCTGCCAACTCCTTCCAGAGCCTCCTCGAAGCCGAGATCCAGAGGACCCAACTGCTCCAGGGCGTGATCACCACCGTGTGTGATGGCCTGGGGGTCGAGCCCGACGCCGACACCGGGGAAGATGTTCCGGGGAACTCCTTCGTCCGTCGGATGGTGGCGCTGGGCCGCCTTGCCCGGGAGAAGATACGGGACGGCCTCCATCACGGCGTGAAGAGGGCGCTGGCCGTCGTCCGTTCAGGGTTTGTGTTCGACATGAAGCTCATCGCTGAGGGCTTTATCACAGACCCGGACCGGACAGACGAGGAGAACGAGGATGCCTGCGTGGAGCTGATTGAAGCCGTCGAAGAGCCTAGAAGCCGTCTGGCCTCGCTTTTTGAAGCCGAGGTGGTTCCGCCTAATGACGATGAGGGCCTGTGAGCCAAATCTGGGCATGAAGGCCCATGTAATAAATTAGCATTTCGAATTTTGATCGTGGTGGCCTCGAAGGCCTAAAAACTCAAAACATAAACCGGTTCGTGGTTGATTTAGTTTTATTCGAGCTTTTCTTCCCTTTATCGCTTGGATCGTGTTCTCGCGTGATTTACTTAGCACGCAGCTGCATCCTTTGGTGTAAGGGGGCGAGTGGAGGTACCGTAGCCTCGGGGGCGTAAGTGATCTCACGGCTCGACCGCCCTCGAGCTTCAGGGTGATGTTGCGGCCTTGTAAATCGTGTGAGAGCCTGATCTAAGCGACAGGAGATATGTTCTTTTTCAAAGTTAGGAACCGTTATTTAGATCTCCTTAGTGTGAAGTCGCACCTCTAAAAGGTGTAAAGGGTGAGTGGAGGTACCGTAGCGTAGGTGATACTCCTGACTCGGGAGCCCTTTCGAACCTTAGGGTGCTCTTGCAGCGAAGTCGATCTAAGAAGCGGTTCTTAAATTTAAGAAAGAGCATAAGTTTTTTCGGGGACTGGGGGGTTCCCCCCTTGTAGCCCCCAAGGGAGGGTCGATTCTGGGAGTGCAGAGTCGATCCTTCCTCACTGTAAAACGAAAGTTTGAATGTCGCTGTATTCTTTATTGACGAAAAAGAAAATACAGAGCCTCGAGGCTTTTTAAGGAAAGAAGCGACGTAGCTGTTCAGTGTTCCAAGCGTTGGTGAGGATTTCACCCTTCTCGTTGGATAGCTTGTAGGTGCCCGGCTTTAGTACTTCTGCAATGCTGTACGGCCCTTCCCATGGTGGCGTGAGCTTGTGCCGTCCCTTGGTGTTCTGGTTCCGCCGTAGCACCAAGTCGCCGACGTTGAGGTCACGCTTGCGGACGTGTCTGTCGTGGTAGCGTCGGAGATCCTGCTGGTACCTGGCAGAATGCAACAGAGCCACATCTCGGGCTTCCTCGAGCTGGTCGAGGGCGTCCCGTCTTGTGGCGTCGTTATTTCTTTCGTTGTGGGACTTCAACCTTGGGTCCCCCAAAGTACCTGCGAAGCATATGACAGTCCTCGAGGTTATGGTTAGTAAGTCCCTCATGGTAGGGACACGGTTCTTTGAGCATTTTGTCGAAGACGCCCCCGCCGGGGGGCCTCGAGGCTTTTTGTGCTCGGTAGCAGCGACGAGCTCATCGGCCGGGGCCTCGAGCTTGCCCTGCTGGCCTTTCTTCTTCTTGCGGTTGTTCCTCTTGGAGCCCCAGGTGGAGCTCGCGGGATCGTCGACCTTTAGCTCCCCCCTCTCCGGGTCGCCACCAAAGATTGCACCAACCGCCTCCTCGCCGGTGGCGAAGTTGGTGACAATGTCCATTAACCCGTTGGCAGTGAGCGGAGTGTTACGGCCCAATTCTCGGACCAACTCTTTACAGGTGGTGCCGGAGAGGAAGGCCATAATTACGTCGGAGTCAGTGACGTTGGGGAGTTCGGTACGCTGCCGGGAGAAGCGCCGGATGTAATCCCGGAGGGATTCACCTAGTTTCTGCTTGCAGCTCCGGAGGTCCCACGAGTTGCCGGGGCACATGTAGGTCCCCTTGAAATTTCCCTCAAACACCCTCACGAGATCGTCCCAGTCGTGGATCTGTCGAGGTGGGAGATCCTCGAGCCAGGCTCGGGCGGTGTCGGAGAGGAACAGGGGGAGTTGTCGAATGATGACCCAGTCGTCGGTGGCCCCGCCCAGCTGACACGCCAAGCGGAAATCGGCGAGCCAAAGTTCGGGTTTGGTTTCGTCGTTGTACTTGGTGAGAGTCGTGGGGGAGCGAAATCGAGCCGGGAGCACCGTCTCACGGATAGCCTTACTGAAGACCTAAGGACCCGGAGGCTCGGGTGAAGGGCTTCGATCTTCCGAACTGTCGTAGCGTCCGCCCCTGTGGACGTGGTAGCCTCGAGCCACGCCGTCACCGTGCTTGCGCGTGCGGCGCTCGACGATGTTGCCACGGGTGTCTCGAGGCTCGTGGTCGTTGCTGGTGAGCTCAGGGGCCGGAGCTACCCGGTTTCGCCGGGCAGGCTCGGGGTGAACCGAGGCCTCTCTCTCCTGTCGGGAGGGCTCGATGATCCGCTCCGAGGCTGCCTCGTGTCGCCTCGAGGCGGAGCTCTCGGCCTGCTGCATGGCGGCGGTCTTGAGGAGTTCTCGGATTTCATCCCGAGCCCGACGGGCGTCGGGGTTTGACGGCTCGAGCATGTTGCGGAGAAGCATGGCGGCGGCAACGACGTTCTGGCTGGCTCGAGCGAAAACCGGGGGGTCGACCATCCGGTCCTCGTCGATGCGATGGTTGACGTCGCGAGCTCTTTCGCGAGCTCTCCCGCCAAGTGCGCGTTCCGCACGCTCGCGCTCGAGGGTTTGTTGGAGTAGGCCCAGGTTTTCCCGTTCCTCGTCAAGCAACGAACTGAGGATCTGCTCAGTAGGCCTGTCCTGCAACGAACTGAGTAGGCCTGTCCTGCAACTCACGAATCTGCTCGAGCTGCGCTCCTTGATCCGCAAGGAACTGAGGATCGTCTCGCTCAGCAGGAAGCTCGACATGGGGTGGCGTGTACCTTCCTTCGACTGGCTCTTCGTCCTCTGATTCCGAAGTGCTTTCAACGTCGATGTTGAAGCATTCGCGGGTCGGATCATAGGTGTCGTCAGCCGAGTCGGAGTCAGGAGCGCCAAAGTAGTAGTATGACGGGGGAATGTGTGGCCGTTGCAAATCGTCACTGGTGTTGTGACGTTGAGAAGCAGTCACATGAGGCTCTGTGTCCGATGTCTCCGTAGAGTCCAGATAATCAGAGGCCGGTGTGGATGCAACGAGGTCCAGAGTGGAGCGTAGATGGTACCCGGGGAGTTCCTCATAAGCACTAATGCGAGTGCTCACGAAAGATGCGTACACCCGGGCAGCCGAGTCTAGCCCAAATGGGAATGATGATGGAGATGTTGCTGTCCGTGCCGAAATGGATGCTCCGGACAGTGGTGTCTCACCGAACGGGGGAGCGGCGGGATTCCCCGTTGGCATGTTACCCTCAGTCAAGCTCGTCCTTCCCAAACCTTCCACGAGGAGGTCTAGGCTGGCGCCTAGCTGGGGGGTGCCGGACCGGGGGACCCCGTCGCCCTCCGCGAGGTGAAGACGGTGGTTGTGCCGGGCTCATCGTCGTCGGGCGGCCCGCGCCCGCCTAGAGCGACGGTGCCGGCGGATTGCTCCCCCAGGCTGGGAGAGCTCGTAGTCCTCGTCGGATGGGCGCCTGGGGGTAAGTAGGACCATATCGTAGCCATGGCCAAGCGACATGAACTCCAAACTCCCGAACCAGATCACCGTGGCCAACGGAATAGGGCGTTCGGGGTCAGCCATCCAGGAAAAAAGACGAGAAAGCGATGTTTGGCACGCAGCGATCCCCTACCTGGCGCGCCAACTGTCGGTGTTCGGACCCGAGGGGGTCCTAAACCAACGAGTAAATGTTGCGTGTCTCTTTCCTAGATGGTGATGCAAGGAGAACACACGGGGGTTTATCCTGGTTCGAGCAAAAGAAGGCCCTACGTCCAGCGGGAGGGAAGAAGTTTGTATTTCCTTGCACCAAAGTGCTCGTGTAGGGGTTACAAGCATGCGAGAGAGGGCGCCGAGCCCAAGTCTCAAAGAGAGGAAAAAAGGACAAGGGTGGTTGCTTGAGGTATCGATCTCTTGTTTTTCTTCGTTGTCTGTTGTTGTCCGGTCGGGTGCTTCGTTCCTCTCCTTCTCGTAGAACCCTGGCCTGCCCTTTTATAGGGCGAGAGGAGGCCAGGACGACGGGGAGCCTTGAGGTGATGTTTGGTCGATTCCTGTTGAGTTGACTGTAGCGACGTGCCCTGGTAATGGCCGGCCATCCCTGGACACCATGGCGTCGTGGGAGACGAGACGGCGAAATGACCCGGAGCACCGTGCCATACCGTCCTTCCCTTGCCGTTGAACTGTGCCGAGCATCGAGGTTGGGTCGAGGCCGGGTCGAGACCGGATGGATAAGGCCGAATCCCCGAGATTGCGGAGAACGAGCCTTGTCTTATCCTCTCTCGAGGGTGATCGATGGTAAACAGTGCGCGGTAAGGTGGGTATAGTGACGGGTTTCACCTCCCATCATGGGATGGGTGGTAAAACAGTGAGACCTGACACGAGCATTGTTCCCACATCGATCCTGGTCGCAGCCATGCTGGTAGGTGATAGTAGGTAACAGCATTAAATGCTATGGCTTTTGTCCTGGGGTAGGTAAAGAGAAGGAGTCGAGGCGCTCGACCCAGGCTCACGCGAGTCGGAGTTTTTCCCAGTGGGCGGACGAGCTTCGCGCGGGTCGGAGCGCCGTCGAGGTAGCTTGCCGTACGGGATGGGGCGCGGTCGAGGCGCCCCGTCGAGCGGGCCTCGTACGAGTCGGAGCCGGAGCGCGGTCGAGGCGCCCCGTCGAGCGGGCCTCGTACGAGGCGGACAGGATGCGCGGTCGAGGCGGGCTGCCTTTTATTGCGGTTTCAGTCGTTTTAGTTTTTTACTAGCGATGGGTGTGGGTACCCCTGTACTTTTGGTACCGACACTTAGTTCAGATACAGTGCCAACAGATAGTCATCTCCAACAAAAGCATCAGAGGGGAGATACGGTGTGACCATTGCCCTTGGTCCTAGTTGTCTCCCATCGCTGGATACAAGCAGTTGACGCAATAACCATAATACATCTGACCATCTACAACAACAATGGGAACAACGCCCTGAGTACGAGAAGATACTCAGCTAGACTTACCCGTCATAAACCAGAAATAAAAGACACCAAGGAGTATGCAAGGCCTTTATAAAGTGGACTGGCTTGACTCATTTGCGAAAAGCATAAGTTATCAGTTATGAACCATTTAAACTGTAAGCATCAACTTAATTATACCTGATTAGTCTAAGTAAGCACCTATGCTAAAGCAATCACTTGATTAACCATTTACATCAAACGTTACCATATTAGGTTTAGCTTTTCTAACATCATTCACATAACCATCCGGGTTCCATCATTGTTACTACGATGCTGTAGTTCGAGTCAAGTGCTCACTATCCAGGAGCGATGGCGATTCGAATCGATTCCTAACCAGCTGGTGATTTATTCCTCACACAAACCATGCTTCCCCCGTCAGGGTCGGTTAGATCACCAATGACACTTTCCAAGTAGCCGCGGGATAACAGTCATGGACCGCACTACCCATGGACCGTCCGACTGCCAGGACGCACCTTGGGCTCACTCTTCGCGTCCCCATCATACCCCCTTCAGCACCAGTCTGCCAATCCGAGTTTATCCCGGCTCGAAATAGTGTCACTAGCTTCGCGGTCAAAAGGTACTTTATTCGGCCAGCTAAATGTGAGGCATGCGTTCAACATGACAAGAGGGACGAGCAACGATCGGTCCTTAATCGACACAGACGGAATCACTATAGTCCAAAACCCTATAAGACTCTGCCCGGTCTCCCTTTATCCATCAACACGTGGTTACTTTCTATGATAACAATTATAGCTAACCATAACCAGGTATCCACCTATAACTCGCAGGTGACAGGAAATCACCCGACTTCTACCGGTCTAAGCATGGCTAGGCAATTATTCGATCCTAACCTAACAGGGTAAAAAGGTAACCAGGTGGACAAGGATAATAATAAATGCAACAATGATTTCACTCAACTCCTATAACTTAATGCAACAATATATAAAACTTATATATAAAGAATTGCTTTTTATAAAGTAGGAGACTTAGAATGCGCCGGGGCTTGCCTCTTTCAAACGAACTAGGCTGGTGATCTACACACTCAGGCAACTCCTCTCCTAGTTCCTCTTCCTCAGGAACCTCCTATGCCTGGGGCTCTTGCTGATCGGCCCAAGTCTGCTCTTCCGCCACTGCTACCTGCGACTCCTCCTGCGATCCTGTATGATGCAATTGTATAAGTAAACAGGTAGACGGTGCATCGGATGCGGTGGATTGCTATGATGACATGATATGCAGATGAGCACATTGAATTGATAGTATGAATTACAGACAACATCTTCTATAAGGTAGTCAACATCATCCAAGAACATGTACCACAAAACATATCATCTATTCTTATACTAGTTAGCATATAACTCTCACACAAGTGTTACTACACTTTATCAACCTCTAATACCTTAACCTATCAAGTAACACCAGCAAGGTAGTTTGGTGCTTCAAAGATACACCAAACACTTCTTCATACTTTTAATTACTTATAAAGAATAAACTTTTATTTCCTATTTAAACTAGGGTTACACATCAACACCTATTTCTATTGCAGGTAAAAATCTACAAAAATTACAGTAGCACACTCCTACTCCAAATAGTATACTACAAAAATTTCATGAAATTTGAATAAGTAAAACTATCTGTACAAAATAAACAAGCTATAGCATAATAATGAGCATGAAAATACTTTGTACTAGAAAAAGTGTCAAACAACAGATTTCATAATTTTCCTATGCTATCCACAGTAAACAAGCACATCACAAAAATTATCACAGGCATGTTTTATTCATATTTTTCCCTCTATCAAAAATAACAAATCTAGGCAATAAATAGCACTTGAACTAGACATCAAAAATTTTACACAGAACCGGCCTAGCATAAATTTTTCCTAGAAACTACATCACAAAAGAAAATTATTGCAAGTGGAACCGTATTTTTCTGAGCTTTAAAAGATTTACTATGCATTTCTTAAGAAACCAGCAATTACAAGGATTAAATAAATCTACACAGAAAAGTATCACAAAACTAACATGCAATATTTTTAAGCCATAGATCTACTCATGAGAAACACTACAAAATTTGTTTCACAATTTTTGGAGCTATATTTCTTGAGATATGATTTTTGAAAGCTTTTCATAATTTCTGGAAAATCCTTTTCAAAAATTTGTCGCTGAAAGTGCTAAGTACACCCCACGGGATCACCCCCAAAGTACACAGAGAGACAGACAACCAGGACCCACGGGTCAAACGACCCCACATGGCAGCCACAGAGAAAAGGGGCGAGGTTTGACCGGCGAGATCTCGCCGTCGGCGAGGTGGCCGGCGACAAGACCACCACCAACACACTCCCCGCGACAAGGCGAATCTGGTGGTGCCCAGCATGTGGCCAGACGAGCTCGGCATTGAGCTCGCCGGCGCGCATGGCGAGGCGGCGGCGCTGGCGCACGGTGTCCGGCCGGTGCAGGCCACGGTGGTGGCCGATGGGGCGCGCGCGAGATCTGCGAGGTGGAGGCGAACGTGAAAAGGGAAAAATGAAGGGAGAATGGCGACAGAGGAGCTCCGGCCATGAGCGCCGGCCAACAGCGGCCATGGCGGGCAGCGGAGGAGGAATGCCCAAATTGGCCCTCACCTGAGCTCGAGCGGTGGAAATGGCGCGATCACGAGATGAAACGGAAGCGAGACGGGGCTGAGGTCGGGAAGAATCGACTGAAGAAGCGTTCGCGGGAGCGTGCGACGGTGGCGGAGCTACGACGGCGAGCGGTGGCGCGAGCGTCCGCCACGGCTTCTGCTGGCGAGAGGGGAAACGAATGAGGACAGCAGCTGAGGCGGGCGCGCGCACAGAGGGAGTAAGCGGGCGCGGAGGGACGCGGGGCCACCGGAGGGCGCGTGGCGCGCGGCGTCGGCCCGTTAAGGCCGAAAATTCCTTTTTCTTTTATAATTAATTTTTTAGATTTTCTAAATTAATTCAAATTCAAATTTTGAAGATGAAAAAGGCATTTTCACAGGTTGTCCCCAAAATAAAAGTTTTTCAAAATTTAATTCTCTACAACTTTCATTTAGGGCACTTTTCAAAATTCTGAACAGATTTTGAATTAATGATTTAAAGTCCAATTTTTAAATAAAAACTCATTTTTCTAGAATATTTTAAAAGCAAAATTTGGGGAGATTTTGAATACAAAAGTTGCTCCAAAAATCATGCTAATTAATTCTAGGTTATTTAAAATTGTAGCTAAACAAGTTCTACAACTCTAGCAAGCAAATGCAATAATTATGGTTTAAACAATTGTTTTTCACATTTCAATTCAAATGAACTTATATTGCATATGATGATGAACATGTATGTGATGCTAATGCTTATGCTTTGGAATGTTAATGCATGCTTAACACCCAGGGGTGTTACAGAAGCCACCTCCAACCACCAACTCCATCTAGGTGCTCTCAATCACCAGGAGTAACAAGAACAAGAAGCCTTCACTTGACCAAATAAAGACCTAGAAAAATAGAATATATCCAAATAGGGCAATTTAGATACAAATGCATATGGTTACTTTATATTGTTTTCTTAATAGCAGAGGTGGATAACTATTTAGAAAATAAAATAATCCAATGACCATTATCATCAATTATGATTATAATCTACTGAATTGATGGCCACATCTTTCTGATTTTTAGAGAATTTATAGAATTCATCATTTTTCTAGTGCATGTCATGGGGATTAACATGGAGGCTTCATTAGGGCCTTGTAGCTAGAATTTCTAGGGTTCATTTTTTCTAGCGTGATATGCATTTAGATGAAACATGGCATTAAGTTAAGCTCTTGTTGCACCCCCTTTCTATGACATTTAAATATATATTTTAGCTTTCAACTTTTGATCTAATTAGTAGTTGCAATTTTTTATCATGTTAATTTGAACATCTATGCTTATTGTATCTTTTGTTCAAAATTTTCACGTTTGAAAAATATTCTAGGTTCTAGGCTATTTTCTTAGTTACTACAATGGCATCAAGTTGTTTCAGCATGTGCCACTGCACTTACAGTGTTGACTTTTCTATATCAAAGAATTGTATATGGTAAAATTGTTCTATAAAAAACATAGAGTGCTTAAAATTAAATTATTAGCATTTCATTTTGACGCAATGCTTCATTCAAAATGTATAAACTTAAAACGACTTACAAAATTTGTTGTCATTATGTATTAATATATTTTAAAGTGATTTGTCAGTGTCATTGATATGTGGTTTGTTATGGAAACATTTTGGCACTTGATAAACTATTAAAATAAATATCCATTCTAATGTATCCAGATATTTTAGTTCATTTTTATAATAGCATAGATGGATGATTTAGATATACAAAACACAGCATTACTTTATAGTATGTTTCATAATTCATAATGACGTACGTGTGTAATTTATTAGATGAAACTTTAGTGGTTACTTTGCATTAACTTACATAATGATAGAGGTGTGTAATTTATATATAAATTCAGAATTTATTTTAAATTGTGTTTCATAATGGGAAGAGGGGTAATTTATGCATAGATTTAGGAGATTATTTTAAATTATATTTTATAATGGTAGAGGTAGGTATTTTAGATGCAAATTTAGGTGGTTATTTTATGTATTTTCATAGAGGCATAGGTGAGTAATTTTTATGAAATAAATAGATCCAATGCCTATTATTGGCGGCAATGATTAAAACCTACCAAGTTAAGTACTAGATTTTTCTGGTTATTGTGAGAATTTCTAGGGTTTATATTTTTTGCTTAGTGCATCTTGTGAGGATTAACATGAGGACTCTTTTTTCGAAACACAGTACAGACACAAGCACTCATATACTGCATGTATACTCACGCTCCTATGAACGTGCACACACACATCCTACTCTTGTAAGCACCTCCGAAAGGCTGGGGTAGTGCTGGGCTAATCGATTTTGAGATTGACGAAGTTACCACAAGCACCTACTTGTTGATGAATGCAGCCAGTGAAATAATGTCATCGTTAAATCTAGAATAAATGTAGAAAAATACACGCACTCCCTATCAAGTTGAGGATTTAAACCTAGTTAAACAAGTTCCACCACAAAAAATAAGACCTAACCTGCTGAGCTCACTCAGTTCGTAAGGTGGAAGAGACTCATTTGGAGCCTCTATCTATACCTAATAATAAAGAGGCAAAATTTCCGGCCATTTTTTTCGTCCATCTATTTTTTCGTCCACCTCCCTCTAACTACCGGTAGTCGAGAGTTTTCTTCTGTCCGGACTTATATATATAGCCCGTGCTCATACGAATTAGAACAACTCTTGTCTAGCATGATACGGAGTCCTATTCCAAAACATATTGGATCACCTGCAATAATAGGAACGCGAAAGAAAATTGGAAAGGAAAAACAAAGTAAAAAAGAGGGAAAAAAACAAGTGGAACACAGGAAAAGAAATAAAGTGGAGCATACGGACTAGGCAGGGAAAATCGCGTAGGAGTCTAGGTCATGTGAATTAGGATTCTTTTCGCTCAAAAAAATTAGGATTCTTTTCTTTGTGGTTTAATGTTAAGGAAATATTTGTCATATTTTTATTCTTTTCTATTTGAATTAGGATTCCTATTCAGGTTATTTAAAATAGATGTATCTATTTGGATTAGGAATCCTAGCTATTCAGGTTACCTTAAAATTTATATCGAAGTCGTGCATATTCATATAACATAGAAGGGATGAGATAGTTTTCACATTATTTATTATTATAGGTATATATAGATATGGAACGTACGGCCACATGGTGTGCTCCCAGTAAAAATTTCATCCAAGCCCGATCCGTCTCTGTTTTTCCGTGTCCTTTTCCTCCCCAGCGTCCGATTTCCCTTCTTCCTGGCGTTTTTGTCAATTTTTTTGATTGATGAGTATCTCTGATCCAATCTTTTCTTATATAGAGATAAGCATATAAAAATAAAAAATAAGTATAGTTTCACGAGTTTTTGAACCTTGTCCATCCTTCCTATAAACAAATATTCTCACCACTAAATTATCAATATCGTTTTAATTAGAAATAATCATGATCTATGCCTAAATCAGCTAAGCAGTTTCTCATTCAATCTAATTAATTAAAATAAATATATCTAGAAAATTTATGTATATACCAGTGCTATTCTTGACGAGGGCTGCCACGTTGAAATCGAGAGAGGTCTTCATCATAAAAGCATCAACCGACAAATCAATTCCTAACACAACGGCTACTAACTTCTTAGTGCTTACTGAATTTAATCAGATATTACAATTGCTCCCTCCATTCCAAATTATAAAATGTTTTGGTTTTTCTAGGCACATTGCTTTTATTATGAATTTAGACACTAAGTGCATAGCAAGAGCAATATATCCAAGTGCTATGCGCAATTTGATTCCGTAACTTTCGTGCTGCCCCACATTAAAAAAGAGAAGGCCATATACGTGTGGCTAGGTGTAGTGATGTGGGAAAACAAAAAACATGATCGATTTATTTTCGTGCTGCTGTATATATAAGCATGATAAAAAAAGGTCATATACATGTGCCTAGGTGTAGTTCAAGATGGCAACGGGTACATACCCGACGGGTAGTGCCCACCCGTACCCGTACCCGCACCCGCAAAATTTTACCCGTCGGGTTACCCGTACCCGCATGTGGGTAAAAAAATAGTTCCATACCCGTACCCGCCGGGTAATTCTCACCCGACGGGTAACCCGTACCCGATAGCATACCCGAAAATTACCTAAAAATATCAAATAGTCACATACAAAAATAAATCATTCTAAGCTTCCAACAAGTTACAAACATGCTAACAAATATTATTAGCATCATTACAACAAAGACAATCTACTAGAAATATAGTGGATGTCTCAATGGGCCAAATTCATGACTTATATGCGCTAAAATAATTGAGGTTGACTAGTTATTTTTGCGGGTATGTCTTACCCGCGGGTATGCGGGTATGGGTAGTATACACCCGCACCCGTACCCGCATACCCGATGGGTATAGGATTTTGTCCAATAACGTACCCACGGGTAGAAAATTCATTCCATACCCGCCTCTTTATCGGGTAATACCCGTCGGGTACTCGGGTTTCGGGTACCCGTTGCCATCTCTAGGTGCAGTGATGTGGGCAACAATAACACATGATTGATTTTTTATTATCCGAACTTAAAAATTTAATTATTACACGAAAATCTTTCATTTTATTTCCTGTTGCAACGCACGGGCATATATTTGCTAGTTACTAATAGTACAAGATCAAAGGTGAGGATTTTTATATATATAAGCGACTGTTGGTAAAGGCATTCTTGCTTCACCCACACACATTCACACATTGTTACAAAAGTTACCGTTGCTTGTAGAAATAATAATAATCATCATATCTCTAGATATATACAAAAAATCGCTCGTCGTTATCATTTAAAAATCGCTTGAGACGATTCACTCTGTTCCTATGTTAATAAAGGAGTGCTGAGTGCTGTAGACACTTGAAGTACCTGGCACTGGTAGTGCCGTAATCATTGTACAGTCGCTTTGAGGAAAAATGTAATCAGTGAACAGTGCAGCATTAAAACTGCATAATAGAGCACCCAAAAGTTTTACAGACGGCCGCCTGACGAACGATAAGTTTAATTTGACGAAGACCATACATATACGGAGGTAATAAGGCCACTCGCTCACAAATTTACCTGAGAAAGTGCTCGTAGCTAGCTGGCGCTGCTGTTGGATCAGGATGATGGAACCCAGTCGATCCCGGAGCAGTATTCCGGGCTCGTTTAGATCGTAAATTTTTCTAACTCGATGAATAGTATTACTTTCATCTTATTTGACAAATATTGTCTAATCGTAAACCAACTAGGCTCAAAAGATTCATCTTGTGATTTCCAACTAAACTGTGTAATTAGTTATTTTTTTACCTACATTTAATACTCTATGCAAGCGGCTAAAAATTGATGTGATGAAGAGAGAGTGAAAAAATTCTAACTTTTAGGTGCATCTAAACAAGGCCTCAATCGTTATTCCCGAGAGGCGCGGCCGGCAGCGCAGCCGCGGCACAGCAGGAGCAGTTCACTAGAGCACTGCACAGCAGGCTGGCCAGGCAGCAGGGCGCGGCAGAGGTGGGGGGACGGAGAGGAGGATGGAGGACGACGACGACGATCGAGCAGGCGACCAGGAGGCACGCGCCGGGACGAGAACCAAGGAAAAAACCTAAAGAAAGGGAGGCGCGAAAGGGACGTGTGCGTGAGCTCTCATCACGCGCTAATCAGTCAATCATCAGCCTGTCTTCACACACAGGAATCGCCCGCCGGTTTGTCTAAAAAATCAGCAGAGAAATGCCGGCCGAGGCATCCTGCAGATCGGTCGGATGTGAAGGCAGGCATGCAGTAGAACAGCTCGTCATTGCATGCGTATACGTGTATGCTCCTTCTAGTACCATGCCATGCCATGCGTATGTACACGGCCACATGCATACTACTCTGTCCCAAAAATAGAGTCGCCGTGGAAAACGTGTTGGTCAAACTTTCTTAACTTTGACTACGTTTGTAGAAAATACGTACAATATTTATATCTCCAAATAAGTTTATTATAAAAATATATTCAAAGATCTACCTAATGATACTAATTATATACCATAAATATTAATATTTTGTTAAATATATTTAGTCAAAGTTAAAAGCTGTTACTTTTTAGGAAACGAGAATAACTTTTTTTTAGACGGAGGGAGGGAGTACTCTCTACGTTTGCATGTGACGCTTGCAGCCTTTTGCAGGTTGTCGTTGGTTCGATCGATCAGCTAGCCTAGGGCCTGTTTAATGCCAAATTTTTTCTCAAATTTCACTATGCAAAAAGAAGATTCCCATCACATCAAAATATCGGCACATGTATGGAGTACTAAATGTAGATGAAATCAAAAACTAATTGCACAGTTTTGTTGTTCTTTACGAGACGAACGTTTTGAGCCTAATTAGTCAATGTTTGGATAATTTCTACCAAATAAAAATAAAATGCTACAGTATTCTACAGTAATTCATCCACCCCCAATTTGGCCCAACTAAAAAGGCCTAGGTCTATGTCCTCTTCCTCCTCTCGCTCCTCCCCTCCAGTTCGCCATTGAGGTGCTACAGCGGGTCGAGTAGTGGCCGCAACAGTTGCCCTAGCTATATGTCCGGTAGCCAGCTATAGCTACAACGTATTACTCACATCTCCAACTGGTGCAACCCGCTCCTGCTGTAGTAGTGGCCAGTGAGTAACCGTAACCTTGTAGACGGACGTCGATAGATACCTTTGCCGCGATGAAAAGCTCATGGGACGGGTGCATTGAAGATGGTGAATGTACTGCTACAGGCCAGAGAGGCAGGGACAGGGAGAGACGAAGGCATGGAGGGCATGCAATTATAAAGAAGGGAAGGCTTTTCCAGTACTTTTTGATGATTTGACCTCACACTATCCCATCAGCCCCGCGCTCGACGCTCGGCAACAAAAGAGTCAGCAACAGCAGCAGCAGCTGCTGCACAGCGCACAGGAGAGAGATCCATCCGATGCCGTTGTTTAGTTTCCAATTTCTACCTCTAAATTTCATTATGCAAAAAGAAGATTCACGTCACATTAAAATGACGGCACATGCATGGAGTACTAAATATAGATGAAATGAAAAACTAATTACACAGTTTTGTTGTACTTTGCGAGACGAATATTTTGAGCCTAATTAGTTAAAGTTTAGACAATTTTTATCAAATACAAACAAATTGCTAGAGTGTGCATTTAATGCGCACTGTAGCAATTCAGGTGCCCGGATTCGGGAACTAAACACGGGCCATAATGCATTGCACACTACACACACTGCATGCCACTTTCTCTTTTCCCTCGACATCGCCGTGCTACACATACTACACTTTTGATTCCTCAAATTCCTCCCGCCCTATGCTTTCCCTGCCGACTGCCGACTGCCGAGTTGGTCTCCCGGGGCATGGGATCCTGGCAAAGTTACAGCTCTTGCTGCTTGGCGTGGCCGTCGCGTCGCAGATGCGTGATCGCCGGTGATATGATCAATCGCAAGCCGATTTGACTTGCCCGTCGATCAGTTCAGCCAGGATTTGATTTTTTTTCATGTGCGCGATGACAAAATAATGACAATACATACCTCTGTATAGATAAAAAGCATTTTCTTGGATATATATAAAGATAGGTGAAAAGCATACAATACCGAAACATTATTATTATCTTAAAAACTCCATATTATTTTGTGTGCAATGTTGAATATCTTACATCCATTTCCTATTTTAATGCATATATAAAAATAAAACCAGGAATTGTCAGAAGTTGTACATGACTATAGAAAAAGAGCAGGGGAATCCATGCATTAGACAAATTAAAATTAAAGCCACCTAAAAGATTTTGCAGATACATGAAATATATTCCAGAACATAAGGTAACTTGGCCCTTGTTTAGATTGAAGATTTTTTCAACCTGATAAATAGTACCACTTTCGTCTTATTTGACAAATATTGTCCAATCGTAGACCAACTAGGCTCAAAAGATTCATCTCGTGATTTTGAACTAAACTGTGTAATTAGATATTTTTTTTACCTACATTTAGTACTCCATGCAAGCGGCTAAAAATTGATGTGATGGAGAGAGAGTGAAAAAACTTGGAATTTTGAGGTGATCTAAACATGGGCTTGTAATCTTATATGGTCCTAACATGTGAATCCATCTCTACCCACTGCAGCAATTGGTCTATGTTTAAGTGGCCAGAAATTACACATCCTCCAACCAAAACACAATTAGGGGGTAATTTGAAAACATACAAAATTTGCAGGTGTGAGAACATAACAAATTGACTTGTAGGTGGTTTCATGAAAACCACCTTTACTTTCAATAGGTTTTTAAAGTTCTGCCATCTATAAATAGTGTTATTCTAAACGCTAAATGATAAACATACATCGATCACCCTCTGTTTACCGCGTTTAGACCATATATGCTATTTGAACGGATTTAAACAACCTAAATTAGTTTGTATAGTACCACTAAAATTAACATATTTATGCAAGTAAAAATATGTATTCTAGCAAGTAAAAAATGGGAAGACAATTAAATCCCACTCCCCTCATATATTTATGATCTATGCTAGTTAGTTGGCTACCAATTCAATGTGGTCGCTGAATATCTAGTGTTCTCCTATCGAAAATCTTTCTATTGACTAAATGGTGAATTGAACAGGCATTTAGCCCATCTAATAATGTTTACCTTTGTTCCATTTAGGTTGTTTTATTCCCCCATTTAAATGGACAAACCATTTAATAGATCATTTAGGGTCTAAATGATATGATTAGCATTTGTTTAATGTTTAAACGGGAATTGTGACTAGAAAGCCCTGCGCATGAATATTTTAACATAATCATATTTGCTAGTTAGTAAAAGTGACCATAGTTATGGTAATTTGGCAAACTTGACGTATTGTAAATATGCCTTGTGAAATGCTACATCTAATTCCAAAAGTATGTTGTTTTAGTATTCTCTTTGGTTAAACTTTTTTAAAGTTAGACTATCAGCATATTATAAGTTCATCATGGTAAATGCTTTGTATTATATAATTTTTTACTATACAGAATGGTATGTTTTAATGAAAAATGCGAGCCAAAAAGTATCACATTAGATACTATATGTCACTATATATATCCTAATTGACCACCTACATTTGGAATTGTAAGAAATATATATATGCACGAGATCATGCTGCGGGAAAATAATGGTCGAGTCCTGTCCATCCATGTGCTATTGTCTTTATTGACGTGATAATAAGCAACTTGGATATATAATTAATCATACAGTAGATGTTGGTTGACCACACCAGGCATGCTCTTAGATTTTGCCAATCCACAAATCCAGAAGTACTATGCTATATCACATCATGGAGTTCACTTTACACTGGAGCTGTTCGTTACTGTCTTCGCGTAGGTGTTGCTTTTTGCTCATGCATGTGAAGCTGCTGGCCCATCCATAATCCGCTGCTTCCACGAGCAAGCTGCCAAGTAAAACCAATATATATGTATAAAAAAAACCACATGAAGCTGCCAAAAGCAGTGAAGCACCCACATGGGAAGACCAGCATCCCAATCCATCTCTCCCCAATCTTGTCCTCCATTATCCGTTCCCTCTAGTAGTCTAGTAGACTTGCATGGCTGATGGCTGATGCTAATCCAGACTGCTTTATTTCTCTCCATTTTACACTAAAGCCTGCTGGGTGCTGGGTGCCGGGCACTAGCTCCACGCAAACCAAGAGATATGCCCTTGCGGTCGTCCATCTTTATTCCCTTCTCAGCTAGTGCTCGTGCCTACACCAATTGTTCGTGGACAGGGCGCACAGGTAAATAAACCTTTTCAGAACGTGGGGGAACACTAAAGGTATAGCTACAGCAAGTTAGTGTCACCGGCCAGCTGTTACGTTTCCACTCCAAATAGCATGGTAAAATATCTGGTAAAGATGACATCTCGATCAATTATATGTGCAATAACCCTGTTCTGAAATGCGATTCCGCATACCTATATATGCGCACATCGTCTGTTGTCCACCCATCTTGATTTTTTTTAAAACAAATCGGACAGAAGAGATGTCGATTATATTAAAAAAGAAGAAGCTCAGACTAGGTAAAATAACAATACAACAATAACCCTGAATGGTCGAATAGTCATAACAACATAAACAACTAATGACAATTAATGGCCACCCCACCCCGGTTCTACCTGTAGACAATTTTTGCACCTACTACTTCTCTAGCAACTGACCCTAGAGCAAGCGAGGCCGCTTTAATCTTTGATGATGAATTGATGATCAGTTCGTTGGGAGATAGCTTTCCTCCCTCTGGGATTTGCAGAACGTGGCAGAAGGAAGCCAGCATTCTGGGCGGCTCCTCTCCCTGCAAAATTGCATATTTGTTTTTTGACGCAATAGGTATTCTGTTTCATTGGGGCATGCAGCTTGCAGAAATGCAGAACAGATTTGCAGGCCGGCTGCAAATTATAGAATGGCTAAGAGTAACCGCTTGTGATATTTTTTTCTCTCTGTGTGCAGTGTGCAGCCGGGCACATGCATGCATGTATGCTTGCCTCTGTAACAGGCTAACAGCGATCGGGCTGATGCCACTGCCGGAGCTAGATTCCATGTCCTTACGGCCGGCCGGCCGTAAGCTCTCGTCGGTCTCTCGAGCATGCAGCTGGTCCCCGTAGCTATACGTGTACGTACGTGTGCAACAGTCCACAGTTAGTACTCCTCTCTCCGTTTAACTGTTCTTGGAGAAGAGAAACGGACAAAAGAAAAGCCAGGCGCCCAGGCAGAAACTATGAGATAGTCTGCACCCTTGACAAATCATATAGATCATTGCTCATATGGAATAATAGAAACCAAATTAGCAATTAATTAATGGTTGGTTTCTTCATAATAATTTTTTTCTAATATTTTCTCTTCTCTTTATACCATCTACCTATTACATATTTTTTTTTCTATCCTATACGTAGTTTCTTGTAAGAAACCATTTCCTTCTCTCCTTTCTTCAGTCCCAATGCCCACATCAGCATTTTTCTTAGTTGGCGCGCCCTAATTAACAGCCATATAAATCATCATAGTTTTTAGGTTGAGGCTGGCCTAAGGCACGCTGCATTCACACCTTAAAATCCGGTTTGGTACAAGAACCCATGGATCTTTTTGAAGGAAAAATCATACACTAGATTTAAAATCTCGCATTCGCACCTTAAAATTTTTAATCAAAATTGACTAAAATTTGTTACAAATGATTCAATACAACATTTAGCTACTTTGTGCCAATTAGCATTGCGAGATCAACATGTTGGCTCCACCGTAAAGCCAGAGCTTAGAACTGAAAATTCATGTTTACACCTGAAAATTTTAACAAATCTGACTGATATTTGTTGTATAGGATTTGAAGTAAGCTACTAGGTGCCAGTTAGCACATGACATATGGATTCCACATTATTGTAGTACAATTAATGACTCAACGTATTTCCAATAGACATGTATGCCTACAATGTATAGAAAACCAAACATCAGCCCATGGTTCAACACTTCAACTCATTCAAACCCACAAAAAAAAAACCAACAAAACTCTATTCCAACCTAATTTTCTATTAAACCCAACCTAACTCACTAAGATCCATTCAAACCCATCCAAAGTGTACCCGCTGGAGGAAACCAAACACATTAAACCTATTTCAACACAGTCCATTTGCAGACCTTGGCTAGGCATGCATCCGATGGAACGATCGAGCTAGCCAAGGTGTCTTGTACTCTTGTGTGGCGGTCTCTGTAGGCGGCTGGGGACCAAGGCGACTGTTGAAGCTATTGTAGGCGATGTGGCGCGCCGCTGCAGCTGCATGCACACGTACAGGGGCACCGTGCACTCATGTTCCCATGCATCGCCATGCAGTAGTGATGCAGAGACGCAGCAGATGCAGCTAGGCATGGGCGCGTTGCAAGTGCGGCGCATGCGTTAAATGATCCCTGCATCCCCTCCGATCCATGTGCATTATTTGTGTCGTGCGGAAAAGATCTCAGGGGGTTTAGTTGGGAGGTGAAAAGTTTCTAAGTGTTACATCAAATGTTTTATGGGATGTCGAAAGGGGTTTTCGCATACTAATTAAAAAACTAATTACATAACTCGCCTGGAAACCGCGAGACGAATTTATTAAGCCTAATTAAGCCGTTATTAGCACATGTGTGTTACTGTAGCACTTAAGGCTAATCATGGACTAATTAGGCTTAAAAGATTTGTCTTGTGGTTTTCAACCAAACTGTGCAATTAGTTTTTTTCCGTCTACATTTAGTACTTCATGCATGTATCCAAACATTCGATGTGATGGAGTGAAAAATTTTTGTGTGTGAACTAAACACCCCCTTAGAGCATGTACAATAATGGGCTTATAGCCAAGCTAGTCAGTATTTTTACTGATGTGGAAGAGAGAGGAGAGAAAAGAAAAGAGAGCTTGGCTCTCATGCAAGTAACAAGCTGGGCACGGAAGCATAGACATCTGTGGGCCCAAACAAAAGTGCATGTGAGGAGAAATATGAAAGAGAAAGTAAGACATATTACCACATAATAATAATAATAAATTATTTTATAGTTAAATAAGAGACAACTATTGTATAACTTAGCTCTTATGATTTAACTTATAGCTAAGTACTTTGCTATATTATGGACCATGCTTTTAGTCGTGCGTGTGTGACGCGGGAAATCTACATACCGGCACCGGTGTGTGTAAATCTCGAACCAATCCGCACTAGTTGCGCTTGCAGCAATCAGCTGGAAGCATGCATGCATGTAACTGTTTGGCTCCGTGCTGACCGGAACGACAGGCTAGAGCTGCAACAAGCCGCTCCTTGTGCTGTGCCGCTAGCTCAGAACGCAGAAGCAAAGGCTACAGGGCTAGTCGAGTACACCTCCGTCCCTAAATGTTTATCCGTAGAAAATCGTGTTTTCCTCACAAACACGTTTTTCGGACGAAAAAAAGAACGGAGGGTGTAAACAAACGAAAGGTTGCAGTAGTAGGCCCTGTTCATCTGGCTTATAATCTGTCTTATTCAGCTTGTTTTTTCAGCCGGAACAGTATTTTTCTCTCACAAAAAATCAGCCAACAGTGTTTTTCAGCCGGCTTATAATTCCAGCCGAACGGCTCCGTAGTAGGATCTAGGGGATCCAGAAAAGCAAAGATGGCCACCACGCATGCAAATATATGCAGTAGCTAGCCGTACGATCTACTACTAGCTTGCAAGGTCAACTTAGCTGAGGCCTGTTGGTTACGTTTTGTTAAAGTTTAACTCCCATCATATTAATGTTCCCTCAAATGCATAGAGTACTAAATGTAGACTAATTGCATGCATGTCGACACAGATTAGGAGTAATTTACGAGACGAATCTATTAAGCCTAATTAGTCCAAGATTGAAAACTTTTTTGTCAAATAAGACGAAAGTGCTACAGTGTTTGTTAAACTTTAACTCCTCAAACCAAACACCCCTGAATCTGGCAGCCTGCCATGCAGATGCAGGAGCTATTCTAAGGCCTTGTTTTTAGATGGCTAGTTTTTTGAATTTTTATTACTGTAGCACTTTCGTTTGTATTTGGCAATTAGTATCCAATTATAGACTAATTAGACTCAAAAGATTCATCTCGTAAATTACAGATAAATTGTGCAATTAGTTATTTCTTTTACCTACATTTAGTGCATGCGTCTTAAGATTCAATGTGACGGAGAGAGTGAAAAAATTTCAACTTTAGCCTTGATCTAAACAAGGCCTTAGCTTGGGGTCAATACTTCTATAGTACTTGTATATAGTCAGTCAGGTGTGCCAGACCGTAGAAGCTACAAATTTTTTTTATAAGTGCTACAAATATTTATAAGGAGCTTCGATTCGTTATGATCAGATCAGACAGGGCCAGAGCCGGCCTGATCGGAATTCAGAAATGGACTGACAGTGTTGTAGCAGATTGTGGTCGGGTTGGGATTCCAATCCAGGTCGACTCCGCTAGTTCCTTAGCGGAAGACGATTAAATTAAAGCAACCTAGCTTACTGCTCCGTCTGTCCCTAAATATCTGTCATTTTCATTTATCAAAAAAACAACTTTGACTAAATATATATTAAAAAATATTAATATTTATGGTATATAATTAGTATCATTAAAATGATTTTTAAATCTAGTTTTTAATAAATTTATTTAAAGATACAAATGTTACACGTATTTTCTACAAATCAAGTTAAACTTATGACACACGTACCAACGACGACAGATATTTAGAGACAGAGGAAGTAGAACCTTACAGTTACAGACAGCTAATGTAAGCTAGCTACGGCCGTACGCACGTAGATTATGCGTAAAGCACGCGCATGCATCAATGCATGCGTCATTTTCATGTCTACAGTACCTTCGTTAGGAGTTCACGAAAAGAAAATTTTTAGATGTCACATCGGATATGTCGGAAGGACATTGGGAGAGGTTTTCGGATACTAAAAAAACAAATTACAGAACCTGTCAGGAAACTACGAGACGAATCTAATGATACTAATTAATCCGTCATTAGCACATGCTAGTTACTGTAGCACTTAAGGCTTTTTATAGACTAATTAAGCTTAAAAGATTCGTCTCGTGATTTCTCCGAGAACTATACAATTAATTTTTTTTTGTCTACGTTTAGTACTCCATGCATGTGTTCGATGTGATAAGTGGAGGTAAAAATTTTTAGAAACTAAACCTGGCCTTAGCTGCAGCTAGCCTACTACTACAACACAATGCGACAGGTGTGAAAGGCAGAAAGAACAGCTACCAATTCCAGAGGCAGAACGGGCTAGTGCTCTAGGAGCATGTGGACTGGCACAACGACCTATCAGGCCCGTTCACTTGTCATGCATACCTAAAATATTTCATCTTCCACCTATCACATCGAATCTTTAGACGTATGCATGAAGCATTAAATGTAGATAAAAAATAACTAATTGCATAGTTTGTCAGTAAATGTCGAGACGAATCTTTTGAGCCTAGTTAGTCCATAGTTGGATAAAATTTGCCAAATAATAACGAAAGGTGCTACAATAACTTTTCACCCACTTTTCACCAACTAAACACACCCTCAGATCAACATCCCCCAATGCAAGTTGGACGTTTGCGGAGAGCTCATGTGTTCCGTACTTCCGTTTATTGTAAGGGTCTATGGTTGCCTGGTTGGGCCCAGGGATGAAAACGGATCGATACGGACGGATATCACTGATATCGTATTTGTTTTCATATTTATGTCCGGATTCGGATTCGAATACGGATAGTATCAAAAATACCAGATAGGATACGATTGGATATCGACATCATAAATATGTGATTTAAATATTCGAATACGAATACGGTATCGGATGTTAAATATCCGGACTCGGATATGGACGGATTAAAACCCCTCTAAACGAATTCGGTCTCGAATACGGTCGGAAAATATCCGTACCGTTTTCATCCCTAGCCATGACATGAGCCGTGGACACTGAAGGCATGTTGATCCCGTAGGGTTAGTTCATATATTTTTCCCTTGATTTTACCACATTTCTATATATCATAGCTATTTGAAATAAAGGGACAACTTAATGTGCTTCCCTAGGGTTCCTAGATGAGTTTAAGAGTACCCCTGACTCCAAACTATTATCAAAACGTACATCCACACTAGATCTAACCTAACCAACAGCCCATCGATCCTACCTCTTCTACCCTTTTCATATATATAGCCCATCTCTATTTGGGTTGTTGCGTGATGTCTATATAAATATCTTAGAGGAGAGACAATGCAAGAAAATTCATGTCAAGACATAATCATTCCAATGTGTAATCTCTCTCTATATATATAGATATTTCTTAATTATAGGAGAGAGAGAATGCAAGAAATACATGTTAAAAAAATATTCCACCCAATGCATAATGTGAGCTTGAATCTTGAGAGCTTGGGATGATCAATATATATATGAATGCTAGAATTAGCGTTGAAAACGGACGGAAACGGACGGAAAAACCCTATTTCTACTTCCGTTTCTATATTTTTTTGGCGGAAACGGAATCGGGTTTGGAAACAGAATCGGGATATGCGGATGCACGGAAACGAACAAATACGGATGGAGAGACGGAAAATTAAGTTAGAATAATATGATTAAATATTCATGAATATACATGAGCAAAGTCACAAATTAATATACACATACGAAGTTATTGGTCTAGTATTCACTAGCATGTCATATGTTAACATGCATAATTGGTGATTAATAGGTTTATGAACACATTAATTTCCACACATCTCATATAGATTTAAAACGGGATGAAAAACGGAATAAATACGGGTCAATTTCGGGTGAAAACGGGATCCCGTGAAAACAGACGGAAAAACTCCTCTCCCATTTCCGTAAATACGGAAACGGGACCCTGCAAATACGGAAACGAACAGACAAAAGTGGAAAACGGAACGGGTCAGAACGGGAATTTTTAAGTCCGTTTTCAACGCTAGCTAGAATGTATACCGAAGACATTAACTCTTCCTCTAATGCATATTTTGTTGTTTATCATCTCTACACTACTACAAAACCCTCATCACCACCGGTTCATAATCCATCTTCACCACTGGTTTCAAACCACCGGTTAAAGAACATGCGCCCACTGTCATGCCCTCGGCCGCCGCCCATGCCCTTGGCTGCCAGGAGGGGACGGGCGGGGTCATCGCATCCTCGTCCGTCGTCATGCCCTTGCACAAATCTAGGCTGGTGCCGCCGCGCCTTGCCCGTTGGACAAAGTGGAAGGGGAGGGAGAGGGGGCACGTAGCCTCGATCGACTAGTGAATGAGAGAGGGGGTGGATGAGGGAGAGAGGGGGCAGGTGAGAGAAAAGGGGGGATGAAGATTATTGTGACGGGGACAAGGGGGAGGAGTGCAGGTGGGTCGGGATGGGTGTTGTCTAGGGTTTCTCACTTATATACTCAAGGCCGTTTTGTGGCTTGAATCGGTGGTAAAGTCTAGGCTAATTTTCACCTCCCGTTCATGACACGAACTCACTGTGATATACTATCACCAACGGTTTAAATAGAACCATCAGTGAATGCAGTCGGTGAAAACCATTTCTGTAGTTGTGTTAGTATTTCAAACTCAGCTTGTTTCTTTCACAAGACACTAGCTCCCTAAGGCTCCGTAAGGTCCAAATAGGCTAGAGGGGGGGTGAATAGCCTAATTAAAAACTTCTACAAGAATTACTTAACCACAAGTTAGTACGAAAGGTGGCGAAGCAAAAGCACTAGCTCTAACTAATTAAGCAAGCCACCTACACAAGTCTAGTACAAGGCTATTCACTAAGCACAACAACTACTACAAGCTAGAAACAAGTAGTACGAGAGAAGAGCTTTGAGTGATTATACCGCCGTAAAGAGATGAGAAGTACCAATCAATGAATCACACAAGAGAAGTCCTCGGGAAGAGAATGACACAAGAATTTGTCCCGAGGTTCACTTGCTTCCCGGCAAGCTACTCCCCGTTGTGGCGATACACCCACTTGTCGGTTCACGAGCTAATCGACTATCAAGAGTCGAGCCCTCGGCGGGCGCCGCACAACCGCACACAAGATGGGGATCCTCCAAGCCACGAGCTCCACTAGAGTATCCAATTCGCGAACTCCCGTGGGGAAGGATCAAGAACCCCTTACAACACTTGGTGAGGGCTCCAACAATCTCCAATTGCGAGCTCAATCACCTCCGCTGCTCCAAGCCGTCTACCGTGTCGGTAAACACGGAAGAGTAACGAGAAATCCGCAGCAACTCGAAGATCAAGTGCCTCTAGAATGCAACTCTCAAGCAATGCACTTGAATCTCACTCAATCTCACTCAAGATGGGCAACTATGCAAAGAGATGAGTGAAGGGGTTGTTCTCTAGCTCAAAGTGTGTCTCTAGGTCTCAAAATGTGCAAGAGTTGCCCTTAAACCCCGTCCAACGTCTATTTATAACGAAGGGGTACGCAGCTAGCCGTTACCGGACGACACAGTTCAAATCGGGATGACCGGACGCTCCGGTCAGGGTGACCGGACGCGTCCGGTCACTACAGGACAAGCGTGAACAGTGCGCATCAGAAGTTACCGTTGCTATGACCGGACATGCCCTAGCGTATGACCGGACGTGCTGGTCAACTGATCGGACGCGCCGATCGCTCAGCACTGCGAGCCCGCGAAGCAACGACCGGACGCGCCCTAGCGAATGACCGGACGCGACAGTGCCAGCATCCGGTTTGAGTCCAGTAAGCTCTCTCAACGACCGGACGCGTCCGATCGTACGTGATCGGACGCGCCGCGCATCCGATCATCACTTCGCTGCTCTCTGCCCCTCTGGACGCCTGACCGAACGCGCCGGTCCCGTGAAGGACCGGACGCGTCGGTCGCTCACTCTGCTTCTGCGCACAGGTGAACTGACCGGACGCACTGGTCAGGCCAGACCAGCGTCCGGTCACTAACCCTAGGCGCAGTGACCGAATGAACTGACCGGACGCGCTGGTCAAACCGTGACCGCGTCCGATGCAGCGTCCGGTCACCATAGTGACCTCCGTTCGCCTCCGTTTTTTTCCAACTTACGGCGCAGTAGAAAATAGGCATTTCACTTCTCCAAAAAGCGCCGAATCCCGCCGAGCTTGCGAGGCGGGAGGGAGAGAAGAACCCAAACCCTTCTCTACCGCTCAAACTCCACCGCCTTCACAAATGTGCTAACACCACCATGTGTAAATCACCATGTGCATGTGTGTTAGCATTTCATAATCATTTTCCAAGGCGTTATGTTAGCTCTTTACTAGATCCTAATGCATATGCTCAAGACATTGATCTAGTGGCACTTGATTTCCGAGCTAACCGTGATTGCCCCTCTTGATAGTCGGCTATGTATCCTAAACCCGGTCAATCACTTCTCTACTCATCTTAGACTGGTAAAAGGAAAACCCTATGGTTATACCTTTGCCTTGCACTCTTAGATCCTTCTCTTTCACTTGATCATCATGTGCATCTCCACCATGATCATCATTTCATGTCCATGCACCATCTCTTTGTGATCTTGTGGCCACCACTCCTTGCCACGTACACCTTCATCACATGTGTTGCTTATGCCTAACTCAAAACACTTAACACATGACATTAGCAACTTGGTGTCATTAATTACCAAAACCAAACTTGGGCTTTCAATCTCCCCCTTTTTGGTAATTGATGACAACCATCACAAAGATATGAAATGAAAACAATTTTCAATTTCGATAGTATTAGCTCCCCCTACATATGTGCTTCCATGAGTTTGGTTCAATTGTGCACATATTTATGGATTTGAATTTTGGGAGAGTTGCTACTATTAAATTGATGCTAAGGTATATAGAATGGACCTTTGAAGCGTGATACCAATCGGAGTTTCCTTTATATACCATCTTTAGCATCGATGTAGCTAGACACCACTTGTAATACATCACTTGTAAAGATCACAAACACTAAAGTACTTCGTGAGATCAACATTAAAAGCAAAGGTGTCTAGATACCACATGTAAAGCTACTCTTAACAAAACATCATTCAAGTTCTATATCTAGCATACACCATTCAATCATGAATATCGAAATTAAACTTTGCAATGCAACATTTCATCATGTTAATGCACATACAAATGCAACAAATAATCCATGAGCTTGCTCCCCCTACTTATGTGCTCAAATTTAATTTCTCTCCTCCTTACTATATCTTTTCTCTCCCCCTTACTATATCTTTCTCCCTCTTTGTGACTTTTCTATCTTTGTGCTTTCTCTCCCCCTTTTTTATATCTTTCTTGCTCTTTGCAATATCTTTGTGACTTTTCTCTCCCCCTTTGTCAACAATCACCAAAAAGGTGCTAATTTTAGTGAGAGATAAGTCAATCAATTATGAGGGAGTCCAAAAAATGGTTCAACCTAGATCACTTGCCTAGAATATGTAATTCGGTTTGATCCAAGGACAAGCTTTTTCACACCTCATAAAGTATAAGGGTTATCTTGACCATGTTGAATTACACATCATGAGCTCATTTTCTAGATTCAACACTAGGTTTGCAAGCTCATAAACATGTCATATGCTACCACTAGATCAAATAAACATAGAAGCAATAGTGGTACCATATATACATCAAAATCATTTGATTTTCATGAATGAGCCTATTTGTCATGCAAATATGTCTATATGTTCTAAACATGTCCTTAGCAAAGTATGAATGATATGCCAAACAACTTTACCTTGCTATGTTGGAGGAGAGGCATGTCATATAAAAATGTGGGGGTGCACTCATCTCAAGTTGGAGAAGTTAAGTATGTTCAATTCATTCTTCAACTTGTAAAATCTCTTTTCATCAAGTGGCTTTGTGAATATGTCGGCTAGTTGATCTTCAGTGCCAATGCTCTCAATGCTAATATCACCCTTTTGTTGATGGTCTCTTATGAAGTGATGCCTTATGTCAATGTGCTTGGTTCTTGAATGTTGAACCGGATTTTGTGTCATCTTGATAGCACTTTCATTATCACAAAATAATAGTACATTCTTGAACTTGATTCCAAAATCATTCAAGGTGGCCTTCATCCAAAGCAATTGTGCACAACAACTACCGGCACTAATGTATTCAGCCTCGGCGGTAGATAGTGCAACACTATTTTGTTTCTTTGATGACCATGAAACAAGAGACCTTCCAAGCAATTGACAAGTGCCACTTGTGCTCATTCTACCAATCTTGCATCCACCATAGTCGAAGTCTGAATATCCAATCAACTCAAAGTTAGACCCCTTTGGAAACCATAATCCAACATCATGAGTGCCTTTTAGATATCTCAATATCCTCTTGGTTGCTTTCAAGTGATTTTCTCTAGGTGAAGCTTGATATCTTGCACACTTGCACACACTAAACATCACATCTGGCCTAGAAGCGGTGACATAGAGCAAACTTCCAATCATAGACCGGTATTGCTTTTGATCTACCATGTTTCCACTATCATCAATACCCAATTGATCATTAGTGTCCATTGGTGTACTCATTGGCTTAGCATCTTGCAATCCAAACTTCTTGATCATGTCCTTGATGTACTTGCCTTGACTTACAAAAGTGCCATTCTTCATTTGCTTCATTTGAAATCCAAGGAAGTAACTAAGCTCTCCAATCATAGACATTTCAAACTTATTAGCCATCATATTTTCAAACTCTTCATAAAAGTCTTGGTTGGTTGATCCAAAGATAATGTCATCTACATAGATTTGCAACACAAACAAGTCATTTCCAAGCTTCTTGGTGAAGAGAGTGGTGTCAACCTTTCCCATCTTGAACCCTTTAGAGAGGAGAAAGTCCCTCAACCTCTCATACCATGCTCTAGGTGCTTGCTTCAAACCATACAATGCCTTCTTTAGCTTGTAAACATGGTCGAGCTTCTTGTCATCTTCAAAACCGGGAGGTTGCTCAACATAGACTTCTTCATTGATGTAGCCATTTAGAAATGCACTCTTGACATCCATTTGATAGAGCTTGATGTTGTGTGTACAAGCATATGCTAATAAGATTCTAATAGCCTCTAATCTTGCAACCGGTGCATATGTCTCTCCAAAGTCAAGACCCTCAACTTGAGTGTATCCTTGTGCTACTAATCTTGCTTTGTTCCTTACAACCATGCCATCTTGATCTTGCTTGTTTCTAAAGACCCACTTAGTACCAATCACATTGTAGTTCTTTGGCCTCTCAACAAGTTTCCAAACTTGATTTCTAGCAAAGTTGTTTAGTTCTTCATGCATGGCATTTACCCAATCGGAATCCTTCAATGCATCTTCTATCTTCTTTGGTTCTTCTAATGAGACAAATGAGTAATGCTCACAAAAGGATGCTAGCCTTGATCGAGTTTGAACACCACTTTGAATTCCACCAATGATTTGATCCAACGGATGATCTCTTGCAATGCTAGTAGGTTGGAGTATTGGGAGTTGATTGCTTCCACTTGTTTGACCTTGAACTTGAGCTTCATCATGAGAACCACTAGAGCTTGCTTGATTTATATCAATTTGCACACTTTGGTTGATCATATGAATATCATCATCATCAACTTGCCTTGGCCTAACATCACCAATGTCCATGTTCTTCATTGCATTTGACAATTGATCTCCTCTCACATCATTAAGGTTTTGAGCTTCATTTTGAGACCCTTGGGTTTCATCAAACTCAACATCATGAACTTCTTCCAAGGTGTCATTTGTGAGATTCCAAACTCTATATGCCTTGATTGTGATAGAATAACCAAGTAAGAATCCTTCATCACATTTCTTTTCAAACTTGCTTAATCTAGTGCCTTTCTTAAGAATATAGCATTTGCAACCAAACACTCTAAAGTATGCAATGTTGGGCTTTCTTTCATTCAATAGCTCATATGGTGTCTTTTCAAGCATCCCATGGCAATAGAGACGGTTGCTACAATAGCAAGCCTTGTTGATGGCTTCACTCCAAAATGAATGACTAACATTGTATTCACTAAGCATTGATCTAGCCATATCAATCAAGGTTCTATTTTTCCTTTCAACTACACCATTGGATTGAGGAGTGTATATTGGTGAGAATTGATGTCCAATACCAAGATCATCACACAAATCTTCGATTCTTGTGTTCTTGAACTCACTACCATTGTCACTTCTAATCTTCTTGATGGTGATTTTAAACTCATTTTGCACCCTCTTAACAAAAGACTTGAATAGATCATAAACATCACTCTTGTCATAGAGAAAGAACACCCAAGTATATCTAGTGTAGTCATCAACAATCACAAAACCATACTTGTTGCCACCAATACTAGTGTATGTTGTTGGCCCAAACAAGTCCATGTGCAATAACTCAAATGCCTTTGATGTGCTCATTTCACTCTTACTAGAATGTGTATTTCCAACTTGTTTGCCGGCTTGACAAGCACTACATAGTTTATCCTTTTCAAAAGTGACATCTTTCAAGCCTCTAACTAAGTCATGCCTCAAAAGTTTGTTCAATTGTTTCATTCCAACATGACCAAGCCTTCTATGCCACAACCAACCCATACTAGATTTACTAAGCAAGCATGATGTTAATTGTGTCTCACTATCATTGAAGTCAACCAAGTATAAGCTACCATGTCTAAATCCTTTGAATATCAAGTTTTATCCATCAACACTTATGACTTCAACATCATCACTACCAAATATGCACTTGAAGCCAAGATCACAAAGTTGTGCCACCGATAAAAGATTGAAATCCAAGCTCTCAACTAGCAACACATTAGAAATGCTCATGTCATTTGAGATAGCAATTTTACCAAGCCCCTTGACTTTGCCTTTCTTGTTGTTGCCGAAAGTGATAGCATCAAAACCACCATTTTGACTTGTATCAATTGAATTGAACATACAAGAGTCTCCAGTCATATGTTGAGTGCACCCACTATCAAGCACCCAATGCCTTCCTCCGGATTTGTAATTGACCTACAAGACAAGATCAATTCTTTTTAGGTACCCAAACTTGTTTGGGTCCTCCAAGGTTAGAGACTAAGCTCTTTGGTACCCAAATGGCTTTCTTCTTTGAGCCCATCCACGGTGCACCAATGAACTTAGCATGAACACCATTTATACCCTTGGTAAGCATATAGAAAGAATCAAACTTAATTGAGGATACATTAGCATTTGATTTCTTGTTCATGCAATGTTGCTCTATGTGACCAACTTGCTTGCAACTTTTGCAATAGCTACCATTGTTCTTCACAAAACGAGTCTTGTGAGGAGCAAAAGCCGCCTTGCCTTTCTTGGGGTTATAGCCCAATCCCTCTTTGTAGAGAGAAGCTCTTTGGCTACCCAAACACATAAGCAAGCGGTTCTCACCACCATAAGCCTTAGCTAAGGTGTGATTGAGCTCTTTTACCTCCTTCTTGAGATTTTCATTCTCAACTATTAGTGTGGAATCACAAGTGAAACCGTCACTACTAGATGAGGATGATGTGGATGCGCTACACGAAGGGTTAGTGGGAGAAACAATAATAGGCTTATGAAAAGTTTCATCAATTATATCACATGATATGCCTATGTTGCAAGTTTTAGCTTTCTCAATATTAGTTGGCATGTTTTCACATTTTTCAACTAGAGAGGAATGAGCTTCTTCAAGCTTGGTGTGAGACTTTTGAAGCTTCTTATGGTCTACCTTTAGACTCTCATAAGATGCTCTAAGCTCATCAAGTTCTTGCATAAGGTTTTTCTTTTCCTTAAGCAAGCCCTTACACTCCTTTCTAGATTCTTTAAAATTTTGAGTGCAATCTTCTAGCATAGTGATTAGTTCATCTTTAGTGAATTCTTCTTCATCACTATCACTATCACTAGCATTATCATGATCACTCTCATCGTCGGATGATACCTTAGCGGCCTTAGCCATGAAGCACGATAGAGTGTCGAAGAGGGAGACCTTCTCTTGGATGGCAATGCTAGCATGTCCCTTCTTCTTGCTCTTGTTGTCATCCTCATCATCACTTGAGGAATCATCACTATCCCATGTAGCAACATGAGAATCATTCTTCTTCTTATAAGAGCTTTCTTTCTTCTCTAGCTTCTTCTTTTGTTTCTTCCTCTCCTTCTTGATAGCATCTTCATCATCACTATCATAAGGACATTTTGCAATGAGATGGTCCTTGCTATGGCATCTAAAGCATCTCATGGTATGCTCATTCTTCTTAGATGAGTTCTTCCTCCTTCTTACACGAAAGCCTTTCTTCTTCATGAATTTTCCAAATTGCTTGACAAAGAGAGCCATCTTCTCATCAATGTCATCACTATCACAAGAGCTTGAGTCTTCATCACTTGATGATTCAATCTTAGATTTGCCCTTGGATGTGGTGGCTTTGAATGCCACACTCTTCTTCTTTTTATCATCTTTCTTCTCATTTTCTTTCTTCTTCTTCTTGACCAACTCATCCTTCTCATCATCTTCTCTATATAAATCATCGGTCATCACTTCTTGGAATATTTGTTGAGGAGTTAAATCTTTCAATGTAGTCCTCACTAGCATGGTGATCAATGTATCAAATCTCTTGGGTAGACTTCTCAAGAACTTCATAGAGAATTGACTATCCTTGACCTCCTCACCAAGTGCCTTGAGCTCATTGACAATGACTTGCAACCTATGAAACATATCCAGTACACTCTCATCATCTTGCATCTTGAAGCCTGAAAATTTTTCTTGTAAGATATATGCTTTAGCGGTCTTTGTGCCTTCGGTGCCCTCAAATGTTTCTTCTAGCTTGGCCCAAGCATCATGAGCAATCTCTATGTTCTTCACTTGCTCAAATGTCTTGTCATCTAATGCCTCATGAAGAGCACTAATGGCAATGTCATTGCATTGGAGCTTCTTTTCTTCCACCGGTGTAGGTGCTTCCGGATTAGCAACCTCAAATTTTGTTTTGGTGACCTTCCACACTTCTCTATTGATTGACTTTAGGTGTGCGGTCATCTTAACCTTCCAATATGCATAATTTGTACCATCAAAGTGAGGTGCCTTCTTGGTGTTGTTGATGTGCAAACTTAATTGAGCCATTTCTTTTTCACCGTAGGTTGTTAAGCCTCAAATAAATGGTGCCTCGGCTTTGATACCACTTGTAAGATCCAAATAGGCTAGAGGGGGGGTGAATAGCCTAATTAAAAACTTCTACAAGAATTACTTAACCACAAGTTAGTACGAAAGGTGGCGAAGCAAAAGCACTAGCTCTAACTAATTAAGCAAGCCACCTACACAAGTCTAGTACAAGGCTATTCACTAAGCACAACAACTACTACAAGCTAGAAACAAGAAGTAGTACGAGAGAAGAGCTTTGAGTGATTATACCGCCGTGAAGAGATAAGAAGTACCAATCAATCAATCACACAAGAGAAGTCCTCGGGAAGAGAATGACACAAGAATTTATCCCGAGGTTCACTTGCTTCCCGGCAAGCTACTCCCCGTTGTGGCGATACACCCACTAGTCGGTTCGCGAGCTAATCGACTATCAAGAGTCGAGCCCTCGGCGGGCGCCGCACAACCGCACACAAGATGGGGATCCTCCAAGCCACGAGCTCCACTAGAGTATCCAATTCACGAACTCCCGCGGGGAAGGATCAAGAACCCCTTACAACACTTGGTGAGGGCTCCAACAATCTCAAATTGCGAGCTCAATCACCTCCGCTGCTCTAAGCCGTCTACCGTGTCGGTAAACACGGAAGAGTAACGAGAAATCCGCAGCAACTCGAAGATCAAGTGCCTCTAGAATGCAACTCTCAAGCAATGCACTTGAATCTCACTCAATCTCACTCAAGATGGGCAACTATGCAAAGAGATGAGTGGAGGGGTTATTCTCTAGCTCAAAGTATATCTCTAGGTCTCAAAATTTGCAAGAGTTGCCCTCAAACCCCGGCCAAAATCTATTTATAACGAAGGGGTACGCAGCTAGCCGTTACCGGACGACACAGTTCAAATCGGGATGACCGGACGCTCCGGTCAGGGTGACCGGACGCGTCCGGTCACTACAGGACAAGCGTGAACAGTGCGCGTCAGAAGTTACCATTGCTATGACCGGACACGCCCTAGCATATGACCGGACGCGCTGGTCAACTGACCGGACGCGCCGATCGCTCAGCATCGCGAGCCCGCGAAGCAACGACCGGACGCGCCCTAGCGAATGACCGGACGCCATAGTGCCAGCGTCCGGTTTGAGTCCAGTAAGCTCCCTCAACGACCGGACGCGTCCGATCGTACGTGATCGGACGCGCCGCGCGTCCGATCATCACTTCGCTGCTCTCTGCCCCTCTGGACGCCTGACCGGACGCGCCGGTCCCGTGAAGGACCGGACGCGCCGGTCGCTCACTCTGCTTCTGCGCACATATGAACTGACCGGACGCGCTGGTCAGGCCAGACCAGCGTCCGGTCACTAACCCTAGGCGCAGTGACCGAATGAACTGACCGGACGCGCTGGTCAAACCGTGACCGCGTCCGGTGCAGCGTCCAGTCACCACAGTGACCTCTGTTCGTCTCCGTTTTTTTTCCAACTTCCGGCGCAGTAGAAAATAGGCATTTCACTTCTCCAAAAAGCGCCGAATCCCGCCGAGCTTGCGAGGCGGGAGGGAGAGAAGAACCCAAACCCTTCTCTACCGCTCAAACTCCACCGCCTTCACAAATGTGCTAACACCACCATGTGTAAATCACCATGTGCATGTGTGTTAGCATTTCATAATCATTTTCCAAGGCGTTATGTTAGCTCTTTACTAGATCCTAATGCATATGCTCAAGACATTGATCTAGTGGCACTTGATTTTTGAGCTAACCGTGATTGCCCCTCTTGATAGTCGGCTATGTATCATAAACCCGGTCAATCACTTCTCTACTCATCTTAGACCGGCAAAAGGAAAACCCTATGGTTATACCTTTGTCTTGCGCTCTTAGATCCTTCTTTTTCACTTGATCATCATGTGCATCTCCACCATGATCATCATTTCATGTCCATGCACCATCTCTTTGTGATCTTGTGGCCACCACTCCTTGCCACGTACACCTTCATCACATGTGTTACTTATGCCTAACTCAAAACACTTAACACATGGCATTAGCAACTTGGTGTCATTAATTACCAAAACCAAACTTGGGCTTTCAGGCTCCCTAGTGTTTCGGAAGGTTCTGTAATTTTCTACAACACACTTAAACGATTATTAAAGGGATTATAATAGTTGAGAAATAAAAAATTTTGCTTTTTGGGCCTTAGCTAGATGGCTTAAACCATGCATGTGAAGTCCACAGTTATAATAATCATGACAATTGTTTCCATAATGAGTCATATACCAATAATGTCAATAGTGATTCATGTTAAATTATATTGATACTCAAGTAATATATACTTCTAAAAAGTACACAAGATTTTGTGCTCCCTTCTCCATGTTTCTCTCCCTCAGCGCACATGCTCGCTTCTAGCACCCCCTTTGCTCTTGGTTATAAGCAGTTTTTCTCGGCCGCTTAAAAAAACGAACACCAATCAGAGATTGTTTTGCCAAACCTGCCTAGGTTTGCTGACTATGATCGTTTCCCCTACCTGCGACTCACCCGTGTCTCTCCTCGGATTTTTGTCAAAATCAGCCCCACTCGAAATCGTTGTCTCCTCCGCATCTATCCACTAATACGACCAAAACTTACGCCTCCTCAATGTCCATCATCCCACAGCACACTCCACCGAGCCACATATGTCCCTCTATGTACTAGATGATGATTCTCCTATGCTCACTACTACAAAAAAATTTAACTGAGGCGTTTGGCAAAGGGGCTCGGAGGCGGGCAGTCTTTTGAACCGCCTTGGTTAATGCCTGGGATTAACCGAGGCGGTCATTTTTTATTAACCGAGGCGGTTACAAGCAACCGCCTCGCAAAATCTATTTACGGAGGTGGTTAAAAAATAACCGCCTCCTAAAATCTATTAACCAAAGCGGGCCTTATAAATGACCCGCCTCCAAAAATTAGACTATTTTCAGAAGCGGGCCTTTTATAAGACCCGTCTCAGTTAATATTCCCGAGGCTCAGCAGGCCCAGGTGAGGCCCGATAATGGTTCGTCGTGTATATATATATATATATATATATATATATATATATATATATATATATATATATATATATATATATATATATATATATATATATATATATATATGCGAAACCCTAGCTCTCACTCAGCCGCACCCCCTTAGCCGAACACATCTCTCTTCCTCTCCCTCTCCCTCTCCCTCAGTGGCCACGGCGCGGCGCGCAGGGGCCCTTCCCGGCGGTGGCCTGCTCCGGCGCGGACGAGAGCAACGCCGGCGACTCGGCCTCTCCCGGCTTTGGCAGTCCCAGATCCGGCGTCGGCGGCTCCGGCGGGCCCCAGATCCGGCGTTGGCGGCTCCCTTCTCCCTCCACGCCAGATCCGGTGCAGGGTGGCTGCATCTAGTGAGCGGCGGCTTCGGGGGCACCGGATCCGGCGGCAGCGGCTGCAGCGGGCCTAGATCCGGCGTCGGCAGCTCCACGCCAGATCCGGTGGAGGTCGGCTCCCGGCACCACGGCCTTTTAATTGGTTATAGAAAAGCAGTCGTAGAGGCAAGCATAAATTCTTTTTTTTTTTTTGCTCCTTCTTTTGGACAGATTAAACAATAAATCTCCTCTGAAGAAAACACTTTTCAGTACATTCTTTTGATTGTGCGCTCCGCAATTGTGTTACTGAGGAGACTTTGGAGCATCTCTTCTTTTCTTGTACCTTCAGTAGGTGATGCTGGCGTCTTATTGGGGTGCCATGGATCCTAAATTTTGATCTTATTGACAGAATTGTCTTGGCCTGAAAACTTTCCTTCAGCCCAATTTTATGGATATAATCATAGTGGCCTGTTGGACTATGAGGACAATGAGGAATGGCATTATCTTCGACAATAAATGGCCCTCGCTTGGTCATTGGGAGTCCTGCTTTAAGGAGGATTTAGCTTTGTTAGTACTTAGATGCAAGTATTCAAAGAAATCTCTTCTTACAGATTGGCTTTCTCTTTTTTTTTAGCTTTTGTTTTGTTCTCCTTCTTTTTTTTTAACTTTTGTACAGACTTATACCCTCCAAAAACGAATATAGTAGGGGATTCACTCCTATTTTCTAAAAAAAGAGTTTTATGTGTAGATGACATGCAAATATATCCCAATCTCATTTGAGTTGGTTTAGTCTTGAGTGATCCAAGTCAGTCCTGAGTAATCCAGAGTCCATATCCGAGTGATGACTCCTAGAGTATAGAAAACACAAAATTTCCAACCCAATATATCTCGAATCCATATAGAAACCTAGCCGAAAGTTGAACTAGGATTTGTAGAGTTTTAGGTGTAGATGACATGCAAAGATATCCCAGTCTCAATTGAGTTGGTTTAGTTATTCAATTTTGAACTCAAACGAACTAGGGAAGAATTGAAGGAACCCAAGTTCTTAACTTGAATCCTCAACTTGGAGCACTAGATCCCTTTATTTGTGGATCCAACTACCTAAGTGTCTAAATGAAATTTGTTTGTCTTTGGCCGATGAACAACTTTCGTATTTACAGCTCAACAAGTTTCCATTCGAAATCACAAAAGAGATCGCATTTGTGCTTACTATATGGTGCTCGGATAGCATTTTGATCGGTTATAAGAAACATATCTGGAGTTTGAGGGGGCAATGTGGGATTATGCCATACACAGCTTATTTGCTTTCTGTGGACTGTATTAGTGCTCCTTCCGTCCTAATAAAATATAATATATCAAGGTATTAAAAATGTGTCTAATATTATAAGGGAATCTAGGAAAATTAACTTCCTAAGACCTCAATCACTGGTGAACTTACCATTGATATCTGTTGTCAACTAGCCACCAGGCGCAAAATGTAGTAAGCACCACTATTATGGGATCAGAAAGTTAAATACGCGTCCGTCGCGCGGAGCGCGGATGGCATGACGCGGCTGGCCCACCCTCTCCCTCTTGGGCGTCTCCCTCTCCCTCTCATGTTCTTCCTCCCACCCTCATCTGCGCCCGCGCTCGTGAGCTCCTTCGTCGACGAGCTCCCTGGCGAGCTCCTCCCTGCGCCCTCGCTTCATCGCCTCCCCGCGCCCCCACCCATGCCGGTGAGCTCCTCCCTCTCTCCCCTTCAACGGCGGCGCCGGCGAGGTAGGTTTCCTCCTCCTGGATCTGCTTCTTAGGGTTTTGGCGAGCCCTCCCTCCCTTCTTCCCAAACTTCGGCGGCCTTAGAAGGAAAGGGGGTTGGGGGACAAAGGCCGGCCAGGCAGTGGGGATACGGCGGGCGGTTTAGGGGTCCTGGCAGTGGTGGAGGTGGCCGGGCCAGGTCGGAGCGAGGGCGCCATGGCCATGGCGGGGGAGGAGAAGGTGGAGCCACGGGCAAAGTAGGGTTTCGCCGGAGCTCCACAACTGCGGCCGCAGCCGTGGAGCTCCGGCGGAACCCTAGCTCGTCGTGGCGAGGTGGTGAGCGTCGGCGGGGGCAAGGACGAGGGCATGGTTGAGGGAGGAAGATGAACAATGCTTGAGACTAGGGATGAAAACGGTACGGATATTTTTCGATCGTATTCGAGACCGAATCCGTTTAGAGTGATTCAGATTTGTTCGTATCCGAGTCCGGATATTTAACATCCGATACTGTATCCGTATCCGAATACTCAAATCACATATTTGTGATGTTGATACCCAATCGTATCCTATACGACATAGCTGATATTATCCGTATTCGAATCTGAATCCGAATAGAAATATGAAAACAAATGTAATATCAGTGATATCCGTCTGTATCCTATCCGTTTTCATCACTACTTGAGACGCTCCTAGCGCGCATGGTCGAAGGAGGAAGATGAACAGAACAGGGTCGCGTGCTCTCCTATCGCGCGACTGGTGACGCATTAGCTGCCTCCTTATGGGATGATTATAGGGTCATTTGTTTTACCCTTTAATTATCCTAAAACTTCTAGGATGTCTTGTATTCTAGAGCAAAGGAAGTAAATACACGTACATTATTACAAAGAGATGAGTTGATGAATCAATGCTACATGGCTAGATCACTCCAACTCGGACAGACAAAGAAATCCTATTGACTGTTATTAGGGTACAGATAAAGAAATCCTATTGACTGTTATTACGGTATAGATAAAGAAATCCTATTGACTTGTTTATCTTTTATATTAGGGTATAGATATAGATGTAGAAATATATAGATAGGATTTTGGACATCCCAAGAATAGCCGGATAGGTGTAAAGAAAACAATTGACTCGACAAGACCAACTCGAGCAGCTAAATCCGTGAGAAAAGTAAATCAACAGCGTGACAGTCACGCGGAAAGTTACGATACAATTTACGACACCGTTCAACGGAACATTCACCATCAATTTGTAAACATCATACACCAGTAACTGTCTTTTCTTTTGTTAAAAATACATTTACACCGAAAATAACTACTTTTCTTTGGTTATCAGTAACAGTTACACTGAATCGTTTTTTCGTAGGGCTTGACACCAGAAAACCCCTGCTACAGTTACACCTACAATCTAAAGCCGAACTTCAGGCATGCTAGATATACACTCACAAGAAGGAACAAATACAATGGATATGATTCTGAATTTAAGAAACTGGGAAGATTCCACTGTGCACACACCCCTTGTATCAAAGTATTCCGAGGCGTTTGGTTAAAGAAATAAAAAAAAGGAAAATATTGATCGTCCCATCTGTGCGACATCTATCTTTTGGCTTCGATGTGTCCTAGCCACAACTCGGGCAAGGAACACCATCTGTCATTATTCACCTGCTTGGAATCTGGCCTATGAATGCAGCAGCTTAAGAGCTAACAGCTTGACTCCAGCTTCCGCTTCTTGATAGCAGGTGCTGGCTCAACGATGATCCCAGACTCAAGCTCCCTCTCGATCCAATCATTTTCACTCAAACCATCAAAAGTGATTGCCTGCTCATTTCTTGGTCCTACCACAATCCCTGACTCGAGCTCTCTCTCAATCCAGGCTTCATCACTTAGGTCATCTGAGACGGCAGCACATTTGGCTTCTTGTTTTGTAACAATCCCATACTCAAGCTCTCTCTCAATCCAGGCTTCTTCACTGAGGCCATCTAAAGCAATGGCTTGCTCTTGGATCTCTCTCCGGCTCTTCCTCTTCATCAATAAACCTTTTATCCTGGCAACATCAATATTTCCAAGCTTTGCACTCAAAGTATCAGACTCCACCTTGGCCAGCAGCACGGATGGTGCATCATCTGTGGGGCCTGAAGCAGCATCAGCCAATCTCTGATCAGCGCACAAGCTATCCACATTAACACTGTCAGTACAGCAACCGGAGTTTGCAATCAAAGGTTCCACACACCAACTGTTTTCCTTGTCCACCTTGGCATCCAGTGATACCACATCAGGCAATGGGACACCATCACCATGCTGATTTATTGACACCTGGTTCAAGCTTTCGTCATTGACTCTGACATTGAAGTCATTACAATGGCTTGCATCCTGCTTCATATATTCAGCACTGCCCTCAGTGCCTACAGTAGCATCTAATGATGTCTGATTACTAGAAGGCATCATCCCATTGCCATGTTTGGTTATTAAGGCCTGATCCAAGCTCTCTTCATCATGTGCTTTACAAGAAGCATTTATATTAGCACAAGTATTCAACGAACTGCTGTCAGGACCTGAGACCCTACAATCACCCGTGTGACTGCTTATCAAGTATTGACAGGAATCCACCTGCACGTGGTCACTGGGCTCGCTAATATCAGGACTTGAGCTGCTTATTAACAAGCTTGATTGATTCAACACAGAGTCTGGGCTATTAGATAAGCTCAGTTTAGCTTCACACAAAGTTTCCTTTAGCTTAACCGGATTGGGACGAGCAGGCATCAATTTCTTCACAGCCGCAAGCTCCATCATTTGATGAATAACAGCTGCAGAAATACGTCTTCTTTCATGTTCCAAAAAGCAAAGAGTACAATGATGATATGATCCACCTAATAGTCCACATACCTTCCAGAGGCTTTGGTGCAACATCAAATTGGTGCCACCAAACATGCGCTCCATGCAAAGGAAGCTTGATATTGTGAAGCTTTGCAGCCAGGTAAAGGGAACCAGCAGCTATGTACTGGGGTTTATACTGTAGGCACAATGTTGTTTTAAGCCTGAACATAAGTAGCAGAATTAATACATCCGATTTGCAATCTTAGAAACATTGGCATTGATAAATATTGAAATAGCTTATCATATACCAGTCATTCACAAAGTTCCATGCTACTTGTTTCACTTCTTTTTGATTGATGCCAAGATTTTGCATAGCATCAAAAAGTGGTCTATAAGGATGCTGAATGTTGAAATCAAATCGAATAGTTGTAAGAAGCAACCTCTCTCCGATCAAAATGAGCGCTTTCTGCTTCTCAAAAACATCCTGTAAAATAGATGCTGATCAAACACTGAATGGACAACAACATAAAAGTTTCAAACATTATTTTAGTGGTACCTTCTGGCGGATCCTTTGAGCCGCAGCAGTGTCCCGCCTATACATTGTTTCATAGGCTACTCTAACTACATGGTCCAGGGGGCAAGGAGTATCTTCAACTTTCGACGCCAGAAATACACATACTGTTGCAACTGTCTGAAATAGGGTAATGACAAAAGGAACCATTAAAACCAGTAAAAGGAAATAAAAGTTCCAGAAGAACTACTGGTCCACAATGAGCATACCACAAATAGATAATGCACTTCGAACAGAGTAAATATTATGAACACACATAATAAAACAGAAATTCCTACTAGTGTTCGACATAACTAGGGGCTGCATGATAACAGGGAGATAATTTCTGGAAAAGTGATCTGGTAAATATGAACTAAACAAATCATACAAAACTAAGAAAAGAAATGCAGTAAAGTGAGCCATTTCTATAGAAGAAAAGAAATGCAGTAAAGTGAGCCATTTCTATAGAACTTACTGGTGAATATGTAATTTACAAGATGATCCGTCAAAGTATGTCAAACTTGCTTAAGTTGTAACAGTAAGGTGCAACCCAGTTGGCTGGTCGGGGTTAGGAAAATTCTGAATGCACTTGCCCAGTTATGATGAGGTATTGTACTTAATCACACTAGTATCATATCTGACAAACACAAACTTCCCAGGTAAACTGAAAACAACTCTTAACTACCTCGAAACTTTTTAGTATATTAAGAGAAGTGAATTAGGACTTAAAAGTTCTAGAAAAAATGTATCCAACAACATTGTAGCTAGGTAGATTCCTTTGAAATGTCCAATCACGAAGTGATCTCGAGGTAGAGTAGCATCAAGATGAATCAGCAATTAGCATGTAATCAGAAAACTAAAATAGTTATAGTATTACAAGATTAAATACTTCAAATGATTTGAAGGATATTCTGTAATATTAAGTTAGACATGGAGAACATATTGCCAACAAATGCTTGGCAATGAAACTCTGCACTCTTGTCACTTTTCATAGACATCAGCAACCATCACTGCCACAACAAAATAGTCTCTCACCTGCCATCCATTTTTGGCAAGGGACTGATGTAAATAGAAACGATGGCAAAGCATGACTGCTGTTGCTAGTGTCATCTGAGGTCTGTGGGAAAAAAAAAGATGTTACCACATATAGAAAATCTTACCAAAGTTGCCAAAATAATACAATCAAGTAGCAGAGTCAAACATATTGGTCGTATAACAAAAAAAAAAAGCTGTCTTAGAGAAAAAAAAGTCATTTATGTTCATGAAAGATTGGGTCAATGTAAACAATCATGTTATGAGACACAACATAAAGTAGTATAAACTAAGAACACCATAGAATAAGGCTGAACAAAGTCAATTTTCACTTAAGAGAGTCGAAAGTAGTTTCGTACAGCTTCAGCCTGATGCCAACATCCCGGATAAATGAACAATATAAATGCCGAATTTCTGACTCCTTGTTTTCAGTAATACCATCTTTCCTTGATGAAGAAAATTTCTCTAGTTCTTCCCTGGTGAAGTACCAAGAGTGCATGCATTCATGTGATGATTTCTCAAGGATCTTGGGTGCCCCATCCATCAGTATGTCTGAGACACCCTGCTGGATGGGCTCTCTGCAACCTCCTCTAAATCCAGATAAGGTTGAAGGAAGCTTAATTAGTTGTATCCTGGACGTTGCAAGTTTTGCGAAGCAACCTGTAGAATTGACATAACTTTAGAACCAAATATCCACTGCTTTGCATTGATATACTGCTAGAGAAAAGCAAGAATATATAAATGTACAGACAAATAAAAAATAAAATATATATTTATATTTCTATAAGTAACGACTAAAACATGCATGTGGTACCAGATCTTGTCATGCATGTCCAGGTTTATTGTGTCTAGGTGCAGTCTTTAGTATTAGCAGATTTTCAGCTAGTAGTTTTGACGGAGAAAAAATAGGTCCCACCGAGATTTGAACTCGGTTTACTGGATTCAGAGTCCAATGTCCTAACCACTAGACCATGGGACCTTTGATTTTTTTCAGCTAGTAGTTAAGGAGAATAATAGGCAATCATAGGAGTTATGACTACAGTACTTAGGAGGATATCATGGGCAGGTCAGCAGGTGTATCAGCTATATATATGAGAAAATGGTGATGGTTGAGAGAGACGCATCAACCAAAAGAAGGGAGAGGGAGTGATTTCCTAGTGTGTGTTTGTGATAAACACTGAAGACTAAGAGTAGTTATTTTCCTAGTGTGTGTTTGTGATAAACACTGAAAAGGAGAGGGAGTATTTCCTAGTGTGTGTTTGCGATAAAAACTGAAGAAATGTAGAATAGTAGAGATTGAGGGGAAACACCACACACCCAACGTGGGGGGGGGGGGGGGGGGGGGGGGGGGGGGGGGGGGGGTGACCTTGATATATATAGCCAATACATGGCAGGTTACATAGCCAATACATGGCAGGTTACATGCAATACATGGCAGGTGCTAATCATACTAAATATAGACTTGCCTAATGTACACTTTCCTAATGTACATATCTATCAGCCGCCCTCAGTCGAAGCGTCAGGATTCCGGATGCACAGACTGGACCGAAAATCCTCAAATAGCTGAATCGGCAGCCCCTTTGTCATGATATCAGCGAACTGATACTTGGATGGCACATGGAGAACACGAACCTCGCCGAGAGCCACCTTTTCACGGACGAAATGGATGTCGATCTCAATGTGCTTGGTACGGCGGTGGTGGACCGGATTGGCTGTCATATAGACAGCGCTGACGTTGTCACAGTAGACAACTGTGGCGACCTTCAATGGAACATGAAGTTCCTGAAGAAGCTGTCGAAGCCAACAGCACTCTGCGACCACATGAGCAACAGCCCGGTATTCGGCCTCCGCGCTGGACCGGGACACCGTGGTTTGCCGTTTAGACGACCAGGACACCAAGCTGTCGCCGAGGAAGACGCAGAAGCCTGAAGTGGAGCGGCGGGAGTCGGGGCACCCTGCCCAGTCAGCGTCGGAGTAGGCAATCAACTTGTCGATAGGTCCAGTGCCGATGTGGAGGCCAGCCGACAATGTGCCCTTCACATACCGAAGTATGCGCTTGATCAGCGTAAGGTGAGCTTCGCGCGGATCATGCATGAAGAGGCACACCTGCTGCACAGCGTTCGCCAGGTCGGGGCGAGTGAGCGTCAAGTACTGAAGGGAGCCGGCGAGACTCCGGTACGTTGCGGGGTCAGCGACGGGAGCGCCCTCCGTGGCAGAGAGCTTGACATGAGAGTCGACAGGCGTCGATGTCGAGTGACACTCGGCCATGCCCGCCTTCTGAAGAAGATCCACCGCATACTGCCTTTGGCTGAGGAAGAGCCCGTCGGAGGAGCGAGTGACGGAGATCCACAGGAAGTGATGGAGCTCCCCAAGGTCCGTCATGGCGAACTCAGAGTGAAGGCGATCGAAGATGCGGTGGAGCAGAGCATCCGAGGAAGCCGTGAGGACGATGTCGTCGACGTACAGCAGCAAGTAGGCACTGGCGCCGCCCTCAGTGTAGACGAAGAGGGAGGTGTCGGTGGCAGAAGCGACGAAGCCGAGCTGTCGAACGTACGTGGCGAAGCGCTGGTGCCACGCCCGCGGGGCCTGCTTGAGGCCGTAGAGGGAGCGCTGAAGAAGACAGACGGCGTCGGGGCGCGCCGGGTCGATGAAGCCGGGGGGCTGCTGACAGTAGACCGTCTCGTGCAGGTGACCGTGAAGAAAGGCATTCTTCACGTCCAGCTGGTGGATGGGCCACTGACGAGAGGCGGCGATGCTGAGGACGACCCGAATGGTGGCAGGCTTGACGACGGGGCTGAACGTCTCGTCGTAGTCGATGCCGTGGCGCTGGGTGAAGCCGCGAACGACCCAGCGAGCCTTGTGACGAGCTAGGGTGCCATCGGAGTGGAACTTGTGCCGGAAGATCCACTTGCCTGTCACCACGTTGGCTCCTGGGGGCCGGGAAACGAGTCGCCACGTGTCGTTGTCGACGAGAGCCTTGTACTCCTCAACCATGGCCGCACGCCACTGGGGTCGGCAAGGGCCCCTCTATAGTCGCGGGGAATGGGTGAGGCAGTGGAGGCGGCGGCGACATGAGCAGACGGTGGGAAGCCGTAACGATCCACAGGCTTGAGCGAGCCTGTCTGGAGGCGCGTCACAGGTCGCGGAGGAGGCGGAGGTGGCGGAGAGGCCGCCACAACTGGAGCAGGAGCCGGCTGTTCTGGAGGAGCTGGCGCCGGCGAGGGCACCTCCACTGCTGGTGCAGATGGTGGTGCAGGAGCCGGCTCAGCAACCGGTGCGGGAGCACCAGCACGCCACCGAACGTAGACTCGTAGAGGTGGACCGGTCGTAGGAGGAGCAGTCGTGCCAGGAGTAAGGACCGGGCCAATCTGTAGGATGGCGGGGTCCTCAGCGAGCTCCTCTAGTTGGGCTCGGCGTGGCGTCTGCTCAACGGCGACCGGCGACTGAACGACCGCAGGGGGCACCATGGTGGCAGTGTGGTGCACCGGCGCGGCAGGACCTGTAAAAAGAAAATTCAGAGAGCTTGGGGGCTCACTGGTGGAGTCAGTGCTGAACGGAAAGTGAGTCTCGTCGAAGACAACATGACGGGAGATGATAATCCGTCTAGTTGTGAGGTCGAGACACCGATAACCCTTGTGAGAGGAGGGGTATCCGAAAAAGACACATGTTGTGGAGCGAGGGGCCAGCTTGTGTTTGGAAGTGGCGGTGAGGTTGGGATAGCAGAGGCAACCGAATACACGAAGAATAGTGTAGTCTGGGGTTTGGTTGAAGAGTTGCTCAAAGGGGACTCTATGGTGAATGGCTGAGCAGGGGCGCCTGTTGAGGAGATATGTGGCTGTAGCGAGCGCCTCTGCCCAATATTTGGGTGGCATGTGGGCGTGGATGAGCAGCGTGCGACATATGTTGTTTAGAGAACGGATGATACGTTCAGCCTTGCCGTTTTGAGGGGAGGTGTAAGGGCAGGAGAGGCGTAAGTGAATGCCGCTAGACGCGAAGGTGGCGAGGGCATTGTTGACGAATTCAGTGCCATTGTCGGCCTGAACAGCCTTGACAGGAAGGCGGAACTGTGTGTGGACGAAGGCGCAGAACTGAGTGATGTGAGTAGCTACCTCGAACTTGTGGACTAGAGGGAAGGTCTAGCAAAAATGGGTGAAGTCATCGAGGATGACAAGGTAGTACTGTGCACCAGAAATACTAGCGACCGGGGATGTCCAAACATCACAGTGTATAAGCTCAAACGGTAAAGAGGAAACTGAACTGGAATTTCCAAAAGGCAGCCGCGCATGCTTGCCAAGTTGACATGAGTGACATAGAGTATGAGCTGATTTATTACAGGAAATGAAATTATTTTGTCTAAGCAAATGGAGGGCAGCAGCTCCTGGATGACCAAGACGATGATGCCATAGGTCGGTGGAGGTGGCGAGGTTGGCTTGTGGCGTGGCAGGGACGGTGTAGAGGCCGTCGGAGCTATTGGAGCGAAGAATCACGCGTCTGGTCTGCAGGTCCTTAACAGAAAAAACCAAATGCGTCAAATTCGATAGTGCAATGGTTGTCACGAGTGAATTGGCGAACTGAAAGTAAGTTGCGCGCTAGAGAGGGGACAACTAGAACATTGCGAAGCGAAAAGGGAGACGCGTGTCCTGGTAATGTGGAGCTGCCGGAGCAAGAGACAGGAAGATGATGACCGCTGCCAACAGTGATGGATGGGATAGAAGAGGGTTGACGAGAGAGGAGTATACCATCCGAGTTGTGCATGTGGGAGGTGGCGCCGGAGTCCATGACCCAGCCGGAGTTCTGGAGCGCCATCTGGTTCAAGGCGGCGATGAGGCCGGCCTGATCCCACAGTGGAGCGGATGGGGCTGGCGGAGGGGGAGCGAAGACGGTGTGGGCCTGCGGACTGGCACCCATGATGCCATGGCCGCGCCCGCCCTGGTCACCGTGAGGGGGCCAGCCGCCGGAGCTGTTGCCCTGCTGCCAGCCGCTGCTTGGCGGAGCGCCGCCCTGGAAGGCCCATGGGCTGTAGCAGAACCAGGGGCCCATGGGACGGTTGCCCCCTTGCTGTCCACTGCCGCTGCCCTGTTGCCAGCCAGCGCCGTTTCCTTGGTTGCGCCAGCCGCCCTGTTTCTTGCCGCCCTTGCCTTTCTTGCCGCCCCCAGAGCCCTTGGAAGCAGCGCCAGTGGCCACAGAGGCGGAGGAGCGGCACCCTGGAGAAGTGCAGGTGGAGCCAGAGGCTGCCACCATGGCAGATGCAGCCGTGGTCTTTTCGTCGTTGGCGAGGCGCAGCTCTTTGAGGCAGAGCATTTCGCGCGCCCTGGAGAAGGAAGGCAGCTCGGGGGAGTTGGCGATGTCGTCGGCGGTGGCAGTGTAGCGCGGGTTGAGGCCGCGTAGGAGGCTGAGGATGAGTTGGGAGTCGTCGATGGTGTGGCCGACGTCCCGAAGAGCAGCGGCCTTGATCTTGAGGCGCTGGCAGTACTCGTCAATCGTCGAGTCGCCCTGTTTCAAGGAGTGAAACTCCTCAAGCAGGAAGACGGCCCTGGGCGCGCGGTTGGAGCGGAAGAGGCCCTCAATCGCCACCCACAACTCGCGAGCGGACTGGTTCTCGTCGGTGAGGGCAAGATCAAGAACCGAGTCGTCGACAGTGTTGAGGATCCAGCCGCGGACAGTGCACTCGGCAATGTCCCATGATGGATCATTAGCCGGAGGAGCTGGGCCATCGATGTGGGGGCGAAGACTGAATTTCCCACACAAGGACTTGAAGAACGAAGCCCACTTGGTGAAGTTGGGATTCTTCATCTCTAGGGTCACCGGAATGTGAGTCTTCACGTTCACGGCGGTGTAGGGGTGGACGACGATGGTCTGCGGCGGTGGTGGTGCAGCAGCGGCTGCGGCAGTAGCAGTGGCAGCGGCTGCGGCCGAGGCATCGAGGTGGGGAGGAAGGAGACATCTCGGTCTGTGATACCATGTAGAATAGTAGAGATTGAGGGGAAACGCCACACACCCAACGTGGGGGGGTGACCTTGATATATATAGCCAATACATGGCAGGTTACATAGCCAATACATGGCAGGTTACATGCAATACATGGCAGGTGCTAATCATACTAAATATAGACTTGCCTAATGTACACTTTCCTAATGTACATATCTATCAAGAAAGAGAAGGAGTGATTTCCAACAGAGCTTATTACTTTGCCAGCATGCTATGAGCCTATGACTGTTCTCCAGGCCCTAGGCCATCAACAGTTTTTCATATTTCCTTTTTTTCCAGTGGATGGTTACTAATAGGACATTCTGCTTCGCAAAATGGTGTCACCAGTTAGGTAATTCTCGTGGAACTATCTTGAAAAAAAAGCTTGCAGCCTAGCCTGGGTATTTCAGACTCACTAACAACAATCCATGTTTGAGGTCGGAAATACTGAGACCATTCTGCAAGCCATGCATGCCCTCCACTCATGGTTCAGTAAACAGAACCGTAGTGTTTAAAGCTTTTCAGAGACAGCGAAGAAAAAATAATTTGAGAAAGAAGACGTGCAGATAATTTCTGATTTACTGAGGCATTGTTTGGATAAAAATCAATCTCTCCCAATCCATATGGAATGGATTGGAAAATGGACTAATTTTCCACCTCAACCCCTTCAAAAACGTATGGATTGAAGGGGATTGTGACGTTTCCAAACAAGCCCTAAAGGTAAGTAAGTCAAAACTCATGACTCTCACAGCAATTGCACTCCAATCTATTTAAGGCATCATTATAAGATGCAATACAAACACTGTCAAGCACTCTTCTAGTCCTGCTCTTTTAGTTGAATAACAATAGTTTGACTTCAAGCTCAGCTCGCATCATCCTCACATGAAAAAATTACTACGATGATTTTCAGGTAGGTAAAATAGGCTGATTCAGCAGGTACAAATAGAGCTTCTGCGGAGCAACAAGGTGGAGTAGTAGCACTAAAAGCTTTGAGAAGACAAAAACTATTTAGATACAACAAACAGCACCCTAACTTCCACCAAATTCACCCTGTTAAGGGGGCAATTTCTATTTCTACTCGTGCACCTTATATACAGAAATAAAAATTAGCGATCTTAAAGGACATGGGTGTACATGTAGACCCGATTTTTTTGCAAAAACCGAAAAAAATCGAAGTTTGCAGCATAATCATGTATACTACGCTTATAATTGGACCAGATCAGATCCAAATAGAAATAGCTTGGGTTTGGGAGCTCGGTTTCGCACAGCAGGAACGGAAGAGAAGGGGTGGGAAGAGAAAGGGCGGTAAGAGAAGGGGTGGGCGTACCTCTCGTCGCCGGTGAAGGTCCCGAAGATAGAGGGCTGGGCACGGCGGCGACTGCGACCGCCAAGTCGTCGCCACCAGAAACAGATAGAGCGCACGCGAGGGGCACGGGAGAACGACGCGAGAGAACAGAAGCAAAGCCGCAAGGTAAGGTTTTCGGCCATGCATTAATCTCTGGGTAATAAGGGTAAGTACGTTTTCCCAAGTCTAAACCAAGTAGTTTCCGAAAAAAAAAAGCCGATATTTTCTGAAACCAAGTCGATATTTTCTGAAACCAAGTCTAACCGGACGTCAGTCAAAATTTTCCCAAGCCCATTCCACGGACGCGTCAAGTCGGGTTATAGGGGTTGGGTTTCAAAACTTGCCCAATCAAATTTAAGGTATACCTATAAAATCTTGTTATTGATTGGTTTATTACCAAAAAAATTGACACCAATTTTTATGATCAAAATCATGGCAAAACCACTAGAAGCTTCTTCAATCTTATAAGAGAGGGAAAAAAATGCTCACTACTATGTCATGGCCACTCAACCAATTACATCTCTATATTTTTACCTTAACTTTAACAAGCCTTGATTTTGGCTTGCCATCATTTTGATTTGGCAAGTTTTGAGCAGGCCCACAGTGTCTCGAATTGAGTCCGATTTTTCATATCGTGTCAGAGTTTGTTTTTTCTAAATCAGGTTTGGAATCAAAACTTATGGACATGTCTAACCTGATGGTTGTTATGGGTCAAAGAAAATTGTTGATTCAATTAGCATGTGTTTAGTTCAAGATGATAGAGGATAGGATGGGCGAGTACATTTTTCGTGGTGTTTGGTTCAGGGGCAGTAGCAGACGAGACGGTTCCTAAGTAGAATATACCCCTCATATGTCATCCATCCTTCGTGATCCCTATGAATCGAGAGGATGGAGAGGGAGGAGTCGTTCGCGTGAGCGCGCGTGGGAGGAGAGAAGGACACGTCTCGAGCTAGTCAAGCCCGTGGAGACGAGGACAACAATGAGCGAGCTCTGCACCGGTCGCACATGGATAGTTGAGGGTGGCGACTGTGCAAAAAGGCGAGGGTGCCAGCATCCGAGGCCCGCACCATGCGTAGACCTAAGAGCGGCGACGGCGTGGTGTTGAGAGCCGAGGGTGGCAGACATGAGGAGGGGTTAGGGCACTGGCGTTCGAGCCATGCACCAAACATGGGCCCGAAGGCAGCGGCCGCGCAAGGGGTGATGATTTCGACCGTGGTCTTGGACGGAGAGAGATGGAAGAACGGAGAAATGATAGAGACTAATAGGTGGACCCTTGCCCCACGCACGGGGTGTATGATCTAAATTTTTAGGTTCATGAACTAAATAAATAGATAGCAAGAACCATTCCACCCACATCCAAACAAAGATCATTGCATTGTTCCATTCCTAGAAATTGGGTTGAGCCCATCTTATTGTACCACATCTCCGACCTAAAGACACGCTTAATGCATTAGTTGGTTAGTTTAGACTAATTTTTTCCAAGCGGGTTAGTTAATGAGGTGACTAATCTCTTTGCTTTTGAAAATAGTGTCTTGTGTATTTTTCATTTCTTTTCGTTATATAAAACGGTATACTAGTTAATTTCGACATTTACTTCTTTCCTTATTAATGTTAGCATGGCAAAACATGCCTGGCTCAAGCACACCAGGATGGCAGCTTAAGCTCGACCCACGCCTCTTGTTAGATAGAATCTAGATAGCAAAATACAAACCTAAACAAGTTTGAGTCAGTCTGATGCTATTATTTAAATTATTTTACACTGCAAAAGTAGGTAGAGATTTGATCTGATCTAAATAGAACGTCTAACCCTAGTTGTTCTTTCATGACTATAATTATCCGTGATCAGATAATTGGTGATCTACATGAGCATATTCTAGTGCGTCGCTATGGTTTAAAAATCAAGATATAGCATAGTTAGCTTGGTGAAGCTATTGCAACGTAGCACCACATCTGTAATTGGTCATGCATATACGAAGAAAAGATTAAAACAATGACTCGTAAAGATGCATCTAGGCCTTGGATTTTTGAGTAAATGACAAGGTTATTAATGGAGTAATGATTTAATTGAGATGAACTGCATGTTGAAATATACCGATGACCTCACCTCTAAAATTATTTTGTTTAGATCCAAATTTTGGAGTGCCAAAATACACTGTAGCATTTCGTTTGTATTTGGTAATAATTGTCCAACCATTGACTAATTAGATTCAAAACGTTCATCTCGCAAAGTACAACCAAATTGTGTAATTAGTTTTTGATTTTATCCACATTTAGTACTTCATACATGTATCGCAAATTTAATGTGACGAAGAATCTTTTTTTTTTGCATAGTGCACTCTTCAATGATCTAAACACAGTAGATTGAAATGGTGACATTTATAGCTATTATACCTAGAGTTTAATTCTTTCATATTTTAAATTTGAGTAGCAGACATGCCATGCTACGAGCTATCGAAGGAATATATAAATTGTTATAATAGACCAACGTACCGTACTCACAAAAACATGCCGGACTTTTCCGGTTTCAAACCGAGTGTGCGGCCGTGCTAGGTCCTATTTAAGGATGAAAATGGTCGGAAGCCGTCGAAAAACTTTTAAATTGTCTTCTATTTTTATATTTGAAATATGAAAACGAAAGCGAAAACGGTAAAGCCGGACACGAAAACGAACGCGAACTTACGAAATATCGAGAATTCCGAAAACGAACCAATTCGAACGGATTTATGTCAAACACGGTCGAAATACGAAAACTCAATACGGAATACCGACCCGTAGGACTAAGTGCATGACTAAGTATATACATGATCAAGTTCAAGTGTATGTAATAATTAACAAGTGCAGGATGTTTGGTCTTAGGTATTTAACACAATAGTCGACACATAAATAAAAGTCTAGAACAAGCAATTAGTAGCTAGCAGGATAATAGGAATTAAAATTAAATGTAGCAACTATCATACCATTTTAGAATCTGAACTAAAATCAGATGGTATAGAAACATGAACTTGAACTGAGTCAGGATAATTTTATTAATCTTTTTGGAATAGATGTAGTATTTTATTTTAAAGATTTATTTAGATTTTTCTTTTGAGTAACAAAGATTTTATTCGACTGAAGCAAAAACTATCAAATGATTGACTTCGCAAGTGGAGGTTGGCCCAGGTGGGCTTTCGTGTAGATGCTGCCGGCCTGCCATTTAGCACCACCTCGTGAGGTGAAGGAAGATGAGGCTGGACGTTGTCTATAAGAGAGGGCAGGTGACCACCAGTAGAAAGAACGCAACTGCGTGGTGAGTAGCCTGTAATTGGGCTATATGATCTGTGCAATTGGCTAAATTCGGTTTAAACCGAATTTTGAATTCGGAATATTTCAAATTAAAAGTAGAAAAGTAGAAAACAGTTGAAAAATGTCTAAATCGTTTTCTACTTTTACATTTGAAATACGAAACATCTGAAATGCGAAAACGAAAACGGTGAAGTTGGACAAGAAAATACGGATTCGATCAGATTAAATATAGAAAACGATACAATTCGGTTTAAGATATTTCCGTTCCGTTTTCACCCTTAGTCCTATTATTGGTCTTTTAGCCAGAATATCTATTTTTTTGAACTTTGAATATCTATTTTCACGCTACATCTGACAGGGTTGCTGAAGTGTAAACTTGTTTGAGACCGTGTTTAGTTCCAAGGGTAAAGTTTTGGGGTGTCACATGGCGGTATCGCATGGGGTGTTCGGATACTAATAAAAAAACAAATTACAGAATCCTTTAGTAAACCGTGAGACGAATTTGTTAAGCCTAATTAATCCATCACGAGCACGTGTGTACTGTAGCACTTTATTGTTAAATTATGGACTAATTAGACTTAAAAAATTCGTCTCGAAAATTACACATAATCTATGCAATTAGTTTTTTTTATATATATAATAATTTATGTATATGTCAAATATTTGATGTGATAGGGTGTAAAATTTTAGGATAGGAGCTAAAAACTTTCCCTATAGTGTTTCAAAAGAGAGTGTTTTAGGCCGTGAATGTGATGGAATGCAGTTACTATGCAGCAGCGCTGGATCTTTTCTTCGCGTCCGTGGCCCGACGGCTCCGCTAGCAGTTACGTGTTCGCGCGCAAGCCACCACCACCGGTCTGTCCCGTTCCCCACCTCACCCTCTTCTTCCCTATACTCGGGTTACGCCCTGCGGCCACTACTCCTCGCCTTAAACCCGTCGCCGCCATGACTCCCGCATCCACCTTCCCTCTCGCCGCCGCCGCCGTCCTACCCACGAACCTATCTTCCTTCTCTCGCTGCCCCCCTCGCCGCCTCCCGCGCATCTCCTGCCTGGCGGCGCCCGAACGCAGGGGCGGCAATGCATCGAACGCCTCGCCGGCGCCGAGGTGGCACGCCGCGGTATCCGCCGCGCTCGCGGCGGCCGTGGTCGCCGCCTCGATGCCAGCTTACGCGGACCTCAACAGGTTTGAGGCCGAGCAGCGGGGCGAGTTTGGCATTGGCTCCGCCGCGCAGTTCGGCTCGGCCGACCTCAAGTACGCCAGCGCCTCTCCTTCTTTCTCATCCCTTCTCCGTGATCGTGTTGTTGTTACATTGCATTGCTGATTTGTTTTTTTTTTCTTTGAGCGGTCTTGCAGGAAGGCTGTCCACGTTAACGAGAACTTCAGGTGGGTTCTTAATTTCACTTGTTCCGATTTAGAAACTCCCAATTATTCAATGCCAACCCTGATAGATTAAAGGAATAGTTGGTAGAAAGGAATCCTATTTTTCAACTTCCTGCCAGCTTCGGTCTGATGTGATTTTGGCCCTCTGGAAGTTTATGTATTAGCACACTCCATAGACCTCTACCACTTCCCAGATTTTTTTCCACAACGGTAAACCTGAATTTCATTACCGGAGTAACGAAAATTACACAACCACTTCCCAGATATAACGATGATAACTGTGAGTTTGTAAACTGTATTGTTGCCAAAATTGTTCAGCATTGTGTCCGTATGCATTTTCTGAACTCTGACCACTGCTTTTAAGTCATATATACTAGATGGAAACAACTTGTTGTATAAAATGCCTATTTATGGAGAAAATATGTAACAAATATGCTACAGAATTACTGTAAGTACACTGTTGTCAAACAAAAGTTTAGGAGAGTAAGAGTAATTATCTGTGATATGGATAAGGATAACTAAAGAAACACTAGATTTTGCTATTCCTCATCTCTCCTTTACCAAATACACCATTTATCAATGTAGGCGGGCCAACTTCACATCTGCTGATATGAGGGAGTCGGATTTCAGTGGTTCTACATTCAATGGTGCCTATCTTGAAAAGGCTGTTGCTTATAAGGCCAATTTCACTGGTGAGTTAAACAACAGCTTTTTATTGTGCAGGTAGGTTAATATTTTTTTCTCGAACACGCAGGAGAGCTGTGTGTTATTATATTAAGAAGAAAAAATGGGAAAAGAGCCCATACAAAGCCACACCAACGCACACCACTCATAATGTGTGTGCTTGATGCACATAACTACCTTTGTTTAGTGGTCAGTGGTCCTTTAATGTACCTTACTCTGGAAGCTACTCAGCCAGAGATATCATAGAGAACCTCTTATCTGCTACTTGCCTCACCACCATCTCAGTATAAAATCAGAACAGGAAGCTAACTGCAGTTTTTTTTCCTTTTCTGGTTTCAAGCTGACTCGTCATGCTATTTATATCAAAGTTCAGTAGTAGTTCTGGTCTTCTGGCATCCACTGAAACCTGGCTATGTGGGATTCCTGTTGTTCCAGCACTTTATCAAGAATTGTAGAAACTTCCCTTATTCTGAGCAAAAACCAAAGTAAATTACGGAACTGGAACTCTATATCTGAATCTTTTTATCCTGTTGATGTGATTTTTACCGCATTTGAGTATATGACCTTGGAACATTTTAGAATATTCATGCAGTTATTTTGTGATTTGTTTTAACAGTGCTGTTGTTTTACCTTTTCAGGTGCCGACTTGAGTGATACATTAATGGACCGCATGGTAAAAACTGAATTAGTATTAGGTTTTAGCTTTGTCATATTGTTGAACCATACCAATAAAATTTCCAAATGCATGTGATTTCTTATGTTTATTGAAATATATGGTTCATATTTCCAGTGATTATAGACATAGATGGAGTATACGCAATTACACATCTAAATTCTAGGTCAGCTTTAAAGGTTGTCCCCATGTTTTCTCCTTTTCTGTAGTAATAAATTATGATGGCAATAATCCTTCTTGTTTTTTGAGGTTAATAAAAGATATCACAATAGGACCCAAGTTGATTAACTATTGGAATGTTATCTCCACTTTTCGTTCTAGCCCTTTGAATAGCATGGAAGTTAGTCCATTATTTGGCACTAACACAGTGTCCGGTGGATGGAAGTTAGTTGCTAGCAGGCCTGTTCATCCATGGTTTTGGGGGGTTTGCTCTGGTTTCTGAAACTAAACCAATGATGGACTATATTAACTGAATCGGTCTGGTTTCTATGGTTTTATGGCTGATAATTGCTGGGTTGGTTTCATTTGGGTTCTACGGTTTGGCTGGGTTGAACCGTATGCATACACCAGAAGCATCTAGATGAAGCTCGCATCCAGAAAGGGGGAATTGGACTTCTCTGATTATTCCTCTATACATCTGTTGTTGTAAGTCATAGAGAAGAGCAGCATCATGGATGCCACCACCAAACACAGGAACGAGTCCCACCATATACCTTCTCTGGCTGAAACAGGGAATGCCACACCACCATGTCTGCCTCCGTTTGGGGTGAGGAGTGGTGCTATTGGTGTAGCTATCAAGACCCAGAATGATCTGACAAGAAAAGAACTGCCAGAGCTGAAGAACAGAGAGGGGAATACCTTAACTGGCAGATAACTGAACTGATTGAAGGATTAAGTAAAGGAAAGCTGCTTTACTCGACTACTACTACAAAATTAGGGTTCTTCGATTAAGCCTTACAGCCAACACTCGATCTCCTTACAGGCTGAGGCATCGATGACTACATTAGTTAAAAGATAAACACTGTTACCTTCTGAAAAATAAGAAAAGTAAACATAGTTTGGTGCTAAGCAAAGCAAGTGACTGAGTTGAAGCAAATTTGTTGGATGGCAATCAAATGCTGAAGAATGTAGTCTGTGAACTTGAGCATTCAGCACTGGCTTCCTTTCTGACGAAACTGAATGAACTAACTGAAGAAAGTTCAGTTAACATCCTGACAGTAGCTAATGGCCATATCAGGACTCGAGCTCAGTTAGCAAAACGGTGTTGGACAGAAGATTGGTTAGCAAAACAGGGGCTTGCACATCCTGAGCAGTGTGTTCTTTGTGATCAAGAGGAGACACTGCAACATATTCTTACCAGCTGTGTTTTTTTGCTAGGCAATTGTGGCACAATTTGCTGGCCCCTATTGGCCTCCCCCAACACACTTCACCTGGATGCCATGATGAGTGCTTCGCTGTTTGGTGGAGGAAAGCTAGCCAAAAATTGGAAGGCCTCAAATAAAAGGGTTCAACAGTGTTGTGATCTTGGGAGCTTGGACCCTATGGAATCTCAGAAATAGATGTGTTTTTTTATGGTGCCTCTCCATCATTGCCGGCAGCCCAACACTTTTTTAATGAAGAGCTGCGGATGTGGTGTTCTGCTGGAGCTGGGAAATTTCATGATTTATTCTTTGGTCGTGTGGAGGTTATAGAGTAAATTGCCATCATGGTCCGGGCATGCTCTTGTGTTTGTATCGGGTGATAATCCTATGCATTTTTTTTTGAAAGATCCGGTCGCCCGGCTTATCATTGATTAAGAAGAGAGAGTTTTTTGGGGACCAGGTGACCCCCCTTACAAGCGCAAGAGGCGCTACCACTTACAGCAGACCGCCGTAGTGGTTGAGAGCTCTAAGCTAATTACTCAAAAAACAAATCACAATCTAAAAGGGGCCTGAGAAGTCTCCCGCCAGCCATGGACCAAAGAGAGCAAACATCCTTGACTTCCATGGACACTGCATGTGTCGTGCGTCTTGAATCTCTAGTCACAGCCATGAACCAACCTTCGCAATCTGACCCATATGTCCATTGTGGCGGCCACAAATTTTGGCAAGCCACTCCACACTGCAACCTGACTCCATACCTGACGGGAGAAGGGGCATTTGATAAATAGATGGGTAGCGGTTTCCAAATTCCGTTCACATAGGGCACAAAAGTAGCTATTCTCCCACCCCCTCAGCTGCAGACGTGCTGCTGTCCATAGCCTGTCACGCAGTAGAAGCCACATGAAAAATTTGCATCTAGGTGGAGCCCAAGCTTTCCAGATGAGAGTCGGAAAATTGGAAGTGATGTGACCAGCAAACTGGATCTCATAAGCCGATTTAGCTGAGTACTGTCCGGAGCTTTCAAGAGTCCAAGTTATCTGGTCATCCTGTGTATCACTCAAGTCCAGGTGCACCGATTGTATCCTATGCATTTTTTTTTGTTGCAACCTTCTTTTATCTCCTAGTGGAGATAAGTATGTTGCCTTGTACGGGGTTTCTTCCCCCCCCCCCCCCCCCCCCCTTCCTTTCCCTTTAATGTAAAAGATGGACAGCTCTCCTGCGTGTTCAACCAGATCAGTTAGGTTGCATTGTGGATGCTACATCAAGCCGAGACGGTAACCTCCGGCATGGATGATAGCCTTGGTCCTGCACAAATGGCCCTGTGTCGTCTATCTGGACCTCCCTGTTTGCCATGGATACACTACACTGTACTCTGCCCTTCCTCATCTAGATTTGCACCACTGTTGATGACTCTCACCTGCAGTGATGTTCCCACTTGTCGACGATTGCACATTTGTGGTTTGCCTGGTGGTGCTTGAGCTCAACCAACGTCTCTCACTCTTCCGCCATTTGCTGCGCGTAAACTGCATTCGTCATGCCGTGGTATACGGATGTGAGTGACGCCATGAGCGCATGCACAGATTGGTATGGTTGAGCAGGTTTGCCGCTTTCTAACCCATGTCAAACCTAACTAGTGCCCTCGCATATGGGTTTCAAACCAGAAAACCGGCTAACCCGCGAAACCGCTTCTACTGGTCCTGTCTGATTTGGATTGAGTTGTCAGGAAGCAGTTATTGACTACTGTTGCAGACCAGCGAGCAGTTTGTGTATTTCCGAGCTCCAGTTACACATTGGGGTCAACTATTAGTTTGAGAATCCTCTTCCATTAGCCATTGGGCTGTCTAAATTATGTTTATGTAAGGAAAGCCGAATGAAGAACGGGGTGTAGTAATACAATCTTATATTTGTTCTGGTGTGGTGTACTTAATGCTTGCATTGTTAGACCGGCAAATATCATTTCATTATTTAAATTGCAATATACCATGGCAACTAATGAATTCTCCCGTTATGCATTTGATATAGGAAATTGTCAATATACATAATTCCCTGACAGATTTGCAGTTCAAACAAGTTTTGAGACATCGTATGTTTGTGGCAGGTTCTAAATGAAGCTAACCTTACAAATGCTGTCCTTGTACGGTCAGTCCTAACACGTAGTGATCTTGGAGGAGCGATCATTGAAGGTGCTGACTTCAGTGATGCTGTTATTGACCTACCACAGAAACAGGTACGTAGTTACTTATTAAATGACAATTCCATTACATAACGATGCTGTTATTCTTGGAGATTGTCAGGTTCTATGGTCAATGCTTGTGTGATCTCTTGATTTCTGATATTATTTTGCAGGCATTATGCAAATATGCAAGTGGGACCAACCCCATAACAGGGGTAAGCACCCGAAAAAGCCTAGGATGTGGCAATAGCCGTCGAAATGCATATGGGAGCCCTTCATCCCCTCTGTTGAGTGCCCCGCCCCAAAAGCTTCTTGACCGAGATGGTTTCTGTGATCCAGCTACTGGTATGTGCGATGCAAACTGAGAGAGAATTGATCCAACATGGAAACTGGTCACTAGATGGTGTACATACATTGGAGATTGAGTAAGAGCAGAATAGTGCAGAGAAACCAGTCGTTTTTCTTCTCTTGCAATTGTTGTAACATTGCAACGGAATCAGGTAAAATTCAGGATGTAGATGAGATATGGGCGCTGAGTACTGAATGCCATGTGTAGCATAGTATGCATATGAAATAGATCACATCATGTGCTTCTTGCTCGAAAGTGGCCCCTGCTTTGTTCTAAAGCCAACATATCCAAAAGCAGAAGTTCAACAGAGTTGTGTCTCAGTAAATAAACTTTCCACTCCATTTCACAAACACTGCTGGTGCACCGGCCGCAACCAGAGCTGCCGTTTTGGATGGACCGTACAAATAGACGTTTACAAATTGTCAAGTCAGTTGCTGAAGCCCCTTAGCTTCAGCTTTCAGCTAGCTACCTTATTAACACTAGGTCTTGAGACCTGATGTCAATAACATATATAACCACTTTGGTTACATGTTTATTATGCATATATGTATATTTTCATGTTCCATGGCACGCATTGCATGCTATATATTTGTACACTAACTCAGGTTTGGGGGGCATATATATTTTATATGTGAATTGTATAGGGCATCCAATGGATTCGTGTACGTTCTGCAGTAGCTATTTCCACATGCTCGCCTCGCCGCCACCAGAGGCAGATGTAGAGGCGTAGTCCAGTGCTCCTTCCGGTTGCTTGTTCTCGGCCTGAAACGCCGGCGCCGGATTGGGGTAACCGGCCTCTTTCGCTGTGCCATCGCCGTGGCTGAAGAGCTGAGACGCGACGAACTTGTCGAGCACTCTCCAATCAGTGACCGAGTCGTCCATGTAAGCGGCCTCCATCAGGGGCGGTTGCCGCGCTGCGTACCCAGAGGCCTCGTCGGGGGACTGGAGGCTGCAGCTGCCTTGGGCAATGTAGGCGGGAGGAGGCTTGGGGCTCTCCAACTGAGGGAGCTGCTGCAAGAAGGCGTCTTGGCTGGGCAGAAGGTGATGGTACTCCAGCTCCGGCTTGCAGTGGTAGAGCTGCTGCTGGCCGCCGCTGTACACCGCCGCTGCCGCGTTCGGGTGGTGCATCAGCTGCCTGGGCGAGCCAATGAGGTCCGGCATGAACCCGCCGGCGACGTGGTCATCGAACCACGGCGCGCCGTCGGCCATCCTCCGCACGGTCGCCACTCGCTTCTTGAACACCCTGCAGACCACCCATCCTTCCTCCTGAACCACCATTCGTGCGTGCAGAAGCAAATGCTGTCAGCTCAATGACATGCTCGAGATTTGTTGTTGAGCTAGGCATCAGGCAGGCAGGCAGGCTTACGTACAGGGGCGGTCCCGTTCTCGGTGGTCTCCAGGCGGTACTCGTGCATGATCCAGTCGGACTTCTGGCCGTTGGGCGCGCGGCCCCTGTAGAAGACGAGCGTCTTCCTCATCCCGACGAGGCAGCTCTTGGTGTAGATGGGCTTGTCACGCCCCGTCGCCTTCCAGAAGCCGGCGGTGGTCGCCCGGTTGGTGCGAGAGCCCGTCGGGTACTTCTTGTCCTTGTGGCTGAAGAAGTACCAGTCGTTCTGCTCCTCCATCCCAATCTTGCACTTCTCTGCTCATTCCAATTGCATGTGTAATGTCATCAATAGATTCTGCGCCTATATATTTAGAAGCAAGTTTATATGTACTACCAGCTCTGTTGCATGAACTAGCTACTTGTTTCAGAATGTATTTATTTCTTACCTTGGAGATCCCAAGGCTCAATTTTGTACAGATCGACGTCTTTTATGACGTCAAGATCGATCTTGTTGGACGCCACCTTCTTCCTGAGGTAGTAGTCGACGAGTTCCTCGTCGGTGGGGTGGAAGCGGAATCCAGGGGGGACATGAGAGAAAGTGTCCATCCTTTCAGCGGATCCCCACCAGTAACTGCTGCACGGGGTAATAACCTGACAAAGATTCAGTACAAGGTTTCATCAGCAATTTAAACATACCAGTGCCAAGCAGTTCAACTAGCTCAAAGCCACGTAAAAGGTTTGCCTGTCATACGCCCTACTAGAGTATATATGTACATCCAAATGAAGCTAATAAGAAGCCATAGGGAAATTGAGTTATTATTAGCACCAACATGCTAGGTATGTAAATGTAGGTGCCAAGACTAGATGACACATCAATGCTAATGTTTGCTACTGACGATGTTAAGACTGTTACTGGCGATACTTTAAACAATCTTAACGCCCGCTAAGGGGTGCAAAGGATTAAGTTAGGGCCTATTATTTGGATGCATAGGGCAAATTTTTAGTCGTATCCCATCCAAATAGGGTAATAGGTGAACTCATTTTTTTTAGCCAAGCCTTTAGCTAGTTGTTACTTGTTAGCCAACTAGCTGGTAAACCCCATCTAATTTGGGTTAATTTGTAGTCCTGGCAAATAACTAGCTGTAACTAATTCAAACAGGCCCTTAATAATGTTGATAGGGAAGAAGCAATGCTACATGATAACTAACCTGAACCCAAATCAAGGGATAACATATGTACACATGCTAGTCATCTTATATCTAGGGTGGGCATACATATACCATGATCATGATGTACAAAACCGTATGTCTATACAGACACCAGTTTGAAGCACAGTTGGCACATATCAGGAGCACAAATCTAACCGTTTCAACTCTGAGCATGTATACATATAGAAAGTCCAATATTATTTTATTGTCCCAAAATTTATTTGCTACTCCATCTTCAACTTTGGCATTGGTTGAAGATATATGTGGGTACATGTTTCAGTTTCCAACAAATGGATCAGAAGCTTTGTTTCATTATTTCCACTGGGATGATATTTTCAGGAAAAAGGCGAGTAATCATGGCAGTAGATAAAAAGTACATACTTTCATCATGTATACGATTACCAGATTAATTCATTGGTTCGTTTGGTTCCTTTTGTGCCAAGGAAGCTAGCTTAGTGCACATGCGGACCTTTGTGCTGAAAGAACATGATCCAAACAACATGAATATGCATCAGCACAAATGAATTTCTTTGCCCCATATGATGTAGATTATATGGCTAAATGGTTCTAGAAAAGATTAAATCAAGTAATTGGGAACGTTCATGTTAATATATATTTGGACAAAGGAAAACACACCGAAACGTATAGTACCTACATAGTTTCCAAATTGTGAAGGAAAAACAAAAGCACACGCGCACAACGGCACACACACACGCACATTTACAAAAGATAGAGGGTCTGTTCTGACATAAAATAACCTATTAATATGTCAGCCTAAACTGAAACAGCCTCCACGAAAGAAAAGGAGGTAATGAGAAAAAAGAAAGAAAAGAGAATTTGGTTCCTTCAAATACTAGAAGATTGTAGCAATTTCATAATAAATATGGTCAAAATTTTCAAACAGGAATTGGGACTAAACCTCTTGTACTAAACTTAAAATTATTCTAGTTTTGTCTACATTAACTTGATTCTACACGTACGGACCTCTGTTGTCGTCTAATAACCCTAGTTAATTTTACGCGACAGAGATTAAACAATCTAGGCCTTTTTTTTCTAGAACGTGCTTAGCACGTATTTCATCAAGAAAAAGTTAGAAGTTTTACACGCTCAACATCACATCATGGCGAGGTGCCATGAGCGATGGGGTTGAACACGAACACAAGGCACCGCTAGGCGGTGGAACGCACGCTGTTGTAACTAACTAAGAAACTAAATGTGCGACTGAAGAGCTTGTGACGTTGAGCGAACCCTTGCTCAAGAAGTCTGTGTCGCCGCCCGCCTCCCGTGATCTAGGCCTTATTTGGGGTGCATGAATTTGGATCTTGGGGTACCCAGCATAACTGCATAATAACTACCAATGTAACAAACCACCAACACCCAGCAACCCCGCCCCCCCCCCCCCCCCCCACACACACACACACAAAAGATTTTCATCAAAGAACGTAATGTGCCCAAATAATTAGCCTAGTTAGGTATAGTATTGCTGGGAACTGGCAGTGTCTGGGCACTGCACTACACAGGAGCATCGATCCAAGAACTAAGCAAATGAAAGAAACAAAGAACAATGCACTATATATATACGAACAAGAAGAGGTGATCGAAGCCTCACCAAGCTTGTGCGCCAAATCTAGTTCGCTCAGAGTGTCCACTGATCGAGAGCCAATGTACGCTTATCAGAGCACGCACACTCTCAAACTCACAGCTCCTTTGATTCTCCTTCACCTGGGCTGGACAGCAGCCATGCGCCTGGCCAACCCTCTTGATGTACCCTCTGCTTGGGCCCCGGACGAGATGGATCAGGCGATCAGCTAGGCAAGTTGCACCCAGTCAGTAACCCACGACCAAGGATGCACGCGTACGGAGCTAGAACACAGCGAAATTAAAGCTGAAGATGAGAGGAGCTAGAGAGGAGAAGAACATGCATGTATATATGGTTATTAGGGGCTCACCACCAATCTGTAGGTCGCCTCCGCTTTATATACCAGCAGAAGCAGCTGTCAGTGTCAGGTCAGGAGGCTAGCAATAGCAGCAAGGCAGCACGCTGGATCGGTCACTTTCACCGCCCAGGCCGGGGAATGAGAGGGAGAGGGACGACACGGAGACGGCCGGAGCGGAGGCCGGGTTGACGCGGACCGGTGGGGCGGAGGGTGTGCGCGGAAAGCGCGGATGGATTGCGGGCAAAGTCTGGGCGCAGAAATCCTGGGATGCCTGGATCTGCCGTCTGTGCCCTTCCTTTCCCGATTGGCCGCTCCGCCTGCCGGCCCGCGTTCCTTTCCCCCACTGTAACCGCCACCACCTCCACCAGCCACCAACAGCGACCGCCCGCGCTAGCCAGCAGCTCCTCCTCGATCGCCCTCGTCGTCACCTCGATCGCGCGCGTGAGGCGCCGGTGGCCCGGCCGGCTTGCACGTCTCTGTCTAGCTAGCCGCGCCCCGCATCCCGCGTCCCGGCCCTCTCTGGCAAGAGAGGGAGAGCGACAGGCAGAGACGCCGGGACTCCGCCGGGAGCGCGGTGTGCGATGGAGTGGAGTGAAATGTAACGGGGGACGCGGTGTTGCGCCCACTTATATACGGTGGTGGGCGGTGGCGCTGGAGAGAGGGCCGGTGCCACTGGAAGCTATAGCTTAGCTGGAGTCCTGGAGGCGGAAACATCAGTACTGCTAGTGCTCCCGGGACTCAGCTCAGCTGGCTCTGCTAAATGCCACATGCACCAGGCACAGGCAATCGTGCATAGTCGTCGTAGCCTCGTAGGTCGTAGCACTCTCCCTGGATATAGGTCGATCGGTGCCGGCTTTGTTCTCCCGCCGTAGTTCATAGCATCGCGTTAGTAGCTAGGGGTAGGGCACCCCCTGGCCGATCGTGCCCAAGCCTCTACGAGTATCTCCTTAATTAGTTTTCAGTTCCACACATACTTCAATCTTGATCACGGTCGCTCAGCCGCGATCTGACTATAGTTTTCCAAACGGGCTAAGCCCGTTGGACCGGCTCGGGCACGGCACGGATTTGGCCCGGCCTGAAAACGGCCTGGCCCGCTAGCACCGTGCCCGTGCCTGGGCCACATTGGCGACACGGCGGCACGGCACGAGCACAGCCCGCTCCAACGAGCGGCACGGGGCCGGCACGGTTGAGCCGTCTGATGCCCTGCCCCCTCGCCTCCCGACCGTTGGATCACCGCGTGGGGGGTGGGGGCGCTGCTATATAACGCCGAGCGGCGGCCGCGGCCCCCACCGGTGAAACCCGAGTTCATTTCGTCTCTCGCTCGTCTCTCTCCTCTCTCACTCCTCTCTCGTCTCTCTCGCCCGCTCCCCTCCGTCAAAACCCTAGATCCCCTTCTCCTCGACCTCGAGCTCGACTCCGGCAGCCCGCAGCTGGCACGGTGAGACGGATTGGCCCTACACTCCGATCTTCTTACTCCCTGACCATAAATGTAGCCTCGTCCCCTCTTGCGTCCCCTGGTCTTCTCTGTTTCTTCCGCCTCGTCGGCCTCGTCGACGTCGCTGGACTCCGGTCATCTTGGGGCTCCGTGTCCGTGAGGATGCGTTGAGGCACCAGGGTGACAGATCTAGCCGAACCCTCCGTCGCCGTTGCCGCTGGCACATCCGGTGCTCCGGCCTAAGAGGTACGTCCAGATCCGGTGCTCCGCGAGTCCCCGTTCATCTTCTGTCTTCTTATTTCTTCATCTTTTCGGTTAGATCTGTGGATCTGGACTAATAAATTTTTTTCTTTTTGTTTTTCTTTTGTAGCCGTTGAGGGACCGGAGGCCGGCAGCAGCGCGATGTCGGAATCGGAGGCGGAGGAGATTGGTCATTCCATGACCATCAACGACGAGCTGCGGCTCTGTGGGATGGCCGGAGATGACGAGGACGACGTGATTGGTGATGCCGAGGCGCTCTTAGGCCCTCGTGCTGCTGAGGAGCTCTTCAATCAGACTCATGCGCGGCATCGACGAGAGGCCACCGCCGTCGCCGCCCATTCTCGCGGTGGCGGTGGCACTGGCGCTGCTTCCGCGTCCGACGGTGATGCAGCTGCTCCTAGTGCGGCCGTTGAGGCCGCTGCCACCGGTGAGGAGGCTGCCACCGGTGAGGCCGCTGCAACCGGTGAGGGCTCCGTCAAGCCATCAAACCGGCAGTCCACCTCTGCATGTTGGGAGGACTTCGAGAAGCTCTTCAAAATTGAGAACGGGCAAAAGGTCAGGTATGGCGCTCGATGTCACCACTGTAAGGAGTATACTGCTCTTTCTAAATTTGGTACTGGCCATTTACTCCGTCATATGGATACTTGCTCTAAGAAACGTGAAAAAAATCGCATGACTCAGTCTCACATTACTTTCCTTAAGGATGGTACTATCAGAAACTGGGAGTACGATCCTGAGGTTGCTCGTGTTCAGCTTGTTCGTTTGCTTGGTAGGTTAGATCTTTCCCTCAGTATTGGTGAAACTGAGGCCTAGGAAGATTACATTAGAACTGCTCACAATCCCAGGTTTAAAACTGTTTCTAAGCAAACTACAGGTAGAGATCTTATGAGGTACTTCTCTGAGAAGCGTGATAAACTGGTAGAATCTTTGAAGAGTAATGCTATTACATCTGTTGCTATAACTTCTGATATTTGGTCTGGAAATGCTAAGCAGGATTATTTGAGTGTTGTTGGTCATTTCATTAATTCTGATTGGCAACTTGAAAAGAGGATGCTTGGGTTAAGGCTTATCAATGTGTCCCATAATGCTGAAAACATTGCTGAATGTGTTACTACTGTGCTAAATGATTATAGTATACTACATAAGGTGTTTTCTGTAACTTTAGACAATGCTTCTTCTAATAACAAAGCCATGGATGCACTTAAACCTCTACTTAAGCAATATTTGGGTGCTGATCTCTTTTTGCATCAAAGGTGTGCATGTCATATTATTAATCTGGTAGTTAAGGAAGCTCTTGTTACTGTAACTCCTATGATTGATGCTTTTAGAACTGCTATCTCTTTTATCAACTCTTCTAATCTAAGAGTTGCTTCATATAAGAGCTATTGCATGGCATCTGGAACCAGACCTCGAACATTTGGGCTGGACATGGATGTAAGGTGGAACTCTACATATCTGATGCTTAAGCATGTGCTGCCCCACAAGGAAATTTTCCATACTTTCATTGAGTCCAATTACCCAAGACCTAGAGGTGGTGCCTTTCTCTTAACTCATGATGATTGGGCTATGGCAACTAAAATTCTAGAATTTTTTGAACTGTTTTATGACTCAGCTGTTGCTTTGTCTGGTGTTTACTATCCTACTGCACCTTTAATGGTTCATCACATGTTAGGATTGCTATTCACCTGCATAAGTATCAAAATGATGAGCATATTAGACCTATTGTCCAACCCATAATTGATAAGTACAATAAATACTGGAAAACAATACCTCCACTTTACTGTATTGCATTTATCTTGGATCCAAGAGCTAAAATGAAAGGTTTCAACAAAGTTCTTAGGAAGTTACAACTAATTACTGATGCTGATTATTCTAATAAGGTATCGAAGACTAGATCTCTTCTTTTCAAGCTCTTTCACAGGTATGATGATTTATATGACTCTGTCAGGGAGAAAAGGGTTGTCCCTCCAAGCCTATCTGGTAAGAAAAGAACAGCTTGGGATGAAATATATGATGATGATGATGATGTGCTTCCTCCTAATCTTGATATGTCTAGGAGTATTCCTGCTACTGCTTTGCTGCATGCAGCAAGTTCTTCCACTAACACTGGTTCTGCTTCTGAACTTACCTCTTACCTTGACTGTGACACAATCAGCCAGTTGGATGATGACTTTAACATCTTGAACTAGTGGCATCAGCCTAAACTGACATATCATGTTCTTTCTACTCTTGCTAAAGATGTGTTTAGTGTGCCTGTTTCCACCATATCTTCAGAAGCTACTTTTAGCACCACTGGCAGGATCATCGAAGAACGAAGGCGGAGGTTGAAGCCAGAAACTATGGAGACACTTGCTTGCATCAAGGACTGGGAGGCTGCAGAGACAAGGATTCAGCACATGGTGGAGGATAAGGAGCTGGTGGAGGCATTTGAAGAACTTTATCTTGATGTTGATTAGTCATTTATGTAATAGTTCTGTAACTTAAGTAGGATTTGAACTTGTTGCTGCTGGAGCAGCTGGACTTGGGCCCTTGGGGTGTTGAACTGTTGATGTAATGAACAAGTTTAATATTATAGAGCTGGTTGCACTCTTTTTTCCTGTCTAGGGTTTCTCATAAGGGTGAGTTTTACCTACACAAGTTTTTAATGAGGCAGCCATTGCACAGCTCCTTTATGTTGCTATCTGTGATGTGTTCAGTTGTGTTTTTTTTGTTGAATTTGAAGTTAGATGCATTTTTCTCTATTGAAAGAGATGTAACTTGCATATGCTGGAACCGTGCCTGGGCCGGCATGAGCACGAGCGTGCTGCCGTGCCAAACGGCCCGGCACGGCACGCTCCAGAGTCTATAGTGTCGTGCCCGTGCCTGGCTAACGGCACGGCGGCACTATCAGGTACGGCACGGCAGGCACGCGGGCCAGATCGTGCCGTGCCTAACCGTGCCGTGCCCGGGCCGTGCCCGTGTCGTGCCGTACCGGGCCGCCCGTTTGGAAAACTATAGATCTGACCGACCTAGTAGTATATTTTGATGGCGACCCTTCTCCAAATGCAAAATCCTGTGTAAACGAAGCCAAACATCTTATCCTAGTCCATAACATCTTATCAGATTGATGTTGTGCCGCAATTTAGCATACTGTTTTTTTAGATAATGAATAATTTATATCCGGCTTCATCTATCAACTGATAGAATCAGGCCAATTATTACAAAGTCTTGCCGAAGGGCACAAACATGGACTGCAAATAACACAAACTTGCAGCTCGCCAAGCGGAAAACCGACATTAAATAAGGTTTAAACTAAACATGACCATTGTATCTTGAAGACAACCATCCATTGGAACTAAAAAACTGCAACGCTGACGTCTCTAGGTATTGTCCAACTTGGATCAGCTGATCCCGCTGATCATCATGCCGCTGCAGACTTGCCCACTGTCGAAGCCAGTACGTTCCCCTGAACAGTACCTGCAAGAAAGATTTTGGTCTACATTTATCAAAAACCACTTCGTTTCTCGTTAACCAAATTGCCCAACAAAGTGCAGCAGCTGCAGTTAATAACAATGAATTATACTTTTTGTTTGCAATTTTTGACCACCTTATGAACAAGTCACTCATATCTGTTGGGGGTGGTAAACCAAAAAGTATATGTGCAGCGTGCCATAAGAATTTGGCATAAACACAATCTAAAAAGAGATGTTGTATTGTTTCCGGAAAATGACAAAAACAGTAATGTTTGTCACCATTCTAGTTACGTCTAAGTTATCCTTAGTTAAAATGACACCTTTTTTTAAGTACCAAAGAAAGATTTTAGTTTTCATAGGTACTTTAATTTTCCAAATATCTTGTGGCACTCTAACCCCATTGTTAATTAACGCAGCGTACATGGACTTCACTATAAAGCTTTCGAATGCATTCAAACCCCAAACAAAGACATCCCTTTGCTCCACTAAATTAACAACCTGTAAAGAGACACCAATTCTATGTCAAACCCTTAAGTTTGCACCCACTAAATTTCGTCGAAAGGAAATATTCAGTGGGACTGAACTAAGCACTTGTGCTACAAAGTCTTGTTTTCTTCTTACAATATTAAACAGCGAAGGAAATTTATCTTTAAGCGGCTTATTTCCCAACCAAGTATCGAACCAGAACCTGGTTTGAGACACATTCTTTATCTTGAACGGGCCAAGGTCTATAAAAGAATCTTTGATGTTCATTAAACTTTTCCAAAAATGAGAATCCGTTGGTTTTTTAACACAACTCCCTAAAGTCTTATCTTTGATATATTTATTTCTTAAAAGTTCATGCCACATGCCATCTTCATTCAATAATTTAAAGAGTCATTTGCTTAATAAACACTTATTCTGTATGTCCAAATTTTGTATAATTTAGCATACACTACTACAGATTCAAACATCACTGCCGGCCCATCACTGCCGGATTGTATTGGGCCGACAGTGATAAATCTTCACTACCGGTTCAAACTCTGACAGACATTCAAATGATTGGGGTAGGGGTCAAACCGGCAGTGAAGCTCATTATCACTGCAGGTTCGTGGCTGGAATCGGCAGTGAATCTTCACTGCCGGTTCGTGGCTAGAATCGGCAGTGATAATGAGCTTCACTGCCGGTTCGTGGCTGGAACCGGCAGTGATAATAAGGTTCACTGCCGGTTTTTGAACCACCAGTGATTACGAGCTTCACTGCCGGTTTCAACCACGAACCGGCAGTGATAATTAGATTCTCTGCCGGTTCGTGGTTTAAACCGCCTGTGATATGTCCACAGTACATATAGCTCGACCTCCCTCCCTCCTCTGTCCGAACGAAATAGAACACTGCTCGTGAACCCTAACTCCTGGCTCCCCCTCCCTCACGGGATCTCTCATCTCCGCCCTACTGCAGCAGCACTCTCTCTTCCCATCAGCAGCCGCACTCCCTAAGCTCCCTCTCCTCTCCCTCCCTCGACGGCCATGGTGGCGGGGTGGCCTCGCACGCGCACCCAGAGGTGGGGGCCACGCGCCATGGTAGCAAGCGCTGCCCTCTCCGGCGGCGCCGGGGCGGCCTTGCGCGCGCACACAGGAGAAGGGCGGCGGTGCAGCAGCTCCTTTCTGTGGCCGTCGCCGAGGCCGAGCAGGGCCCTTAGGCCAAAACCGAGCCCAGCGACGTCTTATGTAAGTAATAAGGGTCTTAGCTGATCCAAAGGGTGGGGATTTGGATTAAAATTTGGGGATTTCTTATACCAGGGTCAGCGCCACGCCCGGGGCAGATGTTCGAGCTCATCGTTGGGAAGGAGAAGCTCACTCTATTCAACACAGGTAAACACCTGTTCCCCTGGATCCAATCCTCGTGAGTTTTATTTTGTCTCCATTATCATTTGCTTTATGAGCACCAACGGAACTTGCATCAAGTTACTAATTAGTCTGAAAGTAAGAACTTAGCTGACTACTACATACCGTTTCTGCCTCCAAAACAAGCTGAAGTACCATGGTTAGTAGCGGCAAATCCTGTGAACTATTGTCGGCCATGTGAACTATCTTGTGTGGAAGCTTTATCAGCAGCCCTCATAATATGGTAATTTTTTAAGCCTTGCCTAACAATATTGTTTGGAATATGTAGGTCATATAATCGTGTAGCTTGATTTATAATTAGTTACTGTCAGACATCAGCTTATGTTATATACATATTTGCAGTGGGGAGGAAGATACAGCACATTTGCTGCTTGGGAAATTCAAGTAGGGTCACGCATTCTTGTCTCTAAACAGGTCAGTTCAGTAGAATTTTTTGTGTTTCATACCTATACTGACAAATCTTATTAAGCGATGATACACCAATCAACTAGTTTATTGTGATGAAATTGTTTTTCTAGTTCCAAATGATGAGTTCTTACTAAACTCATTATCCAGCAATGCTAAGGATAGAGATATTATTGAGTACTAAAACTTGTATGCTAGAAATAAAGAGATGCTTAGAACTATATATGTTGTAGATATTGTTCTGAATGCGTGGGTTATATAAGGCGCTAGCGCGCTCCAACGCCAGTGCACGACACTTGCACGCTCGACGCTGTCCGCCAGTGCACGCCGCCGCCGCTCGACGCGAGTATGTGTTCTTGACCCTTATTTTAGTGTTTCTTTTCTTGATATGTCATTCAATAACATGGACTTTGTGATTGTAGCAACCATTTCATCCTCGTAGATATCTATCTTCAAGATTCACATATCGAGGTGTGGGACTCAAAGAAAAAGTCACTTTCTCTTATTGACTCCCTAGTCAAAGTGCTGAATAAGTAAGTGAACCCAATATCACAACACTTTCTAATCACATAGGATATTGTAATGTCCTCGGCCTTCACACTTCATTTACAATGTCACATAGAATGAAGGCATTACCTGATTGGAAAAATCTCGATAGCAAGATGCAAAAGCAATGGAGTGCTCCATTCAGTGTAAAGTATATGGAGGATCTCAAGACCCTAGATCAACCGATGGGGAACAACAAATGCGGGTTCTATGTGATGTGGGCAATGCTAAAATACTTTGGCGCAAAAACAGATAATGGAGATGATATGGTACGTAGGTATCCCATTTCTATTGTTTTGTCTTACGTTTGTGCATCTCAATATCATCTTGCTTCAATTACAGCGCAAAGCAAACAATCACAACCAGTTGCTAGATTTGAGATGAGAGGAATTCAAGAGGAGATAGCAAGGTTTGTGATGGACGAGATATTGACCAAGAAAGGATCATTCTCCATTGCGAGGACTAAGAAGTACAAGACCCAGTACGGAAGAGACCACATCGATAGGCTATTGTAATGCGACTCTTAATTCGATACTTAAAGTTTTTTTTGGAACTTTTGTAATATAAATGTTGATGGGTTTGTATTGTCGCTGATCCACAACCACCTTCACATCGATATCAAATTGATCGATAGCAACCACCTCCACCTCTCCGACCTCCCACCCCACCACCTCCCCTCGAAATGAAAATAAAACAATTATTAAAATGCAAATTATGAAAAGTATATCACTACTGGTTCAAAGAAAACCGGCAGTGATAATATAATCTACACAACCGGTTGGTTAAAACAACCGGCAGTGATGGCTCAAGTATCACTGCCGGTTTGTAACACAAACCGGACCGGCAGTGATACACGAGCTATCACTGCCGGTTTGGCATAACCGGCAGTGATGTGATCAGCTTATCACTGCCGAGTTGGTTATGACGGTTCAAAATCCGCCAGTGAAGGGGGGTTTTGAACCGCCAGTGATATCCTTCTCTGGTGTAGTGATACTGGTAATCAAGTACTGGAATACTAGTAATATATAATCAGTTCTGAAATTTATGGAATTCTATCTCTAGTACGTCCGTTGTGATGCTGCCGGTGTAATCAGTACTGGCGGAATAATAGCAATCCAACCACTTGGTGAAACTAACCTCAGAGGCTCCAAGCATGCAGTCACCTACCATGGAAGTAGAGGACTACTATGTAACAAGGGTACGTGTGAATGAGTATGTGTCGACGACACAACAAAAGAAAGAAAGAAAGGATGAAGAGAGCTGAATAAGAAGCATGTCGTCTGTCGACGACTACATTGTTTTAGTTACTAAAGGATAAATAAACAATGTCTATTTGTGAGGCGAGAATCGAAGAGGATGGGGGCGCATGCCGAGGCCGACAGGAAGAGTCGTGAAGCCGTGGCGGCGGGTGGTCCGGCGTGGGCTCGGCCTGATCATTAGCAAACCCCTTGCTTTTTCTCTCTTTCCGTAGATAGCTTCCTTCAGCTTCTTCCTCAATACTGCTCTGATCAGTGACCTCTATTCCCGGCCTACTACTGGAGCTGAGGCCTGAGACCAGCTGCTGATGGTGCGTGGTGATGAACTCGATCTGGGCTCCACACACGCACGAGCGCGCGAGGCTAGCAGCTGATTGTCCCTTTCGCAGAACGGGAAAGTGATTTTCTGGGAGATCCCGGCCCTACTACTAGCCTGTCGTCGTCGTCGGTAAGTTTGCCAAACTGATCGTGCGATCGAGGGGGCTCTACAGATTTGATTAGCTAGCAAAGGCCAGCACGCATGCATGTGCTAATCGTTGGGAGCGAACGAATCACTACCGGAAACGGCTTATTTGCCGACGGCCACAAGGTTTGCCGATGACCAGGGAATAAGCCATCGGCAAACCACATGAGCCATCGGTAAAGATATTTTGCCGACGGCCCAGCCATCGGTAAAGACAGACCATAGGCAAAGCCGATCTTTGCCGACGATCAGGCCATCGGCAAACCCCAGCCATCGGTAAATACCAATCTTTGCCGACGGCCAGGCCATCGGCAACGTCCGACCGTCGACAAAAGTGGCCCAGGGAAGACGCCGGCCAACGCCGTGCCCTTTGCTGATGGCCGTGCCATCAGACCATCGGCAAAAGGGCAGGCTTTGCCGACGGCCACGGCCATCGGCATAGACAGGCCACGTGGCCGCCTCAGGAGCTGCCGGGCCCACCGGCTTTGCCGATGGCCGGCCATCGGCAAACCCACTTTGCCGATGGCCTTCACATGTCGTCGGCAAAGTTTGAATTTTTTTTATTTTTTCCTGCCCATTTTTGTCTGGTGTCTTCCTACCTCAAATACAACCCAACTTCAAAAGTTGGGACAATTTTGAGTTTTTTAGCTATATTTTGTTAATCATTTCTGCTTCTTTGAATTTTTCCGGTGACTCTAAATTTGAACTGCAGGTACATAAAATAATGGAACTTTTTGATTCGAAACATGGTATTCATGATGCTCGGAGTATGTTGAGGTCGTAACCAAGACCTCGCATGAAATTATGACCATGTTGACGTCGTAACAGGGGGAGTTACATGCGCGGAAAGTGTTTTAAAATTATATAAAATCCAAACGAAGTCCAAAATTGACAAAACTTGACGAGTTGTCTCGCCATCGCATGTGGAGGTCGTGGTAAAAATTTCAAAAAGTTTCGAGCAAGTGGTGATGTCGGATGGCCAAAACCCAGACATCTCCACATGTGTCCAAAAGGGATACGCGGTCGTTGGTATGCGGATCAGTGCATATCTGCGACGGTATCTCTTTCGGATTGTCCTCGTTTTTTGGACAGCCCGAGGATGCGTAGATGGGTTAGCTTCCATGTTCTGCCCCTGTCCAAGTCGGATTTTCGGTAGCTCCTCCCTGTTGTTCTCCGGATACACACTCTCCCTGTCGGAACGTGTCTCGGGAGGACAGCGGGGAGGTGCGGCCGAAATTCCGTCTCGGACGGGAGTAGAGCATGTAAGCTAACCTCACCTATGCATCCTCGGGTGAGATTAGGACCTATCCTTCACCTATTAGATGGTAGGAACACCTTGTAGATGCAGTTGTTGGTTCTATTACTCGCTTACGTTGGCGCATGACAGAGGATGGCTGACCGTGAGTGGATGTACACGGGGTTCAAAGACAAGACAGAGGAATGGGTAAAGAGGACCAGTCACTTCCTAGAGCAAGCATTTGGCCCAGCTGCTAAAGGGGCGATTCAGGTGTGGTGTCCCTGTAGCAAGTGTAAGAATAACAAAAAGAAAGAGAGGCGGCCGATGTACCATGATATTTGGAAGAATGGATACATTCCAAACTATACCCGCTGGATCCTCCATGGGGAACGCCAACAGCTTAGGGAGGCGGTGGTGAGACCGGACCTCGAGGGGTTTGATGCAGATGCCGGAATGGCAGACTTGCTGGCAGACGTTGATGAAGCGCTGTTCATTCAAGGAATGGAGGTGGAGGAAGAAGATCCAGAGGAGACTGCAAAGGCGTACTACACCATGATGGAGGCGGCACAACAGCCCCTTCACGCGAACACCCACATTTATAAACTGGATGTCATTTCACGCCTAATAGGGTTGAAGTCGTCACTGGGCATCAGTCGAGAAGGTTTTGATCTCGTGTTGGCGACTGTTGGCGGGCTGCTTCCGGAGCTTCACTGCCTGCCGAAGAGCACGTACGAGTCACAGAGGCTCCTTCGAGCACTCAAGATGCCGTACGACCCGATCCAAGCTTGTAAGAATGGGTGTGTCCTGTTCCGGGGAGACCACGAGACAGCAACACACTATCCGAAGTGCAAAGCCTCTAGGTACGTGGAGGTAGAAGCAATGATGGCAATAAGAAACAGTCTAAGATCCCTGAGATGGTCATACGACACCTTCCTCTAGTACCGAGGCTGCAACGGCAGTACATGACAGAGGAGTTCGCGAAACAAATGACGTGGCACAAGAATGACAAAAGATACAGTGACAAGATGCAGCACCCAGCGGATGGTGATGCATGGAAGCACTTCGATGCCATGAATCCTGGCAAGGCCGAGGAGGCTCAGAATGTACGCGTAGCGCTGGCAACAGATGGGTTCAACCCGTTTGGAATGATGGCGGCCCCGTACACTTGTTGGCCCATGTTCGTGATCCCCCTCAATCTTCTCCCCGGCGTGATGTTCGAACCCAAGAACGTGTTCTTGACGTTGATCATACCTGGACACCCGGGCAACAATATGAGTGTGTTCATGCAGCCAGTGTGGGATGAATTGCACAAAGCTTGGGAAGAGGGGGTACTGATGTACGACCGAGCTACAAAGACAAACTTCACGATGCATGTGTGGTAACAGTACTCAATGAATGACTTCCTGACATATGGCTTATTCAGCGCATGGTGTGTTCACGACAAGTTCCCTTGCCCAACATGCAAGACAAATGTGATGTTCACCTAGCTGGCCAAGGGTGATAAGTATTCTTCTTTCGACAAACATCGTTAATTTCTAGAGGAGGACCATGAACTGAGACGAGATAAAAAGCACTTCACGAAAGGTGTTCAAGTCACGGGCCCCATCCCTCAGGAAAAGAGCCCAGCTGACATCCTTGCACAGATAGAGGCTCTTGAAATTGATGAAGAGAATGGTGGTGGTTTTAAAGGATATGGTACCGACCACATGTGGACTCATATATCGGGCTTGACTAGGCTCCCCTACTACAAGGACCTTCTTCTTCCATACAACATCGATGTAATGCACACAGAAAAGAATGTCGCCGAGGCATTGTGGGCAACACTCATGGACATTGGCAAGAAGTCAAAGGACAACGTTAAGGCTAGACTGGACATTGAAACGATTTGCGATAGACCAAATCTAGTGATGAAGACCCCTGCGCCAGGCAAGAGATGGAAGAAGGGCCCGACTGATTACATCCTGAAAAGGCCACATAGGAAGGAAGTACTGGAGTGGATGAAGACGCTAAGGTTCCTCGATGGGTATGCGGCGAATCTAAGCAGGGGAGTGAACGTGCAGACTGGCAAAGTCTTAGGGATGAAGAGTCATGACTTCCACATCTGGATTGAGCGGATCCTTCCTGCGATGACCCGGGGATACCTCCCCGAGCCAGTGTGGCGTGTCCTGGCAGAGTTGAGCTTTTTCTTTCGCCAGCTTTGTACCAAGGAGTTGTCTCGGAACATTTGTCTTGAACTGGAGAAGGCTGCACCTCTGTTGCTCTGCAAGTTGGAGATGATATTTCCACCTGGCTTCTTCCTGTCCATGCAGCATCTAATTTTGCACCTACCAAGGGAGGCACGGTTGGGGGGCCCGTGCAGCACCATTGGTGCTATCCAATCGAGAGGTGTCTAAAGCTTCTTCAGAAAAAGTGTAGAAATAAAGCCAAAATTGAGGCTTCCGTGACAGAGGCATTCATTCTGGAGGAGGTGTCGACATTCACACAGGCGTACTATACCAAGACACTTCGTAGACCGCAAGATCTAACCCCTCATTACAACATCGACGAGAATTCATGCACCCTTAGCCTTTTCAGAGGGGATCTCGGAAGAGCAGGCGCAGGGACCAACGTGTACTTGCTGCATGTAGAGTGGCACACTATCATGATGTACTTGTTGTTGAACCTTGACGAAACCCAAGATTATCAAGAGTAAGTTCTCGATGAGCTTGTTACATACGCCGCCACTATCCTCCACCTATCGATCCGACCCCCATTGTCTATTATTTCTCCAGGGAATATATTAATGAACACTGGAGCGGCCGTACGGATCCTACTGAGGAAGAAAAAGACCATCTTCTCAGACATAATAAGCCTGATTTCGTCAATTGGTTCTGTACAAAGGTACCATCCAACTAACCTAGTTCCCACTTTGAGATTCCACTTTGCTCCTATGAGCGAGTAATGTAACTATCTACCTGTCCTAACCTTGCAGGCTAATTGTGATGCGGAAATGAGTCCTGCATTGAGATGTGTGGGTAAAGGCGCCGAGCGACATGTTAGGTCATTCGACGTTTATGGCGTGAATGGCTATCGCTTTCGCACGAGAACCTACGAAGAGAAACGGGGCAACCTAAAAACCACGTGCAGCGGAGTTCGTACTCCCGGCACGGATGGGAAGGACTATTACGGCATCGTCGAAGAGATATTGGAGCTTGACTTTGGCAAAGACCTAGGTTGTAAGCTAGTGGTATTCAAATGCCATTGGTTCGATCCTGAGTTCACGAAAAAGGACCTTAAGATTGGGCAAGTCGAAATTCGACAGGATTCCAAATATGGAGGGGACGATGTCTATATTGTGGCTAACCGAGACGCCACGCAAGTTTATTACCTCCCATGGGCAAACCAAAATGACAAGCGCCTTGCGGGTTGGAGCCTTGTGCAGATGGTATCGCCACGCGGTAAAGCGGCGGTCCTGAACGATGATGATTACAACTTTGACCCAAGGACAGATGAGTTCTATCAACCTGAGGGGCTAGAAGGTAGGTTGGAGATAGACATTCTTTCGCTGATGGGTATGGAAGTAAACAACGACATCGATGAGGACGACGATGATGAGGTGCACGATGCTGAGGACTTAAGAATCCTTGATGAATGGCAGATGCGACACGATGTAGTTGTTGCGGATGATGTTGATAGTGATGACGAATTAAGAGAGCTCGACAATATTGATAGTGATGACGACAGTACTGATGATGACGACGAGCGCTCGCCAGCAATATTGCCTTTCGCGGAGATAATTTCTAATTCATGTAATACTATATTGTTATTAATATTACCTTGCAGTTATTAATATTACCTTACAGTTATGTTTCTTTACAGGTACTTGTTATTAATACTAACTCTTTTAATCTTTGTCATTGTAGGCACTCAACAAAATGCCAAGCAGAGGGCGGCCACAACGAAACGTCACCTCGAAGTACATGGCGCCGGTCGACCAGGACGAGGAGGAGGAGGAGGAGGAGCACGTGGCGGCCGACCCCCGTGAGGACGAGGACGAGGACGAGGAGCTTGAGGTGGAGCCATCGACCAGTAGGGGTGTGAGGGCCCCTAGCGGACGGCACCGCACGCCGTCGAGGAGGCTGTTCAAGACGGCCTCCTAGGAGGGGGCGACGACGACGACCGGCGGTGACGGTGGCGGCGTCTGCGGCGGAGACACCGAGGGCGACGACGACGACCTCGGCTGCGGCGACGAGGAGACAGCGGGCGGCTCTACTTCCACAGCTTTGGCAAAGCCCTTCCAGCGTGGCCCCACCAGGCTCCCTAGCCACCTGCCAGTCACTAACGAGCGCCCGGTGATTCGGCCCGCGAGCAAGTAAGTAACCATTGTTGATTTCTCTACTTGTTCATATGACATTTTCAAATTCAAACTGTATACTAACAATTGTTGTTAATGACTTGTGCAGGGGCTCGAAAAAGGTGACAAAAAGGGGTTCTTCACGCTGTCCCACTAGCATCTAGGGCCTGCTGATTAAAAAGCACTTCCCTGGCTTGGTCCTCACCGCCGATGGTAACCATATTGTGCTCGAGAAATGGCACCACTTCTCCCTTGTCAAGGATGAAAATGATGAAGTCCTTCCTGACAAGATCAAGAGGGAGTTCTGGGTGAGTCTTTGCATCGCATCGCATATCTCAATACAACGGATTCGTTGGACTTTCTTCAAACAATGAAATGATGTTTGATGCCTATGTGCAGTTGTACTTCTAGTTGGAGGAGGGGCATGACCTCGGGTGGGCGTCGCGGCATCAGGACTTGGTGTGCGCTGACCGGCTCAAGGACATGTTCTATGAGGCGCGTACCCAGGCCGTCATCAGCTACTACGCCAACATCAAGAAAGTGAAGGTAGATAAGGAGCAAGCCAGGGAGATGATGTCTCAAGAGGAGACCGACCTCACCGAGGAGCAGTACATGCAGGTAATATAAAAAACTTAAGTAATTGTTAGGAAACATCCGTTATGATTTCTTACATGACACATTCAATTCATTATCTGGAATATCAAAAACTTGAATGTCATGCAGATGCCTCTGGGCTGGTGCAGCAAGTACGAGGACTGCTGGCTTGTAATTGTTAGAGGGTGGCGTACGCCGGCGGCGTACGAGGAGCGCAGAGCACGTTGGGCGAAACGTAAGGCAGAGCTCAATAGGTCAGGGGTCTCACACCACCAAGGGAGCCAGATCCTGCCAGAGTTCATGGACACATGGGTATGCTTCTGTTGATGCATTTGTTATAGCGCTCAATTGTCACTACTTGTAACCATGTTTGTGTTTTCCTCGTAGTCGGCGACGCATGGTGGGGAGCAAATCAACGAGTTCACGGGGTACGCGCTTGCTCACATCGGCAAAGCGAAAGCGCCCACCACCGTGTATAGCTCGTCGCTCGGGCTAGAGGAGTACACCAGCCCAGTCGTCTACGACAAACTCACCAAGTACACCGCCGCAGCTCGAGAGCGCCATGGCGATGACTACGATCCCGCCACTGAGCCCCTAGACACTGACCTCGTGATGAGGATTGGAGGAGGGAAGCAGCACGGCCGGTACTTTATGGCCAACAGCGTCATCGACCCGTCCTCTGTTCAGACGCTGAGCCAGATCCGCAAAGAAGACCGGCAAAGGGGGGCAGATCGCAGATCCCCATAGCGCCTCGGCAGCAGAGCAGCGCGCAGATGATGACGACACTTCAGGTAAGTGGAGTTTCATTCGTCGTTCACTCGTTTCACGCATGATGTACCTTGCCTTCAAATACCATCAACCATGCTGCTGTAACATTACAGGCCACGGTCCAAGAGCTGTAGGCCAGCCAGGCGGCCCAGGCGGCTATCCAGGCGCAGCGGGATGCGGCCCATCAGGAGCAGCTGGTGGCACTTACGCAGCACTACCAGAGATAGTTGGTAGACCTGTCCCTACACTTCCGGGCCCAGATCCTAGGAATGCAGGAGCCTCCTACCTCGATCTTCGCTCCCCCACCGGTAGTTCCACTGCATGTTCCTGTACCTGGTCAGGTGAGTACAATGCCTGTCGCTTTAGCTTGCGCGGCCAGCCTGCAGGTACTAATTACATCACTTGGTCTTTGTGCAGGCACCGTCGGCGGGTTCGAACCCGACTCCAAGTGGTAGCCCTCCACTGGGTCCTTCTCCACCGCACGGCTGGGCACCTTACCAGAGCTTCCCCACGCAGCCGTACGTCTGGCCTCCTCCACAGTCGCAGGGGTACTCCTCCTGGCTGCAGCAGGGGCACTACGGGCCTCCAGGCGTCTCTCCGCAGCAGCTGGGGCAGTACTGGCAGTATGGTTCGGCCCCGCAGTCGGGTTGGTCGCAGCGGGAGCAAGGTGGGGGCACGACTCCGAGTTGGTCTTCGTGGGAGCAAGGTGGTGGGGGCTCTAGGACCCCTGGGGACGGCGCCTCGAGCTAGGTACTACACTTGTCGCTTTTGGACCTTGTATGGATGACTTGTATGGATGACTATGTATGGATGACGATCGACATTTGTCGCTTGTGTATGGATGACTTGGAGGATATGTGGGTTCCATGCTATATATGTGATGTGCGGATGAAAATAGTATTTTGTTGCTATATATGTGGGTCATATGCTATATATGTGATGTATGTGTTGAAATGTCATGGAAATGCAAGAAAACTGAAAAAAAAAGAAAAAAATTCCTAGGTTTGCCGATGGCCAGCCGTCGGCAAACCTAGGATTATGTGTCAGCAAATCCCCAGGTTTGTCGACGGCTGGCAGGCCGTCGGCAAAGTGACCATAACTTTGCCGATGGCCAGACGTCGGCAAAAAAAGTTTGCCGACGGCCGGGGCCATCGGCAAAGAAATTCCGAAAAAAAATAAAAAATGCTTTGCCGATGGCCGTGCCACGTCAGTCGTCGGCAAAGCCGCCGTCAGCCTGACGGCGCGTCGGCTGACGTGGCGCCTTTGCCGATGGCTGACGTGGCCATCGGCATAGCTTTGCCGATGGCCTGACACGTGGCCGTCGGCAAACTTCGCTTTGCCGAAGAAATGTCTGCCGATTGCGGTTTGCCGACGGCCATGTCGGATTGCCATCGGCAAAGCCTTTGCCGATGACAATCCAGACTTTGCCGATGGCTGCTGGCCATCGGCAAACAAGCCGGATCCGGTAGTGAATGGTCTTGAAAATTTCAAATGGTGTTAACGCAGTTCAGTGTGGGAACCCTAGCTACTCAATCCATTCTAAATTATAAGACGTTTTGGCTTTTCTATATTCATGACTTTTGCTACCCATTTAGATATACACTATGTCTAGATGCATAGTGAAAGCAATGTATCTACGTAAGCCAAAACATTTTATAATTTAGAACGGAGGGAGTAGATAATAGCACTTGATATACTAATGATCTTTGTGGGCATGCGCATGCGTAGACCCGATTCATGCATTATGTACTACTATTGTTTGTGTAGTGTGGTCCTCAATATGCGCCATGCACGCGCTTTGTTCGCACGCAAATTTGAAACAGAGGGACGATTAGATGGCTGCCGGAAAGATGGGTTTTTGTTGCACATGCATGTTTCATCTCTCAACAAAAGATGGATGGATGGATGGAACAACTCACACGCGCGCGCCTTTGTGATGTCTTTGTACTCCTCACGTGCACAACTATTTGTCTATAGTTCAAGCCACAATCCAATGCTTTGATATGCAGCAAGCTCGTTGTAAGACTTAATGGTCTCTCACAAAAAAGATGACTTAATGAATGTGTGCTGTTAAATATGCATATATTTTTGGCAAATCTAAAAACATGACCTTTAGTTGACACCTTAGCTTAAGATATGATGATGCCTTTTGTTGCAGCCTATGTCTCATGACATCATTAATATAGATTTTGACCTTCAGTTTTTATCTTATTTGTTTATAGAAACTTTTTTATATCCTAAACTTAAGCTGCAAGTATTATGCTTATTATACCATTTGTTTAAAATTAGCATTCCATATGTTACTAATAAAACGCCAACGCCTTGGCTGCCGCGGACGGGTCTCCGCCCCCACTAGTAGAGAAGTGGGCAACAGTCCCGGTTGAGAACTAGCTTTAGTCCCGGTTTTCCCAACCGGGACTACGGATATGAGACTAAAAGCATTGTCCTTTGGTCCCGGTTGTCTCAACCGGGTCCTCCCAGGCTTAAAAAAATAATGTCTTTCACCCTTGCAGCTCGTGGGATTCGAACCCAAGACCTCATGCATGGCCTCGCGCGTACTTTTCCACCCCACCTACACAACGCATGTAACCTTGGATGGGATGTTTTCTTTTGAACTAGCCCATCGGAGGACCTTTAGTCCGAGTTGGTAACATCAACCGGGACTAAAGGTCAAGGCTCTTTAGTCCAGGTTAGTAATACCAACCGGGACTAATGTAGACCCTTTAGTCTAAGTTGGTGTTACCAACCGGGACTAAAGGTCCTCTGAAGCCCAAGAAACTTAGACCTGGGACTAATGTGACCATTAGTCCCAGGTCCAAAACTAGTCGAGACTAATATGCTGAACTGAAAGTCTGTTCTCTACTAGTGCCCTAACGCCGATGGGTGATGGGAGATCCTCCACCGGTAGGAGATGCGACCTGTGGCCGCCTCAGCTGAGAAACAGCTTCCGCAGGTCTGGAAGATCCCCGCATAGCTTCACGACAGATGTTTCAACTTTCTTTCCTACTCGCACAGAGTAGTAACTTGCCGGTTGCCACGGAGATGTCTGTGCTGCCACCGCTTCCGCCACCTTGCTGGGGAATGCAAGCAGCCCAGGAATATGTGACGTTGACGGCAACGGGTGGCGACCGGCCACGCCACTCCACTCGCTGCGGCAACCCACGGGTCTCCTAGCACGCAACACATAGCGGCTCAGACAGGGCCGTGCAGGGTGCCGTGGGGGGTGACGACGGAGCTCGACGACGACAATGGCGGTGTCAGAGTAAGCCGGCAGGGGACATCAGCTCGAGCGCACCTGCCGGCTGAGCCGACAACGCTGCTACCGCTGTTGCTGTACTGTGCTTCCCTGAGCCAGATCCACTGATGTGCGCGAGTTCAGGGACTCCTGCTTTGGGTCGATCTTATGCTGGAGGAGCTCGTCGCCTCGCTCGTCGTGAGCCCAGTAGGAGCACCAGCTCCTGGGTGCCTGCCGGCGTCGTCAGCGGCCACTTAGGATGCAGATGCATCTCAGGTGGACACCCGCTATTCGGCAACAGTTGCCCAGTGGACGTTGGTCTCGCCTCCAATGTCACCAGTGCAGGGGCCGCCACAAGTCACGTTGTCAGTCGAGACGCGCCCTGACCTAGCGTTGGTCGGGTCAGCCACCCCGGGAGGCGATGGTTTTGGCTACCACGGATGTTGTCAACTGCACTCCATCCCCTCAGACGACCTCTGCTGGCAGATGCCTCAAACGCTTCACCGAGCGAATCACAAAGGCGAGGCAGCCGCCACTCCTGGAGCTGCCCGATGTTTCAGCCCACAGCGGACGTACACCGCCCGCGCTCCCCAAGAGGAGCAGGCGGATAGCGGCGTAGAGCATATCACATATCCCGGTGTCCAAGCGAGATGAGCATCTTATCTTGAAGCACTTGGGACTAACCAGCGGGATGCCTTGTCGGTCGACGTCGGTCCTGAAGGCGTATGATGAAATCTTCAGCGGTGACCCCGGTAATATGCAGGCGTTACGCGAGTTGTTTCCACCGGACGACGACATGGGTCCGCGCAAGCAGTGTCACCGCCGCTCGATAGCCCGGGCATAGCCTCCTAGCCGGTGCCACAATTCGGGTTGATCGGTGTCCAATGTAACAACATAGCTTTGAGTACACTAGGGAGGGTCAGAGCGTCCATGTACATCTCTTCTGACCCCCTAGGGCGCCGTGAAGACGTGTTGTATTCAGCTTTTCCTCTATCTTAATACAAAGACGCATAAGCCCTTTGCGTGATCGAGGAAAAGATTTTGGATAGAAGGTTGCACTCTTGTTACTATAAACGACATAAAAGTCTATACCATGGCACACAAGATTGACCATACCGACTGAGGTTAGGTGTACGAGGGACCAAGGATGCTAACCTTAAAAATATATTTATACTTAACATAATTAATAATCACTATTTACTGCAAAGAAATCTAAAAAACTAGCGAGATCATGCACATAAATACATACACACACAACTCTGATATGCACTAACCTCCTCCACTGCTGAAGATACTGAATTTTCATAACAAAAAATTACATGCATAGGTATTATTTTAAAAAGAAATGTGTAAATGATAATATCAATAATGGTGTTCCAGTTAAAATATAAAAAATACATAAATATTAAAATGATACTGTCAATATAGCATGTCCACTTCAGCATTTTTCTAAGGCTAACATGGAGATTATTTTGTGGAACTAATTCATTGTTGTAGATGCTGGTGTATTGTTTTTAAAAAAAAATATATATAATCAAACTTTAGAGGAGTTCGATGTTAGGATGATAAACCTCAAGTGACTTACGGTACTGCATTGACTAGCTAGAGCGGAGTGTGTGTGTGTGTGTGTGTGTGTGTGTGTGTGTGTGTGTGTGTGTGTGTGTGTGTGTGTGTGTGTGTGTGTGTGTGTAGCTATGGAGTACATACATACACACACATCACCAAACTAAACAAAGTTGTCCCACTAATAAGCTCACGTTCCGGTCGACGCATACTCCTACACACATACACAGGCGCGCTCGACCTTCGAGGCTCGACATGAATGATGATGACGATGTCGGGAGCAGACGCCGCGCCGCGCGCGCGGACGACGGGTAAGCTTTTGGGAATCCTTGCGTTGACGGACATCGATCCATCCATCAATCCGATTGATATATAAAAATAGTTAAATCAGACGCACGCCTCTGATGGTCTCAGATGGTGACGCACTGATCCATCGACCGATCGAAACGGCATATATATACAAGTTGTATTAATTTTTGGGATGCATTTTTGCCGACGACGCTAGCTAGCTATTGGTCGCATCTTGTATTATGCTGCAGTTACGTATATATCTGTGTGGAGTGTCGATCTCTTGGAGAGAAGTGAAGCAAAAGGGTCGAATCGTATCTATCGCTCTGCATCCTGCACGTATATCCGCGCCGCACGCGTGTATGCTGCTGTACACGGCGCGGCCATCACATCTTGCGGCCCTGTTTCAACTGATCCACACATGTGTGCATGCGCTCGCATGCTCCTGCATATACCAGCGAGAGAGCTTCTTCCGTACTTCCATCCGCCGATGTGTGTAGCGGCCGTTTGGTTTCGTCTATCTTGCCGGCCGTTTGATTTCGTCTATCTTTCATGTACTGGTGATTTGAGTTGGATCATCGGAACTTTGTAGCCAGGCTTATTATATTGCTATTGGATATTGGTTTATGTTTAGTAACTTCGTGCCTTCCACGAAATGTGAGTACGATGTATATTTGCAGCTGCGTCGTCCCCAACCACATGCGGTGATAGCAGTGTGCTGTCAGACTTCGAAAGCGCCCAGCTTAGCAACGAACGGCAGGTGCAAAAGGTGCAGCCGCAAGCGTGACTGCGTGAGGCGGCACCGGCCTCCCATGAATTTCTGCATCGTGCTGTGGCTAGCTAGTTCCAAATATAGACTAGGTCAGAGACCACCAGTACTGGGTAGGAACTATCCTCCTCTCTTTTTTTCTTCTTTTTTTTTGCAATGTCTAGGTTTCTTTTGAATTGCACAGTGTCATATTTTTTCCCAGAAATTAGTACACATGCACGTATAGGAGGTTGTGAAGTACTGAGTTTTTTTTAATTTCTAATTAACTTGTTTTTAACTAATATTTTTAAAATATGTATCTAAAGAAATATTTTTAGTTCTGACCCATGTCATCAAGGCAGTCCAAGTGGCGCGACCAAATCACGCTGTCGAGTTAAATCATGTATTAATTATTATTTTGTTTTGTGGATTTTTTAAATAGGTTAAAATAAATAATACACTTCAGACGACGGTGCTTTTTAAAAATAAAAATATCGCTGACAAACTTTACATGCGTGTGGTTGTGGTTTGCTTGGCTGGTGGACACCTCTACCATTATTGTTATTGCATGCTCACTAGTTTGCCATAGTTAATATAGTTGTGAGTAGGGTGTACATTGTCTTTTTTTTTGGCTGGCCTTTTCAAGGTTGCTTGGTGCCCTTTTATCATGTTGTTGTAACAAGGAGCATAGTCACTTCTCAGCTTATTGCTGAAGATTGAATAAATTAGCTTATAAGAGTAAAAATTCACGGCTGGTCCTCCAACTTGGCTAGTGGTGTCATTTAGGCTACTAACATATCTATGCTTAAATAAATGCACTATCAAGATATATTTTTAATACTCACAAAAAATATTATTTCACAAAGAATTAATGAAACTAATTCATATCATAAATGTTAATTTATTTATCTATATACTTGGTTAAAATTAGATAAATAACTTGTAACGGAGGCCTGTCGGCACCAGACCACCAGTACGTAGTTTTTGCTGCTCGCAATGACCGCTCAAATTTGATTTTTGACCTTGAACTCTTTATGTGATAATCATCATGTAAAATAAAAATTCGTTTGTTTCAACTTAGTGGCACATAATAATCATATTATTGTCTCCATTTCAAATTATAAGACGTTTTGATTTTTCTAGATACATTGTTTTTACTATGTATCTAGATATAGTGTAAATCTAAGTGGATAGCAAAATCTACGTATCTAGAAAAGTCAAAACGTCTTATAATTTGAAATAAAGTACCTATTAAGACCTAGGTAATCAAAATATGTCTGGTATGTACACTATATAGTATTAAAACACCTGGCAAAAAAAATATCGTATTAAACATTATCTGCTGCTATATATATAATATGTATGCTTGGATATATATCACATCAAAATCCAGTACATTAGCATGACTTGAGTGGAGGGCCTTTAATTTCATGCCGATGTACTACATTGCTTGATGCATTGACATGATAGACTGCATTATCTATCCGATCCATCGGTTGAACGTCTGCCTTTTCTTTCCCGTCCTGGATACGTGGGGCCCGGCAGACACAACAGCTTATCCACTTGCATGCAGAATTATAGAAAGGCCGACCACATATATTGAGAGCGAGCTGTAACTTTTGCTCCCTTTCTTCCACCCCATCGAGTGCCACTGGCCGCTGTAACTTTCGTCGTCAGGTAAGAAAGGAGATAACACACAGGCGGTGGCACTGCCCCACTGCCAAAGCGTGGCACCGCCAGGCGCCGGCCGCAAGGACAGACAGCCAGCACCTGATGCAACAAACCGCCACTCGTGTGTAGTAGGATCGGGTCGGAGTGGTAGTTAAACAAAGGAGCTGCCGCAAAGCTTTTCTGTTAAAACTTCGGCTTCAATTCGTTTTGACCTTTTTTTTTTTTTGAGGCAATCACCGGGGGGGTTGAGGGACCCCACCTGAAAAATTTCTCCATTGATTCCGGCTAGCCGGTGATGGACGGTGCCGGGGCACCGGGAAGTTTAGTACATGGCCAGTGGCCTGAGTAGTAAAAAATACAGAGGGGAAGCGAGCTTAATTCGTCGAGAACAAACTACACCAGTTATTCGAGATGTGGGTTAGACGACGTGGGAAGCGGTGATTCCAGAGTCTGCAGTCCTCCTTGCAGGCGACGAGCACACGGTCCAAGTTTGGGACTTCGCTTCGGAATACCACACCATGGCGGTGCTTCCAGAGTTGCCAGCAGCATAGTAGGATGAGGGTGGAGAAGAGCTGGTGGGGGACAGTGTTTGGTCTGCTGATCTCCCAGAGCCTGGTTGTGTCAGGGATGGAGGCAACATCGACACCTAGCTTCATCCAAAAAACAGCAGCAAAGGAGCAGTCGCGGAACATATGATCTTCATTCTCAGGGGCACTCTGACAGATAGGGCAGACGTCCTCCTCGACAATCCCTTTCCTGAGGAGGTTTACTCGGCACTGCAGCCTGTTCTGAAGGAGCAGCCATCCAAAGAATTTGACTTTTGGTGGGGCGTGGCTGCGCCATATGAACTGGTAACCTGGCGATTTCACTCCCGAGCAGGTAGACGTTCTGTAAATCAGAGCACTGTCCAGGTGGCCATTCTTCTTCTCAAACATGCTTGATCGGACATCTTCACCTGTAGTGAGGGAGACAGAGGAGATCATACCCTCAATTTCAATGTACTCCGACGCAGCTGCCGGGGTCAGACGAGGAACCAGGAAACTTCGGAGACCTTGCTGGATGACAGCACAGACTGCGACCGAGTTGTTGGAACTGTGGCTATAGAGTAGTGGGAATTTGGCGCGGAGGGGCAGATTGGTAAGCCATCTATCTTCCCAAAACGAAGTGGACTTGCCATCCCTGACAGTAACAGTGGTGATGCATCTGTAGGCAGGGAGGATGGAGGCAAGGGTGTCCCAATGCGACCCACCAAGACCTGTCATTGTTGCCAGATCAACTCTCTGTCTTGCCCAAGCTGCCCAGGAGGAATCACCTGGATGATGTAGCCTGTGGAGGAGTTTCAGTAAGAGACACGAGTTAACAGTGGCTAGGCTCTTCACTCCAAGACCACCTTCAGATCGCGGCTTCAGGGCTACGTCCCACGCGACTAGGCAGCAGGCCCCCTTAGTTTTTGATTTGCCGGACCAAAGGAAGGCTCTGCGCTTGCCCTCCAATTTTTCCAGGATGCCCGCCGGCAAGGCGATGGCCGCCATGGTGTGTGTGACCATGCCGTCCAAGACAGAGTTTATCAAGACGGAACGCCCAGCTTTGTTCAGAAGAGCGGACTGCCAACCTGATAGCCTCCGATCAACTTTAGCAATCAGGGGAGTGAAAGCTTGAAGGTTCAATTTAGTGTTGGACAGAGGAAGCCCCAGATACACTTGAGGGAAGGTGGCTTGTTGACATTGAAGGGCCTGTAACAACTGAGGCAAGAGATTGGCATCTACATGCATTGGGACAGCAGTGCTCTTGTGGAAATTTATGTGCAGACCAGTAGCTATGGCAAAATTATCAAGAACAGACTTCAAGGTCATGACATCTTGCAGTTCTGCTCGGACCAAGATCAACGTGTCATCTGCATATTGAAGGATTGGACAGGCTTCGTCAACCAGCGGGTGTCTCACAGTCCCTAAACTTTTGATGTATCGTTGTAGGACATCAGCTACCAACAGGAACAAATAGGGTGAGAGGGCGTCTCCTTGCCTGAGACCGCGCTTGCAGGTGAACCAAGGACCTGGGCATCCATTGACCACAACAGCAGAGCGGGAAGAGCTCAGGAGGAGGCGCATCCAGCCACACCAAGTGGGGGGGAAACCTCGGGCATCCAGTATTTCTAGAAGGCTGTCCCATGAGACTGAGTCAAATGCTTTGGAGAAGTCGAGTTTCAGTACCAGAGTAGGTTTCTTCCTCTTATGACAGCACTGCACCAGCTCTGTGGCATATATGAAGTTCTCAGAAATAGAGCGCCCTTTCAGAAAACCTGTCTGGTCGATGTCAATTAAGCGTTGAATCTGTTTTTGCAGCCGTGTCGTCAAGATTTTGGAAATGATCTTCACTGAGCAGTTTTGTAGCGAGATTGGCCTGAAGTCGCCAGGGGCAATAGCAGCTTCTTTCTTGGGCAGCAGGACAATGTGAGCTCGGTTTATGCGGCCAAGGTCGACATTGTTGGAATGGAAGGCCGCTAGTAGCCTCATCACATCAGGGCGGACAGTTTCCCATGCAGCAACATACCAGGCTGGACCAAATCCATCAGGCCCTGGGGCGCTGTTGATGTTCATGGAGCGCACAGCCTGCAGGGCTTCAGAGGCAGTGAACGGGGCCACCAGTGGCTGGGCATCCGCGGTGGGCATGGAGCTGTAGATGTCGTGGACATCAAAGTGCCAATGCTCTGGACTTCCACAACCCAGGAGCATAGTGTAGTAATCTGTCAGTGCAGACACCTTGTCGCCATGAGCAATGAGAGGAACTCCATCGATCACGACCTGTCGAATTTGGCACTGTCGGCGGCGGATGGTGGCCCGTGCGTGGAAGTAGCGTGTGTTGGAGTCGCCTTCTTTGATCGCACGGCATTTGCCGCGCTGCTTCCACCTTGCTGCCCGCTGGTTGATGAATAGCGCAGCAGCAGCTTGACACCGTTCACGGAGGCAACGTTCTCCTGCAGATAATAATCGAAACTCTTCGAACAGATCAAGCAGCAGGGCCACAAAGTTGCAGTTTTGGAGGAAATGAGGAGGGGAGCGAGACTTACGCGACCAGGCCTTTGAGGCGGCCCTTGCAGCTTTGGTTCGAGCAGCCAGTGCGCCAGCAGCATCGTCAGGGACCAGGGGGGCGTTCCAGGAAGGGAGGATGGTGGGTAGAAAATCTGGGTGGAGCAGCCAAGAACGCTCAAAGCGGAAAATGTTGGGTTTGGGAATGGAAGAGTCAATGGAGACAAGGAGGGGGACATGGTCAGAGGTAGCGCGGTGAGAAGTGAGTAAAGAGGTGTTCGGGTAGGAGTTGTTGAAGAGGATGTTGATGAAGGCACGGTCGATGCGGGTTAGGGTTGGAGATTCTCTGCCACTGCTCCAAGTGAAAGATCGATCGAGGAGGGGAAGCTCAATGAGGTTGGATTTCTGGATAGAGTCATTGAAAGACTCGGCGAGGGAGAAATTAAAGTGGGACGTGTTCTTGTCTTCAGGATTCCTGGTTAAGTTGAAATCGCCGATGGCAAGCCAGGGAACTTTGAGTGTGGGTGGCAGGGAGCAGAACTCATCAAGGAAGGGTTGGGAGAGTCTGTGGTCAGAGGGGCCATAGACGTTGGTGACAGCGAAGACATGTTCAGAGGTGGTGGAGCGGAAAGTAAGGGTGAGTGAGTGTTGTTTGGCCACTGGGCACGAGGCAGTGAGCAGTCTGCTGTTCCAGGCAATGAGTAGACCACCTCTGCTTTCATCTGAGGGGAGGTCATGGAAGGAGTCAAGGAAAGGGGGGAGAAAAAATGGACGGCTGTTGTGACTGAGCTCAGGGAGCTTAGTTTCCTGGAAGCAGGCAACAGAAGGGGAGGCGTTGGAGACAGAGTTGCGAATGACTTCACATTTGTCCGATTTGCCGAGGCCACGAACATTCCAAGACAGAACAATGAAACTGGGGCGATTTTGATTCATGGGAAACAGCTTACAACATTCTGCGCTACACCAAGCTCAAGCCGGATGTGCAATCCAGGGAGGAGGTGTAGGCGAGGACTAAACTGATACAAGGAAAACGGAAAAGAAATGACAGACAAATAAACAGCATTACAGACACAGAGGAACGAATGGAAACGGCACCCCAGACTACGCGTGCTTGGCATCTGCCACTGATGCCAACCGCAGAAGGCAACCAGCCTCGGCAACATTAGGCACAGCCGGTGGCAGCTGCAATGGAGACAGCGCGTTTGTCCGCGCAGCCCAGTCCTACCGCTTTGGCTAGACGCCCAAGATCCAGAGCCCCAAGAGGGGTCTTGCGCTTGAGGAACTTGCGGGTGGATACCTGCCGCTTGAGCTCCTCAGAGCAGGTCGCCAGGTTGTCGCGGAGGGCACGGCGCTGGACTGCACGGGCAGTCATGTCAACATAGTTCGCGGGGCCGATGGCCGCCTGCCTGGTGCTGGCTCTGGTTGGCGCTCCCCTGACCCGCGTGCGCGTGCGTGGCTGGCGGCACGGGGCAGGAGGAGAAAGCGCACGGGAGGTCGGGGACGGCGGCGGCAGTGGTGGCACCTCGAGCGCGTCTTCATACCAAGTGATGGCGAGGAGCGGAGCGGCGGCGTTGGGCGCAGCAGGTATGTCGAGGTGGATAACGATGGGGAGCTGCGGCAGGGGGGCCAGGGGGTAGGTGGTGATGTAGCCCACCGAAAAGGCCGAGAAGCTGAAAAAGCCCCCAAGCTGCAAAGGCATATCCACCTGGTCTAGGTCCGCAGCACGGCCCACGGGGTGTCCCCGAGCCGGGGGCCTAGGAGGAGGGGGAGGCCCAAAGAACACCGGAGGGTCAGCCCCCGCGCGACCGGCGTTCCCGCCAAAGCCGAAGTCGCGGCCCCCACCACCATTACCGGGGAAGAAGGGGCGAAGGCGGCCAAGGGCGTCGAGCTGCTCAGCCTTAGGCCAGGTGTGCAGCACCTCAATGCTGAACCTCGTGCCCAGGCCGCCACGGTTGCCGATTAGAAGGTCGTCGGGGACGCCAGCGGTGCGGACCCGCTCCACCACGACGCGCAGGGAGGAGTGGTCGCCCAGGAGGCAGTCGCGGTCAATCTCCACGACGGTGCCGATCTTTCGAAACCCCGCAGGAATGCCCACAGGGTTCCAGTGCTCGGCAGGGAAGCCAGTCGCGGAGATGGCCACCAGCCACCGCGGGGTAGCCATGAAACGGTTGAACGTCTCCTCCGAACGCACCATGGTGAGCTGGCCGCCGTCGTGGAGGATGGGGCAGGAGTCAGCCACGGCGTCGCGCTCGATGGTGCTGTCAAAGACGAGCATCATGGCACCGATGGACGACGGGCACATGCGGTAGTACACGTTGTTCGCGATGGAGAAGATCGCAGAACGGATGTATGGCGCGGGGTTGGCAGTCGGAGCGTCCTCGCTGAGGAAGGCGTAGGCGACGCGGAGGCTGAACTCCATGTCGCCCTCTGGCATCCAGGTGATGTCGTTCGGGTCGTCGTAGGCTGGAGGGGGATCATAGCGGAACGGGGAGCCGTCGGAGTCGACCTCCTCCGAACTTTGGTCGCCCGCAGCAGCAGCGTCGTCAATGCTAAAACCAGGGGCGAGGGGCGGCGGTGGTGGTGGCTGCTGGGGCTGGGCTGGTGGGAGGCGTGGTGAGGAGGCAGTGGGGGGAGGAGAGCGGCGGCCCGGGCTGTAGTGATCCAGGGCGGGGGCGTGGGGACGGGTGGGCGAGGTGGTCACGTGGAGCTCAAGGAGCGAGGGAAGGTCGGGATAGGATGGGGAGCGGCGAAGAGGTGGAGGGGTTGGGCGCTGTGGGGAGGAGCGAGGCTGCGGCGAGGCTGAAACGGGAGTTTCCAGCTGGAAGTCCGGTGGGTTGGAGCTCGAGCTGGCCAAAAGGTGGACGGGGTCAAAGGCAGGCGGGATGAGGGCAGTGAGCGGGGTGGGCGGAGGCGTTGGGGTCGAGCCAGTCGGGGTGGAGAGAGCACGGTCGGCGTCGAACGGCACAGGGTGGACAGGCATGCGGGTGGCAGGGATGGGGACGGTGGGGCGCGGGTAGGGGGTTGGGCGGCGAGGTGGCCAAACGGTGGACTTGCAGCGCCTCTCCATGTGGCCGGAGGCCCCGCAACGCCGGCAGCGGACAGGGTCCCTACAGCTCCGAGCTTGGTGGTCGGAAGCTAGGCAACGGAAGCAGCCGTTCAGAGGAGGGACGAAGCGTTTGGGTTGTGGACGAGGTGGTGGGGCGGCGCCGGTACTTAAAGCCGCGGCGAGGTATGATCGCCTAGTCGCCGGAGTTAAGGTGGCGCTGGGCTCAAGGGTTTGAGCAGCCATGGCTTTACTGCCCGTCGTGTCAGGGCGGATGGCCGTCAAGTCGGACGGCGTAGGGAGTAGGGGCGGGCCGGGTGTGCCAGAGGTCAGCTGTAGAAGATATGCAAATCTCTGAGCCGCGCGTGGGAGCCGAGGCGAAACAGACGACAGTATGGTGTGAGCAGGCATAGTGGGGGCATGTCTTGTCCGCGGAGAGCTCAATGGGGGGGCGGCTGCCAAAAGGCGACATTGAAGGTTGGTAACCACCAGGTTAGCAGCATTTAATGCAGCGGCTTCGTCTCCATGGAGAGCGAGCTCCACCTTGCCAAGCCTAAGACGATGCCTAAGACTGATGAACGCAGCTACCGTCGGCGAGGCGACATCAACACAAAACACGCAAGCCTGGGGTGACCGGGCACGGAGAACAACAGGGGGAGCGGTGAGGTGAAAATTGAGGAGGTTGGAGACTTGGAAGAGATTAGGAGTAGAAATGGATTCGGGTGTGGGTGTTAGCCACAGAGTACCTGGGTTGGGGGAGGCGACATCGAGGAAAACGGGGGATGCAGTGCAGTAGAAGTCCCTGAGGAGGAGTTCCTGGAACGCAGCTCCCGGCCGTGGCGAAGAACCGCAGCGCTTCTGGAGAATCTGCTCGAGGCAAAGCAGGGGCGGCGTCGCAGCCTGGGGCAGTAAGCTCGAGCTTGAGGTGGGGAGGTGGCCGTCCGGCGAGGCGTCGCTGGGCGCTAGTGTGGGAGGAGGGGGAGTGGCCGCTGCTGCTTTGCCCTGCCCTACTGGCGGGGGAGGCTGTGGTGGCGGTGATGGCGGTGGAGGTGGCACGGTGGGGGGCTGGGTGGGGGAGGGGGCGGTGGCGCCGAGGGGGAGGGGTCTCATCTCCCTCCGCCTTCGGCGGTGGTATGGAATATTTCTTCTCACCGTGGATTGGAGCGACACACCACGCTGGGAGTGACACGCCTATGATTTTGCTTCTTTCCGGTGCTCGCCTCGGGTGCTGGTGGAAGGTAATATCGATAATTCGTTTTGACCTGATGGTAGAAAGATCTTAAACTTCCCGCGGTGAAAAGAGAGGCCATCGATCTTCCCGAATTATTTCAGTGTGGAGGCGGTGGTTAAGCCCAATGATGGCAAGCATCAATGCATGGTCCAAAGCAAGCTAGAATTTACCCGGGGCAAATGGCAAATCACATCCCTGGCCGGGCCGCCACAATTCATGAGCCATCTGCATGGCGATGGCGGGAGGCCGACGTGGCGCTCCTCGGTTGGTCGCGCGGGGGACCGGCCGGCCAATGGGAATGGGACGTTGCGGGCTGGCCAATCCTCCTCGGGGCCCACCAGGGCTGCACCTGCTCGCTGCACGCACCCACCTGCTCAGTGTACACCATCATGGCCATGGCAGCCTAGCCTAGGCTGGCTCTACGCCACCAAACTACACGTACCGCATCGCATACAGTACGTGTACGCACATGCATGTAAACCTTTTTTTTTTTTTGCGAACCACATGCATGTAAACCTGGTGCGGTGAGAAAATGCGCGAGGAAAAGCGCGCGCGAAAGGCTGCGTAACCGCGTGCCCGCAGATATTTTACAGATCTATTTTCCGGGCCCACCACGCAGTAAGTCTGATCCTCATCACCTTATGGAATCAGGGTCCCACATGTCATCGAGAGAGGCCACAACAGAGCTCAGGGGACAGGAGTATGCAGATGCATTCCTGCAGGCAGAGAGGCAGACAGCAGCATGCAGTGTGTATGCGTGGGTTCTGAATTCTGGTGTACGTCTCTGCAATCTAGCATGTATTTCTCCAGCTTTTCTTGCGGTTGCGAGTGTATTTGTACATCTTGCGCAGACTTGCAACTGGTGGTCCTACGGAGTAGTAGTAACAGGCTGCAGATCGAGCCAGCTAGGTATTTTCTTTTACTACCTGCTAGCTACGTAGGCTGCTACCAGCTGCTGCTGCAAGTGTTTCTGTGTGGCTGCCATTGGTCACTTGGAAGAGCAGCGAGCTTGCAAAAGGCAAACGCGCGAAAAGTACGTTTGGTACGATTTGTCTGTGGAGTGTCTACTCATGTAGCTAGGGTGTGTATACGTCTAGTAGTATTATACAAGGCTTGCCTGATCAGTATACTTGTGTCTTCCTCTATCCGGAATTCAGATCTGTATTTTAGCTAATCCCTTCTGCCTTTGGCGTGGTCCTGTACCTTCTCCATTCGGGTGCGCCATAGCAGTACATTAATCTGGTTTGGTTTGCCATTGACATGATGTATGGTTCCAATAGGGCAGCGTCAGACAGGCCAAACTAATGACTAATCACAACCAAAATTTTAAACTTCTCCGTGAGGTGGGTTTCTTATAGTGTTTTAGCATTTAAAATTTAGTATAAATTTTTCCTACTAAATACCTCTTAGTGAGATTTTCATGTTCTATGACTAGTGGTAGTGTTTTATTACTGCTTCAAAACACTAGGAGAAGTTTACTATTTTGGTAGTGAATGAGAGATGCAACAACCAATGATGTGTATCAACTATTCATATTTTTCAACTGATATATAAATTTAATTAAATCTAAGATGGTTTGATTCACTATTACATTAATATATTTTTTTAGACAGAGGAAGTATATGCATTATGCCTAAGTATCTAGAAGAGCATGAGAGTTGGTTTGGTCGTCAACTCCAGCAGGTGATTGATGTTTGCCTCTGGGATACTGACATGGAGCTACTACTAGCTAGGATGTGTACACTACTGCTAATATACGGATGGAGAGGTCTTGTCGTCTTCATTGTAAAGGTGATCGTGATCCTGGTAAGTGTAATTAAAATGTTGATATTTTCATTATTGCAAGAACCACAGCTGTCGATTAGCTACTGAAGGTCGGGAATTAGAAAAGAAGAAGTCATAATTAGGTATCGCTGTCAAAATCATTAGAAGCAACCGGTGAAATCTGCAAGCTTGATAGTTACAAACAACAGGAACCGCTTTTATACCAACAACCTTGTACAGTTGTACACCGATTTATAGCATTAGTGATAATGACGAAATTAACTATAGTTGATAAGTTATAATATAAATAGTGCTGCTACAATTATTGGTGCACAAGAAGCCCCAGTCACAGGAAACGGTGCTTTTTTTTGTTGAGGAAAACAGGAAACTGTGCTAAACAGGCTATTACTCTTCTCGGATACCAAGTACAGTAGCAAATGAGAAAGGGGGCCAACAATTCGCCTTCATGGGCCTAGGATACCCAAAGCCCACTTTGTTTAGTCTAGGCCCATTTATCTCTCGATAAAAGCTGAAATACTAGCCCATTAAGTTGCACAAAAGCCCAGTGTTGCTTTCGTCATCTTCTTTCTTGGGTTCGCTCCCCATAGCGGCGGCGGCCACAGCCACACGGTCTCACTCTCGCCCGGGATCTAAAATCCAAAACAGCAGTGCCCTTTCTTCTACCTTCGCCCAAGTGCGCACGCGCTCTCTCTCGTGGTGACGACTGGGCGACCGCTGCCGCTGTCCAGGTGTCCAGGTCCCCATCGGCCCATCGCCGCTGACAGGCTCCGCCAGGTACCCACCCTTCTCTTCCGCTCCTGTTGTGCGAAGTTGAGCACCCAAACCCTAACTTAAGCTATTTGTATTCTGATCTAATAACTATCGGGTGAAATGACTCGTTTGTTTATTGATGTCCGTTACTGCATCTACCCCTGCTCGTTTGTTTGGTTCATATTATTGTTGGTTTATTATTGTGTTTTTTTGCTACTGCGATAACTTATGTTATCAAATCAAGGCTAGTAAATCATGTTCTACTATTACAGGTTGCTGTGTTAAGTCCAAGCTTGTCACATGGATTCAACACAAGATTTCCAGCCCAGGACATTCTCTATAAAGTTGTGGCCACCAAGTGAAAGCACACGGCTCATGCTTGTTGACAGGATGACAGAGAATCTGTCCACAGAGTCCATTTTCTCTCGCAAATATGGCCTTTTGGGCAAGCAAGAGGCTCATGAGAATGCAGAAAGGATTGAAGAACTTTGCTTTGCCTCGACTGATGAGCATTTTAAAATGGAGCCAGATGGTGATGGGAGTTTTGCCGTCCAGCTATATGCAAAGGAAACGAGCAAGATGATGTTGGAAGTTCTGAAAAAGGCCCAAGGACTACTGCAGAACTGGAGGCACCTGTAGCTGATACACCTCTTGTGCCCGCTGATACTGTACTAGATATATCTTGTGGCAAACGTGCTTTTATTGAGGCAGATGAAGCAAAAGAACTGCTGAGTCCACTCAGCAAACCAGGAAATTCATATAAAAGAATTTGCTTTAGCAACAGGAGCTTTGGTATTGGTGCTACTAATGTTTCTAGGCCAATTCTTGAGTCAGTTAAGAATTAGCTCACAGAGGTTAATATCTCAGATTTTGTTGCAGGAAGGCCTGAGGATGAAGCCCTCGATGTGATGCGCATATTCTCCGAAGCATTAGAGGGTTCTGTCCTGAGATATCTGAATATCTCTAACAATGCTTTGGGTGAGAAGGGTGTCAGGGCATTCAGTGAGCTCCTGAAATCACAGGAATCCTTGGAAGAACTCTATGTGATGAACGATGGCATATCAGAGGAAGCTGCAAAAGCTCTATCTGAGCTTATTCCTACAACAAAGAAGCTTAAAGTTCTTCACTTCCACAACAATATGACTGGAGATGAAGGTGTTATGTATATTGCTGAGATGGTTAAGCGTTCTCCAAATATAGAGAGTTTCAGGTGCTCAGCAACAAGGATAGGATCTGATGGTGGAGTCGCATTGTCTGAGGCATTAGGGACATGCACTCGTCTGAAGAAACTTGATCTCAGGGACAACTTATTTGGTGTTGATGCTGTTAGTCGCTGGATTCGCACTCTTGGTAGTAGCTGAATCCTTACTCTCATCGAGAGAGGATGACACTAGGAGTTGGGGCAATTTTCTGGTTTATTTCTCACACAAACTCAAACAATGCCATGCCAACCTGAGGGGTTGGGGTTACATATTTATAGGCTGCTAGCCAGCCAAGCATATGCCAATATGCTAGTCTAAGATGCTAGTCTAAGATGCTAAAGTGCTGTCCTAGCTAAGATGCTGTCCTCTAGTCTAAGATGCTGTCCTCTAAGATGCTGTCCTCTAGTCTAAGATGTTGTCCTAAAAACAGAAAAACAGTCACAAGGACCATGTGAGCAGCACAGCCCCACAAAGACCAACCACACATGAGACTTATCCATCATTCTCCCCCTAAGTCTTGTGCGTCGTTTTGTGGGAGAGTTGAACCATCCCGGTCCTGGAGCAGAGCTCAAGGAACTTGATCCTCCCAAGGGGCTTGGTGAGCAGGTCCGCAAGCTGGTCCTTGGTGTTGATGTAGCTCGCCTTGATGCTTCCTTCCTCCAAACAACCTCGGATGAAGTGGTACCTCACCCGGATGTGCTTGCTGCGTTCGTGGAACACGGGGTTCTTTGCTAGGGCCAGGGCGGACTTGCTGTCCACCCTGAGCTCCACCGCTCTAGTGTCTCTGCCAAGGAGATCACCAAGCAGTCGAGCGAGCCAGAGCGCCTGAGTCGAAGCGGTGGAGGCCGCTATGTACTCGGCCTCGCAGCTAGACAGGGCCACCACCTGCTGCTTGACCGACTGCCAGCTAACGAGGCACTTGCCGAGGAAGAAGAGGATCCCGCTCGTGCTCTTGCTGGTGTCGATGTCGCCGGCGTGGTCGCTGTCGCTGTACCCGACGAAGTGTGCCGCCCCAGGGCACCTCGGGTAGTAGAGGCCGTGGTCGAGAGTCCCCGCAACGTAGCGGATGATCCTCTTCACAGCCTGCTGGTGCTCCGTCGTCGGTCGCTGCATGAACCGACTAACGTAGCCGACGGAGAATGCCAAGTCCGGCCGTGTGTGGGCGAGGTAGCGAAGGCTCCCCACAAGACGCCGGTACTGCGTAGCGTCCACCTCCTCCGTCGTGCTGTCGCGGCTCAGCTTCAGCCTCTCCTCCATCGGAGTGAGGGCTGGGTTGCAGCCGGTGAGCCCCGCTAGCTCAACGATGCGCTTGGCGTAGGCGGTCTGTCGAAGCGTGATCCCGGAGTCATCCTGGTGCACCTCGATCCCCAGGTAGAAGGAGAGAGACCCCAGATCACTCATCTGGAAGGTGGCCTTCATCTCTTCCTTGAATGCCGCCACCTCCGCATCCTTGGTGCCGGTGATCACCAAGTCGTCGACGTAGACGCCTACCAGCAGGGCCTTTCCTCCGCTGCCCCGCCGGTAGATGGCCGCCTCGTGTGAGCTTTGCTCGAAGCCCATCCCCTTCAGCGTGGAATCCAGCTTGGCATTCCACGCCCTTGGTGCCTGCCGCAAGCCATAGAGGGCCTTGCGCAGGCGGAGCACCTTGCCCTCCTTGCCGGGAATCGCAAATCCCGGCGGCTGATGCACGTAGACCTCCTCCTTCAAGTCGCCGTTAAGGAACGCCGACTTGACATCCATGTGATGGACACGCCAGCCCTCCTGGGCAGCTAGCGCAAGGAGGAGTCGCACAGACTCCATCCGTGCAACGGGCGCGAAGGCGTCGTCGAAGTCGATTCCTTCTTGCTGGACGAAGCCGCGCGCCACCAGACGCGCCTTGTGCTTGATCACCTCTCCGGTCTCGTCCTTCTTGAGCTTGAAGACCCACTTGAGAGAGATGGCGTGGTGGCCGGCTGGAAGATCGGCCAGCTCCCACGTCTTGTTCCGCTCGACGGCGTCCATCTCCATCTGCATCGCGGCACGCCATGCCGCGTCCCTCTCCGCCTCGGCGAAGGAACGAGGCTCGCCATCGTCCTGTGCGAGGTGCAGCTCCGCCTCAAAGTCGTGCTGTGCCAGTCCAGGGACCGGCTGCTCGCCGAGGAGGTTGTCCACGGTACGGTAGCGCAGAGGCTCGCCGCCGTGGTAGGCGTCGATGCGATCCTCGTCGTTGGACAGCGGAGTGGCGAACTCCACTGTGCGCTGCTCGTCGTGGGCCGAAGCTGCCGGTGCCGAGCCTGAGGAGGTAGGGTCTAGTGTAGGAGAACGAGACGTGGCCGGCGGTGCTGGTGGTGGACTCGCCGGAGCCTGTGGACTTGCCGGAGCTGGTGGTGGCGGTGGTGAAGGACTCGCCGGAGGTGGTGGCGAACGAGGTGGTGGGGTAGGCGAGCTCGGTGAGGACGAGCTGCTAGCTCCCCCCGCCTCCTTGAAGTGGACGTAGTCGACGACGAAATCGCTGGTCGTCGGAGTCGAGCCATCATCCACCATCTTGCCCCACGTCCAGCTTCGCCCCTCGTCGAACACGACGTCACGCGTGATGCGCACACGTCGTGTCGCAGGGTCGAGGACGCGGTAGGCCTTGGAGCCCTCCGCGTAGCCGATGAAGACCCCTGGCGTGCTCCGGTCGTCGAGCTTGCCGACGTGGTTGAGCTCCTTGACGAAGGCCAGGCAGCCGAAGACGCGAAGGTGGCTCACCGCGGGCTTGCGCCCGTGCCAGGCCTCGTATGGCGTCTTGTCGTCGAGGGCCTTGGTGGGGGAGCGGTTGAGCAAGTGAACGGCAGTCATCACCGCCTCACCCCAGTAGATCGCCGGCATCCCTCTCTGCTTGAGGAGGGCACGGGCGGTGGCCACCACCGTCTGGTTGCGGCGCTCGACGACGCCGTTCTGCTGCGGAGTGTACGGCGCGGAGAAGTGGCGGTGGATCCCCTCATCGGCGCAGTACGCCGCGAACTCGGCCGCCGTGAACTCGCCGCCGTTGTCCGTGCGTAGGACCCGAAGCTTGCGGCCGCACTCCGCCTCCGCAGCAGCTTGAAGACGCTTGATGGCGTCCGCCGCGGCTGCCTTGGCGTCGAGCAGGACAGCCCACATGTAGCGGGACATGTCGTCGACGAGGAGGAGGAAGTAGCGCCGGCCTCCAGGTGTAGCCGGTGTCACGGGGCCACAGAGGTCACCGTGTACGAGCTCCAGCTTCTCCTTGGCGCGGAAGCTTGCCTGGCGAGGGAAAGGGAGCCGCCGCAGCTTGGTGAGAACGCAGGTGTCGCAGAACTGCTCCACGTGGTCGACGTGTGGCATGCCCCGCACCATGTCCTTGCTGCCGAGCTGCCTTAGGGTCTCAAAGTTGAGGTGCCCAAAGCGCTCGTGCCACCTCCAAGCGTCGTCGTCACGGCGGGCTGCAAGACAAAGAGGTTGCGCCACCTGTGCGTGAAGGACGTAGAGGCGGTTGCTCCTGTTGACCTTGACCAGGAGCCGGTGTCGATGATCCCAGATGCGCAGCACCCCGTGCTCGATCTCCACGCGCGACCCGCTCTCATCCAGCTGTCCCAAGCTGATGATGGAGTTCCTCAACGCGGGGATGTAGTAGACACCGGTGAGCAGCCTGTGCTCGCCAGTCTTGGCGACGAAGACGACAGAGCCGACGCCCTTGATCTCCACAGCGGAGGCGTCGCCGAACTTGACGGTGCCTCGAACGCTTGGGTCGAGCTCGGTGAAGAACTCCCGCCGCCCGGTCATGTGGTGGGTGGCGCCGGTGTCAAGGCACCACCCGTCGGCCTTGTCGTTGCCGGAGCTGTCGTCGAGGAGGGCGTGTGCTTTTGGCTCGTCAAGGTGGAGGAGAGTCGTTGCGGCCGGTGCCGCTGGAGGTAGTTCGATGCTCGCATGAGCAATGAACAGAGCCGGCTGCTCCTCCTCCTCCGCCTGCGCGACGTGGGCCTGGCCGCGTCGTGGCTGTTGACAATCCTTGGCCCAATGACCAAGCTTGCCGCAGTTGTAGCAAGGGTCGCCTCGTGCTGGCTTTTGCTTGCCAGCGGCGCCGCCCTGGGCGCCTCCACGATCATCACCCTCGGCACGTCCTCGCGCCCCTGCCTGGACGTCTTTGCGCGGCTTGCCACGCTTGCCACGCTTGCGGCTGCCTGTCGTGGAAGAAGGCTCCCCCTTCTTCCTGTCACCTTGGCCGGCAGCCCACTGCTCCCGAGTGAGGAGGAGCTTCCCGCCAATGGTGACGGGTCCCGAGAGGCGCTGTGGCTCATCGCTGTCAACGACCTTGAGGCGGCCCAACGCCTCCTCGATCGTCATCGTGGAGAGGTCCAGCAGAGACTCGATTGAGCGAGCCATCTGCTTGTACTTCTCGGGGACGCAGCGGAAGAGCTTCTCAACAGCTCTCTCCTCGCCGTAGGTGTCGTCGCCGAACTGCACCAACTTCTGCAACAGAGTGTTGAGACGGAGAGCAAAGTCATCAACGTCCTCACCTGGCTTGAAGGCCAGGTTCTCCCACTCCTTGCGAAGTGCCTGCAGTGTGGACTTGCGGGCGCGGTCGCTGCCGATGCGTGCTGCAGCGATGGCGTCCCAAGCCTCCTTGGCAGTCCGCTTGCTGGTAAGCGAAAACTGCATCTCGGGCGGGACTGCAGCAATGAGAGCATCCAGCGCCCGTCGATCTTGGTCGTAGTCGACGTCGCCGTACCGGACTGCATCCCACATATGCCGCACCTGGAGCTTCACCCTCATCACCGCAGCCCACTCAACATAGTTGGTCTTGGTGAGGGTAGGCCACCCGCCGCCGGGGCCGACGTCCCTGACGACAGCCTGGTACTCGTGGTGACCACGGTACCGAACCGGGGAGAGAGAGCCGCGCTGCCTGTGAAGGCCGCGCTCTCCGTCGACCCGTCCGCCGCCGCCATGCGCGCCTCCTCCAGGAGCGCCACCGCCGTGCGCGCCTCCTTCAGGAGCGCCGCCGGCGTGTCTGCGCCTTTCTGGGCTGCCGCCGCGCTCGTGGGCGTGCACGGCTGCCCACTGCGCCGCTCGCCCTCGCGATGCCTCCCTCTCCAGCAGCTCGAGGTCCGCGTCGGCGCTATCATCAGCAGCGATGGAGCTGCTGTTGCTGCCGCGTAGAACCTCGACCTCCGCTGCTGCTGCACGCGCTGCATCCGCCGCCGCCGCTGCTTCCACCTCCGCTCTAGCTGCTGCTAGCTCCGCTGCTGCCAGCCTCGATGCCCTTGCCGCTGCTGCAGCGGCGTCTGCTGCCGCTCGCTCGCGCTTCTCTGCCGCGGCGAGGTCGGCCTCCTGCCGACGCCGCGCGCTCGAGGCGACCGAGCCCTGAGACTGGCCTGCGGACATGGCGCGCTATCGAGGGGGCTGCTGTGTGGAGAGCAGGGGCAGCCGGAGCTGCTGCTGCTACCGGCTGCGGTTGGGGCTGCTGCGAGGCCGGGGAAGGAGAAGAGCAGGAGATGCTCAGGCTACAGGATAGTACGGCTCGGATACCACTTGTTAGTCGCTGGATTCGCACTCTTGGTAGTAGCTGAATCCTTACTCTCATCGAGAGAGGATGACACTAGGAGTTGGGGCAATTTTCTGGTTTATTTCTCACACAAACTCAAACAATGTCATGCCAACCTGAGGGGTTGGGGTTACATATTTATAGGCTGCTAGCCAGCCAAGCATATGCCAATATGCTAGTCTAAGATGCTAGTCTAAGATGCTAAAGTGCTGTCCTAGCTAAGATGCTGTCCTCTAGTCTAAGATGTTGTCCTCTAAGATGCTGTCCTCTAGTCTAAGATGCTGTCCTAAAAACAGAAAAACAGTCACAAGGACCATGTGAGCAGCACAGCCCCACAAAGACCAACCACACATGAGACTTATCCATCAGATGCAGGGTTAGCTCTCAGCAAAACTCTTCCAAAGCTTCCTGATTTGGTTGAGCTTTTATCTCAGTGATCTCAATCTTGAGAACGAGGGTACAAAAGTAATTGTCAATGCCCTCAAACAGTCAGCACCGCAGTTGGAGGTCCTTGAAATGGCTGGAAATGAAATAAATGCCAAAGCAGCCCCAGATTTGGCAGAATGCCTAGCAGCAATGCAGTCACTTAAGAAGCTGACCTGGGCTGAAAATGAGCTCAAGGATGATGGTGCTGTGATTATTGCAAAATCATTGGAAGATGGCCACACAGATCTCAAGGAACTTGATGTGAGCACGAACATGCTGCAGAGGGTTGGAGCTCGGTGCTTTGCGCGGGTAGTCGCAAATAAACCAGCTTTTGTGCAACTGAACATCAATGGCAATTTCATCTCTGATGAAGGGATTGATGAAGTGAAGGAAATTCTGAAGGCTGGTAAGAAATCCCTGGATGTTCTGGGCTCACTAGATGAGAATGAACCCAACAGGGAGCCTGATGATGAGGAAGAGGACGAGGATGCTGTGGACAATGAGGACGAGCTGGATTCGAAGCTGCAGAGTGTGAAGGTTGAGCAGGATGATTGACCATCCTTAGGTTAAAGAAGATGTAGCCTTTTGCATTGCCGGTAAAGAGGATGTTCTGACCGCTCATTGTTAGATAAACCTCTTGTTTCATTGATAAACACGTCACTTTTCAAAGGATCTATTCTACGTGGTCCACTCCTTGTGACTGATTGCAGGTGCTCTTCCCACATGGTAACCTTTTTAAAAAAATCATGGGCCTTGATGTGTGGATTACTGGATTTAATCATGAAAGGTGTCTTTGGTTAATGTCACAATATATACTTCCAATAAAAATGTTAGTTCAGGAGGATTAGAAAACACACCCTGCTTGTATCGACACAGCTTTTCACATGTCATCTGGTTTGCTTTGTACTTTTGTTCATCTGATGCGAGTTGGTATTAAGATATAAGCTAGTAGCAGAGTCTTGATTACCGTGGTTCCTTGGTCAGTTTTTGTTATGCAAAACCACTTGTCTTGTGCAATCTCATTTCTTATTATAGATTATTATAACTGGTCTTATTTATTCTGTTACATAACTTATATTCATGACATTGTTCCATTATAAAATGGTCTGATTTATAGATACTACCTATTTTCCTAACAAATTTTTTTGGGTGACTGCGCACTAGTAGTTGACCTACGTGTGCTTTGATCAGTAAATTCACTTGTTAAGTCTACCAGTTACCTGAATTTGACCAAGGTAAACGTTAGCTGCTGCCGACGCCTCATTGGTGACAATGAACGCCGGAGGAAGCCACCACATGGACCTCTCACTTCACGATATGGCCAGCTTGCTGCATCATTTCTGCATCTTGTTATGTAGAGTTGTAGAACCCATACTCGTTTTCAAATGCATATGCCAATGCGCTGTTTCTCGACTCTTTTGTTTCTTCAGAGCCTGGTAGGTCCAGAAGCTTCCTGCTCGACTTTATTTTTTCTTCAGAGCCTGGAATCTATTGTTTCAAATGCATATGCCAGTCCCCAGCAATGTCCGTGGCCAGCAGCCCAGCACCTTCGAAGGTACCCCTGTGGCGCCGTTCCTCGTGGCGAGCAGCTACGGGTGTGTTTGGTTTCCACGGATATCCCCGATGGACGTGACATGGATATTCATAGTTACAAGCTGTTTGGTTGGATGGACATGTTTGGTTGGATGGACAAGCTGGACCTGGATATCCATAATAAAGAATATTCTAGGTAAACGTTGGATATCGTGGCTCCTAGAAATCTATAGCGGATGAGTTTATCCACATGTGGAACACACATTTGAAATATACGTACGTAGCCATTCAACAGATGCAACATCATGATCTACTTTTGCAACATCGATATAAAATAATTGCAACATATAATGATACACCTAAAACATATGTTTGCAACATGTGCTTTCAGTGCAACCTCTCCTTGCCGCTTCAGTGAATGGAGGTTCGTCAGCACGTGGAGGTCACCGGTGCAGGATTCGTCGGCAATGCGGAGCTGAGCGGTGGCGCACAGAGGACGGGTGGGGGCAGCACGGGTGGCGATGACAACGCAGAGGGCGGATGGGCACGGCAGCGGTGGCGTAGAGGTGGGTGTGGGCGCGGCGCCAACGACGATGACGTAGAGAGCGGATGGGAACGACAGCGGTGGCGCAGAGGGTAGGGCGGGGCGGTGCGGCATCGACACAGAAGCCGGATGTGTGGCGCACAAAGAGCGAGGGCGTGTGTATTTTTGAAGTGTCCGGACGTTAGGTAAGCAGCGTTACTACGTTCCAAACAAACAAGCCCTCAGAGTGCGCTCAACCAATATCTTCTTGTCCGAGTTGCCGTCGTCTTATTATTACTCCTCTCCAATACCAACAACTAGCAAATGAGAAAGAGAGCCAACAATTCGTCTTTGTGGGCCTACAGTATCCTAAATCCCACTTTCTTTGGTTTAGGCCCATTTATCTCTTTATAACAGCCGAAATACTAGCCCGTTAAGTTGCACAAAAGCCCAGTGTTGATCTGTCGAAAGTAGTACTGCCTAAAACATTTAGGACGCGAATGCGATTTGATATGAGTAGTGCTATAACCTACAGCCCAGTGTTGCTTTCGTCATAACAGCACGGATATGAGTAGTGCTATAAAATCTTTCTAAAACACAAATAGAAACATACAGAAATGGTGACTACATCAAAATCTCAGTGAGAGACTCCTCTTAATGAAACACACGTGTTCTCGAAAAAAAAAATCTCAGTGAGAGTAGTAGATTATAACAGATTACACAGACAGATAAGTAATGGACGAAACACGCCATGAACGACATTGGCTTGGTGGTCTCCTTCGAAATAACTGTCCCGCGACGCATACGTCGAGTGCGACGGCGACCATCGATTAGAGAAGAGAAGGAAGCTGACGCGGTGTGCCATCGGAAGCAGAAAACACGAGGTCGCCGTCTCCCGTGGTCACTTGGTCTAGGAAGCTAAGATTTTTCGTGCAGCAACTTGTCACCAGCAAATTTCCAAGGGTCAAAGTTTTATTATGTTAACTGAAAGACAAACAAATTCAAGTAGCTCTATAATTGAGGTCTCTGCAATTGATTGAAAGGGAACAATGGCTGTGTTTACTTCCTCAAAAAAAAGTACTGTGCAAACAAAAGATTCCCCGTCACATCAAACTTGCGATACATGCATGGAGTACTAAATGTAGATGAAATTAAAAACTAATTGTACAGCTTGGTTGTACTTTGCGAGACGAACGTTTTGAACCTAATTAGTCAACGGTTGGACACTATTTACCAAATAAAGCCAAAACGTGCTACAGTACTTTTTTACACCTTTTCGCGGAACTAAACACACCCAATATAGTAGGAACGGTATCGGGAGTTCAGACGAAACAGGATTCAGATATTATTAACTACTACTGCATACTGTAATGGTGACTGTAGAACATGAGGAAGCTTCAATGTTCAATGTGAAGGCACAACTACAATCCCAGCAGTACTGCCTACTATTTCTCCGCAGCAAAGACTGAACATTGAACATGATTAGCTGAACTGTTGGATGATATTGTGGAGGTACAAGATCACCTCAACTGCAGAGTAATTTAGCATGAACATGATGTAATTTTTCACTAACTTGTGGAGGTACATGATCGTGCCGTTATGTGCGTCCTCATCAACTAGCAATCTAGCATGGTCAGTTTCCAAAATTGCAGGAGCCAAAGGCCAATATAAACGCAAAGTCACCGCTTGAAACGGAGTGCAGATCAACTGACCTTCCAAGCTCCATAGAGACAGGGAGGGGGACAATTAAGGATTGCCTGACTCTGACTGCAACAACCCATTAGTTGGCACAGACAGACTGAAGAAAGAATATGATAATGTTTAGAAGCAGATCACTAGAGGAGATTTTTTAATGTCTCAGCTAAACAACAGGTCACTGTTGGGAACAGGTGAGTTGGAATCATGTGTGTGATCAGAGCAGATCTCTGCGCTGCAGCTGTAGCATGGTTCTGGCTCCGAATCATTCGGAGACTGCGACGACCGAATATGCATGGATCTTCGTTCATCCGGCTCAGATTTTTTTCCCCTCAGTTCTGCTCGATTTCAGTAGAATACTACGTATTCAAGTTCAGAAATACCTTTTTTAAAGAAAAAAAAGGTGTTACTCACTGATGACTGATCACTGAACGTTAGTTGTAACCAAATACCAATAATCACTAACCCTTCAGTGCATACCAATAATATATCTCCTATAACTGATGATGGTCGATGATGCTTGGTTTAAGACCTACGTTGCATATTGTTTCTGAATGAAAATAACATATGTAATGTGGATCTTTGTAGCATACAATACATCCATATCCTATGTATTCTTTTTTACCTTGTCTTGGAATAGTAAGAGCATTGTACAGACTGCAGACTTTGCAATAGTCAATTATAGTAGTAGATGTTAGATGCGTTCAGCAACGAAATACGGAGGCGGTCGCTCGTCAGCTTGGCTACGAGTACAAAATTCAGTACCCGCCCAGGAAAGATGATACTACGTGATCCATGAAGAAATCGGAGAAGCTGACCAGCTCTCCCACCGTTCTCAATTTCTAGACGTCCCTGCCGGTTTTTTCTCAGGGGAGGCTGCAGCTCTGTATGTTACTGCTCTGACTTTATATATTGCGAACATGAACGTCTTCTCCTAGTTTAGGGGCGGTCGGTTCCAAGGCCCAAAATTAAAGACCATCCGGACAGGGCTTTCGTGCGCACCATCAGCTGACGTGTGGCCCCAGATCCACCATGGGGTGGATTGAAATGATGTCATGGTCCACAGTCAGTAGCACAGGCCGCACCGAGAATGCGCACGGACGGTCCGTATTCAATTTTTTTCCAAATTTCTCCAGCAGATAGCACCTACGAGATGGAGCTTCAATTCGTCATTATTTAAGACTAGAAAAGGTTTCTGATCAGGTACTCACTCGTACACTCGATCGTACTCGAGGTCCTTTGGAGGTACTTAGGGGCAGGGCCAAGACAGTGCAAGTTGTTTCAACTTTGAACAAGAGAACCCGATCAACGTCGTCAGTCCCCAGCATGGATCCAAACCAAAGTGGACAATGGAGTGCACGCATGTTCATCGCCAGGGCCCAGGGGTCTGTGTCAATTTCACTCATCAAATTGCAGTATATATGGGGGGCCCTTTATGAACTCTCCAAGAGAAACTGATTGTGTATTATAACTTCCATCAAAAAGGGACTAATTGCATGGGCCCATGTGAGCCTGATGAATCGATCCGTTGCTCGTAATCCTCGTCAGCTCCAACCAATGACTAGGATAAGCTAGCTAGTAGAGTAATCGATCATCAACAAACTGATACATAAAGCCTAGCTTAGCTTTACTAGCCGTGACGCGAGCCATTTGCCGGTTGTCTTCTCCCTTGTACGCTTGTTTAATCACACAAGTGGCGTTTTGCTTCGCGGTTCCTCCGCCACTTATTATCTATGCCAAAGTAAGCGGCCGTCCGTGTCGTCCAGGCTTTATGACCTTATCAGCGGCTGCATCCTTTTGCGCTTTCACGGTAAGTACGGTCAGGGTACGGCTCTAAACTATCGGGGGAGCTCGGCGTTGTCGCGCCACCATTGCGTCGCCGCCACCCACCTCGATCAGATTCAGACCTCACCATCCGGAGCCGGGGCGGACCTGGACCACTTCTCGCCGCCGCGCTGGTCAGCTGATGCAAAAGGGTCCAGCGCATGCGCGCCGCTCGATCTGGGAACTGAACTCGGATTCAGATCAGATATCCAGTGCATGCTACGTAGGATATCACAGGCTCAAGAATCAAGAGGGAGGTTTTCTATTGCCTCTGTCAGTGGCGAACTGCCCTTTTGTCTGGCTGCTCAAGGCTCAAGCTACATACAGTACGTATATATCTCCTCCACATACCACTCAGGAATCGTATCCCAGCCTCGAGTTGTTTATAGTTTCGGCTGGAAGGAGAGAGCTGACCTTTTGATCGATCGATCAGGGGCTTCCCGCACGTGACAGATCGAGATGCCTGCCGCCCTACCAACTAACGGTTAGGGAAGCAGCAGCAACACGGTGATCTGAATCTGATAATGTGCAGCCGTGCAGGGTGCGTGCACAGCTAGTTCATTCTGCTGTTGGAACGAACAACGAACCATGCATGCACGTTCGTTGCGATTCGTGTCAATGATTTCGATTCGACACGGGACGGCGACTGGCCGGCCAGCTGGGTATCAGCGGCGGCTTCACCACGGATCGAGTTGGGCACCGTTTGGATGCCGAAATTTTTGGCAAAACGCTACGGTAGCGTTTTCGTTGTTATTTGGCAAATATTGTTCAATCATGGTCTAATTAGACTTAAAAGATTCGTCTCGTCTATTTCGTCTAAACTGTATAATTACGTTTATTTTTTATCTATATTTAATGCTTTATGCATGCGTCCAAAGATTCGATGTGACGGAAAATCTTGAAAAAATTTGGCATTTTGGGGTGCAACTAAACAGGCCCTTGGATGAAATGGGAACGCCGAGTGCCGTACGGTTCGTACTACTAGGAGTGTGTTCACTTCCCATGCCAACCCAAAATATTTCCTCTTTCACTCATCACATCGAATCTTTCGACGCATGCATGGAGCATTAAATGTAGGTAAAAAAATAACTAATTGCATGGTTTGTCTGTAAATGTCGGGAAGAATCTTTTGAGCCTAATTAGTCCATAATTGGATAAATTTTGCCAAATAACAACGAAAGATGCTACAATAACTTTTCACCTATTTTTCGCTCGTTCGGTGATATGGTTGAGTTTTGACGAAGACCGAGTCTACCTGCCGAGGTACTAAAACAAAGCCTACGCCTATGGGTGTTGGGTTTACTACGCGGGCACGGCAGTCGGCAGGTTCGTCTCGTCAATTGTTGCTTCGCGGCCGGTTTAGATCCTAAATTCTCCCCAAATTTTACTATACAAAAAGAAGATTCTCCATCACATCAAAATGTCGGTAAATGCATAGAGTATTAAATGTAGATGAAATTAAAAACTAATTGCACAGTTTTGTTGTACTTTACGAGACGAACATTTGGAGTCTAATTAATTAATTTTTAGACATTTTTTGCATAAAAAGCAAAATTTGCTACAGTGTTCCGACACGGGCACTGTAGCTAATTTTTTGACATTTTTTTATAAAAAACAAAAGTTGTTACAGTATTCCGACACACCCCCCGTTGCGCACGGAGAAACTTCCCCGTTTTAGCATGGCTCTTCCCCCGAAAAGAAGATGCTACAAGTTGACTAGAGGGCCAGAGGGTATCGGACGGACACCTCACACACCCGCATGAGGCAGAGCCGCAGAGGCACCCAGCCCAGGTGTACGTACTTGCTGCCATTGCTGCTCCCAAAATGTGCTCCTGGCTGCAGCCCGCGTTTAGTTTCCGAAAATTTTTGATTTTGCTATTGTAGTCATTTCGTTTGTATTCATCAATTAGTATTTAATTATGGATTAATTAGGCTTAAAAGATTCGTCTCGTGGTTTTCTACCCAACTGTAAAATTAGTTTTTTTCGTCTACATTTAATGCTTTATGCATATGTCCAAACATTCGATGTGACGGAAAATCTTAAAAAAAAATTAAAAACTAAACATGGCCCAGTGCGAATCCATATACAAGAAAGGACAGCCACGCTCGACGATGGAAACCGAATCTGAGCTGACAAATCTTCCTGTCAGCCCTGGACGAAACGCGGCGGACACGGCCGCGTTGTTGGGATCTCCGTGTCGATCAATGGCGAAGTGGCAATGCCGCACCGAGTGTCGTCCCCGGTGAGTGGCCTTGAGCTTTCAGCCGGGCCGACCGGGCCCGTGTGCGTTTTTGTCTCGCATGATACACGCTCGGTTTTGTGGGACGGCGTACTACCACTTTGTCCGCTGGCTGCGCCCGCAGGTCTGAGGCTGCCTGCCGGAGTGAGACTCGGACGTCGTGTGCTCCCTCGTCCGTTTGTGCCGACTTTGGCAGGCGCCCTTGTCCGTCCTTTGAAACAGATACCGACGTGTACACGGCTACGCGCACACTGTACAGTACGTAACTTCGTTCCAGCACAACAGCTTACAGAACTGTGCCACAGAGGAAAAAAAAAGTGTCAGTCTGTGGCACAGTTCTGATTTGCTTACAGAACTATAAAACTCTATTAACAAGAAATCAGAAATGGATACCGTGCGTACTACCGGTGGCCGGACCGGGTTACCTTGCAGCTCAAAGCGGTCTTCCAGGAAGGACGTTTCTACAGGAACCCGTAAAGTGACTAAAGTCAAGTACCCAAGTCACCTAAGTCCACTTTGCTGAGATGGTGTGGGACCGGATCCGCGTCCTACGCTTGCGCCATCTCAAAATTTTCGATTGGACCAGCGAATTTCACCTTGGAAAGTATATATAATTCTAAGAAACCTACTTGGAATATTCATAATATTCAGGTTTGCAACTTGCCTGTTCGCGTGCAGAATAAATTTATAATATGCTGCTTTTCAAATTAGCTCCAAGTTGCACGCCTTTTTTTTTTTTGCGAGACCAAGTTGCACGCTTTTGATGACATGGATCCATTCATGTATACGTACATTCTTTTGAATGCCATTCGTGTATGCTTTAGGACTTCACTGTTGCATGCTCTTCGTTTATTTGGCTTGGACCTACCCCTGTGCTCACAAACGGTGCTTTTACAGCCACCTATGAGCTGGTCGTTAGTTACCTTTTTATCTTTAAAAATAAAGGGAAACCTAACGGTATGTTTGGTTCACCCCTCCTAAAGACTAAACTTTAGTCACTAAAATGTCAAACACCTCTATTAAAATTTAGAAGCCACTAAAGTTTAGTGACTTTTAGTCATCAAGGAGTAGCTAAAAGTGACTAAAGTGTACATGGGGCAGCTGCTTTAATGGTCTTTAGTCACTATAACCAAACATGAGGTCACTGAACTTTAGTGGAGTCACTGAACTTTAGAGGGTGAAACCAAACAGGCCCTAAGGCCAGCCCCAACACACTAGGCTGGTCACGCGAGCAAGTGGCTTTGCAGAGTCTAATAGTAAGTACCTTGCAGAGGCACCGGTGGTTTCACTTGACATAACTACAAAGCATACAGTGAAGCATGCGTTGTGAGGTAAACAGTAGATGCCCCAACACAGTTTCGTGAGGGACCATAGCGTTGCAAGGAGAGAGTGTGGGAGAGGCGAGAAGAGAGAAGAGAGAACATTGAACGCGACATGCATATGACAGGAAAAGAACAGTCGCGCTTGATGCATGCGTGCATCTCAACTTTTTACATAAGCTAACAAAGATGTATGCCAGGATTGGGCGTGCCCTAAGGACATACGCATACTCCCTCCGCCCCCTTTTATCCGTCACCACTTCCCGAGAAGTTAAACATACTCAACTTTAACCAAATACACACAAGAAAATATTAATATTTACGGCACATAATTGGTATTATTAGATAGATCGCTAAATCTATTTTCATAATAAAGTTATTTCAAGATACAAATGTTGCTAATATTTTGTGTAAATCTAATTAAAGTTGAGAAAGCTTGATCCGCATGTTTCCCATAACGATAAATATGAAGTGACAGAGGGAGTACACCAGCAGACTGGCTATAATCTTTTCTGCCGAACTGAAGAAAAGCTTTAAGGTTAAAGTAGTGGTGAAACACAGCCCAAGCCCACCCATGTACGTGGTATATAGTGTAGTATCGTTTATTTTTTATTTTTTAAAAGGACAAAGTGTATTTTCAACCTTCAACTTGCGCGGGTTGTTCGATTTATAACCATCAACTATGAAACCGGGCACTGGACATCCTCTAATTGTCGAAACCGGACAGATTTGGTCCTCTAGCTAGCTAGTTTCTAAGGTGGGTTTCTATTTTCAAAAATAATAAACAATTGTTTTAACCTCTAGAAATTCATAAATTATTTACTCTAAATAAAAAATGAAACTAATGCCATTTTTTCCAAAAAAAACATTTATTCATTGGTGATCTATTTGAAGTCATTTGAATCTTGTTCATTTTTCTAATAAACTAGACCACAAGTAATGAAATATTAGGAACAAAAATAAATAACTTCCAAATAACTGTAAATAGATTACCAACAGTTAGATAACATTTTTAGAAAAATGTCTTAGTTTCATTTTTTGATTTAAAATACATGAGTTATGAATTTTTAGAGATTAGAACATGTTTATATTATTTTTGAAAATGGAAAACCACCTTTAGAACTAGCTAAAAGACCAAATTTGTCCGATTTTAATAGATAGAGGGTGTCCAGTATCCAGTTTCTTAGTTTAGGGTTGAAAAATGAACTACCATTCAAGTTAAAGGTTGAAAAATACACTTTAGCCTTTTAAAAAAACTAATTCCATAACTTTGACTAGGTTTGTATAAAATATTAACAACATTGGTATCTCCAAATGAGATTGATTAACCATATGGATATATATTTAATCATTGCTCTTCCTATTCCATCCTCACAAATGTATATGGGTATATATCTTGGTGACGTTGTATGGACTGCTTTTGGGCACATTGTGGCTGTACCCAACTGAAAAAGCTTTATTATATTCAAAGTATATGGTGAGACATTGTATAGCACCCATGATAGAGGTGCTATACAATATGTGCAAGATATATAGAGAATAAGAGAAAGATATGTAAAGTTTCGAGAAGAAAAGATATGTCAAGTCAAAGAAAAAGAAGATACGACCGACGTTTGTTTAATTAGTATGCATGAGAAATTTGGCAAATGTTCATTGGACCACGTTAGCATTGATTTGTTCCACTTATGAATGAAGGGAAAAAACGAACAATTGAGAGACTTGAGCCATATGCCCCGGTCCCCTGGCGAGGAAAAAAAAAAGGTTTAGCCAACCGAATGAGGTTGAGCCGTCCCGCATGGTACGGTGCTCGGTGCACCGTGTGTGTATCACACCGTCCAAAACCACCAACCGGCAAAGGGCCGGGGCGGGACCGACGAGAGCCCGGAGGGTCGCCACCTCAAGCGAATCTCGCCATGTTCCACACAAAACCGCGCTGGAATCATGGCCAAAACGATCAAAATCGCCCTCTCGCTCCGGCTCCCCCACACGGGCCGAAGGCGGAGTCAGCTCGCACAGGGGCGCTGAGTCCTGCCGCCCGCGTCGCGCCCACACGCCATTCCGCCGCGCACAGGCGCACAGCACAGCGCCTATAAGACAACCCGCGCTGTCGCGCTCCCCTGCCACCAGCCACTAGTAGGACGTCGCTGCTTCCACGCCTCCGTCCTTACGGTTTATCCAAGCACAGCGAGAAAGCGGAGACCTTTGCGCGAGTGCGCTCTCGTTCTAGCTCCAACAGACAACAGCCAACAGCAGTAGTGGTATGCTGACGCGGCGGCACGGAGGGTTCCGGCTCGGCCGGAAGCTGCTCAGCGCCTGGCGTTGGGCGCTCTGCCACCGCCGGCGCCGCCGCGGCCGCGGATACCTCCGCCTGCAGCAGCCGTGCCAACAAGGAGGACGAGGCAGCAACAAATCCCCGTCGTCGACGTCCCCCCTGCAGGCGGATGCAGCGGTTCACGCCCAGCAGCAGCAGCAGCAGCGCGATGAGTCTGGCTCGCCGCGGATTCTGCTCACGTGGGGGCGGTCGCTGGCGCGGCGGATGAGGCTCCTGCGGCGGCGTGCGGGAGGCAAGGACCACCGGCTGCTGGATGACGCCGCGGCGGAGGCCACCACGCCCAAGGGGCAGGTGGCCGTGTACGTGGGCGGCGCCGAGCCCGGGGGCGAGTCGATGCGGTACGTGGTCCCCGTGGTGTACTTCAACCACCCGCTGTTCGGGGAGCTGCTGCGCGAGGCCGAGGAGGAGTTCGGCTTCCAGCACCCCGGCGGCATCACCATCCCGTGCGCCGCCTCGCGGTTCGAGCGCGCCGCCGCCGTGGCCGCCGCGGGCGGCGGGAAGAAGGTGCCTGCTGCTGCTGGATGGTGGTAGCAGCACGTGGCCACACGGTGGCCGGTGTACATACACACATGCATGCCCCTCACCCCTCAGCCTCAGGCAGGACTGCAGGAGGATCCAGATTCCCATGGGGACTGATCCTTCTTTCTCTCTCTCTCTCTCTCTTTCTCGTTAGTTTGACTTTTTTTTTTTGCCCTCTTGCCCCGTTTCCTTGTGTGGATTGAGCATGTGCATGGGATGCGAGGAGGATGCATAGTTGTAGTTTGAGAGATGAACAAGGCTATTTTAGGGTCAGCAAAAAAAACATGTTCTGATATGATTCCCCCCAACTTGCAAGTCCATGTTAGAAAGCATCAAATATGTACGTCAGGTGTGTTCTGATTCTCTTTACAACTAACTCATCGATCCAGCTCTATTTTTTTCCTTAGCATACTACTTATGTTGAAGTAGTGATGCTACTTTGCGCTAAAAAAGGAAGTACGGAAAGCACCGAAAAAGGAGCAATTGAGCTTATGGAACGATCTCGTTGCTACTACTTGTTTCAAAAACTACCTGTTCAAAGTTAAGTCGTCCCCCAGTGTGTTCTGTTCTATCAGGTCTAGAGACCTGGTACTCTACTTCCTCCAAAGCTTTTGTGCACAGACACTCTTTTTTTTAGATAACAGGAGGGGTTTCCCCTTACGGCTCTGTTCATCTGGCTTATAATCCGTCTTATTCAACTTGTTTTTTCAGTCGGAACAGTATTTTTCTCTCACAAAAAATCAGCCAACAGTGTTTTCAGCCGGCTTATAATTCCAGCCGAACGGCTCCATAGTAGTGCTACTGGGTCGTCCGTAGACCCCGGCTGGAACAAGCAACCTCGACGGATTGCCGCATTGTGGCCGCCCTGGCCCTCCAAAGACTTAGCTGAAACAGTGCCCTCCAGCCGAACGGGGCCTTTGTCTGACGCTGCAACTGCAATGCAGCAGCCCCGGGCCCGTACCTACGGGCGCTGAGCTGCTGCACCCAGAGTTTTTTTTACCGACCGGTCACCTCAAACCGCCGGCCTCCGGTTCCGGTTTACCGGTAACCGGTCGGTAACCGGTCAAATTTGAATTTGAATTCAAACGCGCCTTCGGTTCGGTTTGTCACCGGTTTACCGGGCGGTTTGGAGCGGTAACCGCTCGGTTTGAGCGGTTTACCGCTCGGTTTGAGTTTGGAATTTTCTTTTTTCTTTTTTTTAAACTTCTATACGTATAAATAAATACTAAACGAACTCGAATTTGAAAAAAATTTACACCATTGGCTTCTATAAATCATGAACTATTTTAAGAATTTTTTCAGCATTTTTTGTTTTTTTTCAAATTTTAAATTTGAATTTGGGGGGCTTAACGGGGCAGGATCGGGATTTTTTTTCTTTTTTTCAAACTTCTATACGTATAAATAAATACTAAACGAACTCGAATTTGAAAAAATTTTATACCATTGGCTTCTATAAATCATGAACTATTTTTAGGAATTTTTTCAGCATTTTTTTTAAATTTTAAATTTGAATTTGGGGAATACCTAACCGGACCGGACCGGAACCGGTCCGGCCCGGTTAGGCCGGTAACCGTGGTAAACCGCGGTTTACCGAGCGGTTTTTTAACCCTGGCTGCACCCCAGACAGATCGACCCCAGTGGATCAAGGTCGTGCAACTCCTCTGTTTGTTTCCGTTTGTATAACAAGGTGGGGTTGGTATCTGTAGTTCTCCACTCCAGTCACGGTGTGCGTGATCAAAGCAACCAAGCTACTGCTAGCAACCATATCATGGGCCGATCGATATGGTATACAAAAGTTCATGTTGGGAGCCGTTAGGACATCGGAATGAGATGGCCCAGCAGGCAGCAGCGCGACTGAGGGCCTGTTTGTTTGGGTGTTAAAGTTTAACAAACATTGTAGCACTTTTGTCTTATTTGACAAAAAGTTTTTAATTTTGGACTAATTGGGCTTAATAGATTCGTCTCGTAAATTATTCCTAATATGTGTCGACATGCATGCAATTAGTCTACATTTAGTACTTCATGCATTTACCGCAACATTGATGCGATGGGAGTTAAACTTTAACACGTCGTAACCAAACGGGACCTGAACTGAACTGATCCAACTCCGGTTGTCCGCTTGCGTACATCATGCATTGCACTCCAACTCCAAGAGGGCGTGCAATGCAAATCAACTAATCAAGCACGCTGGCTGGCGTCCAGTTCGCATGTACACATCAGGATATCAGGTCCTTTTTATATTGCCGTCGCGTTTGCGCGGCTAGCTAGTTCCCATCGACGCTGACTTGGCTGCGCGTGCACTTGCACTGTGCAGCGCTCCCCGGTGGCTCCGCAACGACGTTACGCAACCGATGAGTACGCGGCTAGCTAGGGGTGTCGTGAGAGATGAAGGCATTGGATGGGGATGGGCTCTTGAGATGCCGAGTGGACGGAGCAGATCAGACTAGCATGCCATCCACAAGAGGTCTCCAAATGGCTGTTTTCCTTGAGAGGAGCGGTAGGTACGCTCTGCGTGCCTGGATCGTGGTACACTGGTACTTGTGTACTTCGGACTGTTGGAACGACTATCCGTGAAAGGCACGGGAAAGCGAATGAGCGCGACTACGGGCGCCAGCCAGGGGGAGGAAATATCGTGCACGGCCGCCTGAAAAGCCCTGGGACTTGAATACATACTTGATACTAGCAGCAGTATGCTGTGACCTGTGCGGCGAAGAGCGAGTGGAGGGAGAGTCACAGGTGGCCTCATGATTGAGCGCTCCGTTGTGAAATTTTCTAGTGCCAGTACTTGCTCCTGTTTTCAGAACAAGGGAAGATTCTTTCAGGGATCTGAAACTCTGTCCACAGCTGCAACGAGTGCCTAGCTGATTTGCCAGCGTGCATGACATGTTGAGATTTGTAACCTATGGAGGAGTCACACAGGGCATGGTCCTGCGATCGACCAATAGCATGTTCGTTTGAGATTATCAGCCAAATCAGCCAGCAGTACTTTCAGCTAGCCAGATCAGCCCTAGCGAGCCCAAGCGAACAGCCTGCAAGTGAAGAAGCATTAGGACCTACTAGCCCCTAGGAGTAGGTCTACCGTCATTTTCGCATAATTTCCTTTTTCATTTCTTCAGGAACTGGTGGAGTCAAGTCTGTTCACACCTGCAAGCAAGTCATACATTGAGGACAGTAGTACTCAGATTGGCCTCGAAGCAGACGCAGCAACGAAGCTGCTTGACATGTATGTCAGCTACACAACATTCAGAGTAGTGATCCATATGGTGTACTTGTACCGAACGGGTGCGGACAAATGGCTTGAGAGAAATTTTAGGCTATGAAACGACTGAACGGGACTTCCTCACAGAATGAACGTAGATTGATCAGAGAACGCCACCAAACCTGCCTTGTGCTGTGCCCCTGTTGTAGTGGCTCGCAGTATCTGGCCGCAGTTTTCTTCACAGCTCCCCTTTTTACTAAAACGTAGTAATAATTTAGATCAGCCTATCCCGGTCACGTTTTTATCCATCTGTGCAGCTTTCAGCTTTCTCAGGAAGGCTTCTCTCTGAAGCTGTACCAAACTGGACTCCTCATATGTGATTAATGAGAAGCAGATTAAAGTGGCCAACTACGAGTAGACAGCTAAATTCTGCGGGTTGCTCCTTCCTTGAGAGACGGTGACGATTTTAGCACGGAATCTGAAGCGCGTGTCAAATGAAAACAAAGAGCAGGTCCAGTGTATACTTTGCTGGTACGTGATTCGTGAACACTGCATGTACAATGGGATTATGGGAACACTGAAACACTTTTTTTTTCCCTAAGTAGTAAAGCACAAAAGTCCAGCCCAGCCCAGAGTCTTCGCCTATGATCACCAGGCCTGTTAGGCCCAGATACAAGTGTTACCGTTAGTAGGGAACCTATCCATATAGCCCATTGGGCTTCTCAAGAATCATCCCCAGCCTCCTGGGATCTCTGTGGCCACTAGAAAGACAGCGCGGCGTTGCCGCGCGACTTTGTTAGCTTGTGGTCACCGTTGTTACCTCTTGTATTTTAATTATGAGTCTCGCCAGTATGAAATGCTTTGAATTTAAATTTTGTTGTGTAGGAAAACTTTAGGTTTTGAAATTTTAAGCAATTTTTTGTATTTAAAACTTTTTTGGCTTAAAGACGTTTTGGTGTTCGAACCGCAGGTACAATGGATGCTATGTAAATATTTATGCGGATGAATTGTAAAAGCGATCTGAATTTGGAATTTTACTCTATAATAAAACTGTAGGTTTTGAAATTATGAACAACTTTTGTACTGAACACTTTTTTATTTGAAAACGTTTCGGTGTCCAAATTGTGGGTACAATGGATCACATGTAAACATTTATGCAAACGAATTGTGAAAGCGTTTTGAATTTTAAAATTTGCTCTATAATAAAGTTGTAGTTTTTGAATTTTTAATCAAATTTTATATTAAACAACTTTTGATTTGAACGTGTTTTTGTGCTCAAATTGTACGTATAATGTTGCTCGTATAAAAGGAACTGGTTGTGGTTTGGTTTAAATTAAAATTCAAGGGTTTTCTAAAAAAAACCTGAGAGGCAGGACCGTGGGTTAATTCATTGAAAACTTAAGGGTTTCTTTGCAAATTTTTCAGAACCGTGGATGTTGAACTGTGGGTTGATTTGGGAAAAGTTTTGGATTTTTTCGCAAAAAAGTCTGAGAGATGAGGCCGGACTGCGGGTTTATTTCGCTAAATATGGAGGACTTTTTTGCAAAATGATCCAAGCTCGCCCGATCCGGGCCGTCTGCCCGGCCGATCCGACGATCGGGAAGAGAAGGCGACGTGGCCTAGCTGAGGGGCCAGGGTCTCCCCTGCAGATTCGTGAGTGGTACCATACCATCGTGAAACCAGTTTGAATAAAGTTCAATATTGCCTAATTAAAAGCTGCATCCATGATGCATCTGAAAAGAATGTAGAGCTTCCATAGCATAAGTGAGTGACGGGGCCGGCCATTTTTGTTATATAGAATAGTACTATGCAACTAATATAAACACAATACGCTTCATGGCCAATTTGAGCTAAGAATGTTGCATGACCTATAATATTAATATAAAATAAACATGAGCATAAGAGTAAAGATAACCTCAGAAAGTGAACTACAGGAATGATTGGACCTGTAATATCAAGTTGCATCCGTTTGGAAAATGGCACAACAATTGTAGCAAAATGATTACTCAACCATATTCATCTGCACCTAATATTGATCGGTGCCTTTTGATACATTATCATTTATTAAATGGGGATGTATTTTTTAGTTAAGATATATTCAGTGTTTTCAATCTTAGAGGTCTAGATTTCTTATATGAGCTCAAGAGTATGCTGATGCTCTGCCTGCACCCTTGCATACGTCAACAATACCGATGTTGTAGCAATGTTTAACTAATATAAATACAATTGTATTTCAAATAAAGTCAGAAGATGTATTATCTGATATTTGTGGTCAGGTTCAAGAATTGAATCTGTCGGCAGAAAATACCTCTTCTGGCATTGCGACAGCTGTGGCAACTGAAGTAAAAGTTACTAATACACAGGAGACGAAGAAAGCAGAAAAGAAAAAGAAGCAAAAGGAAAAACAGGCTGCTGCAGATGCTGGCAAAGGAGCATCAAAGGTGGTTTCAGCCCAGCAGCCAAGGCAGGAAACTGAGGTTAACAGTCCTGATCTTGGTGGTAATAAGCATGATTTACCAGATGATACAGAGGAACTATTTTGGGGTTCACCTATCAGAGTGCAAAATGAGATTTTACCCCCAAAAGTCTTCCAGGGGAATATGATGCTGACAAAGCTGAATCGCAGTTTAGTTCCCTATCATCTGATCCTCATAGCATGTCAAGCCAGCATGCATGGAAACAACCTACTCAGGGTCTCATGCCTAAGTCAGTGCTGGAAATCCAAGCTGAGGAACAATTGTGTGCACAAAAAGGATTAGCTACTGAAACTGCTAAGCCAGCGGCTTCAGTCCCTTCAATTCCTTGGAATGGCATGGCAATATCTTCGGAGCAACATTATGGGGGTTGAAGTAAATCATTGGGAAGCATGGAAAGTGCTGGTGAGAGGAATAAAAGAAGCCAGTTGCATGATTTGCTGGCAGAAGAAGTTCTGGCGAGGTGAAGCAGTGCAGATATTGAGAACATACGTAATGCCAATGATGCATTTTACCCTCCTCTGTCGCCTGCTGCTTAAAACTGAACTGTAACTCAATTTAACCAATCTATATTTCTTTACAACTATTCATTCTCTGAATCCATCATCAGATCACTTTCTATTCTTGGTATGGACTGCGATAAACTGAAGTTGGTAGAATTCAAAATGTAAAGAGAGGTTAAATGAGGAGCAACACTGAACGTGAGTTGCACAACATCATTATTATATCTAGATATAATAAAGTTCATGTTATGTAACGTGTTGTTTTGACTTTTTCTGTATATTTGTTTTGCTATATATATATCTAGACATATATTATATCTAGATATATAGTAAAATAGATATACCAAAAAAGAGTCAAACCGACTTATAATTTACAGGGGTAATAATTTAGATCAGATTATGGCTATTCTGGTCACGTTTTTCTCCATCTGTGCAGCTTTCAGCTTTCTCAGGAAGGCTTCTTTCTGAAGCTGTACCAAACTGGACACGTACTCCCTCTGTCCCTAAATATTTGTTGTTTGCGCTTCTCGGAAAACAACTTTGACTAAATATGTATTAAAAATATTAATATTTATAGTACATAATTAGTATCATTAGAAAGATCTTTGAATCTAGTTTTTTTTAATAAATTTATTTAGAGATACAAATATTGTACGTATTTTCTATAAATCGAGTCAAATTTATGGCATTAGGGTTAGTGTCTCTCCATGCCAAATTTCTTAGTATTGAAGTTTTATCTCCTCCTTCTCCTCCTCTCCGGCAACGGTGAAGGGGAAGGGTAGAATCGTCTTCTCCACGACGGCTCCGTTGAAGATGAGGGCGACAACTTCGGCGTCAGCATCTTCGTCGACATGACGACATGGAGACTTTTGTTTCCAGACGGTGGCATCAAGACGGAGATGATGTCGTCACCATGGAATAATTTTCTCCGGTCTCTTCTCCGTTTTGCTGTGGTTAGATCTGGCCACGATGAAGGACTAGGGAGAATATTTTTCAGATCAGTTTTTCTCACTCTTCGGTGGCAGAAAGAAGAAGAAGGAAGACACCAGAAAGAAGAAGTTCCTCAATTCCTTCTGCATGAATATTGGCCGTCGTTCGTTGGGCATTTGTTCTCAGGCCATTTGCCTGCAAAGCATCTAACAATTTAGATTTTGAGTTGTGCTATTCATAGCGTGTGTACTATTTATAATTAAGAGTGCTTGTAACGTGTTGATATACCTAGCTATCATATAATTCGTCGAAAAACAAAAGAAAAAATCAAACTTATGGCACGCACACCAATGACGACAGATACAAAGGGACGGAGGGAGTATGTGATTAATGAGAAGCAGATTAAAGTTGCCAACTAGACGGCGGAAGTCTGCGGGTTACTCCTTCCTTGACAGACGGTGACAATTTTAGCACGGAATCTGATGCGCGTGTCAAATGAAAACACAGAGAGAACAGGTCCATCCAATATATGCCTACTGCTGGTACGTGATTCGTTAACACTGAATGTACAGTGCCAATAGGACAGGAATGACAGAAGAGTGACTGGTTCTGGTATACCCATGTATCGAGTCTGTAACGTACTCACGATGAGGTTGATCCTAAATTCCTTAAGACCTCTCTTTTTATACTACAGTACATGCTAAGGAATGCCTAGCAGCAGAGGAATTGGAAGTCAACTTCAAAGCCAGAGCCGTTACAAAGGCCTTTGTTTGCAGGTAAAGCACAAAAGTCCAGCCCAGCCCAGAGCCTTCTCCTATCATTACCAGGCCTCTTAGGCCCAGATACAAGTGTCCCCATTAGTAGGTGGAAGTAGGTAATTCTTCGGGTCCGAACGTTCGGACCCGAGCCTTCCGCCGATGATTTCCCGGTCGATCGTTTCCCGCCGAGTGTTTCACGTGAACGTCTTTATGTATTGGGCTGTTTACTTTATTTGGACCTTTTCGAGGATGCTTTGGCCCATGCGGATGATAGCTGCCGTGCTGTCTTGCCCCTCCGTCATCATGTAAGTCACGGTGACATGTAAGTTGTGCCGCTGTTTTCTTTCTTTTATCTTTCTTTCTTTTCTTTATTATTTCTTTTTGACTTATTTTTCTTTAATTTAATTTATTTTTATTTCCTTTCCTTTTTTACTTATTTGTTTTCTTTCTTTTCACTTATTTTTATTCTTTTCTTTTTAGTTTTCCTTCTTTGCTTCTATTTATTTTTACTCTTTAATTTATTTTTTCTATGGTTCTTTATTCTTATAAACTTTTTTATTTTTCTTTCTTTTTATTTTATATGATTCAATATTTTATTTATACCTTTTGTTTTCATGTTTTATTCTTTTCTTCTTTTTCTATTTCTTTCACCTTTCTATTTATTTTATGTTTTGTGTGGATTCTTATTTTCATTTATTTTTTCTTATTTTTTATTTTACTTTAATTATAATATATTTTTAGTTTTACTTTTAGTATTCTTTTTATTCTATGAAGTACCTATGATGTGAAAATCTTCTCTTTCGATCGCTCGAAAGGGAGTCATGCACTGAGCGGCGAGTGTGGATGTTGTATCAGCCGAAAATCTTCCCGTCCGAGGGGAGCCGCGAGCCGAGCACCGAACGTGGACACTGCATTAGCGTCGTACACAGCCCCGCACAACCCACAACGAGCACAGTTGCACAGGAGCGACGTTATCATTTCATAGGCCAGCAGTTTTTGCCGTTCAGTTCTTGTTAAAAGTTCTTTTTTATTTTTTTTTCTTGTTTCTTTTCTTTTTACAAAAAAAAAGTTTCTCTTATTTCTTCTTGTTTCTTTTCTTTTTTTTCTTTTTCTTTTTTTTTCCTATGGTCTATTATTCTTCTATTCATTTTCTTTATATTTTTTATCTTTCATTTATTTCTTTTTTACTTTAGTCTAATTGATTGTTTTTATTTTTAATTCTTTTTTTCTTTTCTTATTATTTTATGATGTTCCATATTGTTTTTTTATGTTCATGTGTATACTTGTGATGTTCTATGTTTTTTTATGTTCACGTGTTATACATGTAATTCTATGATTTTTTTTTTATGTTCACGTGGTATGCATGTAATGTTCTATAATGTATTTTTACGATGTTCGTGTAATATACATGTGATGTTCTCATAGTATACATGTAATGTTTTATGGTGTTTTTTTTATGTTCACACAGTATACATGTGATGTTGTAATGATGCGTAATATATATATATATATATATATATATATATATATATATATATATATATATATATATATATATATATATATATATATATATATATATATATATATATATATATATATATATATATATATATATATATATATATATGTTCTATAATGTATTTAGTGATTTTCTATGGTGTATTTAGTGATGTCCACTTAGTACACATGTGGTGTTCTATGATGTATTTAGTGATGTTCACATAATATATATGCGATATTCTACAATGTATTCGTGATGTTTTATAGTGTATTTAGTGATGTTCACTTAGTACGCATGTAATGTTCTATAATATATTTTTAGATGTTTTGAAAAGTATCGATGCAATATTTTTTTAATGTTTTTCTATTAGGTGTTTTTATTTTTTCCTTATGCTTTGCTCTAGATTTTATTATTTTTTATTTATGTTATGTAATTATTTTAATATATATTATAAAATCAATTTCATGAATTTAAAACTAGAATATTATTCTTCTAAAAAGAGAACATTTTTCTTATGAAGATGGAACATTGTTCTCTGAACCTAGAACATCGTCTCTGCTCAATAATTTTTTTTTATTTTTATGAAATTAATGTTAGTTAATAAACTTTATCTAAATATTTTATCTTTATGAAATTTTCTTAGACTTAAATGGTCTCATACAACTTATATTATTATAAATATTTTATATAACTAACAAAAACCGTGTACATTGTGTAGTGGTGAAAATAATTATTGTCTTAATCTATTGATGATCTGACCAGTCAGCCACATGACTGCCTGCCCCTGATCACTTCGGTTGACAAGCACTTATCTGGATGGAGTGCCTCCCTGCTCAATAGAGCTGGCAGGTGAAAGTCCCTAGTTTGGTTTTGGCTAATTGATGAAACCTAGGACTAACCTTTGTATCTAAGTGGATGATTTAGATAAAGGTGGTCATTGCATATGAGACATGACATTGACTCATATGACCAAGATGGTGAAGACCAAGATGAGGCTTGGCTCGATGGACCGGTTGTGAAGGTGAAGGGCAAGTCGAGGCTTCGAAGCGAAGGACCATGCGATGGTGAAGCTTGAGCAAGACTTAGCGCCGACGGACCGATGGAACGGTGAAGAGCAAGTGAAGTCAAGGTCGATGGATCGAGACGGTCATGTGATGATATAAAGTGGATCATATCATTTGAAGAAACAAAATGGGCTCAAGGCAAAGGTATAACCATAGGGCCATTTTGTTTTACACTCAAGACACCATAGAGGGTGTGAGTGGTTTAGGATCGATAGCCGAACTATTAAGAGAGGAAGTCTTATCGGTTATTCGATGCACGGGTGCCACTAGGTGAATTCATAAAGTGCATTGCATGTAGGGCCTAGTGAGCTAATTGGAAAACCTTTGAAAATGATTGAGAAAAAGCTAACACACAAGCACATGGAGATGTACACTTGATGGTGTTGGCACATTTGCAAAGGTGGCGTTGATCGCGCTGTGGTTTGTGGGTAGAGAAGGGTTTGGGTTCCTCTCTCCCTCCCGCCGAGCGTGTGAGCGCGGGATTCAGGCGATTTCGGGGAAATAAAATGCCTATTTTCCACTACGCCGAAAATAGGAAAAGAAACGGAGGCGAACGGGGTCACAGAGGTGACCGGACGCTGCACCGGACGCGGTCATGGTATGACCGGACGCGTCCAGTCAGTACTGCGCAGACACGGGTGTTAGGGTTTGTAACCGGCGCGTCCGGTCACTCGCGGGACCGGCGCGTCCGGTCATACGCCCAGAGAAGAACTGCGGTTCGCAAGGACGATCGGACGCGGGGCGCGTCCGGTCACACACGATCGGACGCGTCCGATCGTTGAAGGAGCTTACTGGACTCAAACCGGACGCGGGCACTGTCGCGTCCGGTCGTTACGAGGGGCGCGTCCGGTCGTTACTTCGCGGGCGCGCGATGCTGTGTGATCGGTGCGTCCGGTCATTCAAAGCAGCGCGTCCGATCGTTTGACAGACGCGTCCGGTCGTTGCCTAGGGCGCGTCTGGTCGTTGGTTTGACCGTTGAGGGTCAGTGACCGTTGGAGGATCGGACGCGGTTGAGCGCGTCCGGTCGTTTTGAGAGGCGCGTCCGGTCATGGGGTTTGACCGTTGGCGCAGTGACCGTTGGAGGATCGGACGCGGTTGAGCGCGTCCGGTCATCCCGACAGAACCCAGTGAAGGGGTATAACGGCTCTATTTGGATGGGATGCTTATAAATACTCGTTGGCCGGCCCTTGGGGAGCAAACAAGTGATTTCTAACATTCTTGTACATCCTTTGAGCTAGAGCATCTCCTCCCACTCATCTCTCTTGAGTGATTGCAAATCATAAGTGAGATTGAGTGATCCCAAAGTGCATTGCATAGCTTGAGGGCATCTAGTGGCACTTGTGGGTGGTATAGCCAGTGGATTTCTTGTTACTCTTGGAGAGTACCGCTCCTAGCCGGCTTGGAGATTGTTGGAGGCATTGGCAAGAGAAGGTGATTGTTCTTGGCCACCTCCGGTTGTTTGTGAGAGGTTCTTGTGCTTTCCTCGGCGGGACGCCAAAAGCAACTCTATTACATTGTGCGTGTCATTGAGTTACCTCACTTGAGAGTGGTGTCTTGCGGTGCCTTGCGGGGCGTGCCTTGAGGGGCAAGTGACTTGAGGGTCGCACCGAGGAACCATCTAAGTGTTGGTCGACACAACCGGTGACGTAGCTTGTCGGTGCACAAGTGAACACCGGGTGAATAAAAATATTGTGTCTCTTGTCTCCCGGTGATTGGTCTCCATATTGTGTTATTGTCAATATTGATTGATTGTATATCATCTTGGTGATTGGCAACATCTTCACTCCACCGTTGGTATAAGATACACAATCCTATCTCTTGCATTTACTTTTACTAGATTATCTTGTGTAGCTCTAGTAGTAGCCTTTACTAATAGTTGTTAGCTTGCTCACTAGTGTATAAATAGTGACATAGCTCTTGTGTGAACTAGAGATCATAATCTACTAGACTTGTGGATAGGAGGCTTGCATCACAACCCTTGGCTAAGCAAAACTCGCTTTACGCCGTTTGTTATTCTAACAAGTTTGCTTAGTGGCTTGTGTAGAATTTTTAATAGGCTATTCACCCCCCCTCTAGCCATCTAGGACCTTACAAGTGGTATCGGAGCCGTGGTCACCGTTTTAATCAAGGCTTAACATCCATCGGTGTGAAAAATGGCTCAAATTGTGATCAATCATGTTGGGGGCAAGCCACCGTTCTTTGATGGTGTAGTTCTTTTGCTCATTGGAAGAGAAAGATGACAATGTACCTTGGTTCTATTCATGAGAGAGTTTTGCAAGTCACCGAGAATGACTTTGCTATCATTGATCCCGATCATCTCACCGATGAAGATAGAGCAAATAGAATATGCAATAGAATGACACTCAATACACTTTACCATGGTATTGACACAAAAGTATTTGAGGGCATCAAGGACTTGGCATATGAAGTATGGATAAGGTTGAGTGAAACATATGAGGGCACTAAGGTTGTGAAGAGTGCCAAGCTATATGGGCTCAAGAGTGAGTTTGAGAACTTCAAGAAAAAGGATGATGAAACAATCATTGAAATGTTTCATAGATTGCAAGTGATAGTCAATGATCTCAAGAGCTTAGGGCACAAGACTCAAGATCAAGATTTTTGTCACAAGTTTTTATTGAGCTTACCTAGAAGATTCAAGATGTTGATCATGATGCTACAAAGAGATGGGCTTGAAACAATGAAGCCAAATGATTTGCTTGGAGAGGTGTTAACCTTTGACAAGTATGATCAAGATGTTGATGAGAAGGAGGAAGAAAAGAAGAAGAAGACCGTGGCATTCAAGGCCATCTCCTCCAAGGGCAAAGCTACCATCATTGAAGAAGAAGAAAACAATGATGAAGATGAAGATTATAAAATTGATGATGAGGCATTTGCTTTTGTAGTCAAGAAAATGGGTCACATGTTCATTAAGAGAAGAGGCTTCAAAAAGAGAAATGACAATTTCAAGAGCAATGAGCAACAAAGGAAGTGCTTCAATTGTGATAGCACCGAACATCTTCAAGTCGATTGTCCCTATGACAAGAAGAAAAACAACAAGAGGGGCAAGTTTGAGAAGAAAAAGAAAGAAACCAAGATAACATTCAAGAAAGGCAAGAATGGAGTCTATATGGCCACTTGGGAAAGTGATGATGATGAAGAAGAAGAAGAATCATCCAACAAGGCTTTTGCTTCCATTGCTATCAACAAGAAGCCTTCACTATTTGATTCATCCTCTTCGTGCTTCATGGCCAAAGAAGCTAAGGTATTATATGATGAGAGTGATGATGAAAGTGAAATGGAATATGTTCATGATAGTGATAATGATAAAGATTATAATGAAAATGATGATGATGATGATAAACCAACTAAAGAACAACTATATGACTTGTTGCAACAAACTAGAGACATAGCTATTGCCAAGAACAAGGAGTGCAAGAAGCTTTCAATGAAAGTAGCAATACTTGAGAAAGTTCTTGGTGAGCTTAAGACCACTCATGAGAGTCTAGTGGAAGACCATGAGGATCTTGGTAAGGCTCATTCCAAGCTTGAAAAGGCTCACTCATTGCTACTTGAGCAACAAGCAAAAAAGGAGGTTGTTATATCATATGATATAGGTGTTACTTGTGATATAATTGATGAATCTTTTTATAAACCTATCATCATGACAAATGCTAACCCTTCTTGTAGCTCTTCATCCACCACCACCAACTCTACCTCCACTACTAGTGATGGTTTCACTTGTGATACCTCACTAATGGTTGAGAATGAGACTCTTAAGAGAGAGGTGGATGAGCTCACTCACACCCTAGGCAAGGCCTATGGTGGTGAGGCCCGCTTGCTTAAGTGCTTGGGTAGCCAAAGGTTCTCTCTTAACAGAGAGGGATTGGGCTACACCCCCAAGAAAGGCAAGTCGGCCTTTGCAACTCCAAAACCTAGCTTTGTGAAGAGCAATGGTCGGTTTTGCAATAGATGCAAGCAAGTTGGGCACTTAGAGCATAATTGTAATAAAAAGAACCAAAGTAAGAAATTTGTTAATGCTATACCTTTTGATTCTTGCTATGTGCTTACCAAAGGTGTGAAGGGTGTGCAAGCTAAGTTTATTGGTACACCCATTGTTGGCCCAAAGAAGAAGGCTATTTGGGTACCAAAGAGCTTAGTTACTAACCTACAAGGACCCAAGCAAAAATAGGTACCTAAGCTTCATTGATTTGCTTGTAGGTCAATTACAAAGCCAGAGGAAGGCATTGGATTATTGATAGTGGGTGCACTCAACACATGACCGGTACATCAAGAATGTTTGACTCAATCAATGACAATGATAGTGGTGTTGATTATATCACATTTGGCAATAACAAGAAAGGCAAGGTTATTGGCTTGGGCAAGATTGCAATATCAAATGACATGAGTATCTCTAATGTGTTGCTGGTTGAAAGCTTGGATTTCAATCTTCTATCCGTGGCACAAATATGTGATCTAGGCTACAAATGCATCTTTGGGGTTGATGATGTGGAAGTTATTAGTGTGGATGGTTCAAATGTGGCATTCAAGGGCTTTAGATATGAGAATCTCTACCTAGTTGACTTTAATGCTAGAGAAACTTCTTTGACAACTTGCTTAGTCTCCAAATCAAGCATGGGTTGGCTTTGGCATAGAAGGCTTGGTCATATTGGCATGAAACAATTGAAGAAGCTTACAACTCACAATCTTATCAATGGTTTGAAAGATGTTGAATTTGAGAAGAATAAGCTTTGTAGTGCATGTCAAGCCGGGAAGCAAGTTGGAAGCTCACATCCAAAGAAGAGTACAATGAGCACATGCAAAGCATTTGAGTTGATGCACATGGATCTATTTGGACCAACAACATATACAAGCATAGGCGGCAACAAGTATGGCTTTGTCATAGTGGATGACTTCACAAGATTCACATGGGTATTCTTTCTTAGTGACAAAAGTGAAGTGTTTGACACCTTCAAGACATTTCTCACTAGAGTTCACAATGAGTTTGAGATTAGAATCAAGAAAGTGAGAAGTGACAATGGAAGTGAGTTCAAGAATACAAGAATTGAAGAACTTTGTGATCATTATGGTATTGGACATCAATTCTCGGCCAAGTACACTCCACAATCAAATGGCCTAGTTGAGAGAAAGAATAGAACATTGCTTGATATGTCTAGATCAATGCTTCATGAGTACAATGTGAGTCAATCTTTTTGGGATGAAGCAATCAATACCGCTTGCTACTACATCAATAGATTATATTGTCATCCATTGCTAGAGAAGACCCCATATGAGTTACTTCATGGAAGAAAGCCCAATATTTCTTACTTTAGGGTGTTTGGTTGCAAATGCTATATCTTGAAGAAGGGCACTAGATTGGGGAAGTTTGACAAGAGATGTGATGAGGGGTTCCTACTTGGTTATTCAACTACAAGCAAAGCTTATAGAGTTTGGAACAATTCAAGTGGCATTCTAGAAGAAGTCCATGATGTGCAATTTGATGAAACCAGTGGGTCACAAGATGAAGAAGAGAATCTAGATGATGTTGGTGGAACTCAATTGGTGGAAGCAATGAAGAACATGGACATTGGGGACATTAGAGCAAAGCAAGTAATTGACATTCAAGATGATGATAAAGATCAAGTGCTTAATTCTCCATTCAAGCTAGCTAGTGACTCTCAAGTGCAAGATCATGGTGCTAGTTCTTCTCAACAAGATACATCAAGTGATCAACCAAGCTCAAGCAATCAAGTGCAAGTACTCCAACCATAACATGTTGTAAGAGATCACCCCATTGATAGTGTTATTGGTGATATTAGAAGTGGTGTGCAAACAAGATCAAGATTGGCTATGTTTTGTGAGCATGCATCATTTGTGTCAACCATAGAACCAAAAAAAATAGAAGAAGCTTTGAGGGATGCCGATTGGATTATGGCTATGCAAGAAGAACTAAACAATTTCATAAGAAATGATGTCTGGGAATTGTTAGAAAGGCCAAATGACTACAATGTGATTGGAACCAAGTGGGTGTTCAAAAACAAGCAAGATCAAGATGGCATTGTAGTGAGAAACAAAGCAAGACTAGTTGCTCAAGGTTACACTCAAGTTGAAGGTCTTGACTATGATGAGACATATACTCCCGTGGCAAGATTGGAGGCAATAAGGATTCTATTGGCTTATGCTTGTGCACACAACATCAAACTATATCAAATGGATGTCAAAAGTGCATTTCTCAATGGGATCATCAATGAGTTAGTATTTGTTGAGCAACCGCCCGGATTTGAAGATGACAAGAAACCCAACCATGTCTACAAGTTGAAGAAGGATTTATATGGCTTAAAGCAAGCACCTAGAGCATGGTATGAGAGGCTAAGAGATTTCCTTCTCTCTAAGGGATTCAAAATGGGCAAGGTTGATACTACTCTATTCACCAAGAAGATTGGAAATGATCTATTCATAGTGCAAATATATGTTGATGACATCATCTTTGGATCAACTGATCAAGCTTATTGTGAAGAATTTGGTGCTATGATGGCCAAAGAGTTTGAAATGTCTATGATTGGTGAACTTAGCTACTTCCTTGGTCTCCAAGTCAAGCAACTGAAGAATGGGACATTTGTGAGTCAAGGGAAATACATAAGGGACATGTTGAAGAAGTTTGGAATGCAAGATGCAAAGCCAATTTCAACTCCAATGGGCACAAATGGCAATTTGGATAGTGATATTGATGGCAAAATGGTGAATCAAAAGGAATATCGGTCTTTGATTGGAAGTCTACTCTATGTCACCGCATCAAGGCCGGATGTCATGTTTAGTGTTTGCATGTGTGCTAGATATCAAGCCTCACCTAGAGAAAGTCATCTCACGGCCGCAAAGAGAATATTGAGGTACTTGAAGCAAACAAGAGATGTTGGACTATGGTATCCCAAGGGGTCAAAGTTTGAATTGATTGGATATTCGGACTCCGACTATGGGGGTTGCAAGATCAATAGAAAGAGCACAAGTGGCACATGTCAATTACTTGGAAGATCACTTGTGTCATGGTCCTCAAAGAAACAAAATAGTGTGGCAATCTCTACTGCCGAAGCCGAATATGTGAGTGCAGGGAGTTGTTGTGCACAATTGCTATGGATGAAATCAACTTTGAAGGATTATGGCCTCAACTTCAAGAATGTGTCGTTGCTATGTGATAATGAGAGTGCAATCAAGATGATACAAAACCCGGTCCAACATGGAAGAACAAAGCATATTGACATAAGACATCATTTCATTAGAGATCATCAACAAAAGGGAGATATTGCCATTGAAAGTGTTGGCACTGATGATCAACTTGCCGATATTCTCACTAAGCCACTTGATGAAAAGAGGTTTTGCAAGCTAAGGAATGAATTGAACATTCTTGATTTCTCAAACATGAGTTGAATGCACCCCACCCACTTATTGACATGCCTCTCCTTCGACATTGCAAGGTAAAATTGATTAACATGTCTTTCATCCTATGCTAAGGACTTGATAGAGCATGTAGACATAATAAGTGGTACGCATAAGCATTCATGATAAATCAAATGAATTTGATGGATATATGTTACCACTATTGCTTCTATGCTTATTTTGATCTAGTGGTGGCATATGACATGTTTGTGAGCTTGTAAACCTAGTGTTGAATATAGAAGATTTGCTATAAGTGTTTAATTCAACATAGGCAAGATAACCCTTATTTTGAGGAGTGAAGAAGCTTGTCTTTGGTTCAAATCGAATTAAATATCTTTGGCAAGTATTCTAGGTTAAACCAAATTTGATAAATTTTTTAACCTTACATGTGGTATCGAATTAATTTCAATCTACTCCATCAAACACTTTTCCTTCTCTCCACAATTTGATCCCATTTTTGGGTAAGTTGTTGACAAAGGGGGAGAGAAAAAGATGATTCAACTTGATAAAGGGGTAAATAAAATTTATGATGAGAAAAAAATGATTCAACTTGATAAAGGGGTAAATAAAATTTGTTGATGCACATAAGTAGGGGGAGCAAGCTCATAAACAAAGTTGTTGCATTTGTTTGTGCATTCTCATATGACTTGCTCATTGCACATGTATTTAAATTCAATATACATGCTTGTGTGGTGCAATGCTAGTATAGAAATTGGATGATGAAATGATCTACTAGCATGCATAGGAATAGTTTATATGTGGTATCTAGACTTGCCTAAAGCTTTACAAGTGGTTAGCTTTACAAGTAGTCCAAGAACCTTTGCATATAATGTTGATCTCACGGGGTTCTTGAGTTTTGATGGATGTCTAGTTACTTCATGATGCTAAGGATGGTGTAAAAGGCAACTCCGATTGGTATCACGCTTCAAAGGTCCATTTCTTACACCATAGCATCATTTTGGTAGAATTACTCTCCCAACATTTCTATCCATGCATATGTGCAAAGCTTTTAATCCAAACTCTATGCACATATGTAGGGGGAGCTAATGCTACCAAAACCGAGCTTGTGATAATTGTCCAAACTTTACTTATGAGCAAAATGATTGGACAAGTATGACAAGTTTAAAACTTTTATTATCAAGATCATCTTTGTGAGGGTTGTCATCAATTACCAAAAAGGGGGAGATTGAAAGTCCCTAGTTTGGTTTTGGCTAATTGATGAAACCTAGGACTAACCTTTGTATCTAAGTGGATGATTTAGATAAAGGTGGTCATTGCATATGAGACATGACATTGACTCATATGACCAAGATGGTGAAGACCAAGATGAGGCTTGGCTCGATGGACCGGTTGTGAAGGTGAAGGGCAAGTCGAGGCTTCGAAGCGAAGGACCATGCGATGGTGAAGCTTGAGCAAGACTTAGCGCCGACGGACCGATGCAACGGTGAAGAGCAAGTGAAGTCAAGGTCGATGGATCGAGACGGTCATGTGATGATATGAAGTGGATCATATCATTTGAAGAAACAAAATGGGCTCAAGGCAAAGGTATAACCATAGGGCCATTTTGTTTTACACTCAAGACACCATAGAGGGTGTGAGTGGTTTAGGATCGATAGCCGAACTATTAAGAGGGGAAGTCTTATCGGTTATTCGATGCACGGGTGCCACTAGGTGAATTCATGAAGTGCATTGCATGTAGGGCCTAGTGAGCTAATTGGAAAACCTTTGAAAATGATTGAGAAAAAGCTAACACACAAGCACATGGAGATGTACACTTGATGGTGTTGGCACATTTGCAAAGGTGGCGTTGATCGCGCTGTGGTTTGCGGGTAGAGAAGGGTTTGGGTTCCTCTCTCCCTCCCGCCGAGCGTGTGAGTGCGGGATTCAGGCGATTTCGGGGAAATGAAATGCCTATTTTCCACTACGCCGAAAGTAGGAAAAGAAACGGAGGCGAACGGGGTCACAGAGGTGACCGGACGCTGCACCGGACGCGGTCATGGTATGACCGGACGCGTCCGGTCAGTACTGCGCAGACACGGGTGTTAGGGTTTGTAACCGGCGCGTCCGGTCACTCGCGAGATCGGCGCGTCCGGTCATACGCCCAGAGAAGAACTGCGGTTCGCAAGGACGATCGGACGCGGGGCGCGTCCGGTCACACACGATCGGACGCGTCCGATCGTTGAAGGAGCTTACTGGACTCAAACCGGACGCGGGCACTGTCGCGTCCGGTCGTTACGAGGGGCGTGTCCGGTCGTTACTTCGCGGGCGCGCGATGCTGTGTGATCGGTGCGTCCGGTCATTCAAAGCAGCGCGTCCGGTCGTTTGACAGGCGCGTCCAGTCGTTGCCTAGGGCGCGTCCGGTCGTTGGTTTGACCGTTGAGGGTCAGTGACCGTTGGAGGATCGGACGCGGTTGAGCGCGTCCGGTCGTTTTGAGAGGCGCGTCCGGTCATGGGGTTTGACCGTTGGCGCAGTGACCGTTGGAGGATCGGACGCGGTTGAGCGCGTCCGGTCATCCCGACAGAACCCAGTGAAGGGGTATAACGGCTCTATTTGGATGGGATGCTTATAAATACTCGTTGGCCGGCCCTTGGGGAGCAAACAAGTGATTTCTAACATTCTTGTACATCCTTTGAGCTAGAGCATCTCCTCCCACTCATCTCTCTTGAGTGATTGCAAATCATAAGTGAGATTGAGTGATCCCAAAGTGTATTGCATAGCTTGAGGGCATCTAGTGACACTTGTGGGTGGTATAGCCAGTGGATTTCTTGTTACTCTTGGAGAGTACCGCTCCTAGCCGGCTTGGAGATTGTTGGAGGCGTTGGCAAGAGAAGGTGATTGTTCTTGGCCACCTCCGGTTGTTTGTGAGAGGTTCTTGTGCTTTCCTCGGCGGGACGCCAAAAGCAACTCTATTACATTGCGCGTGTCATTGAGTTACCTCACTTGAGAGTGGTGTCTTGCGGTGCCTTGCGGGGCGTGCCTTGAGGGGCAAGTGACTTGAGGGTCGCACCGAGGAACCATCTAAGTGTTGGTCGACACAACCGGTGACGTAGCTTGTCGGTGCACAAGTGAACACCGGGTGAACAAAAATATTGTGTCTCTTGTCTCCCGGTGATTGGTCTCCATATTGTGTTGTTGTCAATATTGATTGATTGTATATCATCTTGGTGATTGGCAACATCTTCACTCCACCGTTGGTATAAGATACACAATCCTATCTCTTGCATTTACTTTTACTAGATTATCTTGTGTAGCTCTAGTAGTAGCCTTTACTAATAGTTGTTAGCTTGCTCACTAGTGTATAAATAGTGACATAGCTCTTGTGTGAACTAGAGATCATAATATACTAGACTTGTGGATAGGAGGCTTGCATCACAACCCTTGGCTAAGCAAAACTCGCTTTACGCCGTTTGTTATTCTAACAAGTTTGCTTAGTGGCTTGTGTAGAATTTTTAATAGGCTATTCACCCCCCCTCTAGCCATCTAGGACCTTACAGCAGGCTTGTCCTCTCCGCTGCCGTCCTCACCTCCATCCCCCTTCACTACATGTCTGCTATGGCCATTCCAAAAACTGTTATTCAAGCCATTGATCGTAGGAGACGGGCTTTCTTCTGGACCGGGGAGGTGTAACACCCCGGGTGTTATAGTTGCTAATTAATCTGCCATGTCATCATATTGCATTGCAAAGCATCCATGTTTAGGTCAACCCTGTTATGCATTAACTAAAATGAGTTTATCTTTTTAGGTTGGGTGTGCTTCTCAGTGGTGTGATTCGAACCGGAAACCCTAATTTCGAATGCACCGCAAATACTTAGTCTATGCCCTGCGTAATTTGAGGTGTGTGACTGTGTTACACACTAGTGTCAAGTGTAGGGTATGAACTCAAGTACAACACATAAAATGAAGCTCCAAGTTGAGTTTCAATTGGAATCCAAAAACTTGTCGCGAGTTTTCCGATTCGAATTTGAATTCAAATTTGGGAAGATATTAAAAGATTTTCAAAAGCTAATTTGGTCAACCAAGAGTGGTATTTGGTCAACCATGTCATGCTTGTCCAAATGATGCCCTTGTATGATGGTTTGATCATTAAATAATCACCAATTAAGGTAGCAACAAATTCCAATTAAAAATTCCTCCGAAAAACCCTAAAATCCAAAACCCTATTTTACCCCTTTTGAAATAATTCAAAATCTAAGCAAAATTTGGGAAAAAGTTTAAAACCAAGTTTGTAGAACTTTTCAAGGGCTACAACTTTGGTGTTTTGAGTTTTCAAAGTTTTAGTGTAAAAAAGTGGAGCAATTTTAAAAAGAAGCAAATTTCAAATTTAACCCCTTTTTATCCCCAAACTCAAATTTCAAAATGGAGGCAGATTTTGAAAATGGTTTGAGTAGCAAAGTTGTAGGTCTTGGCTAGATGTACAACTTTGGTGTTTGGAGTTTTTAAAGTTTCAATATAAAATCCAAAGTAATTTCTAAATTACCAAATTTCCAAAAAGTGTCCCCTTTTGTATTTAAACTCAAATTTCAAAATCCAGTTCGAATTAAAAAAAAGTGTTCAATACAAAACTTGTAGAGCTTGAAATTCTGAAGAATTCATATCTTGGGAATTTTTCAAGTTGCTACATGATTTTGGGAGTAATTTGAGAAAATAGTTCAAAATTTACAAAGTTGGGGGGAGCTACAGTGTCGCGACCAATCACCGCCGGGCACCGCGCGGCATGGGCGCCGACGAGCCACCGGGCGATGTCCAGGAGCTTCTCACGCGCGCCAGGACCGCCAGCGCGACGTCTCGCGTCCTCCAGTGACCGTTACTATGACCGTCGCCCTATATATAACCGAGTTCACCGTGAGCCGTTCTATCCTCTGTTTTTACCGCCGCCGCCACCGCAGCTCCGCCGCTCGCTGCTGCCACCGTTGAGCCACCACCAGCCACGCAAATCGCACCAGCAAGATCGCCTCGCCCTCGCGCACCTCGTGGTCCAACGGGTTTAGCCGTTTTCTCGCCCGAACCACCGCACCACCCCTTTCTCGTGCCCAACTCCGGTCGGAGCACCGCCACCACCGCCCCCACGTGGCCAGGCCACTCCAGCTCGTCGTCGTTGTCACCAAGAGCACCACCGTAACTGCTGTGAGCCCCTGAACGTTTTCCTCACGCTAATTTAGCTGCTACTCCGTTGGGGACGCGTTTTCGTGGCTCACCGTCGACCGTGGTCCGCCATCGTCGTCGGTGAGGGGTCGCCGGAACTCGAGCTTAGCTGTAGAAGGGCGTAGTGGAGTCGTGGGGTGGTGTAGATCATTTTGGTCATGGTGGTTGAGTCGTTAGCGGTGTGATCGCCGGGCGGCCGCCGTGCGGGCATGGCCGAGCGCGCGAGAGAGAGCGAGAGAGCGGAGGTAGGCGATGACAGGTGGGGGCAGAGCTGTCAGCGAAAGAGAGAGGAAGAGCGCGCGCGGGCAGGCCGCGCGGATGGGCCGCGTTGCTAGGCCACGCGGGCGCGAGCGAACGCGGGCGCGGGCGCGGGCGCGTTGCAGCGGGCCATTCGGCTGGGCCGAGCCGGAGGGAGAAAGGAGAGTCGGCCCGAGAGAAAAGTTTTGTTTTCCTTTTAAAAAATGTAAATAGTGTTAGTATTTGTTTATTTCGTTTAAAATTCTGTAGAGCTCCAAAAATAGTGAAAATTTTTGTGTAAGCTTTTCAAGGTGTAAACTACTTAGGAAAAATATTAAATGCTAAATTGGATTACTTTTTGTAAGTTAATTAATTAGTTTAATTAAATATTAAATGCAACTTCATGAATCTTAGTAATTAATTTATTAATCCAAAAATCATGAAATTTATTTTAACACTGTTCTAGGCCATGGTTAACCCATAGAAAAAGTTTAAGCTCTTTTAGATAAAGTTTGATCTAATATTAATTATGCCCTAATTAATTAAATGTTTAAATAAATGTTGAGTTGATCACTTAAAATGTTGTGTGCTCTTTTGATTGAGTGATGTCCTTGGGTCACTAATTCTAGGTGATCCATGGCACCTTAATTACTTGTTTGCGCTCGTTAGTAGCAAGTCCAGTAAGAAACGTTAGCGTCGCTTAAGTTATCGCTTTTAGTTAGTAGGTTTTACTGTTTTGCGACTGTACCGCAAAGGGAAGTTGTACTCAAGTCATAAACCGTGGCATAGCATCATCAAGTATCATGTTTATCATCAAGCATAATGTTGAAGCATCTTCTATACTCGTGTAGTTCCCGCTTTCGAAGAAGTCGAAGTTGGAGAGCAAGTCTTCGGAGAAGAGTTGTCATCGGTGGGTTTCGGACCAGAAGTCGGAGTCTTCGAGTCCGAGTCAGTAGTTACGTCAGAGCAAGGCAAGCTCTGGTGCATTTAAACCCTACCTTGAGTTTTATAAATCTTTATCACTGGTACTATAGTTTATTGCATTAAGTAATTAGGAGTTGAGTGATAACTCAATTGCTGCATTGTCATCCTTGATTATTGTAATATCACCCTTGATACCTATTTTATTGAAAATGCATAGTATGCTTCGCTATGCTTATGAGTTAAGCTTTTTAAATGAATGCTTATATGACAATGATGGCATACTTGATAAATATTGAAATATGAGAATAAACTTGTAAGATCGGACGGGTGGTTTGGCCACTGCTAACTTGTATTGGGAAAGGAGTCTCAATGTAATGTTTTCGCCTTATCAGTTAAGGACCGTACGTTGTTGGCCCTCGCGTCATGGAGTTTTTATTAGTACTAGCCATGTATCCTTGGTGGGTAAGCCTTATTTCGACTAGTCCATTATGAGAACATCTAACCTCGCACTGGGAGTGGAGAGATGGCGAGAGTAGTGTGTACCCTCGTGGCCAAGTGCTGGATTGGAGGAGTATTGTGCTCTCGGGTGGCGATGGACACGTTCTGGTTTTGGGTTACTCGGATAAGAGTTGATATATGCAAGATTCGGTTCTACATATGTCGTGTGGTTAGGAATCCCTAGCTGGGTAAATAAAGCGGTTCGAATTATCGTTACTCTACGAGAAAGGAGTCTTGGCCTTGCACCAACATCGTAGTTAAGAACTGGAATTAAAAAGAAAGATTGAGAAAGGTCTTGATGAGAATTACTTTGATCTAGATTAGGATCACTTAGAATTGGTTAATGAACCATCAATGGTAAAAGTAAAATAATGAAGGTAAGGACTTACTTTAGTAAGCTTTTCTGCAAAAGAAATTTTGATTCTTGAACACCCGTACCTTGATTCCCTAAAGCTAGTATGCCCTTGGAGTCTTTTCTTAGTCGGGTAAGTCTTGTTGAGTACTTTTGTACTTAGGGTTTGTTAAACCCCTTGTTGCAGGTGCGGATCATGAACAAGTCTGCTTTGAGCCTTGTTGCATGACCGTTGTGGCTGAAGAAAGTGACGACGAGTAGACTGTGTGGCCTCTGGGCAAGGCACTTCGCTTGTGTGTTTGTAATAAAGTTACTACTGATACTTCCCTATTATCGGTTTGTAATAATGTTACATAAGGTTTGGAGTTTGGAAACTGTGATTTGTAAACTTAAGTTATTGTAAGACTTCCGCTACTTTACTCTGATGGTATTTTGAATAAACGGTTGTAATATTGCAATACTCCTGTGATTAGATCCTATTCGGAGGAAAGCAGGCCTTTTAAGTTATGAGAAACATAAGTACGGTTGTCAGAGGTCCTTATGACGATGACAGGTACATGTGGGCCATCATAATTAGGAGGTTCTGTGACAGGAGGATAAATGCCATGGGTCAAAGTGTCTTGTTGCTTGGGACACTCTTCAGCTGAACAAAAACTCAGGGGGGCTGGGTGTGAAAGATCTTGAGTTACAAAACCGTTGCTTGCTCATGAAGTTTATTGACAAATTGTTCTCAAGTACGGACGCTCCCTGGAAAAGTTGGGTTCTGCGTGATGCGAGTGCTCATGATTCAGGTGGGTCTGGGGGAATAGCTTCATCTGGAGAATTGTCAACGACGAGCTATCTACGTACCGATCTCTCACCATGGTCAAGCTGCACAATGGTGCCTCCACCTCCTTCTGGTATGACCACTGGCTGCAAGAGGGACCCCTCTTTACTTGCCACGCTGCTCTTTTCTCCCACACGATGAGGCCTAATATATCGGTGCAGAGAGTTTTTCAAACGAATTTTGATTTGTGCCTACGGCCCAGGCTCACTAACGCTGCTAGTGCCCAGCTAGCTACCCTCCTATCTTGTTTACAGGTGCTGCAGTTGGATGACCTCCCGGACCAGCGGCTGATGAAGCTGACAGGTAAAAAATATACCGCGAAAGATGCCTACAATGCCTTGAACAACGGTCAGGGAGAAATTGATGTGCACGGGCAACACATCTGGGGGTCGCACGTCCCCAACAAGGTGAAAATCTTCGCTTGGCTCTATTTCAAAGACCGACTCAGCACGCGGACCAATCTATATGCCAAGCACATCCTAGACACTGAGAGATGCGAGCGCTGCTCCATGGACGATGAAGACAGACACCACGTTTTCTTCGGCTGCTGTAAGAGCGCTGTTGTATGGTCCAGACTTAGCCTCGCGCACGTCGCCGATCTGGACGACGTCGACGTCTGGAACGCCGAGGTGCCAACGACCATGGACGCGAGGCTGTGGCCGTTCATCCTCCAAACAATTCTCTGGTGACTCTGGGATGCCAGGAACGGTGAAATCTTCAGACAGGAAAGCCCGTCACCCCGCTCCATCATCACCAAAATATGTGATGACCTTGTAATTTGGCGTAGACGTCTTAGAAATGATCTGGATGTATCTAAACTAAACACATGGTGCGACTACTTCCTTTCATGTAACACTTCTGTTTAGCTTTGCTTTGCACGAAGCTGTGGAATAAAAAGTTTAGGTGGGGAAACTCTCCCCCGTTTGCTTTTAAAAAAAAAACCAGTCAGCCACATGCTGCGAAGGCGAAGGAAGCACGAAGCTGGCTGGAACAACAGCGAGCGTCGTGTCACGAGGTGTCAAGAGCCGATCGTTATGCATGCATGCGTAGGTTAGGTACGCGTGCTTAGCTTAGCTTATAAGTTAAACCATGCAAGCCGACGATCCACGGGGATGCACGTATGTTTTATTTATTTATTTTTTGAGCAGAGGGCATGCATGTATGTACGTCGTATCGATCTGAAGGGGATGGGCTGAGCGCGATGGAAGTGGGCCACAAAGGAGGGATGGGCCGAGCTTCCCAGCACGACGATACGGAACAGAGAAAAATGATTGCCGTGGATTCCGTGTAACCCCCGCGAAAAATAATTTCCCGCGCTGCCGGCCGGCGGCCGTAACCTACCCCACTAGGCTTCTGAAGAATCATTCCCGGCCTCCTGGGCTCTCTCAGTCATCTCCATTCTCTCTCTCTCTCTCTCAAAAAAAAAAAAAACTGTTCAGTTACCAACTTTACCATACCGTGCATGAAAGGCCAGCTGCCGGCTGCCGCAGAGCAGGTCCGGCCCCGCGCTGCCCTGCCGTGCATGAAAGGGCAGCGGATAACTGACCGCTGCCGCGCCGGGCCACATGCTCACGTCCGTGGCACGTCGCTCCCGGATGTCGCACTCGCACTCGCAAGCATCCTCGCCAGGTTAGACGCGGTCGACGTCGTCTAATGCGCCGCCCGCTGCCCGCTGCCGCGACGTGAGCGCGGTGGGGGTGCCGGACACTTTGCCACACCCGTGACCGTGAGAAGTTGCACGCCGGTGAGGGCCATTCGTGGAGGAACTCTATCGGGTTTGAGATGGATGGATTAGTTTCCACTCTTTCACCGTGTAACTCGTGCTCTCTCTTTCACCATCGAAAGCTTAAGACACACGGACGCGAACTCGTCGAAACGGCAGCAACTGTTGCTGGAATGCTGGCTCACACCCCCCCCCCCCCCCCCCCCCCCCCCCCCCCCCCCCCAAGAATCTCTGATGCGAGCAGCACAGCACCAACCGTCCTCAGATCGATCGATTTGTATCCAAAGCAACGAGGCATGCAAATGCGGCTCTAAAACCGGTCTTTGTGTTAAGCTAAGCCCCGTATAAGCCACACGTACATACGTCTTCGCGGCAACCGAGACGGAATCAAAATCCCTCGCGAGTTTGCATGTCCTACTATCCTAGCTAGGAACTGTTGTCTAGGCGGCGCAAACAGCCTCATCAAGCCTTCAACTATGCACCTGCTCATCAGCTGTCTCGCGGCCGTATTATTCTTCCTCCACGTCGACGTCGCGCCGGCGGCGTGCGCCGCGCCGGGCACGTTCGTCTACGCAGGGTGCTCGCCGTCCAGGTACGCGCCCAACACGGCGTTCGAGAGCAACCTCAACTCCCTTCTGGCATCCATGGCCTCCACCGCGTCCTCCGGCGCCACCTACAACACCTTCACCTCTGGCGCCGCTACCAGCGCCGGCCCGGAGGCCGAGTCCGAGTCCGCCGCGGGCGCGGCGGCGTCGGCCGCCTACGGCTTGTACCAGTGCCGCGGCGACCTGCGCCCGGGCGAGTGCGAGGCGTGTGCGCGCGACACGGTGGCGCGCCTCGGCGCGGTGTGCGCCGGCGCGACCGCGGCGTCGCTGCAGTCGGACGGGTGCTACGTGCGGTACGGCGCCGCCCGGCGCAACCTCGTCGGCCGCGCCCTTGCCGACACCTCCGTGGCGTACCACCGGTGCAGCGCCGGCACGAGCGGGGACGCCTGGTTCCTGAGGTCCCGCGACGCCGTGCTGTCGGACCTGCAGGGCGGCGTGGACGCCACCGCCGCGGCTTCGTCGGGCGGCGGGTACAAGGTGAGCGCCTCGGGCCCCGTGCAGGGCGTCGCGCAGTGCCTCGGCGGCGTCGCGGCGGCCGACTGCACCGCGTGCCTGGCGCAGGCGGTGGCGCAGGTCCACGGCACCTGCGGCGCCGCGCTCGCCGCCGACGTGTACCTGGTGCAGTGCTCCGTGAGGTACTGGACCAACGCCAACTACGTCCGACCGTCGCAAGGTACGTGGTTGGAGATGCAATGACCACACCGTCACGTTCTAATCACCATAGCGCACTTCTATAAGCTGAAAAGGACATGGTTTGCCTATTTAAACATTCTTTTATCCTTTTGCACGATATAAGTATTCTGTAGTCTCATGATTAATAAGTTTTGATGCGCACGAACTTGAATATGTAGGACTAAAACAAAAACACTTTTGTTACCGAAAGTCCAGATCTTAAAAGCAGAAAGAGCGGAGGGGTCCTACAGGTGTGTGAACAGTCGCTGGGTTGCAGGCTTGCAGCCAGTGTGAGTGTGACTGGTGAGTGGGGCGATATGGAACTGGGAATAGATTCCGGACTGGTAAACTTCCAAAGCTGATAAAAGAGGACAGAGAGAATATATGCCCCCAGCATAAACTTTGCGGCCTTTTGGATCGATGTTACAATAAAGCACACCGTCACTACCTAGCTTAGCTTATTAGCCACTTGAATGCAGAAGAGTTGGCACTTGCGAGTTTTCGTTGTTGCAAATGGTAACGCACGCTGTGTGCCTATGTTGATCGGTGATCCTCCATATACGTTGACGAAACATTTCAGGGCAGAAGCTCATTCTCTTGGTGCAGAGGCCAGGAACCTTAGTTCAATGATGAAATATACTCCCTCCGTCCAAAAAATATAAATCTTGTTTTTTAGGAGTCAATTAATCTCAAATCTAATTAAACATAAACAAAAACAATACTACTTAATATGCATACTAAGAATCACCAGATTAATTAAGGAATATATATCTTAAGAATAAACCTATTTAGAGATATAATATTGATACATTCTTAGCTCATGTGTGTTGCATTCATGCTTGTTACATCTTATGTTTTTATTGTGGAAAGTTTTGAAAATAGTTTAAACATCGATTAGAATGTTTTGAAAAGTTTCTAGATTTTTTTTATATTTTCTCATTTTCCTAGAGCCCAATAAAAAATTTGGAATCTTTGAGAGATAATTTCACAAGTTCCAATTTTTTTTATTTAGGTGCCTCTTGTCCTGATATATCTCTAGGATTTTTCTCATATTTTTTGGAGGTTTTTTTTTGGAGGCTTGAAGGTATTTTTGTGGCTTAAAAACCTTACCTAGTGTTGGTCAAATTTATTTGAAAAAAGGATAACATGGCTAAAAACTACCTTCAAAGGCACTTTTTAACCGGTGTAGAGGGATAATTTCTTTGATTTTGGGAGTTGGGGAATGCAAAATTTCTTGTTTCTGAATTATGGAGACTAGACTCAGTGACAAATTTAGAGATTTAATAGAGTTCACTTTAAAAAATAATAGGAGGGTAGAAAATACCATTCGGAAAAACAATGGGTGGCAAGCGATTACTCAATGAGTGCCATCAGCCCATTGAGGAACATACTAAATACCCCACGCGTTACTGCGAGAGTCACGAACGAATTTAGTGGATGGTGGGGTAATGCTTATATAGACAAATAAATACATGTTAGTAGATGACGCGGTGTGCTTAGGTGGATAGTTTGTATGAATAGATATGTGTCATAATTGCATCGCTAGCTGGTTGCTGATGTGGATGGATTGCACATCGAGATAGATGTACTTCTAATGGAGTTTATGATTATAAGAGATAAGAGATATAGATTATAACCCATTTGACACAACTCAGTTCTAAGATCCACGTTTAATCTATAGTTTATAGATTAAATTAAAATGGTTTAAATATTTATATCTAGTCTAAATTATAACTAAAGTAAATCGTCTAAATGCTCTCAATGTACATTTAGCTCTAGATATAGAATTTACTAGAGCTATGGATATGTAGTTTCAAGAAATCCAAGAATTTCACGGAGCTAGAGCTCTGCCATTGTATACCGTCGCGCACCAGTCCAGTTTTCTTTCGAGATGATATCGTAGTCTAGTTATTTTTATAAATTCTGCATTGTTTGGTGTCAGGTAATCCGGAGGATGACGCTGGGAGGACCGTGGCGATAGCAATCGGTATCTCGGCCGGGGTAGCAGCACTCGTGGTGTTCGTCTCTTTCCTCAGAAAAGCATGTGAGTAGTGAGTCCCACTCTGGTTCAGTTAACTCTTTTTTACCTTGCTTTTCTCAAACAAGTCAAAAAAGAAGGAAGGAGACGACCTGGAGTATCTGATCTGCCTATGCTCCATTTCCTCGCAGGCTCAAGCTAGCTACCGCACAAGGCAGAGATGGACGGTTCGCACCACAAGTATCGTCTGCGTGAAAGCACGGTCACCGTCGAGCTCGTACCGTTACCGTCACGTTCATTTTGCCGGGGACAAGAGATTCACTACCTGCTTCTGCTCTTTAAGCTGCCCGAACAGCAGTGTCAATGTGTCATGTTTCTGTTCAGCTGTTGGATATGGTCGTATGGCCTGATTATGAACTACTACACAGGGTTGCCTTGCAAGTTGCAAGCAAACATTCGTCTAATATTTGCTCTGGGCTTTGCCCTGGCGAAATATATAGAAACATTCACGACAGCTGTACAACCTGGCGAAATATCTTGCTTCTCTTCAGATTTTTCATCTCTATCTCTACGACTAAAAAGAATCACGTGCTATCGTCTGATCGCCCCGCCTCTCTACTCATCGCCCCGCCCCGCTCGTTTCCGGTTTCCTCGACCGCTTGTTTCCCTTGGGCGAACCGACGCACTTCTCCTCAATCGGCTCCACGACCTCGCGCCCTACCACTTCCCACGCCGCTGCGTCCTCGCCAAATCGCTACCAGAGCTGCGGCACCTTTTCGCCGCTGCGCGCCCGAGCCCCAAACCGCCCTACGAGCTGCGAGCTTGGCATCCCGCGGCAGTAGGAGGACACCGCGACGCCGATCCGGCACACGGCCTCCTCATCCCCCGCTGCCAGCACGCCCCAGCGATTCTGACTAGGGGGCAAACAAATATGATCATATTTTTTTAGGGTACTAAAATATATGTAATTATATGATTCAACAACTTTTTAAATATTTTACACTATTTATAACCAAAATCATAATATTTGAATAAAAATAGGTAAAAATTAATATTTTTAGCTGTAAATTCATATATTTATATAGGTATTAAAAGGAACTTACTGTGCTTGGGGGCCATGGCCCCCTCTGGTTCCGTCACTGCCCAGCCGTCCCACGAGCGTCGCCGACCTTCTCGCCGCTGCGAGCTTCGCAGCCCGCAGCAGCAGGAGCACCCCGACGCGCCCCAGCCGCCCCCTCCGCCGACGGTGAAGACGTCGTGTTCCATTCGCCAATGCCCCCACCCCACTCCCGCGTCCCGCCCGTCCGCGGAACCGTTGCCCAGGCCGAGCACGCCCCCGCGTCCCGCGCACGACATCCACCTCCATCCCTCCCGCCCGCACAATACTGTCCGCGGACCGTCGCCCGTACGAATCGTCGCCCGCTGTCATCGCAGTCGCTGCCGAGTCCGCCCCGCCCTCTGCCGTCTCCATGGCCCTCCCCTGCCACCGGCACCGTCCCGCCCCGCCCTGTGCCGTCTCCGCGACGCTGACCCCGGAGCACCTGGACTCATACGCATGTCCTCATAGGCGGCGGCGACGCAGCTGCTCGCGGAGAAGGAGGTCCCGGAGGACGCAGTGCAGGGCCACGGCTCAAGAAGAAGGAGGCTGCGGAGGACGCGGCTGGAGCTGCGCTAGAAGCTCGGCGCTGAGCGGACCTCCACGGAGACGGCGACAGCATCCAGAGCCTCGTCTTTGTTGGCCCTTCTCTGCCGAGTGCTGGCGAGGTATATATGCCATCTCTTCTCCCTTCCTGATGTGTGAAACTAAATCTTCTCCCCAAAGTTGCTCCGTGCTCTCCTTGGGTGTTAGGTTGTCTCACGTAGATTCAGATCAGGTTGCAATAAGTCATTTGTTTAATCTATCAGCTCGAACTGGAATAGCTAGCAGCAGGAGGAGGATATTGCAGGCCACAACACTGATTTAGGACGACGCCTTGCTGTCTGCTAAGCAGGTTGGTTTCACAATGTATTTTTTGGAATCATGTATGCTTCCGAGTATGTGCTGATTTATTGAATAATGTCTAGCAATTGGTCGAATTAAAAGGCTTTCCGATGGACTTTGATTACTCATGTAGTGACCGCCAGTCTTAATGGGTCATGCTGACGGATTATCCTTTGTGTTCCTCTTACACACAAATCGAAGCTTAGTTGTTTATCAAATGATATGAATAAGATGTAATTATACAATCTGCGATTTTGCTTCCACTGACCTTTGCATGCTATATCGAGGGTTGATTTCTGTAATTACATTATTTCATCCCATGGAATTTTTTATCTGCTGAAGAACAGGCATCATTTCGAGACTAGAATAGGAAGGGTGATAGTCGTCACTTATGAATATATGTTTTTGTATATAGCTGTAGTTCTAGACTAGAACATTTGTTTATTGTCATACGTCATGTTATTCTTGGTTGCATTATATCTATGTTTTTTAAGGCACATACACGTTGGACCTATGTGGGGGCAGGGTCAGGTTCAGGTTGTGCATGGGTTTTGTAAATTGTTTTAGCACTTAATCAGGTTTGCCTCAATTGGATCAATCCAATAGTTCTATGCCTTCCATCTGGTGCTTGATCACATAATTGTCTTTTTTTTTACCATAGCAGCCCCTCTGTCTATATTCCAAACAAATAGGAAGCAAACTTGATTTCTATTTAGGTGAGGAACATACCAAGATCAATCAGAGGAAATTTCCCAGCACTGTCTTTTGGAATGGCTATAGTTGAGCCCTAAATTAGTAACTACTTTTGTAATGGAAACTCCTGGAGTCTGTAACTCTGTATTAAGGAGCGGGTATTTGCAGGCTTCAGACCATGCAGTCCTAATTCAGAACCAACACAATAAATACCAAATTCTTATTTGCATAGGAGTTCTTAAGATAGATTCAGTAGTATAGAGATACAACATACTATATAGATCCAGTAGTTCACAACAGAGTTCCTTTAATGACAGTTGCTGTAACGGAACCGTCCAAATTATAAGAGCACAAGTATGAAAACAATCACCGAAGTGATCAAATTCTCACACTTGAGCCCATATAACTCCGGTAGTCCAATGAAATTACGAGGGATTTCAAACCAACCAACATACAAGCCAAGATCGTAGCGATTCAACATAACAAGTCACATGTTACAACCATTTCACAAGTAATTCAATATACATCGGAGTTCAACATAGTTATTAATTTACATTGAAAAGTAGCGGAAACAAAGTAATTTGAAACTAACATTATTCTTATTTCAAATACATGCCAGTACCAGGGTCGACTTCCAACAAAAGCATTAGAGAGAAGATGACTCAGAAGGATCATGCCCGTGATCACACTCCGCCACTAAGGCAGGAGCCAACCAACTCTTGCAGTCGTCGTGATACATCACAACCTGCAACAAGTGGGGATAAAACCCTGAGTACGAGAAAGTACTCAGCTAGACTTACCCGTCAGAAACCAGAAATAAGGTGACACCAAGGATCATACAAGGCTGATATAAAGTGGGCTAGCTTGACAACATTTTGCATAAAAAGCTTAATATAGATGATCAATCATTAATGCTTAAGCATCAAGTTAATTATCATTAACCTATCATCTATATTAGAACCTGTACTAGAGCACTCACTTTATTAGGAGCAAACAATATTAACCATAGCAGGTATAAATTGAGGCAACCTTTCCATCGTGATCCAATTAACCATCCGTTCAATTTAATTGAATCTACGTTGCCGCTGCTCAAGTCAAGTGCTCACTAACCGGGAGCGACGGCGATTCGAATCGAATTCCTATCCACCTGGAGGGGTATTTCTAACACTCACCGTGCAGACCCCTGCCAGGGTCGCACAGGCCACCTTTTCATATGATTCAGGAATCGCGGGTCCGAATGATGTCGCGACCCCAAGGCCGACACTCTGCCAGGTGATAGGGACTCTAGCCCCCCTTGGTCTCACGCCAATGTCCCCAAGCACATCCTTTCTCTCCTCCAAGAAGCAACCTACCATTCGATTCCTGGCCTGAATCACATTACTCGGCTTCGCGGTCGGAACGACTTATCCGGCCAACTAAGTGTTAGACTGCATTCAACATGACTCAAGGACGTACAGCGAATCGGTCCTTAAACGACTCAGACGGGGATAGATTCACACCCAAGACCTCCATGTCTTGTTGCTTCACTATCGTCATCCCGCCCGGTCTCATTTCATTTTATTAACACATGGTTCCTTTCCACGATAGCAAATATAGCCAACCGTGCCATATATGAATATCTCTATATCTCGCAGGTGACAGGAAATCACCTGACTTCTACCGCTTAAAGCAGGGCTAAGCATCTACTCGATCCTAGTCTATGTAGGATTCAAGGATTCATATATCTGGACAAGGAATGATATAATGCAGCAAGAGTTTCCAACCAACTCCTATCACTTAATGCAACAATACTTATAACATATATATAATTAATTGCTTTGAAGATAGGAGGCTTATAATGCTCCGGGGCTTGCCTGCGATCCGACTCAAGTTAGAGTATGTCAGATGAGTTCGCTTGGCGAGCATCTTCCAATCTACCACTTGTCCGGTCCTTCGATCTTCGGGATGGATCCACCAAACACTGTCTTCGGGTTTGGCTCCAACGCCATTTCCTTCACACGTTTCTGCTAGCGTACCTATATGAGATGCAAGATGCAAGTGCATGAATACATGGAAGTATAATGGACAAAACATCATACACAGTAAGCCAGACAAACACCATAATACACTCCACATGCATAGACACTTCATGTTGCTTAAATAAACATCTCTCAACCTAATATAAAAGATGACAAGCATATTAGGCAAGACACACAAGGTTTCACAAAAGATCTCATGTGTATTAACTTAACTATCCTCAAAGACATAAGTCACACTTAACAATATACAAGCAAACAACTATAATTGAAATTTATTCATTTCTAGACAAGCAAACAATAGCTTTATAATTCAATCATATCTGGAGTTTTATAAATCCAAATGACTTGAAAGAAGACATTATGGAAAGCTTATGAAATTTTAGACAATTGATATTTAATCATCTTAGCATGATTCTCAAGTTAACTAAGCCAAATATACCCATTTACAGAAACTGGTCTAAACAAGGCAGAGAGTAATCAATTCTGTAACCCAAGTTTAAACAGGCATAACTCACAAACTACAAGGCCAAATACCACCAAATTTTAACAGGAGCTAGATACATGAATTATCTACAACTTTGTTATTATCACCAAAAACTCATTCAAATCCTAACTAGATCAAACCCTAGCATCTTTCAGATCTGCTCAGACTAAAATCAAAACCTGACAGAGGACTTAAAAGTCATGTAACTCCTACACTATCTGGCCTATGACCTTACAATTTGAACACAAGCAAGATCATGAAATTTGCTACAACTTTTGTATTCACTACAACCATAGCAAACATCATTTACACCACGAAAATAATTGCACAAGCAAAACTGCAAATCCAGCCCAACAGCAGTGGTATAGAAAACTGATAGCATCTTCAGAGAAGCATAACTGGAGTTCTAGACTGTTAGAGTAAATAGGAATAGTACCACATTGTATACCCACGTGAGGTGTTAGTCCTATGTACCCTATATAATCAGCCCATGAGGCCCAATGCAATACATTCAATATTCCACAAATTATATTCTCCTTCATGGTATCATTCGCCTAGGTTTAGTCCTAACCCTAGCCGCCGCTGCTTCCGCACCGCGCGCCCCCGGGGAGAGATCGATCTCCGCCGGGGGCAGCGCCACCCCTTTAGGCGCCGGATCCTATTGATCCTGCTGCCATCTTCGTCGTCGTCCAGCAGCAGTTCGGGCTTTCTCGCGACGTCACGCCATGCTCACCATGGAGGCGCTGGGCGTCGTCCCCATCCTGCGCTGCCGTGGTGGTGGCCCGGGCCAAGTCGACCCTGACACCGAGCCGCCATGGTGGCGGCCGGCTAATCTGCGCCATCCTCGCGCGACCACGCGTGACCGCGACCCGTGCGCCCCGGCGCCGTCCAACTCCGAGTGTGTTGTCTCGTTGGGTACACCCGATCTCCTGCTATTGTATTTTTTTAGTTTACCCGATCACTGATCGGGATTGAGTCGCCCACCGCCCGTCGACCTCGCGCGTACTACTCCGGCATCGGCATCGGCTGCCCCGACACGTCGCTGCCCCGACACGCCGACCATCGCCGAGTACTACGTGCATCTTCTCCGAGCAACAAGGCTGCTGCTGTGTCGCCTCATCGGGCCGCAGCACCGCCGCCCGTGTGTCTGCTTCGCCGTTGCATCTACATCGCCGTCACCTGTGCATCGATGAATGTGATGTGCAATCCCTGTTGCGCCATTCGTCTACACAAGGTCTTCGTCTTGCTGATTGGGTCTTCGTCATCGAGCTGCCCCTACCCGCACCGTCGCTGAGCCCTGCTCGCCGGTCCGGCCGCCGCATCGCGTCGTCGCTGAGTCCTACTCGCCGATGCGTCCTCTCCCGCATTGCTTCTTCTTCGTCCAGCACAACCTCACGGTTGGGGCCCTCTCCCTTGTACGCCTGGTATTGGCAACACCGTCGCGTGCTTTCGTCCCCGACACGTTGCTGGATCTGGCAAATCCAGCCTCGCCTCGGCGCTCAGGCGGCTTGACTGCATCGACTTCGGCATCGACCCTCCCGTTCCCACCCCGTCTGCCTCGATTGCATCGTCGCTTTTCTTCTACGTCCACGATGGCCCTGACTGCGTCGACTTCGGCATCGCCTCCTCCCACGACGATTGCCTCAACGCGTCTCCGTCATCACCATGGCGCCCCTTGTGCGCCTGCAGCTCCATCGACACGGCAACCCGACCACAACTACGTCGACCTCGGCCATCTTCAGCACGACTTCTTCGACCACGGCTACACACTCGACTACTTCGACATTGGCATAAAGGGCTACCGCCTTGCATGAGGAGTCATCGGCTTCTTCTCCAGCCACAGCATGCGTGACGCATCGACTGTTATGACTGCGGGGGGATATTAGCTTTGTCAGCTTCTTCTCCAGTCTCACCGTCTGCAGCGCTCCCGCTGTGACTGCGGGGGGATGTTAGAGTAAATAGGAATAGTACCACATTGTATACCCACGTGAGGTGTTAGTCCTATGTACCCTATATAATCAGCCCATGAGGCCCAATGCAATACATTCAATATTCCACCAATTATATTCTCCTTCATAGACCTCCAACAATCATGAACCATAATTTTTTTGAAAAGCTTAGGAAGTTACCTACAACTTTCTTATTCTCATATTAAGATGATTCTACAATTAGAAGGGTCAATGAATCCAATAATTGCATCTCTATCCAAAACATAGACAGAAACTGACATGCCACTTTAAACAGCTATAAATGGAGTTATACATGTCCAATAAATGTGGTTCTAGACTCTTTAGAAAGCTTAGCAAATTCTAAACAACTTTGTTGTAAACACCTAAAGCTAATTCTACTACTAAGAAGGCCCCCCAGTAAGAACAAGGAAACCCGGTCTGGGTTTGGGCAGAAACAGCCATAGAGATTTAAGCAACGACAACTCAAGATCTACTTAGCCAAAAATCATGATATTTAACTTTTTGGAAAGCTTAAGAAAAGTACTAAAACTCATGTATTGTCATCAAATCATGATTCACAACTTAACTAAGCCAATTAATTCAAACATGCAGAACTGTTCAGAATAGGAGCAAATCAAAACAGGGCATTTGTTATTTTTATAACTCTTAAACTATAAATCCTAAACTCATGAAATTTTTACCAGACAACAACAATCACCTTAGTAGTACTCCACAAAAAGTTCACATTTATTTGAGCACATCAACTGCAGTCATAAAAAAAACAAGTAAGACTAGCATTCAAACCCTGACTGCCCAAATCCATTTTTACAGCTAAAACTTTAAACTAAAACCTGACATATTATAGATCTAGTGCATAGAGAATTTCACAAGGATTCCAAAAAGCCCTCATTTACTATTTTACGAATTTTCTACGATTTACTATGAATTTCCAAAGTTTCAACCATAATATGCATAAAGGAAAAAGGAAAAAGAAAAACTGCACTATGCGACACTATTTAACTGAGTCATGTACTTCGCAGAAAACCCCCTGGACTTGTTCTCTTCTCGCGCGAGGTCCCTGGTCGCAGTTGAGACAGAGGAGGCCAGCGGGCCGGCTGGTGGCCGATTTGGCCGGCTGGAGAGGGGCGTCGGCGGCGAGCGGCGGTGCAGACGCTAGCCTAGGCCCACGCGCACACACGTAGTGGCACAGCATGGTCCACGACAGCCTGAGGCAGTATGGCCGCGCTCAACAGCGGCACCCGCGATGGGCACACCGGCGGCCATGGCTGCAGGAGCCAGACGACGGTGTGACGGCGAGTCGCGAGCATTGCGGCTGCGGTTTCTGCTCACTGCTCAGCTGGTGGCGGCGCGGTGGCCGGCTGCGACCCTGCTGTGGGAGCTGCGACGGCCGGCTGGAAGCTCCGCTCGACTCGGCCATGGCGCCGGCACTCCGGAGAGGCAGACAGGGGCAGAGAGGGAAGAGGGAGAGGGATGGGAGAGCGAGTGAATGGAAAGAGCAGGGGACAGGCTCGGGCTCGGCTGTCCAAAACGAGGAGAGCAAGGCGAGGTGGCGCTCATGCGACGAGCGAGGCCAGCCACGCGGTGTTCAGTTCCTGCATGGAGACAGCCATGAAGCCACAGTTCAAAATTTATAATTCTACCTCAAAAACGCGACTGAACATCCATCTTTGTCCTTTCATATCTCCTAACACGTTTAGTTTAGGCACAAACGGTAGTAACAAATGTTGTAGAGCTATATGAGGGCTACAACTTTGCTTAAAGGTTTTTGGTCTAACTCGGATTATATTGGAAGATAGAGAGCTGCAAAGTAGCGCTCATGAAACTAAAAATTCAGTTTTCAGTTACTCAGACTTAGCAAAATTTTCGGACTCTGAAAACAGCAGTAGATTCCAAGTTTGAGCTTCGGTTTGACTTAGTTCCAAGTTGATCTGGCTCTTGGTCCAAAAACAAAGTTTGTTCTACTCCACTCAAAATTCAACTTTTATTGAAGGTACAACTCCATGCAAGCACTGTAAGTGATTGGTCAACACTGGTCAAAGTAGCATCACGGTAAAGCTTAAATCCGAGTTTTAGACCGATTGAGGTATTTTCTTGACATTTGCCCAACATGAACCTTTCATGACTTTTGTTGTAGAGTTCAATTAGAGTTGTTGGAGCAAGGTTGCAAGGTTTGGTTGACATCATAGGTTTCCATCTACTTGATAAAGTAATTCATGCAAAGATATGACTTATCATTTTATGTGATTTTTTGATTCCAAACTTCATGAACTTTTTTCAGTGTTTACTATAGAGATGTATATGAGACACCTAAAAGAAGTATAAGCAACATTATTTCAATATGTATTTTAGATGGGCAGCATAAGCAAGGTGCAACATCCCACTTTAGGTTAGGCTCATCTCCATAGGTTAACCTTGGCATCGTCATCTCCACTCATGTTTGAGCTTAAGCCCACTACTTAATTGGTGATAAATACCGGGGGTGTTACAGTTGCCACTTCGTACGACTACTTCAGTATCTTGCTCCTCCATCTCTGGATCAAAATTGATAATTTTGTGGAGCAAAGAGCTATCCGATTCATGTGAGTAAAGCCTTTATAATAAGTTAAGGTGATTTGCCTCTGAGCAGGACATCCATCCTCATTCACGGCCACAACGACAAGCAACTGCGCGGAGCTATCGGTCCCCAACATATTCTTGTTGGTTGTGACAAATCAGGCGGCAGAATTGGTCTGCTATCGTCGAAGTTCGTGCTTCAGGCTGTCAACGTGCTTCACATCGTTCATCTAAGTAAGTTTCGCTGCCATCCCCTTTTGTTTGAAGCCAATTCAACCCTGTGCTGTCATACATCGATCGGTCAACAATAATGATGCAAAGAGACCTTCCTAAAAAACATTCCTATGGCTCAGTCATTCGAACAAACTCCTGGAAAAGCTTCATCCTCTTGCTATCCTCTTTCTTTATACGTCGATCGGTCAACTCCTGGCCTCGTGCTTCAACTGAATAAAGCACCTGAAGGGTAGAAGTTGCTTCCTGAAGCTTAGGTCAAAGTGCTTCAAGACGACTTTAAGCACCTGATGAGGGTACAAGTTGCTTCCTGAGGCTTTGGTCAAAGTGCTTCAAGAGGACTTTTAGTTTCAGTTTGATGTTTTGTGACTTAAATATTTAGTGATCATGATGCCATGGAACTTGTTTGAACATGTCTGATATTTCTTGAATCAATTTGTGGCTTCATGGTTTGCTTGAAAACGTCTCGTAATCTTGTGTTATCTTTTTTTCTAAAAACAGGATGGCATTTGCTTGGTAGTTGTCAATGTTTTGATCAGCTATCCTGATGCCATGGTTCTAAAAAACTTAATGGTTCTAAAACAATATTATAATCATGTCTATCTTATTTATGCTTTTGTGTCGCAGGTTTATGTTAAGAGCACGTTTTTTACTCACACTCCATCTGCGAGCCTCAAGTAAGCCCTGATTGACCAGCTATTTCTATTGTTTATTGGCTTTTCCATACAGTCAGGATACTATAGTTCTATAATGCTGTACAGTCACGGTGTCAGATAAATGAATAAGATTTTGAAATTTCATGATCTAGCTATTTCAGTGTGCCTTACTTGAACTATGCTCCATAATGGAACAAACTTAGGCTTTTGCCTGTGAATTAGCAGATGCTGCTATCTGTTGTCCGCTTCTAGATGAAAATTACATATTGCCTTGATGGTTCTTTCTGAAAATAGGGTGTAGCAAAGTGGGGCTCAGGTTAGGTGTGGTGAGTGACTGTATGGCTCCTTATTTACTTGCAGGTCGTGGCATGATTCAGTTTTTTCAGTTCATGTTTTGAAAAACTTCTTTTTGCATGGCCTGGAGACATTCAGAGTGATACTCTGTCAAAACAAAACTACAACAATATGCATCTTCTATCTTGTTACCTTGAAGTTGCTCATGTTATGCTTGTTCTTTCCGGCAGTTGCAAGTCGTGGCATGATTCAGGTCTTTCAGCTCATGTTTTGAAAAACTTCTTATTGCAGGGTCTGGAAACATTTAGAGTGATACTCTGTCAAAACAGAAAATATAACAGTATGCATCTTCTCTATTGTTACCTTGAAGTTGCTCATGTTATGGTTATTCTTTCCGGCAGTAGTAGGATGGTAGCTCCTGGCGCTTGATCCAATTTCTTATTTTGTCCCCAGCTTTTGCAATATTTATTCGAGCAAAATGAGTCATTCTGAGATCTCGCTGTCTCCTTATTGATTTCACTGTGATCAGCCATTTTAGCATGGTGTAGAGCATTAGTTTTTTTTATTTTCCTGCATTTTACATTACTTTATAATTTTGTGTTGTAAACTTAAATACTTGGATATATACCTATTTTGTTGATAGTCTATTCCATGTTATGCTTGTTCTCTCCAGCATTGGCAGGATGGTAGCTCCTTTGTATATAATTTTCTTTTTTTCACCTACATACATTTTAACTATATATGTATAAAAATCTGGCAGGATAACTATGAAGTGAGGAAACACATTTTGCTACACCTACTCACATACACGGGGAACCAAAACACAGCCAACATACCTAAAGGTGTACGACATTATCTTCAACATTATATTAGTCTCAAACAAAAAATAATGAATTGTCGCTTATTTTTCCTTTGTCTGGGTGAAGTTAATAACATCGTACTGGTTTTTCTGTTTCAAATAAATTAGTTTGAATTATATGTTTTAATATTAATTCTTTTGATGATATGGGATTCTACATATATTTTACTTGTGTGGTTATATATCATAAGATGTTTTACCTGTAGCAACGCACAGACATTCAACTAGTGTAATGTAAAAGCTCATACTGAAACAAAAAAAACTTATAAGGCCAGTCTCAATGAGATTTCATCAGAGTTTCATGAGCATTAATTATGCTGATGTGACACCATATTAATGAAGAAAGAGATGATAAAAGTTTCGTGGGAGTAGAGAGAGTTTCATGGGGATGAAACTCTTCTGCACTGTTTCCAAAATCTGGATGTGTTGGAAACAGTGACATGAAATCCCCACTGAGACTGGCCTAAGCAGCCTCGACGAAAATAAAGTGGTACCAAACAGGCATTCGCAGACTGCCCATTGATGACCTATATTTGTGTTCTTTATTATATTACTTAGCCTGTTAATCAGCTCCCAGCTGACAGGATATTAATAAACCAAAATTCCGCTTTCCATGACATCTCGACAACGACAAGAAAATTTTCTTACTTAATTACACAGTACAACCCTCCGGTAAGGGCCGTCATCTATTCCCAATTCCCAAAGCCAAACGGAGAGGGAGCACTAGACATAGCATGTGCAGAAAGTAAATACTGAAGGTAATAAGTAGTTAAAAGCAAATGACATGTACAAAACCATGGCATCGTAATCCAAATCTACCCAAATTATCCAAGCAAGAAGCAACTTCAGCTGGTAAAACTGGCAGGTGCTGAATTAAACCAGTTGAAGGAGCAAACATAGTTGTTATCTGACAGTAGATAAATCAGTTCATTTTTGTATCCCAGAAAGGAGAGGACAAGCAATAATAGAAGGGCTGGTGGTATAACAAGGACTACCCTCTTCCATAGGAAGATAATATCCGCATCCCTTTGGTTGATCACAGCCTCTTGGCCTGGCCAAAGTAGCTTATCTGTGACATTGGCATTTGCAGGATCAAAACCTTGATGCAGATAAAGCTTCTCGCCCTTGAAGGTCTTATCACCATACACCATGACATGAGGGCCTGCACCATAGCCATAGCGGTTCAAATGAAATGTGCACAATGCTGTGACTAAAGTACAAGTTTATAAAACAATCAAATGAAAACTTGCAGTTTTTCGGCCAAAAAAAAAATTTGCAGTATGTGGTACACATGGCATATATCAGTCTGCAATAAAACAAAGTCATATCAACCGGGTAAGCAAAGGCACCATGGAAAATAATTGCTTCCTGATATGTGATATCTGTTCCCTGGTAAAAAGGAGACAAAACAAGGCGAAAACGAATATGGAGATTTTTCACAATAAACGTGATGATATTCAGAACATTTTTAGCTAGTGGCACATAATTCCAGTTTACTGACTGAAAGTACAAGTAGTCGCCATCAAATATTTTATCTGTTCTTTCAACTGTTATCTAGTGTTCTTGCCAACTTATGCAACTCTTTAGACAGTGGCAAAATTTGCTCCATCTTCTGCATACAAATTTAGAAGCAGAACTTGTGAAGTTACAAATCCCTTCCTGTGCCTGAATTATATATTCATAGTAAAAAAATCAAATTGACATTGTTGCTTAAACATTTTCCTTCCCTGAAAATGACCACTGAACAAGACTACAACATCCTAAGAAGTCCCAGAACTATGTATTTGTCATTACTAGCTCACTGTCACTTGACTCTTAAACTCATGGAAGCCCCTGGGTTCAGCTAATGTCAGAATTCAGGGCATCGTATAGCTTAGGACCTCCAAAACTTACAACCAAAAGCGCAGTGTCATGATTCCACAGTAACCTGACGAAGCAATATCACAAGTTCACAACCACAACAACCCGCTCCTTCCACGCGCGGAACACGCACGGAAGTCGATGGACTAAGGTATCGTGCTCACCTGGACACCTGGTGCCGTATACCGTAGCCTGAGGAGCCGGCGACGAGCATTGCCCACCTCGTCCCGACGGCGTTATCCTCCTCTCCCTGCCCTCAAGTCCGTCGCCGCTGTGCGAGACCCTGCAAACTCTCCTCCCAGGCATCCAAATCATGGGGTCCCACTCGCCCTCCTGGCCGCGCCGGCCGCGGCCAGGACCAACGCGAGGAGCACGAGGCGCCATCGCCTCTCCAGTGTCGCGCTACAAGAGTCCCCAGCAGCGGGAGCCAGGAGGGAGGAATGTAGCGTGAGAGCGAGCGCAGGGTCTGGCCGTCCGAGTGTGTTTGGTTTGGTTCCTGTCTTCCTGATCTGCCCCGTCCTGACCCAGCTCATGCGTACTCCTGTCGTGCACGGGCCCATGCGTCAGCTTCAGGCCGTTAGGAATTCCTACACCTTCCACAGTTCCACTTCCACTCCGCATCACGACCGCACCAGATCCCGAGCGTCTCACCGTGCGCGCCGCTCGCACAGCCGCACCCCGCCACGGCTCCACCTCGTGCTCGCCCGCCGCCTTCCGGAGCAGCACGCGTCGCCCCTCTCCTTCCTTTCCCTCTCCTGCGAGCTAGCATCTCCGTTCGGATGAGTGTACCGTGTTCGCAGACCCTTCTTCCCCACTTGCGCGTGGGCCCTACCAGCCTCCACGCGTCTCCCACCGGTCAAACCGGTCGCCCACAGTCCCGCACACAGTCGGTGCGCAGCTTGCCGTTCTGGCCTCTACCTTATCATTTCTGACTTCTGAGTTCTGACCCACGCGGGTTTCACCCTGTTCGTTTCGCTGGTTCAGCGGAATCAACGGCATCCAGCAATCAGCAGTGTTTTTCTGTCACGTTAAACTAACGAACAGCCACGATAATCCAGCGAAACGAACAGCGTGGTGGAGGGGAAATTTTGCTGGGACGGGACGGGACGGGACGCGACCTCGCCGTCCTCATCGGTCAAAGGCGGAGGCGGAGGCGCTCCTGCACCGGGTTCACGCCGCGCCGCCGATACGGCCCGCCAGCGCCGAGGTGAGTAGCTTGGCTAGCCGATTCGCCCCCACCCCCACCCTGTGCGCGGAGGCGGAGCCTAGGGGGTGCTCGATTCAGTGGCGTCGCCTCACCTTTGGCTTCGTGTTCACCTGCAAGGGTTTGAGCTTTCTGTAGGAGGAGGACATGCGGCTGGGGTTGGTTGGCTGCTTGTGGTTGGATGGCTAGGTCTGATCCGCAAATCCCGCTACTGGTTTGTGCTGTAGGGGTTCCTTCGCGTAGGATATCAATCAGGGATGATCAGGGAGGGTATCCGATCGATCTCTGAGACTCTGATTGGTCTAATTTGGTCCACAGTTAGCTTAGATCTAGTTAGTGTTGTAAGTCGTAGGCAGGACAAAGGCGATTTCATTCCTTGATGATTTAGTTAGCAGCTTGATGAGTCTTATGCCTTCAATAGCTTAATTACTGCCTATTTGAAAAAAGTCATGAAACCTATTGCTGTGAGGGTCTGAGCTTTCTGTAGGACTTGGATGGTGAGGCCATGTGGCTGGATTGGTTGGTTCCTTGTGTTAGAATTAGAAGCCTTGCTGCTGTTTCCCTGTTAGCTTATTCCAGTACTGATTTGTGTTCTAGGCGTAGACCTGTGAGTGTCACGGGAGCACGGAGTATCTGTGACCGGTTCAGTAGGAGGAAATTTGTTCCTAATTGTTGTGTTGCTTAGGTCTTGTGTGGAGGTTGCCTTTTTAGTTGGGATAAAGGATGTTTTCTTTACTCGTTCCATGATGGTTTAATGAACAACTTGTTGAGCACTATGTTAGCGAATTCCAACACTGGTTTGTGCTCTAGGTGTCCCGAGGATAAAATCAATCAGGAATGATCAAGGGGGAGGGGATCCAGTTAATTTAGGAGAAATTTGGTTCATAGGTGTGACCATAGATCTAGTTGGTCTTTTTGGTCTTCGCTAGGACAAAGGCAATTTCATTGTTTGATGATTTAGTTAGCAGCTTGATGCATCTTTTTTGTCAATCACTACCCCTTTGAAAACTGACAAAATCTGTTGCTCCTTGTTGGTTAAGGTTGCAGCTTGGGATTGTGAAAGATGGGGACCTCTTCTGGCGCGAATTTCCACCAGCAACCTCCTCCGACCCAGGGGATGTTGCCTCCGAGGCATGGTCCGCGCCCCTCAGGGTTGCAGACCTCGCTCTCGTTGGCCTCTTCGGAGCAGGTTGGCTCGCCTGACATGCAGGAGCCTGGTTCAAACTCGGACCCTGGGCATGACTCTGCCACTGAGAGCGCCAGTTCCAAGGACACATGGCCTGCTGAGCCGAACCAGAGCAATGGTGGGGTAGCTGCCAGTGGTGTCGTGAGTAAGGCGGCGGAGAAGGAGAAGGAGGTGGCGAATGGTGTATCCAAGCTGCAGGTTATCCGCGGACCCTCCTCCCGTGTGGGTGGGATGCTTCTGCGGGAGGTTGCACGGGAGAGGGTTGATCTGGTCGCTGAGAAGATGAAGGTGATGCCGGAGGAGCACCTGGAGGAGGTCAAGAATGAGCTCAGGTCAATTCTGGAGGGCACTGGAGGTTCTCACCACATCGAGGAGTTCTTGTACTTGCAGAAGCTTGTCCAGGACAGGGATGATTTGACACCATCTATGCTTTCAGTGGCGCACCATGTGCAGCTTGAGATCCTCGTTGCAATCAAGACTGGGATACAAGCCTTTCTGCACCCAAGTGTTACCATTCCACACAATCACTTGGTGGAGGTCTTCTTGTACAAGAGGTGCCGGAACATTGCTTGCCAGAGTGCTCTCCCTGCTGAGGAGTGCAGATGTAATGTGTGCGCTAGCAGGAATGGCTTTTGCAACCTGTGCATGTGTGTCATCTGCAACAAGTTTGATTTTGAGGTTAATACATGCCGTTGGATTGGTTGTGATTTCTGCTCTCACTGGACACATACAGATTGTGCAATTCACAATGGCCAGATAGGAATGGGACAATCAGTGAAAAGCAGCATTGGTCATGCTGAAATGCTTTTTAGGTGCCGAGCTTGCCAGAGGACCTCAGAGCTGCTGGGTTGGGTTAAGGATGTCTTCCAACAATGTGCTCCTGGTTGGGATAGGGATGCTTTGTTACGTGAGCTTGAGTTTGTTTGTAAGATATTCCGTTTAAGTGAGGATGCAAAAGGAAGAGTGTTGTTCAGGAAATGTCTAGATCTGATTGAGAGGCTGAGGAACGCTCCAGCTGATTCCACCAATCCTAGGGTGATACTACAAGCACTCCAAGGTCAGTCACTCACTCCGGTGATTTTCCCTGGCTGAAAGTCTATTTTCCCTGGCTGAAACATAAGTTTGCATTTGACCTGTTACTTGTTAGCTTCTTATTTTGTTTCTGTTCCTCTCATTTACTAATGCTAGTTTCTAAGCCTGCTTAGTTACTGTTTCGTGGCACCCTGTTGACTATGAAAATTGTTTACTCCTGATCCCATATATAAGTCCATTTAGCTTTGTCCAAGGTCAAACCTTTTTTTTAGCTTTGGCCATCATTGACCAAATAGTTATATAGATTGATAACATGAGGTTGATGTTACTGCATGTCTGCATTCATCATGAAACATACTTCCGTAATGTATAACACTTTCTACTATTAGTCAAAAGTGTAGAAATGGAGACCAAATTGATGTCCTAGTGGCCTTATTTGGGATTGGAGATTATTTTATTATCCAGCCAGTACTGCTATATTCCAGTTGTTTATTTATTTGCTTTCCCTTGTATATCAAATAGTCAGACAACTTGATCATTTGGCACTTCTGGGATTGGGTATGAAGAAATGCCTTTCTTTTCATTCATCAAATCTCTTTTTCTACTGCATTTTCCACCCACCTTTTTTTTGAAAGCTCATTTTCCACCCACCTGAATTGACTCTTTACAACATAAAGTCTTCTTCCTGATATGGAAATGACAAATTGTACTTGCCTTTGCATTACAAACATTTTTTTCCTATAGTGCAAATGCACCTGGATTCTGTCATTTTTTAGCCTTCTGATTTTTAAGATCAAATTTGTGCGCATCAAATTTTGCACATATGTGGAAAATAGCTTCATCTATGGGTTTGCAAATTTTTTTTAAGAACTTCTGGATTGGTTTTGTGTCTTCCTGACCCTGCTCTTTCCAATACTACCCTCCAGTCCCATCCATTCATTTGCTCTCCAGTATTGCCCCTGTTCCTAATCCTTAGTGCCTGTCTTTGGTGCCTCCCTGCATTTGTCAATACCCCTGTGCCATGGTCTCTGCTGCGTGCTGCCTCATCCAGTCATTGTTGAACCTTAATGTTGTAGCATTCACTAGTTCATCCTGCCCCATCCAGCCTCCCCTTAACCCAGGCAGTGGAACAGTGGCAATTCATTTTCACTGTGTTAACATGAAAAGATATTGGATTGGTCTAAAAACAGGGAAAAGAATCCAATCACTTCTTATTTGTTCCTGTTAGGACTTGGTTTTTATGTTGTGTTGCAAAGCTTCTGATTCTTAGCGGTATGGAGAGATGCCTATATATGATAAAGAGTTAATGCACCAGCGGTCCTCAAACTTGTAAGGGTGTGTCACTTAGGTCCATGAACTTTGAAAATGCATTTTTGCATCCCTAAACTTGTTAAATGATGCACCGAAGGTCCATGCCAACCATGTAGATGTTCCATGCTGATGTGGCATGCTTTTTATATTTAACCCCTCCTCTTTCCTCTTCTTCCACGAATAGATCGTTGCTTCCCTCTTCTCTCACGCTGACCCTAGTGCAGTGGACACCGTGGCTCCCTCGCCTTGCTGCTGCTCGTCTGTGTGTCGCTGTTCTGCACCCAGCAACAACCAGCACCTCAGTGCAATTGGATGACGAGGTGCTGGCCGTTGGTGGGGCGGAACAGTGGCACACAGATGAGCAGCAGCCAGGCGAAGGTGCCGCGGTGTCCATCGGGCTGGGGTCACGTGAGAGAAGAGGGAAGCAAGGATCCGTTCGCGAGAGAAGAGGAAAGATGAGGGTTTAAATGTAAAAAACATGTCACATTGGTATGCCACATCATCATGGAACGCCTACACGGCTGGTATGCACCATTTAACAAGTTTAGGGACCCGAAAATGCATTTTCAAAGTTCGTGGACCTAAGTGACACACCCTTACAAGTTTGAGGGCCGTTAGTGCGTTTAACTCCATGATAAAAAAATCAACTTGTGCCATTTATCTTGTCATTGAATGCCAGCAAAAAAAACTTATGTTGTCACACCTAAAATTCTACTGCATTCAACCTTCATTTTAGAGGTAATTAACTCGTATATTTAAATGTAATTGCTTTTATAATTTAATAACTGGCTAAGATCAATTCTACATTGAACATTCTTGTTATTAATCTTCACTAAAAGCATCTTTTACTGGATCAAAATTTCGCTGTTGTCTGTTCCTCAACTCTACCTATAGCTCTTCTGCTTTTGTCATGATGTCAATATATTGCTCATCCTGACTGAAGGTCAATAGCAATCAACTAGATATCCCTAACATAAACATAATCAGTATACCTTAGGCATGTAACTCTGTATTCATCTGATTCATCACATAAACTTTTGGTCCGAGTACTCCCTTGGTACATATGTTGATTTTGTTTGGCAGAGCTCTACAGGTGCTTTGTATAAGCTCTTTATGGATGGTGATGTTCTTTTTTTATACGTTACGGTTAACATGACTTGTTATCTGACCCTTTTTTTACAGCAGTTGTAGATACTACTTAAATTTCTTTTTTCTGTGTAGCTTACTGAGAATTGTTTGGTTGATGTACTTACACAGAGCTTGAGATGGACTCCCCCAAGATGTCTGAAAATGAAGATGTTGGGCATCTGATCACACCCCAGGAAGCCTGCAACCGCATAGCAGAGGTAGTCCAAGAGGCTGTGAGAAAGATGGAGCTCGTCGCCGAAGAAAAGATGCGACTTTACAAGAAGGCCCGCCTCGCCGTGGAGGCCTGCGACCGAGAGCTGGAGGAGAAGGTTAGGGAAGCACAGGAGCTGAAGGCAGAGCGTCTGCGCAAGAAGCAGCAGGTGGAGGAGCTGGAGAGCATCGTGCGGTTGAAGCAGGCAGAAGCAGAGATGTTCCAGCTAAAGGCAAACGAGGCCCGGCAGGAGGCAGAGCGGCTGCAGAGCATTGCACTCACCAAGTCGAAGACAGCCGAGCAGGACTACGCCAGCATGTACCTGAAGCGGCGCCTGGAGGAGGCGGAGGCAGAGAAGCAGTTCCTTTTCGAGAAGATCAAGCTGCAGGAGAACCAGAGGCCAGCCGTGGGTGTGGGCAGCAGCAGCGGTGCTGGAGGGGACTCTGCGCAGACGATGATGCTATCCAAGATTCAGGACCTGCTCAAGAACGTCCGCAGCATGCCAGCAAAGTCGGAGGGTCACTAGTCGGAATAAGAGCTGCTGCTGCTGCTGAGATTTTCGGTAATTATATATGTGTGATCTGCTGATTTGTTCGAGTAGAGGTGTAACGAATTGTGTGGTGCTGTGAGAAATTTGAATCCCTTCACGTTACTGTCGCTAGGCGTGTTGATGTTGTTGATGTAAGGCTTATATACGTATTGACTCTGTTGTCGCAGGTGGGCATAGTGCGGCTCAAACAATGTTAAAGTTACATCGTTAGACATGATACAACCTAAGCCAACAGTTGTGGCTCTCTGTGTCTCTCTCTATATATATACACACATGCATGAGTTACGGAGCCCTTGACCAAACACATGTATGCTTGGTGAGTATGTATTGATCTTGTCTGATGCTTATAGACATCTTATCTTATTCTCTGATCTCTGTACCCGTGATAGGTTGTTATGTAACCACTGAAGCACATGTCACACCTTAACAGGCCTGGATCGGTGTAGCGAGTGATCGGGCTAGGCCTGGATCGGTGTAGCGAGTGATCGGGCTGCCACGATTGGGTCGAGGGGCATGCGGAGCGGTGGGAAAATAAGGAAGCTACCCGATGCGCTTGCAGCGTCACTCCTGCAAATGTGAGGTGTGAAGCCTTTTTTTATTCCACCTTGTTCAAGTCTGAAATGAAGGAACGTGGTGGTGATGACGCATAAGGCCTGACTGTGAAACACTGCTCCAAATTATAGGCATAGTTATAAAATGTTTTGGTATTTTAGATATATTATTTCCACTGTATATCTAGACATAGTGTATACGCATAAGGAACATAAGGAACGTGATTGTGAACTACTGCTCTAAATTATAAAATGTTTTGGTATTTTAGATATATTATTTCCACTGTATATTTAGACATAGTGTATTAATCGTATATCTAAATGCATTTTAATTTAAAATGGAGGGAGTACAGTCTGCTACAACGGATTGCCTTGCAAGTTGCAAGCAACTAAAGCAACTTTCGTCTACTACTAGAAAGACAACGCGGCGTTGCCGCGCGACTTTGTTAGTGGGCCAGCCTCTTGTGGTCATCGTTGTTACCTCTTGTATTTTTTATTCTGAGTCTCGCCAGTATGAAATGCTTTCAATTTAAATTTTTGTTGTGTAGGAAAACTTTAGGTTTTGAAATTTTGAGCAATTTTTTTGTATTTAAAACTTTTTTGGCGTAAAGATGTTTTTGGTGTCCGAACCGCAGGTACAATGGATGCTATGTAAATATTTATGCAGATGAATTGTAAAAGTGCTTTGAATTTAGAATTTTACTTTATAATAAAGTTGTAGGTTTTGAAATTATGAACAACTTTTATATTGAACACTTTTAAATTTGAAAACGTTTCGGTGTCCAAATTGTGGGTACAACGGATCGCATGTAAACATTTATGCAAACGAATTGTGAAAGCGCTTTGAATTTAAAATCTGCTCTATAATAAAGTTGTAGTTTTTGAATTTTTGATTAAATTTTATATTGAACAACTTTTGATTTGAATGCGTTTTGGTGCTCAGATTATATGTATAAGAGCATCTCCAACCGTTTGCAATCCGACTTTCCCATCCTTAATTTTTTTTGGCAAAATAAGAAAAAACTCTCTCCAATAGTTTGGCATCCTCCCTCCCCATCTTTCCTAATCTCGCAAAAATCTATCCCGAGCGCGCGCGGCCTAGGAGCGTGCATCCGGAGTTTCCTGGCCCGTCTAGTAAAAAGGAAGAAAAACAGAGTTCCAGCTGAGAAAAGCGCAAGAGAGAAAGATCTGGTGGAAGGACTTAAACGCGTACAGAAACAAATTCAGGGTTCCTGATACAAAACATGAGATCGGGTCGTAGGAAAAAGTGTCGAGAAAAAAAACTTTTGGGATAAAAATATAGAAAACTCTTGGCGATGACTTCTTTTTTTCGTTCCCATACTAATTTAGGAGTTGGTAAACACCATATTTTGGGAACAAAATATGAAGAACTCTTGGAGATGCTCTAATGTTGCTCGTGTAAAAGAAACGGATGGAACGGGGTGTGGTTTCGTTTAAATTAAAATCCAAGGGTTTTTTCCTAAAAAAACCTAAAACAGGAACAGGACCGCGGATTAATTCATTAAAAACTTAAGGGTTTCTTTGTAAATTTTCTAGAACCGTGAAGGTTGGACTGCGGGTTGATTTGAGAAATTTTTTGGATTTTTTCGCAAAAAAGTCTCTGGACTGCGGGTTGATTTGAGAAATTTTTTGGATTTTTTCGCAAAAAAGTCTGAGAGACGAGGCCGGAGTACAGGTTGATTTCGCTAAATATGGAAGACTTTTTTTTTTTTGAAAAATGACCAAAGCTCGTCCGATCCGGGCCGTCTGCCCGGCCGATCCAACGGCCAGGTAGAGCAGGCGACGTGGCCACGCTGAGAGGCCAGGGTCTTCCCTGCGGATTCGTGTTTAGAAGATGACCTGGCGAAATATACAGAAGTGAAAAACACACGATCAATATATACACAACTGTACGTACATTATAGAGGCACAAAGGTCAACTTTTACAGTACTTCACAGATAAGACTAGCCCTACATACACATCCATATATAAAGTTGGGCCAGAGCAGGACTCAGCAAGCAGTAATAGTCCTCTAAGCATTGCTCCCCCAGAATCTTCAGAAGATCAAGCGCTGTAGCCCTGAACCAACGGGCTCCATCTCGCCGAGTTGTAGCTGCCACAAGCACTGATGCTCGCTTGCTTCATCGAAGCGCCAGGCGTGCCACTGTTGCATATATTAGCGAACGCCCTCATATGCTTCATACCGTACTGAGTGAGTGATCCGCAATGGGATTCGAAGATCCGTACCTGAAGAGGCTCACCAGAATGAGTCAATTCAACAAAGACAATGGCAGCCTAGCAAGCTCTCAAAAAAGAAGGAGGATGCATCAAGTCTAACTAACCATTTGCTTCAAGCAATCCCAATCATCAACGAGTGGCTGGCCGGGAGGTCTAACGGCTTGAAGCTTGGAAGGCCCTTTCTCAATCCCGAAGAGAAGCTTTCCGATGAAATCAATGCTGTTGTCCAGATGCTTCCTATGCCTCACTGTTCCAGTGATCTCCCTCAGAACTTCCTGCTTCTCTTCAGACTTTTCATGTAAAAGCTCGTACTGAAACCAAACAAGAAAACTGTAAGCAGCCTCGAAGAAAATAAAATGTATGTCTTTTTGAATGCAATGGCAGGATTTCAATTAAGAAGAAAGCAAATAGAGTAAATTATAGGAGTGTCAAAGTGGGGGCACATGACATACTCCCCCAGCCTGCCAAGAGAGTGATGGAGAGCCCAAGAGCCAAAAGAAGAAGAAGGTGGCATCGGTGTGAGCGCAAGAAGCTGACACGTGAGATGCACTAGTCACCGCAAGCAGCTCGTCAAAGCCTATTGTAGTTCTGGGGAGCTCATGACAGAGGAGGGTCAGACATGGCAGCACCGGCAAGCGCAGAAGCTGGCCATGTCAAAAGTCACGAGTGCCCCATTAACTCCAAGAACACTAGCTATCAAAGCATTTAAAGTTAGCATACAAACTAAAATTCTCAGCCAATTACTCCTATTAGCTGGAATTCACTACTTGCGTCTTGATAAACGGATTATTAGCTCCAAGCTGCAGTCCTGTAGAAAGCCTATCAGTTTTTTCAAGGCCTAGGTGACAGGCACTCATCAAGATGACACCTGCTGGCAAGCAGGGTGAAGTGCGAGCGCTAGGACGCAACAAGTAAGCTCTGATGTAAGGTTCAACAAAGTTGCTAGTACTCCTGGTTCAAGGTGGAGGATCAATGGGGTAGCTCGGATATTAATAAACCAAAATTCCTCTATCCATACCGACTAGAAATTTGGCCTATCAATTCCAGACAGGGTCGAGACCATCATCTATTCCCAATTCCTGACAGGGTCGAGACCATCATCTATTCCCGAACGGAGGGAGTACTAAACATAGCACGTGCAGAAAGTAAATACTGAAGATAATGAGTAGTACAAAGGAAAAAGTCTAATTGACCCCCCAACTATTGGGGGTGGTCTAGTTTACCCCCTCAACTATGAAACGGTCTAATTTATCCCCTGAACTTTGCAAAACCGGCCAAATCACCCCTCGAGCGGTTTTGGACGGTGGTTTCGCTACAGTAACAACTGTTTGCTACAGTAACAGTGATTTTGTCCTTTTTCTTTTTATTTATTTCGTCTAAATCTTTGAAAAATCATAGTAAATCACAAAAAAATCATAAAATGGAAAATCCAATTTTGTTGGACTCCACATGAGTATATCTACACAGTAAATATATAATATAATATGCTTTAGTACAAAGTTTTTGTTGTATGAATTATTCAAATTAATTATAGAAAAAAATAGATCAAAATATACAGCAAAAACTTTGTACTAAAGCATACTATATTATATGTTCACTGTGTAGATCTACTCATGTGGAGTCCAACAAAATTGAATTTTTTATTTTGTGATTTTTTTGTGATTTACTATGATTTTTCAAAGATTCAGACGAAATAAATAAAAAAGAAAAGGAGAAAACCACTGTTACTGTAGCAAAACCGTTGTTACTGTAGCACCACCGTCCAAAACCGCTCGAGGGGGTGGTTTGGCCGGTTTTGCAAAGTTCAAGGGGTAAATTAGACCGTTTCATAGTTGAGGGGGTAAACTAGACCACCCCCAATAGTTGGGGGTCAATTAGACTTTTTCCGTAGTACAAAGCAAGTGAGATGTACAAAACAATGCCATCATAGTCCAAATCTACCCAAATTATCCAAGCAAGAAACAACTTCAGCTGGGAAAACTGGCAGGTTGTAGATTAAACCATTTGAAGGAGCAAACATAGTGGTTTTCTGGCAGTAGATAAATCAGTTCATTTTTGTATCCCAGAAAGGAACAGACAAGCTAATAGAGTGGTGGTTGTATAGCACAAGGACTTACCCTCTTCCATAGGAAGAGAATATCTGCATCCCTTTGGTTGACCACAGCCTCTTGGCCTGGCCAAAGTAGCTTATTTGTGACATTGGCATTTGCAGGATCAAAACCTTGATAAAGGTAAAGCTTCTCGCCCTTGAAGGTCTTGTCACCATACTCCATGACATGAGAGCCTGCACCATAGCGGTTCAAGTCTGAAGTACGCTCCTTAACCTGTGCACAATGCTGTTATTAAGTAAAAGTTTATAAACAATCAAATGAAATGACTAGAAGGTAAGTCCAGACCCACCACTTCATATTGTTCCTTTATTGTCTCCTCCTTCAGATTGTGAGTCTCACTGTCAGGTAGTAATATTATATTATATTATTATGGTTATTCAATCACAGCACTAAGTGGCCACTTCCAAATTAACAAAAATATGATTCAAGACTAAGTACGTGGGTGCTTAGTAGAAGTCTTCATCTCCCTGAACTGGTTCTATATTCACCATAGAAAAGTTCACGGTTTTTGAGGTAGCTATGTAAATGTACCTACCAACCGTACTTTATTCAACTAGTGTACCAATTTCCTGTGTACAGCAGAACCATAAAACCACGGTATGCCTTAGTATTTCTACAGAGAAAATTTGCAAGAAAGATCCCCCCCCCCCTCACTAAAGCACAAGGTACTCTCTCCTTCCAAATCTAAACATAGCATATATATCTAGGTACATAGCAAAAGGTGTGTACCTAGAAAAGCCAAAAAAATACATAATTTGGGATGGATGGAGTAGTTGCCAACAAAATAAGCATCCACAATATGAGCTCTACCTGTCTTCCATCCAAGACACACTATAGAGATCACCTAGGCAGGTGATGTACTCGGAAGGAGGTGATGGTTCCATTCCTGGACAGTATGTACCCCAGCTACTTTCTTCTGCATTGGATGCAGTCGTGACATAAATATTAAGGTCTTCTGGCATTAATCCCTCAAATATACTGCCACTTTCGCATGCTTCAATATATATAACCTGCCCACATGCTTCCATTCAGATAGGACAAGTTTCCTATCAACAAGTAAATAAGAACCTTACCATTTTGGCATAGCTTTTTGAAGCATGTTTTTCTCTTAACACCTTCATGAAGTCACCGGCATAAAGATACGGTAGATTGGGCATACCTGCAAATTGAAAATGTCAATCCATATGAAACAAAATTTATTCGATAATGCATAGAAGCATTTGAAACTTCCACATACCAAGAACACCAGGGCCCCCGTGATCTGAGTAATAGATAAAAATATGGTCATCTGGTTTGCTATTAATGACCTTCCTGCTGCCTCCAGTGACTGCTGTTTTGTTGCCCAAGAGAACTGCATAGAAGTTTTTAGCAGTGACTTGGTCCCCAGTGTAGTCCTGGAATTAGAAACTATGTTAACTAATATACTTGCAGAACCAAGTGCAGCTAAAGAAGAATGTACCGATGATGAATCCTTGAAGCAAGATACCTTAAAAAACACATGGTAAAAGGATACAGTCCCATGCCATGCTCTCGTTCTAAAGAACTTGCTTATTTGATTGAAAAGCTACTGATAACAGGTTTGAAGATGCTTAGAGCTTGGTTGGAATTAAATGTTGTAACTCAAGTACTTCGCATTAGTGTGAAATCTGAAGTATGGACAATTAAATTATCCAGAAATCTGGCCTTGTTAAGGGTGAGCATCAACATTGAGAATTTTTTCTATAGGAATATGCATGGAGTATCTGCATATGACTGCATTGGATTCGAATTACTTTGACTTATGATGTGTAGTATTGACGGCCTGTGCAACACAATCATAAGCAACTTGTGATTTACAAGTCCTAAGGTGTTCTCACTGTCCCCATCCAGAGGGCTATGTAGAATCCTAGTTAACACCTCTATAGGTGGAAACTAGTTGAAAGGCAAGTTTGAGCTCATAATGATCCCAACGTTTCCCTCTAACTGGGAGAAAAATGATAGAAGGACAATCCGCTAAGAAGTACCTTCGGAACACCAGCATAAACATCTTCGCCCTCTGGGTGGTTGATAATAACCCCCCGCCTTGGGTTGAGTGCACTATTGGCAACATCATCATACATGAACACCACAATGTTCTCCTCTTTTATCCCTCCTTTCCGCAGTATCTGGTATGCATGGCATATATCAGCCTGCAATAAAACAAATACACCAACCCGTAAGCAAAGGCACCATGGAAAATAATTGCTTGCTGATATGTAATGTCTATTCCCTGCTAAAAAGGAGACAAAACAAGGCGAAAACAAACATGGAGATTTGCCCAATAAACATGATGATATTCAAACAACTTTTAGCTACTGGCACATAATTCCAGTTTACTGACTGAAAGTACAAGTACTCGCCATCAAATATTTTATCTGTTCTTTTCTTTTTTTTGCGAACTTGCCCTAGCACCTCTTTCATTAAGAGGAGAAGAAAGTTGTTTGACAGACGTTTTATCTGTTCTTTCAACAGTTGTCTAATGTTCTTGCCAACTTACGCAACTATTTAGACCGTGGCAAAATTTGGTACCAATCCATCCTCTGCATAGAAACTTAGAAGCAAAACATGCAAAATTCCAAATCCTTCACGTTCCTGAATTATATTGTTGCTTAAACATTTTCCTTCCCTGAAAACGACCACTTGAAAAAACTACAGCATCCTAAGAAGCCCCAGAACTTTATTTGTCACTAATAGCTGCACTCCCACTGGATCCTTAAACCCGTGGAAGCCCCTGGGCCGAGCAGTTCTTCCCTGAACTTTAGCTGCACCCAAAAGTCCACAACTAAATTAAGTCAAGATGTAGACAAGACTCGAAATGTTAAAATCCGAGCATCCTATAGCTTAGGACCCCAAAGCTTTAAACTTGGTACCCAAAAGTGCAACTCCACGGTTCGACGATACTAAAGGAAAAAGTCTAATTGACCCCCCAACTATTAGGGGTGGTGTAGTTTACACCCTCAACTATGAAACGGTCTAATTTACCTCCTGAACTTTGCAAAACCGGCCAAATCACCCCTCGAGCGGTTTTGGACGGTGGTTTTGCTACAGAAACAACTGTTTTGTTACAGTAACTGTGGTTTTGTCCTTTTCTTTTTTATTTATTTCGTCTGAATCTTTGAAAAATCATAGTAAATCACAAAAAAAATCATAAAATGGAAAATCCAATTTTGTTGGACTCCACATGATTATATCTACACAGTGAATATATAATGCAGTATGCTTTAGTATAAAGTTTTTGTTATATAAATTATTCAAATTAATTACAGAAAAAAATAGATCAAAATTTATAGAAAAACTTTCTACAACCGAACTTGTGACGCATCCACGCATCCAAGTCGCTGTACTAAGGTATCGCGCTCACCTGGTGCCTGTAGTTGCCGTAGCCTGAGGACCCGGCAACGAGCACTGCCCACCTCGTCCCGACGGCGTCATCCTCCTCCCCCTCAAATCCCTCGCCGCCGTGGGAGTGCGACCCTGCAGGCTCCTCCCCAGGCATCCGAATCACCGGGTCCCACTCCCCATTCTCCGCGCCGGCAGCGGCCGCGGCCAGCACCAACACGAGCAGCACGAGGCACCACCGCGCAGCCATCGCCTCTGGCGTTTCGCGCTACTAGAGTCCAGCGGCGGGAGGGTAGGAATGTAGCGTGAGAGCGGCGCAGGGTCGGGGTGGAGAGAAGAAGTAGGCGCCGCGGCCGCGCGCATGCCGCCATGCATGGTACGGCGCCCTGGATCGCGGACGCGTGGGCGTGAGTTGGTGCGGCGGCTCCGTCGGCTTGTGCGGCCGGCCGTGTGCAGGTGCTGGACTCTGGAGCCGCTTCCATGCTTTGACGTCAGCGGGTAGCGGAGTGGTGCGGCGGGTTGGGCTGGATTCTGGAGATTATAACTCGGCCGTAGCCCAACTTTATCGGCCCATCCACTTGGCAGAGCCTGCACACTGTAGTAAATGGCTAGATTAGCGGCCCAAACGTTTGTAAGAGTTGGAAACGGGCCCATTTGTAGGCGTAAGAAGTTGGAAATACACACAGTGGCAGGCCGTGATCCCTCTCGTTGCCTTTCGTGATCCTGATCGGCTACTCCGTGGAGGAACCTTCGAGAACTCTTGAGAACTGGGATCCAACGCAGCTGGGCTCCTCTCCGTTTTATAAAAATCTCAACAGGTTTTCGTCTTAATCCCCACAAACCCCTAGACTTTTCTGCTCGCATCCTCATCCGGCCCTCCCAGCCGCCAAGCCTTCTAGAACCTTCGAGAGCTCGATCCGATCGGAGCCCCCCGCCATGGCCGACGAGGCGAAGGCGAAGGGTAATGCGGCGTTCTCGGCCGGCCGCTTCGAGGAGGCGGCGCGGCACTTCACGGACGCCATCGCGCTCGCCCCGGGCAACCACGTCCTCTACTCCAACCGGTCGGCGGCGCTCGCATCGCTCCACCGCTACTCCGACGCGCTCGCCGACGCGCAGAAGACCATCGAGCTCAAGCCCGACTGGGCCAAGGGCTACTCCCGCCTCGGTGCGGCGCACCTCGGCCTCGGCGACGCCGCCAGCGCCATCGCCGCCTACGAGAAGGGCCTCGCGCTTGAGCCCAGCAACGACGGCCTCAAGGCGGGGCTCGAGGACGCCAAGAAGGCCGCCGCCGCCCCGCCGCGCCGCGGGCCGTCCGGGCCCGACGGCCTCGGCCAGATGTTCCAGGGCCCCGAGCTGTGGAGCAAGATCGCGTCCGACCCCACCACGCGCGCCTACCTTAGCGAGCTCGATTTTATGCAGATGCTGCGCGAAGTGCAGAGGAACCCCAGCAGCATCAGTACGTACCTCTCCGACCCTCGCATGATGCAGGTGCTCAGCCTCATGCTTAACGTCAAGATCCAGAGACCCGAGGCCTCCGAGTCGTCGCAGTCTACCCCGCCGCCGCCGCAGCAGCAACAGCAGACGCCGCCCCCTGAGACGAAGGCTAGGGAGGCGGAGCCCGAGCCCGAGCCAGAGCCGATGGACTTGACTGATGAGGAGAAGGAGCGCAAGGAGAGGAAAGCTGCTGCTCAGAAAGAGAAGGAGTTAGGTAACGCAGCCTACAAGAAGAAGGACTTCGAGACGGCAATCCAGCATTACACCAAAGCCTTGGAACTTGACGACGAGGATATTTCCTATCTGACTAACCGAGCTGCAGTCTACATTGAGATGGGAAAGGTGAGGCTATTCTATTTCGCTGGTTTCATCCAGTGAGCTCTCACATTGTTTGATTGTTGATGTTCATTTGATTTGTTTTATGCAATGCGCAAATCAGGCTACTTTATTTCGCTGGTTTCATCCAGTGAGCTCTCACATTGTTTGATTGTTGATGTCCATTTGATATGGTTTATGCAAATGCTCTAATCAGTAGTAGACTAAATTGAGATCTACAGGAGTTAGGTGCGTGACTTGAGACTATTGAGTAGCCATTATGAGGATTTGTGTTACTTGTTTGTCACGCACGCATGCTAGTAGTGAAAAGTGCTTAGTGGTGAAGCAGTTGAATTCTTGCATAGTGCTTAGTCTAGGAGTAAGAGTACAATACAATATATTACACGATTTAACTGTGACTTATGCCCGAAATATCACATATCCTTTTTTTTGCTAGATAGTTTATAGCCTTCTTGTACTTTTGGTAGCCAAAATTGTCGCTGTAATGCATTCATATTACCTTTTACCTGCAGTACGATGAATGCATCAAGGACTGCGATAAGGCTGTGGAGAGGGGAAGAGAACTCCGTGCTGATTTCAAGATGATTTCAAGGGCACTAACAAGAAAAGGAACAGCTCTGGTCAAACTTGCTAAGACCTCTAAGGATTTTGATATTGCCATCGAGACCTTCCAGAAGGCTCTAACTGAGCATCGTAACCCTGACACTCTTAAAAAGTTAAATGAGGCTGAGAGAGCAAAGAAAGAGTTGGAGCAACAAGAGTACTATGATCCAAAATTAGCAGATCAGGAGAGAGAGAAAGGTATGTATACGTTTTATAATGTCATCTCTAGGACATGGTGGTGACGGTTGTTCCTCTGCTATAGTTTTGTAATTTGTCTGTTGGTTGTAGGTAACGAGTTCTTCAAGGAGCAAAAATACCCAGAAGCAATAAAACACTACACGGAGGCTCTCAGGAGAAACCCAAAGGATCCTAGGGTAATTCTTCTACCTCTGTTTCACACAGTCTGCCTTTGTTAAAGTATATAACTTATGAAATATTTGGGAAACGTTGTCATTGATATTCAGTTATATGACTTGATTGTTTGTGTAATAAATCCAGACTCCTTTACCAAGACTAAATCATTCATTATCTGTTTTTCCACATCCTTATATGGCTTGTCATGGCTGTGTTTTCCTGGGGTGGTGGGTTGCTAAAGGGCGGGTTTGTGCTTATGCTGAGTGGTTCGCCTAGTGCCTTGGTTTGCATAGTAGAGAACGCGGTACGGTAGATGGGAGAACGCTGCTGATTGAGATAAGAATGGTCACTAGAAGGTAAGAGATGCATTTCTTGGTTGACTTGTAAAGGATACTTGCTCTTATATGAAGCGACTTAACTCAGCATTCTGTCTTCAACTTGTAAAATGCAATTGATTTCTGTTGTCTCTTCTAAATTGTAACTTTCCACTTTTTCTTGTTTGTTGGACATTCGCTTTGCTGATAAACTATGTTTTGACTCCTTGATTCAACATTTCACTTGAACCATCCACTGTTGGTTCCTGGTTAGACATAATTGGTGTTTGCTGCAATAACTAGATGGAATTGCACCTAAGGCCTTGTTTAGTTCCCAATTCCACCCCAAATTGCACTATGCAAAAAGGAGATTCCCCATCACATCAAAATGTCGGCAAATGCATGGAGTACTAAATGTAGATGAAATCAAAAACTAATTGCACAGTTTTGTTGTACTTTGCGAGACGAACATTTTGAGTCTAATTAATCATTTTTTGGGCAATTTTTTGCACTAAAAAACAAAAGTTGATACAGTGTTCCGACACGGGTGCCCAAATTCGGGAACTGAACAAGGCCTAATTTGAACATTAGGGGTGTTTGGCAACTGTTTATGAGGGGTGGGAAAGGGAAATGATGGATAGGTTAGATTTATTCCAGTGTTTGGATTATGGTTATGGAAAAAGATATTGGTTTGGGATAGGGATATGTGCTCCTCATATCTCATTATTTCTATCCCACCATGAGGGGTTGTGAGGGTGGAATTGGGTTATTATTTGTAAATGTCCAAAAGAAAAGGATATGATGTTTTTGTCATTTCCCTTCTATTTCCCCAACCCATACCCATAGGTAGGTGCCAAACAAGGGAATGGGAAATGATGTTGATTTCACAAACCAAAACCCACACTTCATAAGCCACGCTCATATCCCTTTCCCATTCCAACTTAATATCCAAAAACACCGGTCACATCACATGCACTCTACAAATTGAGGTACTCCCTTTCTTTTTATTCTAGGTTACTTTGAATTACTTGGTTGTTGTAACAATGATGGGTGTGCATACGTCCAACAGTGCCAATTGCCAACTCAGCTCAGCTAGCTCATATAATTCATAACATCATTTTTCCGTATGTGGAGGAGAGAGAGAAGGGCTAGCTCTTCGTGATGAGCTAGCCTCTTTTGAATGCCTCTTGATGTTTAGTTGGCATCACTTACGGGCCTGCTTGGATGCCTCACCCGCTAGCCTTGCTGGGCAAGGCAATCTTGCCAGCGGAGGTGAGCCGAATCAGCTCACCCGCTGGAGCAAGGAAAAACTGGAAATCCTGGGTAACGAGGCAAGCTAGTGCAAAAACCAAACGTGTCTTCCCCTTAGCTTCCTTGCTGGTCGAGGCTAGGCTAGTGCTTGCCCGAGAACCAAGCATGCCGTACATCTCATCCAATTGTCTTTCTTTGCTTTGAGAACCACATTAGCTAGATCATAGCTCTTATTGAGGTGGATGTGACTAGGCCTTAAGAGCTAAGCTGGTAGCTCTAACTTGTTGGAGCTTGTTATTGATGTCTTCTGTGCTTGTGCTATTTTGCTATTTAATTGATTCTGACTTAACCAAATATTACCTCATCTTGTAATAATTTAATCCATAATATGTTTCTTAATTAATATCCTCCTGTTTTCTGTTGTTATATATTGAGCCCCTTAATGTTGTTGTACTTTGTAGCTGTGTCTGTGTATAAGCTTATATTGTTTTACTTGCAGCCTGTAATTGACCTTAAAATGTTATTTATCTACAGGTTTACAGCAATAGGGCTGCCTGTTACACCAAGTTAGGAGCCATGCCTGAAGGTCTTAAAGACGCAGAGAAGTGTCTTGAACTAGACCCCACCTTCACCAAAGGGTATACAAGGAAAGGTGCAATTCAATTCTTCATGAAAGAATATGACAAGGCCATGGAAACCTACCAGGCTGGCTTGAAGCATGACCCGAACAACCAGGAACTGCTTGATGGTGTTAGGAGGTATTAAAGCTTATGCAGTACCAGTAATTTGATTGTTCAGTGTATATTGCATTGCATAAACAGCATGTTAACTTTTTTTTTTGGTAACATTTGCAGGTGTATTGAACAGATCAACAAGGCCAACAGAGGTGAAATAAGTCAGGACGAATTGCAAGAAAGACAGGTAACCATATATTGGGATATGCTTCTGTGTTCTTTGGTTTGCAGCTTCAAAAGTTCAGATTCAGTTAAACTGTTCTTCATGCTGTTTGTGCAGAACAAAGCTATGCAAGACCCAGAGATCCAGAACATTCTTACCGACCCTATCATGCGACAGGTACTATTGAGTCCCTGAGCTCAACCGGTATCTTTGTGTCAAAACTTACCATACCGGCCTGCTAATGATGTCACATTCCACAGGTGCTAATTGATTTCCAGGAGAACCCAAGGGCAGCCCAGGAGCACCTGAAGAACCCCGGAGTTATGCAGAAGATTCAGAAGCTTGTAAGTGCTGGGATAGTCCAAATGAGATGATCAAGCACGATGCGACTGTACCCGCTTGTTCGTCCCTTGTGCTTGGCTTTGTTAGTTCACGTGCCTCCCCGGGTCATATATATCCTTTAACAAGCAGCGGCGGCAGAAGAATGAACATGCTGGGGGGCTAATCTTTTTCGCAATTGGATTGTAAGTGCAATTAACATTGGATTATTCATGTTTGTGGCTCTGAGTCTTGAGTATAGCAACTTCTTGCTTTCTTGATGCTAGACATTAAAATGATGCGCAAGCTACTTAGACTAGTCTCAATGGGGTTTTTATCAAAGTATCAGAGTTTCATGGGTATTAATTATGCTGATGTGTCACCGATAAGAGTTTTATGGGAGTGAGATAGTTTTATGGGAATGAAACTCTTATGTACTGTTTTCAGAATCTAGATGGGTTGGAAATAGTGACATGAAATCCTCACCGAGACTGCCTTACTGAACCATGGATTTCCTGCTTTGATGGCATGTGCCCTTTGCAAAGAGGGTTGCCTGCTAGTCCGTGTGATCTGATTGAGGTTTGATGGTGACTAGGCTAAAAGCCTAAACGTGCTACCTCTCTCCAGTCAAACTGTAGTATCAACGCCATCTTCCTTTGGCTGATTGCACTATTGCGTCAGGACCGAGGGAGCAGAACTCTCCATTTAGGTGTTGAATTGATCTTGCTCCAAGATCTGCTTGCTGAAAATGGACGAGCTTCGAAGAACGGCAGGAAACAGAGCTCACTACATGGGCTCCAAAACACGACTGGTTTTTACCTATGACTACGAAATCAAAATCCGATTGGCGCGTATAAGAATCCAAAATACGTTTGGTTTTTATCCTATGAAATCAAAATCCGGTTGGTGTTAACCCCCATTATTAAAACATGAGTTTAATAATTTATGTTCAGAATGCTGATCATAGGTTGGGGCAAGTTCAGTCAGGTCGGGCCGTGAAAAACCTGCTGTTTTTCCTCTTGGCCCGTGCTCGACCCGACCTGACTCGAGCCTTGGGCTAGCATGGACTCGCCCAATGTATGGCCCGACTGGTTACGGGCCAACTCGATAGCTTGGCGAGTCGCCATCGTGCACAGAGTGCGAATCTTCCTGTCCGAGCGCGGCGCTGCTGGAGTCCGGCGGTTCGGACCGAAACCTGTGTTTGGCACTTTTCCCGCTCGAACTTTCGCGCCAAAATTTCAGTTCAGTTTACAGAGCGCGCATACCGAAGTTTCTATCCGCTCAAACTGAGGCTGTGTTTAGTTGTGAAAATTTGGGTGAAAAGTTACTGTAGCATTTTCGTTGTTATTTGGTAAAATTTATCTAACCATGGATTAATTAGACTCAAAAGATTCGTTTCGAACTTTACAGACAAACTATGTAATTAGTTATTTTTTTACCTACATTTAATTCTTCATGCATGCGTCTAAAGATTCGATGTGACAGATGGAAAAGGAAATATTTTAGGTATGCATGGCAAGTGAACGCGGCCTGATAACAAAAGTTTCCAGTGCACGTAGACAGAAGCCTCCCGCAGACTGTCCCATCAAGTCAGGCCCACTTACCCACGTCACATACAATGAACGGATTTAAAAAAGTCATAACTCTTAAACCAATCATTTAAATTAAACTCCGATTACATCATCGGTTTTGTTACGGTAAATCCTTCGTAACAAGATCCCACATGAATATATTTAGATACAATTTTATTAACAAACATTTATCTTATGAAGGTAGAACATTATTGAGCAGAAATGATGTTCTAGGTTCATAGAACAATGTTCCATCTTCAACAGAAAAAATGTTCTTAGTTTAAAAGAATAATATTCTAGTTTAGGTTCATGATAATACGACATAAAAATAAAAAATAAATAGATAACATAAATAAATAATAATAAAATTTAGAGCAAAACATAAGAAAAAACGTAATAGAGAAAAACTAAAAAAATATCACATGGATACTTTTCAAACATCATAAAATAGATTATAGAATATCACATGTATACTAAGTCAACAACACTAAATATACATAGAACATCACAAAATACATTATAGAACATTACATATATATTACGTGAACATCACTAAATACATTATAGAACATTACATGTATACTATGTGAACATAAAAATATAATAGAACATCACATGTATACTACGCGAACAATACTAAATAAACCATAGAGCATCACTAAATACATCATAGAACATCGCATATATACTAAGTGAATATCACTAGATACAACATAGAACATCACGTGTATAGTAAGTGAATACCACTAAATACACCATAGAACACCACATGTATACTACATAACCATCACAGAATACATCATAGAACACCATTATATACTACGTGAACATTATATATATACTACGCGAACATCACAAAATATATCATAGAACATTACATTGCTACGTGGACATAAAAAACATCATAGAACAACACATTTATAACACGTGAACATCACAAAAAATATCATAGAACATCACATGTATACTATGTGAACATCACAAAAAAACATCACAGGGCATGACATTATATACCACGTGAACATAAAAAAACATCATAGAACATAACTCTATACTATATGAACATAACATCTCATGCAATATAGAATATAAAAAAACTAAACATAAAAAATAATTAATTATAGTAACAACAATAATAATATAAAAATGAAAAGAATAGCAAAGAAGAGAAAAAGCACATAAAACATGAATAACAAATGATAAATTATAGAAAAATAATATATATATATATATATATATATATATAAATAAAATAATTAATTAGAATAAGATAACACATAATAAAAAATAAGAAAAGGAAAAGAAAAATAAAAAGGAAAAGAAAAAAGAAATATAAGAAATAAAAAAAGAGAAACTAACGTAACAGCCTACTAGGAGTTAATTAAGAAGAAAATAAGCAGAAGAAAAACAAAAGACGCCAACTACAACCTATATCGAGAGAAGAAAAGAAACATACGTGCCGGGGACATAGAAAATAAATATAAATATAATAATGAACATCATTATATTCTATGGGAACATCACTAAATAGATCATAGAACATTATTGACAGTACATAAACATCGTAGCATCTCATGAAATATAGAAAAAAAATAAAAATAAAATTAAAAAGAAGATAGTTAATTAGGGTAAAATAAGAAAAGAAAGTAAAAAATTATAGAAAACATAAAGGCAAATGGGAAAAGGAAAAGAAAGAAAAAATAAAATGAATATAAAAGGAAAATAATATAAAAAAGGAAAAGGAAAATAATATTCTACATTGAAATAGCACTACCCAATATAAAGAATATAAAAATGAAAAGAATAAATTTACATAAAACAAAAATAACTAAATAAATTGAAGCACGAAAATTAAAAAGAATAAGAAAATTTCAAAAAGTAAAGAAAAAGAAAAATAAAAAGAAATAAAAGAAAGATAAAAATATATAAAATGAAAAGGATAATACAAAGTCACATAAAACAAAAAAATTAAAAATAATTTGATGCAGAAAAAAATAAGAAAAAGAAAAGAAAAGAAAAGAAAACAGAAAGAAAATCTCATTATGGGGTGCACAGAGCGCAGCAGGATTCGAATCGAATAAAGAAAAGAGCGAAGCAAGAGATTCCGTGTGGAAGAGAAGGATGGACACGGCATCAGGCTGCTGCGTTAGGCTCAGTTCAAAGTTTTTTCCTGTAAATTTTGATCTATTTTTTATGTAATTAATTTAAATAATTCATAAAAAAACTTTGTACTAAAGCATACTATATCATATATTTACTGTATAGATATACTAATGTGGAGTCCAACAAAATTGAATTTTTCATTTTTATGATTTACTATGATTTTTCAAAGATTCAGACGAAATAAATAAAAAAGAAAAGGACAAAACTACTGTTACTGTAGCAAAACCGTTGTTACTGTAGCAAACCACCGTCCAAAACCGCTCGAGGGGGTGATTTGACCGGTTTTGTAAAGTTCAGGGGGTAACTTAGACCGTTTCATAGTTGAGGGAGTAAACTAGACCACCCCAATAGTTGGGGTCAATTAGACGTTTTCCTTTTTTTATTGAAACAAAGCGGTCGATACGGGTATCAGTGGAACGATACAGCAATTCTCTAAAATCTACGATAAGTTGATGAGACACGTATGTTAAAAATACCTTTTATTTTATTAATATAAGTAAAATAAATTAATATGCAATAGAACAAGGCAAAATATTGTAATATAAGAACAAGTTTTTTTTGGGTAGTGCCTGCTGAAGTTGAGTCGAAGCTCCTTCGTTGTGTGCGTGATGAAGCTCGACGACAATAACATACGGCAACCTCTTTCTAGGTGTGTTGGTACTTGGTAGAGCCAGTATCTCGTTAGTTTTGGCTAAGGTTCGTCATGGGAAATGATCAAATGAAGATGCTTTGTCACATTTCAGCAACAATGATGTATGGTGGACTCCATTTATATGTTTGCCACTAAGTGCTAGTGACCTCGGTATTGTGTGGGTACATCACATTCTATTTTTTTAATTGACGGGCAGTGCTCTTGTCTTTTGGTTTAAAAAGTAGTTTAAATTCAACCAATTAACAAGTCGTGAGAGTAACACAAGACCATCTATGATAGCATTTTAGGTTGTTATTTTTTATGTTTTTTAAAACTTACTAGCAAACATATACATATGTTGCAATATGAAACAAAAAACTATCAAACGTTCATGAAAAATAAAAATGAAAGTGGTACACTTTATGTTTTACCTTTTCTATAAAATTTAAAGCTATTATATATTCTATGATGACCATAGCAACCGTACTATAAGTTAATATTAGCAATAATATTACGATGCTTGTTAAGTCTATATATAATTAAAATGCAACTTTGATAGATTTTTTTTTTCACCCGTTGCAATGCACATAAATATTTTACTTATTAATATATCATCGCTTTAACTTTTGTACTATGGACCTGTTTGGTTTGGATGTTAAAGTTTAATAAACACTGCAGCACTTTTGTCTTATTTGACAAAAAGTTTCCAATCTTGGACTAATTAGGTTTAATAGATTCGTCTCGTAAATTACTCCTAATCTGTGCCGACATGCATGCAATTAATTTACATTTAATACTCCATACATTTGAGGGAACATTGATGTGATGGGAGTTAAACTTTAACTCTGGAAACCAAACAGGCTATATATATATATATATATATATATATATATATATATATATATATATATATATATATATATATATATATATATATATATGTTCTGATACTACAGTTAAATATTGAGTCTCATGTTTTTTTTGGGGCGCACGTAGAAGTCCAAATTTGTTTTGGACCTTTGAAACACTCAGGTGTGGAACAGACGCTTGGTTGTGCGCACCAGTTTAATGTAAAGATCTCATTGTGCGTGCCCAAGTTTCATGCTGGGAAGATACTCCCTCCGGCCTTGTTTAGTTCCCAATTTTAACCTCTAAATTTTACCATACAAAAAGAAGATTCTCATCACATCAAAATATCGGCACATACATGAAGTAATATATATATATATATATATATATATATATATATATATATATATATATATATATAGAACTAATACCTTACAGCTAGCTACGAAATAATCTATTCTGTAGCTGGACCAAAACTCGTGAGCCCAACTGTCACCGCACCATCCCACTCAACCAGACTCATCTATTCACCCACCATAACTCACGGCTTTTGACTCAGCGGTCTCCTACCATTCAATGCCGCTGATTTATTGCTCTTCGATTCTCAGGCTTACCTGGCGACATCTCTCACACATGCAGCTCATTTTCCTAATTTCTCTCTCTCACGCAGAGCTCTCCAAGAAAGCCGTGCCATAGGATCCGGTACCTCCGTGGAGAGTGGCGAGTAGCTGCGTTCGGGACTGCGGTGTCGACAGTGGCGGCTTTCCGGCGGCAGGGCCTCTCCCCTGTCGGAGCTAGCTGCAACGCCCTCCCTGTCCCTCACTGACGGCGGTGGCGACGGCTAGCGCCTCTCATGGCCACGGCGGCCTTCCTCCTAGCGGCGGCTGCTGCTCTTTCGTCACCCGCGGCGACGACCCTCCAACCACTGACGGCGGTGCGGTCCTGCACACGGCGGCCCCGCGCAGCCCCAACGTGCAGCCCAGTAGAGACCAGCCCGCTAGCCAGGCCATGGCCGGCCCTGCTCGCGCTCCCTGCAGCGTCGACCTCCACCGCGTGGCCGACGGGGATCTCCACCGCGTCGACTTCGCCGGCGGCCCTGTGGCTGTGCCCTCCCTACAGTCCCCCGGCTGAAGTGCACCCCTCCGGCGGCGGTGTGTTGCGTCCTGCATGTGGCGTACGCGGTACGCGGCGCTGTCGGTGAAACGGCGGCGCGTTCCGGATCAGGCTGGTCGCGGTGATGGAGTAGGAGGCTATGCTGTGAGCGTACGGGGCAGGATTCCGCTCCAGTGCTCGGTGGTGTGGCAGCCGCACTGCGCCGGGTAGGCGGGTAGGCTGTGCTGTGAGCGTACGGGGCAGGATTCGACGACCCGACGGCAGCTCCTTCTCTGTCCCAGAAGTTTCGACGGCGTCCACTCCTTCCCTTGGCGGCGGCGAGTCCTTTCCCAGCTCCTCTCGTTGCCTCGTTGGTCCAGAGAAGGCGCCCCTTGCCCCCTTCTGCTCGCTGGGCATTGCCACTGTGCAGATAGAGAATGTGCAAGATAGTGCATATTCTTGCAAATATTTCTTAATGCAGATAGTGCATATTCTCGTAAATATTTGTTGTGAATTATTGTAAATATGGTTTGTTGCTTTTGTATTATTCTCGTAAATATTTGTTGTGAATTATCGTAAATATAGTCCATATACACGTAAATATTTGTTGTGAATTATCGTAAATATGGTTTGGTGTCAATTCTTGTAAATATGTTTGGGTGTGAATTGTCGTGAATATCATTAGTGCAAGTTCTCGTAAATATTATTTGTATTGTCGTAAACAGAATTCTTGTATGGAGGCATTCTAGTAATAAGGAAAGCACTCTCACGTAATTCTTGTAAAAGCATTCTCGTAAAAGCAACATCGAATCAAGCAACAAAAAATACTACTCGTTCACCCAATATGGAAAGGTAACTATGACATGCATGTATGATGTATATGTGGCTTTAATTACGGCCAGCATGCATGGCATATATTTTCTAGTAATTCATTTACTTTATTTGATATGTTTGTATTTGCTTAGTATTCTCGTAATACTTTGCATGGCACCAACTGTACTAGTACATCAGCTTTATGTGTATTCTCGTAACACACATCTGTACACGCTGCATGCATTGGACCGTGTGAAGGTTTGAAATAATGAATCCAAATATCCAGCGTCATTAATTACTGCAATAACTTGCACCGTTGATCCCGCATGCATGCAGCCGGATGAGGAAAGCAGTGGTATATATATATATATATATAATTAAAAACTAATTGCACAGTTTTGTTGTACTTTACGGGACGAACATTTTAAGCCTAATTAGTTAAAGTTTGGATAATTTTTAACAAATACAAAGGAATTGCTACAGTATGCATTTAGCAATTCTGGAGCCTCAGTTCGGGATCTAAACGAGGTCCCCGTTTTTTTTTTATAATAAGTGTCGTATTTGGTTAGGCTACACAGACCAAGGAGGAGATTTACTCCGCAGCATGCAGGTTCTAGGGTGTGTTTAGTTTGCGAAAAGTTTTGGCGTTGGTTACTGTAGCATTTTGTTTGTATTTGTCAATTAGTGTTTAATCATAGACTAATTAGACTCAAAAGATTCGTCTCATAGTTTCTACCAAACTGTGTAATTAGTTTTTTCCGTATACATTTAATGTTCCAAGCATATGTCCAAAGATTCGATGTGATGGAGAATCTTGAAAATTTTTAGGGAGTGTTTAGATCCCTCAAACTTCTAAAAATTTTACAAGATTCCCTGTCACATCGAATCTTTAGACGCATGCATGGAGTATTAAATGTAGGTAAAAAAATAACTAATTGCACAGTTTGTCTGTAAATGTCGAGACGAATCTTTTGAGCCTAGTTTGTCCATGATTGGATAAATTTTACCAAATAACAACGAAAAGTGCTACAGTAACTTTACACCAACTTTTACACCATCTAAACACTACCTTAGAAACTAAACCTGGCCTATGACATAAGAACGCTTCGTACTCGGTGGCTCAGCGCGTACTCAGCGGCTCATTGGCTGCATGCAGGTTTTAATTGCAGCCAGGAAGCGGCCGGACTCCAGGAACAAAGCGAACGGTTAGCCAGCCATAGTACGACACTTATTTCCGACGTTTTTCTAAAACCAAATACGACACTGAGTAAAAAAACGGAGGGAGTACGGAGTATTGAAAATTCACAGTGTGCCAAGTACTCCCTCCATCTAAAAAACATGTAATTCTAGCATAGTATCATATTTTAATATCTTAACTTTGACTAATTATAGATAAAAAAGTGTCAATATTTATGATATCAAATAAATATCATTAGATTAATTATAAAATATATTTTTATAATAAATTGATTTTGAGTCATAAATATGAATACTATTTATTATAAACTTGATCAAACGTGTACTATTTTTTCTGACACGTAACCTATAATTACATGTTTTTACGGACGAAGAAAGTACCTGATGATACTCCGTATTGAAAATTCACAGTGTGCCACGTCTCGTTTCTTGTGTCAGCCACTCAGGTAAGGCTGGTAAACGAGCTGGCTCGGCTCGGCTCGGCTCGGCTCGTTCTGGCTCGTTAGGATAACGAGTCAGCTCGGCTCGTTATCTTAACGAGTCAGAAAGCCAGCTCGGCTCGGCTCGTTACGAGCTCGAGCTGGCTCGTTAGGCTCGCGAGCCAGGAAAAAAAATACAAAATATAATATTTGTATTTATCTAAAGCATAAAAATATTAATAATATAAAAATAATATATTCAATAGCTTTAAATCGAACAAAATATTCATATGAGCTAACATATTATCTATTTGTGAAGTGCAAAACATGAAGTAATACAAAACTAATATAAGTTATGATGATTTTTTCTCTAAAACTACGGCTCGTTTGGCTCGCGAGCGGCTCACGAGCCAGCTCGAGTTGGCTCGTTATAGCTAACGAGCTAAAATCCTGGCTCGGCTCGGCTCGTTATCCTAACGAGCCGAGCCGAGCCGAGCTGAGCCGAGCCAGCCACGAGCCGAGCGAGCTAACGAGCTTCGAGTTTTTCGTCCAGCCTTACACTCAGCTACCTCCTGGGCAGTGGGCAACCAGGGCCTTGTTTAGTTGAGGTCTAAAGTTAAAATTTTTTCACTCTCTCCGTCACATTGAATCTTTAGGCGTATGTATGGAGCACTAAATGTAGGTAAAAAATAACTAATTACATAATTTGACTGTAATTTACGAGACGAATCTTTTAAACCTAATTAGTCTATAATTGAACACTAATTACTAAATACAAACGAAAGTACTATAGTAGTCCAGACTCAAATTTCTAACCATCTAAACAAGGTGCAGGTACGCGCGCACGCCCTTGGGAGATCCACGTTTTCCGGGAGAGAACTCAATCACGTGCTACCTGTCCATTTCCACCGATTGAGACATCGTGAGCACTCCCAACTCAAAATTCACTTGTAAATAGAAAAAAATAAGAAACCATGTTTACACATAAATCAAGACATGAATTAGAGACGAAAGTCATGATATACTTATGAGGGTGTTCAGTTAATAAAGACATAGGAGAGAGTGGAGCTGAGGACTGAGAACCTATAATACCTTATATTTTGGTACAAATTTTGAACCATCAATTCCTTATATTTCAGGACTGAGGTAGTAAAGAGCAACTTTTATCCAAATGGTTCTCCAGATAATGATCTAATCTATTATACTAATTTTTAGTCTAGTCTTAGTTTTTTTCTCTCTTAGTAGTCCATGTATCTAGACATTACTTAACTAAACTTTAGTCGTCTAAATTTTACTTGAACCAACAGTTTGGTAAACCTATTTCCAATATTTTCTTTTACACGATAGAAAAAACACTACAATAATTCTTGATCTATCTGCGCTTCATAAGATGGAGGCATCCAAGTACAAAGATACGCGAACAATCAATACTCCCCAAGTCCCTATCGTTGTTGGCGCTCCTCCTGATGCCATTTTTTTCTCGACGCTCCCCATTGCACCCCGTCGCTATCATCATTGTCTAGATATTCATCAGAATTAGATCTCCGAGCACTACTTTCAGATCTGGGAATATTGAGAGAGAGAATAAGCAAAAGAGGTTTCATTTTAGAGGTTCCGAGTTAATATGCAGGATAGTTGGCCATGGCCTGATCGTCGCCACCACCTAGGAGCAGGAGGTTTACTGGAATTAGATGTGCAACCACTATTTTCATATCATAGAATTCTGGGAGGTAGAATAGTCAATGAAGATTTTCTTTTCAAGGTTCTGAGTGTGAACTAGGGTGCTAGGAATGGCCAGCCATGGCAGCAAGTTGTTTCTCTATGTTCGAGACGACAAATTGTACTTTTTTTTTTGGTAAGGCACCAAAACCATGCATATTTTTTGACTAGATTTTTGGAATTTAGTAGAGTCACTCCCAATCTCGTTATTTTTCTTTTGCAGGATGAAAAAAACTTCTCCAATAGCTTCCTATCCTAAGATACACGCTTATGAAAACGTAGGCATTCATGCACAAAGATACACGGACGACCTCTACTCCCTATGATAGTCGCAGTGTTTTCTTTCACACTCTGTCACCCACTCACCCTGACTGTCGTTATCTAGAGGTTCATCGGAATTAAATCTCCAACCATTATTTTCATATCTGAGAATACTAAGAAGTAGAGCAAGCAATGGTGATTCCGTTTTGTAGGTTCTAATTGTAAGTTAGGGTGCCGAGATAGCGGTCATCCTCACCGCTGCCTAAAGAGGTTCGTCGAAATTGGATCTCTGGCCATTATTTCAAATATATAGCACTTAAAGGTAGAGAAAGTAATGGGGATTTCATTTTAGACATTTGTCGGGTACTAGCAAAACAGGGTACCCCATTTTCATCGCAAAACCACCCACCAAGACAAATATTACGGCTCGCGGCCCATCACAGCCGGCCCAAGCCTTATTCCGCTCAAAACCAAAGCGAAAGGACAAGCGACCGAGCCCCACAACGCTCCTTCGCTTCGTCCGACCCCTCTCCGTCTCGTCCGATCCTTGTGACGTCATCCAGGCGCCCGAGCCATGTGACATCATCAAGACGCTCGACCCCTTCGCACAGCTACTGCTTCGCTCGACCCTCCTACTGTAATGCACTGCCACGGGCACGCACGGGCCCCTACCTTTTTCTGCTAAGGAACAGGAACTCACCGCGTCGTGCAGGATTGCCAGAGAACTTGTAACACCTGATTCATAATCCGATCAAGGCTTCGACGGTTCTTTCTCGCCCCCACGGCAGTAATAGGGAGAAGCTACGCTACGCCGCACCCTACCATGTCCACCTCAATGGGACAGGGAGCAACGGCCGTCCAGGCCCTCCACCTTTTCGCCGGCGCAACTTCAGGGCCACGAAATCTTGTTTATCATGACACCATGTCAGGGTATGGCCTCGCCGTGTCAACTGTGATACATCTACAGCCACGGCATACCACCACCACGACGATGACGACTGTGCGAACGCATGAACCAAGAGGAAGGGTAGGAATAGGGAGCACCTTAAGGCCTTTTCTTTCTATTTTTGTACATCCCGATACTGTAACTCGACTCCTCCCTTTGCATACTATAAAAGGGGAGGGAGGGACCCTCGACAAAACGAGTTGGACAACGCCCAGCAACGGCAATGTAGTAAGCATACACTCAAACACTCGAACGCACCCACACATAGAGACCTGGGAGCCATCCCTCTCTCGACCAGCTTGTATCCCCCTACTACAAGCACTTCGGTGCAAAGCAACACGAGCAGCAGCGAGCACTGGAAGTAGGGACATTCAGCCCGAACCAGTATAAACCTTGTGTCCGCCTTGCACACCATCGGAGGCTCCGACACGCAACATCATTCACTTGTCTCGTCTCTAGACACCCCCCCGTTCTAGAACACCGCTTTACCGCTCTTTACCGCTCAAACTCCATCGCCTTCGCAAATGTGCAAACACCACCAAGTGTACACCATCATGTGCATGTGTGTTAGCATTTTCACAATGATTTTTTAAGGCGTTACATTAGCTCTCTACTAGATCCTAATGCATATGCTCAAGATGATAATCTAGTAGCACTTGATTCATGAGACAACTGTGATTGCCCCTCTTAATAGTCGGCTATCAATCCTGAACCCGGTCAATCACTTCTCTACTCATCTTAGACCGACAAAAGCAAACCCTATGATTATACCTTTGCCTTGATCACTTTGTTCCATGTCCATCTCCACATGCTTGATCACCTTGATCATCATTTTATGTGCATCTCCACCTCTTGTGATCTTGTGCACATCACTTCATGCCACATGCTCCTTCATCACGTGTGTTGCTTATGCCTAACTCAAACCACTTTCACATATGGCATTAGCAATTTGGTGTCATTAATTACCAAAACCAAACTTGGGCTTTTAGCGGCCACCGCCTCCCTAGTCGGGCCATAGCGCGCTACCAGGTCCTCGTGGTAGCGCAACTCCTCCCCTGCAGGGAAGCCGCTAAATTCGGTGAGGTCCGCCTCCACCGACACCTTCACCATGGCCAGGGCAACCCCAGTGCCATGACGGACGCCGCTCTCGATGGCGTCGAGGACACGGCGATGCGCGTTCCAGAAGCGCTCCTCCCGGGCGCCTGGCGCAACCCCTAGGAAGTCGAGGAAAGCATCCGCCGCCGCCCGGAGACGCTCTAGCTCCGCCTTCGCCTCTGATGAAAAAACCCCATTTCTATCAGATGAAAGAATAAAATAAACTAGAAAGAAGTGGAAGAGAACGTATGAACGCCATGGCGATCAGCATCCTCAAGCTACTTAATGAGGGCGTCCGCCCTCTCCTCGACGCCCGCGGCCACGACGCCCGCCAGCGCTCGTTCCTCTGCCTCCTTCACCATCGGCTCCGACGAGCCAGCCCAAGCCATGGCAGCAATGCGAAAGGGGCCATCGGCAGAAAGGCCGCCGGTGTACAGCACGTGGCCTGACCAGGTTGTAACATCCTAGATGTTAAAAAGCAGTTAAAACTTGATTAAGTACTGATCATGCATACATCAAGGCATAAGATGCATTTCATGTTGCATAAGCAATGTTTCATATACCAGGTCTCTGTTGCATAGTGATGTTTCATGTGTTGCTTGGTAGCGTTTCATATGTTGCAATAGAATGTTTCATGTTTTATATACATGTTTTACATGTTTCAATAGTGATGTGATATGTTATTTTTATTAGTATGCTTAATACGTTAATAATGACATGTTTCTTATCACATGAAATAATGTTTTATTAGTGTTAAAGTATTAATCATGTTTAGTTAAAAAGAATAATCAATTGAATTCAAAACCCTGATTTCCAAAACCCTGATTTTACCCCTTTTGAAATAATTCAAAATCTAAGCAAAATTTGGGAAAAAGTTTAAACTAAGTTTGTAGATCTTTTCAAGTGCTACAAGTTTGAAGTTTTGAGTTTTTAAAGTTTCAGTGTAAAATTTGGAGTAATTTTGAAAAGAAGCGAATTTCAAATTTGACCCCTTTTCATTTCCCTATTTCAATTTCAAAATGGAGACAAAATTTGAAAATGGTTTAAAAAGCAAAGTTGTAGGTCTTACCTAGGTGTACCACTTTGGTGTTTTAGCTTTTCAAAGTTTCAATGTAAAATTTTGAATAAAATTGAAAAGATTCAAATCCCAAATTTGAATTTCAACTCAATTTCAAAAACTAAGCATAATTGGGTGATGGCCCAGTTATGAAAGTTGTAGATCTTCAAAAGTTATACAATTTCTCTTTTTACAGATTTTCAAGTTGTATTAAAAAATTTGAAGTAATTTTAAATTTACAGAAACCCTACTTTTATCCCCTTTTGAATTCAAATCCAAATTTCAAAAATTATTCAAAATTTAAGTTTGGTCACTAAAGCAAAGTTGTAGAGCTTGAAATTTTGAAGATTTCATATCTTGGGAATTTTTCAAGTTGCTACATGTTTTTGAAAGTAATTTTGGAAAAACTGTTTGGATTCCAAAGCTCGGTGGGGGGGGGGGAGTGCTACAGTTCACCGACGTATCAGGGCAGGGCAGCAAGCGGCATGGGCGCTGGCGACCGCCGTGGCTCTTCGAGGCCATTCTGGCATGCCCAAGCCATCACCTCGATGTCACGCGTTTTCCCATGCCTTCGTCGTGGTCACTCGTCTTTTAAAAGCATAAGTCGCTGTCTTGGCTCATTCTTTCACCTCTGCTTTCGTCGCCACCGGTCACCACCGCGCGCTGCCACAATTCACTTTCGCCACTGCTTCTCAGCTTGTTTGCTCTCGTCCGCAGCTCCGCAAGCCTCATACGCAGCCCCTGGAACCCTTTGTTGCGCCTTGCATCGTCCGAGACTACCCGCAAACCCCAGTCTTCTCCACGGGCGGCAGCAGAGCCGCCTTGGTTGCCTCACCGTGGACCGGTCACCCCAGCCCATCTCCACCTTCATTGAGTGCACCTAGATGTTCGCGGTGAGTTCCTAAGCGTGAAGCTCGGCTTGTTTTAGTCGCTACCTCGTCAGAGGCGCGTTTTCACCCCCACGCCGCCGGGCGGGTCGCCACCGTGTCCGCCATGGCCGTGGTCAAGACCCCTCCGAGCCTTGTTATGTATGTTTAACGTTGTAGTAGTGTTCGCAGGGTCCGGGTGGTGCTGTTGGTGCAGCTCCGCCTCGCTGGGGTCTTGCCACCGGCAGGTTGGCCGTCGACGGCCACCGCGGTGTCCGACCGAGCGAGGGGGAGAAGAAGAGAGCACGGGCGCGAGTGGGCCGACCTGGCCTTACTGGGCTGGGCAGAGAAAAGGAGGCTGAGGGATGTGACAGAACCGCCTAATCTAATGCTCTCCCAAGAGTACTCGTCTTCCATTAGACCCTAAGTACCTAAGGGAGAACACTAAACTAAGTGATTCCGTCGAGCACACCGCAAGGGAGAACTCAAAGATCCACATTTTTACATCAGGATCATAAATGAGAGAGTAAAGCTTACAACCCTTACCATTTCTTACATCACTTTTAGTACAACCTCAGAGTAATTTATTATGAAATTATAACAGAGCAATATAAAACAATATCAGAGTTCAACAGAAATGAAACAATTTAATGATAAGTTAAATATTAACATGAAGAGTGTTTAAATGCATGAATTGATAACATATTAATAGTATTTTCCTTATAAAATTTTTGGTGAGAGTTTTAATAAATAAACTCTACTCTGCATCGTAAAGAAAATCCTTGTTGAGCCCACCAGGAGGTTTCCACACACAAGTGTTAGCTTATCAGCACCTGTCACCTGCAACAGGGTAGAACAAACCCTGAGTACTCAATTGTAGTCCGTAGGACTTACCCGTCAGGAGGAAAGAAAAAAGACTCCAAGGATTATGCAAGGTTTTTTGGCTTGTGGGTTTCTTGTTTGCGAGAAGCAGCACTAAGAGTGTGTCCTTAATTTCTTACTTTTAATAGCCATATTTTATTTCTTATCCAACCTTCTATGTAAGCACCTAGTCTATAATCAAGCAGGGTTGAGCAAAAGGAACCATTTCTTCATCTTTCAACTGTCAGTTCTTACTACAATGCTAGAGCGTAGTCAAGCCGTACCGTCATGTAGAAACGGTGATTCACGAATCAATATGCCCAGTTGGGTGCCTCAAAAATAGACACCTTGCTTGTACCCCGGGCATAAGCAAGACCAACCCGTTCCACTCCTATCAAGGGGTCTAGGTCCCCGTCCAAGCTCGGACTCTAAGCCCCCAACACTATAGGCCCGACCTCAGTATGGTGCTTAGACCTCCTCAACCCAATATATATGACCACCCTAAAAAGCCGGTCTGGAAAGAGCCGGAACCCATGACAAGAGAGAAACAAGTCTTTCCGCCCCTATAAGCAAGTATATGCTCGGGACAATAAATCTGTGACTTGACCAGGGTCCATGCAACAAACGGTCCTTAATAGATACAGGCGGAACAAATGCAACTAGAGCCCCACTCTGTTGCCCAACCAGGTCCAAATCCATCCAACCCGTTCCGACCGGTCTCTAATTATCCATATACATTAATATTCCATGTGATAGTAACATGATAATAGTAACAATATTATAATTCCTTTCTCTCGCGAGTGACAGGCAATCACTCGACTTCTACCGGAACCCTATAGCGTAGCAAGCTACACGATCCTATCATACTAGTGTAAGGTCCTAGATGGCTAGAGGGGGGTGAATAGCCTATAAAAATTCTACAAGAACCACTTAGCAAACTTGTTAGAACAACAAATGGCGTAAAGCGAGTTTTGCTTAGCCTACGGTTGTTATGCAAGCCTCTTATCCACAAGTCTAGTAGATTATGATATCTAGTTCACACAAGGGCTAAGTCACTAAACTTACACTAGTGAGCAAACTAAAAACTACTAGCAAAGGCTACCACTAGAGCTACACAAGATAACTAGTAAATGTAAAGGCGAGAGAGAGGATTGTGAAACTTATACCGACGGTGGAGTGAAGATATTGCCAATCACCAAGATGATATACAATCAATCAATATTGACAACAACACAATATGAAGACCAATCACCGGGAGACAAGTGTCATAATATTTTTGTTCACCCGGTGTTCACTTGTGCACCGACAAGCTACGTCACCGGTTGTGTTGACCAACACTTAAATGGTTCCTCGGTGTGACCCTCAAGTCACTTGCCCCTCAAGGCACGCCCCGCAAGGCACCACAAGACACCACTCTCAAGTGAGGTAACTCAATGACACGTGCAATCCACTAGAGTTGCTTTTGGCGCTTCGCCGAGGAAAGCACAAGAACCTCTTACAATCAACTGGAGGTGGCTAAGAACAATCTCCTTCTCTTGCCAATGCCTCCAACAATCTCCAAGCCGGCTAGGAGCGGTACTCTCCAAGAGTAACAAGAAATCCACCGGCTAAACCACCCACAAGTGCCACTAGATGCCCTCAAGCTATGCAATGCACTTTGGGATCACTCAATCTCACTTTTGATTTGCAATCAACCAAGAGAGATGAGTGGGAGGGAGAAGCTCTAGCTCAAAGGATGCACAAGAGTGTTAGAAATCACGAGAGGCATCCCCAAGGGCCGGCCAACAAGTATTTATAAGCATCCCAAACGAATAGAGCCGTTATACCCCTTCACTGGACGTTTTTCGGGACGACCGGACGCACCGGTCGAAACTGACCGAACGCACTCAACCGCGTCCGATCCTCCAACGGTCACTGTGCCAACGGTCAAACCAAACGACCGGACGCGCCACTCAACTGACCGGACGCGCCGGTCGCACAGTACCGCACGCCCACGAAGTAACGACCGGACGTGCCCCAGACAACGACCGGACGTGATAGTGCCAGCGTCCGGTTAGAGTCCAGTAAGCTCCCTCAACGACCGGATGCATCCGATCGACCTTGCGAACTTTAGTTCCCTCTGGGTGCCTGACCAGACGTGCCGGTCCCACGAGTGACCGGACGCGTCGGTTGCAAACCCTAACACCCGCGCGCCTGACTGCTGCGTTGAACTGACTGGACGCGTCCGGTCATACCATGACCGCATCCGGTGCAGTGTCCGGTCACCTCTGTGACCCCCGTTCGCCTCCGTTTCTTTTCCGACTTCCGGTGTAGTGGAAAATAGGCATTTCAAGTCCTCAAAAACGCCTGAATCCCGCGCTCGCAAGCTCAGCAGGAGGGAGAGAGGAACCCAAACCCTCTCTACCGCTCAAACTTCAACGCCTTCGTAAATGTGCCAACACCAACAAGTGATCACCACCTTGTGCACGTGTGTTAGCATTTTTATAATCATTTTCGAAGGTTTTCCAGTTAGCTCACTAGGCCCTACATGCAATGCACTTCATGAATTCACCTAATGGCACACGTGCGTCGAATAACCGATAAGACTTCCCCTCTTAATAGTTCGGCTATCGATCCTAAACCACTCACACCCTCTATGGTGTCTTGAGTGCAAAACAAAATGGCACTATGGTTATACCTTTGCCTTAAGCCCATTTTATTTTTCCAAAGAATATGATCCACTTCATATCATCACATGACCGTCTCGACCCATCGACCTTAACTTCACTTGCTCTTCACCGTTGCATCGGTCCGTCGGCGCCAAGTCTTGCTCAAGCTTCACCATCGCATGGTCCTTCGCTTCGAAGCCTCGACTTGCCCTTCACCTTCACAACCGGTCCATCAAGCCAAGCATCATCTTGGTCTTCATCATCTTGGTCACATGAGTCAATGTCATGTCTCATATTCAATGACCACCTTTATCTAAATCATCCACTTAGATACAAAGGTTAGTCCTAGGTTTTATCAATTAGCCAAAACCAAACTAGGGACTTTCAACTAGTAAGACTTATAGGATATGAATATATATATATGCAAGTGGATTTCATTCAATTCCTTTAAACTTAATGCACAAGCATAAAATAAAGTACAGAATAATAGGGGTTATGCACTGGGGCTTGCCTGGGTAAAGACATAACCAAGTTAGCATTTCATCATGGCACGACCATCATGACACCACTTTTCTACTGCCTCCGGATGGCTTCACGGTCCATCGTTGTTCCTAATACGATAACCGCAAATGCAACATGGAAAAGTAATCAATCAATGGCAACCGCATAGCTCAAGTACGATTTTGTTCTCTGAAGCTAACGAGCTAGCTCTAATGGCTAACGTACTAGCCTTGTATCCCCGTCGACGAGTATAGCGTCATTTCCCAACACGCGTTTTAGCTACTCGAACCCAATACGTTGCTTTATCCATTTTATCGATGTAATAGATATTTAAACTAGGACTCATCAACTATCCTAGCAACTAATTATTTTGGGAGCTACAAAATTACAGAGAGGGGATAACGATGTTAGGAGCTTACTGTAAAATTTTTAGAGCCAACACTTTTACTATTTTCTTACAAAAACTCTCGCAAGTTTATGTTTAGCAATATTAAGCATTTTAGAATAATTAGCAAACTCCTAAAAATATTATACAACTATATGGATAAAAATACATCAACATATAGATCTTGATTTTTGGAACCTAATAAACTTAGTTTCACAATTTTTGGACAACTACACAATTCTATACCGAATTTACAAATTGTATCCTAGAACTAAATTAGAAAATACATTTAGAAAAACGAATAGGCCGTTGGAAACCCATTAGGCCCAGCGGCCGCTGCGGCCCACGCGGGAGCGGCCGCTGCGGCCCACGCGGGAGCGGCCGCGCGTGCAGCAGCGTCGGCCCAACAACGGTCCGCAGCAAGGAGCCCGTGAGCGCGCCTGCACCTAAGCAAAAGAGGACCTATGTTTTTCATTAATCAAGTTGTGCGACGGAACACTATTTCCCTAGACTGAGACTTTACACTACGAGCCCTGGAAAAAGTCGAGTTCTCAACGATGGGGTCCTAGGCGCGCCCGCGCGCGGCGGCGCGGCTCCGGCCGGCACCGCCCGGCCACGCCATCCCACCGAGAACCAAACCGACGCGTCCACCGGGCCGATGAGCATCGCGAAGCAAGCGCGAAGTACTAGGCGGTGAGTAGAAGTTACACGGTGGCTCCACTTAGGCTGTCCACAGTGACGGACCACCCGTCACGACGGCGCCAGCGTTCCGGCGAGCCTACGACCTATCGCGCGGATAGGGGCTGCGGGAGGGTGGAAGGAGCTTACCGCAGAACTAGTAGCACAACCAGCTGGGATGGGAATGGCTCGGGGAATCCTAGCCACGTGCGCCCCACACCACGCGGTGGTGCCTGAGCTCGGCATGACCACGTCAGGTGCTCGTCCACGTCGTTCCTGGGCAAACCGAGGTGAGCAATAACATGAGGGGACTAAGGCGAACACGAAAGAAAGTCTAGAAGAACCTCTACCGAGGGATAAGGCCTTATCCCCAATCGCTCTGTTCCGGTGGCGAGCCGACCAGCATGATCCAAACGCCAAGAGGGCTGACTCCCAGGCTCGAAAGCAGCTTCTGAGGAAGGGCCGAGCTATAAGGTAACCTCCAAGGCTACATGCTGGTGCGGGGAATAGGATTGCGAGGCCTCGAGCCGAGTGAATCAGAAGAGTGAGGAGTGTGGCACGGAGCTCCGAATGAGGTCGCTACGCGATGGCGGTGAACGGCTCAAGCGGTTAAGACAAAGGGGTCTGGTTGGTAGCGGCCACGAGCACATGGTGCGGCCAGGCCCGGGTGGGACACACCAGTGTTGGCAGGCAGGACAAAGCAAGGTAGGGAGGTACCTCACTAACACTGTGATCAGGTCAACAACTACGTCTGGTGACAGACGATCCTGACCACCGCCCTGGCTCGGTGAACCGAGAAGGCGTGCGAGTAACGACTAGCCACCCGAGCGTGGCGTGCATCGAAGCGGAAACTAGCAGGGGCTGCAACGCAGCAGTGCGGTCGGTAGCGGTGGGGCAGGGTGGCTAGCAGTTCAACGCGACGACGTGCGCAGCCACGACTCCGTGCGGCAGCAGCCCGAGGTGGCCAGGACGCAGGCCAGCCGCGGCCTGCTCGGGGACGGCCTTGGCCCCAGCTACGAGGCCACGCGCGCGCGACACGGCCGAGAACAACCACAGCGAACACAAGTACGAGGTGACCGCGCCCACACCTGGTCACGAGCGATAACGTGCTACGCACGGATTTTAAAGCGATATGGAACCGCTGATTTACTCAACCAGGGATCAGTCCATTCTACTAGCCCAACACCGACACTTCCAGAGGGCTATCAGAACAAACGCCAGGACCAAAGGGCAACTGAGGAGGAGGATACAAGGGTGCCAACACAAACTTGTCACTGGAACGCTGGTTCACAAACCGAGCGCCCAAGGGCAAGCTTGCAGCGCATTCTAACGATTTCAGGCCATTTTTACGAGGGCGATGTGGCACCCAACCATCCTGCAACCTATACCAATACCGAGTACGCACTTAGAAGCAACCAACTATGGAAAAACTTGATATTAGTACATAAGCCTTTTTGTTGGAAATCAAATGTCAATATGGCATTGCCATTATTTCTTCTGACCAAGAAGCGAGCTAGAGTTTTAGGTAGTATTGAATTTCGAATCTGATTTTTGAGCTTGCAAAACACTAGCTAACGACATTTATTCCCCAAAATGAAAGTTGCACTTTTATCTGCGGAACATGCTCGTAAATTTTTACTTAAGCGCAATGCTCACGTTACGTTTTCTTTTTGTTATAGAAAATTGTTTTTCAAGCCAAACAATTAAAACAACATATTGTTCTATTGCCTGATTAGGGTCTCGTTAGCATGTTTTCCCATAGAACCAATCACCCGATATTATCTGTTTATCATTTATGTGAGGTAAAAATTTCAAAACCCGAGAACTTGTTTACTTAATTTCTTTTAGTTTTTAAGCACGGTGCTAAGTGGCTCATAACACCAGAGGTGTTACAAGGGAGAGAGAGAAGAGCGCGGGCGCGCGTGGGCCGCGCGTGCACGCCCGGTTGGGCCGAGCGGTCAGAAAAGAGCGGGAGCCGGCCCAGGTTGAAGATTTTCGTTTTTCTTTTTTCTAAAAGTGCCAAATAGTGACAAGTTTTGTTTAATTTGTTGTGAATTAATTATAGCACCAAAAATCATGAAAATTTTTATGTAGCTTGTCCATAATGTGCTCTTTCATGGAAAAATATGAAATGTCTAATTTGATTACTTTTTGAAGGTCAATTAATTAGCTCCATTAATTAATAAATGGTTTTTCCATAATTTTTCTAGGCTTAATTGATTACCTAAAAATTGTGAAAATTGTTTTGCCACTTAGTTATAATGTAAGCTTCCTAAAATGAAATTTTGAGATTTATTGGATAACTCTAATTTTATGCTTAATTTATGCTTTATTAATTAATCAGTTAATCAAATGATTAGTGTTTAATCATTTAGGGTTTTGTGTGACTTTTGGATTGATTGTTGACCTTGGATCATTAACATGTGATGATCCATGGTATCTTATTGAGTTGCTTGAGCTCATGATTAACTTGTTAATTAAATTTTGTTAATAATAATTAATGTGTTTAACATAGATCATTAATAGTTAATGATTTCTTGTGTAAGTAATTAGTGGTCTTATGATAGTCTTACTTGCTTATTAGATGCAACATCTTGAGTAAAAAGTAAAGTTAAGTAGTTTTTGTAACATCTTAATGCGATTGAAGTTATTTAATAGTTTTGTTGGATTGCAACTCTATCCGCGAAGAAAAGTTGTACTCAAGTAGATAACTAATGTTTATCCTTTCTAAATATCTCTTATATGCTATGCTTTGTTCATCATCATGTATCATGGCATCCATTCCATCATGTTAAGCATCGCATTATTTGTATATGTGTAGTGCATACGAGAGTGAGAAGGTTCGTGTTGAACAAGTGTTGGCAAGGTTGGTATTGATCAATATTCGGAAAGGGGATCCACCCGTGGTATTGGTGTCAAACTTGACTTCTACGAGAACTAACCACCGCTGCAACGCTGGCAAGCCTCGGACATACAACCACTCTTCTGTTTTATAAATGCTTTATTACACCTTAAGTGTAGTGTAATGTGCATTATGTTAGTAGGAGTTGGTTGATACCGTTGCTGCATGATTACCTTGATTGACATTTATATCCAGATGATATCCCACAAGTATATGTAGGTCGATCTCTTATGCTTAGTAATGCTTAGACTTCGGTAGAAGTCGAATAATATTTTCTTTGATCACAAGAACAGGTTTATTCATTGCTTCTCCTGACCTAATGATAGGTCATGAGAGCATGTGGAAATGAATATGAGAATGAACTTGAGACCGGACGGGGCATGGGAATCGTCTATGGTGGTTGGTCCTGTCTGTGTCGGTTAAGGACCATCCATTGTTGGCCCTCGAGTCAAGGAGTTTTGGATAGTACTAGTCACATACCCAAGGACGGGTAAGCCTTACTTCAGCTATTCCATCACAAGAACGTCTAACCTCGCACTGAGAGTGGAGAGATGGCGAGAGTAGCGTGTACCCTCGGGGCTAGAATTGGGCCGGATTCGAGGAGTACTGTGCTCTCGGGTGACGATGGACATGTTCTGGTTTTGGGTGACCCAAGTAAGAGTTGATATATGCAAGATTTGGTTCTACATATGTTGTGTGGTTAGGAAGCCCTAGCTGGGTAGATCAAGCGGTTCGAATCATCGTTACTCCACGAGAAAGGAGTCTTGACCTTGCACAAACATCGTAGCAACAACGGGAACATGGTTATTGTTGAACTTGAGATGGAAAAGAAGTGAATAACAAGTGTGATGCTTGTGTTTACGGTTGATATAGATACATGTGCAAAAGTTAGCTATAATTAGACTATACTAAAACTGGAGCCAAAACTAAATTAAAAGTTTGAAAATAAGGATCCACTGGTAGTAAGCTTTTCTGTAAAACTTCTCTTTTCTAGCTTTACTACTTCCCTTAAGCCAGCATATCCTTGGAGTCTTTTCTTTTCGTCGGGTAAGTCTTGCAGAGTATAATTGAGTACTCAGGGTTTGTTAGCCCCTGTTGCAGGTATTGACTGGTACTGTTAATCGAGGTCATGTCGGTGGGCTCGATATGATCTAGTTGTCCTCTCCTGACTTAGGTGCTCTACCTAAGTTGTCTTCTGTAGTTCTACTCAACTTCTACAATACAAGTTAAGTTTTTAAAAAGTTAACTTAATCATAATTTATAAATTCATTGTTATTATTATTCCACACTCTGATATAAAGTTTTGTAGCAAATGTTGTAATGTTGTAGTTACTCCTTTGTTGATTCTGTTATGAGTTGTCAAACATAGTTGAATCGGGGTCCTGCGAGGGCACCCGACAGATCTTCTTAGGTTATCTGGTGTACATGCATAGATGTCAGAGGTCTTAGGGACAATGACAGGTACATGTGGGTCATATAATTTAGGAGGTTCTGCTACACCGGTGAAGTCACGTTCATCGGTACAGCGGCGATGTGCCTCTGGGGGACCATCCACCTCCTCGGACGCTCGAGACTCCCTCGACGAGTCACCGCGCACCATCAAGGCTGAGCTAATTGGGAGAGGAAATCAGAGAAGGAAGGCAAGGACAGTGAAAGGGGGCTCCGAGCCGAGATAAATAGACCCCAAGCAACCATTCGGTTCCACGACTTCCCAGGGCAATCAATGTGGTCTCGATTCACGAACCACTACCCTCTCCTCTCACCAAGACCACGAAGCCCCAAATCATGAAACCGTCGCCCACTTTTTCCACCAACCAAGCCACGACGCGTCAAAACCGCACTCAATTACCTCTGACAAAAACCACCACTGCACACTTTCACCTTCCTTTCCACACAACTGATCACCAGGGCGTCCATGGGCTGACCATGGGCCGCGGTAAAAGAAAAAACACCTTTCACCAAGACTCACCCAGAAAGGCCTTTTTTTGGGCCCAATAGAATACATAAAAACTATACCAAGAGCCGACGAATGGTCATTGGGACGGCCCACATACTTCAAGACAAGTTTCAGATGCCCACGGAGGAAATCGAAGGACTTGACATGAAAAACCATTGCAAAGAGAAGAGGCTTGGGGGTGGACCCCACCTTGGCCAGGCAACAGCTGGACAAGGACGCCTGTTCTCTGAAGCATTCCAACTTCCATAAAAGCAAGGGCTCGAGGGCTGGCCCCACCTTGTCAGCCTAGCGAACGGCCAAGGTTGCCCACAAATCCACGATCACGCGCTCAAATCTCAGCCTTTGAAGGGGTACACTACCCCTCCAAGGCCTCGGGGGCTACACCCGGTGGGTGCGCTCGCGTGCACCCACCAGAAAAATCCTCGAGAACACAAAACAAATCGCTCGCTCATCTCTAAGCCTCTAGAAGAATAAAACTTATTCCTCCAAAGGCTCAGGAGCGACTGTCGGGTACCAGCAAAATAGGGTACCCCATTTTCATCGCAAAACCACCCACCAAGACAAATATTACGGCACGCGGCCCATCACGGCTGGCCTAGGCCTTATTTCACTCAAAACCAAAGCCAAAGGACAAGCGCCTCAGCCCCCAGCGCTCCTCCGCTTCGTCCGACCCCTCTCTGTCTTGTCCGATTCCTGTGACGTCATCCAGGCGCCCGAACCCTATGACGTCATCAAGGCGCTTAACCCCTTCGCACAGCTACTGCTTCGCTTGACCCCCCTACTGTAACGCATTTCCACAGGCACGCATGAGCCCCTACCTTTTTCAGCTAAGGAATAGGAGCTCGCCGCGTCGTGCAGGATTGCCTGGGAACTTGTAACACCTGATTCATAATCCGGTCAAGGCTTCCACGGTTCTTTCTCGCCCCCCACGGTAGTAACAGGGAGAAGCTATGTTATGCTGCACCCTACCATGTCCACCTCAACGGGACGGGGAGCAACGGCCGTCCAGGCCCTCCACCTTTTCGCCGGCGCAGCTTCAGGGCCACGAAATCTTGTTCATCATGACACCGTGTCAGGGTATGGTCTCGTCGCGTCAACTGTGATACATCTACAACCATAGCATGCCACCACCACGATGACGACTGTGCGAACGCACGAACCAAGAGGAAGGCTAGGAATAGGGAGCACCTTAGGACCTTTTCTTTCTATTTTCATACATCCCAATACTGTAACCCGACTCCTCCCTTTGCATACTATAAAAGGGGAGGGAGGGACCCTCGACAAAACGAGTTGGACAATACCCAGCAACAACAATGTAGTAAGCATACACTCAAACACTCGAACGCACCCACAAATAGAGACCTAGGAGCCATCCTTCTCTCGACCAGCTTGTATCCCTCTACTACAAGCACTTCGGTGCAAAACAACACGAGCAGCAGCGAGCACTGGAAGTAGGGACATTCAGCCCGAACTAGTATAAACCTTGTGTCCGCCTTGCACACCATCGGAGGCTCCGACGCGCAGCATTATTCACTTGTCTCGTCTCTAGACACCCCCGTTCTGGAACACCGACAACGTTCTTGGTGCTTAGACGCCGGGGATGGCTAGCCGTGGAGTGGTTGGCGATAGCAACCGTGTGGCATGAATAGTGACAAAAGTCTCCAAATGAGCTTGCTTTTTATTTTTTATTAGGCACAAATTATAAAAAATGGGTGATGAGCGAACTGATCATAGATTAGCTGGTTGTGTTCCTTGTGGTGGAACCTGCTCACCCGGGATCAAGTCCTCGACTTGGTACGGGTGCTCATATTTTTCTGGATTTATTTCAGGATTTAACGGTGCTATGCATTCAGTGGTAGGCGACGTCCCCGTCGACAGCGAGGTGCCTATGGTGGCTTCGTGATTTTCAAGATCTCAGTGGTAGGCGACGTCCCCGTCGACAGCGAGGCGCCTATGGTGGCTTCGTGATTTTCAAGATCTGTCAGCTCAGTTCTTCGGACTCACAGGGGTAGGGTCTACGTACGTGTGTTCATATGGGTGAGTGTGCGTGCGTGTTGTGGACGTCTATGTTGTACCGTGTAATTCTAAAAAAAATGGTTGATGATGAGGTTTTTTTCTAATATTTATTGGAAATGTAAAAAAAACATACTACCTTTTTAGACAGCGTTGAAGATGCTCTTATACTCCGGGTGATCCAAATGGTGGTGACCTTGATGCCTTATTTTTTTGAAATTCGCCCCTGCTAGTTATACTTATACCATGAGGTAAGTGATGTTAGCCTCTCGATCTGTGCCGTGCTTGCTTGCATACCACGAGGTTGCATGGTTTCCTCGCCAAAATCATAGGGACCGTGTGTACAAAAAAAAATGTCGATAATACTTTTAGCACATATATACTTCTCTCTGTTCACAAAAGTATGTGACTATGGATTTGTACAAGTTAAAATAGCTTAACTTTAACTAAGTTTATAATGCACATTTATGTCTGCCACTAGGTTTATTATGAAAATATATTTTATAATTAATTTAATGGTCCTTATCATAAATGTTAATGTTTTTATATAATTTTTATCAACTTCAAAATCGTTTGATTACTTAAAAAAATAAGGATCGTGCATTTTTATGGTTGGAAGGAGCGTAAGAATTGCATATTTCTATGGTCGGAAGGATCACTACTTTTATAAATGGAGTATTTGATTTCTATGACCTACTCGGCCACTCCTGCCCATCTCACATGGAAACAAGGAGCTAGTATATCATTTCATCACATGTTTAGTCCAAGACTTACTACTCCCCGACAACTGCATTTGCACAGGTGATTCTTCCACGATCTCACGGTTGCCATGCTCGAGACGGGCTCGTGGTCGTGGCTGCCACATTGTTGTTTTTGTCGCTTTGATTGATGAGCTCTGGCTGGCATTGGCAGGTTGTGACACCCTAAATTTTTGTATTATTTAAAAATAGATAAATTGATTTAAATATGAATTTGTTGTGCATTCGAATTTAGGGAATAATAAATTTTTGGGAAATTAAAATCAATCATAAGGTTAGAAAATGTTCATGCATGCATGCTGTTGCACAAGTATTTTTGTGATGAGTGATTTTGATAAATTGTTGAAAGGATTTAAAAATCATTTGGAAATGTGATTTGAAAAATTAAATTTGAAAAAGGAAAACAAATTCTTTTCCCTCCTTCACCCTTCCCCGCTTTCGGCCTGCTAGCCGTTTCCTCCTTGGCCCGTTCGCCCCGCCCCGCGCTCTTTCTCTGGGCCGCGGCCCAGCCCAGCCGGCGGCCGTTGCCGCGCCCCACCTCCTCTCCCGCGGTCGCTGACCGTCCGGGCCCAGCTGTCGGCGCCTTCCTCTACCTCCAACCGTCTTCCCCGCTCAAATCGCCGGTCAAGCCGCGCACCAAGCCGCCCGCGCCCACGTCTCCGCATCGTGGGAGCGCCTCCACGCCCCGCGCCTGCCCTTTAAAGGGGAGCGCAGTCCCGCCTCCGTTCTTTTTCCCTCACTCCAACTTCCTTCCCCTCGGGTTCACGTGGTCGCAACCAAAGCAAGGTCGCCGGAGTCACCGTCCGCTCCTCCGCATCGCCATCGACTCCGAGTCGCCCTCGTCTTCGTTTTGCCCCGCTGTGAGCTTCGCCCCGCTCCCCTCTTTCTCCCCATCCATCTCCCGCGTCGGGTGGTGGCCTCTAGGGCCAGTTTCGCGAGCTCCGGCGAGCTCTCCCCGCTGTCGGCCATGGCGAGCGCCGTGCGGGACTTTCCCCGGCCGCGCAAATGGCTCGGGTGAGGTCGCCATCATCTCCGCGTCACCCCCGTGCTCTCGGTTCGTTGAACCGTCGCCCGTAGGCCCTGTTTCCTGTGCTCCGGCGAGCATCTCGCCGTCGGACATGGCAGCGCCGCCGCGGTCGCTACTGTTCCCGGCCGGCTGCTCCTTCTCTCACTCTTCCATCCTTTCCCAGCCGTCGATCTTGAGATCTACGCTCAGGATTAGAACATACCCCTTCGCGGGTCCAAATTCTAAAAGAGCCCCTCAGTTTCTGGAAGGATTAACCCGCCGTCCTTGGCGTATTCCCGAAAGACGCATTCTCTTTTTGAAGACGTAATTCCTTCGGTTTAAATGAAAAATACGCTTTCAGATTAATTATAGAATTGCCACTGTAGTAAAACGTTTATAAAATCGTCGTTTTAGCTCCGATTCGACCCGTTCAACTTGCGTTAGTTTCATAATTTCATAATCTATGCAATAGTGCTACTGTTAGACCTGTTAAGAGCTTTTGAATTTCTCAAATAAATCTAGTTAATAGCTAGCTTTTGGAACAGTAAATATCTCGTAACTTGTGCGTCGTAACTCCGTTTTTCGTGCTTTTCGCGTCATTGTGATCGTAGCGAGATGTAGATAATTTTGATAAACATTTTATTCAGATTTATTTATTGTTGGTGTACTGTTCTAATAGTAGCCATGTTTTGCTTGTATGTCTGCTCCGAATTGCGTGTTGTACTTCGTGTCGTTCGAGTTCAGACGGTGAGGAGTACATCGGGAATCCGGACACGTACGAGGAGCAGCAGGACCAGCAGCAGTTCGTGAACCAAGGCAAGTATAGCATGGGCCTTCCTTGATTCCTATTCATTATATAATCTACTCATTATGCATGTGTCTAATATTGCTCGAATATAAGGACATCCTAGCCATTTATGACTTCTATCTCGATACCTATGGGTTTTATTGCATATGGGTAGAATGCTAGTGCTCTATTCAAACATGATCAATACTAGGATTAATGGAACAAACGGATAAACATGATGGTAATAATTGAAATATAGGGTGATGGTGCAAATGATGTCGATCATGTTGCCCTAAACTCTCCGTAAGGACTTGTCTGTAGGGCAAAAGCTGGGACATACAGTGCAACCGTGAGAGTCATATGGCTCTGACTTTAGCTCAGTAATAGGATCTTTTCTAGCTTGTTAGAGGTTACCCGAAAGGGCGCAAGAGGGGCTTGCCACTTTGGGTATAGAACTGCCTCTGTTCTGATGTGTATAGCCTGCGGGAATTGTGCCATCGAAAGGGGGGGTTCTCTATATCTGCCTGCCGAGGAAACCTCGCGGCCCTAACATGTTAGAAGAGGCCTATGGAAGGCTTCATAGTGTACCCTGCCTGCTCACCTTGGAAGTGTTAGGGGGTCGACGGGCCCCGGGCATACGGGTAGCACGACTCACGGGTAAAGATGCACAACCTCTGCAGAGTGTCGAAACTGTTATAACAGCCGTGCTCACGGACACGAGCGGCCCGGAAAACTCACAGAATAAATGGTTACTTGATATGTGGATGAACTATGATGATGATGATGAGATCACACTGTTGCTTTCTCTTCTTAATTCTAGTAGTGGATCATGTGGGTTAAATGGGAGCTTGAGCATAACTTAATAATGATTAATAATGAAATGTTGATCTACTAAAAGTGCTAACTGCAGTCAACCGTGTCATATCCTTTTTGAGCCTCATGAATCCTCATACTATACTTGCGGAGTACAAATGTACTCACACCTGTTGCTATATTGTTTTTGGATAAAAATCCCGGATGGGTAACAGATGACAGTTTCTACGAGGACTTCCCGGAAGATTTCTAGGTTTGGGTCAACCAGTCGTCCTTCCCTGTGGATCAGACACTACGCCTGAGAGTAGCGATTTACTTTTCCGTTTGTGATGTAAGAACTACGTGATGTAATAACGTTATGTATGTACATGGTGATGATACTTTTGTTGAATTTGTCAGCTTATGTGTGCGACTATTCCTGGGGCGCACATAAGATGTATGCACTCTATATTGTCCTTTATTTGGAGTGTGACAAATTGGTATCAAAGCTGTGTCGACTGTAGGACGCCAACCTAGATAGAAATGGTCGTTTCTAGGAGTTTGACTTTATTTATTTACTTGCTACTATCTCCATCTTGATATTTTATTAAAATTTTATGCTCTATTTCTTATTCTATTGTATAAAATATTGACTCTGATAATATTTTATATCAAAACTATAGATGCCTCGCCTCAGTGCCGCTGCCTACGTCGCCCAGTTCGTTCCAGCAGCACCTGCTCCACCAGCACCACCAGCAGTACCACCAGTGGAGCCAGAGGTCGCCCACATCACTGACGAGGAAGAGGAGGAACCCATGGAGGAGGAGGTATTTTCAGTGGCTGCATCGGATGGACCTGCTTCGACCCCCGTGGCTGCACCCATCCCACATGTGGATGCTCCAGTCCCCGCTGCTACACCTCCACCAGCATCCCAGGCCGCTTCTGCACCAACACCAGTGCCCTCCCCAGCTGCATCAGAGGAGCCAGAAGAGATAGGCTGGACCACCAGGAACAAGTTTAAGGAAGCTCCCGAAGATGCCCATTACCACAACCTCCTTACCACCATGCTAGCTGAGTACTATCCAGAGTTTGCTGCTTCTGTGAAGTACTACTGTGCGGAGCACACACATCCAGTGGAGGCGACATACTGGAAGACCAATGTGATCATCACCGCCTGGAACAACACCGACCAATCTCAGGATGTTATGACCACCCATAGCCACCGAGCCAGGCGTGCCAGCGCCTATGACAGCATGGAAGATGCTGCGCAGGCGGCGTACCTGCATTACCATGGTCGGCGTTTTGAGGACATGCAGAATGATCGCTACCGGTATCTTCCACGCTACGACTCAAGGGAGAAGACATGGGCGGTGTTGGCTCCTCCAGCTTCTGATCCCACCTTAGACACCACAGTGAGGCACCTCAGCGCCATGCAGGAGGTTAACGAAGCACTCAGGGAAGAGCTTCGTGCAGCGCAAAAATCTGAAAAGCGCCTTCAGAATCAGATAGATGAGATGGCCGTTCAGCTAGGACAGCCTACCATTTACAAGAAGAAGGCCAGGGTGTTCACCATGGTGGATCGCGCTCCTTAGATACTTGCAGCCCCGTCATAATGAATGCGTTCTAGATCGAAAGTCGTGTCAAGTTTATGTGTGTGTTGTGAACTTTTAATGGTCTTGTTGGTTGTGATGATGAACTTGAATGATTTGGAGTTTGTGTGATTGCAGGAACAGTGTGGGCTTGTCCACATGTTCTTTTTATCAAAGCCTTAAGTTAGTGTTTGTTTAACTTAGTTGGGGTTTAAAATTCTGCTTTACTGCTGTGCTGTTTCTCAGAGCAGTCTGCAATGTTTGTCTCATATCTCTAAATCTCTATGTCCGAAAATTATGAAATTTTTGTGGAAATAACTAGACTTGTATACCTTTCATTTCCCACTGGAATCACCTCATTATCAATTCTGGTTTGAGAGATATACCTGCTACAACCTGGCAAGTCTGTGCAGTCTGTAACCTAGAACAGAAATTGTTTAGCTCAGTTTTTGATGATGTTGCCGTCTGTAACAGTGAAAAAGTTCTATACAAAAGTTGTAGCAGACTCTTTAAGCTTTCCAACGATGTATGCCACGCATATTTTGGATTTCTGGAACTTGAGTTACACTCCAGTTTTCGGTCTGCTGTTGTAGACACTCGTCCAGAAATTTTCAGTTATGTTATTTACCTTTTGTAAATAATTTATAAATTTTTGGGAGATCTCTAAAAGTTTGCACATTTGATTGGAAACAGATGGCCGCCAGAGGAGGACGTGGCAGAGGCCGTGGCCGTGGTCGTGGACACGGAGCTTTGGTGGATCCACCTCCGCCACCGCCGGTGACCATTGAGCAGCTGATGGCCATGCAAGCGCAGCTCATGCAGACAGTGATGGACCGTCTCGGTGAGCAACCCGCAGGAGCACCCCCACCTGTGCAGGTCCGTGACAAGCGTGGTGAGTTTCTGAAAGGACGCCCACCTGTGTTCACACATGCCTCTGAACCTATGGAGGCGGATGACTGGCTTAGAGCTGTGGAAAAGCAGCTAAACATTGCACAGTGCAACGACTTAGAGAAAGTCTTGTACGCCTCAGGCCAACTCCAAGGAGCTGCTCAGGATTGGTGGGAGTCATTCCAGTATGGACATCCAGAGAATGCTCCAGAGATCACATGGAAAGAGTTCACGGAGAGCTTTAGGTCCTATCACATCCCTGAGGGACTTATTGAACTGAAGCAAGAGGAGTTCCGGGCTCTCAAGCAAGGGTCCATGTCTGTGGCGGAATACCGCGACAAGTTTGCACAATTGTCGCGATATGCCCCGGCTGAAGTGGCTAGGGATTCTGACAAACAGCGCCGTTTTCTGAAGGGGCTGTATGATGGAATCCAGCTGCAACTGATGTCCAACAAATATGCCAGTTTCCAAGAGTTGGTGGACCGTGCCATTGTAATTGATAACAAGCGTAAGGAAATGGATCTCAAGAAGAGGAAGCTCCAGGGACAGGCGTCGGGTAGCAACACTCGCCCGCGAGCTTTTCCGCAGCAGGGTTTTCAGCAGAGGAACCAAGGGCCACCCAACCAATGGAACAAAGGTCAGTACCCCCAGAGGAACCAGTACCAGCAGCGCCCCCAGTACCCACCGCAGTTGGGTAATCAGAGCCAGCAGCGCCCCCAGCAACAGCAAGTTAGCAACCAAGCACCACGTCAGGGAGTGCCCAACAATGCCCCAATCAATAGTGGCACCCCAGGCAACCCCAATGCCTGTTACAACTGTGGAGAGGTGGGACACTATTCGTACCAGTGCCCAAAGAAGCAGAACCGGCAGGCCCCGCAGAACCAGCAGAACAACCAGAGACCCAACGCTCGACCTCCGTTCACTGGCAAGGTGAATCATGTGTCGTCGGAATCCGCTCAGGAGGCGCCTGAGGTTATGCTGGGTACGTTTAGCGTCAACTCCATCTCCGCTACCGTACTTTTTGATTCCGGTGCCTCGCATTCTTTCATATCCCAAGCTTTTGTTAGAATGCATAGCATACCCCTGTGTGCCATGAAGGATCCCATGCTAGTAAATTCACCGGAGGGTAGCATGCCCGCAAATTATTGGAGCCCTTCTACTAGTATATTCCTAAGGGGGGTAGCTTTCAAGGTAAATCCAATTGTTCTGAGAACCGCTGGAATTGACCTCATCTTGGGAATGGATTGGATGAAGCAACATAGGGCAGTGATACAATGTCAGGAGAAATCTGTGGTTGTGACATCTCCAAGTGGTGATAGAATTTGTGTCGAAGTGGAAGTGCAAGCTCAACCTACCGCCACCGTCAATCAGCTGAGCGATGTTGCTAACCAGGAGAACCAGGTGGTGGATGAATTCCCGGACGTGTTCCCCGATGAATTGTCAGGTATGCCACCCGATCGCGACATCGAATTCCTTATCGAGCTTTTACCTGGGACTACACCCATAGCTAAGAGACCATATAGAATGGGAGTAAATGAATTAGAAGAACTAAAGAAACAAATTAAAGAATTGCAAGAGAAAGGTTTTATTCGTCCTAGTTCTTCACCTTGGGGAGCACCTGTTATATTTGTGGATAAGAAAGATGGCACACGAAGGATGTGTGTCGATTATAGGTCCCTTAATGAAGTCACAATCAAAAACAAGTACCCACTCCCTAGAATTGATGATTTATTTGATCAGCTGAAAGGTGCTTGTGTGTTCTCAAAAATTGATCTCCGTTCTGGATATCATCAACTAAAAATTCGTGCATCTGACATACCCAAGACAGCATTTACTACCAGATATGGCCTTTATGAGTACACAGTGATGTCTTTTGGACTGACAAATGCACCTGCATACTTTATGTATCTAATGAACAAAGTATTCATGGAGTACTTGGATAAGTTTGTAGTGGTATTCATAGATGATATCCTAATATTCTCCAAAAATGAAGAGGAACATGCTGAACACTTAAGGTTAGTCTTACAAAAACTCAGGGAACATAAATTGTATGCAAAAAGGAGCAAATGTGAGTTCTGGCTGAAAGAAGTATCTTTTCTGGGACATGTGGTCTCTAACGGTGGAATAGCCGTAGATCCCAGTAAAGTGCAAGATGTGTTGAATTGGAAAGCCCCAGTCAATGCTAGTGAAATCCGTAGCTTTTTGGGTTTGGCTGGATACTATAGAAGGTTTATTGAAGGGTTCTCTAAGCTAGCCAAGCCTATGACAGCCCTATTAGAGAAGAATGCCAAATTTGTTTGGTCAAACAAATGTCAGGCTAACTTTGAGGAGCTAAAGAAAAGGTTGACAACAGCCCCAGTGTTGACCCTACCTGATTTAAGTAAGAGTTTCTCTATTTATTGTGATGCATCTCGCCTAGGCCTTGGGTGTGTGCTTATGCAAGAAGGAAAGGTTGTGGCCTATGCATCCAGGCAGTTGAGAAAGCATGAATTGAATTATCCAACCCATGACTTGGAATTAGCCGCAGTTGTCCATGCTCTGAAAATTTGGAGGCATTATTTGATCGGACATAAGTGTGACATCTACACTGATCACAAGAGTTTAAAATACATTTTTACTCAGTCCGAGTTGAATTTAAGGCAACGTCGTTGGCTGGAATTAATTAAAGATTATGATCTGGAAGTGCATTATCATCCTGGAAAGGCAAATGTTGTTGCCGATGCACTTAGCCGAAAGAGCTATGCCAACGGACTTCAGTTGACATTTATACCAGCAGAGTTGCGAGCTGAAATAGAACATCTCAACTTGGGTTTTGTCAATAATGTAGTAGAATTGGCTATAGAACCTACATTGGAGCAAGAGATACGTACAGGTCAGTTGGAGGATGAGAAATTAAAGGAGATTGCTGAGCAGGTAGTGGTTGGAAAGGCACCAGGTTTCCGGCTGGATGAGAATGGTACTCTATGGTTTGGAAAAAGAATATGTGTACCTGAAGTGAAAGCTATCCGTAATATGATTCTGCGAGAGGCACATGATTCTGCTTACTCTATACACCCTGGAAGCACCAAGATGTACTTGGACCTCAAAGAGAAGTATTGGTGGTATGGTTTGAAACGGGATGTGGCTGAGTATGTGGCCATATGTGATACTTGTCAAAGGGTGAAGGCTGAGCACCAAAGGCCTGCAGGATTGTTGCAACCAATGAAAATACCAGAGTGGAAATGGGAAGAAGTTGGTATGGACTTCATTACTGGATTGCCCCGCACTCAACAAGGATATGATTCAATCTGGGTAATAGTGGATCGACTTACTAAGGTAGCCCACTTCTTGCCAGTCAAAACCACTTATAGTGGTGCAAAGCTAGCGGAGTTGTATATGGAGAGAATAGTATGTCTACATGGGGTTCCAAAGAAGATCGTATCTGACCGAGGAACTCAGTTTACGTCACATTTTTGGCGTAAGGTACACAGTGCTTTGGGAACCAAGTTAAATTTCAGTTCGGCGTATCATCCCCAAACTGATGGGCAGACCGAAAGAACCAACCAAATCTTGAAAGATATGTTGAGAGCTTGTGCTTTACAGTATGGTACTAGTTGGGATAAGAGTTTGTCATATGCTGAGTTTTCATACAACAACAGTCACCAGAAAAGTCTCAAGATGGCGCCATTCGAAGCTTTATATGGGCGAAAGTGTAGAACACCTCTATTCTGGAATCAGACAGGTGAAACCCAAGTGTTTGGACCTGATGTCCTACGCAATGCAGAGGAACAAGTGAGGATGATCAGGGATAATTTGAGAGTAGCACAGTCTAGACAGAAGAGCTATGCTGATATCCGAAGGAGAGAGTTGAGTTTCAAAGAAGGTGACTATGTGTATTTGAAAGTGTCACCAATGAGAAATGTGAGAAGATTCAATATGAAGGGCAAGTTAGCACCGAGATATGTGGGACCTTTCAAGATTCTAGAGAGACGTGGAGAAGTGGCTTATCAATTGGAATTGCCAGAAAGTTTATCAGGCGTGCATGATGTGTTTCATGTTTCACAGTTGAAAAAGTGTTTGCGGGTACCAGAGGAGCAGATTCCCTTGGAGGATCTTACTGTTAAAGAAGATCTCACGTATGAGGAGTATCCGGTAAAGATTCTTGAAACTGCAGAAAGAGTTACCAGAAGCCGCACTATAAAGATGTGCAGAGTGCAATGGAATCGTTATTCAGAAGATGAGTCTACTTGGGAAAGAGAAGAAGATCTGAGAAAGTCTTATCCACAACTTTTTGAGTAAGCATCATCCAATCTCGAGGACGAGATTCTCTTAAGGGGGGTAGAATTGTGACACCCTAAATTTTTGTATTATTTAAAAATAGATAAATTGATTTAAATATGAATTTGTTGTGCATTCGAATTTAGGGAATAATAAATTTTTGGGAAATTAAAATCAATCATAAGGTTAGAAAATGTTCATGCATGCATGCTGTTGCACAAGTATTTTTGTGATGAGTGGTTTTGATAAATTGTTGAAAGGATTTGAAAATCATTTGGAAATGTGATTTGAAAAATTAAATTTGAAAAAGGAAAACAAATTCTTTTCCCTCCTTCACCCTTCCCCGCTTTCGGCCTGCTAGCCGTTTCCTCCTTGGCCCGTTCGCCCCGCCCCGCGCTCTTTCTCTGGGCCGCGGCCCAGCCCAGCCGACGGCCGTTGCCGCGCCCCACCTCCTCTCCCGCGGTCGCTGACCGTCCGGGCCCAGCTGTCGGCGCCTTCCTCTACCTCCAACCGTCTTCCCCGCTCAAATCGCCGGTCAAGCCGCGCACCAAGCCGCCCGCGCCCACGTCTCCGCATCGTGGGAGCGCCTCCACGCCCCGCGCCTGCCCTTTAAAGGGGAGCGCAGTCCCGCCTCCGTTCTTTTTCCCTCACTCCAACTTCCTTCCCCTCGGGTTCACGTGGTCGCAACCAAAGCAAGGTCGCCGGAGTCACCGTCCGCTCCTCCGCATCGCCATCGACTCCGAGTCGCCCTCGTCTTCGTTTTGCCCCGCTGTGAGCTTCGCCCCGCTCCCCTCTTTCTCCCCATCCATCTCCCGCGTCGGGTGGTGGCCTCTAGGGCCAGTTTCGCGAGCTCCGGCGAGCTCTCCCCGCTGCCGGCCATGGCGAGCGCCGTGCGGGACTTTCCCCGGCCGCGCAAATGGCTCGGGTGAGGTCGCCATCATCTCCGCGTCACCCCCGTGCTCTCGGTTCGTTGAACCGTCGCCCGTAGGCCCTGTTTCCTGTGCTCCGGCGAGCATCTCGCCGTCGGACATGGCAGCGCCGCCGCGGTCGCTACTGTTCCCGGCCGGCTGCTCCTTCTCTCACTCTTCCATCCTTTCCCAGCCGTCGATCTTGAGATCTACGCTCAGGATTAGAACATACCCCTTCGCGGGTCCAAATTCTAAAAGAGCCCCTCAGTTTCTGGAAGGATTAACCCGCCGTCCTTGGCGTATTCCCGAAAGACGCATTCTCTTTTTGAAGACGTAATTCCTTCGGTTTAAATGAAAAATACGCTTTCAGATTAATTACAGAATTGCCACTGTAGTAAAACGTTTATAAAATCGTCGTTTTAGCTCCGATTCGACCCGTTCAACTTGCGTTAGTTTCATAATTTCATAATCTATGTAATAGTGCTACTGTTAGACCTGTTAAGAGCTTTTGAATTTCTCAAATAAATCTAGTTAATAGCTAGCTTTTGGAACAGTAAATATCTCGTAACTTGTGCGTCGTAACTCCGTTTTTCGTGCTTTTCGCGTCATTGTGATCGTAGCGAGATGTAGATAATTTTGATAAACATTTTATTCAGATTTATTTATTGTTGGTGTACTGTTCTAATAGTAGCCATGTTTTGCTTGTATGTCTGCTCCGAATTGCGTGTTGTACTTCGTGTCGTTCGAGTTCAGACGGTGAGGAGTACATCGGGAATCCGGACACGTACGAGGAGCAGCAGGACCAGCAGCAGTTCGTGAACCAAGGCAAGTATAGCATGGGCCTTCCTTGATTCCTATTCATTATATAATCTACTCATTATGCATGTGTCTAATATTGCTCGAATATAAGGACATCCTAGCCATTTATGACTTCTATCTCGATACCTATGGGTTTTATTGCATATGGGTAGAATGCTAGTGCTCTATTCAAACATGATCAATACTAGGATTAATGGAACAAACGGATAAACATGATGGTAATAATTGAAATATAGGGTGATGGTGCAAATGATGTCGATCATGTTGCCCTAAACTCTCCGTAAGGACTTGTCTGTAGGGCAAAAGCTGGGACATACAGTGCAACCGTGAGAGTCATATGGCTCTGACTTTAGCTCAGTAATAGGATCTTTTCTAGCTTGTTAGAGGTTACCCGAAAGGGCGCAAGAGGGGCTTGCCACTTTGGGTATAGAACTGCCTCTGTTCTGATGTGTATAGCCTGCGGGAATTGTGCCATCGAAAGGGGGGTTCTCTATATCTGCCTGCCGAGGAAACCTCGCGGCCCTAACATGTTAGAAGAGGCCTATGGAAGGCTTCATAGTGTACCCTGCCTGCTCACCTTGGAAGTGTTAGGGGGTCGACGGGCCCCGGGCATACGGGTAGCACGACTCACGGGTAAAGATGCACAACCTCTGCAGAGTGTCGAAACTGTTATAACAGCCATGCTCACGGACACGAGCGGCCCGGAAAACTCACAGAATAAATGGTTACTTGATATGTGGATGAACTATGATGATGATGATGAGATCACACTGTTGCTTTCTCTTCTTAATTCTAGTAGTGGATCATGTGGGTTAAATGGGAGCTTGAGCATAACTTAATAATGATTAATAATGAAATGTTGATCTACTAAAAGTGCTAACTGCAGTCAACCGTGTCATATCCTTTTTGAGCCTCATGAATCCTCATACTATACTTGCGGAGTACAAATGTACTCACACCTGTTGCTATATTGTTTTTGGATAAAAATCCCGGATGGGTAACAGATGACAGTTTCTACGAGGACTTCCCGGAAGATTTCTAGGTTTGGGTCAACCAGTCGTCCTTCCCTGTGGATCAGACACTACGCCTGAGAGTAGCGATTTACTTTTCCGTTTGTGATGTAAGAACTACGTGATGTAATAACGTTATGTATGTACATGGTGATGATACTTTTGTTGAATTTGTCAGCTTATGTGTGCGACTATTCCTGGGGCGCACATAAGATGTATGCACTCTATATTGTCCTTTATTTGGAGTGTGACACAGGTCCCCAAGACATCTTCCCCAGGCAGATTGAGGCCTTGTTTAGATGGTCAAAAAAGCTAAAAATTTTTGTACAGTACCTGTCACATCGAATCTTTGGACACATGTATGGAACATTAAATGTAGGTAAAAAAATAACTAATTGTACAGTTTATCTGTAAATGTCGAGACGAATCTTTTGAGCCTAGTTAGTCCATGATTAAACAAATTTTGCCAAATAACAACGAAAAGTGCTACATGAATTTTTTTTCAAAAATTTTCAGAACTAAACGGGGCCTGAGATTTGGGCCTGACTCCCAGCTTTTTCTATGGTGTGTGTCTAGGGTGTGTTTAGTTCGCGAAAATTTTTGGCTTTATCTACCGTAGCACTTCCGTTTGTATTTACTCCTCCGTGCTCAGAAATCATGTCGTTTTAGGGGTTGAGATCGATTTCACAAATGAAGTCGTTTTGCATCTGTCAAGTGTATTTTGGACGAGATTACCCTTCTTATCCCGTCGCCAGTGCCGAACATTTAATCAGCCTCGCTTGCCATCCGGAGCGCCTTGCTTGCCGTGTAGCCGTCCGGAGCGTCCGGGAAAAAAGAAAAAAATCACGGCTCACACAGAGCTGAGGGATCCAACCTTGCCCACCAGCGTCGGGACTCACCGCGCTAACCGGCCGAGCTATGAATGTTTGATGAATAAAGGATACCCACTGCCCTATTTAATAGGGGCATACAGAGAAAAATACACTCTAATTAATCACTCTTTCATATGCTAAATTCTGTCTAAAACGACTTTATTTTTTAGTATGGAAGGAGTATCAACTAGTGTCCAATCGTGGACTAATTATGCTCAAAAGATTTGTCTCGTGGTTTTCTACCAAACCGTGTAATTAATTTTTTCGTCTACATTTAATGCTTCATGCATATGTCTAAATATTCGATGTGATGATGAGTCTTGAAAATTTTTGGAAACTAAACGTGGCCTTAGTTCCCAAAATATTTCACCCTAAAACATCATATTGAATCTTACGGCACATGCATGGAGCATTAAATGTAGACGAAACAAAAAAAACTAATTGCACGGTTCACCGTAAAATCACGAGATAAATCTTTGAGTCTAATTAGTCCATGATTAAACAATAATTATGAAATAAAACAAAAGGCTACGGTACCCGTTCCCAAAATGTTTTGCACCTAGGGTGCAGGCTGGTGGTGGCGGCGCTGCTCGTGTGAATACGTGCGACTAAACAATCCTTCTCCGAGAGGCAACGTCACGGCTCGCGTACGCGGTACGCCAGAACGGCGCGACGTCTGAGAGCGCTCACCGCGGGGCCGTCGGCGTGCCGTGCCGCGTGTCCTAGTGGTGGTGCTCGATGGGCGCAAGGCAAGGGCCAAGGGGGAGCCTCTGGTACGTGCTAGTACTACTGGTTCGCTCCAACACACGTGCCAGCAGCTTCTTAGAGCATGGTCAATAACAGAGACAAATGCTTCGCTATAAGTTAAGTCATAAGAGTCAAATTATATAATAGTTATCTTTTATTTAGCTTTAGAAAAGTTTTTTATTATTATGTGGTATCATATCTTATTTTCTCTTTTCTATTTATAATCACATATACTTTTGTTTGGGCCCATATACGTTTATGGTTCCATGCCCAGCTTGTTGTTTCCATGACAGTCAAGCTCTCTTCTCTTTACTCTCCTCTCTCCCTCCTCCACGCCAGCAAAAATGTTAAACTCGTTATTGTACCTGCTCTTACGGAAGTGCATGCGGTTTGCAGCGTTTGGAAGTCTCCAGTACCTGCTGGAGTCCTTGTGCTAGTGGAGCCAGTGCTACCGTGTAGCATGGGACTGTTTGGTTGTGTTTCTAAGACTAGCTTGGCTTAGGCTTTGTTTAGATTCCTAATTTGGGGAGTGTCAAATTACTGTTTGGTACTGTAGCTATTTTGTTTTTATTTGGTAATAATTATCCAAACATTGATTAATTAGGCTTAAAATGTTCGTTTTGCAAAGTACAACAAAACTGTACAATTAGTTTTTTATTTCATCTATATTTAGTACTCCATACATATGCCGGTATTTTGATGTGACGGAGAATCTTCTTTTTGCATAGTGAATTTTGGACCCCAATTTAGAAAACTAAACATGGCCACATTTTAAGCCTAGGCAGCCCAAGGCAGGCTTCAAAGAATGTAACCTGAGTTGTTCGATCGCTTCTGGCTGTGATGATATTATCACCTTGCACAAGGATGAAGGTGGACTTACCCCTCACCCCTATCCACCACCACAAGCACCATGTCCGGTGGCGGGGGGAGGGGGTGGGGTGTGGAGCCACCTTGCCCAGCGTGCCCACATTGGTCAGGGATCTCGCGCGAGCACACGACCGCGTCGAATCTCGAGTCCACGGCCAACGAATCTCGAACGCTCGTAACGCCCGCGGGATCCGGCGGAGGCGTGGGGCACGGGCCCAGTGGGATCCAGGCGAAGGCGCGGCGGCAAGCAGATGGGAAGGATGGTTGCCGGCTGCGGGGAATGCCGCGACCAGCATGGCTAGGGTGAAAGAGGGGCGAGGTGGGATGGGGAGGGGAGCTCGATGGCCGGCAGGCATAGGGCGGAGGCGGATGACGCACCGAAGGTGAACTGAGGTGCTAGCCAAGGTGGCTAGTGGAAAACGATATTCCGCCGCGTCCCCAGGTAGCCAGGCCTGGGCATGGTCGGTGCTCATGGTAGGCCAGACTAATTGCTAACCAGGCTACCAAACATCTCTACGGAGGTAGGCACCTAACCAAACAGATTGTTCAAAAAACAATTGCAGCTTCCAATCCGGTCCATCAGAAAAGAATAGAAGACATGAGCTGCAATATCCACATAAACCAGTTCATTGCAACTATAATTTCTGAGTCGATCATGGACACGTTACTAGCTCTCTATACTCAATGATGATGTGATCCATGTATTGCAAGTGCGTGACAGACTGACAGGCGATACCACCAGAATCCATCATGTGCCCGTTGTCGTATAACGATCACTTATTGTTTTTTAGAGTTCACGATCACTTATTGTTTACTCGATCAAACACCGTGGACACATGTGATTTACGCGAACTCGACGTGCGTCTTGAGCGCCAAGCTGAAGAGCCTGAGGATCGCGAACGTGGCCGCCATGGCCAGCCAGCCACCCAGGAGCACGCGGAGCCCGGAGCGGACGATGCTGGCGCCGCCCAGGTACGCGCCCGCGGCGCCGAACCCGGCCAGGCCCAGGCTGCTGGCCGCGCACACCGCCGCCACCCTGACCGCCCAGGGCCGCACGAAGGCGCCCGACAGCAGCGGCAGCGCCGCGCCCACCGCGAACGCCAGCGCCGACGCGGCCGCGGCCTTGGTCGGGCTCGGCAGCCTCTCCTCGTCTCCGCCACGGCCTTCGCTGCTGCTGTCGTCGCTGCCGCCGCGCTCGGAGTGCGCCACCTCGATGTCGTACTGCGCGTACACGGACACGAACTCGCCGACGACCATGCTGCAGGCGCCGGCCATGAGCCCCGCCAGGCCCGACACCAGCATCTCCCGCGCGCCGTCGTTGACGGCGCCCACGCCGATCATGAGGGACGCCACGGACACCAGCCCGTCGTTGGCGCCCAGGACGGCGGCGCGGAGCCACTGCGCGCGGGCCAGGTAGTCGACGCCGTGGGCCGCCGCCGCTGCCTCGACGTCGGCCTCTCCGTGTTTCGGCTTGGAGGGGAACTTAGGGGCGTCGGAGCTGAGGTTGGGAGCCATGGATGGAACCGAAGCGCGGATCGAGCTGCAGGGGGCGATGTGATGGGAAAAGGAGCAGTTGCAAATGGAGATGGCTATCGGAGCGTGGATGCCACAAGCTTGGGGTCGGAAGCGGTATTTATAGGATGAGCGCCAGGGTTTTGGGATCAATATCGGCATATCGCTTGTGCGAGCCACACGCCAGCCTGTTCATGACTGCGGCAGAAAAGGTCGAGTTTCCATTCGATTTTACCGGACTTCTGTGGACTGTTGGGCTGCCTAGACTACCCGCAGCGGATACTTTAAAACGATACTCTAAAGCTTTAGAGTATAAATATAAAGTAAAAATTGTTGTACTGGATACTCTATCTTTTCTCTTACTCTATATTTAGAGTGGTACAGTGCTTACTCTATACTCTATAGTGGCGGGCCTCACTAGCTAAACAAAGGAAAAAAATGCTATAACTCACAAACCAAAAATCCAAATTAAATTTCGATTGCACCATTAAATTTGTCTCAATAAATCCTTTAAAACTAGATCACACATGGATATATTTAGATAAAGTGACAAGTGAGTCCCACAATGGATAGAGTGGATAGAGGATGATATAGAGGATGGATGGGTGCGGAAGAATTGAGTATAGAGGAGAGAATCTTGCTGACTAGGATGTATAGAGGATGAATATAGAGATCCATGAGTGCGGGTAATCTTATGTGGTCCTTTTGGTCGGTTTAGCGATTGCTTACGTATCTGCTGCTCTCATTACGTATGATTTCCGTTACATGTTAATGGAAATGGGGCCTCCTCGAGTTGAAAAAAAAATGAACACGCCAGGCTGTTCTTTTTTTTTTTGAACGCCAGCCTGTTCATGATTGCGGCTGAAAGGTCGAGTTTCCATTCGATTTTACGGGGTTCTGACTTGTGTGGACTGTTGGGCCGGGTGCATGGATACACTTGTGTGGCTTTCAAACCGCCTGGCTTGTGTGGTGCTTCCCAACCCAAATCCTAGCACTTTACACACTACTAGTATACTACTCCGTATTAGTACTGTATTATACTAAGAGTATATACTAAAAAAAAGGGAAAAATATGGCCCTAGTTTGCAACGAATAAAGCTACTCGATCCGGCATTCATCAGGAAACAGGTGTTCGAGCACTCGATGTCCCCGCTGGTGGACCGTGGACGGCGGCCACGAGTTGTGGGCCGGCCGCACATTCGGTTTTGTAGTGTTTGTTGTGAGTACGAAGGACCGAAATGACGACCGGAGGGGAGCGCATGCAGCCACTAGAAAAATATTTGCCGAGAAAGACTTGGTCTATATCTCGTTTATAACCTGACACGTTTCTTTCTTAATTGCTAAGGTCATCCATACCAGCTAGTGATATGTCGACCTCAGGAACAATTAGTAATTTCTCAAGGCATCACAAAAGCACAATGATAAAGCATGAATTAACCACCTTATTAAAAACTAGCTTAAAAAGATCTAATTATTCATGCGAGACATTAGACATAACTTACTTGATAAATTAGTTAGAGAAATTTTACAATGGTCGGAAAAAAAAACATGGGCTATCTATTGGGCGAGATCAGACGCTGAAAAAAATAGGAGGTACCCAACTGAAAGTACCTGAAGATACCAAATAGGTGGGGATAGTACCAAATTAGGTGGGATCAGTACCAAAATATATGGGACAAGATCTATTTTTCATCTTATATTTTATTTTCAAATAAAGGTAAATCAGTCATTTTAGTACTATCATTCAAGGACAAAAATGGGATTTCCATGTCATCTGTCTGAATCTGAAACAACGCCGTGGTCGTGGCCATCCTCGTAGTCGTAGGTGGATCTCAGAGTGTGTGCGAGACCAACCGATCTAATCGTGATTAGTTAAAGTTCTGCACTACAGGTTAACAAAGCTGTTGGGCAAAGCTAAGTACTGAAATGCTGCAAAACAAAAAAAAAACTTAGGGTGTGTTCACTTCGCGAAAAGTAGCTGAAAAGTTACTGTAGCATCTTTCGTTGTTATTTGGCAAAATTTGTTTAATTATGGACTAACTAGGCTCAAAAGATTCGTCCCGACATTTAAAGACAAACTATGCAATTAGTTATCTTTTTTACCTATATTTAATGCTCCATGCATGCGTCGAAAGATTTGATGTGATGGGTGGAAGAGGAAATATTTTAGGTTGAGAGGGGAAGTGAACAAGGCCTTGGCTGCAGTTGTTAACCGAGCAGAGAACAGCTACAAGAACACCCATGCTAACACAACACAGGCTGTTGTGTCTTACGGAGACAAGCTAGTAGCAAGAAAAAGAACAAACTAAAAACAACTACTGCCGTCCAGAACTTGCAAAGCTCAAGCAATAAATTAATGCACAATGATTTTATCAATGAATACCTACGATAGCGTGACAGTGATATTGCATATCTAGGGGTGTTTAGTTTCTCCCTAATTTTTTTCAACTCATCACATCTGATGTTTAACACATGCATGGAGTATTAAATATAGACAAAAAAAACTAATTACACATATTACGATAAATTTGCGAGACGAATTTTTTAAATCTAATTAATTCCGAGCTGACTAATCAGCGAACGCTCACCCGATTTCTTTTGGGTGAACGATCGGACAGCTGCAACAGTTCTATTTCAAGAAAAACAATAGCTACCACCTCTTTTCATTTATGGCACGTAGGCGCTTTTTTCCTTTCTCGCACGCGCTGGTCTCATTTTCTTTTCGCGTGCGCGCATGCGAAGCTGTCATTCTCTTTTCTCCTGCACATAACTCATACTAACTGAACTACCCAGCATAACTTATAGGAATAAGTTAATCGTGCTAAGTTATACAACATTACATTTTCTTTTTTCTACTGTGACAATAACATTCTCTTCAGGTTTTCATCGGCCTTGTTTTTATTTCAGAAACTAATCATACGGGAACATGAAAAAAGGGTTTTAAAAAGGGTTGGAGGAGCAAAATAAAATAACTTTTATACACTATAATACACAACAAATTCCATAAGATAACGCAGACTTCAATAACAAGTGATGTAATATATTTTCATAACTTGTACAACTATGATATTCAGCCATCTCGGTGTCTTCAATTGGAAGATCTGCAAAATATTTAATATTTAGTATTTAAATTCATGAATACAAATAACAAAGTTGACAACAAGAAACACATAACTTAATAGAAAAAACTAATATGATTATCTAACATAGTGTGATAAACATGAAACTAAGTACAATAAATTAAATCAAATAAGTGGTTAGCATACACATAAAAACACAAATTAGATACATAACTCTGTACAATAAATTAAATCAAATAATTTAGGCAGCATACACAAGAAAACACAAGTTAGATACATAACTCTGTACAATAAGTTAATCAAATAAGTTAGGTAGCATACACATGAAAACACAAGTTAGGTACATAACTCTGTACAATAAGTTAATCAAATAAGTTAGGTAGCATACACATAAAAACACAAGTTAGATACATAACTCCATACAATAAGTTAATCAACTAAGTTGGCTAGCAAGAAAATCATACCAATTGTACTTTGCTAGTACAAAATTTGAAAGTTTTATACCCTGACAAGTTAAAAAGGTGTAAAGATAAGCATTCCTTGAAACACAAAACCATAGGTACAATATGAAATCTTACATATTGTTCAGCTATGTCACGTATCGCTGGTAACAAGAATAGATTCTCCTCATGGGTGCACAAATAGTATGTCAATACTTCGAGAATAGACTTTGCATGCTCCTACGTGATAAAAAATTTCAAAACTTCTTGTCAACTAATCTGAAGATGTAGACAATATGTTCTAATCTAATTATCATAGTTTTACATAAAACTTGGGAAGCAACCTAATTTCAGAGTATAATAAATAGTGTTTAGCAAATATAAAAAGACAATCTATTATACAATAGTTAGAATATTTAATACATTTAGCATTTGGTATGCAAATTTGATTATTCTTATAACATATAATTTATAACATATAACTTATAAGTACAACTATAACATATAACTTATATGAAAACTTGAAAGCTCAAAAGTTATGGAACACAACTTATTTACAAAGAATTATTAAATACAAAGGAACGAATTAATTTATAACTTATGCCAAAACTTGCAAACACAAAAGTTATTAACACACAGAGGAACGAATAACTTATACCAAAACTTATGAACAAAAGTTATCAAACACAACTTATGTACATAAGTTATTCAATACAACTTGTGTGCATAAGTTGTAAGTTATAAGTTAATATGTAATAAGTTATACTTTTGTACACATAATTTACTACTAGAAAAAAAATCTTAGAAATATATGCAAGTGAGATTTAGTTTTGTTTATCTCGCCACGCAGAACACACCGATGCAAACGGAATTGAAAATGAATACACCGTTAAGAAGTTATAACATTTTGAAATAAAATGTTTGATTTTTTAGAGTGACATCAGCATACAGCTGGGCGGCAGACTAGGCGCCTGCTTTGCTTGTACGCGCGTGCGCGTGTCCGATCGTTCGCCCAACAGCAAATGGGTGAATGCTCGTGAGAATGGAATTGAGAATTAATTCATGATTTGATAATGTCGTGCTACCGTAAATATGTGCTAATAACGGATTAATTAGGCTTAATAAATTCGTCTTGCGGTTTTTAGACGAGTTATGTAATTAATTTTTTTATTAATATCCGAACACTCCTTCCGATATCCTTAAAACATCCGATATAATACTCCGAAATTTTTCACCCCACACCGTCGTAGGTAAGAAAATTGAAGTCACACACTGCCGCTGTCCTGCTCACCTGAGACTAAGAAAAGCGGGCTCGAGCTGCTACTGCACCGATGCTGAATGAAAACAGAGCTGGAGCTGCTACTGGTATAGCGCTACTAGTTATCAGCCAACACAAGCAAGCACCAGAGGTCCAACTTGTCAAGCGCCCTTGTTGCTGCTGTTCACCTGCAAGCCGAGCTGCACCTGCATATTGAAGTTGCCACAAAAATAGCTGCTGTCCCTCTGGTCCTTCTGCTACTGGATTCCACCCGCTAGCGCCAGCACACAACGAGCAACGAAGCTGCAAAGCATCGAACCGGAGAGGCCCGGGCTGTTTTGCTGCCCGCCGCCGAGCAGAAAACACGGACGAGCAGGCCACCAAGGCCCCACGGGCAGGCACCGCTCTGGCTGCCTACGACTGTGCTCGAGCAGGGCAGGCCGCTGGGCGACTGGCGCCGGCTCGGCTCTGCCTGGGAGCGGATGGGGCGCGAGGACCAAGGGCGAGCGCCGCTCTTGAGAACGCGCACGGCGTCTGAGCACCGGCGTTGGTAGCGCTGCTACGGCGTGGGTCTGCCCACGCACCCGATCTGAACCCCGCAAACAACGAACAGGGATCAAGCGCTCGTGAGTGCCACGAACAGAGAAAGGGCGGCACCAAAAATTGAATGAAACTCGATCATAACCGCATGGTTCATTGGTTCGTTCCCAAGCTTTGCATAGATAATCAAGCGAAGTTGTCGAGCTGCTCCTAGAATAGAAGATCATGCTCGATTCAACCTCAAACTCTGGGAAATTAAGATCACGTTCAAGAACACATTTCTCTCCTCAAAAACGAAATTTGGATGGATCTACGAGCTCGTGCAAGAATAGTTCGATTTACTGGAAGAATAAGTTCAGCACATGTCTTAACTCGTCACAGATCAACCAAAGCACCCTAAATCATCTCAAATCCGATGAATTAAAAATCCTAAAAAATAGCTCCAAAAATCACACAAAAAGAATAACTTCAGATTTGAAAAGAGAAACGAGTGGAGCACGAAATTGATCGGTCAGATTACAAGCCACTCCTAACAAAAACAAAGCTATGGATGTCAAAGAGCTCAAGAATAAGAGCCACTTCTCTCTCTCACCCAAGCCTTCTCTCACACACCAAACAAATGAAAGAGGCACCTCCAAGGATGGCTGCCCAACCGATCTTTTCACGTATATATAGGTGTCCGTCAAAAGACAGAAACACCCTTACATGAAGCACACAACCCAATATCCTCTATGGGTAAAACTGTCCAAGTGTTTTCTCGTCGATCCAACAAACCTAGCACCTTCTCGACTTCGCTTCGCCTCGACGCAAGCTTCGAGATACCACCACGTGTTCGCTGATCCACCACTTCCCGGTTTTGAGGCCCAAACTGGTCAAACCCGCCACCGATGGTTTTGAGGCCAAACCACCAAGCCGTCCACGCCTGATTTTGAGGCCGAAACTAACAAACCCTCCACGGCTCCACTGATGGTTTTGAGATCCAAACCACCAAACCGTGCATCCTCGGTTTTGAGGACCAAACCGGCGAATCCTCGTGCACGCCTCGCCAGGCGTGACTAACCGATGTCGACGCGTGTCCAACCTCCGCCAAGCTTGACGCCTTAGCCTTCCTTCTTGACTTAACCGACATCATCCGTATCTCCCATGTAGATGTGTGTCCGGCCTTCGCTAAATGCCACGACGCCATCATCCTCCTCCTTACTTGGTCGACGCCAGCTTCATCACCCATATACTCTTGCACTTGTCGATGACCCTATGCGTTAGCCACCCACGGTCGGTCACACGACTTCTTCAGTCCCTCGGTCCAAGCCACCGGCATCCGTCCTTCACCGCTCCTAGTCCATAGGCACGGACCCGCTTGACCTTCACCTTCGCCGTCGACCACCGTCTCCGAGCTCCACGCCTATGCACTACAAGCCAAGAGACATGTTGCACAACACACTTAACGCACACGACTCAACACAACACCTTCGGTTAGCCATTAGTGTAATCAAGCACATATAAAATATGACTCAACCGGAAAAGCCTCAAACCTTTCACACATGTGTCAATCATTCATCACACACACACATGGGCACATCTCCACCATGTGTTCACAGAGCATTTGTTGTTGAGTTTGTTTATGTTACCGAGCAGCGCCAAACAACATACCCAGAAAAAGTGGCACTAAATCGATCAAACTAGCGTGTTAACCTAGATCTACAACGCTATTTTCAAGGTGCTTACATTTTTTTCGAGCGCGGTCCCCGCCGGTGGACCGTGGAGGCGTCGACGACGGCCACGGGTTGTGGGCCCTGGTCCGGCGTCAACAGGCCAAAGAGCTCGTCATACGCGCATTACACCATCTGCAAATGCTTTTCGGTTTTGTATTGTTTGTGTGAGTTTTTTTTATTGTTTGGGGAGTTTTGTGTTACCAAGAAGCACCAAACAATATACCCGGCGAAAAAATGGCACTAAATCGATCAAAGCAGTGTGCTAACCTATATCTACAACGTTACTTCCTCTGTCTCTGAATAAATCAATTTCTAAAATTGTCATAAGTCAAAACTTTTATATTTGGCTGAAATTATAGAAAAAAATACAAATATTTGGTCTGAGGAAGAATAGTAATTTGACTTGAGACAATTCTAGAAATTAATTTATTGAGGCAGAATAGTAATTTGAGAGACCTACATTTGGATTAATCCACTAACTAAAGTCATTTCTTGTTTCTGCTTACATTTTTTTTTCTAAAATAATGCTGCGGCATAGGAGAAAGTACTACCATATACTGCTTTATTCCTGAGTAATAAATAAACACCTCTTTTTTCTTAAAAATACTAGTTGAGTGCCCGTGCGTTGCTACGGGTAAACAATACATCGTATGGAGCCACACGCGTAGAAATTCATGTCAAATTCATGTCATCACAAATGCCCGTGTATTGCACCAGGAGTACATTGCAATTGGAACAAAATAACGCAATGTTTGATCTTGGGTTGTACAATTCCATCTCAGCCCTTATAGCTAAAATGGGCAAGCTCATGGACAACCTTGTTTCGTTCCCTACCGATTGTAACGAATTCACAACTTAGGCGACGACCTTCTTGTTGTGTCTCGGATTAGTGGTGTGACCACACAATGACCATGCAACGGTGCCCGGAACCTAGAGCTTGTCCACCAAGGTTGAAAAATTACATTCAAGGATTACCACTTAATTCGCCAGACAAGCGGCTAGCAGTATGCCTTCTAGACATAGTATTGTTTCTGTTCTGTCCAATCCCTACAATAGAAAAAAAATATTGCTTCACCATTAGAGATCTTTTCTCCAATTTTCAACACATTTTTCTAACACTCCAAATCAACCTAATGAGCGTGGTAAAGGAGTAAATCGAAGTTAAACATTGCAGTTTTCTCTAGCTCATTTCATTTACATATTACTTCAATATTTGTTAGATAAACATTTGGGAAAACTGAGTATGCCAAATGGGGAGTATATCATACTATCACAAATATTTTGTGGTGTCAAACAAATGATAGTAAACAATTTGAGAGAATCATGAGGGTGACTAACTGGTCATTAACAAATGCAGGAAACTCTAATGAGGGTCTCATTTCTTGAAATCTCCGATCGAGTCAGCACCACGACACCAGCAAAAGAAATTGCCCAACTCTTGCAATTGCATCTCCCCATTGTACGGTACTCTGTTCTGTCATGCCAGAGGATCTTAAATTGTTGTCTTCAACTCTTTCATCACGGCTTTAAAATAGTATTGTCCTTTCGTTGACTTGAAAGTCGTTGCCCACATATTCAGCTACAGCTTTGCGGCAGGGTCCGAGATTTGCAGAGTCCATACTGGAATGAGGAGGATGCTCCACAGCTAAAGAAGGCATATCTCTGGTAATTTCCTAGTTCATTTTAATTTGTGTCCTTTTGCTAATTCTTCAGAAATGTGCTTGCTGTGCTGCATCTTGAATCTATGATTTGTGTCTCAAGCCCTATGGATATGGTGCCGATTCACAAATTGTTCAGAATGTCTGATGAGAACAAACAACACTATTGATGGGGATATATAAAGGCAGGCAGTGTCCTGAGGATATGGATATATCCCTAGACCCTAGATAATGTGGGTTTATAGGTCAGCAGTAGGATGAAGCATCAAGAGGTAACAGATGAGGGGTATTTCGAAATCTTGTTGGAATATGGGTTTGATTTATCCATCTGTGTTTCTGAAAGAACTCTGAAGATTACCTTTGGTTTGGTTGTGCCTGAACTTCTCTATCATCTAAATTGCAAAAGTGCATGCTGATTGATTTCTTCTTTATAAGTATCTGTAAATTTGTTCAGAGATATCCCAGCATGCTTTACAAACACTTCATTTTTCATCTTTCTTTCACAAAAGGTTCAGAACAAGAAAGAAGAACCAAAATGACGTCACAAAAGGATCTCTTTGATGTTTCAGGGCCAACATATTTGACATACATGAACTGGTGAGTTGGTTACCTTTTCTTGTTGAACCTCAAATGATCAAAACAGCTACTGTAGTGAGCAACATCAGCTTAAATTTCTACTTCTGCTTACTTTCTCCTAGTTCTTGAATCCTGAATGAACAAGCCCGACGAAAACAGTGAAACTGGAACCTACTAATTCAATCGACGAAAACAGTGAAACTGGAACCTACTAATTCAATCTATCTCCTACGCTTTTTATCAGACGTTGTTCTATGTGATATGCTACTGAGTTCTGTCATTACGAATGTGTCATGTTTTCTGTTTGTTTTGAGAACAAGATGTAAGTATCATATGAATTGGTTACCTTACTCCGGCCAGGAACTGCCCTCACCACCGGCGATCCGTCATGGCAAGCCTTGTGCAGGGCGTGTGCGTCCTGGAGCGCGACCGGCAGGGTCCCGGCGCCCGCGAGTCGGTGTGGTGGAGGTTCTTTCCACTTCGAGCTGCGGCAGGTGCTCATCGACGCCGCCGACGGCTCCATCTTCGGCGCTGTCTACGTGTTCCAGCCGCCGCTCCACCTCCTCGACCCGACGGCCGCCGCCAGCGCCCCACACTACGTCGTCGCCTTCCACGGGACCATCACCAAGAAGGGCTCGGCGAAGCAGGACCTGGAGCTGGACCTGCAGGTAGTCCGCAACGGGCTAGAAGGCAAGTCCCGGTTCCGCGCCGCCATGCAGGCGATCCACGACACCCTGGCGGCATCGGCCGGGCACGGGCAGCATGGCCACGTCTGGCTGGCCGGCCAGTCGTTGGGCTCGGCCATCGCGACACTGGGCGCCAAGACCCTGGTCAGGGCGGGTGCCCCCGCCCTGCCCACGTTCCTCTTCAACGCGCCGTTTGTGTCCGCGCCGGTGGAGCAGATCGGGGACCGGCGGCTGCGGTAGGGCATCCGCATCGCCAACAGCTTCGTCACGGCAGGCGTGGCGGCCGTCCTGCAGCGATGCGGCGGCGGTGTCCACGACGGGGAGAGTGGAAGGCGCGGTGGCGGCGGCGTCCACGACGGGGAGAGAGGAAGGCGCGGTGGCGGCGGCGTCCACGACGGGGAGAGAGGAAGGCGCGGTGGCGGCGGCCCGAGATGAGGTCGTCGTGAAGCGTGCCACCCAGCGTCAGCGGCCTCGCCGCTGGTGTCCAGCGACGATGGTAGCGTGGCCCTGGGGACCGCGTGCAGGGGCTGGGTGCGCCGTGCGGGAATGGGACTGAGGCGGCAGGCGGGCGTTGGCGGCGATGCGGGAGGTGTGGGATCGTGGGGAGGGTGGGGAGTGGATGACCGGTCGCAGGTGAGAGCGGTTTGTTTTTTTTTTCCTATTTGGATCTGAGGGAGCGCGTGGTTGTTCTGCGGAGGCCGCATGCGGGAAGACAGGATTAGGAGAAAGCGGTCCGATTAATTACGGTGACGATAACATTTGACGTTTTTTTAGTTGTAGAGAAGAGAATATGTGATGTTTGGTTTGAGGAATTGTCTTATTATAGCACAATATGCTACATCATAAATTTATAAGTCGATCTTTTAAATTTAGTGGGATGACTTCAATAATCCTCGTACTAGTCCTAATTACAACAGGTTATCACTTTGCAAAAGCTTCTAGCGCCATCCCACTTCATGCGCCTCACAAGCCACGTCAGCAGTTCCGTGCCAATGGTTGAATTCCGTTAACACGGTTGGCCTTGGCCGTAACAGATAAGGATCGTGAAACATTTGGGAGCTGATCGCACTGCTTTTCTCAGGAACGATCTCTTCTATCGTAGCGAAGTCGTAACAAGCAAACATGATAGAAAATTTCGGGATATGGATCATAAAAGGTGCATGGCGTCGCATTATTCTGATTTGCCGTTTCTTCGAAGTCAGCTATACGAACAGAACTACAGAAGAGAATGCTGGTAAGATGAGCAGTGATATCCTGGAAATTCCTGGTTGCATCTCGAGCAGTCGGGAAATATGGAATGAATAATAGGGAACACGCAAAAACCGGGACAGATCACAAGGCATATATGAATGTAGAAGAAGCTAAAAGAAGCAGCAACGTTCCAAGAATTCGTAGTTAAGTTGTTGCCTTTCAGTTCCAGGGGCATAATAAAAATTATAAGATTGTAAAGATTGCTCGTCCAAAAGAAAAGAAAAGAAAAGAAAAGAAAAGAAAACTTCAAAGGTTCAATTCCAATCAAACCAGCCAAAAAGAGAACGTGAAAAGGGATATCTGTAACCCATGGAATGCATGTTGCCCAAAACAAAAACATAAGTTCTCAGTTCAGGTCATCTGCAGAATATCAGAAAACCAGTAAGAAACAGCTTGATAGGTCGATCGATGAAAATATAAGACGGGAAATAAAATAAATAAACAGTTTAGTATAGTTCACAGCCTTACAGGCGCTCAGTAACATTGTATCCAGTTGGTTTCCCTTGTATACAGACACTATGAACAAAGGCACACAATATTCCTGCTTTGAGTTTAAGAATGAGAAGTTTTCAACAATAGGATCAATGGCGACCTGCGTGTTCTCTTTCAGAAACAAGCGCCAGTTGATTAGTTATTTACACATGGACAAGTCTAAAATGAAGAGTTACCCAAGCTCACCATATGATCTACTCTACAGTTTGGACCCTTGACCCTTCACCTGTTGAGGAACGGAACCACAGGCTGCATCTACACTAGGGTTTATCCAATGAATCTTGCAGCCTGGATCTACTACGCGCTAGCAGGTTCTCCCTTATTTCTTTGAAAGATTCGAACTCCTCCAGTGCGTCGGATGTCCTGCGGGACATGAAAGAGCTGGTGCTTCCTGCCTCGATAGATTCACCCCTTGATGTATGAGATGAGTAGCTAGAATCTCGCAGGGGGCGTGCAGATTTCAGCAGGTGGACTAGATACCCAACAGCAGCATCTTGGGATTTATGGGATGACGAACCAGCCTGATCCCCCATGTCCTTTCCGCCACTACTCCTGTAAAGTTACATGGTTTAATCAGCAAAGATTTACTAATGAGTGTTGCAGTTTCCAAGCTATGAGACTGCCAATGTTGCTTAACAAATTGAACAACCAAGTAAAAAAAAATCAGTTGACATATTCAGAACTATTGCACAGAATGATCAACCAAAGATGAAGTAGGAGCAGAACATACCCTGGTCGTGAATCTGGATCAACATCATCCACAGCAAAAGGAAAATCTGCATCATCAGTATCGTCCTGCATGGACAATCTGCTTGAACTTCTTGAGAAACCAAGTCGTGGTGAACCACTAGAAGAGAAGACACCAGAGAACCTGCCAGATTCATCCCTACTATCCTTAATCTGCACATATATATCAAGAAAGGTTAAAATCAACAAACTCAGTGAAAATGTAATACATTCCAAATTCAGGCAATCAGCCTTGCTTTGTAATAAAATGCAAAGAACAATTTCCTAATACAAGAAATTTATGGAGCAGAGTGCAAAACCCATAGATATGCCAAACAAGAATCAAAACAGGAAACTATGTTACACACAACACAAGCACAAGGGCAGGTTGTGAAGCACGCAAGAAAAACCAGGAGGTAGTCAAATTCATTTATTCCCACACTTCCCGCAATAATTGAAGAGTACACAGGCATGTTCATTTAATGGGGAAGCTTTCCTTGGTAGGCTCCCATGGAGTCAGGGACCTTTCCCTTTTATAATCCCTATATATTGGTTTTCGTTGCTTCAAGCTTCCTCTGTTTGTGTGGAAGGAAAGGATCCAGGATGTTTTTCATTTACCCAAGCCTATCAACTCCTCACCCTTCCTCATAGAGTTCTTCCTTTATTCCCTTCCTACCACTCCCAATTGATTCATAGATTCGGGAAACTTGGGTGTGGCTCAACTAGAGCACTCAGACTCCTGTTCTACACTACCCCGGCCGCACCCCCCCCCCCACCCCACACCCCCAGGTGTCACTAGTCTCTTTCCGATGACGACATCCCCACACTAAAAATCATCAAAGTTTCTGGAACCTTTCAGAAGTATTATTATGATAATCTCAAGGTATTTTTAGGATGAAAGATTTGACAAACAGTGCCGAAAAGGTATTCAGGTGCCAAACTACCAAGGAAAGACAAATACATGGAAAAACAAAGGTTATGGAGAGAAAGACACACACTCAACCTATTGTTTCTTTAGTGTGGCATCTGTGAAGGATAGGCATCAGTTTAATTTGGCAACCATTTCAAGCCGTTTGTGATATCAGTGCATCTTTGTAATCACTATTCCCGAGTACAAGTCCACCAAACTTTCCTTAATATTCTAGAAATACAAATGCAACAATTTCAGTGTGTTTTGTAATGTTTCCTATTATTCCCTTCGCCTGACCCATAGGCTAACATGCAAATCACCTATCTCGTGATGTTGATTGATTAGGCGATACTATGTACAACATTATAATTCCTGTCCATGAGTACAAATGGACTTTTATTTGGAGTCAAAGGGAGTAGCAAAGTACATGGCAAATGAAACATACAATGGCAAAAGAATACTGCCACTTTATCAAATTTGGCAGTTCAAATTCATTGTCTCTCCAGTCTCCAGACCTTACAAGCCAAAGGGAAGCCTGGCTAAGCACTCAAATTAAGCAAATGCATCTTGTCCATAGCTGTCTGCTGAGTTTAAGATATTCCTAAATAAAATACATAGATAACAAACTTACTGAGTTCACATTAATAGTTGATTTCAACACTGACATTTTATTCCTGGGTGTGTCTGAAACATGCCACTAATTATATAACCACACCATCAGCTAGAGAAACAAACTGCAGCCCATTTACAAGTGACAAAAAGAGAGACCTTGAAAGGAAAACAACACCACTGCGCTAGCCAACACAACACATGTTGATGGTCCAAGCAATCGATTATAACCATGACAGGGGGGACTTAATTATGCATCATGAGCTTGATGGAGAAACTGAGTGTGAGTTGGCTTCCAGTATGAGACATGAATATCATACTGAATGGTCAACACAACAAATTGCCAGCTAAACTTCAAAACAATTGGCACGTTCACTAGACATTTAAAGAATAAAGTGCTCAAATTATTCATGATGACAGACCAAGCTACAGTGTGTGATAATAAGATGCAATCACAACATGTTAATAAAAACAATGCACAATATGTGGCCACATCATCTTAGAAATTCATGGCTATATATAGTATATGTTATATACATGCTGAAGATAAGTTAGACAGGTAATGTGAATCAACAAAAGAGCAAATTTTGTGGAGGTAGATAGACAGGGAATAGCCAGTACACAGTAAGATTGGTGTATCTAGGTTATCCTACTACACTAATGCAAATACTACAAATCTGTGGAAGGAGAATATGGTGAACTCTAGGGGGGAGAACACCATCCAATCCCCATGGGAATGGGTTTATTTGAACAAACCCTTGCATGGATCAAACTGCATAACAGCTAATAGGACAGTAACTTCGGACAGTCTCATAACCAAGGGATGATGGCCAAATTATCCTGTATACTGTGTTGACAAGTGTTGGAGTATGTGTTTAGGCCCATGAGGCTAAGGCCCAGGTGGCCCATGTATGGAACATATATAGCTACCCTTCTAGGGTTAGCCCCAATCAATAGAATCCAAATCCTTAACATGGTATCAAGCCAGTCTCTTTCTTCCTCCCCTGCCTGAGCCGCCGCTCAGCCCACCGCCGGCGCTGCCTCTGCTGCTGCCGCCGCCGGCATGGCTGGCCGGCCTCCCTCTCCTCCTCCTCCCTCCTACACTCATTTCCCCCCTCTTTCCTCCCCTTGGTCGCCGGTACAGCTCTACAGCGCCGCCGCCGCCAGGTCTGCAGCCGCCGGTCGCCATCCTCCACCTGGGATGCGGCCGCCAGGGCTCCTCTCTCCCACCGGCGACCCCCACACCACCCCTACCGGCGGCGCCGCCCCTGCCTCTCCTCTCCACACCCTGCAGCCCGCGCCGCCCTTCACCGACCCCCTCCAGCCCGCGCCTCCATCCGGCGGCTTCCTCCAGCCCGCGCCTCCCTCCACCGTTGCTGCGGCTGCTCTAGCAGCCAGCGCGGGGGGCCCTCCCACGGAGGGTATGGAGGCCGCGGCTGCTGAGGGCCAGCCGCTGCTACCCCAGCCTGAGGGCCAGGAGCAGCGGGCGCCGCTGCTCCAGCAGCACCTCTTCACTTCCGACGCGACGCGGCCCTCCTCCCCACGCGTCGCGGCTCACCTCCTCGGTGGTAACGCCAGTTCTCTCATCACCGCTCCACCTCCGGGCCCGGACTCCGCCCTCGCAGCCGCTCTCGTCGCGGCTCGGGCTGCCGCCGCGGAGGGGCAGGCTCGCGTTCGCGCTGCAGCCCTCGCATGGGAACGTGAGCGCGACGCGGCCGATGTCTTGGCCCGCCAGATCGCCGAGGCGGAGCACCTCCTCGTCTCTCCCACTCCACGGGACGTTGGAGCCCACTCCTCCGCCTCGCCTGGCCGCCGCGCGCCCCATCCTGCCGTCCTCTGGCACGATCCGGCTGACCCGCTCGTGGCTCAGCTTCACTACCAGGCCGGGGGGTCCAGAACATTCGCCTCCTCGTTCCGGTCGTCCTCGAGCTGGAGTCGCCCTCCTACGCCCGCTGGCGGGACCTCGTGCTTCTCACCCTTCGCCGCTACGCCCTCGACGACCACGTCCTCTTTGACACTTTGGTCGCCGTCCAGACCCCATCGTGGCTTCGTCTAGACAGCATCGTCCTCTCCTGGATCCTGGGGACAATCTCTCTGGACCTCCACGACCTCGTCCGCACCTCACCTGACGCGCGCCGGGCATGGCTCGCCCTTGAGGGTCAGTTCCTGGGCAATGCCGAGGCCCGGGCTCTGCGCCTCGACGCGAGCTTCCGGACGTTCGTCCAGGGTGACCTCTCCGTCGGCGAGTTCTACCGTCGGATGAAGGGCATGGCGGACTCCCTGGGGGACCTTGGGTGGCCCGTGGAGGATCGCATCTTAGTCCTCAACGTCCTCCGGGGGCTCAGCGACCGCTACGCCCACCTCCGGACGTGGATCACCCGCCAGAGGCCCTTCCCCACCTTCCTGGAGGTCCGTGACGATCTCGTCATGGAGGAGCTCACACAGGGCCTCCAGCCGGGCTCTACCGCTTCCTCGTCCTCCTCGACGGCCCTGGCTGCTACCTCGCCGCGTCCTCCTACTCCACCGCGGTCGTCTGCTCCGCCACCGTCGTCTCTCCTGGGCCCTCCTCCCTCCGGGCCGAGCGGAGGTGGGGGGGTCGTGGCTCTCGTCGTCGCCGTGGAGGGGGCCGTGGGGGTGGCTGGGGCAGTCAAACCCAGGCTCCGGTACCGGCGGGGACACACGGGGGGCACCATGGCCCTCGTTCCAGAACCCGTGGTCCGGTCGCATCTCCATGTGGCCCTACCACGCCCCCGGAGCCGACGCTCGCCCACCGATGGTCATGCTCACCGGAGCTCCTCCTGCTGGTCCTTCACCCGGCGCCTTCCCAGCTACGCCGTGGGTTCCACCCTCCGGGACTCCACCGGGGGTCGCCAGCTGGGACCAGGCGGCCCTGGCTCGCTCGTTCAGCACCATGGGCCTGACACCTCCGGTCGGACCCGAGTGGATCGCTGATTCGGAGGCCACCTACCACACTACTCCTGACCCCGGTATACTTTCGTCGATTCACTCTCCCTCTTCCTCTCTTCCTTCGTCCATTATGGTCGCTAATGGTTCTTGTATTTCTGTCTCGTCTGTGGGTACCGCCGGTGCTCATGGCTCCTTTCGTCTTCCTGATGTTCTTGTTGCTCCTTCTATGGTTCATAATCTTCTTTCTATTCGACGTTTTACAGCTGACAATTCTTGTTCTGTGGAATTTGACTCTTCTGGTCTTACTGTAAAGGATTTGGCTTCCCGACGTCCTCTGCTCCGATGTGACAGCACCGGGCCCCTTTACACTCTTCGCTTCCCGGCGGCTCCTTCGTCTTCTTCGCCGCCCGTTTTGTCAGCTGCCTTCGTCGCTTCTACTTCCTCTACCACCTGGCACCGGCGCCTCGGCCATCCTGGACGTGATGTCCTGATACAGCTCAGTCGTAGCTCCGGTCTTCCATGTACTCGAGCTCATGATGAGCAACTGTGTCATGCGTGCCAATTGGGCCGACATGTTCGTCTTCCTTTTTCTAGTTCTACTTCCCATGCGGTCCGGTTTTTTGATCTTGTACATTGCGACCTATGGACATCTCCTATTCTGAGTATTTCTGGTTATAGGTACTATCTTGTGGTTGTTGATGATTTTTCGCATTATTCGTGGACTTTTCCTCTCCGTGCGAAGTCTGATACGTTTACCACGCTCCTTCACTTCTTTACTTGGGTGTCCACACAGTTTGGCCTCACCATCAAGGCCGTCCAGTGTGACAATGGTCACGAGTTTGATAACTCCACCGCCCGAGATTTCTTCCTCTCTCACGGTGTTCAGCTCCGCATGTCTTGTCCATACACCTCCTCGCAGAATGGCAAGGCTGAGCGGATGATTCGTACCACCAACGACACTGTGCGTACCCTTCTCTTTCAGGCCTCTCTTCCCGCTCGCTTCTAGGCTGAGGGCCTGCACACCTCCACCTACCTTCTTAACCGCCTCCCTTCCGCGGCATGCCCCGCTCCCACTCCTCACCACGCCCTCTTCAGTACACCGCCGCGATACGATCACCTCCGCGTGTTTGGGTGTGCGTGTTATCCCAACACCGCTGCCACTTCTTCCCACAAGCTGGACCCTCGCTCCACGCTCTGTGTCTTCCTCGGGTACTCTCCGGATCACAAGGGGTACCGGTGCTTTGACCTTACCTCCAGACGGGTTCTCATCTCTCGCCATGTGGTTTTCGATGAGTCCGTCTTTCCCTTTTCCAGCACTACCACCTCTCCAGTGCCTGACCCACCCTCCCTGTTTCCCACTGACCCGGTGGTCCAGCCACCTTTTTCGTGGTCTCCTGCAGGTACCGCTTCGCCGCGCGCTGGGCCGGCCCCCGGTCCCGGATCCCCAGCGGGTACGGGCCCGTCGTCCTCGGGCGCGACCCCGTCCTCTCCGGTTGGTGCAGAACCGGGGCCTTCGTCCCCCGCTTCTGCCCCGGGGGGGTCGTGTCGGTCCCCGACGCCGGATCCCGTCCCGGCACCTGCCCCGGCACCTCCGTCGAGGTTCGCCGCGCCGGTACGGGTGTACCAGCGCAGGCTGCGGCCCCCGCCGCTCGCGCTTCCTTCTCCACCGGGGACACCGACACCACCGTCGCAGTCCCCGTCGGCTCGCGGTGCCCCGCCGGTCTATCACCCGCCGCTGCTTCACCGACACCCGCGGCATGTTCACCCGATGGTGACCAGACACGCGGCTGGCACACTGCCGCCTCGTGTCTTCGAGGCTTCGACCGGCGACGCGGTGGTCTCTCCGGTACCCTCTTCCGTCTGCGACGCCCTGTTGGACCCTCACTGGCGCCGCGCGATGGAAGAGGAGTACGCCGCGCTACTCGCCAACCAGACGTGGGAGTTGGTGCCCCGGCCGCCGGGTGCCAATGTCGTCACCGGCAAGTGGATTTGGACCCACAAGCGCTGGGCCGACGGCTCTCTCGAGCGCTACAAGGCTCGGTGGGTCCTCCGGGGCTTCACTCAGCGCCCTGGCGTCGACTACGATGAGACCTTCAGCCCGGTGGTCAAGCCGGCCACCGTCCGTACCGTGCTATCGCTGGCGCTTGCTCGGTCTTGGCCCGTCCATCAGCTGGACGTCAAGAACGTCTTCCTCCACGGCCTTCTCACCGAGATGGTGTACTGCAGTCAGCCGGCGGGGTTCGTCGACACCACCCGTCCTGACATGGTTTGCCGGCTCAACAGGTCCCTCTACGGCCTCAAGCAGGCACCTCGGGCGTGGAACCAGCGGTTCGCCGCTTTCTTGCTGACCCTGGGGTTCATGGAGGCCAAGTCCGATACGTCTCTGTTCGTCTACCACCATGGAGCCGACACTGCATACTTGCTGCTCTATGTTGATGACATTGTCCTCACCGCCTCCAGTGAGCCACTTCTCCGCCGGATCATCACCGCTCTCCAGCAGGAGTTCGCGATGAAGGATCTGGGTGAGCTCCACCACTTCCTCGGTATCACTGTTGAGCACCGTCCTACCGGGCTCCTACTTCACCAGCGACAGTACACTCGGGACATCCTGGAGCGGGCTGGGATGACTGACTGCAACCCCTGCTCCACTCCGGTCGACACTCAGGGCAAGCTGTCTGAGGCTGAGGGACCACCGGTGGCCGATCCCACTGCGTACAAGAGTCTCGCCGGGGCCCTTCAGTACCTCACCTTCACCCGGCCGGACATCACCTATGCAGTTCAGCAGGTCTGCCTCCATATGCATGACCCCCGGGAGCCTCACCTCACGGCTCTCAAGCGCCTCCTCCACTACCTCCGGGGCACGCTCGACTTCGGCCTCCTCCTCCACCGGGCCTCCTCCAACGACCTCACCGTTTACACCGACGCTGACTGGGCCGGGTGCCCGGATACTCGCCGCTCCACCTCCGGCTACGTCGTCTTCCTGGGCGGCAACCTGGTGTCTTGGTCGTCCAAGCGCCAGCCGGTGGTCTCCCGGTCCAGCGCCGAGGCGGAGTACCGCGCCGTTGCTAACGGCGTGGCGGAGGCCGCCTGGCTCAGACAGCTGCTCGCGGAGTTGCACACTCCGCCCTCCCGGAGCACACTGATCTACTGCGACAACGTCAGTGCGGTCTACCTCTCCACCAACCCCATCCAGCACCAGCGGACGAAGCATGTGGTGATCGACCTCCACTTTGTCCGTGATCGGGTGGCCTTGGGCGAGGTGAGGGTCCTTCATGTTCCGACGACCTCCCAATTCGCGGACATCTTTACCAAAGGCCTCCCGTCCTCGACCTTCGCCGAGTTTCGCTCCAGCCTCAGCATCACCGGTGGCTAGTTGCGTCTGTGGGGGGTTGTGTGTGTTCTTTCTTGTTCAGCCTTGAACTCCGCTGCGCCGGTAGTTCAGACTGCGGGGGGTGTTGGAGTATGTGTTTAGGCCCATGAGGCTAAGGCTCAGGTGGCCCATGTATGGAACATATATAGCTACCCTTCTAGGGTTAGCCCCAATCAATAGAATCCAAATCCTTAACAAGTAACAACACGAATTTGAACTTTACAGGAAATTAGCTTGGTTTTGAAGCATATTAGCCATCCTCAGTTTTACAGGCTGAAAGACTGCTAGTTCATGGTGGATAAATATCTAAAAAAAGGATTGCAAGAATTTGGTGAGGCTATCATCTACACTTGGTGGAACATTTGGAAAGGAAGAAATAAAAAGATTTTCCATAATGAGGCACTGAGTATATCCACGAAATCACAAAACCAATTCCAAGAAGATAAGATAAGACAACAAAGGCTTATGCTGTTATAGTTCAGTTGTTAGGCACCTAGATGCTGCTACAAGTTTAGATGAACTATCTTTGACCTATTGCCGTTTTGGCAACAATGGTCAGCCTCAGCTGTTTCTCTGTTGTTGTGGTGGGCTTGTGTCTCTTTCATTTCTAAAATTAGCACTGACTATTGAATTTTTTTCTTCGTCTAAACGAATCGGAAATCCCTATCAACCTTTCCAGGTAAAGAAAAATACTGAAATATTAGCTTCCAACAAAAAGTACCTGCCCTTAAATTGAAGCTCCAATGGATGACCACACTAACTACTCCGTGAATCTTAGGTTCATAATTCCCAAACAAGCTGAAGAGAGAACAAAATGAACAGTATGCCAGCTTGATTAACACAAGTATTTTATCTACCATCTTTCATTGAGGACAAAAAAACAGCCATCCTTCACTACTCAAAGCACTATCATATAAACTGCTAGAAGGTCTTACTAAGTAGTTCGGATATGATATGATACTTCTGCATAGCCCTATGCTTTCATCTGAGCACACAGACATCATCACCTAGTTTTAATAAGGGCAAAAGGAAGTAAAATCACCTTAGAACCAGACGGCAAGTTTGCATAGAGATCTCCCATGCGGATGCCATCAGCCCTCTTGAATGACCGACTGGTCTCTGTAGGTGACTCCTGCATCCCTGCTTCCCCTCGCACATTCTTTGGCGAAGGTGGAGGAAACATGAAGGCCCTACTGGGTTCCGACATGTTCCGTTGGTGCACAGTGCCCCTGCCACCGCCCGCCTGTGGTATGCTCATTGGTGCAGTCTCACCGCTAAACCGTGAGTGCAGATAGCCAAACGTCGGCGGCGAGGGCGTGGGCGATGCGTAATGGGCCGGCGGAGGCGAGAATTTCGCCGGTTGCCCCAGCGTGTGCGGCCAGGGCGCTGGCGATGCCCAGCTGTTGGGGCGCCGCGAGGGCTGCGGAAAGGGCGGGCCGGCGGCCTCCGTGAGCGAAGCTGGGAAGGCACGCATACGCTCGGCCGCGGGGCTGCCGACGTAATCCGTGATGATCGCGGCGGACGCGAGGGAAGTGACCTCGAAATTGAAGGCGGCGAGGCTGGGGAGGTACTGAACCGAGACGACGAGACGGCCGAGCTGGGTCTCGACGGGGGCGAGGCGTTTGGTGCGCATGGCTGCCTCCTCGGCGCGGGAGAAGGGCGTCGCGAAGGAGCCGACGCGGTGGCCCATCTCGTAGTTGTACACCTGGCCGGACGCGCAGAGCGTGCGAAAGGCGCGGTACGCCGGGAGGAAGCGGAGCGCGGCGTAGAGTGACCTGAGCAGCGTGATGCAGCGCTTGTACGCCCTGTTGACCGCCAGCCCCTCCCCCACGGCGGCGGCCGCGGCGGGCGAGGGCCAGGGCTCGCACGCCACGGTCCACCTCTCGAGCACCTCCTCTAGTCCGCCGCCGCCCGATGGGGCCAGGTACACGTCCACCACGAGCGGCTCTCCGGGGGACGGCTCCGGCAGGTGCTCCGCCGCGGGCGGCGGCGGCGGCGCATGGAGCGGCAGGTGGAACCACCGGTCCCGCCTCCGGAACGCCGCCGACGCCGCCGGTGGCGGGGGCGCGTGCGGGCGCGGCGACCGCACGGCGAGGATGGCGTGCAGCGCCTTGAGTAGGAACTGTGGCACCATCAGCTCCGCGCCGGCGCGGCCGCCGCCGCCTGCGCCCGCCGAGTCCGACAGGCTCGCCATTGCGGATCCCGAAACCGATCCCTCCTCAGCCCCGTAGCAGCGCCGGCAGCAGCAGTAGTCAAACTGTACCGAAACCCGCCGCTCTGCATGGCTACATAAATCTGGCCGGCGCGGATGACCGGGGAGCGATCGAATTCGAATTGTTCGGGAAAGAGAAACAGATCTGTGAGACGACGGGGGAGTTGGCTTCGCGCAAGGCCTGATGGGACGATGGGAATTGGGGATGGATTCCTCTCCGGTTTTGAAATCCGGCTAACGGGTCGCTGTTGGTGCCGTCACGGCAGCACGGATTTAATTATCTGGGGCGTTCTAATGATTTGGTGTCTTGCTACGAGTGGCGAGGGATTTGTACCTTCGCCTTCGCTATCGCGGACCCAACAGCCGCCGCGATCGCGGCGCGGGTTTGCACGTGGTTTCTCCGATTTGAGAACGTCTCGGTTTGGGGTTGGTGAAATTGCAACGGGGCTTCGATCGAATCGCAAAAAAACTGTTGGTCGCCGGAGGATGTAAATAATGTTGATCGGCGCCTGTGGATGGATGCACTGTCGTGCACGGAGTACGTTTGTTTGTGATCTTGGACTTGGTTTTGCCGGGTTGGGATGGGAGGAAGGATGCTTCAAGGGAGCGCACCATCGTCGATTCGCTCGTTATCCGCGGCTGGCGGCTGCGCTTGCTTTGGCGTGTGAAGAATCGCAAGACGGCGGAAGCGCTTGCTTGTCTGTACAGTGCACAGTGCACTAGCCTTGGACTTTTGGCAATTGGCATGGACTAGGGTCTGGGGCGCAGGTCGGCAAGGATGAAGCGGACGGACGGTCGGAATATGCCTACTGCAAATGTTTAGAGACAAGGGTAACGCTGTGAACCGGGCGTGCGTCCGCCTGAACGTTAGGCCACAGCATCAGTCCAATAACATACGCTAGTTCGTTCTTAAAAAACTACTCATCCACTTATTTCTATCCACTCATTCCTCTTCCAATCGCTCCAATCCGCTCACCTTCCACCTCCGAGTGCACGGCCGCTGCCCATCCTAGGCGCACCGCTCGGCCGTTGGCCTTGCCAGGCACGGCGCGCAGCCGCCTCCGAGGCGCGACACTCGGCTGCCGGCCCTGCCAGGTGTGGCACGCTGCTACCCTCACCAAGTCACGTAGTGGCGGAGCTTGAAGAGGATTTGAGGAGGGGCCAACGGTACTTAAGTTATCTATATTGTGCAAATCTTTATTACTTTCTAATGACTAAACATAGATATCATTAAGAAAATGCAATCACCAAGAGGGGGGCATAGCCCACTTTGGCCTCTACATAGCTCCGCCACTGAAGTCACGACCGCGGCCGCTCGTGCGGCCGATGCCTCCCTTTCGCAACATGCAGCCACTACCGCCGGCCCGCCGCCTACAAGCGTCGTAGGACCGCTGCCTCCGGTGAACACAACACACCGACGAGCCTCCATTATGCCGAGCAGCAAAGAGATGTTGCGTTGAAAGCGCATGTTGTAAGAGTATGTTTCAATTGGTTCAGATATTTTAAAGGTATGTTGCAAGTGTTTCATATGGATGTTGCAAAAATAGATCGTGATGTTGCACATGTTGCAAACGTCCGTTCCACATATTTCATTTGCTTTTTCAGACGTATGTTGCAAGTGTGCTTATTTAGATGTTGCATATGTTTCACACATATGTTGCAAGAGCATGTTCGAAATGTTTTAGATGTCTCATTCTTATGTGTGGAATAAATGTTTTCATGTTGCAAGTTGCAGGTGTTTTATCTGGATGTTGTATATGTTTTACACACATGTTGCAAGTGAATGTCCCAATTGTTTTATCTGCTCAGACGTATGTTGCTTTCAAGTGTTTCATGTTGCAAGTGTTTGTGTTTCAGAGGTATGTTCAAAGAGTCATGGGAGCACAGCCCGGGCGCCGGGGAAAGGGGCACGGCGAGCCGGAGGCCGGCAGATGGGCCGCGTGGCGCACCTGAGGTCTTGCAGACGGGGTGTGCTCGTCCTCATCCCGCCTCCAGGGTCCCACCCGCGCGAAGAGAGAGGTTAGGGGGAAGGAGCAGCATGCACAGGCGCGGGGCGGGACGAGGCAGACAGGAAAGCACTACAGCGATACAGTGGGAGTGCTGCATGTTTCTGCTAGGCTGTTCCGTACTGTCCGATGGAATCCTATTCCATCGGATGTCCGGACGCCAGCAATTCCATAGAGGTAGACATTGGGCGTCACTATTTGGAGTTAGTATCAGCTAGCTTCAAATGGGACTATTTGAACGATTAAGAATTCAAAAATTTGAATTTGACTCTAATATCAGCTTCTAGTCACTATACTTGCATCATCTTCATCTTTAATACCAACCATGCTCTTTTGTATTGCTTTGCATTCACCAGCCCTGACACGCCGCCCTCAACGCGCCACCACCTAATGTGCCACTGCCCTCATTGAACCGTCCACCAATGCTCTGTCACCGAAAGGTTCTTTTCTTAGCAACCAGGTCCTACTTAGCCTACAGACGGGAGGTGGACTATAGAGGATTCAACAAACTAAATATATATAGAGAGAGTATTGTCATATATAGCTATCACAATCGTGAATCTACCACCAATCTAGAAAAGTAGGGTGCATCTACGAGTTATCCGAGCCTAAGCGTCACGCTTACACTATGAATAATACTTTAACCTAAGCCAGATAGATTAAAGTACTCAAAAGAGACTTGCAAACCAGGAGAACAATATAAACAATGTTGCTTACTGAAATAAGAAGTTGATTACTAGAGAAATCTCATACGTAGGTTGACTTCTGCCAAGGTACAAGCCGTAGAGGGAGCACTGACAGGCCAGCACCTCCTCCAAACTCTTCCCTCTCTCTACCTCTCTATTTCTAAAGACTAGATCCTACTGATGACTAATCTCTCTTGAATGCTGGCTCTTGAGAGGTTGATCCTTTCATGGGACCTCTCTCTTGATCCTCACTAGAAAATATTAATTAGGGTTTTAGGATGCCTCTGTCTTAGGGGGTACATGGCTGCTTATATAGGCCGGTAGGATGAACCAGAGCCATCGGATCAAACCGACTTAAGCAACGGCGGAGATTGGACCTCAATGGCGGTGGGGAACCAACCCTCGAAGGATAGGCTGACCTGTGGGTCCCTCAGGTCTGTCGACCTAGGGTGGGGTTGGCTGACTTGCCCCTATGGCAAATGGGCCCCACCTTTGGTGGCACGCCTTCTCGTGTCTTCTAGATTCTTCTCAACTTGGTTTTGATGCGAAATTAATATCTCTTGATCCTGGGCTCCAAATATAGCAAATAATATATTCTTTTCAATCATCTCGATGAGCTCTTCATAATGGTGCAGTCCAATTCATCATTTGAGATACTTTTATTCGATGAAAAATTAAATATCCTGTAAAACAAGTGAGAGCACCAAAACTTATGGAACTAGTTAGAATCAAACCCTATAACTATGGTTTGTAATCATTTTCATGCATTTATACGAGTTCATTGATGGTTTATAATGAGTGTTAACTACCATCAACAATGAAGGAGCTTATTGCATATGAGACATGACATTGAGTCATGTGATCAAGGTGAAGAAGATCAAGACATGACTTGGCTCAACGGACCGGTTACAAGTGTGAAGAGCAAGTTGAGTGATGACTTGGAGCTGATGGACCGAAGTAACGGTGAAGAGCAAGTGAAGTCAAGATCGATGAACCAATATAGTCACATGATGATATGGACTGGATCATATCATTGTTGATCATGTTGGTGCATGTGTTGCATCAACATTGGAGGAGATGAAATAGAATTCACAAGGCAAAGGTATAGGGCATTTCATTACACCGATCATAGATATATAGAGAAGTTTATGACCGGGTTTAGAATAGATGGTCGTATTATCAAGAGGGGCAAACTTGTTTGCATATCGGTCATCTAGTACCACTTGAGTGATCTAACTTTGCATCGTTGCTAGGATCGAGTGGCGTAGCAAATTGAGTGGCTAACTCCTTAAAAATAATTGTGAAAATGCTAACACACATACACATGGTGGTGTTGACACATTTACAAAGGAGAAGTGTTTAGAGTTGAAGTGGATCAACTCGGCGAAGAAATAGAGGCAAAAAGAGGTCACTGGAAGTGACCGGACGCTGGCCTCGGAGGGACCTGCCCGTCTGGTCATGTATTTCAGAGGAGGCGCAGCTCTCGGTCTTCGACTGTATGCTGGCGTTGAAGAGTGACCTAACGCGTAGTGGCCGCGTCCGGTCATTGGTGACATTCGCTAACGCAGTGGCGCAGGCGTGGCGAAGACACGTGGCAAGTAGTGAACGACTAGACTCTGGTGCTGCGTCTGATCGTGACTCACCTGACGCGTTCAGTCGCAAAAATAGAGGCTCGGGAGCTCTCTAGAAATGACCAGACTCTGAGGCTCGGGCGTCAGGTCATGTTCAGAGACGCGTCTGGTCAGGTGTTGGCTGCGTGCGCGCAGGCACGATCTGACGTAGCGTGGCACATCCAGTCTCGGTGCAGGGGTACGTCCGGTCGTCCTTTTGACCGTTGGCGCTCTCGCTAGCCATTAGAGATCGATGCTCGGCGTTTGAAGAAGGCGACATATGGCTGCATCTGGATGACCGGACGCTGCCTAGTGCGTCCGGTCAGGATGACCTACGTGTCCGATCACGTCGGGATATACCTAGTGAAGGGATAACGACTCTATTTGACTTGTGGGCTATAAATAGAGGGGTGTCTCAGACATGGTTGAGGGAGAGCACCTAAGGGGACTTTGTGTCCATGCTTTAGAGGGCTTGGGAGCCCTCCAACTCACTTGTGATTGATAGTGTTCATCCGATCGAGTGAGTGAGTGATTCTAGTGCGATTGCATCGTGAAATTGCATCGAGTGGCACTAGGTGGTCGTCTTGGGCTTGTTACTTTTGGAGGTTGCCACCTCCTAGACGGCTTTGTGGTGGTCTCCGTCGAAGCCCACAAGAAGTTTGTGTGACGCTCTGGAGAAGAGCTTTGTGAGGAGCATTGTGCTCGCCCCGCGGGAGCCACGAAGAGCAACTCTAGTAAAGAGTGTTATTGAGCTACCCTAACTTGTGAGGTAGGTTCTTACGGTGCCCGACGTGTGGGCTTGGCGGGTGATGCCAATTAGACGCCGAACCATTGGGTGAGTGGTCGACACAACGGGGACGTAGCTCGGTGGCAACCTCGCGAACCTCGAAAGAAAAATCATTGTGTCAACATTGTCTTTATTATTTTCTTGGTGGTTTGCATTCCGTGCAACACAAGCTTGTATTTACATTTCATATTTTGAGCTTGTGTAGTTTTTCTTGTGACTAGTTTAGCTTTAGTAGCTTGCTAGTTACCTTCTTGCTTGTGTAGCATAGAAGTAGCTCTCTTGCGTGACTAATTTGGTTTGTGTAACCATGTTAGTCACATTGCTTAGTTTGTGTAGCTAAGTAATTTACACTCTCTCATTTGGCATTGGTTGCCTTATTATTGAGCATTGCTAGTAAGCTTAGGAGCTATGTGCTTTTGCTTACTAGTTGTGTAGGAGCTTCCCCGGTGCATGAAGTACTGGTGGCATAGGTTTGTGTGACCTTGCTCCTAGAATTGGTTAGATGAGCTCTAGCTAGCTCGACACCTTTGTTGCTTAATTATGATTTTTGTAAGGTGCTAGAGAACATAGATAGAGGGGTGTAGTCTTGACTAGACCGATAGTTTTAATACCGCACTTTAGGAAGTAAAAAAGATAGAAGAAAGAATCCCTTCGCTTTTTATTAAACTAATGTTCGAATCGAGCCTAGCTCAATTGGTTAGGTTTCTTGTAGTGGAAATCTGCCCACTCGGGTTCAAGTCCTCGACTTGGCATAGGTGCTCGTATTTTTCTGTGATTTATTCTAGGATTTAACGGCATTGTGCTTTCAATGGTAGGAGACGTCCATTTTGAAAATGTTTCAAATTTGCAAATATGGATTTATCCGGCGTTGTGCTTTTAATGGTAGGCTATGTTTCGGTCGACAGCGAGGCGCCTGTGGTGACTTCATCTGTGCCGACATAGTCTTTCAGAGGTGCTCATAGGGGAGTGAGTGTGCGTGCATGTTGAGCGGCCATTTTGAAAACATTTCGGATTTGCAAATATGGATTTATCCGGCGTTGTGCTTCTAGTGATAGCTGACGTTCCGGTCGACAGCGAGGCGCCTGTGGTGACTTCATCTGTGCCGGCACAATCTTTCGGAGGTGCTCATAGGGGTAGGGTTTGCCTACATATGAGTGACTGTGCGTACGTGTTGAGAGTCTGCATTTGTACTTGTGTAATTCACAAAAAAAAACTAATTATTCATTGTGAAAACGTTGATAGAATAACAATTGATCAAACTTAATTCGGATTTGCAAATATGGATTTATCTCTTTTAAAAGTGGGATCTCGTGAAAGTGGACATAAAACACCTCTTCTTGCTTCTCTTCGCATTGCTTTGCATTTTTTAGCAGATACGGAACAGACAAGATAAACATAGAAAACAAATTAGAAAGAAGACATGATTTATTCCATCTGTTTGCAACCTTGTAGGGGTGAGAGTTGGTAAAGGGCACATGGACTAGGGGCGGACACCTTGGTGTTTGAGACTTTGAGTACCAATTTGTTACGGTTCTTCCAACCTTTCATCCTTAGGTGTCGCCTAGAAAGGAATATAGTTTTAGCATATCACAGAGTCAAGTTTTTAAATTCGATTAAATTTATAAAATATCAATATTTATGATACTAAATAAGTGTCGTTAGATTGGTCATGAGATATATTTTTATATACTATTTATTTGTGTTGTACTCCCTCTGTCCTAGGAAAAAAATATAAATCTCACTTTTCGAGGTAAGATTAGTGTATGTGTCAAATTACGCATTTACCCCTACTCTATCATTCTAGAAATAAAAAACAATAGTTACATTCCGGAATGTTCTTCTTATGGATGAATAGAATATGATAGTTTTTAGACATATAGTGGTATTTTTAATGGGTGGGTCCTACTAGAAAAGTTGATTTTAAATCTATATTTACATTCTTTTTGAGACAAGATTTGAAACCCACAAATACATTTTTTTGGGACGGAGGGAGTAGATATTAATACTATTTTTTTATAAATTTGATAAAATTTTAGAAAGTTTAACAAAGGACAGAAGAAAGACGATGATAGTGCGTTATTTAGGGCATGTTTGGTTCACAGCCAGAGTTTGCCGCAACTAAGGTTAGACATATGCCAGAGTAGTGGCCTGCCAACATTGCGGCAAAAATAAGGTGTTTGGTTCACTACCATGCCTAACTTTAGATGTGGAAGATTTAACTCCGACAATTGTTTGGTTCATAGCCATATGAGCTGCCACAAGTTTGGCAAATGTATGTGGCAGGTGTTTGGTTCACAGCCAAAGTTTATTACAATTACTTTATTCTAGGAAGAGGGGAGCTTACCACTTTATGACTTGAAGTCATCACACCAGCATTCTAACACTTTTCACTCCAACACGATGGAAAAGAATGCAAGTAATTAGCACCAGTGAACATACTGAGCAAGAATTAACAACAAGATGACAGCTTGCCATATCCATTATAGTCCCTAGCTATATTAGTATACACAAAAGCATGATGAGTAGCAAAGGACAGCTTCAATCTGTCCTATACAAAAGCAGCAACAACTACTGGTCTTCAGATTTGGGCTATATAGAACCATCAACTACTACTGACATCAGCCGCAGAGGACCATTTGAGTCTACCCTATCCAAAAGCATCAGCACATAATTTACAAAAGCCTCAATGGTCAGTATGCTTAGATGATGAGCACTTCCATAGTTCCATCTACAAAAGAAGCAAAAGAAGTTCACCAAAACACCCTTCAGTAAAAGTACGACAATCATTGCTTACCATCTTGGTCACACAAGAACCAGCATACCCAAGTCTCCAAAGTTGTGTTACTAGAACCATTGAGCCAACCACGCATACCTTCATTTGCAGCTCAAGCCAAGTACACACCAACGATGATTTTATCATCTGTATGGATAGGCAAAGCTTCTAACTTCTTCCACAATTCAGCATGTGGATCCATAGAAATCGGGACTAGTGGTGGAGGAGGTGGCTCAGTAAGAGTGTTTGCAACGACTTTCATAGTTGTGCTGATGTCTTCAGTGGCATCTACGAAATGACTCTTAGACTTTGTTGGCTTCTTACTAGGCGACTTGACCCCTCTTGGCCACTTCTTTCCAGATCAACGTGGGCACGAAGAGCTATTTTCTCCACTTGCTACATAGTTAGGACTAGTTTTAGGGCCTTCAGGGGAGGGTAATGTGTCAGAATCATCACCTTCAAGGTCAATTCAATGTGCATAACTAGATATGTCATTAAGCCAAAGGGACCCTTAGCTTTCGGCAATCAGGCTTGGCACCAATTGCCAGGCTTTTAACACTTAACCATAAATTCTCTATTGTGTTCTAGCTCTTACAAGCAATACAAGTGTAGTTTCTTTTTTTAGAAACTTCGCTTCATTACTTAATATGAGGCATTACAATCATGGCTATAGTGCGGGCGTCCGACCGTTCGGACGTCATGCTTTTCTAGGCCTGTGCACTACCAGCCCAATAGGTCTGTTTCCCTTTACCTTCATTCTCTCACCATTTCTCAAAATAAAAAAAACACGATGACATTCCCATCTAGCATAGCCATCACGGCCTTTCCTACCACTCGCCCCCCACTCACCATCTCCAGCGGCTACCACCTCTCCATCCTCCGCCCCGGGTGAAAGGTCTTGATGGCTAGAGGGGGGTGAATAGCCTTTTAAAAATTTATACAAAGACAAGCTAAATAAGTTTATCAATATAACAAGTAGCGAGATGCGAGTTTTGCTTAGCCTACGGGGTGTTTGTAAGCCACCTAACCAATTCACAATTCTAATATATATGCACTCAACCGCACAAGACAAACCGAGAAGGTAACTACAACTACAACTAGCAAGCTACACAAAAGAGCTACTTTAGCAAAGCTAACTAGCTAGCAAAGATAACTAAGAAGGTAATGCCAAGTTGAGTTAGGAGAGTTTCACCGAGGGGCGAAGTATTGAGCCAACAAATATGATCAACAATGAATACCAAGATAACCAAACACCGGGATCAATCAATCACAATATGAAAGTGATGACACGAAGATTTATCCCGAGGTTCACGTGCTTGCCGGCACGCTAGTCCCCGTTGTGTCCCTCTTCACCACGTGGTTCGGTGGCTAATCGGTCTCACACCGAGCCTCTCAAAAGGTGCCACAAGAACCTACCAAATGGCAAAAGGTTCCAATGACACGAGCAATTTACTAACGTTGCCTTTAGCGCTTCGCCGAGGTAGGCACAAACCCCTCACAATCACCGGAGGTGGCCAAGAACAATCACCAACTCTTGCCAACGCCTCTAAGCTGCTCCAAGCCGTCTAGGTGGCGGCAACCACCAAGAGAAACAAGAATCCCACAGCAAATCAACCACCAAGTGCTAACTAGATGCAATCTCACAATGCAAATGCACTTGGATCACTCAATCTCACTTTGAATATGCAAAGAAGCAAGAGAGATGAGTGGGAGGGGAGTTGCTTAGCTCAAAGTGCTCACAAGTATGTCAAATGTCCGAGAGAGCGAGCCTTGAGCCGGCCAACGAGTATATATAGACGTACCCCTTCGAATAGAGCCGTTAGAAACTTAAACAGCCGAAATCGCGCTGACCGGACGCACTGGTCTAACTGACCGGACGCGCCGGTCGCACAATGGCTAAAAAGCGAAGCATTGACCGGACGCGCTTGACGCGCAGACCGGACGCGCTACAAACGATCGGACGCGCTGGTCCCGTGACTGACCAGACGCGCTGGTCATGCCTGAGCAGCGCACAACAACACAATGACCGGACGCGTTGGAGAAATGACCGGACGCCACAGTGCCAGCGTCCGGTTAGAGTCCAGTAAGCTCTCTGAACGACCGGACGCGTCCGATCGATTGTGACCAGACGCGTTTCGCGTCCGATCATCAAACTGAAATACGCGCAGACACTAAATACTGACCGGACGCGTCTGGTCATGCAAAGACCGCGTCCGGTTCAACGTCCAATCACTTCTGTGACCTCCGTTCGCCTCCGTTTCTTTTCCGACTTCCGGTGTAGTGGAAAAAAGTCGTTTCAACTTCTAAAAACGCCTGAATCCCGCCTCGCAAGCTCGGCGGGAGGGAGAGAGGATCCCAAACCCTCTCTACCGCTCAAACTCCACCGCCTTTGCAAACGTGCTAACACCACCAAGTGATCTCGTCATGTGTGAGTGTGTTAGCATTTTCACAATCATTTTTTCGAGGCGATATTAGTTCTATCCAAATGCATATGATTATGAAATGCACATCTAGAGGCACTTAGGAGTTCAATAGCCACGTCATTCCCCTCTTTATAGTATGGCTATCTATCCTATAATGTAACCACACCCACTAGGTGTCTTGGTTACTAAAACACAACCCTTAAGCGTATACCTTTGCCTTGATCACGTAGGGTTGCGTCCAAATCCAAGTGTGGCCATCATGTTCACCATGTCCATCTTGCCACCAACCTTGGAATGTACTAATCCTCATATGCTACATACAACTTAGGCATAGGATTAGTACTTAGGCATTGTCACTAATTACCAACACCAAACATAGGACTTTCAATCTCCCCCTTGTTGGTAATTGGTGACAACCCTTTCACAAAGATATTATGATAAAATTTTGATTGAACCCATGTCACATTGTCCAAGTATATTACCATGTGTAAGAATTATGGGCATGTGATCATGAATTCAAATCGATAGCAATGGCTCACCCTACATGTATGCTATATGTTTGGATTTTGGAAGTATACATGTTAGATAGGAAAGATTAGGAGCATTGACTATCAATAGGTGCTAAGTGTTTAAGATTATAGACCTTTGAAGCGTGATACCATCGGAGTAGCGATAAACACCATCTTAGCACCTTGTGTAGTTAGAAACCACTTGTAAAAACACAAACATAACTAGAAACCTCGTGAGATCAACATTATAAGCAAGGCTCTAGTACCACTTTGAAAAACATAAAGCAAGAAAAATCTAACTACTTCCTATTCATGCTAGTACCTTAATGCATCATTCAAATTATACTAGCAAGTCACCACACAAGCAAAGTATCGGAGAAAAAGAAATGCATAACTATGCATCATACATATGAAGTGCACATGTAAATGCAACATTCATGTTTAAGAGCTTGCTCCCCCTACTTGTGTGCTCAAAATTATCTTTGTGAACAACATTTTTCTCCCCCTTTGTGCTTCTCCTCCTTTGAGTTCTATCTTTGCGAATAAGAATTTCTCCCCCTTTGGCACCAATGACCACAATGGACCAATTTTAGATAGATTATCATGTTGAAATATGGGGTGAGGATCAAGTTTGTGATTCAACCTAGATTGCTTGCATAAATAAAATGCTTCGGTTTGATCCAAGGGCAAGCTTCTTCACACCTCACTAGAAGGGTTATCATGCACCATGTTGAAGCAAATATTTAGACAAGTGATCTAGATTAAATACTTAGGATCACAAGCTACTTGAACAAGTTATATGCTACCACTAGATCATACATAGCAAAGAAACAATAGTGGCACCATATAACCTTCAAACTCATTTGATTTTCATGAATGAGCCTAGAACATGTAAATTATGACTAGATGCACTAAACAAGTCCTTAACATAGAATGTATGACATGTCAACCAATTGTATCTTGGGGCGCGAAGGAGAGGCATGTCATATATGGAGGTGCATCAACTCATATTGGAGAAGTCAAGTATGTTCAACTCATTCTTTAGCTTGTGAAATCTCTTCTCATCAAGTGGCTTGGTGAATAGATCGGCTAATTGATCTTCGATGCCCACACTCTCAATAGCAATGTCACCCTTTTGTTGATGATCTCTAATAAAGTGATAGTGAACATCAATATGCTTTGTTCTTTGATGTTGAACCGGATTGTTGGTTAGCTTCACGGCACTTTCATTGTCACATAGCAATGGCACATTCTTAAAGTTGATTCCAAAATCTTTTAATGTGGCCTTCATCCACAAGATTTGTGCACAACAACTACCCGCGGCGATGTATTCAGCCTCGGCGGTAGATAGTGCAATACTATTTTGCTTCTTGGATGACTATGAGACAAGTGATCTTCCCAACAATTGACAAGTCCCGGAAGTGCTCTTTCTCTCCACTTTGTCATCGGCATAGTCGGAATCCGAATATCCAACTAGCTCAAAGCTTGCACCTTTGGGATACCATAATCCAACATCTTGTGTATGCTTTAAGTACCTCAATATTCTCTTTGTTGTCTTCAAATGACTTTCTCTTGGTAAGGCTTGAAATCTTGCACACATGCATACACTAAACATCACATCGGGCCTTGATGCCGTCACATAGAGTAGGCTACCAATCATTGATCTATATAGCTTTTGATCCACCATGTTACCATTCTTGTCACTATCCAAGCTTCCACTAGTGCTCATTGGAGTAGTGATTCCTTTTGCATCTTCCATACCAAACTTCTTTAGCATATCCTTTATGTACTTGGTTTGGCTTATAAATGTTCCTTCCTTCATTTGTTTAATTTGAAGTTCAAGAAAGAAACTAAGTTCACCAATCATTGACATTTCAAACTCCTTTGCCATCATTTTCCCAAACTCATCACAATAATCTTGATTGGTTGAACCGAATATGATATCATCAACATATATTTGCAACACAAACAAGTCTTTCTCAATCTTCTTGGTGAATAGAGTAGTATCCACTTTGCCAATGAGAAATCCTTTGGATAGCAAGAAGTCCCTCAATCTTTTAGACCATGCTCTAGGTGCTTGCTTCAATCTATACAAAGCTTTTCTCAATTTGTAGACATGATTGGGTTTCTTGTCATCTTCAAAACCGGGAGGTTGCTCCACATACACCTCCTCTTGAATGTACCCATTGAGAAATGCACTCTTCACATCTATTTGATATAGCTTGATATTGTGAGCACAAGCATAGTGTCGGTACCAACAGTACGGGGGTACCCACATCCATCGCTAATAAAAAACTAAATCGACTAAAACCGCAATAAAAGGCAACCCGCCTCGACCGCGTATCCAGTCCGCCTCGTACGAGGCCCGCTCGACGGGGCGCCTCGACCGCGCTCCGGCTCTGACTCGTACAAGGCCCGCTCGACGGGGCGCCTCTACCGCGCCCCATCCCGTACAGCAAGGTACATCGACGGTGCTCCGACCCGCGCGAGGCTCGTCCGCCCACTGGGAAAAACTCCGACTCACGTGAGCCCAGGTCGAGCGCCTCGACTCCTTCTCTTTAGCTACCCCAGGACAAAAGCCATAGCATTTAATGTGGTTACCTACTACCACCTACCGGCATGGCTGCAACTAGGATCGACGTGGGAACAATGCCCGTGTCAGATCTCACTGTTTTACCGCCCATCCCGTGATGGGAGGTGAAAACCGTCACTGTACCCACCTTACCGCGCACTGTTTACCATCGATCACCCTCGAGGGAGGATAAGACAAGGCCCGTTCTCCACAATCTCGGGGATTCGGCCTTATCCATCCGGTCTCGACCCGGCCTCGACCCAACCTCGACGCTCGGCACAGTTCAACGGCAAGGGAAGGACGGTGTGGCACGGCGCTCTAGGTCATTTCACCATCTCGTCTCCCACGACGCCATGATGTCCAGGGATGGCCGGCCATTCCCAGAGCATGTCGCTACGGTCAGCTCAATAGGAATCGATAAAACATCACCTCAAGGCTCCCCATCGTCTTGGCCTCCTCTCGCCCTATAAAAGGGTAGGCCAGGGTTCTACAATGGGGAGAGGGACAATGAAGAAAAACAAGAGACAATAGGCAAGACGCAAGATAGAGATCGATATCTCAAGCAATCACCCTTGTCCTCTTTTTCCTCTCTTTGAGACTTGGGCTCGACGCCCTCTCTTGCATGCTTGTAACCCCTACACGAGCACTTCGGTGCAAGGAAATACAAACTTCTCCCCCCCGTTGGACGTAGGGCCTTCTTTTGCCCGAACCAGGATAAATCCCCATGTGTTCTCCTTGCATCACCATCCAAGAAAGAGACACGCAATATTTACTCGTTGGTTTAGGACCCCCTCGGGTCCGAACACCGACAGTTGGCGCGCCAGGTAGGGGATCGCTGCGTGCCAACGTCGCTTTCTCGCCTTTTTTCCTGGATGGCTGACCCCGAACGCCCTATTCCGTTGGCCACGGTGGTCTGGTTCGGGAGTTTGGAGTTCATGTCGCTTGGCTACGGCTACTATATGGTCCTACTTCCACCCAGGCACCCAACCGACGAGGACTATGAGCTCTCCTAGCCTGGGGGAGCAATCCGCCGATACCGTCGCTCTAGGCGGGCGCGGGCCGCCCGACGACGACGAGCCCGGTACAACCACCGTCTTCACCTCGCGGAGGGTGATGGGATCCCCCGGTCCGGCACCCCCCAGCTAGGCGCTGGCCCAGATCTCCTTGTGGAAGGTTTGGGTAGGACGAGCTTGACTGAGGGTATCATGCCGACGGAGAATCCCGCCGCTCCCCCGTCCGGTGAGACACCACTGTCCAGAGCATCCATTTCGACACGGGCAGCAACATCTCCATCACCATTCCCGTTTGGGCTAGACTCGGTTGCCCGGGTATACGCATCTTCTGTGAGCACTCGCATGAGTACTTATGAGGAACTCCCCGGGCACCATCTACGCTCCACTCTAGACCTCGTTGCATCCACACCGGCTTCTGATTATAGGGACTCTACGGAGACACCGGAAACAGAGCCCCATGTGACTGCTTCTCAACATCGCAACCCCAGTGACGATTTGCAACAGCCACACATTCCCCCGTCATACTACTACTTTGGCGCTCCTGACTCCGGCTCGGCTGACGACACCAATGATCCGACCCATGAATGCTTCAACATCGATGTTGAAAGCACTTTGGAATCAGAGGACGAAGAGCCAGTCGAAGGAAGGCACACGCCACCTCATGTCGAGCTTCCTGCTGAGCGAGATGACCCTCAGTTCCTTGCGGATCAAGGAACGCAGCTCGAGCAAATTCATGAGTTGCAGGACAGGCTTGACGAGGGACGGGAAAACCTGGATCTACTCCAACAAACCCTCGAGCGTGAGCGTGCGGAACGCGCACTTGGCGGGAGAGCTCGCGAGAGAGCTCGCGACGTCAACCGTCGCATCAACGAGGACCGGGTGGTCGACCCCCCCGGTTTTCGCTCGAGCCAGCCAGAACGTCGTCGCCGCCACCATGCTCCTCCGCAACATGCCTGAGCCATCAAACCCCGACGCCCGTCGAGCTCGAGATGAAATCCGAGAACTCCTCGAGACCGCCGCCATGCAGCAGGCCGAGAGCTCTGCCTCAAGGCATCGCGAGGCAGCCTCGGAGTGGATCATCGAGCCCTCCCGACAGGAGAGAGAAGCCTCGGTTCACCCCGAGCCTGCCCGGCGAAACCGGGTAGCTTCGGCCCCTGAGCCCACCACCAACGACCACGAGCCTCGAGACACCCGTGGCAACATTGTCGAGCGCCGCACGCGCAAGCACGGCGACGGCGTGCCTCGAGGTTACCACGTCCATAGGGGCGGACGCTACGACAGTTCGGAAGATCATAGCCCTTCACCCGAGCCCCCGGGTCCTCGGGTCTTCAGTAAGGCTATCCGTGAGACGGTGCTCCCGGCTCGGTTTCGCCTCCCACGACTCTCACCAAGTACAACGGCAAAACCAAACCCGAACTTTGGCTCACCGATTTCCGCTTGGCGTGTCAGCTAGGTGGGGCCACCGACGACCGGGTCATCATTCGACAACTCCCCTTGTTCCTCTCCGACACCGCCCGAGCCTGGCTCGAGGATCTCCCACCTCGACAGATCCACGACTAGGACGATCTCGTAAGGGTGTTTGAGGGAAATTTCAAGGGGACCTACATGCGCCCTGGAAATTCATAGGACCTCCGGAGCTGCAAGCAGAAACCAGGTGAATCCCTCCGAGATTACATCTGGCGCTTCTCCCGGCAGCGTACCGAGCTCCCCAACGTCACCGACTCCGACGTAATTATGGCCTTCCTCTCCGGCACCACCGGTAAGGAGTTGGTCCGAGAATTGGGCCGTAACACTCCACTCACTGCCAATGGGTTGATGGACATTGTCACCAACTTCGCCGCCAGCGAGGAGGCGATTGGTGCAATCTTTGGTGGCGACCCGGAAAGGGGGAAGCAGAAGGTCGACGATCCCGCGAGCTCCACCCGGGGCTCCAAGAGAAACAACCGCAAGAAGAAGAAAGGCCAGCAGGGCAAGCTCGAGGCCCCGGCCGACGAGCTCGTCGCTGCTACTGAGCACAAGAAGCCTCGAGGCCCCCCGGCGGGGGCATCCTCGACAAAATGCTCAAAGAGCCATGTCACTACCACAAGGGGCCCACTAACCATAACCTCGAAGACTATCATATGCTTCGCAGGTACTTTGGGGGTGCTGGCGTCAAGAAGGACGACAAGAAGGAGGACCCTAAGAGTGACGACAAGGACGGGGGATTCCCCGAGATCCACGACTGCTTCATGATATACAGAGGGCCCTCGACCCGCCTCTCGGCGCGCCAGCGCAAGCGAGAAAGGCATGAGGTTTTCTCCGTACAAATGGCAGTCCCTCGCTTCCTTGATTGGTCTATGGTGGCCATCACTTTCGACCGTGACGACCACCCAGACTACGTCCCCAACCCGGGAGTCTATCGTCTCGTTGTTGACCCCGTCATCGCCAACACACGCCTCACCAAGGTGCTCATGGATGGCGGAAGCAGCCTCAACATCATCTACTCCCAGACCCTCGACCTTCTGGGGGTCGAGAGAGCGCGCCTCCAACCTAGCGTCGGGGGCTTCCATGGAGTCGTGCCAGGGAAACGGGCGGAACCCCTCGGACGGGTCAATCTGCCTGTTTGTTTTGGCACACCGGCCAACTTCAGAAAGGAGACTCTCACTTTCAAAGTGGTCGGATTCCGTGGAACATACCACGCTATCCTAGGGCGCCCATGCTACGCCAGGTTCATGGCAATCCCGAACTACACCTACCTCAAGCTCAAGATGTCAGGCCCAAACGGTGTCATCACTGTAGGGCCCTCATATGAACATGCCTACGAGTGCGACGTCGAGTGCATCAAGCACGACGAGGCTGTTTTGGAGTCGGCGATCTTGGTTGCAGACCTCGACGGCCTTGCCAATACGATTCCCGACCCAAAACGCCATGCCGGCAGCTTCGAGCCCGTGGAAGATGTCAAACTCGTACCCCTCAACCCCGCTGATCCCAAGGGAAAGGCGCTGAACGTCAGCGCCATCCTCGATCCTAAATAGGAAACAGTGCTCGTCGACTTTCTCCGCGCAAACGTTGACATCTTTGCGTGGAGTCCCTCGGATATGCCGGGCATACCCAGGGAAGTCGCCGAGGACGCCTTGGACTGCCGAGCTACCCTCGGTCCTGTGGAGCCTAAGAACAACGCCGAGTCGAGCCACGGGGTTCACTCCATTCTTCTTAGTCTACGGGTCTGAGGCTATGCTCCTAACTGATATAGAATACGGATCCCCAAGGTTGAAGGCCTACAACGAAAGAAATAACGACGCCACAAGACAGGACGCCCTCGACTAGCTCGAGGAAGCCCGAGATGTGGCTCTGTTGCATTCTGCCAGGTACCAGCAGGGTCTCCGACGCTACCACGACAGACATGTCCGCAACCGTGACCTCAACGTCGGCGACTTGGTGCTACGGCGGAACCAGAACACCAAGGGACGGCACAAGCTCACGCCACCATGGGAAGGGCCGTACATCATCGTAGAAGTACTAAAGCTGGGCACCTACAAGCTATCCAATGAGAAGGGTGAAATCCTCACCAACGCTTGGAACATTGAACAGATACGTCACTTCTTTCCTTAAAAAGCCTCGAGGCTCTATAATTTCTTTTTCGTCAATAAAGAATATAGCGATGTTCAAACTTTCATTTCACAATGAGGAAGGATCAACTCTACACTCCCAGAATCGACCCTCCCTCTAGGGCTACAAGGGGGGAACCCCCCAGTCCCCGAAAAAACTTATGCTCTTTTTTTAAATTTAAGAACCGCTTCTTAGATCGACTTCGCTGCAAGAGCACCCTAAGGTTCGAAAGGGCTCTCGAGTCAGGAGTATCACCTACGCCTCCGAGGCTATGGTACCTCCACTCACCCCTCACACCTTTTAGTGGTGCGACTTCACGCTAGGGAGATCTAAATAACGGTTCCTAACTTTGAAAAAGAGCATACCCCCTGTCGTTTAGATCAGGCTCTCACACGATTTACAAGGCCGCAACATCACCCTGAAGCTCGAGGGCAGTTGAGCCGTGAGATCACTTATGCCCCCGAGGCTACGGTACCTCCACTCGCTCCCTTACGCCAAAGGATGCAACTGCGTGCTAAGTAAATCACGCAAGAACACGATCCAAGCGATAAAGGGAAGAAAAGCTCGAATAAAACTAAATTAACCATGAACCAGTTTATGTTTTGAGTTCTTAGGGCCTTCGAGGCCACCACGACCAAAATTCAAAATACTAACTTATTACATGGGCCTTCATGCCCAGATTTGGCTCACAGGCCCTCATCATCAGCAGGCGGAACCACCTCGGCTTCAAAAAGCGAGGCCAGACGGCTTCCAGGCTCTTCCGCGGCTTCAATCAGTTCCTGGTAGGCATCCTCGTTCTCCTCGTCCGTCCGATCCGGGTCTGTGATGAAGCCCTCAGCGACGAGCTTCATGTCAAACACAAACCCTGAACGGACAACGGCCAGCGCCCTCTTTACGCCGTGATGGAGGCCGTCCCGTATCTTCTCCCGGGCAAGGCAGCCCAGCGCCACCATCCGACGGACGAAGGAGTTCCCCAGAACATCTTCCCCGGTGTCGGCATCGGGCTCGACCCCCAGGCCGTCACACACGGTGGTGATCGCGCCTTGGAGCAGCTGGGTCCTCCGGATCTCGGCTTCGAGGAGGCTCTGGAAGGAGTTGGCAGAAGATTGGGCCTCTCGATTCTCCCTCTCCAGCTCTGAAACACGATAAACAAATTAATACCCAACACGAGTCCCTCAACGTCATGGCCGTAACAATCACACTTACCCTCGATATGGGTCTGCAGGCACACGACCTCGTTGCGAAGCCCCCCGCACGTCCGCTCGAGCCCTAGGAGGGCGCTGTCCTTGTCACTGATGGTCGCCTTTAGCACCTCGATCTCTTGCCGAGCAGACTCAAGAGCTACGTCCTTCTCTTGGACGGCTCCCTTCAGCGTCGTGACCTTGTCCTTCAGAGCATCAGAACGAGCGGTGGCCTGCTCGACCTCGACGTTGAGGGCGTCGCGGTGACGGCTAACCTGGGAGACATCCTCCTCGAGCTCCTTCACCTGTCCTGACAGGGGCTCGAGATCCCTGCGGGCCTGGGCAGCCTCCTCCCGAGCCTTGTCCATGTCAGTGCGCATCACGGCTTCGGCCGCCCAAGCCTGCATCGCCTCCTCCTTCACCACCGCGTACGCGATGCGCAGCTCAGCCATTTCGGCGTTCCGATCGGAAAGCCGTTTCTGGGCCTCCTCGACCAGGACCTGTTGCTGAGGCAGCACGGCCCATATGCCACTCTCATCCCAGATGAAGAGTGACTTGCGGCGGGAGTACTCCTTCAGCTCCTGAACGCAATCCGAAAAAACTTAAAGGGTTAAAAAGTCGAGGGAAAAAGACACCAAGAAAACCACGGAGAAAGACGACGGGTCGATCATACCTCGGTGGCATCCCGCATACTCCGCGCGGCCTCGGACGCCACTCGGAGCAACCGATCAAGGTGCTGGCGGACGCCCTCGAGGTACTCCCATCGGTGCACTTCATCTTTGTCGTTCAGGACGAAGATGGGCTCGGCGTCGGGGTTCGCGGCATCCCTAAACTGGAGGGACGGCCCCCCCACCTCGGTATCTCCGTCTCTGCCCGCGCTATCGCCAGCGTGGCGATGTCGGGCCATGACGACGACGACCCGGCCAGGGCGTCTCCCGGTCCTGCGGAAGGACCGGCCTCGCCAGCAGTTCTCGCCTCTCCAACGGCCGTCGAGGCACTGGCCTGATCCACGGCCTCGCCCCCCTCGACCCCCATCACTTGTTTCCCTTTGTCTAGGGGGGTGTCGTCGAGGATAAGGTCCACGGTCATGGGTGCCCGCCCTCCTAAGGGAACTGGCCCCTCAACCGTCGGCGCCTCCGGAGCCGGCGCCTCGACCGACAATGGCTCCGGTACCGGCGCCTCGACCGTTGGCGCCCCCGGAGCCGGCGCCCCTTCTTCTGGTGCTCCGGTCAGGGGCTCGACCGCCCTGCCCTCCACCGTACCCGCTGGCTCCACCGACGGGTCTTGCTGTGGCCGCGACCCCCTCGCCAGGGCCGCCTCCTGCCCCGACGCCGACGCGACCTCCTCCATGGTCACGTCAGCACCTGCCCGCTCTGCGCTGTGGACGGGTGCCTCGCCCATCACGACCTCAACGGCAGCCTCGGCCGTCGTCGACGACCTGGGCCCCGCCTCGACCGCACCGGGCGCCACCATCTCCGCCAGTTCGGACCCCTCCACGGCAGGATCAGGGCCAGCAACCACCGTGGCATCTGCTGCCCCCTGCCGTCGTCGCAGGCGCCCCTTCACGGCCTCAACCTACCGGACCCAGGCCGCATCCTGCTCCGTCGTCCGGTTAAGGACAACGGCACTGGCCCGCAGTGACTTCACGGGGGTAGGCCCCATCGGCTCCGCCTTCCGCTTTAACCTGCAAAGTGAGAAGAAATGTCAGCCAACGGACCCAGAGAAAGGCAGAACAACCAAGCAGAAACGCTTACCCGATAATCGGCACCAAGGGCCTCGACCCCGTGCGATCCGAGCCTCCCGGGGCGGCCGATTGTGGCCTCGCAGCGGCCCCACCAGCAGGCCGGCCACTCCTTGGGGCCCTGACCGATGCACCGCCCTACATCTTCTGTGCCTCTAAGGCCAGCTGGCCTCGGGTTCTCACGCCTGCCGACGCCGCCGCCGATGACGACGCCAGTACTACCGTCCCAGCCCCTGCCCGAGCTTGCGAGGCCTGGGCTGGTGCGGGCGTCCCTGTTGACCCCTCTTGCTGGGTCCGGGGTAAAGCGGCCCCTCCCGTCGAGGGGCCCGTCTCCTTCTCCATCTTCTCCTCCTCCTCGGACTCCTTGACCACGACGACCGAGGAGGATGCCCCCCTGATGGGCTCCAGCAGGGGGCGAATGTCGGGAAGGTCCCCCAGTCCGGTCGCGGTCTCATACCGCGACAGGGTGTCGTCGTCTTCGTCGCTGCTGTCGTCGTCCTCCCCCGAGATCGTCTCGGAAGGCGACGGCGCCAGGGGGACCCCGTCGATGGTCTGCTGGCGCCGGAGCTTCTTCAACACCTCCGCCTCTTTGGCCTTGCGGATTGCCTGCTTCTTGACCGTCTCCTTGGTTTGCTTCTTCTTGGAGGCATGCCGGCGTCGAGCCTCCCGGGCGGGCCGGTCCTCTGGGACTGGCGGACGCGTTTCCCGCAGCGCCGACAAATCCTACGCACCGGCCTCGACCAAATTAGCGAAATCCAAAAATAAATGAAATTAGCAAACATACTAGCCCTAAGATACGTACCACGGGCTCGAACGCTTCGGTAGGTCTCATGGGGACCCGGTTGGCCTCCTCCACCTTGAAGTTCCCAACCATCCGGCGCGCTCGCCAGAGGACCTCCTCGAGGGCAAGGGATTCGTGGGACATCCGGGTCCCCTCCAGAGATGCCTCCGAAGTCATCTGGTCGAGGCGGAGACGACGCCGGCACAACGGCATCACTCTACGGCGATGGAAGGCCGCGGCCACCGCCATAGCCATCAAGCCCCGAAGGCAAAGCTGCTGCAGCGCTGCCAGCAGCGGGTCCAGGCGCGGCTTCTTGGCTTCCGGCACTCCGTACGTCCAGCGATCCTCTCGAGCGGTTAGCACGCGGCCGGTGTACCTCGACAACTGATTTTCATCGTTACGGAGGTAGAACCAACCCTCGTGCCACCCGCTGTTCGAAGAGATGAGGCGAGCCAGGATGTACAGATCCACCCGGCTCGACCTCACCTGCAGGACGTAGCTCCCTACTCGAGCCGCGCACAGGACGCCCTTCTCCCCCGCCTTCTTGGCGAAGAGCTCGGCCTTGAAAAGGTGAAGCCACAGGTTCCACTGCGGCTCCACCCCAAGGTAGCCCTCGCAGACCGCCGCGAAGATGGCGGCCTGTGCGATGCCGTTGGGGGCAAGGTGGCGAAGCTCCACCTAGTAGTAGTGGAGGAGCGCGCGTATGAAGACGGACGCCGGCACGCCAAACCCCTCGCTCGTGGAAGCAGACGAAGCTCACCACGTACCCTTCAGGGGGCGCCGGCTCCCGGTGGGCAGGAGGCGGCGCGATCCACTTCGGCTGCGACTGGCTCGTCCTTGGCCGCAGCAGCCCGTCCTCGACCAACTCTTCCAACCTCCTCTCCGTCACCGAGGAGGCGGCCCAGTCGTCGGCGGAGAGGATCTGGCTCTTTCCTGCCATCGGTGCTGTCGGAAGGGGGGTAGACGGAGAGGATGCGGTGGCGGCGGCGATGCGGGCGGAGAGCGCAATAAGGCAAGGGTTGTCTGAGGCAGAAGATTGTAGGAGCGCAAGGGACCGGTGGGGAACACAGACCCCTAGGCCTTGATTTTATATGCCCAGGCGGAAGCCCAACGGCCGCGCGAAAAGGTAGGAACAGTTTCCCGCATTAAATGCGCCCACCTAACCGTTTCCTTACATCTTGCAGGTGTTGGGCACGTGGTCGTCCCCCACGTCGTAACCGTACGCCACGTAGCCCACTACCGCGCCGATCTCGCCTCCCCTCCTAAAAAGACACGCCCGGCTAACGGGCGGGGGAGGGATCCGCGGATGGATATTCCCAAATACCTAGGAAACGGGCCCCGAGCCCGGTATGAGCCTCGAGGGAGCGGAAGCTGGCCCTCGACCAGGGTTCGACAGCTGCCCTCGAGCAACAGAGTTAGGGACGACTAAGGGTGCGCCCGTACATGGCCAGGGCTCGAGCCACGCTCTCGAGGCACCCCAGGACGTATTCGAGGCCAAAGGAGGAGGTCGACGTAGGAATCCCCTCGGGGGAGGCACCGAGCCCTCGAATCCTATCGCAGGGAATCGAGATCCACACGACCACTTCTTGGCATCTTTGAGAGCGCCTCCGGGCCACTAGCCGACCCCTAACGACTGGGGCACAGACTCTCACTCGAATTCCCCCATTAGCAGCTCACCGGAGGCCGTCGGAACTCGCCCAAACGAGGGTAGTACGATGTTCTCCACCCCTCCTCCTTTTTTCGGAAAAGGAGCGTGAGGGATGAACAGTAAAAGACGGTCCGAACTCTGATCGACCTCACGCGCACGAGGCTCGGGGGCTCGACCGCAGAAACCTAAACCTTGAGGGATCAAAAGCTGGCCCTCGACCAGGGTTCGACAGCTGCCCTCAAGTAACGGAGTTAGGGACGACCAAGGGTGCGTCCGTACATGGTCAGGGCTCGAGCCACGCTCTCGAGGCACCCCAAGACGTATTCGAGGCCAAATGAGGAGGTCGACGTAGGAATCCCCTCGGGGGAGGCACCGAGCCCTCGAATCCTGTCGTAGGGAATCGAGATCCACATGACCACTCCTTGGCATCTTTGAGAGCGCCTCCGGGCCACTAGCCGACCCCTAACGACTAGGGCATGGGCTCTCACTCGAATTCCCCCGCTAGCAGCTCACCGGAGATCATCAGAACTCGCCCAAACAGGGGTAGTACGGCGTTCCCTACCCCTCCTCCTTCCTGAAGGAGGAGCGTGAGGGTCGCATAGCAAAAGACGGCCAAGACTCTGATCGACCTCGTGTGCGCGAGGCTCGGGGGCTTGACCGCAACGAATCATTCCCCAATAAAATGAATACAAGACCTCGGAGGAGTCTTAACACTCCACCGAGGCCTCGAGGGCTACACCCGGCGGGTGCGCTCGCGCCCCCCATCGGAAAAAATCACGACGCTACGACTCCAGTTCAAACAAACCTCTGGGAGAGTGATCACACACTCACCCAAAGGCTCGGGGGCTACTGTCGGTACCAATAGTACGGGGGTACCCACATCCATTGCTAATAAAAAACTAAAACGACTGAAACCACAATAAAAGGCAGCCCGCCTTGACTGCGTATCCAGTCCGCCTCGTACGAGGCCCGCTCAACGGGGCGCCTCGACCGTGCTCCGGCTCCGACTCGTATGAGGCCCGCTCGACGGGGCGCCTCGACTGCGCCCCATCCCATACAGCAAGGTACCTCGACGGCACTCCGACCCGCACGAGGCTCGTCCGCCCACTGGGAAAAACTCTGACTCGCATGAGCCCAGGTCGAGCGCCTCGACTCCTTCTCTTTACCTACCCCAGGACAAAAGCCATAGCATTTAATGCGGTTACCTACTACCACCTACCGGCATGGCTGCAACTAGGATCGACGTGGGAACAATGCCCGTGTCAGATCTCACTGTTTTACCGCCCATCCCGTGATGGGAGGTGAAAACCGTCACTGTACCTACCTTACCGCGCACTGTTTACCATCGATCACCCTCGAGGGAGGATAAGACAAGGCCCGTTCTCCGCAATCTCGGGGATTCGGCCTTATCCATCCGGTCTCGACCCGGCCTCGACCCAACCTCGACGCTCGGCACAGTTCAACGGCAAGGGAAGGACGGTGTGGCACGGCGCTCCGGGTCATTTTGCCGTCTCGTCTCCCCCGACGCCATGATGTCCAGGGATGGCTGGCCATTCCCAGAGCACGTCGCTACGGTCAGCTCAACAGGAATCGACAAAACATCACCTCAAGGCTCCCCGTCGTCTTGGCCTCCTCTCGCCCTATAAAAGGGTAGGCCAGGGTTCTACAACAGGGAGAGGGACAACGAAGAAAAACAAGAGACAACAGGCAAGACATAAGATATAGATCGATATCTCAAGCAATCACCCTTGTCCTCTTTTTCCTCTCTTTGAGACTTGGGCTCGACGCCCTCTCTCGCATGCTTGTAACCCCGACACGAGCACTTCGGTGCAAGGAAATACAAACTTCTCCCCCCCGCTGGACGTAGGGCCTTCTTTTGCCCAAACCAGGATAAACCTCCATGTGTTCTCCTTGCATCACCATCCAGTAAAGAGACACGCAGCATTTACTCGTTGGTTTAGAACCCACTCGGGTCCGAACACCGACACATAGGCAAGTAAGATCCTAATTGCTTCAAATCTTGCAACCGGGGCATAAGTTTCACCAAAGTCAAGACCCTCTATTTGTGTGTAACCTTGAGCCACTAGTCTTGCTTTGTTCCTTACTACTATCCCATCTTGATCTTCCTTATTGCAAAAGACCCATCTTGTTCCAATGACATTGTGATCCTTAGGCCTCTCAACTAGTTCTCATAGTTCATTTCTCTTGAAGTTGTTGAGCTCTTCATGAATTGCATTTACCCAATCCGGAACTCTCAATGCTTTATCAATGTCCTTGGGTTCTTCCATTGATACAAAAGAAGAGTAAGCACAAAAAGATGTTAATCTTGATCTAGTTTGAACTCCCCTTTGTATGTCACCAATGATGGAATCCAATGGATGGTCTCTTGAAATCTTAGTTGGTTGAAGCACTTGGACTTGATTGCTTGGATGTTGATGTTGATTATGAGTTGGAGATGATGAACTAGCCACTTGTTGATCTTGTTGCACTTGAGATGATATACTAGCTTGATTTTGCATTAGAGAACCACTAGCTTGTGTAATTGGACTTTGGAGCATTTGATCTTTGTTGTCATCCACATCAATCACTTGCTTTGGCCTAATATCACCAATGTCCATTTCTTTCATAGCATTAGTCAATTGAGTTCCTCTCACATCATCCAAGTTATCTTCCTCATCTTGAGAGCCATTTGTTTCATCAAACTCAACATCATGCACTTCTTCAAGTTGACCACTAGCCAAATTCCAAACTCTATAAGCTTTGCTAGTAGTTGAGTAACCAAGTAGGAATCCTTCATCACATTTCTTCTCAAATTTGCTTAATCTAGTGCCCTTCTTCAAGATGTAGCATTTACAACCAAATACCTGAAAGTATGCAATGTTGGGCTTTCTTCCATTTAAGATCTCATATGGTGTCTTCTCTAAGAACTTGTGGCAATAGAGGCGGTTGCTATAGAAGCAAGTCGTGTTGATTGCTTCAGCCCAAAATGAATGACTCACATTATACTCATTCAACATTGATCTTGCCATATCAATTAAGGTTCTATTCTTCCTCTCAACTAAGCCATTTGATTGAGGTGTATACTTGACCGAGAATTGATGTTTGATTCTAAGCTCATCACATAGCTCATCAACTCTTGTGTTTCTAAACTCACTTTCATTGTCACTTCTCACTTTCTTGATTGTGGTTTCAAACTCATTTTGCACTCTCTTGATGAACTTCTTGAATATATCAAATACATCACTTTTATCCCCAAGAAAGAATACCCATGTATATCTAGTGAAATCATCCACAATCACAAAGCCATACTTGTTGCCACCAATGCTTGTGTATGTAGTTGGCCCAAATAGATCCATGTGCAATAACTCAAATGCCTTGGAAGTACTCATAATGCTCTTTAATGGATGAGTGTTGCCCACTTGCTTTCTGGCTTGACATGCACTACATAGCTTATCCTTCTCAAATGTGACATCCTTCAAGCCTCTAACTAAGTCATGCTTCACTAACTTGTTCAATTGCTTCATGCCAACATGACCAAGTCTTCTATGCCATAACCAACTCATACTTGATTTGGTGAGCAAGCATGTTGAAAGTTGAGTGTCACTAGCATTGAAATCAACCAAGTATAGATTCTCATATCTAAAACCTTTGAAGATCAAGTTAGAGCCATCAACACTAACTATCTCCACATCATCAACACCAAATATGCATTTGAAACCGAGATCACACAATTGAGCAACCGAGAGAAGATTGAAGTTCAACTTTTCAACTAAGAGCACATTGGAAATGCTATGATCATTAGAGATTGCAATCCTTTCAAGAGCCTTTACATCACCCTTGCTATTGTCACTAAATGTGATGCTATCAATGCCACTATCATTTGATTTGAGAGAGTTGAACATTCTTGAATCACCAGTCATATGTTGAGAGCACCCACTATCAAGCACCCAATGCCTTTTTCTAGCCTTGTAATTTACCTACAAAACAATTTAATGTCTTTTAGGTACCCATACTTGCTTGGGTCCTTGGAGGTTAGTAACTAAGCTCTTTGGTACCCAAATGACCTTCTTCTTTGGACCCACAATTGGTGTACCAACAAACTTAGCATGCACACCTTTCTCATCCTTGGTAAGCACATAACAAGAATCAAAAGGAATGTAAGGTACATTAACATTTTTCTTGTTCTTATTCATTTTGTTGCAATTAATCTCTAGATGCCCAACTTGCTTGCATCTATTGCAATAACGACCATTGCCCTTCACAAAGTGAAACTTTAGAGTAGCAAAGGCCGCCTTGCCCTTCTTGGGAGTATAGCCCAAACCCTCTTTGTTAAGAGAGAACCTTTGGCTACCCAAGCATTTTAGCAAGCGGGCATCCCCACCATAGGTATTGCCTAATGCGCGGGTGAGATCATCTACCTCTCTCTTGAGAGTCTCATTCTCAACCACAAGTGATGAATCACTAGTAGTAGAGATAGAGTTGGTTGTGGCGGATGATGATGAGCTACATGAAGCATTAGTAGGACAAACAAATAAAGAATCATCAATAATATCACATGTTAGTCCAATATCACAAGTGACAATCACTTGCTCCTCCTTAGCTTCCTTTATGAACTTCTCCAACTTAAAGTCCTTTTCCTTGATGAGCTCAAGTAGAGTGGAGTGGGCTTCCTTAAGCCTAGTGTGAGCAACTTCAAGATCCTCGTGGTCTTCCTTTAGACACTCACGAGAGGCCTCTAGCTCATCAAAGGATTTCCTAAGAGCTTTGAGCTCTTGTTCAATTCCTTTGCACTCCTTACTCTTTTTGAGAGCAACAAGCTCCTCTATCAAGGAATCATTTTTATTGCTCTTGGCAATGAGCTCTTGTTCCAAGATTTTGTATTTCTTGGTGGTCCTCTTGTAGCCCTTACTCATTTGATCTATTATGCCTAATAGATCATCCTTGGAGTAGTCCTCATCCTCCTCATCATCACTCCTACAACCATCACTAGCACAAGAATCATCATCACTATCATCATGTTTTACCTTGGTAGGCTTGGCCATAAGGCATGTCGATGTAGTGTCGAAGATGGATGGCTTGTTGGAGAGGGTGATGCTTGCAAGGGCTCGCCGAGTGGTCCTTTCATCATCACTAGAGCTTTCATCATCATCACTATCGGAGTTGTCACTATCCCAAGTGACTACATAACCACCACCCTTCTTCTTCTTATTAAATGTGAAGCTCTTCTTTATTTTCTTCTCCTTCTTGTCCTTCTTGTTCTTCTTCAACTTCAACTCCCCATCATGATATCTTTTGTCTTCATAGGGGCACTTTGCCACTATATGATCGGGGCTATTGCAATTGTAGCAAAGCACCTCCTTTGCCTTCATGAAGTCCCTTCTCTTTCGTGTACCATATCCTTTCTTCTTCATGAACCTCCCCATCTTGTGCACTAGTGATACGCTCAGGGGGTCCCGATCTTCACGACGTAGGATGATCACCGATAACTAGCTGAAGAACAGCCGGATAACTTGCTGCAAGCAGCGATAACTAGTGCAACCTGGCAAATAAAACTCGAAGCCAACCACCGTCTTTAACCGGCAACCTGAATCGAGGATTCGCCCAACCACACTCTCAAAGAACCAACCAACACAGCCTACAATCAATCGAGGAAACCTCGAAGGGAGTAGGAGCACCAATTGGGAGCGGATGAAGCCGCCGCTTCTGTAAATCCCGCAAAGGAAATCACAAGAGCAAAGGGGTAGAGATCTCTCTCAATATTTGTTAGCACACAGCTGAACAAAAGGGGGGTTTGTATTCCATTATCAAAAGTCTGAGATTACAATGAGTCTAGGAGGTATTTATACTAGCAACAGCCCTGCTAGATAGGTGGAAACTCGAAAAGAAAAATATAAGACGCACTATGTGAACGGGCCTCCTCGAGATGCCTTCCTGGAGAGTTTTCGCGTGGCTGCTGGTCTTCAGCGCAGTCTTCAGTGTTTTGGCAATAACTCTATCTTGGAAACTCCAAATGACATGCGGTTTGTTGGGTTGGAAAGTTAACTTGATAACCTTTCACACCATGTGCAGCATGTACCACGAAATATTGTAGATTGGTATAGTTTTGCATGGGAACTTGGACATCAGGCTGACTGCTGACTAGCTGACCAGTCTGTACTAAATCAGTCGAATCTCAACATTGGAGAATCCAAATCAAGTGAGAGAACTTGGGCTTGAAACTAGACTTGATAAGCTTTCCAACAAGTCCTCATCGGCCTTCATAGCTTTTGCGAGCAAAACGTTGTGACTGATTCTTTCTGATGGTTCTGTCACACGGGACTGGCTCGAACGTGATCCTCCTCTTTGGTTCACCCTTGGTGTCTTCTTGTCATCCTCCGTGGTGCACCTAAGCAATAGCAATGTGCACGACTTAGGCAGTATATAATTCTCATTAACATTAAAATGATTTTCAGAAAGTAGCGCGTGCACCTCTTGTTGTAGCTTCTTGGCTCGACTACGTGTAATTGGTCCATCAAAGACTTGGACTGGTGATGGTATAACTTGACTTGGAGGTTGTAACATGTTGTTGGTTGTCGTGGTCATATCATCCTCCCCCCCTTGAAAAAGAGTCGTCCTCGACTCTAATCCGTCGAAGTCCAAAAATTGTGCTAGGCCAACAGGGGTAGATGCTATGTTTCTGTTGCAATCTCCTTCTTTCATCACAGCAATGTGTTTGAATCTGTAATCATATAAACCAAGTAGTAGTCTTATAGGTGGAAACCAAAAGGATTTAGAATCAAGTTTAGCTTTCACCTTGAATGGATCCTTAGAATTAAGAGTGAATGTTGATGTCCTTGGTATGATCCTATCATCCTTCCTCTCTTCAAAAAAACTTGTCCTCTGCTTTTGCTCTCCTGAAAACAGTCTAAAGAAAATAGAGAGTGGATGCATATGCCAATTGCTATGATTACTTGTTGAAGATTGTTCATTATCTTCTTTATAATTCATATGCACATTATTTCCTTTTCGATGAGATGAATAGTTTCTCAGATTTTGTGAACCTGAAATTAACTTTGAAAATGGAAGCACAAAAATTTCTTTTAAACCACTCATTTGATTCAGGTTATCATGTTTTATCTTTGCAAAATCAAACATTTCAATAGATGTGAACGAAGCATGTCTGGTATTCCAATAATTCTTGATGCTCAACTCATGCAAAGGTTTAGTAATGTACCTTTCATACTCAATGGTTCCACATGTATATGGAAAGACTTTGGGTGAATGAACCAAACACATTTGCACAAGATTTCTTTGTTTCAGTGGAGAATATGAACAAGAAAATAGCACTGATTGTTCTGAATAGCAAGCTCTAAACAACCTTTTTATCTCAAATAAAGAAAAGTATGGTTCACAAGATGTACAACTCATTTTATTCAACTTTAATTCAGCAATGTTGTGACATGTTATGCAAAGAGCACAAATATAAAATTTATTTATAATATAGTGTCCGATGATGTTAAATGTAAACTTGCAGCAATAGGCATTATTCAAAGATTTCATAGATGATATATCAAGAACGCTTTCAACCATTTTATTAATATCAACAAATTCATCAAGCTTGACATAGAACATACATTTAGCAAGAGATATTCTTCTAAAGAATTTAGCATGACTAATCAATTTCACATGGCCCACATTATCAACATGTAAATTATCATATATTTTAGTCAAAGTATAGCAATGGTCATGCATGATTGAACAATGTTTGTCAACTTTCAAAATTTCAGCACTTGTATCAACATGTGGATCAATCAAATCAGCACAAAGATTTTGTGTATACTCAATTTCAGTTGAAGCAAATTTGTCATTACAATTACTGGTCAATATATGTTGTAGATTCAGTTCTAAATTGTTTGCATTACCTTTCAGATTTTGTGATGGTACATGAATGATGCATTGTATCTCTGAACTTTTACCTTTTTCCTTGTCATGGTTCAGGTTTTGCACAGCATAGAGTTGGTTCTCAATAGTGGCAACCCTCACATTTCTCTGGCCAAGTTTGGGGGTCTTTTGAGCAGCCATCTCCTCTGAATCTTCTTTATAGACCTGCATGTTGGGAGAAACAACACTAAGAGTAGACATTAGTGGGTTAGTGTTAAAATCATCCGTGCATGCCTTGCAATAAAGCTCTCTCTTTTTGTGTGGTGTATCTCTCACACTCATATTGTGGATACTCTCAATCTCACATTTGGTGGAATCACACAACTCACTTTTGTTTTCACTCTCACTCAATTTGGCTATGTGGCACTCATTCTCACAAGGGATTTGATGCATAATATTTTCAATGTCTTCTAGAGCAACATATGAATATCTTCCATCATTCATGATGTAATCGATTGCCATTGGGGTAGTAATGGTGGCAGCAACACCATCAGGTCTATCCTCTTCAAACAATGATGATCTCTCAATTGCTGATGTGGATTCATCCCCACTAATATTGCCTTCAATCTGAACTTTCTGTGGCATTGGAACAGCAATAGATGCAACCAAATAATCATCTTTGACCTCTTCCAAAGATGCCGGACTAGCATTAGTATAAGTGGAATCATGTGCACTAATCTTTCCTTCAATAATCTCAACACTCTGTGACATGGGGGAGCACAAAATTTCAGCACCACTGTCCAATAATTCATCACATAATGCAGCTGATGGTACAACACATCTTGACACCACATTTGTGCTTGGAACCATGTTGGTTCGAAACTTCAGATCCATTAGATCATGATGAACTTTACCTTGGATAGATTTATTACTTGCAATATATGGCACAATGGCATCATCTTTGTGCGCACATTCAGCTCTCAAACTGAAACATTGATTGGCCTTCAAATTTAGATTAGATTCACCTTCAAAAATCAGAGTGTTGTCAACCTCTTGGTCATAATTGGGTACTGATTTTTCATCAGATGACATAGAAAATTTCTGGACAGATTTGGAGCATATAACTTCTCCACTTTTAGCACTAGAATAAGACTCAGAACTTTTAAGATCTGCAACACTTGTGTTCAAACATGGTGACAGTGCTTCTTGATGAAAATTTTTTAGATTTCCATGGCGTGGAACTGTAGCATGTTCCCTCAACTCAACACACAAAGGATCAGCCTCGATCAGAGAAGTATCTTCTCTAGTTTTACAACTCAACTGATGATCTTCTACAACTTGCATAGTGGCTTCTGCTACCTCACTTTGTGTGTCATGTGCAGCAGAATTTTCTTCTTGATCTTGCTCAAAACTGAGACAAACATTGATGGGAACATTTGCAACTTGATTCTCATCATCCTCAGATTGTAAATGGCACTTTGGAATAGCAACAACATCAAGAGATGGTGTAACACTATGATCCATTGTAATGTCACACACCTCACCATTTTCCATATCAATTTGGGACATAGAGCCTTCTTCTTGCTGCACAACAAAGTTCTTCTTGGAGTTGAATTGTTGATGTTCACTTCTCTTGGTACTAGAATCAACTAAAGAAACTTTTGGGACAACATGTCCTCTCTTCTTGCATGGACTTGATGATTGCTTCTTTCCAACAATGGAGGACATATTGGGCTGCAACTTAACACTTTTATCTTGGCACAAACTAATGTTCTGGGTGACCTTGCCTTGCTGCACCTTTATAACTTTCTTTTCCTCTCTAATTGCACAACTTAGAAGATCTTGCATACTTCTAAAATATTTGCCCTCAAGTGCAGTAGCAATGTTATCATTAAGACCTCTCTCGAAATATTCCATTGCATTCATGTCATCAACAACATTTGCACGATGCAAGGAAGAATTCAGCTTATCATAATATGCTTGGACAGATTTACTACCTTGCTTCACACGCTGCAAACGACGAAGCAAAATCAGCCGATATTCCCTTGGAACAAATTCTTTTCTCATGGCCTTCTTCAAATCTTCCCAATTCTTGATGAGATGCTTATGTGGATATTATTTCCACCAATCATGAGCATAATCTTCAAATTCAAGCACAACTCGTGATATCTCCTTGGCTTCTGAAAAATCTTGAACCTCAAGTTCAATCTCCATTTCTTCTGCCCAAACGAGAAATTCCTCCGGATCATTACTTCCATAGAATGGAAGATTGGTATATCTTCGGCCTGTCATGGTTATTGCATATGCAAAATAGCAAGCTTATATGTGGTATAGGAAAATATGTAGAACTCTCACAACCTCACCTCTCTTACCAACCAAAGCTCTTATGAATTCCCTGCCGCGGATTACAGAGAAACAAATGTGTGGTGGTAACTGAAAGTGATGGCGAGGCGAATACAAGACTAGAGAGTACAGATTACGGTGGTTTGTATGTGGAGCTTGGTGGAGAATAAAACAAGGAATGCAATCTAAATTCTAGTTATTGTAATATTAAGTAACAATCCAAACTAGAAGTTCTCTGCCTAGTGCTGATCACAGAATATGAATGAGATGTAAATCGATCACACACACACGCAAGGAAATTTCAGATTTGATGCAAACAAGGAGTATGATTGGGATGCAAGTGTTGCAATCAAACCCAACCAAAATTTTGCACCTAAACAAGGATAGCACACTGGTTGCACTACTTGATATGAAAACTTTCAGCACTTGTGCACATAAACCTACTGATCTTTCAACCTTTCTTTCTCAGTTTTTCTCTATTCTTTTTTTTTATTTTTCTTTCTTATCTTTTTTTTGACACACTTTTTTTTTATAACTAAACACAAAGACCAGATTAAGACACTTGCACAATTAAGATAAGAACAAAACACAACCGGTAGCTATAATAGGATCAAAGTTTACGCGAAGGACATGATATGAGTTTTCAGATTTTTTTTGTAGGGATTTTCAGATATATAAAGAGGCTCAAAGGACACGCAAAGGATAATGATCAGCAACTAAAACAAAGACTCTAATGAACTGAAACTTAACAAAACTCACTAAAATAACAGATTGAAACAAAGGGCTAAAGCAAAGTATTTTTTTTAGGCTTTTTGGTGGATAGGACGAAACAAAATATATAAGTAGCTAAGGGAAAGAAATCCTACCGTGGTAACGAAAGCTTTGATACCAGATGATACGCTCAGGGGGTCCCGATCTTCACGACGTAGGATGATCACCGATAACTAGCTGAAGAACAGCCGGATAACTTGCTGCAAGCAGCGATAACTAGTGCAACCTGGCAAATAAAACTCGAAGCCAACCACCGTCTTTAACCGGCAACCTGAATCGAGGATTCGCCCAACCACACTCTCAAAGAACCAACCAACACAGCCTACAATCAATCGAGGAAACCTCGAAGGGAGTAGGAGCACCAATTGGGAGCGGATGAAGCCGCCGCTTCTGTAAATCCCGCAAAGGAAATCACAAGAGCAAAGGGGTAGAGATCTCTCTCAATATTTGTTAGCACACAGCTGAACAAAAGGGGGGTTTGTATTCCATTATCAAAAGTCTGAGATTACAATGAGTTTAGGAGGTATTTATACTAGCAACAGCCCTGCTAGATAGGTGGAAACTCGAAAAGAAAAATATAAGACGCACTATGTGAACGGGCCTCCTCGAGATGCCTTCCTGGAGAGTTTTCGCGTGGCTGCTGGTCTTCAGCGCAGTCTTCAGTGTTTTGGCAATAACTCTATCTTGGAAACTCCAAATGACATGCGGTTTGTTGGGTTGGAAAGTTAACTTGATAACCTTTCACACCATGTGCAGCATGTACCACGAAATATTGTAGATTGGTATAGTTTTGCATGGGAACTTGGACATCAGGCTGACTGCTGACTAGCTGACCAGTCTGTACTAAATCAGTCGAATCTCAACATTGGAGAATCCAAATCAAGTGAGAGAACTTGGGCTTGAAACTAGACTTGATAAGCTTTCCAACAAGTCCTCATCGGCCTTCATAGCTTTTGCGAGCAAAACGTTGTGACTGATTCTTTCTGATGGTTCTGTCACACGGGACTGGCTCGAACGTGATCCTCCTCTTTGGTTCACCCTTGGTGTCTTCTTGTCATCCTCCGTGGTGCACCTAAGCAATAGCAATGTGCACGACTTAGGCAGTATATAATTCTCATTAACATTAAAATGATTTTCAGAAAGTAGCGCGTGCACCTCTTGTTGTAGCTTCTTGGCTCGACTACGTGTAATTGGTCCATCAAAGACTTGGACTGGTGATGGTATAACTTGACTTGGAGGTTGTAACATGTTGTTGGTTGTCGTGGTCATATCAACTAGGAGGGCCATGGTCTCATCATCGAATGGATCATCATCATCGCTCTCCACCTTGCTCTTGCCCTTAGAGGATGAAGCCTTGAATGCAATGGGCTTCTCTTGCTTGACCTTGATCTCCTTCTTCTCATCTTCATCTTCATCATCATCATATTGAGCATCGATCATAACATCTCTAAGCACTTAGTTTGGAGTCACCTTGTCCAAACCCTCTCTTTGGATCATCTTCCTCAAGATAGCAAACTTCTTAGGTAAGTTCATCAAGAACTTATGTGAGAAGTCATTGTCCTTGACATCTTCTCCTAGGCTCTTAAGATCATTGACAATAACTTGTAGCCTATAGAACATCTCCGGTATGGACTCATCATCCTTCATCTTAAAGTTTGCAAACTTATCCTTGAGCATATAGAGCTTGGCACTCTTTACCGTTGAAGTGCCCTCATATGTTTTCTCTAATCTTGTCCACACTTCACTTGTCATCTCAAGATCCTTGATTTGCTCAAAGACCTTTGCATCAATCCCATTGTAGAGAGTATTGAGAGCTATAGTGTTGCATTGGTTGTTGATGCGATCATTGTTGGTGAGGTTATCGGGATCAATGATAGCATAATCATGGTGTGTCACCTTCCAAACGTTCTCATGAATAGAGCCAAGATATTGCTTCATCTTTCTTTTCCAATGATCAAAAGATGTGACACCATCAAAGAATGGAGGCTTGCCCCCGACATGGTTGAATACAACTTGAGCCATCTTACACCGAGGTTGTTAAGCCTTGAAAACGGTGACCACAGCTCTGATACCACTTGAAAGGTCTTGATGGCTAGAGGGGGGTGAATAGCCTTTTAAAAATTTATACAAAGACAAGCTAAACAAGTTTATCAATATAACAAGTAGCGAGAAGCGAGTTTTACTTAGCCTACGGGGTGTTTGCAAGCCACCTAACCAATTCACAATTCTAATATATATGCACTAAACCGCACAAGACAAACCGAGAAGGTAACTACAACTACAACTAGCAAGCTACGCAAAAGAGCTACTTTAGCAAAGCTAACTAGCTAGCAAAGATAACTAAGAAGGTAATGCCAAGTTGAGTTAGGAGAGTTTCACCGAGGGGCGAAGTATTGAGCCAACCAATATGATCAACAATGAATACCAAGATAACCGAACACCGGGATCAATCAATCACAATATAAAAGTGATGACACAAAGATTTATCCCGAGGTTCACATGCTTGCCGGCACGCTAGTCCCCGTTGTGTCCCTCTTCACCACGTGGTTCGATGGCTAATCGGTCTCACACCGAGCCTCTCAAAAGGCACCACAAGAACCTACCAAATGGCAAAAGATTCCAATGACACGAGCAATTTACTAACGTTGCCTTTGGCGCTTCGCCGAGGTAGGCACAAACCCCTCACAATCACCGGAGGTGGCCAAGAACAATCACCAACTCTTGCCAACGCCTCCAAGCTGCTCCAAGCCGTCTAGGTGGCGGCAACCACCAAGAGAAACAAGAATCCCGTAGCAAATCAACCACCAAGTGCCAACTAGATGCAATCTCACAATGCAAATGCACTTGGATCACTCAATCTCACTTCGAATATGCAAAGAAGCAAGAGAGATGAGTGGGAGGGGAGTTGCTTAGCTCAAAGTGCTCACAAGTATGTCAAATGTCCGAGAGAGCAAGCCTTGAGCCGGCCAACAAGTATATATAGGCGTACCCCTTCGAATAGAACCGTTAGAAACTTAAACAGCCGAAATCGCGCTGACTGGACGCGCTGGTCCAACTGACCGGACGCTCCGGTCGCACAACCGCTAAAAAGTGAAGCACTGACCGGACACGCTTGACGCGTAGACCGGACACGCTGCAAACGACCAGACGAGCTGGTCCCATGACTGACCAGACACGCTGGTCATGCCTGAGCAGCGACAACAACACAATGACCGGACGCGCTGGAGAAATGACCGAACGCCACAGTACCAGCGTCCGGTTAGAGTCTAGTAAGCTCCCTGAACGACTGGACGCGTCCGATCGACTGTGACTAGACGCGCTTCACGTCCGATCATCAAATTGAAATACGCGCAGACACTGAATACTGACCGGACGCGTCCGGTCATGCAAAGACCGCGTCTGGTTCAGCGTCCGGTCACTTTTGTGACCTCCGTTCGCCTCCGTTTCTTTTCTGACTTCCGGCGTAGTGGAAAAAAGTCGTTTCAACTTCTCAAAAACGCCTGAATCCTGCCTCGCAAGCTCGGTGGGAGGGAGAGAGAGGATCCTAAACCCTCTCTACCGCTCAAACTCCACCGTCTTCGCAAACGTGCTAACACCACCAAGTGATCTCGTCATGTGTGAGTGTGTTAGCATTTTCACAATCATTTTTTCGAGGCGATATTAGTTCTATCCAAATGCATATGATTATGAAATGCACATCTAGAGGCACTTAGGAGTTCAATAGCTGCGTCATTCCCCTCTTTATAGTATGGCTATCTATCCTATAATGTAACCACACCCACTAGGTGTCTTGGTTACTAAAACACAACCCTTAAGTGTATACTTTTGCCTTGATCACATAGGGTTGCGTCCAAATCCAAGTGTGGCCATCATGTTCACCATGTCCATCTTGCCACCAACCTTGGAATGTACTAATCCTCATATGCTACATACAACTTAGGCATAGGATTAGTACTTAGGCATTGTCACTAATTACCAACACCAAACATAGGACTTTCACCGGGGCCCTCGCTCGCCTCCGCAACGCCAGACTGTGCCACTGGAATCGTGCCTGCCACCTGCCCCTGCCCTCATCGTCGGAGGCGGCATCGGCATCCTCCTCATCACCTCCTCCTGCGGCCAGATACCATGAGGGCATCGTGGCTGTGCCGTACTTCGTGCTCACATCGAGGCTCCACATGCCTCGGTGCCCCTAGCGAAAGAAGCTCGTAGCAACCAAGCCTGTGGTGCTCTTCGCTCCGCCACCTCCTAGCCTCGATCTGCCCATCGAGGTGGTTATCGAGTTCCTCTGTGCGCCTGACATGGTGGCCACCTCTCACTAGAGTGTCGCGCTTAACATGTTGCAAGCGCATGTTTCAAGTGTTTCAGATTTTTTAGAGGTACATTGCAAGTGTTTCATATGGATGTTGCATAAGTAGATCGCGATGTTGCATATATTGCAAAGTGTTCCAGGGGAGTTGTCGGGTACCACAATTAGAGGTACCTAAATTATGATGGAAAATCACCCGACCTCCTCATTTAAGGGAAACAATCAATAAAGGGGAGACGGTCTAAACTATCCCTTGCTAGGCCTCCAACAAGACATGTGAGCGAACCAGCCCATCTCCCCACTTCATCTGAGGCCTCACTCAGAGGGGTCTCGAAACACCTCCGACTCGCCCGAGGCCTCAACCCTGGGGTCTCGGACACAGGCCGACCCCCGGCAACATCACGGCCTCGCCCGAGCCCCAGAGTCGGCATTGTCCGTCTCCGACTCGCCCGAGACCGGCCTCTAACACCGCTCGCCTATTGGTGCGCTCGAGACCCCCTGTGACATCACCCACATTCTCGTGTCTGCCCAACCGGACAGGCCAGGAATGACCGGGGTCAAATCACCACGCCATCGACTACAACAGGCATGGGGAAGTGCTGCTGACCAGTATGCCACCCATACTGGCCCTATACGCATGATCCGTTCCTATGCAGTGTACGGAACAACTGCCCTGGGCCACTATTCCCACTATCATGATAAGATCAGACCACAATTCCCGCCTCCGAGGCCTCGGCCCTCTACGCCAGTCAAACTACAAGGACGAACACGTCACCCTGGCTATAGGACCAAGAATGATGGGGCGCAGTGCTACAACTCCGAAGGACAGAAACCACTCCACCAACAGTGGTGCCCATGCCTGGACACGTAGCAGCAATACCAGAAGTACCGACGCCATACCTCCACAGTACAGATCACGTCACCACCAGATAAGGCTCTCCCGAGGCCCCTGGAAAGGGTCACGCCGCACGCTAACATCATGTAACCCTGCACCTCCTTGAGACTATAAAAGGAGCCTGCAATGATCATTCCAAAGGGGACGACCCAACCCGGAACACAACCCAACCGAAGACAGACCGAAAAAGAACCACCACAACAACATAACGCAAGATATGAACAGGCAACTCTCCTGGACCTTGCGAGGCCACCAGCAGAGTCGCACACACCCACTTTCTCCACTCACACCTTGAGACTTGGGAGCTCCTCCCTCTCTATGCCCGCTTGTAACCCCTACTACAAGCACTTCGGTGAAAGATAATACATAACTCTCCTCCCCAATGGATGTAGGGCATTTCTCGGTCCGAACCAGTATAAATCGCCTGTGTTCTTCTTGCACACCATCCGGACTCACGACGCGCAGACATTCATTACTTGTTGGTGCTAGGGCCGCCGTTTCTTACACCGATAGGAGTGTTGCAAGATTTTTAGAGGCATATTGCAAGTGTTTGTTCAAAATATTTTATCTGTTTCAGACATATGTTGCAAGCGTTTTTATCTGAATGTTGCATATGTTTCAAGAGTATGCTCTAAAAGTTTTAGCTGTTTAATCTCACACTCAAATAAGTATTTTCATATTGCAAGTTGCAAGTGGTTTATCTGGATGTTGCATATGTTTCACCACACATGTTACAAGCGTATGTTTTAAATGTTTTATATGCTTTAGACATATGTTGCATTCAAGTGTTTCATGTTGCAAGTGCTTTATGTTTCAAAGGTATGTTCAAAGAGTTATTGGGGCATGGCTCAAGATGGCAACGGGTACGTACCCGACGGGTAGTGGTCACCCGCACCCACACCCGCATCCGTCAAGTTGTACCCGTCGGGTTACTCGTAACCGCACACGGGTAGAAAAATGCTCCCATACCCGCACCCGCGCGGGTAAATTCTACCCGACGGGTAACCCGCACCCGGCAACATACCCGCGAATTACATATAAATATCAAACATTCACATGCAAAAATAAATCATTCCAAGCTTCCAACAAGATACAAACTAACATTCATATAATGGCATCATTGCAATATATATACTAGAAGGGTTTAGTTGGATTTGGGCCAAATTCATGGGCTGTATAGGCAAAAATAACGAGGGTGGCTTGTTCTTTGTGCGGGTGTTTTTTACCTGCGGGTAGGCGGGTATGGGTAGTATACACTCACACACGTACCCGCCATACCCGATGGGTATAGGATTTTGCCCAATAATGTACCCACGGGTAGAAAATTTATCACATGCCCGTCTCTTTATCGGGTAAAACCCGTCGGGTACTCGGGTTTCGGGTACCCGTTGCCATCTTGAGGCATGGCCCGTGCGTCGTGGGACGGGGCGCGGTGAGCTGGGGGCTGGCAGATGGGGCGCACGGCGCGCCTAGGGTCATGCAGACAGGGCGTGCTCGTCCTCATCTCGGCTCCTGGGTCCCGCCCGCGTGGTGGGAGAAGAAGGGGTTAGGGGGAAGGAGCGGCGAGGCGGACGGGGGGCGGGGTACACGTGCAGGGCGGGACGAGGCAGACAGGGAAGGACTGCATTGATACGGTGGGCGTGTGGCGCGTTTCTGCTTGGCCGTTCGGTACCGTCCGACGGAATCCTATCCCATCGGCCGTCCGGGCGCCAGCAATTCCCTTACAATCAAGATGCAAGTAACTCTGCAAGAAGCTAGGTGGTCGAAGCTAAACAAAATTTTGCCTATTATCCAGCGTTTGCTTAGCACGTATTATATGAACCGTTGCTTAGCGCTTGCTTGGGACAAACTAAATAAGTAGCACTAATGGTTTCAATTTGCAACTGTTGTACACGTATTATATAGGAAACTATTGAGCATATCAACACCAAAATCTCTTCCTACGGTGAAATCAATCACGAGACTATGGCCTCTTGATACGGTAAAATCAATCACAAGACTACAAGGTCTGTTTGGCATAGCTCCTCAGAAGCGAGAACCACTTTTTGCAGCTCTAACTCCTTGCCTAAAAATGACTCCTCCGCCTAGAGTGTTCGGTGTGGCTCCTTCGCAGAAGCTGTTGTTGGAGCTGGAGTCGGAACCGTGCCAAACAGAGCATATGGGAGGTTCAACCGAATCCTTATCTTTTCTTTAAAAAAAAAACAGAATCCTTATCTCCATGCCATTATCAGGAATTGGAAATGGCACAATTTCCTCCATTGTATACTCTGCTGAAAGTTCTTTGAATTCCCATATGTTCGAAGTCTTCCCTCGGCTCCATTATACAAGTAGAATACCTACAGAATTCCAGAGCATCGATCTCTGATGAGGAAACTGACCGGCCGTGCAAATTTAGGTATCGCTATTAGGAGGATCCCGTTCATAGAAAAGATAGGATGGGAGGATGACAAATCCGATCCAAACGTGCGCCTCATGATCCCTAAAAAATGCTCTGCTGTTAAATGTGTGGATGAAGAAAGTCAGCCGACGCTTTAGACAGACAACACCTGTCTTTTGCACTCCCCTTTTCCTGCTTCGGCTACGTGTTGATCGTTGACTGATTCAATATTAGCCCGTCAGTTGCTTCAACCACTAGACTGCCGACTAACGCCCCTCCAAACTTCCGTTCGCGTGTCGTCTTGCGATAAATATTCTAATTAAACGATTGCTACATTTTGTTGTTGCTTTTTCATAAGCTTTTGCGTGGTCAAATTCCTTGGGATATATATCACATGCACGTGAGACATGACAGCTGGTACGTTGAACCGAAACCGCGCGGAGGAGCTGGGACGCTGTTTTTCGACCTGTACAGCACCTGTCTGTCGTAGTGTCGTAGACGTTTATACGGAAGTAAACAGTCGATCCTACTACGGTGATACTGTCATCGTCGTAGCTCCAGACGTACGTTTGGTAATATAGGAACCTAGACGGGTCGATGATGACTTGTGACAAGGAGCCGGCGAGCATGAAACACGACTTGCACTTCTGATTTTGAAAACTAATATTTTTTTTGCTTCTTTCACTTTTCTAGTACTATATTTTTTCCTGCTTGAACTTTTAATAAAAAATCGTTTGCTTTTTCACCTCTACCGGCCACCAGCCCACCTTAATCAAATCCGTCGAGTTTGGTCCATGGACCGAAACAACGCACTCATGGTCCAATCTACCGTATGGGCCTCGTTGTTGGACGCGCGTCAACTCCCACTTGGGCCAATCCAGCGCATTGTCACCCCCGGTCCGGTTCCGTCCGGCCCTCCTAACGGCACAGGGGCCGGCCTAACGCGCGGCGCGATTGCCAGGATTTCACAAGCTCAGGACGGGTGTCTGTTTCCTATTGAAATGAAACGAGCAATGATTTGGGATTTACGGGAGATCCGTTTACTTGGAGAAACAACCACTAGCAGCAAGTTACATAAGGGAAAGATTGGACCGGGCGGTGGCTAACAGTACTTGGCGTAATAATTTCCCCTTGGTTAAGGTGATAAATGGTGACCCTCGGCATTCCGATCATAGGCCGGTTATCATAGACGTGGGGGATAGAGATTTTAGGAGGTCTGGAAGTTCGATGAATGTGTTGAAGACATTTTAAGCAAGATGGTTAGAGGAGGAGGAATGTTCTGAAATAGTTCAGCAGGCATGGAAAGCAGCCAAGGAAAAAGAAAAAACGTGTGTGATGGATATACAAGGGGAGGTGCTGGAGGAGTTGTGGGTATGGGATAAGGATGTGTTAGGTGAACTTGAGAGAAGAATAAAGGAGGTGAAGAAAGATTTGGAGAGTTGGAGGCGGCAGTGTATATCACAAGAACAAGTGAACCAGAAACATTTGTTGCGGTATAAGCTTGAACGCTTACAGGATCAACTGAATGTCCACCAGAAGCAGAGAGCTCACATTGCTTGGTTGCTGAAGGGAGACTGGAACACCAAGTTCTTTCATGCTTATACCTCCAAATGGAAAATGAAGAATACAATTAAAAATTTGAAGGATGAAGGGGGTGGAGTGGTGGCGGGGGAAAGGTTGAGAAATTTTATTGCTAACCACTACCAAAATATTTTTTCTATCTAATGTAGATGGTCAGGCTGAGGAGATATTAAATTGTGTGCAGCCATGCGTCTCACAGGATATGAATGACTATCTCCTCTCCCCTTTCACTGGAGAAGACGTGTGGGCTGCACTTGAGAGTATTGGAGACCTAAAGACACCAGGAGCAGACGGGATGCCATCTATTTTTTATAAGAAATTTTGGCCTATTGTTGGTGACTATGTTAAATCTGAGGTGTTGAATGTCCTAAATGGAGATTGCCACAAGGATGGAACGATACGGTAATTGTGTTGATTCCTAAGGTTAAAAATCCAGAGAAGATTGGTGATTTACGACCAATTAGCTTATGCAATGTGCTATACAAGCCAATCTCCAAGGTGCTAACACATAGGCTTACGAAGATCCTGCCAGATATTATATCACCCCACTCAGAGTGCCTTTGTTCCTGGTCGTCTAATTACAGATAATGTTCTCTTAGCGTATGAGTTCACGCACTATAATAAGAGAAAGGGAAAGGAAGGCGTGGCTGCAATTAAATTAGACATGAGTAAAACATACGATAGACTGGAATGGTCCTTTTTCCAATCTATGATGTCTAAAATGAGTTTCAATGAATGGTGGATCAAGTTGATTATGGAATGTGTCTCAACAGTGACTTATCAAATTAAGGTCAATGGAGAATACACAACTAGAATTCATCCGCAACGTGGGCTAAGACAATGTGATCCTTTGTCACCCTATTTATTCATCTTATGTGCAGAGGGTCTGTTGGCCATGCTGCAAAAGGCTGAAGCAGAGGAGAAGATCAAAGGGTTATGTATTTGTCGTGGTGCACCGAGAGTAAATCACCTTTTCTTCGCAGATGATTCCCTGATTTTAATGCAATCTAGATACAATGATGCTTTGAATTAAGACACATCTTGTCAATATATGAGAGGGTGTCTGGGCAAGTTATTAACAAGGATAAGTCCTCAATACTATTTAGTCCAAATTCAGGAACTCAAGTCAAAGGGCAGATTCGGGGAATCCTAGGAATATCACAGGAAGCTAAAAATGAGAAATACCTAGGTCTCCTGGTGTCAATTGGCAAATCTCGCAAGAGAGCTTTTGAGTACATAAAAGGGAAGTTATGGGCACGGATTCAAGGTTGGCAAGAGAAACTCCTCTCCAAGGCTGGGAAGGAAATTCTTGTAAAGGTTATTGCATAGGCCATTCCCACGTATGCCATGTCATGTTTTGACTCGACCAAAGGATTGTGTGATGAATTAAGCACTATTATTGGCGATATTGGTGGAGCCAACAAGACAACATACACAAAAATTATTGGTTAAGTTGGGAGAAACTTACCAGGTCAAAAAAGAAAGGAGGATTGAGATTTAGAGATTTATATTTATTTAACCAAGCAATGTTGGTCAGACAAGCATGGAGGTTATTAACATGTCCAGAAACATTGTGTGGACGAGTCTTGAAAGCTAAATATTTCCCAAATAAGAGTATTCTGCATTGCAGTGTCCGGGCTGGTGTTTCATACTTATAGCGTAGTATTCTACACGGATTGGACCTTTTAAGGGATGGTATTATTTGGAAAATTGGAGGAGGGAATTCAGCTAATATATGGTCTGATCCATGGTTACCCAGGGGGAGTACGAGGAGACCAATCACGCCGAAGGGACGCTCACTACTAACAAAAGTTTCAGACCTCATTGATCCTGTTTCCGGTACATGGGATGAGCAACTGGTCATGGATACATTTTGGCCGGAAGACGCACATATTATCCTGGCAATTCCGACTGATCCACAAATGGAGGATTGGCCGGCCTGGCACTATGATTCAAAGGGACTTTTCTCAGTCAAGTCTGCTTATAAACTGGCTGTGCAAATCAGGGATAGCAAATTGAATAAAGATGCATTATCATCAAGTTCAGGAAGCTTACAACAAGAGAATTTCAAATAGCATTGAATCTGGCAGCTGAAACTTCCTAATAAGGTGAAAATGTTTGTATGGAGGTTAACTCACAATAGCCTACCGGTACGTCATAATTTAGCAAGGCAAGGAATTAAATTAGATACTTTGTGCCCACTGTGTTGTTGTCTTGATGAAGATTGTGGTCATCTTTTTTTTCAGGTGCAAATGTGTAAAGGAATGTTGCAGAGCATTGGAGTCTGAACATATAAGAGTTATGCTTGAAGGTTGTAAATCTGGTAAAGAAACTATAAGCTTGATCCTTGACATGGAGCCGAAGGTGCAAGAGAAGACTAATCTTTATGTGGAAGTGGTGGTCAGCAAGGAATAAAACAAATGAAGGCCGAAAATGGCTACACGTCGGAAATTTGCTATTCTATGCTCTATCATTTGATGGAATGGGAGAAGTTTCAGGACCGGTCCCTCCCTGTAAAGTCAAAGCATCAACTAAAATGGAAACCACCACCAACTGGCTTTTACAAGCTTAATTTTGATGTGTCCTTTCATCTTAATTCGGGCATGGGTGGCTGGGGAATGGTTGTGAGAAATGCTAAGGGGGAGGTTCTGGAGGTGGGAGTGGGACACCTACAACACCTATCTTCTCCTCTACACGCTGAAACTTTGGCGGCAATGCGGTGTTTGGAACGTGTTACACATTGGGGTATGTCTCATGTACTGTTGGAGACAGATTCTACATCTCTCAGTGAAGCCATGTCTTCTCCAAACTGGGATAGAAGTCCCCTAGGTTCATTATTCAAGCAAAATCGAGATTTGATGCGTTCTGAGTTTGTAATTTGTAAAGTTTCGGTTTGCAGTAGAGTATGTAATAGGGTAGCAGATTGTAGCTCAGTTGCTGACAATTCTCACATATTTCTCGATCATGCACCAGACTTTGTAAAAGAACTTGTCTCTGGCGATATCTGGAGATAATGTTTAATGGAAGCACTCGTTTCCAAGTTTTTTTTTAAAAAAAGAAACGAGCACAGACAGAAGTCAGGTGTGGTCTCAGGAGAAGGAATTCAAGGAAATGGACGGGAATGGGGACAAACAGTGAAACAGAGGACAGAGGAGCGAGCATTCGGTGGCTTTGCTTTGCAGCTGCAGTATAGAAGAATCGGTTGAGGCCTGGTTTAGTCTTTTTTTTTTTTTCCCACCCATCACATCAAATGTTTGACATATGTATAGAATACTAAACGTAGGCCTTGTTTAGTTTCCCAACTTTAGGGCAAAATTCCACTATATAAAAAGAAGATTTCCCGTCACATCAAAATGTCGGCACATGCATGGAGTACTAAATGTAGATGAAATCAAAAACTAATTGCACAATTTTGTTGTACTTTGCGAGACGAACATTTTGAGCTTAATTAATCAATGTTTGGACAATTATTACCAAATAAAAATAAAAAATACTACAGTGTTGCACAGTGATTTGGCCATCCCCAAATTGAGGAACCAAAAGGCCGTAGACAGAAAAAAAACTAATTGCACAGTTCTCGGAGAAATCACGAGACGAATCTTTTAAGCCTAATTAGTCCATAAAAAGCTTTAAATGCTACATTAACCAACATATGTTAATAATAGATTAATTAGTATCGTTAGGTTCGTCTCGCAGTTTTCGACTACTTCTCTAAATTATTTTTTTTTTTTGTTAATATCCGAAAATTCCAACCGACCGATGTGACGCAAAAATGTTTGAACGCAGCCTGACTTCCAAGCTTCCCCGTCCCGCCCAACAACAACAGTGTCGTGTCTGTACGAGCTGCAGATGTGGTGCTTGGCGCCAGTGATGAGCGCCGCGCCCGATGCGAGCTGCTGCTGCTACGCCGGGGCCGGACCGGCGGGCCCCCTGCCCAAGCGGCCAAGCCTGACTCCCCCGCGACACCACCGCCGGACTCCGACGCTTCCTGCTGCCCACAACTCTGGTCGTAAAGCATGGCGCGGGTGGCCCACTAATATTCCCGCAGGCCAGGCCGCAGCGGCAGCCTACGGGCACGACACGACGGTAGGCTATTCTCTGCTTTTGGCTGTGTTTAGATCCCTAAAAAGGGTAAAAAAAGTACTGTAGTACGTTTTGGTTTTATTTGGTAAATAGTGTCCCACCGTTGATTAATTAGGTTCAAAACGTTTATCTCGCACAGTACAACCAAGCTGTATAATTAGTTTTTAATTTCATCTACATTTAGTACTCTATGCATGTATCGCAAGTTTGATGTGACGGGGAATTTTTTTTCACATAGTATTTGTTTTTTGAACTGAACACAGCCTTTGTCTTCTTTCCACGCTTTCGTCGTCAACTCACGCTCCTGTCTCCAGGGAATCCGCAGCGGCTGCGCCATGGCATGCAATGCAGTGTCAGTTGAGCACAGCACTGCAATGACCAGCCTCATCGGCGTGCATGGTTCCAGACTTGCAGTCAATTCCTACGTGACCACGCGACCAAGGATTCGCTACTCCTAATTACAAGAATCAAATCCAAGAGACACAGGCTTAGACATGAATCATGATAATGGACGAGAAATGATAATTCCATGCGAACAACTAGCAGCCACCATTCAATTTGCATTTACATACATACTCCTACGTCATAATTAAAACAAACACCATGGACCGGGAGGCATGGAGCACGGGAGCAGTGGGTACTCGCCGATCTTCGTCGCTTCTCGTACGTGCCACAGCCAGTCAGCCACAGGCAGAGCTCAGCGACGACGGCACGGCAGCAGCCTGGCTCCGCGCCGCTACGCCTACGGCTCGCCCGCCCGCGACGGCCGGGACGGCGCACGGCAGGTGGGGCAAGACGCCCGCGCCGCGAGCCACCCGTCCACGCAGGCGCCGTGGAACCCGTGGCCGCACGCCGGGAGCACGCGGACGCGCTCGCCGCCCTCCAGCTCGGACAGGCAGATGGCGCACTCCGGCTCCGCCCACACGCCGGCGCCGGTGGCGCCGCCGCCGGGCTTCGAACGGCCGGTGCCGGCGCTGGCGGCAGCGGCGGAGGGGAGCTTGGGCTCCTGCGCGTGCGCATGCGCCTCCGTCTCCTGCACCTCCTCCTGCTGCTCCCGCGCGGCGCGGCGGCGCGCGAGGCAGCGAAGGAGGAAGCGCGCGGCGGCGTGGAGGGAGAAGGCGAGCAGGGAGACGCACGCCAGGATGATGAGGATGGTGGCCACGTTGGAGAAGAAGGCGCGGGAGCTGGCGTAGGGGCCCCACGCTCCCGCGCCCGCGGAAGGAGGAGGCGGCCGCGGGGGAGACGGCGAGGAGGCGATCATTGTCGTCGCCGTCGCCGCCGCTGCCGTGGCGTTCATGGACGGCGGGTAGGTGTGGTTGGTCCGGCGCGCCATGGCTGCCTGATGTGGTGTGGAGGCAGGCAGTGTGACAAGGCAACTGATGCCCGCGACTACGATCGCGAGCGGCTGCCGTTGTCTCGGCTTGCCTAGCGCCTACTAGTGGAGTTGTTCCTTTGGCTTTTACGCCGGCCGGAGAGTTTGTGTTTAGAAGGGGGTGTAATTTTTTTAGTACAGTTGTTGGATTGATCTCCGAGGCCCAGCCCAACGGCTAAGGCCTCATCCCCCTGGATCGCGCCCTGATCGGGGGCGTCCAACCGATCCATGGTTGGTGGGCCCCCGACGCGCTGCGCTATATAAAGAAGGGAGTGGGGGCCGCAGGCACTTGATCCAAGGTTCGCCGCGCCCGAAAACCCACTCCACAAACCCTAGGCCTCCGATCGGCTTGCGCAGTGGCGTCGGGAAGCACCACTGCGCCACCTCCGTTCTACTCCTTCCCCGTCGTCGGTCAGTGCCGGTGGAGGCCCGAAGGACGACGGAATCTACTCCGCCACCACATCAACTCCATCACCATGGATGCTTCCGGATCTGCTCCCACCAACGACGGTCGAAACCCTAAACTCCTACATCTATGTGTCTCTCTGTTTCCTTTTATTTGTAATAGATCTATTGTTGTTCCTATGTATCACTGTCTTCATTGTTTGTACCCCGACCCGATACACTGCTAGTAGATCCTGTTTTTCTATCAATGGTATCGGCCGATCTAGTAGTAGATCGGGCTTGGGGACTAACCATCGAGCACAGCAAGTAGAAGGAGGGTTTTTTTTTCCCTTTTTCCAAACCCTAACCCTAGCACCCAGATCCAGACGCGCAAGAATGAGAAAGGGAATACCTAATCCTAAAAGCAAAGAGGAAGGGCGGGGGGATCCATGCACTTACCTGTGCCGCGGTCATCCCCGCACCGCCACCGGGTCACCGGCGACCGGGACGAGCCAAGGGACCGGCCGGGGAAACCACGCCACCGCGCGGCTCTCCATGACCGTCCATCCAGCGAGGCACCGCGCACGAAGCCGCTAGACGGCGGCGCGCTCCGCCATGGAAGAGCGCGCGCACCGGCTAGGGGCCTCGGGGCGGCGCCGTCCTTCTCACCGGCCGTCGCAGGGGGTTTCTCCTTCTTGCGGCTCGGAGCGGTAAGAGAGAGGACAGAGGGAAGAAAGAGAAGGCGACGGTAAGAATGAGCCTAGGGTTTTCACCGGTCGGATGCCATCGGGGTTTTGTTCACCCGAGATCAAAGGACGGCCGTCCGATGTGATCCAACGGCCAGAATTTCATTGGACGAGATTCAGCCCAGGCGGGTTTTCGACACTGGGCCGATTTCGCGCCGCCGGCCCAGGTTGCGGCCTGGCTGCGCGCGCGCACTCCCGCGCGAAATTGGACTGGGCCGCAAGCGACCGTGGGCCGAATGGTTGGCCGCGGCCTGTTTAAGCACAGTGAAATTTTTTCAATTTCTTTATTTTTTCAGAAGCATTTAAATAATTGTTTTGCCCAGTTATTAAACTCTATTTAATTGCACCAACGTGTTTATTACTTAGAGAGCAAAGTCAGTAAGTTATGCTTCTGAAAAATAGCAAGTTAATTAAAGTTTTCCGCTGCGCAAGCTCTAATATTTTATGCATTTATTCTATTCTGCCCAACGGTGATTAGGATTTATGTACAGAGTTAATTTTTGTATATCTTGATTTTGACCAACGTTAAATTAAGATATGCAATTATTTTTTCCTAGATTTAATGTTGATGACCTCACTATTTTATTATGTTTAATTTCAGACCAAGCGCTCAATGCGATGCACTTTATTAGTGCAATCCCAAAGCTAACGGGACAGAACTATGTTCTGTGGCGCGAAGAACTTGATGCAGCTCTAGCACTTGCTGAGATAGATTTGGCTCTTCAGGAGCCAAAGCCCACTGAGCCAGAGGAGCCCGAAAGGGCCCAAAATGAGACCGATGAAGCTTTTGCTAATCGGAAGCGAGACTATGCTCCCATTAGAGCAAAGTATGATCTTGAGAAGTACAAGTGGGAAAAGTCAAACCGCAAGTGCAAGATTGTCATCAAGAAAACCATCACAGAGGGCTTAAGAGGTGCCATCCCAGAATGTGAAACAGCAAAAGAATACCTTGAGAAAGTAAAGAATCAGTTCACTGGTTCCACCAAAGCTCATGCTTCCACACTGATCCAGAAACTCACTAACATGAGGTTCACAGGGGGGAGTGTGAGAGAGCACATTCTGAGCATGAGCACCATGGCAGCTAAGTTAGACAAGCTAAAGATGCCCCTGGCAGATGGTTTCATCATTCACCTAGCTCTAAACTCCCTTCCCAAAGAGTATGAGACATTTGTTGTTAATTACAATACACAGCCAGAGGATTAGGATTTAGAGAAGGTGATTACCATGTGTGTGCAAGAAGAAGAAAGGCTAAAGAATGCAAATGGTGGTTCTGTGAACTTTGTCAAAGGAAAGAACAAGAAACCATTCTACAACAAGAAAGCTCAAGATGCCTCCACCTCTCATAATAAGGGAGGAAACTCTTCACAGCCTAAAGCACAGCCGAAACAAGACAACCAGCAGAAACAGGAGGACCCGGATCGCTGTAGATGGTGCAATGAGACAGGGCATTGGAAGCACGACTGCCCCAAGTTCATTAGACACTGCCTAGTAAAGGGTGAGGACATTATAACTTTTGTTGATGAATCCTTATATCTAAGCTATGCTAGATCCACATGGTGGATTGACTCAGGTGCAACTGTTCATGTTGCCAACTCTTTGCAGAGATTCAATGGAGGGAGAACCCTTCAAAGAGGAGAAAGACAGATTAAGGTGGCCACTGGTGTTGAAGCTGAAGTTCGAGCTATAGGAAATCTATCTCTAGACTTAGCTAGTGGTTTCACACTTGAGTTGCATGATGTTCTTTATGTTCCCTCTTTAGCCAGAAATTTGATTTCAGTTTCATGTTTGTCAGACTATGGTTTTGATTGTCATTTCAGCAAGAACAACTGTAAGCTACAGTTAAATAATAAGTGTGTGGGTCTTGCCTTCCGACAAGACAAACTTTATTTATTATCTATGTCTGAGAATGTGAATGCTGAATGTAATAATGCTGAGAATGCAATACCCGCAGATGCTAGCAAGAAAAGGAAAAGAATTGATTCCTCATCGAAATTATGGCACTGTCGTTTAGGCCATATTTCGAGGGGGAGAATAGAACGCTTAGTTAGAGAATCAATACTCCCACCACTAGAACTCTCAGAGTTAGAGCAATGTGTTGATTGCATTAAAGGCAAGTTAGTAAAGAACATAAAGAAAGGCGCTAAGCGAAGCACGGGAGTACTAGAATTGATCCACACAGACATCTGTGGACCTTTTCCAGTGACATCTGTGGATGGTTTTGATTCCTTCATCACATTCACAGACGACTACTCTCGTTTTGGATATATATATCCAATCAAAGAACGTTCAGAAGCTTTAGACAAGTTTAAGATATTCAAGGCTGAGGTTGAAAATCAACTAGACAGAAAAATCAAAGTAGTAAGATCTGACCGTGGAGGGGAGTACTACGGTTGACATACCCCTTATGGACAAGTCCCTGGACCTTTTGCAAGGTTCTTACAGGAAAATGGCATAGTAGCCCAGTATTCAATGTCGGGCGACCCACAGCAAAATGGAGTAGCAGAAAGGCGTAACCGTACTCTAATGGATATGGTGCGCAGTATGATGAGCTATTCCACTCTACCATTGAGTTTGTGGATGGAGGCCTTAAAAACCGTCATTCATATTCTCAACAGAGTTCCAAGCAAGTCAGTACTTAAAACACTGTATGAGTTGTGGACCGGCAGGAAACCCTCAGTCAACCATCTGCGTGTCTGGGGGAGCCCTGCTGAAGCAAAAGTATTTAACCCAAACATAGGAAAGCTAGACCCCAAAACAGTAAGTTGCCATTTCATTGGCTATCCAGAAAAGTCGAAAGGTTATCGTTTTTACTGCCCTGGTAGACATACCAAGTTTGTGGAAACAAGACACGCTAGTTTTCTAGAAGATCAGATGATCAGGGGGAGCAAGACAGCGCGAGAAATCACCCTTGAAGAGAAGCGGGTGTTCGTGCCCATCCCTATGGTGCAGGAACCCTACTTCACGCTGCCTGTTGTTGTTGGACCTACGCAAGTGGTGACAACACCTGCTGTAATTTCGCCTACGGCTAATTCGGAACCTGTCTTTCAGGAACCGAATGAACCCATAGTCGATGAACAGCAGCCCCAACAAGATCAGCCCCAAGAACAAGAAATGCCAGTAGCAGAACCTTCTGGCAGACCTCAAAGAGCGAGAAAGTCTCCTATTCCAGATGACTACATAGTCTATGAATGCGAAGAAGTTCAGATGGAGGATGAACCCACCTCATTTGAAGAAGCCATGAGGAGCACTGAAGCATCTAAGTGGCAAGAAGCCATGGAAGATAAATTAAAGTCCATGAGTACCAATAAAGTTTGGGACCTAGAGGAAATTCCTGAAGGAGCCAAAACAGTAGGCTGCAAATGGGTCTACAAAGTGAAACGTGACTCCAAAGGGAACATAGAAAGGTATAAAGCAAGACTGGTAGCAAAAGGTTTTACTCAGCGAGAAGGGATAGATTACAATGAAACGTTCTCTCCCGTCTCGAGCAAGGACTCCTTTAGAATCATAATGGCCCTAGTGGCACATTTTGATCTAGAATTACATCAGATGGATGTGAAGACAGCGTTTCTCAATGGGGATCTAAAAGAAAGAGTGTACATGGCACAACCGAAAGGTTTTGCTGTGACAGGCAAGGAAAGAATGGGCTGTCGCCTGAAGAAATCCATTTATGGATTAAAGCAAGCATCCAGACAGTGGTATTTGAAGTTTGATAAGACAATCAGGAAATTTGGGTTTAAAGAGAATGTTGAGGACAATTGCGTATATGCAAAGTTTAAGAATGGGAAATATATTTTCCTAGTACTGTATGTAGATGACATTCTACTGGCAAGTAGTGATGTCACTCTGCTACAGGAAACCAAAAGATTTTTGTCCTCAAATTTTGATATGAAAGATTTAGGTGAAGCTTCTTTTGTCTTGGGCATAAAGATTCACCGAGATAGAAACCGAGGGGTATTGGGATTGTCCCAAGAGGCATATATAGAGAAAATATTGAAGAAATTCAATATGCATAAGTGTAGACTATCACCTGCTCCTATTGTAAAAGGTAACAAGTATGGGGAACATCAATGTCCCAAGAGCAAGTTCGAGCGCGATCGCATGCAAGCCGTTCCATACGCTTCAGCTGTCGGAAGCTTACAGTATGCTCAAGTGTGCACACGCCCAGATCTGGCTTTTGTGACTGGGCTGCTTGGCAGATATCAAAGTAATCCAGGTATGGAACACTGGAATTTAGTAAAGAAGGTCTTAAGATACTTGCAAGGCACGAAAGGGCTCATGCTAACCTACAGAAGATATGATGACCTACAAATAGTAGGATATTCAGATTCTGATTACGCGGGAGATGATAGAAAGTCTACCTCAGGGTATATATTCACTCTCGCGCAAAGGAGCCATATCATGGAAAAGCTCAAAACAAACAATAGTCACTGCATCGTCCACAATGTATGCTGAATTTATTGCTTGTTATGAGGCGTCAGGACAGGTGAATTGGCTTAAGAAATTTATACCCAGTTTAAAGGTGGTCGACAGCATCGATAAACCACTAAAGTTGTATTGTGATAACGAGCCAGCAGTGTTGTATGCTCACAACAATAAGTCAAGCAATGCCGCCAAGCACATTGACATAAAATATTATGTTGTGAAGGATAAAATCCGGGATCACGTCATAAGTCTTGAACATATAAGCACAGAAAAGATGTTAGCGGATCCGCTTACGAAAGGCTTACCGCCCAATGTGTTCAGAGAACACGTAGCCGGCATGGGTTTAAAGGAAAGCCTGTGATTCCTGGATAGTAAGAGGACCCAAGGCGAGAATCCATCTCTAAACAGAAAAGTGTTTGTGGCTGTCTAATCTAATGGTAGTAACTGTTATGATGAAACATGCTCAATGCACTAATTTGTGATGGGGTGGGTTAACAAAGCGAGAAAGCAGAGATGAGATCAAGGGGGAGAATGTTGGATTGATCTCCGAGGCCCAGCCCAACGGCTAAGGCCTCATCCCCCCTGGATCGTGCCCTGATCGGGGGCGCCCAACCGATCCATGGTTGGTGGGCCCCTGACGCGCTGCGCTATATAAAGAAGGGAGTGGGGGCCGCAGGCACTTGATCCAAGGTTCGCCGCGCCCGAAAACCCACTCCACAAACCCTAGGCCTCCGATCGGCTTGCGCAGTGGCGTCGGGAAGCACCACTGCGCCACCTCCGTTCTACTCCTTCCCCGTCGTCGGTCAGTGCCGGTGGAGGCCCGAAGGACGACGGAATCTACTCCGCCACCACATCAACTCCATCACCATGGATGCTTCCGGATCTGCTCCCACCAACGACGGTCGAAACCCTAAACTCCTACATCTATGTGTCTCTCTGTTTCCTTTTATTTGTAATAGATCTATTGTTGTTCCTATGTATCACTGTCTTCATTGTTTGTACCCCGACCCGATACACTGCTAGTAGATCCTGTTTTTCTATCAACAGTAACTCTTTCGTTTTTATTTGGTAATTAGTGTCCAATCATGAGCTAATTAGGTTTGAAAGATTCGTCTCGTGATTTACAACCATACTATGTAATTAATTATTTTTTTACCTATATTTAATGCTCCTTACATATGTCCAAAGAATCGATGTGACGGAGAATCTTGTAAAATTTTTGGAACTTTGAAGCAACTAAACACCCCCTTTATCTTCTCAGCTGCCCTACAAAGGCTACGGAGTAGGAGTACAAGTGTAGGAGCATTGTTCAATCAGAGCATGCTGCATGCACGCACACAGTAGTTATGCTACGGCTTTCGACTGTGAAGCATTTGGTTTAAAGTTTTAGGCTGTCAGGATGTTTCATGGACCTTGCAAGGTGTTGGGATATTAATAAAAAAGCTAATTACAGAACTCGTTCGTAACGTGTGAGATGAATTTATTAAGACTAATTAATTCGTTATTAGTATATGTTTTCTGTAACACGACATTATCTAATCACGGGCTAATTAGACTTAAAAAATTCGTCTTATAAAATACACGTAATCTGTGCAATTAGTTATTGTTTTAATCTATATTTAATACTACATGCATATATCAAACATTCGATGTGATAGGGCGTAAAGTTTTAGGGAGTAACTAAACAAGGCCTGACTAGTACGTGCTTTTTTAGCCCTCGTTTAGTTCACAGAATAGGGGAGAAAAATACTGTACCAGAATTCCTGTAGTATTTCGTTTGTATTTGGTAAAAATTATCCAAATTTTGACTAACTAGGCTTAAAATGTTCGTCTCGCAAAATACAACAAAACTGTGCAATTAGTTTTTGATTTTATCAACACTTAGTACTCAATGCATTTGTCGACATTTTGATGTGACGGGGAATCTTCTTTTTGCATAGTGGAATTTGGGGGAGAATTGGGGCAACTAAACGAGACCTTACCTCCAAAATCGAACTGTCGTTCGAGCAGCGCCGAATCCGCGATGACAAATTGGCAATCACTTGGGCGCGCTGAATCAGCGATGACAAATTGACAAACTGACCTGGAACGTTGCGTAGCAGCTGCAAAATCCTACTAGGATCTCTATTCTCTATACAATCTACTGTTTCATCATCACTTCCCTAAACCAGCACATTGGCAGTAGTTTTTTTAGGGGAACATTGGCAGTAGATAACTCTGGTCAATGTTTCGTCCTCCTGCACCGAGAAGGTCCTATGGGCCATAGGTCTCTCCAAGTCCTCTAAAGTACTAACTTTTAGGCCCCTCGTCCTCAAACGCATCAAAAGAAAAGGGCAGGCCCATTGGCGCAGTTCCCTAGTACTCCGTAGGCTTTATAGTCGCAAGTATTTGGTGCACCTAGCGAACATTTGCGGACTGATCTCTTTGTTACGAACATGAAATGTTGGAGGGAAAGACTCGCCGACACGCATCCATCCACTACCGTCCCATGCACATGTACTCCGTAAGTACTGTAATAGACGAAAAACATAAGTTGGATGTCTGAGATTAAAATTCATTCTAATAATTACAATTTAGACACGGACTAAGTTAACATGCATGGATGCTTACGTGATATACAAGTGTACTATCTATGTCCACACGGGGGAGATACTAGTGCTTCACTGCTTTGTGAACGATGCAAAGAGCATTGAGCGATCTAAAGAGCGTGTTATAAGTTGCAGAGCAGAACCATACAATATGGGTCAATGACAGTGGCGGACCCAGAATCATTTCTTTGGGTAGGCACACAGTATAGGAACAGTGCTCCACAGTACGCTACAGTTCTCGCTACAGTGCTCCGTTACCTTGGTCACCGGGAATCTGGGGTAGTCCTGAGACTACCCAAAACCCTGCTGGGTCCGCCACTGGTCAATGGAATACATTTCTATCTTCCACCCTATGAATTGAAGACAAATCTATATATAAACTTTGAAAAGTCTTTAAGTATCAACTTCCAAACTAAATAGCTTACTCCATGAAGTATATTTCAATTCCTTCAAAATAGAAGTAATGAAACACACCGAATGAGTTTTGAATGATTCAATTCCTATAGGAAAACTCCTACGAAGCCCTTTGGAACAAAAGAGTAATTCTAAATATAGTCTTTGAGATTCCTATTGTCTGGATCATTCTAAAGGAATTTTAGAGAAAATTAAATATGAGCTCCAATCTCATTGTTTTGTTTCTATGTTTTTCTACATTTTTTTAAAGCCATCTTCCTGTGCTTTCCTTTGTTCTAAAATGCTTTGTGTAAATCCTTTGTTCTAAAGGGGGCCTAATAAACACTAGGGAAACATTCGACTTCCTCCTCATGCTACTCAACAGTGTCCTCTCCCTCCTCAATTCTCTCGGCCATCTTCCTCACCGCATCATGCTAAGATAAATATGGTCGCAATCCTCTCAAGGCGAGCAATGACCCCGAGCAAACTATTAAGGTTAGGGTTCATTTTTTTTTGCGAAAAGTGTTAGGGTTCATATTTTGTGATTATGGATTTCAGGCTTTGGGCTGGGGGTAGGGACAAGAGAAATGGTGACAGTGGTGGCGTGTAGTAGGCAACAACAGCAATAACGTTATTGATCATACGGTGCAGGATGGTCAACAATGGGGGCGAGAATATGTCACGGTTAAAATAGGGATAGAGAAGCAGATTAGGTTCAATGAATTATGATGTGTTTGGTTAAGCTGTGAATTATGAATAGAGATGGCAATAGAGACTCATCCCTAATTCACCGTAGAAAATTCCTCTATTAGAGGACGGAGATGAGAAAAAGGTTAGCTCCCACCGAGAAATAAAATGCGGAAAAGCTCTCTCCCTTGGATTTCGAGGGGCATGTTCGCTTGGCTGAAAATAAGTGGCTGAAAGTACCGTTGGCTGATTTGTTGAGAGAAAAATACTGTTGGCTAACTGAAAATAAGCGGCTGAAAGCTCAAGCGAACAGGCTGGAGCTCGTCTCTGCTCCCCGCGTCCCTGCACCACTGGTAGAAATCTTGAACCAATCGTGAACTAAGATGTTCTGTAGACTCGTGAGAGCACGGCGCAGGCATAGCCACACGCCCACGCACCCAAACAGCACAAGTGCACATCAGACGGTGAAAAACTGGAAATGCATGGCCATACCCGCATGCGGCTTTTAAATAACTTTGGGCACAGCAAAGGCGTGACAACGTGAGCTCATTATCATCGCGGCGGCCGGGGCTCGTGGCTGCCGCCTGCCGGCCGTGGGGGACCAGCAAACGAACCGAGGACAGGAGGGGATTCGAGACCATGGGTCCGGGCAGCACCGCATTGGCCACCGGCGGCCGGCGGGGATGGAAAGCGGCTGCCGGCCTGCCGCTCCTGCGCGGCCATTTTTTTTAATTTTAATCCTTTTTTAATCAAAATTGCAAAAAAACCGTCCTGCAAAATAATTTGTACCCATAGCCCATTTTAGTCACGCCAAACCTGCTGGCGCGATCAAAGCACTACGTCGCGCCAGAAGGTTTGGTGCGACCGGCTTTCCACCCTGGCAGGGACGGTTGACCACGGCTTGCGTGGAGGTTGCGGGGCCCACCCCATCGCGCCACATGCATCGGCGCGACGGGAGGACTTAGGGTTGCTAATGGGACGGCCCATCTCCATTAGCCTTGGCGCGCCCCACCGACTCGTCGTGCCGTTATGTTTGGCGCGACGAATCGCTATAAATGCTGCCGCCAACCCCACTCTCTCCCTCTCCCCACTCTCCAGGCAGGTCTCATGGTGGTGACGAGTTCCTCTTCTGTACTGTCTCTCCTCATTTTTTCCTCATTCTAATCCTACAAATCATCAAGGTTTTGTGTGGATGTTTGGTGCAACTCTTCAAGTGCTTGAGGTATGCTTCCCCGATCTATACTTTGGTTGCAAAATTTTGGTTCATTATGTCTACAATGCTTAGTTGGTGATTTTTGATTGCAAGGTTGGATTTAGTGTTTTAAGCACAATCTTAGTTATGCAAAGCACTCTTATTGTGTTGGATACATTTTGTCATCATGTAGTGGTTGAAATTTTTTTGGATTGAAGTGTTTTAGGGTTTGGTGGAAATGGATGTGAAATGGTAGTGTTGTAGGGTTTGAGAAGGATGGATGGAAAATGATTGGTAATGTTCTTGTTGTTGTAATCTTTGTGGATGCTATTGTTCTAGAGTTTGGGGAAAATGGATGGAAAATGGTAGTGTTCATGTGTTCTATGGTTTGGTGAAGATGGATGGAAAATGTAGTAGTTTTGTTGATTGTATTGTTATTATGGTTATGTGCTTATTTGAAAAGCTTCTAAGTTTGTGATTTAGGGTTTCATGTGTACTAAAATCTAACATGTTGGAATTATGAGTCATGTGTTTTCAATACATGTTTTTTGTTTATGTTTTGTGATATAGGGGTTTGTTACTATAATTGTCTCCAATATTGTGATGTGGATTGACATTGTATCTCTTTGACTCACTCTATATTAGGTTTGATGGAGAATCCGTTCGTGCACCATCCGCCGACTCACGATGATCAAGAGCTACACCCACCGGATGAACCGCCACCAAATTGTCATTGCGGTTTGCAGGCATGGGTGAAGCAGTCAAGGCACGAGCTGTCGTCTGGTCGTGGTTTTTTCTGTTGTTCACTTTGGCGTGGCCCCCGCACCAATAATCCTCATGCTATAGAAGGATGCGACTTCTACCGGTGGATCGATGGTCGTGACAAGTGGGATCGCCGCATCATGTACTTTCCTTACGACCCATGGAAGAGTGTTTCGAAGAGTGAGTATGTTCCATGGGTGCCTCCACCCGGCAATCCTCCTAAGATGGAGGCTCTTGAGATGTGGATGGCCACAACTGAGCGGAAAAAACATCCTCCTAGATGCCACTGTGGCAAGGAGGCGGTACTCCAAGAACCAAGCAAGCCGGGAATGTTTGATCCCTTCTTCCGTTGTGGTGAACGTGGCGCCGTAAGTGTTCATTCGAGTACTATTCCATTTTGCGATGTCATTTGCGTTGATGACATTATAACAATTTGGTTTTGTTGACATCGTTTTTTAGCACGTGTCAAGATGGTCAGGAAGGGCTAATCAGCAGAGGAAAGATTATTGTGTAGATTGATAGCTGATGAAAATGAGTTTGCTTATGAGTGGTAGCGGCATATGGGTTCAAATTGAAATGTTACCAATAAGGTTAAGGGTATTATTGCCGATGCCGATGAAAGATGGTTTGAAGACTGCTGCCGATGAAACAGGGAATGTACCGATGGAAGGAACTTGAAGGCTGCTGCCGATGGAACAGGGATTGTGCCGATGGAACAGGGATTGTGCCGATAAAAAGGAGGTCGATGAGAATACCATCGTGACTGAGGCGGACTATGGAATAAGATAGGAGTTAATTTCCTTATATATGTTTATTAGAGTCTGAGTTGTATCAAAGTCATGTGTTTCCATAGATTTGGATTTAGTGTCCTAGTCGTATTTGGTTACGTTTCTGTAGATCAGGATATAAATATAGGGTGAAGGGCAATGTAAAAGGAGAGATCAATCAATACATCAAAAACAACTTTTATTCTTATTTACATCTACTTTCGACGACTTCGTCAATTTGCATATTTTTCTTTTTTACGAGTTCTCATCGATTCGGCGAGTTGCATTGCTCCAGTGCAATCTTCGGCGATCCTCGAGTTCCGCGTGAGTACCTCTTGGCCGTGACTTCCGGGCGTATCGCTGTTGTCAGGACCAAAGTGCTCGTATCTTCATCCTTGTCGATTAACAGGTCAAATCGACTGACACGCTTTGGATATCAATTTTGGGTATTAGCCCTTTGTGTTTGCAGATCTACTGTTGCATCAACACATCTTTTGGCACGCCCAGTGGGACAGATCTAGTCAAGATGCTTAATCCTGAGATCGATGCGGGAAACATCATCGCGGTAACAGAAGAAGATCTTAAGGACGATCAGAAGCAGGCTATGGAGAGGGCTATAGAAGAATACAGACAGCTCTGCTTGAAGTCATTCAGTTTGAACAAAAGTGGACAAGTCATCCAGAAGCAAGACTTGTCGTTGCCTCGACAAGTTACCTTTGATTCTAATCCGGGTAAACTTCAAGAGATGGTTAATTCTGCAGTGAATCATGCTTTAATTAATCATTCCAATGTGCTGTCCAATACTATTCATAATGCTGTGATTCAAACTTTCAAAGAAGGGCAAGCGTCACCTTGTTACGTTGGGCCTGCTTATCATCAACCAGAATTAGCATCTGCTATTGCTCCATCGGCTCCCCCGGCCGTTGCGGGTATAGAGATTTCTTCTCTTCCAGTATCAGCAGGTTTATCTAACATACAGTCTACACCGATGCGTCCGGATTCAACATTATCAGGACGAGTTCAGCTTAATACAGATCTATCAGCATCGGCTTTATCAGGTCCTGTACCACAGAATAATCAGACTCCTGCTAATTGGTGGGGATATAGTATGCCTCCAGAGCCATCTGTTTTTAACCATGGATCACCTCAAGTGTTTGATGCAACGGGAAAAGCTCCTATGCTATCGGCCGGTTCACCGATAGTTCAAGTACCCCAGTATACTACAGCAACTACTGTACAACCAACTCTAGGAGGTTTCCAGGTGTCTTTGGGTCAAACATCTAGTTCAAGTCCATCGGCAAATTTGTTACCGATGCAACAGAAGGCTCCAATCGTAAGTCAACCTAGAGTCCAGGTTTTACCTCAAGTTAGTTGTAATTATCCGACAATGCCAACAAGTTACCAACCATCGGCAAATTTTGTACCGATGAACGCTAATAATTGGCCAGGGCAGTTTCCCACTCAACATTCAGTTCAGCCAAATCAGCAAGCCACAGGTGTTCATCAAGGTCACATGCATGCTGGTTTTCAGAATCAAGCATCGGCAGCTCAACCGATGAACCCTTTTCAGCAGGTTAATGGACCACATATAGTGACAAATATGCCAATTGCTGGAGATCGTGGGCCACAAAGGTATGCAGAAGGGTATCAGCAAGTACCTCCAGTGGAGATTCAACCATGTCGTCAACAAGATGTTGATGCTTTTTGGGCCGATAAAATAGCAGAAATTATGAAGGATCAGTTTGGGATCAAGCCCAAAGTTAATACCTATTCTTATCGGACTCTGTATCCTCCGGCATATGATTTAATTCCTCTCCCAAATCGTTATAAGGTGCCGGATTTCACTAAGTTTTCTGGGCAGGACGATACATCAACCATGGAGCATGTTAATCGTTTTATTATTCAATGTGGAGAGGCAGCTTGTAGAGATGAATTGAGAGTTCATTTGTTTTCATCATCTCTATCTGGATCAGCATTTACATGGTTTATCTCACTACCGCCAAATTCTATTATTACTTGGGCTGATCTGGAAAAGCAATTTCATAAGTATTTCTTTGCTGGAGTTCATGAAATGAAGCTTACCGATTTGGTAAAGATGAAACAGCGCAATGATGAATCGGTAGAAGGCTTTGTGCAAAGGCTACGAGATGTAAAGAATAAATGTTATAGCCTGGTGTTGAATGATCGGCAGCTTGCCGATTTGGCCTTTCAGGGATTGTTGCCACACCTTAAGGACAGATATGCTTCTCAGGAGTTCGAAAGCCTAAGTCATCTAGTGCAAAGAATTTCTGATCAAGACACTAGGGTTTTTGAACCTAAAAGGAATTGGAATAAGAAAGTTTCATTTGTCAAAGAAGTAGAAGATTCTGATTTGGATGAAGAACCAGTTATCGGTTTGGCTGAGTGGGTTAAGAATAAAAAGCCGATATCTTGTCCCTTTGGTCACAAAGAGCCAGAGAAGTTTACTTTCGACGTCACCAAAGCCGATAAGATATTTGATCTTTTGCTTCAGGAGGGCCAGATTAAGTTATCACCTAATCATGTGATCCCATCGGCAGAAGAGTTGAAGCATATGTTGTATTGCAAATGGCATAATGCAACTTCACACAGTACAAATGAGTGCAAAGTATTTAGACAACAATTACAGTTAGCTATTGAGTCTGGGAGAATAAAATTTGGCAATTCCAAGATTCAGAAGCCGATGAAAATTGATCAACATCCTTTTCCAGCAAATATATTGGATACTGAAGGTAAAATTAAGGTGTTGACATCGGAAGCTGCTAAAAAGAATGCATCAGTAGATCCCCAACATCGGATAACTACCGATGATGCAAAAGGCAAGGGGTTATTGACAGAAGGTGGCAGTTCTGGAAAGCCTCCTCGATCTGGCATCATGATTACTCAACAAAGACAACAGGAAGGCTGGCGTCAGCGAAGGGACCGATATCGACAATAGCAAGAGGAAAGACGTCAAGAAGAGTGGAATCGGCATAAGGATCATTGGAATTGTCCATTTTTTATTCATTATTGGGAGGAAGGTATTAAGTTACCTACTGTTGAAGATTGCCCAGAGTGCAATGGTTATTATGGAGTTAATCGTCCTATAAGAAGATTTCAATCTAGTAATCAAGGTTTGTCCATTAATGAGCCGATCAGAAGGAGAGCATCAGTATATGATCGGCTGGGGGGCAGGCTCAGTGTTCATGAAAGGCTTGGTAAACACATTGCATATTTTCCGAGAAACCAAGAGGAACTTGAAGAGATGGCAAATGCAAGAGTTCCTGATGAAGAAATATTTTACAGGGATCCTAATATACGTCGTGTGGAGACAACCAGGACCTATCAGCCAGTGTGGAAAACTAAACTTCCTCAATGGTGTCCAGAGGGTTTGACAAAGACACAGAAGAGGAAAATGCAGCGAGAGCGTCAAAAAGACTTTTACCAAGAAGGAAGTCCCTCCAATGAGAAATCTGGTAATCAGCAGTGGTAGATAAGGCACAAAAATAAAGGCCCATCGGCAGATGTCAATATGGTGTTTATGTTGCCGATGGAATTTTTGGCTCTATCTGATAGCGAAGAAGAAGTTTTTTTCTCTGACCAAATAGCTCAATTAACACTAGATCCAATGATGGCTATTTTTGAGAAGCCTGCCGATGATGAGAGACAACACCTCAAGGCTTTGTTTGTAAAAGGCAGAGTTGATGGGCAGCCTGTATCTAAGATACTTATTGATGGAGGAGCTTCAATTAATATTATGCCTTATGTGATGTATCGGAAGCTTGGTAAGGGAGATCAAGACTTAACTAAGACTGATATGATGCTAAAGGACTTTGAAGGCAATGTATCACTAGCTAAAGGGGCAGTGTGTGTTGAATTGACCATCGGCAGTAAAACCTTACCGACAACTTTCTTTGTTATTAATGGCAAGGGTGCATATAATCTGCTTTTAGGAAGGGATTGGATTCATGCTAATTGTTGTGTTCCTTCTACAATGCATCAGTGTCTTATACAATGGGTTGGAGACAAAATTGAAGTTGTTCCTGGTGATTCTTCTTATATCATCGCATCGGCAGAATCAGACACTTATGAGCGAACTAGGTGCATATCAGGAGAAGCTTGGGAAAAAGAGTTCCTCAAGGTTGCCGATTACGAAATTCTACCGATCCAAGCAGTCGGTTCTGAAGAAGAGTTTTAATGGATAGATTTGCCGATGATGGAAAATTAGGTCAAGGATTTACATCGGCAGATGATTTAATAGAAGTAGATATTGGTGAAGGCGATGGGCCAAGGCCCACTTTTATTAGCGCTAAGTTAAATTGTAAGTGTAAACAGCAACTAGTTGATTTGTTAAAGGAATATAAAGATGGTTTTGCTTGGGATTATACTGAAATGCCTGGGTTAGACCGATCTATAGTTGAACATCGGTTGCCTATTAAATCTGGATTTCGGCCACATCAGCAGCCGACACGCCGCTGCAATCCTAATATACTTCCTGATATTAAGGCCGAAATAACTAAATTAATTGAGGCAAAGTTTATTCGGCAGTGTCGATATGCAGAGTGGATTTCTAATGTGGTTCCTGTATACAAGAAAAATGGGAAACTTCGTGTTTGTATTGATTTCAGGAATCTCAATAAGGCCACACCGATGGATGGTTATCCAATGCCGATTGCTGATTTGTTGATTGATGCTACAGCAGGGCATCAAATTATCAGTTTCATGGATGGTAATGCAGGTTATGATCAAATTTTCATGGCTGAAGAAGATATTTCTAAGACTGCTTTTAGATGTCCAGGACATGTGGGATTATTTGAGTGGATAGTTATGACATTTGGTTTGAAAAATGCCGGTGCTACTTATCAAAGAGCTATGAACTTTATTTTCCATGAATATATCAGCACGTTGGTGGAAATCTACATTGATGACATAGTGATTAAGTCTGGAGACATCACAAAGCATCTAACCGATCTACAGAAGATATTGGAGTGCACAAGAAAACATGGATTAAAGATGAATCCTAATAAATGTGCATTTGGTGTATCGGTAGGACAATTCTTGGGTTTTATGGTGTATCAGCGGGGTATTGAAATTAGTAGAAAATCTATTGAGGCAATCAACAAGATTGTTGCTCCTGCCGATAAAACTGAATTACAATCCTTGATCGGTAAGATTAATTTCATCAGAAGATTCATATCTAATTTGTCGGGTAAGATCAAGGCTTTTAGTCCATTATTGAAATTGAAAGCCGATCAGAAATTTAAATGGGGGGATGAACAGCAGTTAGCCTTAGATGAAATTAAGAGTTATTTAACAAATCCTCCAGTGTTAGTTCCACCCCAACAAGGAAAACCTTTCAGATTGTATTTATCAACTGAAGATACTGTTATCGGTTCAGCTCTTATTCAAGAATTTGAAGGAAAGGAGCGTGTTATCTATTATTTGAGTAGACGGTTAATAGATGCTGAAACTAGGTATTCGGCCATTGAGAAATTATGTCTATATTTATACTTTTCTTGTATTAAGCTGAGACATTATTTACTATCGGCTGAATGTACTGTCATATGCAAAGATGACGTGGTCAAGTATATGCTGTCAATACCGATACTGAATGGTAGGATTGGTAAATGGATTTTAGCATTATCAGAATTTGACCTATGTTATGAATCGGCTAAGGCAGTTAAAGGACAGGTTATGGCCGATTTCGTTACTCAACATTGCAACACGGTGGATTCTCTGGAAATTGCTCTGTGGACACTTTTCTTTGATGGGTCTACTTGTGGTGAAGGGGCAGGCCTTGGTATCGTATTAATTTCCTCTCAGAGGAAGAAGTATGAGTTCTCATTGCCGATTGTTGCTACATCGACAAACAATCAAGCTGAGTACCAAGCCCTGATAAAAGGGTTAGAATTGCTCAAGGAAGTACATGCTGATGCTATTGAGATCTTTGGTGATTCTTTGTTAGTTATAAATCAGTTGACTAGGATTTATGAATGCCGAAGTGAAATTCTAATTTCATATCATGAAAAGTGTTTGAGATTATTAAAAGGGTTCAGGAGTTTTCATCTGGAACATATTTCTCGGATGCATAATGAAGAGGCTAACCGATTGGCTCAGCATGCTTCAGGATATCAACCTGTTCAAGAAGTATTAATATCAACAGCTGATACCGATGACTGGAGGAAGGAAATTATTGATTATTTAAAGAATCCATCTAAAAAGGTTGAAAGACGTATAAGGTTCCAAGCTACCAAGTATGTACTCCTCAATGATGAATTGTATTACCGTACCATAGATGGAGTTTTACTCAGGTGTGTTAGCATAGAGGAATCAAAAGGCCTGATGGGTGAAATTCACAAAGGAGTATGTGGGGCTCATCAGTCAGCCTTCAAGGTGAAATGGATGATCAGAAGAAATGGATATTATTGGTCGACTATTCTTGAAGATTGTTTTAAATGTTTTAAAGGATGTCAGGAATGTCAGAAATTTGGTAATATTCAAAGGGCACCCGCATCGGCTATGAACCCTATAATTAAGCCTTGGCCGTTCCGTGGTTGGGCTATTGATCTCATCGGTCAGATTTATCCACCATCGAGTAAAGGGCATAAGTTTATTCTGGTTGCTACCGATTATTTCACAAAGTGGGTTGAAGCAATTCCTTTAAAAAAGGTGACATCGGCTAATATGATTGATTTTGTGAAGGAGCATATTGTTTACCGATTTGGCATCCCTCAAACCATCACTACCGATCAGGGCACTATGTTTACATCGGGTGAATTTGATGAGTTTGCTATAGGAATGGGGATTAAAGTTTTGAATTCTTCACCGTATTATGCCCAGGCTAATGGTCAGGCTGAAGCATCTAATAAAGGAATTATCAAGCTCATTAAGCGCAAGATTAAAGAGTATCCTAAGAAGTGGCATACAGTATTAAATGAAGCTTTGTGGTCATATCGGATGGCGTGTCATGGTGCAACCAAGGTAACACCTTATCAGTTAGTGTATGAACACGATGCAGTCTTACCTTGGGAGATTAAAATTGGTTCTAGGCGAATACGCTCTCAAGATCAATTAACAGCCGATGATTATGATATCCTTATGAAGGATGAGTTGGAAGATGTAGCAGGTCATCGGTTAAAAGCTTTAGTTAGCATCGAGGAGAATAAGAAAAGAGTAGCTAGATGGTATGACAAGAAGGTGAAGGTAAAGGAATTTGTCGATGGAGAATTGGTTTGGAAGTTGATTTTACCGATTGGGACTAAAAGTTCTAAGTTTAACAAATGGTCACCTAATTGGGAAGGTCCATATCGGATAAATCAATCTATTCCTGGTAATGCATATATTCTTGAAACTCTCGAAGGAGTTGTATTTCCTAGAGCATTAAATGGAAAATATTTAAAGAAATATTACCCTAGTATCTGGATGGATGCATAAAAGAGTAATTGCCGATAACAATCCTATCGGCTAGAGTCAAAACAAAGTATCAATCATTGCCGATGCGCTAATTTAACAAAGCTTGGATAGCCGATATCGCACGCAGGCGAATTTTATCGGTTTCTTTTAATTCCTTGGCATCTTCATCGGCACTTCCTTCCACAGGCTTGAGTTTCTTCTTGAGAACCAAGGCCTTGCGAGCTTGGACGTCTCATTCTTGCTGAAGGGCCTTGATAGCGTCAGGAAGATGGTCTTCTTCTTGCTTGGCTTGAGTCAGGGCTGTTTCAACCTTTTCCAGTTCGGCTAGCAGAGCTGCCCTTTTTGCCGATAGGTCTAAGATTTTCTGTTTAAGATCAGCACCGGAGGCTTGCAAGTTGCTGATGCTTTTGTGCTTCTCATCGGCAGTTTGCTTCAACTGCAGCATTTCTTCCTTAAGTTGAGCTTGAGCTGCTCTGTCGGCAATACGATGAACAACCTTTTGATATTGAAGTTGTCTGCTCTCCAGATGGACTGCTGGAAAGATGATTTCTTCAACATCGGCAGGGACTTGGCCACGGATTGTTTTGAAGATGGTCCTTGCAGGGTCTGAATCGATCACCAGTTGAGCAGTATCTTGTTGTAGCAGATTCAGGAGAACTTCTAGTTTGCCATAGGTATCTGTCGATATTGTTCCCAATGCCAGGGAAGCACTCGCCTCTTCTCCATCATCATCGGAGACGTCGATAGCAAAAGAAAACAAGCTATCAGGAGAATCTTGTTCCTGTGAAATAAAGAGAGTTAGGAATCCTATTTGTGGTGTCTGGGGATATTATAAACCAAACAGTTAATCGGTTTATCTGCTTCAGGGCAATTTCTTGAGCCTGGCTTGAGGGAGCGGCTTGAAAAAGATCATGTGAAGGATCGACAGAGGATGCCAATGGAATGTCTTCTACGACCTCATCAGTAGTCAGCCCTTGGGGTATAATGGTTGATGGTGTATCTTGTACAGAAGAAGCAGCTTGTTCAATTATATCAGTGGGTCGATTAACAGGTGTTAGAGCGGATGAAGGGGCTGGTGTAGATTTCTGTCGCTTTTGTTGAGCTTCAGCATCGGTTAAAGCTTTGCGCTTTGTTTGGGCCTCAGCGACAATTGGCTGGGGGGCATCGACATGTGTTGATTGGGGAGCTTGCATGCTTGGTGTGCTTGCCGATGTGCCCGTTTGTTGATGCAAAAACGAGTATAAGATTGGATATTTAACAGAAAAAATGTAAAAATAAGAGAATACCTCTGAAGGAGGAGTAGAGGTCGTGGTGCTCGATATTGGAAGAGTTGCTGATGATGATCCAGCTGCAGTTCTCACATCCTGATAGTTATATGTTAATATAGTGTGCATCGACAGAAAAACAAAGTAAGCAAGGTTATTACCTTAAAAACCTTGATTAGGCTTGAAGCAGCAGCCATTGGAGTGGCCCTAGATGTTGCTAATCTTGGTCTGGAGGTGATAGTTTTGGCGCGAGTCCTCTAGAAGGTTAAGGCCTCTAAGGTAGGGGCGTTGTAGCCAATTATTGAGACTGGAGAAATAGGGTGGAGGTTGAAGGGTCTTTCACTTTTGCTTATTGATGAAACTAGATCATTGGCCTGTTTCAGGGAAGATTAGTTACCAATATACATATAAAAGGAAGGAGAGAGACAAAAGTTAAAAGGAACTTACTGCATCGTCAGGAACAGCATAGTCGGGATCGATCATGTGCCGATATGTATGAACGGATGTTGAAAACAACTGTTCTTTCCACTCTTGCCACCATTGCTTATATGACTCTGTGATGAAAGACACTGGTGACCAGGCGGAGAGATCAACATTTAAAATATCGGCATTAGGAGCAAGTCTTACTACTCTACTCCATTCAGTTCCAGTTGTAATAATTTCTCTAGGCTTAATCACATCGACAAAGCATAGCTTGATTGGCAGTTGCCCAAAGGCTAATTGGCGAGACACTGCCGATGGATTGTAGAATTCATAAGTGATATGGGAATTCTTCCCGCTACCAAATGTGTTTATTGGGATTGCTCTGGGGGTAATAATAGCCATCATAAGATCATTATCTTGGTTCAGATCACTATCGGCAAAATTGAAAAGAAGAGGGAATTTGTTATCCTCATCGATATAGGGTACCCAAGCTCTGAGATCACGAGGGAGACCATGGTAGAAATTCTAAAAAAAACCTGCCAATTTGATCTTCATTGGACTCTGTTCCAGGAAGGACGATTATGGCTTCGCCAAAGTTGAGAGGAGGGCGTGTTGCCGATTCATCATCTCCAAGGATGTAATCTTCGGCGATCTCTCGTGGGAATTCTTAGGCAAAGAAATCCCATTGTAGACGCTTATGCATGTGAGCGTTTAACCACATATTGATGAACCACCACGGGCCTCCCAGATTGCCGATGGGTTCACCAAGTAGAAGCTTCTGAGACGCTTGGTAGAGAAGGTGGTAAGTTGAGCTTAGGAGGTATCGGCCAAGTGGGAATCTGACACCATTGGCCAAGAGTTCCGCTGCTGGGAGGAAGGCGTTAGTTGGTCCTACTGATCGACCACAGAAGATAAACTTCTCCAGCCACATGTTCAGGAATATGGCGTGTTCCCTTTGATTGACAGTACCAGTTTTTTGGTACTCTTGGATGTATCCTGTCCAGCCGCCGATGTTGCATGTATTTACTCTATACTCAGTTTTTCTGCCAAAAATGTGGCCTTCATCGACAGTTGAGATATCCAAGCCGGTGAGCATATATACATCGGCAAGAGTAGGGGCACATGGGCCATGACCGAACATGAAGGTATTTGTGGTATCTGACCAAAAATGAGCAGCAGCTATCATCATGAATTCATTCCTTTGCATATCAGCAATGGATAGCCTGATACATTGATCTATCTTCCGTTCTGCCCAGAACACTTGCATTGATCTGTTTACTCTCAAGTACCAGTTTTTCCACCCTTTGGTAGGTTTGGGCCAAGATCGAAATGTATCTTTCCATAGATTCAAAGAGAAATTTTGAGCTTTGAAGGGAATACGATTAGCCTCTGCATTGATCAGGTCGGTTGGATCTGGATCACCCATTGGACCTAAGCAATGGAGGGAAGGTTGGTTGGTTGGAATAACCAGTGTGTTGCGTAGTTCCTGAGTTTGGAAGATCAAGAGAATGGAAGAAGTAGAAAAAAATACCAACTGTAAGAATTCGCAAGGGGCCAGAAGGGTCGAAGTAAAAGTAATAAAAAAAAAGAACGAACCGCAGGGACGTTGAAGTTGACCGCCATTGTTTCGAGAAGGATGAGGGCACGAGCTGGAGATTGGAAAATGATGATGGAAGGAGCTCTGGTGGGTTGAGGATGCGCAGTTAGGGTTGCCGCCGAAGAGAGAATGCCAAAGGTTGCAATTTGAAGGTAAAAGATGAGCAGTTCGGAGAAATCTATTTATAGGTCATTTGGGGTAGGGGTATTCTTGACTTATCTCTATGCCATACGCGGATGGATCGAGGTGGTTCAGATAGATATGGTAACTGTTCGTACGACAATCAAGGGATTGTACAGAAGATTTGATGGCATGGCAAGTAGTCATGACTTGAAGGATATTTTGATACAGGATCTTTCAGTTCTAAAATGGTGATGTTGCTGTGATAAGATCTTGCCGATGGATTGTTATTTTGGTATCTCAATCGTAATTGAAGCAAAAAACAGTTGGAAAATGTGCGATATTTACTGAGATACATGGATTAGATCTAGATTTGATTAAATCTGGTAACAGATCATGTTATGCTTGGAGAATGGGTTGAAAAATAGGTAATAGCAGGCATTATCTGGAGTAAATTTCGGAGCATCAATATCTTATACTCCGAAATTGGGGGGCATGTGTTGACATCGTTTTTTAGCACGTGTCAAGATGGTCAGGAAGGGCTAATCAGCAGAGGAAAGATTATTGTGTAGATTGATAGCTGATGAAAATGAGTTTGCTTATGAGTGGTAGCGGCGTATGGGTTCAAATTGAAATGTTGCCAATAAGGTTAAGGGTATTATTACCGATGCCGATGAAAGACGGTTTCAAGACTGCTGCCGATGAAACAGGGAATGTACCGATGGAAGGAACTTGAAGGCTGCTGCCAATGGAACAGGGATTGTGCCGATGGAACAGGGATTGTGCCGATAAAAAGGAGGTCGATGAGAATACCATCGTGACTGAGGCGGACTATGGAATAAGATAGGAGTTAATTTCCTTATATACGTTTATTAGAGTCTAAGTTGTATCAAAGTCATGTGTTTCCATAGATTTGGATTTAGTGTCCTAGTCGTATTTGGTTACGTTTCTGTAGATCAGGATATAAATATAGGGTGAAGGGCAATGTAAAAGGAGAGATCAATCAATACATCAAAAACAACTTTTATTCTTATTTACATCTACTTTCAACGACTTCGTCAATTTGCATATTTTTCTTTTTTACGAGTTCTCATCGATTCGGCGAGTTGCATTGCTCCAGTGCAATCTTCGGCGATCCTCGAGTTCTGCGTGAGTACCTCTTGGCCGTGACTTCCGGGCGTATCACTGTTGTCAGGACCAAAGTGCTCGTATCTTCATCCTTGTCGATTAACAGGTCAAATCGACTGGCACGCTTTGGATATCGATTTCGGGTATTAGCCCTTTGTGTTTGCAGATCTACTTTTGCATCAACAGGTTTGAACATTATGTTTTGTAGGGTGGTTTCCCAGCTTGTGAGTTTAATGAGCACATCTACGGACCCAAAGCACAGTGGCCTTCGGAAGAAGAGGCTAAACAATATGTACGTGGCGACGTTCCATGGCCATGCTTGTCGAAGTCGGCCCCAAAGTGCAAGTGTGGCATCTTGGCTAAAGAAGGAGTTGTTCCTTCAGAGCTAGGGAGAGGCTTCTATTGTGGCAATGCTTATGGAGGGTCTAATGAGTTCTTTGTGAGTTGACTAACTTTACCCTTGAAATAGTTTTGTTTTGTTTGCTACTTATTTTGTTTGTTCACTGATTTGTGTTTGTTTTCAGAAGGGGAAGACATGCGATTGGGAGGATTTCCCCAATCGTGGAAAGATATTGGCGGAACTCAATTTGGATGGAAGGCTCCGTTCGCCCAACTTGTCCGAGTCCATGAGACTGAAACTGCATGCCTATAGGGAAAGAACTCGGTTCTTGAACAGTGTTCGAACCCTAGGTGGGAAAGAACCCGGTCCATGAGACTGAAACTGCACGCCTATCGGGGTTTGGAACATAATCCAACCCAAGGTACGGTGGCCATTGTGTCGGATCTAGGTATGGCTCGAAGCTACACTCCCACACTTTGAGAGTGTTTGACATGAGATAAAATGGAGACATGAACTTGTGGTCTTCATGGTCTATTCCCCTATATGTGCAAGCCGTGATGACATGCGAGCAGGGGGCATGATAGAGCTGAGGAATGTTACAGGAGCATTCGACCTTCTCAAGGTCCACCTTGTAATTCCTGCTACCGTACTTCTCGCCACCCGGAGTAGTGCCTCCAGCTGAGTATATATTGTATACTAGCCTTGATGGTCCATACGAATCGCCCACTTGGTTGTTAGATATCATCTCCGCAATCTCTAAGTGCTTCCTACCGCCTTTCCCCCATGTTTCTTTGGACCGATTGGCTTTGTTCCATCGATTCACAAAGTACGCATTGCACTTCCTAAACAAGTACTCCACAATGCCTGACACAGGAACTGCACGGATACCTTTGAACACTTTGTTGAACGATTCCGAACAATTGGTGGTCATGACGCCGTACCTAAGCCCACCGGTGTTGAATGCTAGAGCCCACTTCTCCCTCTGTGACATCTGATCCTTTAACCAATTATGGGCCCTATCATTGAGGAGCTTATCCAACTCGTTAAGTTTCTTGTCAAACTTCTCCTTGGTTCGACAACAACAAACAGACTTTAACTTCTGCACAACTTCCTTTTTCTTCTGGCGACGCCATATGTTGGCAGCGAAGTGCCTCATGCACCACCGATGCTCAAGTGGAGGCCGTCCATCTACTTCCTCTCTCGCAGCTTTAAGCAAACCATGATGTCGGTCTAAGATCATGCAAATCCTACGAGAGGTACAGATGACATTCTGCCGCACATGCTTCAAGAACTAGCACCAGCTATCATCATTCTCACCCTCGGCCAAAGCAAATGCTAATGGGACAATCTGATTGTCTAGGTCAACTCCAACTGCAATCATCAACACACCCCGGTACTTGCCTGTAAGAAATGTGCCATCAACAAGGACTAAGGGACGACAATGCTTGAACGCCTCACATGACTGTGGAAAACACCAAAACACCCTCTGCAGAGTTGCCTTGGGAATCCCGTCGACGTCATCCACTATGCGGCCGACATGAGGATACCATCTAAGGCCAGGATTGAAGTGTTTCATGGCACTTAGAATCCTAGGCACTTGGTTGTACGCCTCCTTCCAATCACCCCACAACAACTGTATAGCGTGTTGCTTTGCCCGCCATGCCTTTGAGTACTTCACTCTATAGCTGGTGAAGCCCTGTATGGTCTCGATGAGCGATGAAACAGATGTGTCGCTATCAGCCCTAACAACGGCAACAATACGACAGCCGAGGTAACGGGCTGTGTTCTGTGGATGCACTTTCTTTACCTTCAAAGACCGACATGTGTGAGGTTGCTTAACATTTCGAATCCTCCATTTCTCGTTGCTCATCTTTCAAACCCACACTCCCCAACCACACCTAGACTTGCACAGGACTGTGTACCGCTTCGCCTTATCGCAGTGAGTCACACGGTAAGGCTTGTTGTAAGGTCCAAGTAGGCTAGAGGGGGGGTGAATAGCCTTATTAAAACTTCTACAAGAATTACTTAACCACATGTTAGTACAAAAGGTGGCGAATTAAATGCACTAGCTCTAACTAATTAAGCAAGTCACCTACACAAGTCTATAACAAGGCTATTCACTAAACACAACAACAACTACAAGCTAGAAACAAGAAGTAATACAAGAGAAGAGCTTTGAGTGATTATACCGCCGTGTAGAGATAAGAAGTACCAATCAATCAATCACACAAGAGAAGTCCTCGGGAAGAGAATGACACAAGAATTTATCCCAAGGTTCACTTGCTTCCTGGCAAGCTACTCCCCGTTGTGGCGATACACCCACTTGTCGGTTCACGAGCTAATCGACTATCAAGAGTCGAGCCCTCGGCGGACGCCGCACAACCGCACATAAGATGGGGATCCTCCAAGCCACGAGCTCCACTAGAGTATCTAATTTGCGAACTCCCGCGGGGAAGGATCAAGAACCCCTTACAACACTTGGTGAAGGCTACAACAATCTCCAATTGCGAGCTCAATCACCTCCGCTGCTCCAAGCCGTCTACCGTGTCGGGAAACACGGAAGAGTAACAAGAAATCCACAGCAACTCGAAGATCAAGTGCCTCTAGAATGCAACTCTCAAGCAATGCACTTGAATCTCACTCAATCTCACTCAAGATGTGCAACTAATCAAAGAGATGAGTGGAGGGGTTGTTCTCTAGCTCAAACGATGTCTCTAAGTCTCAAAATGTGCAAGAGTTACCCTCAAACCCCGACCAACGTCTATTTATAACGAAGGGGTACGCAGCTAGCCGTTAGGAACTTAAACAGCCGAAATCGCGCTGACCGGACGCGCTGGTCATACTGACCGGACGCGCCGGTAGCGTAACGGCTAAACTCCGAAACACCGACCCAACGCGCTGGTCGCGCAGACCAGACGCGCTGGGTGTGACCGGACGCGCTGGTCCCGCAACTGACCGGACACGCTGGTCAAGCCTGAGTATCACAGAACGAAACAACGACCGGACGCGCTGTAGAGCTGACCGGACGCCACAGTGCCAGCGTCCGATTAGAGTCCAGTAAGCTCCCTGGATGACCGGACGCGTCCGGTCGACAGTGACCGGACGCGCTGCGCGTCCGATCATTAAACTGAAATACGCGCAGACACTGAACACTGACCGGACACGTCCGGTCATATAGAGACCGCGTCCGGTCCAGTGTCCGATCACCTCTGTGACCTCCGTTCGCCTCCGTTTCTTTTTCGACTTCCGGCGCACTAGAAAATAGGCATTTCACTTCTCCAAAAAGCGCCGAATCCCGCCTCGCAAGCTCGGCGGGAGGGAGAGAGGAACCCAAACCCCTCTCTACTGCTTAAACTTCACCGCCTTCGCAAATGTGCTAACACCACGAAGTGTACACCACCATGTGCATGTGTGTTATCATTTCACAATCATTTTTCAAGGCGTTATGTTAGCTCTTTTACTAGATCCTAATGCATATGCTCAAGACAATGATCTAGTGGCACTTGATTCCCGAGCTAACCATGATTGCCCCTCTTGATAGTCGGCTATGTATCCTAAACCCGGTCAATCACTTCTCTACTCATCTTAGACCGGCAAAAGGAAAACCCTATGGTTATACCTTTGCCTTACGCTCTTAGATCCTTCTCTTTCACTTGATCATCATGTCCATCATATTATGTGCATCTCCACCATGATCATCATTTCATGTCTATGCACCATCTCTTTGTGATCTTGTGGCCACCACTCCTTGCCACATACACCTTCATCACATGTGTTGCTTATGCCTAACTCAAAACACTTAACACATGGCATTAGAAACTTGGTGTCATTAATTACCAAAACTAAACTTGGGCTTTCAATCTCCCCCTTTTTGGTAATTGATGACAACCATCACAAAGATATGAAATGAAATCAATTTTTAATTTCGATAGTATTAGCTCCCCCTACATATGTGCTTCCATGAGTTTGGTTCAATTATGCACATATGTATGGATTTGAATTTTAGGAGAGTTACTACTATCAAATTGATGTTAAGGTATATAGAATGGACCTTTGAAGCGTGATACCAATCGGAGTTGCCTTTATATACCACCCTTAGCATTGATGTAGCTAGACACCACTTGTAATACATCACTTGTAAAGATCACAACCACTAAAATACCTTGTGAGATCAACATTATAAGTAAAAAGGTGTCTAGATACCACTTGTAAAGCTACTCTCAATAATTCATCATTCAAGTTCTATTTCTATCAATCACCATTCAATCATGAATATAAATTTAAGCTTTGCAATGCAACAATGCATCATGTTAATGCACATACAAATGCAACAAATAATTCATGAGCTTGCTCCCCCTACTTGTGTGCTCAATTTTAATCCCTTTCTCCCCCTTTGTAACTTAACTTTTTATCTTTGTGACTTTTCTCTCCCCCTTATTATATCTTTCTTACTCTTTGCAATATCTTTGTGACTTTTCTCTCCCCCTTTGTCAATAATCACCAAAAGGTGCCAATTTTAGTGAGAGATAAGTCAATCAATATGAGGGAGTCCAAATTATGGTTCAATCTAGATCACTTGCCTAGAATATGTAATTCGGTTTGATCCAAGCACAAGCTTCTTCACACCTCATAAAGTATAAGGGTTATCTTGAGCATGTTGAATTACACATCATGAGCTCATTTTCTAGATTTAATACTAGGTTTGCAAGCTCACAAACATGTCATATGCTACCACTAGATCAATTAAACATAGAAACAATAGTGGTACCATATATACATTAAAATCATTTGATTTTCATGAATGAGCTTATTTGTCATGCAAATATGTCTATATGTTCTAACCATGTCCTTAGCAAAGTATGAATGATATGCCAAACAACTTTGCCTTGCTATGTTGGAGGAGAGGCATGTCATATAAAAATGTGGGGGTGCACTCATTTCAAGTTGGAGAAGTCAAGTATGTTCAATTCATTCTTCAACTTGTAAAATCTCTTCTCATCAAGTGGCTTTGTGAATATGTCGGCTAATTGATTTTCGGTGCCAATGCTCTCAATGCTAATATCACCCTTTTGTTGATGGTCTCTTATGAAGTGATGCCTTATGTCAATGTGCTTCGTTCTTGAATGTTGAACCAGATTTTGAGTCATCTTAATAGCACTTTCATTGTCATAAAACAATGGCACATTCTTGAACTTGATTCCAAAATCATTCAAGGTGGCCTTCATCCAAAGCAATTGTGCACAACAACTACCGGCATTAATGTATTCAGCCTCGGCGGTAGATAGTGCAACACTATTTTGTTTCTTTGATGACCATGAAACAAGAGACCTTCCAAGCAATTGACAAGTGCCACTTGTGCTCATTCTATCAATCTTGCATCCACCATAGTCGGAGTCTGAATATCCAATCAACTCAAAATTAGACCCCTTTGTAAACCATAATCTAACATCATGAGTGCCCTTAAGATATCTCAATATTCTCTTTGTTGCTTTCAAGTGACTTTCTCTAGGCGAAGCTTGATATCTTGCACACTTGCACACACTAAACATCACATCCGGCCTAGAAGCGGTGACATAGAGCAAACTTCCAATCATAGACCGGTATTGTTTTTGATCTACCATGTTGCCACTAGCATCAACACCCAATTGATTATTAGTGCCCATTAGAGTACTCATTTGTTTAGCATCTTGCAATCCAAATTTCTTGATCATGTCCTTGATGTACTTGCCTTGACTTACAAATGTGTCATTCTTCATTTGCTTGATTTGAAGTCCAAGGAAGTAACTAAGCTCTCCAATCATAGACATTTCAAACTCATTAGCTATCATATTTCCAAACTCTTCACAAAAGTCTTGGTTGGTTGATCCAAAGATAATGTCATCCACATAGATTTACAACACAAATAAGTCATTTCCAAGCTTCTTGGTGAAGAGAGTGGTGTCAACCTTTCCCATCTTGAACCCTTTAGAGAGAAGAAAGTCCCTCAACCTCTCATACCATGCTCTAGGTGCTTGCTTTAAACCATACAATGCCTTCTTTAGCTTGTAAACATGATCGGGCTTCTTGTCATCTTCAAAACCGGGAGGTTGCTCAATATAAACTTCTTCATTGATGTAGCCATTGAGAAATGCACTTTTGACATCCATTTGATAGAGCTTGATGTTGTGTGCACAAGCATATGCTAATAAGATTCTAATTGCCTCCAATCTTGCAACGGGTGCATATGTCTCTCCAAAGTCAAGACCCTCAACTTGAGTGTATCCTTGTGCTACTAATCTTGCTTTGTTCCTCACAACCATGCCATCTTGATCTTCCTTGTTTCTAAAGACCCACTTAGTACCAATCACATTGTAGTTCTTTGGCCTCTCAACAAGTTTCCAAACTTGGTTTCTAGCAAAGTTGTTTAGTTCTTCATGCATGGCATTTACCCAATCAGAATCCTTCAAAGCATCTTCTAATTTCTTAGGTTATTCAAGTGACACAAATGAGTAATGCTCACAAAAGGATGTTAATCTTGATCTAGTTTGAACACCACTTTGAATTCCACTAATGATTTGGTCCAACGGATGATCTCTTGCAATGCTAGTAGGTTGGAGTATTGAGAGTTGATTGCTTTCACTTGTTTGACCTTGAACTTGAGCTTCATCATGAGTACCACTAGAGCTTGCTTGATTTGTATCGATTTGCACACTTTGGTTGATCACATGAATATCATCATCATCAACTTGCCTTGGCCTAACATCACCAATGTCCATGTTCTTCATTGCATTTGACAATTGATCTCCTCTCACGCCATCAAGGTTTTGAGCTTCATTTTGAGATCCTTGGGTTTCATCAAACTCAACATCAGAACTTCTTCCAAGGTGCCACTAGTGAGATTCCAAACTCTATATGCCTTACTTGTGATAGAATAACCAAGTAAGAACCCTTCATCATATTTCTTTTCAAACTTGCTCAATCTAGTGCCTTTCTTAAGAATATAGCATTTGCAACCAAACACTCTAATGTATGCAATGTTGGGCTTTCTTCCATTCAATAGCTCATATGGTGTCTTCCCAAGCTTCCCATGGCAATAGAGACTGTTGCTACAATAGCAAGCCGTGTTGATGGCTTCACTCCAAAATAAATGACTCACATTGTATTCACTAAGCATTGATCTAGCCATATCAATCAAGGTTCTATTTTTCCTTTCAACTACACCATTGGATTGAGGAGTGTAGGTTGGAGAGAATTGATGTCCAATACCAAGATCATCACACAAATCTTCAATTCTTGTGTTCTTGAACTCACTACCATTGTCACTTCTAATCTTCTTGATGGTAGTCTCAAACTCATGTTGCACCCTCTTGACAAAAGACTTGAATAGATCATAAACATCACTCTTGTCATAGAGAAAGAACACCCAAGTGTATCTAGTGTAGTCATCCACAATCACAAAACCATACTTGTTGCCACTAATGCTAGTATATGTTGTTGGCCCAAACAAGTCCATGTGCAATAACTCAAATGCCTTTGATGTGCTCATTTCACTTTTACTAGGATGTGTATTTCCAACTTGTTTGCCGGCTTGACAAGCACTACAAGGTTTATCCTTCTCAAAGGTGACATCTTTCAAGCCTCTAACTAAGTCATGCTTTAAAAGTTTGTTCAATTGTTTCATTCCAATATGACCAAGCCTTCTATGCCACAACCATCCCATACTAGATTTACTAAGCAAGCATGATGTCAATTGTGTCTCACTATCATTGAAGTCAACCAAGTATAAGCTACCATGTCTAAATCCTTTGAATATCAAGTTTGATCCATCAACACTTATGACTTCAACATCATTACTACCAAATATGCACTTGAAGCCAAGATCACAAAGTTGTGCCACCGATAAAAGATTGAAATCCAAGCTCTCAACTAGCAACACATTAGATATGCTCATGTCATTTGAGATAGCAATTTTACCAAGCCCCTTGACCTTGCCTTTATTGTTGTTGCCGAAAGTGATAGCATCAAAATCACCATTTTGACTTGTATCAATTGATTTGAACATACAAGAATCCCCGGTCATATGTTGAGTGCACCCACTATCAAGCACCCAATGCCTTCCTCCGGCTTTATAATT